>JASWHV010000019.1:36385943-37635943 GCA_030760725.1 Neostapfia colusana | reverse complement strand
GCAACTAAGTGTTGTCAATTTATGTAAGCCTCAAAATCAACCTATTATTCAAATCAGTACCAAATTCAAACATCATTATCCCTAGTTATTCTTGGCATCTTATTTCTTTTCTATGAAATAAGATGGGTTTTACAAAATAGTTTTTAAGTTCAAATTACTTACATTAAAACACACGTTGACGCAACAAGAAAGGTCTTTAACCACAAGCACAACCCTGTGTACCCTAGAAACGTCTGCACAAATCGTTCTGATCACTTTGAGGAAACAGGAACTTCTGTTTCTAAAAATCAAAACTTTCGATATTCTCGAGGGTGACACAGGAATGTTTGCTATTACACTTTCGTGGTGAAAGACGGTTGGGTTTACGAGCAGACTGGGAAAGCAAAACGGTGAGGTTGGAAGAGAGATTTAAGGTTTAGATGGTAAAAAAGAGAGACATAGTAGATGTATTTGATTGAATGTGTTTTAAGGCATGGCCGTTTATATATAGGGTGGGGATCTTGTCTCATTGGAGGTCAAAACCACACAATATACGTAATTGAAATCTGATCCAAAACAAATCTACAACTCTTGACATGTTGTGTCAAAACCGAAACCTCTTGAATACCAAACTAGAACCTCTTATTATTGTATAGTGCAAATCTATCAAAATTGGAATTTCCAGTTTTGCAACGTGTAAGCATCTTCCGATCATAATAACTTTTTTATCCAGACTCCAATTTAGGTGTTGCATTATTCTCTTTGATCATCTTCACGAGGGTTACGTCATGAAAATTTCAAATATGCAATTTGGTTTTATCTTATTTCCTTTCCAAGCATGTCTTTGCCCCTTCAGTAAAATTCAACTTAAATGCCCAGAAATACTGCTCACAACTTGAAAAACATGTCGAGGCACCAAACAATAAATGCATGTCACACCCGGTTTTTGAATCAAACCAGGAATGACGTATGTGTGTCTAGGATACCGTTCCTCACATACTTTGTGACATCATAGATGAGAAAAATAGATTACAACCATATCATGTATAATAAGTACCTTTATCACAATAGTTCATAACGAATATTTATTACAACAGCAGCGGAAATAAACTAGCATAGGCAGCTCCAAGTCCACAGGAAATCGACCGTGAGGAAATGCACACCTATATCACACCCGGTTTTTGAACCAAACTAGGAACGACGCATGTGTGCCCAGGATTTTGTTCTACACATACTTTGTGACATCGTTGATGATAAAACAAATTACAACCATATCATAAGAGTACCTTTATTACAATAGCTCATAACGAGTCTTTATAACAATAGTAGCGGAAAATAAACTAGTGTCTGCAGCTCCAAGTCCAAAGACAATGGACAGGGAGGAATGCGCGCCTAGTACTCCACGTAACCTTCTCAATGGTCCTCCCAATGTTCTTCTATAGCTGAGTGGCGAGTGAGGTAGCAAGTGTGAGTACTTATCGTACTCAGTAAGTGTGAGAAACGAGTGACATGTGGCTAAGACAAGTATGATAATAAAGGTTCATTGCACAGAAGCATATTTAGTTCATAAAGTTATAAAAACCACCTAATTTTACTAAGTGAGGTCAGACTCATCCCAAACCATCATCAATAATGTGGAACTTCCAAATCTCATAGCATAACTCTACTAATCATTTTCCATGACCATTATCCATCCAAGGTTACTCATATTCAATGACCACCAATTCCTAAATTCCAATTAAGCAATTATTCAATAAAATTCCACCATATCCAAGTTAAGACTAATCATGTGAGGTTCCAGCTTGCTCATGACCGTGAGCACGGTTGTCAAGATAATTCTAACACTCTGATGAGGTTGTACCACTTTACTCATAAGTTCATAATTTCATCACCTGTCGATGACTAGGAAACCTCTATTTTGCCAAGACACACTACCTTGGGTGTGTGGCCAAGAGATCACAAAAAAAGCCTTTACAAAGGGGACTGCCTGCATGTATGGACCCACTGAGGTTTCACCGGTGGGGGACGACTCCATCCTGAGTACCACCAGCCAAGGGCCCCCTCTTGTGCCATTCAGATCTCAGGGCAGCCTTCCTGACTCCCATTTCCTGCTCCTCCCTCTGGTCCACAACATTCCGAGAGTGCTCCTGATTACTCCACTCAGCTTTACCCACATTTAGCCTTGTGGTGGCATTGTTTCTCATGGATGGTCGCTCCATGAACTGGTCCTCAGATCTAAGGAAGCCTACCGCCAAAACCATTCAACCATATCCGACAAAACCTACTTGCTTAGATCCCTAAGTTCCATGTTGCTAAAAAGGGATCTTCATTATTCAATGGTCATCTTCATTAGTCACGCTCATTAATTTCCCATGATCCCAACTACGCATGTAAGCGAAAGGAAAACACCAATTCAACTCCTTATTCCATTCTAAGCGACAAGGAATGGCAATCCAATACTAGTAAACCCTAACATTAGGTTTTCCCGCAAAATATGACTCTAGTTTGCATAGTTCGTAATAAAAACATTTTCTCAAAACCAGGATCAAAATGGTCAAGGGCACTTGCCTTATTGTTGTAGGGTGCTTTGTTCAAGTGCCTCGAAGTCCTGCTGCTGGAAATCCTCACACAAAGCCTCTTGAGCGTATTCGTCTACTCGTATTAACACATACACAACAATATACACAATGAATACATTGAAATAATGCAATTCAATATGCCATGCCATGCCATGCCATGCATGAATGCAATTATTTAATAACTTAAGATTTTTCAAACATAAATGCATGTTTTAATAAGGCTTACACAAAATTTTAGGTGCTCAGTAATAAATTTATCAAGTTTCATAATTAATTATGTGACTTTAGGCTTTATTTATATTAATTTGAGCTTAATATAATTTATCCAGATTTAAAACAGTGATAAAATAGTAATTAATTATTTTCCAGATCTTATTTTAATTTATTATGATTTTTGGAATTAATTTACTATTTATTATGCTATTTAGGATTTTTTCCTAATTACTTTGGGATGAAAATGATTATTCTAGATTAATACAGTTTCCAAAATAAATTAAATAAAAAATTTTGGGTTTATTTCTATTTTCTACAAATTCCTGGGGTTAAAATATAATTTACAAATTAAAATAACTTTAAATAGATTATAAACATAATTAACACAAATTAAAAACATAATTTATTAACTGTCTAGGGGCTAATGTGAAAAGTTTACTGAATTTCAAGGCATTTTTCTAATTTCTGTGAAGCCTATGGACCTAACTACAAAAGTAGAGAGCCTAATAACAACAAACTAAAAATCCTAGGTCTTTGATGTAAATTTTTGGCCTAATTGTCAATTTACTTGTGATGTAAAATTTTGGGCCAGATAATGATAAACCTAAACCCTTGTTTGTTTAGCAAAAATTTGGGTCAAATTCGCTAATTATAGCAAGTCTAGGAGCTATTGTGCAAGTTTATCTTTTCTTTTGATTTTTGGATTTATTTTTCTTTTGGAAAATTCGTGGAAATGGTCGACTGGTCCGGTGGACCGAGGGCGGCGCCGAGTCCATGGTCCATGGTGAACCGGCCTCATACCCCTTCGGGGTTTCTAATCCTAGCCGTTGATTTTAGATCCAACGGTGGGGGCGAGCCCGGCGGGGTGGGCGGCGCCGGCGGCGCCATGGCCGGACCTCGCCGGTGACACTTGGATTTCCAAATCCGAGCATTGTTCTCATCGGGGTTTGGCGCAAAGTAAAGAGGGGAGGATGGGAACCTCACCATGGGTTGGCCTACAACGGGGAAGCTCAACGGCGGCGAGTGACGGCTGTGAAGCTTTCGCGAATTCCGGCCATGGCGGCCTAGGGTTTGAGGGGACGGCGGTGGGCGGGATTGGCGGAAAACAGACGAGGGGGCAATTACTTATAGGGGTGCGCCCCCTAGAGTCCTGGGCGCGCAAGTCGAGAGGAATCCGACACAGTTGGGATTCGACCGGTGATGTCGACACAGCGGGTTAGGGTTCACAGGCACATGGGGGTCGGGTCTGGTGCGGGCGCGGTGTGGGTCAGGTGCGGCACGGGCTGCTGGGACGCGGCGGGGAGGAAAGGCCGGCCCAAGTAGGAAAGTAAGAGAAGGGAAGAGGGGCTGGGCCAGGGAAAAGGAGGATTCTTTTCTCTAGTACAATTGGATTCAATTTGGATATTAGGGTTTATCCCTTGTACTATGAATGTATGTATGTGTTTGTGCATATATATGCACATATATGCAAGCAAATGTATTATGATGCAAATCTTAGGGTTTCTATTTCATATAGGGAAAATAATTTCTTCTTAGCACTTATATATATTCTCTACATTCATGTTTAAATTTGTAATCTATTCAAATTCAAAAATGAGGGTGTTACAGCCTAGTACTCTGCATAGCCTTCTCCAGAATCCTTCCAAGTTTTTGTAGCTGAGTGGGAGTTGAAATAGCAAGTGTGAGTACTTGTTGTACTCAGCAAGTGTGGGAATTCATGACATGTGGCCAATTACAAGGATGGCAATAAAGGTTTTATTGCACAAAAGTATAATTTATTTCACAAAATATAAACGTCACTTATACTCACTAAGTGAGGTCAACCCCAACATAATCCATTGACATACGGTAAAACTCATCAATTCCAACGTATAACATAATTAACCTCTGTACATAACCTTTATTCACCCAAAATTTAATCATATTTGTTATCCTTCACTTTCCACCATTATAAATGACCAAATTAATGACAAAATTCCACCGTAATCAATTTCAAGTTCAAACTAATCATGTGAGGGTCCAGGTTGCTCGTGACCGTGAGCATGGCTGTCAAGACAATTTTAACACTCTATAGAGGTTGTACCACTTTACCCACAAGTTTGTGATTTCTTCACCCTTCGGTGACCGAGAAAACCTCTATTTCGCCAAAGCCCACTACCATGGGTGTGTGGCCAAGAGATCACGAATTAGCCTTTACAAAAGGACTACCGGCATATATGGACCTACTAAGGTGTCACCGGAGGGGGAGGACTCCATCCTTAGTGTGACACCCTCAATTTTGTATCCATGCATGCATGCATATTTCATATAGAGAAATATTTTAAAAAGAAGTAGAATGGGAGAAAGATAGCTAAAAAGACCCAATTCTAATTCACCGAGGAGCGCCGTCGACACTTCCCGCGTCCTGCTGACCACGTGGCGCTTTCGGAGCTCATCCCTGCGGAGGGGGTGAGGTATGGCACCGCTGGCCACGTGGTAGGCTAGGAGCTCGCCTCTGCGGAAGGGGCGAGGTTTGGCCCGCTGGACACGTGTTGCCTCTGGGGCTTGTCGCTGCGGAGAAGCGAGGTCCAGCCCCGACACGTGTTGCCTTCGGAGCTAGTCTCTGCGGAGAAGCAAGGCCCAACCCCGCGGTACACGTGTCGCTCTCGGAGCTCACCCCTGTGGAGGGAGTGAGGTCTGGTCCCGATGGACATGTGTCATCCTCGGAGCTCACCTCCGAGGAGAAGGGAGGTCCTACACCACGGGACACGTGTCGTCCCAAAAGCTCACCTTCAAGGAGAAGGGAGGTACGACACTACGGACACGTGTCGTCCTTGGAGCTCACCTCCGAGAAGAGAGGTCCGACGCCGTTGGACACGTGGCGACCTCGGAGCTCGTCTCTGAGGAGAAAGGAAGTCCGGCGCTGCTGGACACGTGGCACTCTCGAAGCTCGCCTCTAAGGAGAGGGGAGGTCCGGAACTGACACGTCGCACTCTCGGAGCTCGCCTCTGAGGAGAGGGGAGGTCCAGAACTTACACGTGGCGCCCTAGAGCTTGCCTCTGTAGAGAGAGGAGGCCCGACCCGCCAGACACGTGGCGCACGCGGAGCTCGCCTCTAAGGAGAGGGAGGTCCCGCCCGCTAGACACGTGGCGCACCCGGAGCTCGCTTCTGCGGAATAGGGAGGCCCGGCCCCCGCTGGACACGTGGAGCCTCCGGAGCTCACCCTGCAGAGGTGACGAGATCCTTAAGCGGTTTTTTCCCTGTGCGCGAGTACCCGGTAATGAGGAAACCGACACGATTTCTTCCACGTTGCTGCCGCACCAAATCAATTGGAGATAAGTTGTTAAGATCCAAAACAAATTGAATAGGACTCTTATTTGATATCCAATCGTAGTAGGACTCTTCTTTTCCTTGAATAAATAGAACCCGAAAAACCCCTTGGCCGTAACACCTTTTTCTCAAGTCGACAACTTAGAGGCCCTAGCCCCCAACTCGTCGAGTTAATCCCCTTCACCGGAGTTCAGCCACCGGTGAGACCGCCGACGAGCCACATCACGCTCGCCGTCGCCGGAAGAGAGCCGACGGTATGTCCTTCTGCCATTGTTAAGAGGAAGGCTGATATAGGTCTTCGTTACCACCTTACGACATCATCGCGGTTTCTACGCATCTGTTTCTTCGAACATAAGCTTTTTTGTGTGGGTAGATCACGTGTTGATCGGTTTTTGACGGTGGAATTGATCTAGATCTTGAGTCAAGATCATCATCACGTCCACACTTGATCCCTACACCCTTGTTCATCGTAAAACCACATGCAAAGCCATTAGAACATGCAAGAACACGTACAAACTGAATTAATGAAACTGCACCATAGGATTAGCATGCATTTACACCATTGCATCTTGAGTAAAGTTTGTTCATGATGTTTGATTGCTATAAATTTTGTATATGTGTGGTCGTGAGTAGAAGGACAAGCTCAGGAGGCCATCTACGAAGGACTAAAGCACCAAGACTTCGAGATCCGTGAGCAACAGAAATCACAGGAACAAGGCAAGTGCCCCTTATATTGATCCCATGTTTTGAAACTGTTTTGTTTGTGAAAAACTGTGTACGCTTGAGTCAACTTGATGGGACACCCTTTTATAGGAGTTTACTAGTTTTGTTAACCACCATTGTCGCCGGGAAAGTTGATGAGTTGGGTATGGTCGTTTTTCCTTTTTGCCTCGCAAATCTACGGGATATGAGAAGTGAGATAGAACATGTCTAGATACTGAACTCATATGAATAATGTTAATGAGAACTTGATGATGATAATGAACATGAATTGGGGGAGATCTAGGCAAGCTTGGTCTGCGGATGTGGTAGAATGAGATGGTGGTTTACTTGCCGTAGATCTAAGGACCGGTTCATGCCGGCACATGCCAGGAAAACAGTGTCACCACAAGACTAATTAGGTAAGTTGCTAGATTGTTATAGACCGTGGAAGGCGCGGAGAATGGGAGTCGAGAGAGGACTGCCCTGGGAACCGCATGGCACAAGAGGGGACCCGTAGGTGGGAGAATGGTGATTCGAGCCTGCTGGTGAAACCTTAGTGAGTCCATACATCTAGTAGCCCCTTTGTGAAGGCTATTTTGTGATCTCTTGGCCATACACCGATGGTTGTGTACTGGTATAATGGTGGTTCTGCAGTCGCCGACGGGTGATTAAATCACAAACTTGTGGGTAAAGTGGTGCAACCTCTTAAGAGTGTAAAACTGTCATGATAGCCGTGCTTACGGTCACAAGCGCTTGGCCAACTCACATGATTAGATGGGATGGTTTTTGGGACGGTTGGTATTGATGTTTGGTATGGTTTTGGGATTGGTTTCGGGACTGTTAAGTCTTGGTAATGAACTTGGTTTTGGGACTGTTAAGTCATGACAATGAGTTTTGGTTCGGTTATATGGTTATGAGATGGATATGAACATGAGATGGTTATTATGAGCATGGGAAAAAGTTAAGAAAGATTTATGGTTGGTTGAGACATGAAAAGTGGTGAATTAGGAAGGAGGTATGTTGGTGTTTTAATTGGATATATGTTGGGATTAAATGCACTTAAAGATAGTTGCTGTTTTTATCATGTTTGTGAAATAAACTTTGCTTTCTGCAATGAGCCTTTTTATTCCTACCTTGTTGTAAGCTACATTTCATACTTTTCCCGCACTTGCTGAGTATAACATGTACTCACCCTTGCATTATCATACAAACATCAGCAACAGGAGAGGAGTACTTCGAAGACCATGTGGAATACTAGGCGTGCGATCTACCGTCAACTTGCCTGTTGTCACACCCGGTTTCTCTGAAGAACAACCGAGTGAATATCACATGTATGCCAAGATCATTTTCTCATACATGTGATGACAAATAGTGAAGCATCAATTATTACAAGCCAGGTGTCGAATATAAATATGTCATACAAAGCATACGTCTCAATGGACGATAATAAGTTCATAACATGTAAATGGAATAACAGCGGAATATTATTCTTGTGGGCTCCATCACAGGCGTTGCCCGGGGGACTCCATGAACCTAAAATCCTTCTTCGGGTCCGAAGTCTTGGTCATTGAACACCACATCATCCCCTTGACGTGAGCAGCAATTTAAACCAACAAATATGCAAGTTTGAGTACTGTTGGTACTCAACAAGTGTGGGAAAGTTATGTCATGCATGTCTAGAACAAGGAGAGGTTGAACTCATGGTTAAAGCACTACGCAATTAATACCTATTACCTTAGCTTGTTAAGCACCTACATTACTACACAGGTGAAATGGTCCCAAACTCCCAACCCATCATCAAAATCAAGTAACCATAATCATCATATCCAATGTCAAGCTCCCCACTTAACATCCTCAACTTCCAATTCCATCATCCTCTAATCATGAATAAGTCCAAGCCACTCTTGACCGTGAGCACGGTTGTCATGACAGTTTTTGACTCTGCAGAGTTTGCACCACTGTACCCACATGTAGTGATTTCATCCCCCGATGCCGGGTGGACTAAAAGAACCTCCATTATGCCAGTGGCCACGAACCACATTCACACTTCCCAGTTGTGTAGCCAGGAGATCAATATGAAGCCTTTACAAAGGGATTCCCGACGAGCGTGGGCCCACTGAGGTTTCAACACTAACAGCATACAAGAGGCTCCAACCCCACTGCAGTGGCCCCCTCTTGAGCCTTGCGGTTCATATGGTAGTCCAACTGACACCTATTCCCCGCACCATTCAACACACCCATACTACGACGGGGATACACCTAATTAATTGGCCAAGCTGCCCCATCTCAGCATGTGGTTGGCACTGTAAAGCCAGGTTACATGCTCCATAAACCGGTCCTTAGGATCCAGGCAAGTACTAAACACAAACCCGAGTCTCGTGCACCCAGCACACAACCAAAACATCCAACTTGCCTTGATCCCTACCTCTACATAACTCATAATATCTCATTCAAGAGTATGGTAAATAAATTGATGATCTCATATCCCAATTGTCCCATTCTAAGCATGGCTAAGCATATGCATAATAATAAATGACATGATAAAATAAAGCCCAACCCAAGCTACAAGGAAACAAGGTAATGCAATTCTAGGGAAACTTCCTAGCATGGGTTTCATATTTCAATTGACAATGCAATTAATTCTATCTACACATCCTAGTATAGGATCAAAGTGGTCAAGGCCATTGCCTTCTTCCTGCTGCTCTGGGAATGGAAAGTCTTGGTCTTGGAAGGGGAGAACTTGCTCTGGGGCAGGTTCTACTCATGCCAATACACATAGCAAAAGAAAACAACAATCCATAAGACATGGTTCACACTTTCACTTCATACAAACCACACATACATACCTATGAAAGTCATTCACATTACTAAGTGTTGTGATTATCCTAGATGTGTTGATTTTTGGCCTACATGCACTTTTAAGCATATGTATATGATTTCTAACTTTTGTATTTAAATTTCTGTTTGCACACTATTTATGAATTTCCAATTTAAACAAATTCTTTAATACACTCTTTAGCTACCAAGTTTGCATGGAAGGTAATTTCCTATTTCTAATGGGTTTTTAGATCTTCTACCAAATCCCAAACTGAAGTCTTTGAATTTGGAGACCTCATTTATCATTTTCTAGTTATGCATACCTATTTTCCTTTATTTTCCAGATTTATTTTCTATGCCTAAAAGTGAGTTTTAATATTAAATAGTAGGGCATATCATCTAAACAGAATAGGTTCTGATCTAAAATATTAAATAATATATTTTTGAACTTCTCCTCCGATTTTGAACTAATTTAAATCTATTTTACCAATTTTCAGATTTATTTCCTAACCTAAAATGTGTCCCTATAACTAATAAATGTGAACAATCAATTAGACAGATTCATTTCAGCTTAAAATCTATTTTTAACTCATTCTAAAGTTTTCCAAGTGTTAGGAGAGTTTAAATTTGAATTTATAATGTGTTTGCCTCACCTTTTTAAATTTAAATCCTAATCACATATTCAAATTTCTGAATTTAATATCACATAGGGTCAAAAAGGTACATCCACCCTACTACAGGGTCTAATTTATTATTTCATAAATTTCCAGGGGTCTAACTACACATAACAGAGGGGTTTTCCTAATTTTTATTAAGTCCAGGGGCTAAAACTGATTTTTAAATGAATTTACACGAATTTCTGAAGTTCCAGGGGCTAGATCAGAAGTTTCCGGGGCTAGCTCGTGTTTTCCGAGATCCCCAGGGGGTAGCGCGTAAGAATCCCGGCCTTTATAATGCGGGGCCGACGTGGACCGTCCGATTTAAAACAGACGGCTGAGATTATAACGCGAAACGGTACGGGTTAGATCTAATATGAACCGCACGATTTAAAATGGACGGGCCTCAGAGGGCCACGTCGCCCTAGCCGTGCGCGGGCGACGCTGCCTGGCAGCGCGCGGCGGTGGGAGGCGGCGGTCTCGCCAGAGAACTTCGGATCTTCTTCTATACCTCCTAAAACTGGGATTTCATGGCATAGAGCGGTAGAGGGGAGGTCGGGGATCTCACCTCGGGGTCTTTCTTGAGCTCGGAGGTCCTGGAAGACGGTCGGCGGCGAGGTCCGAGATGAAATAGCGGCGGTGCTCGCCGGAGCTGCGTCTAGGGTGCAAAACACCGAGTTTTCTTCACCTGCGTGATTCCCCGGAGGCGGTGGAACATGATCGGCGCGTTAGATCAGAAAACCCGAGCAAGGATTGAGAGAAAACGGTGATCGGAGCTTCGGTTCTCACCGGAGAGAAAATTGGAGTGCGCTGGGGAATTCGGTGAGTTTCGGTGCGGGAATTTCACGAGGGGAGGCGGCGGAGGATCGACTGGGTTATATAGCAGCGTCCGGGGCCGAAGATCGGGCTGTTGGCGAGGTTTTTCGGAGGTTGTTTGGATTCGGGAGAGAGGAGAGTCCCGGGGTCGGCCGAGCGCGCGAGAGGTGGGGGATGACATGCGGGCCCCGCGTGTCAGTGAGAGGAAGAGAGGGGCGCGCGGCTGTGGGCTGGCGTGGGGAAATGGTGGGCCGGCTGGTGGGTTTCGGCCCACTGACCGGTGAGGTTTTTCTTTTTCTTTTTCCATTTCTTTTCTGTTTTGATTTGAATTTGAATTTCTGCACCACATGCAATACATCCAAAAATTTTTAAATTCCACTCTTAACAGATTTTGGGGTGTTACAGCTCTACTTCCCTTAAAAGAAATCTCGTCCTCGAGATTGGTGGTTCTAGGAAAACAATTCTGAAAACTGTGCCTTAAGCTCGTCTTCTCGCTCCCATGTGGCTTCCTCTTCCGAGTGATGCTTCCACTGCACATTGCACATCCGGATTCTTTTATTTCTTGTGAGGCGTTCCATTGTCTCCAAAATCTTGACCGGTTGCTCGGCATAAGACAGATCCTCTCGTATGTCAACCTCATTCATGGGTAACATCTCTTCAGGCGTCCTTAGAAATTTCTTGAGCTGTGACACATGGAATACATCATGCACATCCGATAGGCGAGCCGGTAGTTCTAGTTGATATGCCACTTCGCCTTTCCTCTCCAGAACCTGAAAGGGTCCGATGTATCGAGGTGATAACTTCCCTTTTACCTTGAACCGACGAAGTCCTCGGATAGGGGACAACCTTGAGGTAGACATAGTCCTCCACGTTGAAAACGAGCTCTCTTCTCCGTACATCGGCATAGCTCTTTTGTCGTGTCTGTGCTATCCTCAAATTGTTGTGGATTTCCCTCACTTTCGCCTCGGCTTCTTGTAGTACTTCAGGCCCAAACACTTTACTTTCCCCCGTTTGGTTCCAAAATAGGGGAGTTCTGCACTTCCTCCCATACAAATCCTCAAATGGTGACATCTTCATACTAGCCTGATAACTGTTGTTATAGGAGAACTCCGCATACGGTAAGTTCTTATCCCAACTCCTATTGTTTTTGAGCGCACACGGTCTCAGCATATCCTCAAGGATCTAATTGGTTCTTTCCGTCTGCCCGTCAGTCTGGGGATGATAGGCAAAACTAAAATTCAGATGAGTCCCCATGGTTTCATGCAACTTCTGCTAGAACCTTGAAGTGAACTGTGTCCCTCAATCTGACAATATCTTCTTTGGCACTCTCGGAAACACACAATCCTTGACATGTATAATTCTGCCAATTTGGATCCGCTGTAGCTTTCTTTCACGGGGATGAAATGAGCTACCTTGGTTAGCCTATCGATGATGACCCACATCGAATCATATCCCGATTGGGTCCTAGACAGTCCCACTATGAAATCCATACCGATTTCTTCCCATTTCCATTCAGGCACTTTGAGTGGTTGCAATAATCCCACGGGTCGTTGATGTTCTGCTTTCACCAACTGACATGTGTCACATAGGGCAACATGTTCCGCGACATCCCGCTTCATGCCATACCACCAATACCTGCTCTTGAGGTCATGATACATCTTCGTACTCCCAGGATGAATGGAATAGTCAGAATCATGAGCCTCCTTTAAAATCAATTCACGGATCTCCTTCACTTCAGGCACACAGATTCTTTTCCCGTGCCACACCGTACCTTGTTCATCCTCTCTGAAACCAGGGGCTTTATTATCCTTGATGAGTTCTCTTATTTCTTGTATCTTCTCATCATTCTTTTGACCATCGCGTATGTCTTGCTCTAACGTGGAGTCCACTTCCATGGCGATGGCTTCACCACTATTCACCAGACATAGATTGAGTTTTATAACATCTTACTTCAATTCTGCAGGCATGTCCTTCAAGCTAAACCTATTGACCTGCACCTTCCGACTTAAAGCATCTGCCACAACGTTCGCTTTCCCAGGATGATAGTTGATGCCCACATCAAAGTCGTTGATCAGCTCTAACCATCTCCTTTGTCTGAGGTTGAGATCTGGCTGTGTGAAATTGTACTTTAAGCTCTTATGGTCCGTATATATCTCTGTCCTTTTCCCCATCAAATAATGCCGCCAAATCTTCAACGTGTGTACCACTGCGGCTAGCTCTAGGTCATGCGTAGGATAGTTCTTCTCGTGTTTTCGGAGCTGCCGGGACGCATACGCCACGACATGCCCCTCTTGCATGAGAACCCATCCCAAACCGTTTCCAGAGGCATCGCAGTACACCGAAAAATTCTTCTGCATATCTGGCATAACTAGCACTGGGGCTGTTGTCAATCTTTTCTTCAGTTCCTGAAAACTCGTCTCGCACTGCGGTGTCTAAGTGAATGGGATTCCCTTCTCCAACAATTTGGTGAGGGGTCTCGAAATCTTGGAGAATCCCTCGATAAACCGTCGATAATACCCAGCCAATCCTAAGAAGCTTCGAACTTCCCCGACATTTTCAGGGGTCTTCCACTTCTGTACATCCTTGATCTTGGCAGGATCTACGGAGATTCCTCCCTCCGAGATTATATGTCCTAAGAAGGGAACTCTCTTCAGCCAAAACTCACACTTGCTCAACTTGGCATATAGTTGGTGTTCCCTCAGCTTTTGCAACACCAACCTTAGATGTTCCTCATGTTCTTCTTCATCTTTGGAGAAGACGAGAATGTCATCAATGAAAACCACCACAAATTTGTCCAGATATTCCATGAATACCTTGTTCATGAGATACATGAAGTATGCCGGGGCATTAGTTAGCCCGAAAGGCATGACGGTGTATTCATACAGTCCGTACCGAGATACGAAAGTTGTCTTTGGAATACCTGTTTGCCTTATCTTAAGTTGGTGGTATCCCGACCTGAGATCAATTTTTGAGAACACACAAGCTCCCCTCAACTGATCAAACAAGTCTTCAATGCGGGATAATGGGTACTTGTTCTTGATGGTTACTTCATTCAACGCACGGTAGTCTACGCATAACCTTTGGGTTCCGTCCTTCTTGGGCACAAATATCACTGGAGCTTCCCATGGTGAGGAACTAGGACGAATGTACCCCTTCTCTGTCAATTCCTTAAATGTTCCTTTAGTTATTCCAGCTGTTTGGAGTCCATCTGATAAGGTCTCTTGTATATCGGAGCTGTTCCAGGCACTAGCTCAATTGCGAATTCCACTTCACGATCGGGAGGCATACCTGGCAACTCCTCCGGAAAAACGTCTGGATATTCCCTGATAATCCTGATGTAACAGCTCTGATGCCATGCTGTAGCAGCTCAGATACCACGCTGAGACGGCCCCACGGGACCTCGTTGGGTGGTGCCGTGTTATGCGGCACCCAACAGCACACGGGTCGATGAACACACATCATATTACATAAATAGTTTAGCAGAAACGTAAAAGAATGTTTTACAAATAGTTATATCAGAGTAAACTACAGCGGAAGACTATCACTCTCACGCCTCATATCTAAACTAGCAACAAAGAAACGGTCCAGCCCGCGGACGTTTCTTACTAGCAACACGAAGACAATCTGCAGCGGCGAGGATGCTCTTTGAGTAAGCACTCGGAGGTTCCCGAGTCTCATCGGCACCCCTTCTCATAAGCATCGAGTCAATTACCTGCAAAACAACTCGGATAGCATCCGTGAGCATAACGCTCAGCAAGGCTTAACCGTCACCCTAAACATGAAACTCTAAGTGAGGTTATGGACCTAACATAGGATGGCATAAGCATAATTAACTTGCCTAAAAGTGCATCCTTACTTTCAGGTATTAATTGCAGCATTTTAAGTAACTCTGGGCACGCCACATCGGGATTCCACAATCAAACAAGAAACGCTTTCCCCCGATGTAAATTGCTCATGGCATAAATGAATCGAGTTTGCACTAGCCTATTCATCAAGCTCCAATACAAGGTAGAATAATACTTCACATCAAGATGATTAGTTCCTTTCTCATGCAAGTTCTTACTACGTCACGACTGTGAGAACAAGTATGCTCGGTCCATTCCGCGAGCGACGGTGATTCGAATCAATAACACCCGGACTACACGACACGTGCGCCCGTACTCGACGTTGCCTACAATAACCATCACTGACGTCGTACGTGGCAGCCTTTCCCCCGTTTCACCCCCGCTGAATCGATCAAGTCGCCCCGTACAGTAGCTACTCTCATGGTGCACCTTCCGACGTGAGATATCATGAGAATATTCCCCACATACTGCACACCGGCCGTCCGCCTGAGGCGACCCGAAAAGTCCCAACGACAGCTTCCCGAGGTACATCGGTTTACTGGGTCCCATATAGCCAGCATGAGTCCGGTACATAACTCAAACTTGTTCAACAGGGCCGCATACGGATCGGTCCTTGACCGACACGGACAGGTCTACAGCACCCAGGCCCCTATGTCCTGCTGCTCCTACAACCTTCCGATCTCAACTTTAACTTGCTAATTCAATTACGAACCAATCCCGTATGCCCCTGTTGTTCCTAAATCTGCGAGTAGCATCTCACCACTCGACTTCTACCGAACCGTACTTAAGAATGGCAGTTCTACACGGTGATAGACACCTACCCAATACTCCATGGGTCATTTGGCTATGCAAGAGGAGTATCAATCGCTAGACCTAATGCACAATTCATATCTTGACCGAAAGTGAGTACAAAATAAAAACTTAACAGCTGTTAAATGCAAACCGGAGCTTGCCTGTTTTGCAGGGTAGTCGTATATAAGCAGTTAGTATCCTTGCAGATCCACCATTGACTCTCCGGAGCTTGATCCACTTCGATGAATCACTCCTATGAGTCCCCTTCGTTGTGGTTCCTATTGAGATGCATATGCACATATTTTATAGAATGTAATGGAAAGAAGTTATAGAATTACTTTCTTAAAAACAGAGGTTGTGTGGAAAAACCAAGCATGGCTTGGTTTTCCTCTGTTGTGCAAAGAACAGAATTAAACTAATTTGAACTTAAGGCCCTTAGCTATACACTAACCCTTTTCTCTAATGAACATAATAGATAAGCTGAAAAGATTTGAGTGCAACTGAAGAACAAGAACTCCAATGGCCTCAAAACTTTTACAGAAGGTTCTGTACTACCTAAGGATTTAGCTTGCCAAATTGCAGCTAATGTGGAGTCATATTGTGTCCTCCATAATTCTCACAATATCTCTTATGTATTTTTCCCTTATACATAAGTATGGAGAATAAGAATAGGGAGTTCCACGACTCATATTGGGCTGATAATTTACATGTGAGTTCTTGATCACATGAGAGTCATCTGGTCCAAAATTCAGCCCTTTTACTTGGGTAGTTCTCCCAGAACAATTCTTTAAGCATTTGTACTTAATAGAATTAATTTTATAGTAATATGCATTTTCATGCCCAATTAGATGAACTACAATTCCATGTATGTCTCAGAGAGCCTGCCTAAATTTTCCTATGATTTTTGGAGCTATGGATTGCCCAGAACAGATTTTTGAAGTGGGAAACATTTTCTGAAAATGTTTCTGGATTCTTTTGAACACAGTAGTTTGCATTTAGCAAATTCCTACTCCAATGATCTTAAAATGAGCTGAAAATTTGCTAGGAGGTCAATACTATGCTAAAGAATATTCTGGCAAAATTTGGGTATTTTTGGATAACCCAAACTCCCTCAATAATTCTTTTTCAGAAAACCTTCAAAGAATTTTCCAGAATATAATATTGACTTTCATACAAATCTGAGTTCATATTTGGATATAACTCAGAGAGATGAATCCAACCCAATTGGAATCACTCAAATTGGAGTTTTCCATAGGGAGATATGAATTTCTAAAGATTGAGCTATGTCTGGAATTATTTTTCTATTGAAAATCCCACTGGGCCCGCTTATTTGAATTCCAACCAATCAGAATTGGGCCACACGGGGGCCACGGGGTTTTTCGCGCCAGCACACGGGATCCCGGCCACACCCGATCCCGGGTTTAAAAATTGAGCTGCTGACAGGCGGGGCCCACGCTTCGTCTTCTACCTCCGGCTCCCTCTCTCGCGCCCGCGCACTCTCCCTCGCCGGAGTAACCGGAAGCTCGCCGGACCGGCCTTCCCGGCCACCACCGGAGCTACAACTCGCCGCCCGGGGGTTTAGGGCCTCGAGGAACAGGGCTGTGGGGTTTGCTAGGGCCGCCGACGACCGGAACATGGCCGGCGACGTGTAACTGCCTCTGTGGAAGTCCGGCAGCGTCGCCCGGGGTCTCCAGCCCTCAAAAGCTTGTGCCGACGAGCCCTACAGCACCAGCGTACCTCTAGGAGGATCGACACGACCTCAAAATGACTCGGGAGCAGCTGTAAATAGGTTGTCGCCGTGCGACCGAATGGGTCCGCCATGAACACCTCTAGTCGAGCTCGAATTCCGTCGAGCTGAGGTGTTTTCATGTGCTGGATCCTAAAGGAGAAATGACCGCCGGCTAATCCAGCGTCTATGTGCCAAATTTGATGACTTAAGGAGGACCAGAGGGCAATAATTTGAAAGAGTCATACCGGAAGCTCGGAATGGGGTCGCCGGAGCAAAACTTCAAAATTCGCCGGCGATGCTTCACGGTATGGCCTGAGCTTGGGCTGAGAGCAGCACCGCACCCGTGCGCGTCCGTAGGTGTGATCGTTCGGCCGTGGAACCCGCTGTGGAGGGCTGTCCACGAGCGCCCGATCACTTTCTCGGCTTAGGTCGCCGCGGCGGCGGTCGTTCTCGGGCACCGGAGGCCGCAGCTCACTTGCTCGTGGGTCAGGGAGGTGGAGGCCGAGCTCGCGGTGATGTTTAGCAGCTCAGGGGAGGAGTGAGCGTGGTGGTTTCGCCGTTCTTCCGATCGGACCGAGAGGCGGAGGGGAAGACGGTCGCTGGCCGTGCGCTCGCGAGGAGAGAAGAAGGGACGGCCTTTGCTTCGTCCAGGGGGGTTTATCAGGTCGCAGAACCGCCTTTGGGCGCCGTGTGTGGGGAAATGCAGCAGCTGGTGGCGCTGCCGAGCGCCCCCGTGGCTCCACGGTGGGAGCAGCTCTTGGCCCACGTGCTGCTCGACGATTTTCCCCACTGGGGCTGAGACTTAAGGTGCAAGGCTCCTCTTTTAGCTCTATGACATGTGGGTCCCACTCCACATTTCCTCCCCAAATATATTCTCAAGCTGATCCTCTTAATCCCCACAATTCTGAGTTTAAAGTGTGGGTTAGAATTTGAATCCTTCCAATTCAATTTGAATTTGCTTTCCAAATTTGAATTTGGTTGAAGTTTGCAAATTCTCCTCTTTAACTCCCTTTTGAGCTCACCCTACAATTGAAAAGTTTATGAGCAAACTTTTCCCTATAATCCCAACTATAGGGCTGCATGTTTACTCAAAGTTTTTGGTCACTACATGTGTGAACTTTGAATTTAAAATCTGATTTTTAAACTTACATGCAAAGAGGTATTTAACTCCTTATTGGTCCAACACTTTTAAATAAAAAGGTGAACCTCATGTTGGATATTCATCCATGTATTACCTTGCATGAAGAAAAATTTTAGCAAGTCCCATTTTTCCTGTCATTGCCACACATATGAACTCAAACCATAGTTTTTATTCATACACATTTTTGGGACTTTTACACCTGATCTCCTCCACTTCCACCTCAACTTGATTGAGTTTAATGTCCCTCCTAGGCTCTTGTATGGTTATGAACTCTACTCTAGTGCCACTAGGGTGAGTTAGTTCCACCGTTCTTGTTGAACAATGGATGATTCCTTTATGTTTGGTCAGCCAATCCATACCCAAAATAATATCTATCCCTGGTGAATCTATCACTATGAGGTTTACAGTGAATACCACCCCATTAATGTCTAGATTCACCTTGGGACACACTTGTCTTGTCCTTATTTCTCCCCCTGGAGAGTTTACTGCTAGCATGCTCATTTGTGTTGTTGCTAGATCATGCTTCTTAACAAACCCTTGGGCAATGAACGAGTGGGTAGCACCAGAATCGAACAACAGGGTTGCAATGTGTAAATTGGCAGGAAACTTACCAACTACCATGTCGGGTGCCTCTTGCGCCTCCTCCATGGTCACGTGGTTCACCCGTCCTCGCATCACATTCTGCTGTTGCGGCTGCACGGGCTTCTTCTTTGGGAACTTATGGGCGTAGTGCCCCACTTCACCACAGTTAAAGCATTACACTCCAACCTTAGGTGCCTGGCCTTTGTTGTCTTGGGGTTGGTTTGGGGGTCCTTGTACTGCTGGTCGAGGTTGATATGTGGGGCGAGGCTGCTGTACAAACTGACGTTGTGGCTGTGCTGGTGCTGACGGAGGCCTGAAATTCGGGTTGTACCCTCTGGGTGCTGAGTAGGGTACCGCAGCACGGCTCGTCTGCCCTGCGGGTTGCTGCATCAGACGTGGGCGTGTGTTGCTACCCGAGGCTTGGTGTGACCATCCCGCCTTCCTCTTGTTTTCATTTTCCAAGGCCTTCAGCTTCCTCTCCACAACAAATGCTCTGTCCACCATCTTTTGGAAGCTTTCATACTCGTTGGAGGACATTGCACACTGCATTTCCGCTGTAAGTCCTTCCACAAAGCAGTCCTGTTTCTGCTCATCAGTCTCGATGTCCCGTGGTGCATAACGGGATAGTTGGGTGAATTTAGTGAGGTATTCCCTCACAGTCATGTTTCCTTGCTGCAGCCCCAAGAACTCCTTTCTCTTGTTTTTGAGTTCACCCCTTGGTATGTAATAGTTGCGGAAACTACGCTTGAACTCTTCCCAAGTGATGTTCTCAGGGTCATGATGGGCGGCCACGTAAGCGGTCCACCAATCAGCAGCAGGTCCATGCAATTGGTGAGAGGCAAACAGCACCCTCTCACACCCTTGGCATTGTATGATCCTCATCTTGCTCTCAATGGTCTTTAGCCAATCATCTGCCTCCAGAGGTTCAGCAGCACTTGCAAACTTTGGAGGTTGAGTCCCTAGAAACTCACTCAACCTTGGTTGGCGTGGTGCAGCTTGTGGAGGTGGAACTTGATGCAAGTTGGCCACCACTTGAGTTAGGCTCTGGATGAGCTGATTCTGATTTTCAAGCATTTGGTGGATGGGATCAACTCCTTCACGGTGACCACCCCTGTCTTGTCCTCCAGAAAGATGAGGGTTGCCAGCCTCATCGTTGTTGTTGGCGGGGTTGGCACCACGACCCTTTCCTCTTCCGGCCATCTATCATGATCAACCAAATGTTAATTTAAAGCATTTCGTATTAACTTCCCAATTTGCTTGTTTAAACTTTAAAATTTTGAGACCTTATTATATTTATATTTTCTGAGGGTTTCATGTCTCACGCGAAAATAAATGCACTCTTAATTCGTAGGGGTTCAAACATCAAAGCAAAACAACCTGAAGACGAGGTTGTGGATAAATGCCCATGGCTTCCACAACTCACGTCACACACTAAACATTAACACACCATTAACTAAGGTACCGACTCGACTACTCGATAACCTACTGAACTAAGGGAAAGGACTCTACACTACTCGTATCACTGAGCTGGCTCCTCGGGATCTTCCTTGTTATTGCGGCTCCCCTCTGACTCCGCTTTGGGTGGGGAAGCTGCTGGTGGAGAAGTGCGGCGACGCCTGCTCGCCCGGTGATCTGGGGAGTCAGGAGTCCATGTGTCATTCACGGTGACACACAGTTCATTCCCATCTCCTCTTTCTCTCGCCCTCAAGCTGGCTCGAAGCAACGCCTCAGTCTCCTTCAGGGTGTCACGAACATCCTGAAGCTCCTGCTGACACTCCTGCAGTCGAGTGCTGAGCATAGCAGCATCCTCCAAGCACAGGTCCATGTACTCAAGGGAAGTCCCCTACTACACTGGCGGGTACTTGTACTCCGTTGTACCACTCTCACGCTGGAGGACATACATGTACTCAGTCCTATCCAGGTGGCGACGGTAGATGTGATCCTGTGTCGCTCGACAAGCTGGAGAGCGGTGGATCTTGAGCAGCTGATTTTCATGGATAATCCTCATTTCTGAACTCCATTCTTCCCGCTTCTCACGGATGGTCCGGGTGGAGCTGTAGTGTATGATTAGCTTGCCCGTATTGCCGGAGGCGTGGAGCATACGTCGAAGACGGCGCAACAAGCCTCCTACTGGCAATCCGTAGGAGAGGTACGTCACCGGACGGTTCTCCTCTCTCAGGGTAAGGGCAACTACGGGAACTCTCCCTCCGGTGGACTTGCGGGCGGTGCGGATCATGCGAACCATCTAAAACATAAAGCATTTAAAATTAAATTAGATAAGATTTTAAACAAAAATCCTATTTTGAATAAAAGTTGGGGTAATATGAATAAAGGGACCCCATTAAATAACACTTTTCAACCCACAACTTTGTAAAATAGTTTTTAAGAAAATAGGGTCCTTAAATACGTCCATTTCTACCTAGGTCCACGTTCCTACGGGCAACCTTGGCTCTGATACCACTTCTGTCACACCCGGTTTCTCCGAAGAACAACCGAGTGAATATCACATGTATGCCAGGATCATTTTTTCATACATGTGATGACAAACAGTGAAGCATCAATTATTACAAGCCAGGTGCCGAATATAAATATGTCTTACAAAGCATACGTCTCGATGGACGATAATAAGTTCATAACACGTAAATAGAATAGCAGCGGAATATTATTCTTGTGGGCTCCGTCACAGGCGTTGCCCGGGGGACTCCATGAACCTAAAATCCTTCTTCGGGTCCGAAGTCTTGGTCATTGAACACCACATCATCCCCTTGACCTGAGAAGCAATTTAAACCAACAAATATGCAAGTTTGAGTACCGTTGGTACTCAGCAGGTGTGGGAAAGTTATGTCATGCATGGCTAGAACAAGGAGAGGTTGAACTCATGGTTAAAGCACTACGCAATTAATACCTATTACCTTAGCTTGTTAAGCACTTACATTACTACACAGGTGAAATGGTCCCAAACTCCCAACCCATCATCAAAATAAAGTAACCATAATCATCATATCTAATGTCAAGCTCCCCGCTTAACATCCTCAACTTCCAATTCCATCACCCTCTAATCATGAATAAGTCCAAGCCGCTCTTGACCGTGAGCACGACTGTCATGATAGTTTTTGACTCTGCAGAGTTTGCACCACTGTACCCACATGTAGTGATTTCATCCCCCGTTGCCAGGTGGACTAAAAAAACCTCCATTATGCCAGTGGCCACGAACCACATTCACACTTCCCAGGTGTGTAGCCAGGAGATCACTATGAAGCCTTTACAAAGGGATTCCCGACGAGCGTGGGCCCACTGAGGTTTCACCCCTAACAGCATACAAGAGGCTCCAACCCCGCTGCAGTGGCCCCCTCTTGAGCCTTGCGGTTCATATGGTAGTCCAGCTGACACCTATTCCCCGCACCATCCAACACACCCATACTACGCCGGGGATACACCTAATTAATTGGCCAAGCTGCCCCATCTCAGCATGTGGTTGGCACGGTAAAGCCAGGTTACATGCTCCATGAACCGTTCCTTAGGATCCAGGCAAGTACTAAACACAAACCCGAGTCTCGTGCACCCAACACCAACCAAATCATCCAACTTGCCTTGATCCCTACCTCTACATAACTCATAACATCTCATTCAAGAGTAAAGTAAATAAATTGATGATCTCATATCCCAATTATCCCATTCTAAGCATGGCTAAGCATATGCATAATAATAAATGACATGATAAAATAAAGCCCAACCCAAGCTACAAGGAAACAAGGTAATGCAATTCTAGGGAAACTTCCTAGCATGGGTTTCATATTTCAATTCACAATGCAATTAATTCTATCTACACATCCTAGTATAGGATCAAAGTGGTCAAGGACACTTGCCTTCTTCCTGCTGCTCTGGGAATGGAAAGTCTTGGTCTTGGAAGGGGAGAACTTGCTCTGGGGCAGGTTCTACTCATACCAATACACATAGCAAAAGAAAACAACAATCCATAAGACATGGTTCACACTTTCACTTCATACAAACCACACATACATACCTATGAAAGTCATTCACATTACTAAGTATTGTGGTTATCCTAGATGTGTTGATTTTTGGCCTACATGCACTTTTAAGCATATGTATATGATTTCTAACTTTTATATTCAGATTTCTATTTGCACACTATATATGAATTTCCAATTTAAACAAATTCTTTAATACACTCTTTAGCTACCAAGTTTGCATGGAAGGTAATTTCCTATTCCAAATGGGTTTTCAGACCTTCTACCAAATCTCAAACTGAAGTCTTTGGATTTGGAGACTTCATTTATCATTTTCTAGTTATGCATACCTATTTTCCTTTATTTTCCAGATTTATTTTCTATGCCTAAAAGTGAGTTTTAATATTAAATATTAGGGCATATCATCTAAACAGAATAGGTTCTGATCTAAAATATTAAATAATATATTTTTGAACTTCTCCTCCGATGTGAACTAACTTAATCTATTTTACCAATTTTCAGATTTATTTCCTAACCTAAAATGTGTCCCTATAACTAATAAATGTGAACAATCAATTAGACAGATTCATTTCAGCTTAAAATCTATTTTTAACTCATTCTAAAGTTTTCCAAGTGTTAGGAGAGTTTAAATTTGAATTTACAATGTGTTTGCCTCACCTTTTTAAATTTAAATCCTAATCACATATTCAAATTTCTGAATTTAATATCACATAGGGTCAAAAAGGTACATCCACCCTACTACAGGGTCTAATTTATTATTTCATAAATTTCCAGGGGTCTAACTACACATAACAGAGGGGTTTTCCTAATTTTTATTAAGTCCAGGGGCTAAAACTGTTTTTTAAATGAATTTACACGAATTTCTGAAGTTCCAGGGGCTAGATCAGAAGTTTCCGGGGCTAGCTCGTATTTTCCGAGATCCCCAGGGGGTAGTGCGTAAGAATCCCGACCTTTATAATGCGGGGCTGACGTGGACCGTCTGATTTAAAACAGACGGCTGAGATTATAATGCGAAGCGGTACGGGTTAGATCTAATAGGAACCGCACGATTTAAAATGGACAGGCCTCAGAGGACCACGTCGCCCTGGCCGTGCGCGGGCGGCGCTGCCCGGCGGCGCGCGGCGGCGGGAGGCGGCGATCTCGCCGGAGAACTTCGGATCTTCTTCTATACCTCCTAAAACTGGGATTTCATGGCATAGAGCGGTAGAGGGGAGGTCGGGGATCTCACCTCGGGGTCTTTCTTGAGCTCGGAGGTCCTATAAGACGGTCGGCGGCGAGGTCCGAGATGAAATAGCGGCGGTGCTCGCTGGAGCTGCGTCTAGGGTGCAAAACACCGAGTTTTCTGCACCTGCGTGATTCCCCGGAGGCGGTGGAACATGATCGGCGCGTTAGATCAGAAAACCCAAGCAAGGATCGAGAGAAAACGGTGATCGGAGCTTCGGTTCTCACCGGAGAGAAAATTGGAGTGCGCTGGGGAATTCGGCGAGTTTCGGTGCGGGAATTTCACGAGGGGAGGCGGCGGAGGATCGACTGGGTTATATAGCAGCGTCCAGGGCCGAAGATTGGGCTGTTGGCGCTGTTTTTCGGAGGTTGTTTGGATTCGGGAGAGAGGAGAGTCCCGGGGTCGGCCGAGCGTGCGAGAGGTGGGGGATGACATGCGGGCCCCGCGTGTCAGTGAGAGGAAGAGAGGGGCGCGCGGCTGTGGGCTGGCGCGGGGAAATGGTGGGCCGGCTGGTGGGTTTCGGCCCACTGGCCGGTGAGGTTTTTCTTTTTCTTTTTCCATTTCTTTTCTGTTTTGATTTGAATTTGAATTCCAATTTGAATTTGAATTTCTGCACCACATGCAATATGTCCAAAATTTTTTTAATTCACCTCTTAACAGATTTTGGGGTGTTACACCTGTGGAGTTGAAGATGGAGCCGCTGCCGTGCTTAGTTTGCTTCCGCTATCGTTTTAGGGACTTCCGCTGCTAGAATAAGTTAGAGACTTCCGCTGCAAGAATAAGTTAGAGATTGATGTAATAAAGTACCTAAACCCTATTATTCATGGTTATATTCTGAATTCAATTTGTGGATTACATGTGTATGTGTGATGAACATCCTGGACACACATATGCATTAGCTAGGTTCCGTTTTCACGGGACCGGGCGTCACACTTAGCATCATCTAACCCAAGAGCCCCCTCTTGTACCGTTCATATCCTAGGGCAGCCTTCCTTGACTCTCATTCCCTGCTCCTCCATCTGGTCCATAGCATTCTGACTGTACACCTCATTATTCAGCTAAGCTTTACCCATATTAGCCTTATGGTGGCACTATTTCTCCTGGGTGGTCTCTCCACGATCCGGTCCTTAGATCCCTAAGTTCCTTGTTGCTAAAAAGGGTATCATTATTGGAGTGTTTAAGTTCATTGATCAAGTAAATTAATTCTCCGTGATTTCTTGACTAAGCATGCTAAGCGAAAAAGAAAAGACCGATCCAACTCTTCCTCTAATTCTGGGCGACAATGAAAGGCGATTCAAAACTAGTAAACCCTAATGATAGATTTTTCCCTTAAATTGACATAAACATGCAAAGTTCACGAATAGAACAATTTTCTCAAAAGACGTGATCAATATGGTCAAGGACACTTGCCTTCTTGCTGCGAAGTGCTTTGCTCAAGTGCCTCGAAGTCCTTGTACGAAGCCTCTTGAGTGTACTCGTCTACTCGTAGTCACACATACACAAATACATGCACAATAAATACATTAAAATAATGCAATTCAATATGCTATGTATGCATGCAAATATTCAATCAACTATGATTTTTAGACAATAATGCATGTTTAGTAAGGTTTATAACAATTTTTTGGTGCTTAATAATTATTTTATAAAGTTTCACAATTAATTATTTCGTTTTAGGCTTTGCTACATTAATTAGGGCTTAAAACAATTTATTCAGATTAAAATTAGAGCTAAAACTGTAAATAACAATTTTTTAGAATTTATTCTTACTTATTAGTGTTTTCTAGACTTAATTTACTATTTAGTATGTTATTTACGTATTTTTTCTAATTATTCTAGCCTAAAAATAATTACTGCAGATTAATACAGATTAAAAAAATAATTTAATTAAGTGCCCATGGGCTTATTATGAGTTTCTGGAAATTTTCAAGGCTAAAATACTAATTTACATATAAGAGTAGTATTAAACAGGTTAGTAATATAACTTATTATTGTTTGAGGCTAATTTCGAAAGATTATTAAAATTCAGGGCTAATTAAAAAATTTCTAGAAAACTTAGGGCTAGAACATAAATTTACAGATAAAAAATAATATTAAATAGACTAGAAAGATAATTATTAATTGTTCAAGGGCTATTTTGTAAATCTTATTAAAATTCAGTACTATTTTATAATTTTCATGAGGTTTGTGGGCCTCTCTGCAAAAATATAGGGCTAAACTGTAATTAAATAGGTTCCAGGGGTTCTAGTGCAATTTTTGGGCCTAATTATCAAATTGCAGACTAATCAGGGGCCCTAACATAAAATTCTAGGCTAGACAATAATAGATCTAAACCCTAGGGCCTGTTCAGCAAAATTTTATTATCAAATCCACTATTACAGAGAGTTCAAGGGCTGAATTGCAAGTTTGGATTTTCATTTCCTTTTCCGATTTATTTTTCTATGGGAAATCCATGGAAAAAGTACACCGGTCCGGTGGACCGGAGGGCGGCGCTGGGTCTACAGTTTGTAATCAGGGGCCACGTACCCCTTCGGGGGCTTCTAATCAGGGTCGTTGGATATAGATCCAATAGTCCTGGATCGGCCTAGCCGGGTGGCTGGCGCCGGCGGCGCCATGGCGAGCTCGCCGTAGCTTGGTCGAGCTTCGTCCCCACGCTTCGGATCTCGGCGAAAATCGAGGAAAATGGGGAGAAAGGAGTGGGGAACCTCACCATGCGGGTGGTGGCGAGGAACTTGGGCTAGGCTTCGGCGATGTCGCAGGGCATTGTGGGGCTCGACGCGGGCTTTGGTGTCGGACGAGGGGATCGAGCTTTTTGCAGGCACGAGCAGCAATAGGTCAAGCACGCACACCTAGGTGGGTGGGGGTGTGGCGGCGATGTCGGCTAGGGAGGGAAGTTAAGCCGCGACTCGGGAGAAGGGAAAGGTCGGCCTGGGAAAAAAGGGGAGGCGAGAAGAAGGCAAGGCCGAGGAGGGAAAAGGAAGAAGGAAAGGCCCATGCGGTCATTTGTTCTCTCTTTGTTTATTCTTTTCTGTTTTTCTTTTCTATTTTCATTTCCTACCGTAGTTAATTTATGATTTGGATAAAATGTATTTTATCTTCCCTAATACTTGCATATGTATATATGTATACACATATATGTTATATGCATGTATATGAATGCAAATCCATGCAAATGCAAGATTTTGAAATTTTTTGCCTTATATAGCAATTCATCCCTAGCATGCGTATATATATATATATATATATATATATATATATATAATTCATCCCTAGCATGCATATATATATATATATATATATATATATACATATATATATTGACACGACTCCACGGTCTTGTCGAGCCAGGATCACGCTGAGGAGTGCTGCGTTGCACAGCACCGGATAACACACATCAAAGGTATAAAGCAGAAGCAAAGTTTATATTACATAAGGTGGTTTATGAACATTTTTACATCAAAATAGGTCCAGTCTACACTCGCGGGCGTAGACTACGCATCAAGTTCATGTTCAGCCCGTGAACATGTCCTTGCTAGCACACACGCACACTAACACGGCGGCGTGCACGACCCCCACTCGACGGGGTTCCCCTCCTGGGGTTCCGTCTCTTCCTCGTGAGTCCCTTCCTCATAGAACCCTGCAAAAGCTTCAAACACAAGCAGTGAGCACGAAGGCTCAGCAAGACTGACCCGTCTCTCCTAAACATGGAACTTCCACATGAGGGGTGATGGGTACATGAGATAAAAACAAGTTGCAAAGGACTCGCCTAATTAATAGAACCTTACTTTCAAGTTTTAGCAGCAGGTTATGGAGAACCTTACGCTAAGGCACATGAGAGAGCCGCAATCAAATAAGAAACACATTCCTCTCATGTACTTTGCCCAAAGTTGAAAAGAACTTTAATTAGCTCTAAACTACAGCAAATCATTAACAATCAAAGTCCATCTTTCAACCAGCAACATTTTATCATGAAACTAGCCTGTTCTTTCTACGTCACGGTACAGTGAACAAGTGGTACTCACTGATCGCGAGGGACGGCGATTATAATCGATTTACACCTGCAGGGTTACCCGAACAACCCGTCACGTACGCCCGTACTCGATGTTGCCTACAACAACCATCACGGACGTCGTACGCAACTACCTTTCATCCGTTAGCCAAATGTTGAACTGGTCCAATCGTCCTGAGCAAGAGGTCTCTGCATGCGCATCTCAGTGCCGCTAGCCGATTTACACCTCGAGCTCTCAACCTACCCTCTGAACGACCAGCTATGCCTCAACACACAGCTACCCGAGTTACATCGGTTTCCCGGTTCCCATATATCCGGTAGGTCTTCGGTACTGTTCTAGCTTGTTCAATAGGCCCGCACACAGCTCGGTCCTCAATCGACACAAGCGGAGCTATAGCACACAGGCCCCAAAGTCCTACTGCCCTTACTCTCCGCCCGGTCTCATCTTTCTTGCCATGTGTATCATGTGCTATCTCTACCCGAGTCGAGTGCCTCGAGCCTATGCTTGCGAGTAGTTTCAACTACTCGACTTGTACCGAATCCTACACTATCTTAGCATTGCAGTAGCTAACGGGGTTTGCAATCCTAAACCCAACCCATGGTTTTCTCGGCTATGCAATTGGGTTTCCAAACAAGACTCTAATGCAAGGAATCATAATACTCAAGTAAGTGCTCAAAACAATAAAAATTTGCAAAAGGTTAATGCAAACCGGAGCTTGCCTTGCTGCTCTTGGTCATAGGCTAGCTGCTCCTCCAGAGTAACGAAGTCTAGGACTTCGGGTTCCTCCTTGACCTTAGCGACTACATGATATAAGAAGTACATGTATTAAATTAATGCATTTTAATTGACTTTTAAACTTGTGAACCTTCTAAGTCTCACTAGACAGACCCAAAGGTTGTGAAACTTTTACTGTGGCTTGGTTACAACCTAAACAGAGACTTGGTCAAGTTTTAGTTGCAGCAAAGCTCGTTTGAGCTTTCCACAATTAATTATGTCCTTGACCTTAATTGGAACTCTTATGGTGTTCTAGGGATTTTCATGGGGCAACTTATGACTTTCTGAAAACTGGATTTTCAGAGGGTTCTAATGGGGTTGGTCTCACTTAATTTGAAGGTTCCTAGCTAAAGATATGAGCTAAGCAACTTCAGAGAAAATTCTGAAAATGTTTCTGAACATTTTCTATTTTCTCTGGATAAGTTTCACTAATCACACCATTAGGTGGATCAAATGAGCTCAAATGGACGTGAAATGTTTATAGTAGTTCAGGGATATCTGGGTGAACATCCCAGCAAAATTTCAGAATTTTCCTCCAAAGGATTCTCCAATTAAAATTCCAAACAGTTTAAAATTTGAGGAATTAATTCTGGAGAATTAAGGCTTTTCATGAAGTGAAACTTGATTTGCTGGAAAGTGCTCGGAGAGCTGAATCCAACAAAATTTGGTTCACTCAATTTGGAGCTTTCTAGCCAAAGGTATAAGGATTTGAAGTTTGAATGAAATCTGAAAATCGGGGAAAAGTTTAAACCTGCGGGTGGGCCACGGGGACACGTGTTGCGCACTGAGGCGTCGGCACACCGGGGTCTACGGGGTTCCTGCACGCCAGCACAACAGATCCCAGCCGCACCCGATCCCGATTTGAATTTTTTAGTCGCTGACGGCCGGGCCCCACGTCTTCTTCTTCCTCCCGACGCTCCCTCGCGCCCGCGCCGCCTCCCCTCGCCGGAGCAGACCCGGAGCTCGCCGGATTGTCGCTGCCGGCCATCGCACGGTCTGAAACTCACCGCCAGGGGGTTATCGACGTCAAGGAACACGTCTGTTGGTCAGTTTCGGCTGGCGGTGACCGGAAATAATCCGGCGACGTGCGGCGGTCTCGGTTGAGGTCCGGCACCGTCGGCCGTGGGTTCTAACCCGCCAAGACCTCGAACAATCGGTTCTACAGCATCAGTACACCTCTAGGAAGCTCGACAAGGTTTCAAAAGTGTTCAAAGATGGCGGCAAGTTGGTCGGCACCGGGTGACCGATCGTGCCCGCCATGAACGTCCTCGATCAAGCTCAAAATTCGTCACTCCTAGTCAGTTTCATACCATGGGTGCAGAAAGGAAATTGATCGCAGGCTAGTCCAGCGCCTATGTGCAAGATTTGATAACTTAAGAAGGATCATAGAGCGGGAATTCGAAGAATCTGTACCGTAAGCTCGGCTTAAGACCGCCGGAGCAAAATCTGGAAATTCGTAGCGGATTCTTCACGGTTTGCTTCAAGACTTGGAGGAGAGCAACATGGTGGTCGCGCGCTCCTGTTGCCGCTCTTGCTGGACCGTGAAAGCCCCTGTGGAACGCTGTCCACGTGAGACCGATCGCCGTTCTTCAGCTCAGTCACGGTGGTCGTCGTTGATCACGGGAACGGGAGCCGAAACCCGGTGGTTCAGGTGTTGGGAGGGTGGTGCTTGAACTCAGCGTGCTGCCTAGCAACTCGAGGGAACAAGGGTGCGATTGTTTTCTTCGTTTTCCCAATCGACCGAGCGCTCGAAGGAAGAAAAATGGCGCTGCTCGATGTCACCCGCGAGGAGATAAAGGCAACCAGTCTTCGCTCAGGCTGAGGCGGTGACGGTCGCGTGGGGGCGCGAGCAGGCCGCCCTGGGCGCCAGCGTGCGAAGGGGGAAACAGCTGGTGGCGCCGGTTCCTTCTCGGCGGCACACCCTGCAGCTGCTCGGTGGAATTTCCCACCGAGGCTGTGACTTTGTGTGCAAGTCTTCCCTCTTATCTCTATGACATGTGGGTCCCACCCTCAATTTTAACCTCTGAACTTAACTCCAATCTACTGTTATAAACAGTAGTTCCCACAAAAGCCCCTGGTGATTTGAATTATCAACCTTTGAGCCATTTGAATTGGTTAGAATTCAAATTGGGTTTGGTTTGGATAAATTTCAGCACATGTTCAGTTAGAAATTCAAATAAAGTTTGAATTTGCCCCACTTAGCTCATGTCAAGATCAACTCCAAATGGAGTGAAAATTGGTGTGTGAGCTCACAAAAATGTGCTGAGTAAGAATATGCCTCCCACTTTTCAATTCATGGGATAAAAACAGTTTGAATTTGAATGTAGTTTCAAACTGCCCTCTTTCTAGCTACACCCAAAATGACCTCAAAAAGGTTTTGAATTTGGGTGAAACTTGGCATGGACATTCCTAGTACCATGTAGGAGTTTTCATATGCCAAGCCCCTGTATATCACATATGGGAAATACCACTTTTGCAATATGTGAGTTTATTCTCTAATGAGCATGTTGATGGTGGTTACTTGCTCTTCAAATGTGTTCATCAACTTTCTTCAAATGAGGTGTGTGTGTGTGTGGTGATGAACACTTTAAATATGTGTCCAAAAACTGAGGCCCTTACATTCCCCCCCCCCCCCCCTTAAAAGAATCTCGTCCCGAGATTATAAGGTGAAAACGAGAGAGAGGACGGTGGAAAATTACCGGATATGCGACGTGAAAAAGTCAGGGTAGTTAGCGCGAAGAAATTCTTCGCTCTCCCATGTCACTTCGAACATGGAATGATTACTCCATAGAACTGTGTAGAACCATAACGTGCGGTTGCGTGTGGTTCGGGCCCTTTCATCAAGGATCTGAACCGGTTCCTCCCGATAGGTGAGATCCGGTTGCAGTTCTTCAATGTCCTCCAGCTGAATGGTAGTAGATAGCTTGAGACACTTCCTCAGCTGGGAAATGTGAAAGACGGCGTGCACACCGGAAAGTGCTTCTGGTAATTTCAGCCGGTATGCTACCGATCCACATCTTTCGGTAATCTGGGATGGACCGATGAATCGGGGTGCCAACTTTCCTCTCACCCCGAATCTGTTTACACCCTTCATTGGAGACACACGTAGATATACGTGATCCCCGACTTCGAATTGTAATGGGCGTCTTCTCCGGTCCGCATACTGTTTCTGATAGGATTGGGCGGCTTTTAGGTTCGCTTGAATCAGTCGAACCTTTTCTTCCGCGTTGTTGACAAGGTGAATCCTGAGGGTAACCCTTTCGCCAGACTCACACCAGTTCAATGGTGTGCGGCATTTTCTCCCGTATAGCGCCTCGTAAGGCACCATCTTTATGCTGGCTTGGTACCCATTGTTGTACGAGAACTCGGCTAACGGCAAGTGATCATCCCAATTCTTGCCGTGGTTGATAGCGCAAGCTTGTAGCATGTCTTCTAAGATCTGATTTACCCGCTCGGTTTGCCCATCCGTCTGCGGGTGATATGCTGAACCACGGATCAGCTTCGTCCCCAAGGCAGCGTGCAGCTGCTCCCAAAAACGGGACACAAATAAAGTGCCCCGATCCGATATGATGGTACGGGGTACGCCGTACAAGCATAGGATCCGTGAGATGTACAGTTCAGCGTACTTCTTGGCGTTGTAGTTGGTGTTGACCGGGATGAAATGGGCAACTTTGGTGAGCCGATCGATGATCACCCACACAGAATCATTCTTTTGAAAAGTGGTGGGTAAACCGACGATGAAGTCCATGCTCATGTCCTCCCACTTCCAGGCAGGAACGCCCAGTGGTTGTAGCAGTCCCGGTTTCCGCATATGGTCTGCCTTCACCCTTCGACATGTATCACACTCGGACACGTACTTCACGATCTCCCGCTTCATCCGTGTCCACCAAAACTTGCTTATGAGTTCTTGATACATTTTGTTGCTGCCGAGGTGAATAGAAAACTTTGACAAGTGAGCCTCATCAAAGATTTTCTTCCGTAATTCTGGGTTACGGGGTACGACGATCCGGTCCTTGAACCATAGGACGCCGTCTCCATCCTTCCGGAAACATTTAAACTCACCACTGTCTACACGTCTCCGCAAATGCGACATGCCCTTGTCATGTTTCTGAGCTGCCGCTATCTCTTCACGGATGGTGGGGATCAACGCTAGGTTGTAGAGAGCTCCGTGTGGAATCACATGTAGTGGTGGTTCGCTCTCTTCCAACGGTGTGATGGTCAGATTGTTGATGTGTGACTTGCGGCTCAGCGCATCTGCCACTACGTTTGTCTTGCCCGGAGGATAATGGATCTCTATTTCGTAATCCTTTATCAGTTCCAACCATCTTCGCTGCCTCATGTTCAGCTCCTTCTGAGTGAATATGTACTTGAGGCTCTTGTGGTCGGTATATAGATGTACGAGGTTACCGAGTAGGTAGTGCCTCCACATTTTCAGTGCAAGTACCACGGCAGCGAGCTCCAAGTCATGGGTTGGATAATTCTGCTCATGGTTTCTAATCTGCCGTGATCCATACGCGACCACTCTTCGGTCTTGCATCAGCACACATCCAAGCACAATGCCGGATGCATCGCAGTACACAACGAACGGTTTTGTTGTGTCTGGCTGTGCCAAAACCGGTGCTGATGTGAGGTGTTTAACTAAAGCCTTGAATGCTGCTTCACATGCTGGACTCCAAACATATTTGGTAGCCTTCTTCAGCAGCTCCGTCATAGGCTTGGCAATCTTCGAGAAGTTTGGAATGAACCTCCGATAATATCCCGCGAGTCCGAGAAAACTCCGTACCTCGTGAACAGTCCTCGGGGATTTCCAATTCAGCACTTGAGTGATTTTGCTCGGGTCTACAGCGATACCCTCCACTGAGATGATATGCCCGAGAAAAGGCACTTGCGATATCCAGAACTCGCATTTGCTGAATTTCGCGTATAGCTTGTGATCCCGCAGCCGTTGTAAGACTATACGCAGATGCTTCTTGTGATCTTCCTCCGACTTGGAATATACTAATATATCGTCGATGAAGACCACGACAAACTTGTCCAGCTCCAGCATGAATACCGAGTTCATCAAGTACATGAAGTGAGCTGGAGCATTGGTGAGGCCAAAGGACATGACCAGGTACTCATAAAGTCCGTACCTCATCGAGAAAGCCGTCTTCGGAATATCCTCGGCCCTTATCTTAATCTGATGGTACCCGGATCTTAAGTCCATCTTGGAAAAGATCTTTGCTTCGACCAACTGATCAAACAACATGTCGATCTGGACAACGGGTACATGTTTTTGATGATTACGGCATTTAATGGACGATAGTCCACGCAAAGCCGTAATGTCTCATCCTTCTTCTTTACGAATAATACCGAACAGCCCCATGGCGAGGAACTCGGCCTAATAAAACCCTTCTCCAGGAGGTCCGTGAGCTGAGTCTTCAGTTCAGCCAACTCCTTGGGCGCCATCTTGTACGGCCTTCGGGATATTGGCATGGTTCCGGGTGCAAGTTCAATATTGAACTCCACCTCTCTATCGGGCGGCATCCCCAGTAAATCATCCGGGAACACGTCAGGGAACTCTTGGACCACTGGAATATCTTCCAATCTGATGGTTGTGGCTTGATAGACACTTGGAAGTTTTATTTCTGGACTGTCCAGAAATAAGGAGTGAGATTTGTGCACTTCTGAGTTTAAGTGCACAACTCGGAGGACGGTGTCTAAAACAGCGCCGTGGCGGGTTAACCACGACATTCCTAAGATGACATCGACCTTTTGTCCCTCTAGGATTATGAGAGACGTAGGGTAGACTCTACCCTCTAAGCACAATGGCGCTTTTGGGACCATGATGCTTGCTGAAATTTTCCCACCCGGTGAACAGATCACATAAGGACTATCGGTGGGTAGTATTTGCAAGCTATATTTATCAATGAAAGCTTGGCTAATGAAGCTATGCGTGGCGCCTGAATCAAATAGTACTATAGCGGGATGCTGGTGGAGTTGGAACATACCCGCAAGGATTGGCGAACCCTCCGACACGTCCTCTATGGCAAGCTGGTGGACAGTGCCGGGCCTAGGGTTTGCCCGCCGCGCATTAGTTGGGTTCCGGGGTTGATTCCTCCCCGGAAACTGCGGTGCAACTACGCCGCCTTGTCTCTCCGGACAACTGCTGGCGAAGTGTCCTGGACGACCACACTTTTAACATGTGGCCGCTGCTTGTGCGGTGCTCGGGGGACGAAAGCCCGGCATGTGCTGCTGAGGTGCATACGCACGCGGCATCGTCCGCTGCTGCTGTTGTTGTTGTGGAGGTGGTACTGGCAGTGCCGGCCTGAATGCCGGTGAAGAGTACGACCGACTGCAGAACGGCATCAGCCTCTGTGGTGGCTGCCAGTGTGGACCTGATGGTGGGCGATTCACCATCCGAAACTTCTGAGAAGGACCGCCTCCTTCTCCGCTGCTTTGCGGCACACTTCGCTTTCTCTCCGCCACCGCTAACTCCTTGCCAGAGTCCACCTGAACAATCGCAGCGTCAATGATGTCGTTGAGGCTGCCGCAATTGAACATCGCCAGCTTGCCCTTCAGGAGCAGGTTAAGCCCCTGGTAAAAGTGGTCCCGCCGCTTCTCGTCAGTATCTGCGTGATACGACGCGTAGAACGCGAGATCGTTGAACGCCCTGGAGTATTCCAGCGCGTTCCGGCTCCCTTGCTGCAGGTGTAGGAATTCCTGCGTCTTCCTCTTCATCAGACCCGGCGGTATGTGATAGGCCCTGAAGGCCGTCCGGAACTCCGCCCAGGTCATAACTCGGTCGGTGAGCTGTGAAGCACAGAAGTTTGCCCACCACGCGCTCGCGGATCCTTGGAGCTTCTGGACCGCGAACTGAGTCTTGCGCTGCTCACTTATCTGGAGCAGCCCAAACTTCATCTCTATTGCGCGGAGCCAGTTGTCCGCGTCGAGAGGTTCATCCGCCCTTGAGAATACCGGGGGATGAGTCGCTAGGAAGTCGGAGTAGGAGCTCTGTTGATGCTCCTCACGATCTTGACGTCTCTCTGGGCGAGACGTATTGGCGATGAGAGTTTGCAGCAACTCCGTGTGCTGCTGATGCGAACCCGCCATTGCCGCGGCGATGTCAGCCAATGTAACCGTTGGCAGTGGCAGTGGCGGTGTTTGCTGTTGCTGTTGCTGCTGTTGCTGCTGCTGTCCCGAGGAGTCCTCGGGCGGCTGTTGGGAGGTCTCTCCCCCTTGGCTAGTACCCCCAACGTCCGGGTTGGCACGAGTACGAGTCATTCTGAAGTTCAAAACAGCAGCGATTAACACATGTCATACTTAAAATTCCATATGCAACAGTAGGTATTGAAGTGACACATGAATAACTTGCACAACATTCACATATATTGATAAAGCACAAACTTTATACAAGATACATTGTTCTCGGGTCTCCGAGAAGTCGTGCTCATGTCGTCACTACCTATACATATGCTACTGCCTACACGACATGTCACTGATTACAAAAGTTGGGTTACACTACTCTAGCTGCCCTACTTGGCAACTGTAACCCCCTACTCGGAGTAGAACTCGACCTCCTACGGGTCGTCCTCCTCCGGTACCTCTGCTGGTGGCTCTGGATCCACCACCTCTTCTCCCATCTCGGGTTCTCCCATTGCTGGAAGGCCCAAGACCACCGGTATGCCCAATACCGGAGGTACGAGGTCCTGCAATGCATGCACCTCGTCTATGGCCTGGTTGTAGTCCTCTTCCTACCCTTGCCCTTCCTCAATAGTGTCGTCCCGCTCTTGAGCAAGGTCCTCATTCTGCTGGGTTAGAGTCTGCACCAGCTCTTGCAATGCCGCGATGTCGACACGCCTTTTCTTCTTCGCCTTCTTCAGGCGATGCAACTGATTATGCTGTTCATTCAGTCGCTTGATCGTCGGAAGGAGCACATTGTGGAGTGTGCTGTGAGCACTCTCGAAATGGTCTCCAAGGCTTGTGCTCTCTTTGAGATTTGTGGCGAGATGCTCCGTATGAACAGCTTGGCTGTCCATCACGGCGTTTCCCGCCCTCATTTGGAGGCTGAGGTTCGCCTCCGCGGGGCTGTACCTTGGGCAACCCGGATCGGCTGCCTCCCGGTACCTCCCTTCCCACACATGATGAGCCCGTCCCTCCACCGGAATGAGCGCGTATGGAGTGCCCTCCATAGCCTGCACGTGTAGTTGGCAGAAACGTGACATGGTGTCATGAGCTGCCACTTGCCACATCCCTTCCGGTTGTCTACCTCTCACCGTGATGGTGAACGGCACCCAACCGGGTGGCGTAGGTCCTGCAGGGACTTCGACATGGATTGTCCACGTCTTGTTCCCCTCCTCACCTTCTTCCTTGGCGAAGTACTGCGGCATCTGGCTGTACCCAAAATATTGAAGCATATGCCTCAATGCTTCCGGATAGCCGCTGCGGTGAGAACAGTGGGACACCACCCACCCGTTCTCCAACTGCTTATCTGCTGTCATCAGTAAAAATATATTTGATAAATGTCAAATATTTATTTAGACAGTAAACCATTGAGTTATAACATAAGTCATGTCATTGAACCCATAAAACCTGGAAATATAGTTCAAATTTTAAACAAATTTGACTGCTGATCTGCTGTTCAACATGACAGCCCTGATCAGCTTCCATCTCAACCTGATTTAGGCCATGTTAAATGCAAAACCAATTCTGGAACTCAACATCAAAGTTAAAGCTAACTTTAATAGCTTTCCAGAAAGTATTTTCTTGGCCTAAGATCTATCTTGGTTCAAAAATTATGAGAGGTTAAAGTTAACAGAATTTCTGGAGAAAATTGGACAGCACCTCCCTGCTTTAGGTACTGATTTGGTCCAAGAATTCCAGTTAATTCTGTTCCCAATATGACAAAACTTTATGTTACAAAGTTGTAACCCATCTCATAAGCTTTCCAGAACTATCTCATTTTCTATTTTTAGATTTTTATGCAGGAAGTTATACTCAATTTACAGAGAGTTTAGAGAGAGTCTTTGCTCTGCCCTGTTTTCTGGACAGTTTCAACTCTACTGCATTTTTCGATTGGTTAAGGGATGAAAAACCTCTGGACCTCCACAGAAAAGTTGTAAAACTTTTCCAAAGCTTTCCAGAAATGTATCATATGACCCCAAACTCGAAAGAACTCAACCTCTAACCTCTGATTAACTTCAGCCTTGATTCAGCTGAAAACAGAGTGCTCTGTCCTTAACAACCTATAAGTTGAAAACTTGTTAACTCTGAATATCCTGATTAAGGGAAGAGGTTACAGCAAAGTTTTAATGCTCCAGATTAGAACTTTCAAGTTTTATAATTAAGTGGTTCATTTAGTGGGGTGTGACGTCGATGCATCACCAGATCATGTCGGTACTACGTCCTCACAAAGAAAAACCTATACCGGACTTAGCCGGCTTCATTAATTCAGTGGCACTATACGTCACTCACACACGGATGCTACACGTCTACCGTTTCGTGGTTAGAATACCTGCAGAAACTCAAACAATCATCAGACTCGGCTGCACACCGAGCCCGGTATCCATACAGTTCGTACACCCGGCCGTCATCACTCGCCCGGATGTTCTCAAGCCAAACACGCCTTGAGCTACGTGTTCACATTTCAGACCACGTGACGGGGTCTCCCAAATTGCACCACGCATGCCAGGGAGAGATGTTGCTTGAATACCCCAAACGACATGAAGAGTCGTAGAGGATATCTAAGCGGTTCGGGTTACCTGCCACCCGTGGGGCTCCACCCTTCAGCTTGTGCGCACTGGTGGACAGCGCTTACGTGCACCCCCCAAGACATAAACGTCCCGAGATGCACGATTTTTCTACATAATCAAATAGGTTAGTATGCCACTATCTATACACTAATAACATCCTTATATGGGCTACTAACTCGTTCCTCACTGGATTTTTGAAAAGGATGACCCTTTTAGTGCGTTAAACCTCAAGCGAGCTCTGATACCACGCTGACACGACCCCACGGTCTTGTCAAGCCAGGATCACGCTGAGGGGTGCTGCGTTGCACAGCACCGGATAACACACATCAAAGGTATAAAGCGGAAGCAAAGTTTATATTACATAAGGTGGTTTATGAACATTTTTACATCAAAATAGGTCCAGTCTACACTCACGGGCGTAGACTATGCATCAAGTTCATGTTCAGCCCGTGAACATGTCCTTGCTAGCACAGACGCACACTAACACGGCGGCGTGCACGACTCCCACTCGACGGAGTTCCCCTCCTGGGGTTCCGTCTCTTCCTCGGGAGTCCCTTCCTCATAGAACCCTGCAAAAGCTTCAAACACAAGCAGTGAGCACGAAGGCTCAGCAAGACTGACCCGTCTCTCCTAAACATGGAACTTCTACATGAGTAGTGATGGGTACATGAGATAAAAACAAGTTGCAAAGGACTCGCCTAATTAATGGAACCTTATTTTCAAGTTTTAGCAGCAGGTTATGGAGAACCTTACGCTAAGGCACATGAGAGAGCCGCAATCAAACAAGAAACGCATTTCTCTCATGTACTTTGCCCAAAGTTGAAAAGAACTTTAATTAGCTCTTAACTACAGCAAATCATTAACAATCAAAGTCCATCTTTCAACCAGCAACATTTTATCATGTAACTAGCCTGTTCTTTCTACGTCACGGTACAGTGAACAAGTGGTACTCGCTGACCGTGAGGGACGTCGATTATAATCGATTTACACCTGCAGGGTTACCCGAACAACCCGTCACGTACGCCCGTACTCGATGTTGCCTACAACAACCATCAAGGACGTCGTACGCAACTACCTTTCACCCGTTAGCCAAATGTTGAACCGGTCCAATCGTCCCGAGCAAGAGGTCTCTGCACGCGCATCTCAGTGCCGCCAGCCGATTTACACCTCGAGCTCTCAACCTACCCTCTGAACGACCAGCTATGCCTCAACACCCAGCTACCCGAGTTACATCGGTTTCCCGGTTCCCATATATCCGGTAGGTCTTCGGTACTGTTCTAGCTTGTTCAACAGGCCCGCACACAGCTCGGTCCTCAACCGACACAAGCGGAGCTATAGCACACAGGCCCCAAAGTCCTGCTGCCCTTACTCTCCGCCCGGTCTCATCTTTCTTGCCATGTGTATCATGTGCTATCTCTAACCGAGTCGAGTGCCTCTAGCCTATGCTCGCGAGTAGTTCCAACTACTCGACTTGTACCGAATCCTACACTATCTTAGCATTGCAGTAGCTAACGGGGTTTGCAATCCTAAACCCAACCCATGGTTTTCTTGGCTATGCAATTGGGTTTCCAAACAAGACTCTAATGCAAGGAATCATAATACTCAAGTAAGTGCTCAAAACAATAAAAATTTGTAAAAGGTTAATGCAAACCAGAGCTTGCCTTGCTGCTCTTGGTCGTAGGCTAGCTGCTCCTCCGGAGTAACGAAGTCTAGGACTCGGGTTCCTCCTCGACCTTAGCAACTACATGATATAAGAAGTACATGTATTAAATTAATGCATTTGAATTGACTTTTAAACTTGTTGACCTTCTAAGTCTCACTAGACAGACCCAAAGGTTGTGAAACTTTTACTGTGGCTTGGTTACAACCTAAACGGAGACTTGGTCAAGTTTTAGTTGCAGCAAAGCTCGTTTGAGCTTTCCACAATTAATTATGTCCTTGAGCTTAATTGGAACTCTTATGGTGTTCTAGAGATTTTCATGGGGCAACTTATGACTTTCTGAAAACTAGATTTTCAGAGGGTTCTAATGGGGTTGGTCTCACTTAATTTAAAGGCTCCTAGCTAAAGATATGAGCTAAACAACTTCAGAGAAAATTCTGAAAATGTTTCTGAACATTTTCTATTTTCTCTGGAACAGTTTCACTAATCACACCATTAGGTGGATCAAATGAGCTCAAATGGACCTGAAAGTTTTATGGTAGTTCAGGGATATTTTGGTGAACATCCCAGAAAAATTTCCGAATTTTCCTCCAAAGGATTCTCCAATTAAAATTCCAAACAGTTTAAATTTTGAGGAATTAATTCTGGAGAATTAAGGCTTTTCATAAAGTGAAACTTGATTTGCTGGAAAGTGCTCGGAGATCTGAATCCAACAAAATTTGGTTCACTCAATTTGGAGCTCTCTAGCCAAAGTTATGAGGATTTGAAGTTTGAATGAAATCTGAAAATCGGGGAAAAGTTTAAACCTGCGGGTGGGCCACGGGGACACGTGTTGCGCACTGAGGCGTCGTCACACCGGGGTCTACGGGGTTCCTGCGTGCCAGCACAACGGATCCCAGCCGCACCTGATCCCGATTTGAATTTTTTAGTTGCTGACGGCCGGGCCCCGTGTCTTCTTCTTCCTCCCGACGCTCCCTCACGCCCGCGCCGCCTCCCCTCGCCGGAGCAGACCCGGAGCTCGCCGGATTGTCGCTGCCGGCCATCGCACGGTCTGAAACTCGCCGCCAGGGGGTTATCGACGTCAAGGAACACATCTGTGGGGTCAGTTTCGGCTGGCGGTGACCGGAAATAACCCGGCGACGTGCGTCGGTCTCGGTTGAGGTCCGGCGCCGTCGGCCGTGGGTTCTAACCCGCCAAGACCTCGAACAATCGGTTCTACAGCATCAGTACACCTCTAGGAAGCTCGACAAGGTTTCGAAAGTGTTAAAAGATGGCGGCAAGTTGGTCGGCACCAGGTGACCGATCGTGCCCGCCATGAACGTCCTCGATCAAGCTTAAAATTTGTCACTCCTAGTCGGTTTCATACCATGGGTGCAGAAAGGAAATTGATCGCCGGCTAGTCCAGCGCCTATGTGCAAGAGTTGATGACTTAAGAAGGATCATAGAGTGGGAATTCGAAGAATCCGTACCGGAAGCTCGGTTTAAGACCGCCGGAGCAAAATCTGGAAATTCGTAGCGGATTCTTCACGGTTTGCTTCAAGACTTGGAGGAGAGCACCACGGTGGTCGCGCGCTTCTGTTGCCGCTCTTGCTGGACCGTGAAAGCCCCTGTGGAATGCTGTCCACGTGAGACCGATCGCCGTTCTTCAGCTCAGTCACGGCGGTCGTCGTTGATCACGGGAACGGGAGCCGAAACCCGGTGGTTCAGGTGTTGGGAGGGTGGTTATTGAGCTCAGCGTGCTGCCTAGCAACTCGAGGGAACGAGGGTGTGATTGTTTTCTTCGTTTTCCCGATCAACCAAGCGCTCGGAGGAAGAAAAATGGCGCTGCTCGATGTCGCCCGCGAGGAGATAAAGGCAACCGGTCTTCGCTCGGGCTGAGGCGGTGACGGTCGCGTGGGGGCACGAGCAGGCCGCCCTGGGCGCCAGAGCGCGAAAGGGGAAGCAGCTGGTGGCGCCGGTTTCTTCTCGGTGGCATACCCGGCAGCTGCTCGGTGGAATTTCCCACCGAGGCTGTGACTTTGTGTGCAAGTATTCCCTCTTATCTCTATGACATGTGGGTCCCACCCTCAATTTTAACCTCTGAACTTAACTCCAATCTACTGTTGTAAACAGTAGTTCCCACAAAGCCCCTGGTGATTTGAATTATCAACCTTTGAGCCATTTGAATTGGTTAGAATTCAAATTGGGTTTGGTTTGGATAAATTTCAGCACATGTTCAGCTTGAAATTCAAATAAAGTTTGAATTTGCCCCACTTAGCTCATGTCAAGATCAACTCCAAATGGAGTGAAAATTGGTGTGTGAGCTCACAAAAATGTGCTGAGTAAGAATATGCCTCCCACTTTTCAATTCATGGGATAAAAACAGTTTGAATTTGAATGTAGTTTCAAACTGCTATCTTTCTAGCTACACCCAAAATGACCTCAAAAAGGTTTTGAATTTGGGTGAAACTTGGCATGGACATTCCTAGTACCATGTAGGAGTTTTCATATGCCCAGGCCCTGTATATCACATGTGGGAAATACCACTTTTGCAATATGTGAGTTTATTCTCTAATGAGCATGTTGATGGTGGTTACTTGCTCTTCAATTGTGTTCATCAACTTTCTTCAAATGAGGTGTGTGTGTGTGGTGATGAACACTTTAAATATGTGTCCAAAAACTGAGGCCCTTACATATATACATACACGTATATATATATATATATATATATATATATATATATATATATATACACACACACACACACACACACACATATATATACTAATTTCATATTTGAAATTCTAAATTGCTCAAATCTAAAATTGAGCGTGTCACAATGGATCAACCACTTTCACATTCTTAATAAAATTAGATGCATCAAAAACAAATTTTCTATCAAAGACAATTGGTTTTACGATCCCTCCCAGCTAAGCATGTAATATGAAATTATGACTCAGATGTTTTTCACATCTCAGGCAAAAAAGGTGAATAACGAAAAGGTGAAAAACGAAATGGTGAATGTATCCAACAGATGTTATCACATCTCAGGCAAAAAAGTTGAATAACGAAAAGCAATATCTATTGGAGCAATGCAATCGGTTTTAAAAAATGAATTTGGCATTTACCAAGGGTATGGACCCAACAATGCTTCATGCCTCAATGTTGATCCTAAGCTTTTTGTTATTACCTTATTCCTCAACTCACTGATTATCTCAAATCCAACTGTAAAAGCATGTCGTGCAACAATGTTACAAAAAACAAGAGTTCTATTCTTCTAGATCAATGATTTTGGTAATTTAAATCATCAGCTTTCTAATATATACTCTAGTGACAAAGTAACCAGATAATTGATATGCCAAATCACCTATTCCAGAACCACCATGTTTACATATATGATAAAAAAATACCAAAAAAGGACATCGTCTCTAGACATTTAACAGGATAAGTTGGTGGTGATTCCTTGAATACTAAAATTTTTAAGTACCCAACATATGTGTAGCAATGAATCAACTAAAACTTTAACATATTTCAACTCCATAAATCTTCAAGTTTTCTATCTGAATAGATAAAGTCATATTTGATTTCATCAACCTTTTCCCTGAGTCTTCAAATTTTCATGTGAAAGCGAGCACATCATAGATACAACATAGAATCAGTTTAAACCTAATTTATCAAATCAAAACTGAAACTTCCAAAATTCAAAACTAGAACTTCTGGTTTTTCCTGGTGTAAATTCTCATAATGAATATAACTATCTCATCTAGAGTCCAAATTGGAGGATCTATATATGCATTTCAACTGTCTTGACGAGAGCTACACAATGGTAAATTGTCAACTTTTTCAAAACCAATATTTCCCGTTTTAGAAACCAAATGTTTTGATCTTTCTACACAGGGTAACTTTCACCACAATAACTCTAACTGTTCTTTTGCAGGAGACATGATGATCTCCAACTCGGGAGAGGCCCAACGGCAAAACCTGAGTCTATCTCCCCCTCACATGCCCTGATCAGGGGTGCCAACCAACCCATGGTTGGGGCCCTCTCTCACGCCCACTCTATATTAAAAGGGGGGTGACGGGGGCACATGAACCAAGGTTCACCATGCGCAACATACCCCAACAACACTACGAAGTCCAATATAAACGCGCTGAAAGTGAGGGGAAGGCCTTCAGCTCCTCCACCATCACTACCCTACGTCCTTCACACCACCTCCATTGGTGATATCGCCACCGACGCTTCTTCCTCATGACTAGTCGCCATCGCTCCCCCCGTGCACCGCAACCTCTACTTCACCATGCCGACCTCCAGATCCACACACAAAGGTACAATTCCCTAACCCTAATCCCCATTATTATGGTGTTCTACTTTATTCAATCCATAAAGGTCTAAGTGCATAGGATATAAGTTTCATTTCAATGGCATCACGAGCTAGGCTAGATGCACTAGATATTTTCGGATACTCGGTAAGAATCCACGACATTAAGAGGGAGATGATTTAGACCCGAATCAATATTAATAAAAGATTAAGTTTAGATGGGACTTACCTTAGGTGGCGTCAACCTCTGTCCCTCGGAATCTAGATGGCAATTTGGCTAGACTAGGAGGTTGATGTCACAAGACATGTGCCCCTCAACCCGAGGGGTAACAGGGTAGGGCGCACCCTCGAGCGCCAACCTTAGTCCGAATAGGATCGCGGCCTAAGATCTCCTCGACTGTGGCACGTACACCCTCTAAACTTTTTCATTTTTTATTAGGAACAAGTAAATACTTAGTTTGGACGTAAGAAACTTGCCATATTGAGGGGATAAACACCAACTAATCAAGAGACAATCCACAAAGCAATTGATCATGATCAAATTTGTAAGCCCACTAAGCTAAAGTTCACCTGGAACCCTAGCGTTCAGCAAAACCCCAACCCTAATGAGGCAGTGGGCTTCTCCACAGCGAGACGGCCCATGAGCCGCACGACAGCGGGGCACTCGCTCTCGAGCGAGCATGAGCACCAGTCTGGGGCTTGCAGCGGTCTACATCCCCCGCCGCCACTCTCTAGGTGTGTCTCACTGCGGTGCTGAGGAGAGAGAAGGGGGTCAAAATAGGATTACAGTTCACCTCGATTCAATTCGACGCACTTGTATGCCGAACAATATCAATGTTGAGATGTCGAATCAAGATCAAATGGTTCTTGTTGATCGGGCTGAATAAAAGCATCACACTCAACCGTCGGATCTAGATCGGACGATACGCGCGGTTGGTCAGGGTAAGCAGGCTGAGCGTGCAGTTAGTGGGCCAACAAGCCATGTCAGCGTGCGGAGGAATATCGGCCATGGGCCAGATGTCTCCCCTTTTGGCCTAGTAAGAGTGGGCCATGAGCGAACGGGCCTTACGCCACAGCTTCCCCATCGGTCCAGCACATTAATTCCATAAAAAATTTAAATAAAATTGGGAAATCGGTTTTTGTCTGCTGGACCGATTAGCCGGATTTCTCATTTCTTGATAATTTTTGGTAATTCATATGAGGGACCACGCCGCCTGTTCAGTCACGGGGACGTGGAACTCGCTCGGGAATCGCATTGGGTGGTGCCGTGTTGTGCGGCACCCAACAGTACACATATAAGGAATAATGTATTGTGCCGTGTTGGGCCTTATCCGACACAGGCAGGGCTATGCATGCACAGTCCGCAGCCTGCTGCATATAAACCTCCCTCCCCGGTCTCCATTTCTTAATTGTGAACTTTTCTCAGTGTTTCTCTTTTTGACCCGCTCCAAATAAAACAGCCCTAAACTCGCGAGTAGATTCTAACTACTTGACTTCTACCGTACCTTTCCTACTAACATTTAGCATAGCCTAATCCACTCGACGAGGTGCTATTCTACCCTTTCTCTCTTAGGTATTTCTGGTCATGCAACTGGGGTTTTCAATATCAACTAGACTTAATGCAATCAACGATTCAAGCTATGATCTCTAAAAATGGAAATGCTTTATAAAACTGTTCAAATGCAAACCGGGGCTTGCCTGTTTTGCAGGTGACTAAGATTACAATCAGTTAGTGAAGATCACTTGTGGCTTGATCACTCGCTTTCCTCCCTCCTTGATCTTCACTTCAAGTGCTTCTCACATTCTCACGTATATGCTACACGATATGAATACGTATATGCATTTAATTGTAAAGCTTTTGCTAATAAGATCTAATGATGGTTTAAAAACTGGAACTCTGTTTAAGAATTTAAAATTACACTGGTGCTAGTGGTTTTGGGTTGGGTTTAAACACTATGATGAAGTGTTGAGTGCTATCTCCACTTGTGTGTTGATCACCTTAAGAAGTTACACAGGACAGTGGTGACCCAAGGCTTCAATGGAGCTGTAAATTTTCGTGTAAGTTCTTTGTCACAAGAAAGTCATCTGGACCAAAAATTAGCACTTTTCATTGAGTGGTTTATTCAGAACAATTTTCTAAGCAATTAAGAAAAGAGATTAATTCTGAGGTAACACCCATGTTCATGTCAAACTCAGTGAACTAAAATTTCAATGATAGTTCATAGAGCCTGCATGAATTTTCCTAGTATTTTTGGAGCTAAGAATTGCCCAGAACTGAATTTCCAAGTTTTGGAAATTCTCTGAAAATATTTCTGTATTCATTTGAACACAGCAACTTAAAATATGAAATCTCCTGATCAAATCAACTCCAAATGAGCTGAAAGTTTTACAGGGGTTCAATAACACCCTAAAGGATATTCTGGCAAAATTTTAGAATTTTTGGATGAACGAAACTCCCTCTAAAATTCTTCTTCTGAAAATTCAAAAGAATTTTCCAGAATTAAATAATGACTTTCGTACAAATTGGGTTGCATATTTGTATAGAGTTTGTCAATCTGAATATAACCATATTTGAATAACTAAATTTGAAGTTTCCTAGCAAAAGTTATACTCTTCTAAAGTTTGGGGAAAAATCTGGGATTTGAATAAATCGTGGAAAAGTTTAAATCTGCCTGTTTGTCTGGGAAACACGTGTCGCGTGCTGGAACAAGCCACACGGGGCCACAGGACTATTTCCGGCGTTGTCACAGCTGATCCAAATCCACAGACGATCCGGCCTCTCCCCTCAAAGCTACTGACACACGGGCCCGGTGAGGCTTCTTCAACCTCGCGACTCCCGCGCCCCGCGCCGCCGGAGCTTGCCGGAGTGTCTCGAAAATTTGTCGTCCAGCCATCTCTAATGCTCAAACTCGCCTCTAGGCCCTAATTTCGTGTGAGGATCATGCTAGTGTGGTCTACCCGAGCCGGCAGAGCCTCCAACAAGGCTCGTGACGTGTGGCGGCATTCAACCTACTCCGGCGACGTCGCCCCATGGTGCTAGTCTGCCAAAAGCTCCCTGGAAAGGCCCTACAGCACCAGTAAGGGCTGTGCTCGGCATGGTCGCACACGGGCTCAGGAAAGGCTCCAAACTAGGGTTCATCATGCGCCCGAATACTCCCGCCATAGCCGCCGTCGGGAAGATCAGAAATATGCCGTGCACAGTGTGTTTCATGCTAAGTTTTGTGAAGAAGAAAGATTGTTAAGAAAGTCTAGCTCCTGTGTGTGAATTTTCGTGGACTCTAAACAAGTATTGATCACGAATTTGAAACTTTCTTACCCGCACCTAGGTTTGAGCCGCTCGGCGAAGAAACTGGAAATTCTCCAAGGATCTTCTACGGCGTGGGCTAAGACTTGGAGGTGAGCTGAAGGAAGTTATTGCGCGTCCAGAGGAGGCCTAGCTCGGCCGTGACACGCCCTGGATGAGGCTGTCCATGAGTGCCGTCCGTGGCGGTGTCTTTCGGCCGCCGTGGGAACTCAGCGTTCTCGGTTTTTGGAGGCTGAGCTCACGTGGAAACGGTGTGAGGAGGTCGTAGGGGTTGCTAGGGTGTGGTTTTGCTGCTCAGTCGAAGCTTTCTCGCTATCTATGGTGGTTGCCGAGCGATCGGAAAGGTAGGGGCAGCTACGTTCGGTTTCTCGCGCGAGGAGGAAAGGAGCTGTGATGTCTCGGTGATAAGGGTGAAAGGAAGCACGGCGTTGGGGTAAAAGCGCCCAGGCAGCTCTCCAGCACGATGGAAATCAAGGAGGAGGTGGCGCTGGTTGCTGCTCGGTGTCACGTCACCGGCGCTGTGCCTCGGTCTGACTCGTGAACCGACTGAAGAGAGAGCAAACAGAGACTGTACTCTGCACTCTGAAGATCTTTTACAATTTCACTCCCTCAATGACATGTGGGTCCCACCACAGCTCCCTCTTATCCTCTAAAATATCTCCCAAAATTGGCAAAAGATGGAATTCAATTGTGGGAGTTCAAATCTCAGTGCATTTGGATAATTGGGCAAGTTTCATCCAAATTCAAAGGGGTGTTTAAATCCTTTGCAATTTAGAGTCCATTTTGGAAAAATGAGTTGCAAAACATTTGAACAAATCATGAAGCTTTGCATACCCACTAATTTGGACCTAAGGAATTCAAATATGAAATTTGATTTTTAATTTGGCTGCTGCAAATGAGATTTTTAGCACAACAGTTTTGAAATTCATTGTGTTGCTCTCATTTGAATTTTGAGTTGAACAAACTTGTCCCAAATCTGACTTTAGATTTCTCACACATACGGGAACTTCCCATCTTGGTTTTAGACCCCTCTTGGGTTCCAAGTTTTCCAACAATTATTTGAACTTGTGTGAAGAAATCTCTCATGTGTATTATCACATGTGAAAAAGTTTAAACGAGTCCCATTTTTCATACATATGAAACCAACTTTGTGCAAACAAGAGTTTCTTTGTATTCATATTTTTGGGACCTTTACATTCCTCCCCCCTTAAAAGGAATCTCGTCCCGAGATTCCAAGAGAAGAACGAGTCGGGAGGATAATTACAAAGTTTATGACAAAAGTTCCGGTTAGTTCTTGTGGATGTAATCTTCGCTTTCCCACGTCGCCTCTTCCAGGGTATGATTACTCCACAGGACTTTGTAAAATTTCAAAGTCCGGTTTCGGGTGATCCGAACCTTTTCATCGATAATCTGAATAGGCTGCTCGGTGTATGTGAGATCCGGCTTCAGCTCGTCGATGTCTTCGGCGCGGACAGCAGCGGTAAACTTGAGACACTTACGCAGCCGGGACACGTGAAATATGTCATGAATACTAGCAAGGCTTGGTGGTAGTTCCAGCCGTTAGGCTACAGTCCCGCACTTCTCTGTGATGGCAAACGGACCGATGAATCGGGGAGCAAGTTTCCCCTTGCCACCGAACCGATGAATCCCTTTCATCGGAGACACACGAAGATACACATGCTCTCCGACGTCGAAATGCAGCGGTCGACGCCTCTGATCCGCGTAGCTCTTTTGACGAGATTGGGGAGCTTTGCTGTTCTCCTGTATTATCCGAACTCTCTCTTCGGCTTCATTGACAAGATCAGCCCCGAACGTTACTCGTTCACCGGACTTGCACCAATTCAATGGGGTACGGCACTTCTGGCCGTATAGAGCTTCATATGGTGCAATTTTGATGCTCGTCTGATATCCATTGTTGTACGAGAATTCCGCCAACGGTAAGTGATCATCGCAGCTATTACCGTGGTGGATCGCACATGCTCTTAGCATATCTTCCAGTATTTGATTCACCCTCTCAGTTTGCCCATCGGTTTGAAGGTGATACGCGGAGCTTCTAATCAGTTTGGTTCCCAAGTATGCGTGTAGCTGCTCCCAGAAACGGGCTACAAACAGTGATCCTCTGTCGGACACAATGGTGTGGGGGGACTCCATGTAAGCACAAGATCCGTGCTATGTACAACTCCGCATACTGCTTGGCATTGTATCTGGTATGCATAGGGATGAAGTGTGCTAATTTGGTTAACCGATCAATGATTACCCAAATCGAATCATGGTTGCGGGAGGTCATCGGCAACCCGACGATGAAGTCCATACTCAAGTCTTCCCACTTCCATGCCAGTACTTGCAATGGCTGCAACACGCCCGACTTCTTCACATGGTCGGCCTTGACTATTCGACACGTATCACATTCTGAAACGTACTTTGCAACTTCATGTTTCGTACGTGTCCACCAAAACTTCTTCCGGAGATCTTGGTACATTTTATTGCTGCTCGGATGAATGGAAAATTTGGACAAATGGGCTTCATCCAAAATTTTCTTCCGTAGTCCCATATCCCGGGGTACTACAATCCGGTCATTGAACCACAAAGTACCTTCATCATCTTTCCGGAAGCATTTCATTTCTCCGTTGTCTATTCTTCGTCGTATGTGAGACATACCCTTGTATTTTCGTTGAGCTTCATTGATCTCCTCTCGGATGGTAGGAATGAGAGCGAGATTATAGAGAGCTCCATACGGGATGACACAAAGACTTGGTTCTTCATCATCCATTTCAGCAATAGTCAGGTGATGGATATGCGCCTTACGACTGAGCGCATCGGCGACCACATTCGCCTTTCCTAGATTATAATGAATCTCAAGTTCATAATATTTAATGAGCTCTAGCCATCTTCGTTGCCTCATGTTCAATTCTTTCTGAGTGAAGATGTACTTCAAGCTCTTGTGGTCAGTGTAGAGGTGTACAAGATTTCCGAGCAAGTAATGCCTCCACATCTTCAAAGCAAGGACCATTGCAGCTAACTCAAGATCATGAGTTGGATAATGCTGCTTGTGATTTCTGAGTTGACGAGATCCATAAGCGACAACTCGTCCTTCTTGCATCAGCACGCAGCCAAGACCGATGCTAGATGCATCGCAATAAACGTCGAATGGCTTCATCGTATCCGGCTGAGCAAGAACTGGGGCTGTCGTGAGATGCTTCACTAAAGTCTTGAAGGCTTGTTCACACACAGCACCACACACAAATCTGGTATTCTTCTTCAATAATTCCGTCATCGGCTTAGCGATCTTGGAGAAACCCGGAATGAACCTCCGGTAATAACCCGCTAAACCGAGGAAGCTACGAATTTCATGCACTGACTTTGGTGACTCCCATTTCTGTACTTGGATAATCTTACTCGGATCTACAGCGATGCCCTCCGCTGAAATAATGTGTCCGAGAAACGGTACTTGATTAATCCAGAATTCACACTTGCTGAATTTTGCATAGAGCTGATGATCTCGCAATCTCTGTAGCACAGTATGCAAATGTTCAGCATGTTCTTCCTCTGACTTGGAGTACACCAAGATATCGTCAATAAAGACCACGATGAATTTATCCAACTCCGGCATGAACACTGAATTCATCAGGTACATAAAGTGTGACAGGGTGTTGGTCAAACCAAAAGACATAACGAGATACTCATACAGCCCGTATCTCGTTGAGAATGCCGTCTTCAGAATATCTTCTGCCCGGATTTTAATCTTGTGATATCTGGACCAAAGATCCATCTTCGAAAATACCTTGGCACCCACTAATTGATCGAAGAGCATACTTGTTCTTGATGGTAACGGCGTTCAAAGGACGATAATCAACACAAAGCCGTAGTGTTTCATCCTTATTCTTGACAAACAACGATGAACAACCCCAAGGTGATGAACTCGGTCGTATAAAGACCTTACTCATTAGGTCATTCAGCTGTATCTTCAATTCTGCCAGTTCATTGGGTGCCATCTTGTACGGCCTTCGTGATATCGGTGTTGTTCCCGGTATAAGTTCAATCTTGAACTCAACGTCTCACTCGGGCGACATGCCCGGTAAATCATCGGGAAACACATCCGGATACTCACGTATCACCGGAATGTCCTCCATCTTTACAGCTTCCGTGCGGTTTACTGTTGCAATCTGTTGCCGTTTGGCACCCAGAATTAATATTTGAAGACCGTGCTGTGGGGAGTTGAGCTCAACGGTCCTAGAGCTGATGCTAAGAACCGCCTTGTGGTAATTCAACCACGACATCCCCAAAATGATGTCGATCTTCAGACCCTCAAGAATAATGAGAGTCGTAGGGTATATTCTACTCCCCAAACAAAGAGGTTCTCGGGAGACAACCTCGCTTGCGGTACTGCTGCCCCTGGGCGAAGATATGAGGTATTGCCTCTTTGTATAAGCTGTTGGGAGCTGATGTGGAGCCACAAAAGATTGGCTAATGAAGTTGTGTGTGGCACCGGAATCAAAGAGAATCAAAACCGGTAGCTGACTCAGAGAAAACATCCCTGCTAAAGCGGCTTCTCCTTCTGGAACATCATCAATCACGGTATAGTGAAAGTTGCCCCTTATCTGCCCTCCTTTCTGCAGATTGAGGTACGGGTCGTATTATTGTAAATATGCTGAGCCGCAGCCTTGAGTTCCCTCCGGACAATGCCTAGCATAATGGCCCATACAGCGACAAGTGAAACACGGATGTCTCTCCGGTTCTTTGTTGACTTGTGGTTGGATGCTAGGTACACATGGCTGCAGCGATGGAGCACAAAGCACCGTCTGATCCTGCTGCTGTGGAGGTGGCGCAAGTTGTGGAACTTGAGCAGCAATCAACCTCTGAGGAATTGATCGTACAGGTGGCCTCCATCTTTTACCGGGTGGCGTCTGATACACCAAATGGTACTTCTGAGGCACATAACTTGCGATGGCCTGCTCGATCTCACTCATTTTTCTCTTCTCTGCTTGCCACTCAAGTGTCGGCTTCTCTTGTATGAGAGCCGCATCGACCATGTCGATGTAACTGCCATTATTGTGCACGGCTAACTTCTCCTGTAATATGGCACTGAGGCCATGGAAGAATAAGTCACACTGTGCCTCTTCTTTCGCCACATATTCGGGAGCATATTGGGCCAAAAGGTTCAAGTCCAAAAATTCCTCCCGCTTTGTCTTGACAATACCTAGTGGTATGTGACGAGTACGAAAGGCTTCACAAAACTCACTCCATGTCACTTGATGGTCCTCCGGAATGGTGGCAAGATGTTCAACCCACCAGTTTCCGGCAGCTCCATGGAGTTGCTGAGCGGCAAACTTTGTCTTTTGCACTTCATCACACTCGAATACTCTGAATTTATACTCCATGACACGAAGCCACTGATTTGCTTCCACAGGTTCAGTAGCTTCAGTAAAGATTGGCGGTTGAGTCACCAAGAAATCCAGATAAGCGTTCCGAGGTGGGACGACTTGTTGCGTGTTCTGGAGTACGCCTTGCTGTACCAAGGCTTGGAGTAAGCGTGTGTTTTCTTGAGTTGCTTCATGGAGTAGCCTAGTGTTCTCCTCGTTAGACTCGACGACTCGAGTCATGATATCCATCCATCCGGTGGATGGTGGTTCCGACGGTGGAATAGAAGCATCACTGCCTCGGCGAGAACTCCCGGCCCTACTCCTAGAGCTAGTACGAACCATACTGCAAAAATGCATTCGATATGAGTTAAACCTGAACTCAGCAGTACGTGATACTAATGAAAACATGAATATGTCAAAACTTTATGAAAGCAGTAACAAAATCCAAGTTTACACAACTCCTTAGTAGGCACAGCTATCCAGCCTATCTGTACAGAACGATCTTCATGCACTATCTCCAGATTTTGATCTAGTTAAAAGCATTTTCATACCTCAAGTTGAATACCAAAGTTAAAGTTAACTTCAGTACCTTTCCAACGATTATTCATATGCCTTCAGATCATCTCTGGATAAAAAGTTATGATTTTTCAAAGTTGACAGAATTCCTGGATAAAATTTGCCAGCATTTCCTTTGTAGTGGCTATTTTTATCATAGTTGTATATGCAAATACAATAGGAATACGAACATACTTTGAAATACAAAAATATTGCACAATTCATAAAATTTCCAATGGTATATCATAGGCTCCTTAAGGATTTTTCTACGGAAAGTTATGGCTCAAAAACAGAAAAGTCCAGAGAGGTTTTGCTACTGTCCTGGTTCTGTACAGTTTACCTTCCACTGAACTTTCTACCCATTTAGCTTGTTATTTTGCTCTGGAGGTCTACAATAAAGTTGTAGATAACTTGATAATATTTCCATAAATGTATCATACACGTTAATTGGGTCAGTCTACTCAGAGTTATGCTCTGTTAGAGTTCAGATAGAATTCCTGCCGAAAACAGAGCACTCTGTTTTTTGAAATCTTTGAAGCCTAATCATCCTCTCATTTGAATATTAGCTCAAAATAAGAGTCCAGTAACTAATATTTGTTTCAAACTTCCATTTTTAGTTGAAAGTTAGTTCATGAGTCATTTCTTTATAGGGAAGAGGTTATTAAGTTCAGTAAGGCGTCGATGCACCGTAAGAAACATGTCGGTACTACGTAGCCTCACCAAAAGAAAAATCCTAACCGGATTATACTGGCATAACGTATCATAGGTGGCACTAAGACGGTCACTCGCAAACGTGTACTACTCATACTACGGTTTCGTGGTTAAACCTGCATAAGTTACACTCAATCGTCAGGTCCGGCTGCACACCGAACCTGGTACCAATACAGTTTGTACACCCGTTTGTCATCACTCGCACAGGTGTTCTCAAGCCAAACACGCCTTGAGCTACGTGTTCATGTTACTAACTACGCGATAGGGTTTCCCAAACTTGCCTGTAGAACCCCAGGGAAGGGCGTTGCTTGAGTACCCCAAACGACATGAAGAGTCGTAGAGGATACTAAAGCGGGTTGGGTTACCTGCCACCCGTGGCGCTCCACCGTTCAGCTTGTGCACACTGGTGGGACAGCGTTTACGTGCACCCCCCAAGACATAAAATGTCCGAGATGCACGATTTTCTGACATAGCAAATAAGTTAGGTTGCCACCATCATATTAGGCTAATAGTAATCCTTATGTGGGCCTAGTACCGTATCCTTACATTAACCTAAATTTTTGTCGTAATACGATCCTTATTCGATGCGCTATTACCAATGCGGCTCTGATACCACGCTGAGAGGGACCATGCCACCCGTTCAGTCATGGGGACGTGGCACTCGCCTGGGAATCGCATTGGGTGGTGCCGTGTTGTGCGGCACCCAACAGTACACATATAAGGAACAATGTATTACATAAAACAATAGCGGAAACTTACAAGTTTTTCTTTGTAAATAATTTACATCAAGTAGCTACAGCGGAAGTCTACAAACCACTCACGTCGAATAACTAAAGAGCACTCGAGATGAAGTGCAGCCCGCGGACTCCTCTCGCTAGCAACACGAAGACAACAGCAGCGGCTGGGTTCTCCATGTGTTACACGACTCGGAAGTCTCCGAGTCTCACCGGACAACCTTCTTCTTAGCATCGATGTTAACCTGCAAAACCACTCATATAGCAAGCGTGAGCACATAGGCTCAGCAAGACTGATCCGTCTCTCCTAAACAAGAAACTCTACATGCACGACGGTTGCAATTGGGTTAGCTAGATTTGCATAAAGGACTTGCCTAAAGGTTATCCTTAACTTTCAGATTTTAAGCCTCATTGTGCAGACCTTGAGCCGAACAGCATCGCAACTCCACAATCAAACAAGAAACGCTTTGTTGTGATGCTCCTTGCACAGGTTGAAAGTAAAGTTTAATGATCCTATCTCTAATTCAATCATGGTTGCAATACAAGTTACATCACAGCCTTATCAAGTTCAAAAGAAAACTGTTTTAGTTGTTACTACGTCAAGATGCAGTGGGCAAGTATGCTCATATGACCGCGAGTGACGGTGATTTGAATCAGTACATGCCCGGACTACACGACACGTACACCCGTACTCCGAGTTGCCGGCAGCAATCTCGGCTGACATTGTAGGCGGCCACCTTTCCCAAGATCTTCCACACAGGACGCAGTCTAACTGCCCCGAGTCCGCAAGCTCCCTCAAGGTACATACCCGCTGTGGTATGTTCTTGTGCAAGTTACCTCCTGCTACCCTGACGCCGAAAGCCTAAGGCAGTTAGAAAAATTCCAATGTGGATCTCCCGAGGTACATCGGTTTCCTGGGTCCCATATAGCCAGTATGTGCCCGGTACACAACTCAAACTTGTCCAACAGGGCCAAGCACGGACGGGCCTTAACCGACACAGGAAGGGATATGCACGCACTGTCCGCAGCCTGCTGCATCTAAACCTCCCTGCCCAGTCTCCATTTCTTAATTGTGAACTTTTCTCATTGATTCTCTTTTTGACCCGCTCCGAATAAACCAGCCCTAAACTCGCGAGTAGATTCCAAGTACTCGACTTCTACCGGACCTTTCCTACTAACATTTAGCGTAGCCAAATCCACTCGAGGAGGTACTATTCTACCCTTTCTCTCTTAGGTATTTCTGGTCATGCAACTGGGGTTTTCAATATCAACTAGACTTAATGCAATCAACGATTCAAGCTATGATCTCTAAAAATGGAAATGCTTTATAAAACTATTCAAATGCAAACTGGGGCTTGCCTGTTTTGCAGGTGACTAAGATTACAATCAGTTAGTGAAGATCACTTGGGGCTTGATCACTTGCTTTCCTCCCTCCTTGATCTTCACTTCATGTCCTTCTCACGTTCTCACGTATATGCTACACGATATGAATACGTATATGCATTTAATTGTAAAGCTTTCGCTAATAAGATTTAATGACGGTTAAAAACTGGAACTATGTTTAAGAATTTAAAATGACACTGGTGCTAGTGGTTTTGGGTTGGGTTTAAACACTATGATCAAGTTTGAGTGCTATCTCCACTTGTGTGTTGATCACCTTAAGAGGTTACACAGGAAAGTGGTGATCCAGGGATCCAATGGAGCTGAAAATTTTCGTGTGAGTTCCTTGTCACAAGAAAGTCATCTGGACAAAAAATTAGCACTTTTCATTGAGTGGTTTATTCAGAACAATTTTCTAAGGAATTAAGCAAAGAGAAATTGATTCTGAGGTAACACCCATGTTCATGTTAAAATCAGTGAACTACAATTTCAATTATAGTTCATAGAGCCTGCATGAATTTTCCTAGTATTTTTGGAGCTAAGAATTGCCCAGAACTGAATTTACAAATTTTGGAAATTCTCTGAAAATGTTTCTGTATTCATTTGAACACAGCAACTTAAAATCTGAATTCTCCTGACCAAATCAACTCAAAACGAGCTTAACGTTTTACAGGATTTCAATAACACCTTAAAAGATATTCTGGCAAAATTTGAGTATTTTTGAATGAACCAAACGCACTCTAAAATTCTTTCGCAGAAAATCTTTAAAGAATTTTCCAGAATTAAATAATGACTTTCATACAAATTGGGTTGCATATTTGGATATAGTTTGTCAATCTTAATGTAACCCAATTTGAATCACTAAATTTGGAGTTTTGTAGCAAAAGTTATGCTCTTCTAAAGTTTGGGGAAAAATCTGGAATTTGAATAAATCGTGAAAAAGTTTAAATCTGCCTGTGGGTCCGGGAAACACGTGTCGCGTGCTGGAACAAGCCACACGGGGCCAAAGGACTATTTCCCGCATTGTCATAGCTGATCCAAATCCACAGACGATCCGGCCTCTCCCCTCAGAGCCACTGACACGTGGGCCCGGCGAGGCTTCTTCAGTCTCGCGACTCCTGCGCCCTGCGCCGCCGGAGCTCGCCGGAGTGTCTTGGAAATCAGTTGTCCAGCCATATCTAATGGTCGCTGCTAGGCCCTAATTTCGTGTGAGGATCACGCTGGTGTGGCCTACCCGAGCCGGCAGAGCCTCCAACAAGGCTCGCGACGTGAGGCGACACTCAACCTACTCTGGCGACGTCGCCCCATGGTGTTAGTCCGCCAAAAGATCCTTGGGAAGGCCCTACAGATCCAGTGAGGGCTGGAGAAGCTCGGCATGGTCACACACGGGCTCGGGAAAGGCTCCAAACTAGGGTTCATCATACGCCCGAATCCTCCCGCCATAGCCGCCGTCGGGAAGATCAGAAATATGCCATGCACAGTGTGTTTCATGCTAAGTTTTGTGAAGAAGAAAGATTGCTAAGCAAGTATAGCTCCTGTGTGTGAATTCTCGTGGACTCTAAACAAGTATTGATCATGAATTTGAGACTTTCTTACCCGCACCTCGGTTTGAGCCGGCCGGCGAAGAAACTGGAAATTCTCCGAGGATCTTCTACGGCGTGGGCTAAGACTTGGAGGTGAGCTGAAGGAAGTTCTTGCATGTCCAGAGGAGGCCTAGCTCGGCCGTGACACGCCCTGGGTGAGGCTTTCCCGCTAGCTATGGTGGTCGCCGAGCGATCGTAAATGTAGTGGCAGCTACGATCGGTTTCTCGCACGAGGAGGAAAGGAGCTGCAATGTCTCGGTGATAAGGGCGAAAGGAAGCACGGCGTTGGGGTAAAAGCGCCCAGGCAGCTCTCCAGCATGATGGAAATCGATGAGGAGGTGGCGCTGGTTGCTGCTCGGTGTCACCCGCGCTGTGCCTCGGTCTGACTCGGGAACCGACTGAGGATAGAGCAAGCAGAGACTGTGTACTCTGCACTCTAAAGATCTTTTACAATTTCACTCCATTAATGACATGTGGGTCCCACCAAAGCTCCCTCTTATCCTCTAAAATATCTCCCAAAATTGGCAAATGATGGAATTCAATTGTGGGAGTTCAAATCTGAGTGCATTTGGATAATTGGGCAAGCTTCATCCAAATTCAAAGGGGTGTTTGAATTCTTTGCAATTTAAAGTCCATTTTGGAAAAATGAGTTGCAAAACATTTCAACAAATCATGAAACTTTGCATACCCACTAATTTGGACCTAAGGAATTCAAATATGAAATTTGATTTTTATTTTAGCTGCTGCAAATGAGATTTTTAGCACAACAGTTTTGAAATTCATTGTGTTGCTCTCATTTGAATTTTGAGTTGGACAAATTTGTCCCAAATCTGACTTTAGATTTCTCAAACATATGGGAACTTCCCATCTTGGCTTTAGACCCCTCTTGGGTTCCAAGTTTTCAAACAATTATTTGAACTTGTGTGAAGAAATCTCTCATGTGTATTATGACATGTGAAAAAGTTTAAACGAGTCCCATTTTCATGCATATGAAACCAACTTTGTGCAAACAAGAGTTTGTTTGTATTCATATTTTTGGGACCTTTACAATTCGTGTTTTGGGCTGAGTAAGAATTTGGGTTGCGAAGAATTAGACAATGGGCTGAGGATTTTATTTTTTTCTAGATATTTTTGTTTTAGTAAATTTTGCTAGTATTTAAGTATAATTATTTTCTGTAATTAGTATTTTGTAGTAACATTAATTTTTTCCTAGTAATATTAAATTTTGGGATCTTTATATGTGATTAAGAATTAATTAATGCTTCCGCTGTTATTATTGAGTTTATTGTTTTCTAATCAATGTAAAAGATGAAATTTCTATGATTATTAAGATTAAATATGATTTCTACTTCTACACAATGGTGATGTAGAAATAATATATCTAAATGATATTATATGATTATTTTGATCAACATTAAATAATGCATGCAATATTTATGTTTACTATGTTCTATTTCTCTATGTTTTAAGGTTCCTCCACGATTTCTTGAGCATTGAATTTTATCTCGACCATAGCGTGGGAATTTTAGAAATAATTCACACAGGCATTTGATGTCCATTTCCCATATCATTCGCGGATGGTTATAATTCATTCATAACATTTACAAATGATTATTCTCGTTATGGCTATATTTATCCAATTAAAAAAACTGAAGCATTGGATAAATTTAAATACTTAATGCTGAAGTAGACAATCAGCATAATCACTACAGGAAAAACGATAATTGACGATGGCTAAATTTATTGACGACGGGGCCGTCGTCTTTAATATTATTATTGATGACAGGGGCCGTCGTCTTTAACTTAATCCGGGCCCACCTGAGGAGTTATTGACGATGGTGACCTAGCACCGTCGTCAATAAGTTCCTTATAGACGACGGTCACTTATCACCGTCGTCAATAAGCTCCTTATTGAAGACGGTGACCTTGCACCGTCGTCAATAACAACCTATATACCCCGTACGTGAGCCGGGAGGCGGCGAGTGCCGCCTCCCGACTCGCGCCTCTGCTCCATCACCGCCGACCGTCCCCGTCGCCGGCGCCCGTCCCCGCCACCGCCGCCGCCCGTCCCCGGCCCGAGGTAAGTCTCCCTCCCCCTCCAGCCTCTCCCCTGCTCCCCTCTCTGGTTCCTCGCCCCCCGGCCGGCCTCGCCGTCCTCTCCCCGTCCGACCTCTCCGGCCCCTCCCCCGTCCCCCTCCGGCCCGGCCCCTCCCCCTCCGGCCCCTCCTGCACTCCCCCCTGCGGCCGAGCCGCCGGTCGCCCGACCACCTCTGTCCCGCCCCCTCCCCCCACCCACTGGACCGGCCCCTCCCACGCTCCCCCCTCCGGCCGAGCTGCCGGTCGCTGGCCAGCGGCCGCGCCGGCCCCTGTCCCGCCCCCTCCCCCCTCCTGGACAGGCCCCTCCCTCCCCTCCGTCTGAGCCGCCAGCCAGCGGCCGCCCGGCCACGCTGGCCCCTGTCCCGCCCCCTCGCCCCCCCCCACTGGACAGGCCCCTCCCCTCCTCAGGCCGAGCCGCCGGCCTCCGGCCAGCGGCCACCCGGCCGCGCCGGCCCCTGTCCCGCTCCCTCCCCCCTCCCCCACTGTACATGCCCCTCCCCCCTTCCGGCCGTGCCGGCCCCTGTCCCGCCCCCTCCCCCTCCCCCTTTGCTGGCACAAGGGATGTGAGCTTGTGTGTTTCTAGAGGACTCAAATATGCTATAATAAATATAATATATGTGGTCATGGAGCATATACCAATTCTGGGCAAGCATATGACTTGGCATGCATCCTCTACTAGAAGTGTGTGAGTATTTTTCCCTCCTACATTCAGTTACACATGCACTTCCACAGTGCCCTCCACCTAATCAGCATATTTAGAATTGTGCAGCTGTGTAGTGCGTTACAGTTCTATCCAAGCTTTGAGCTCATCCCCATGAAATTTTGTCGATCTTAATTAACCTATACACTAGGCACAAGGTTCTAAATTTGTTAGGGTCCAAAAAAATCCATTTAAGTGCAGCACATGCTAAGGGTGGTGGTAGGTCTCAAGCATGCTTGTTCATTAGAGGCGTCCAAACGCTAAGCTTAACTCCAAATTAAGCCAGAGTGCCGCCTCCCGACTCGCGCCTCTGCTCCATCGCTGCCGGCCGTCCCCGTCGCCGCCGCCCGTTCCCGCCGCTGCCGCCGCCCGTCCTAAGCCTCTTCCCCGCTCCCCTCTCGGGTTCCTCGCCCCCCGGCCGCGCCGTCGGCCACCGGCCGGCCGGCCTCGCCGTCCTCCCCCCGTCCGGCCCCTCCCCCGTGACACGACCCCATTGGTCCTGTCGAGCCAGGATCACGCTGAGGGGTGCTGCGTTGCACAGCACCGTATAACACACGTCAAAGGTGCAAAGCGGAAGTTTTATTACATAAACAAGTTTATGAACATGTTTACATCAAAATAAGTTCAGTCTACACTCGCGGGCATAGACTAAGCATCAAGTGCACGTTCAGCCCTCGAACGTGTCCTTGCTAGCACACACGCACACTAACTCTGCGGCGTGCACGACTCCCACTCGACGGGGTTCCCCTCCTGGGGTTCCGTCTCCTCTTCGGGAGTCCCTTCCTCATGGAACCCTGCAAAAGCTTCAAACACAAGCAGTGAGCACGAAGGACCTTACTTTCAAGTTTTAGCAGCAGGTTGTGGAGAACCTTACGCTAAGGCACATGAGAGAGCCGCAATCAAACAAGAAACGCATTTCTCTCATGTACTTTGCCCAAAGTTGAAAAGAACTTTAGTTAGCTCTAAGCTACAGCATATCATTAACAATCAATGTCCAGCTTTCAATCAGCAACATTTTAACATGTAACTAGCCTGTTCTTTCTACGTCACGGTACAGTGAACAAGTGGTACTCACTGACCGCGAGGGACGGCGATTATAATCGATTTACACCTGCAGGGTTACCCGAACAACCCGTCACGTACGCCCGTACTCGATGTTGCCTACAACAACCATCACGGACGCCGTACGCGACTACCTTTCACCCGTTAGCCAAATATTGAACCGGTCCCATCGTCCCGAGCAAGAGGTCTCTGCACGCGCATCTCCGTGCCGCCAGCCGATTTACACCTCGAGCTCTCAACCTACCCTCTGAACGACGGGCAATGCCTCAATACCCAGCTACCCGAGTTACATCAGTTTCCCGGTTCCCATATAGCCGGTAGGTCTTCGGTACTGTTCTAGCTTGTTCAACAGGCCCGCACACGGCTCGGTCCTCAATCGACACAAGCGGAGCTACAGCACACAGGCCCCAAAGTCCTGCTGCCCTTACTCTCCGCTCGGTCTCATTTTCTTGCCATGTGTATCATGTGCTATCTCTACCCGAGCAATGTGCCTCTAGCCTATTCTCGCGAGTAGTTCCAACTACTCGACTTGTACCGAATCCTACTCTATCCTAGCAATGCAGTGGCTAATGGGGTTTGCAATCCTAAACCCCAACCCATGGTTTTCTTGGCTATGCAGTGGGGTTTCCAAACAAGACTCTAATGCACAGAATAAAGGAAACAAGTATGTGCTCAAAACAATAAAAATTTGTAAAAATGGTTAATGCAAACCGGAGCTTGCCTTGCTGCTCTTGTTCGTAGGCTAGCTGTTCCTCCGGAGTAACGAAGTCTAGGACTTCGGGTTCCTCCTCGACCTTAGCGACTACATGATAGAAACAATACATGTATTAATTTAATGCATTTGTATTAAGTTTGAAGTTGTGAAGTCTATAACCTTTGCTAGATAGACCTAATGACTGTGAAACTTTTACTGTGGCTTGGTTACAACCTAAACAGGGACTTGGTCAAGTTTTAGTTGCAGCAAAGCTCATTTGAGCCCTCCACAATTAATTATGTCCTTGACCTTAATTGGAACTCTTAGGGTGTTCTAGGAATTTTCATGAAACAAACTATGACTTTCTGAAAACTAGATTTTCAGAGGGTTCTAATGGATTTGGTCTCACTTAATTTGGAAGTCCCTAACTAAAGATATGAGCTAAACAATTTCAGAGAAAATTCTGAAAATGTTTCTGAACATTTTCTATTTTCTCTGGAACAGATTCACTAATCACACCATTAGGTGGATTAAATGAGCTCAAATGGATCTGAACTTTTTATGGTAGTTCAAGGATATTTTGGTGAACATGTCAGCAAAATTTCAGGATTTTCCTCCAAAGGATTCTCCAGTTAAAATTCCTAACAGTTTAAAATTTAAGGAATTAATTCTGGAGAAATAAGGAATTTCATGAAGTGAAACTTGATTTTCTGGAAAGTACTCAGAGAGCTGAATCCAGTAAAATTTGGTTCACTCAATTTGGAGCTTTCTAGCCAAAGTTATAAGGATTTGAAGTTTGAAGGAAATCTGAAAATCGGGGAAAAGTTTAAACTCGCGCGTGGGCCCAGGGGACACGCGTCGCACGCCGAGGTGATGGCACATCGCGGCCCACAAGGATTTTGCGCGCCAGCACACCCGATCCTGGCCGCAGCCGGATCCCGATTCAAAATATCGGCCGCTGACAGCTGGGGTCCACCCCCTTCTTCAACCTCGCGACACCCGCGCTCCGCCGCCGAGGGATCTCGCCGGAGAGCTCGCTGCCGGCTGCTGTACAGCTCCAAACTTCTCGATTCTGGCCGCCCCTGCCTACTTTTACTCGGGGAACAGGATTCTAGGGTCAGCTGCTCATGACAATGGCCGGAGCATGGTCGGCGACGAGCCGCCACCTCGGAACGACTTCGGCCATGTCGGCTGACCACTCTAGCACCTCAGCTACTTGGGAAATCGGTCGGGGAGCATCAGTGGACCTCAGAGAAGGTCGACCTGAGCTCGAGGCAGCTTGGGGAAGGCCCGAAATAGGTCCTCACCGTGCGCCCGATGCCGCCCGTTCGTTCCGCCATTAGTAGACCTTAAATTACGCCGGGCACAGAGGTTCTTCGGCCCAGAGTTGTGAAGACAACTTGCGCGTTACCGTGTCTAGCTCGTGTGAGAGCGGCCTGAGGCCCTCTAATCCTTTCTAGAGCACGAATTAAACAGAACCGTACCCGAAGGTCGTTCTGCACACATAAAGGGGAAAAGTGGAAATTCGCCGCCGGTGAGCAACCACTCGAGCTGTGGCTCGGGGATGAGCAGCACCGGTCACCCGCGCGTCAAAGGGTGCCTTGGCTCGGGCGTGACAATGCCCTCGTTGGGCTGTCCACGAGACCCCGAGGTGCGGCGGTTCCAAGTTCCGATTTTGATCTTTCGGCACAGCCGATATCACTCGGTTTCAATCAAATTCTAGCAACGGGGAGGATGGAGGAAGGTCTCTAGTACCTTGCTGGGGCTCTGGAGTGGAAGGAGGGAGCTGCGATCGGTGTTCTCCGATCAAGTCCGAGCTGCGGAAGTTTTTGGCCGGCGCTGAGTTCTTGCTGGGAAGAACGGTGGTGCCTCGGCCGAGGAGGGGGCAGGCGCCTTAAGAAGGCTCTGCACCACCTCATGCCCGCGCGTGGGCAAGCAGCTGGCGGCGCGGCGGCTAGCCTCGGTGGCGATCACCGCTGCGGCTCGGCGACCCGAGTGAGAAAGTCTCAGTCGGTTTGATCTGAGCAGTGGCTGACATGTGGGTCCCACCTCCAGTTTTAACCTCTGAAATTTACTCCTAATCACTGTTGTAAACAGTGAACCCCATACTACCCTTGGCAATTCAAATTATTCACCCATGAGCCATTTGAATTGATCAAAGTTCAAATGAGGTTTGGTTTGAATGAATTTCAGCACAAGTTCAGTTTGAAATTCAAAGAAAGTTTGAATTTCTCCCACTTAGCTCATGTCAAGATCAACTCCAAATGGAGTGAAAATTGGTGTGTGAGCTCACAAAAATGTGCTGAGTAAGAATATGCCTTCCACTTTTAAATTCATGGGATAAAAACAGTTTGAATTTGAATATGGTTTCAAACTGCCCTCTTTCTAACTATACCCAAACTGACCTCAAAAAGGTTTTGAATTTGGGTGAAACTTGGCATGGACATCCTTAGTAAGGTGTAGGATTTTTCATATGTCCAGCCCATCTATATCACATGTGGGAAATACCACTTTTGCAATGTGTAAGTTTGTTCTCTAATGAGCATGTTGATAATTGTTACTTGCTCTTCATTTGTGTTCATCATTCTTCCTCAAATGAGGTGTGTGGTGTGGTGATGAACACTGCAAATGGGTGTCAAAAACTGAGGCCCTTACATTCCTTCCCCCTTAAAAGAATCTCGTCCCGAGATTATAAGGTGAAAATGAGAGAGAGGACGGTGGAAAATTACCGGATATGCGACGTGAAAAAGTCGGGGTAGTTAGTGCGAAGGAATTCTTCGCTCTCCCATGTCGCTTCGTCCATGGAGTGATTACTCCATAGAACCTTGTAGAACCACAACGTACGGTTGCGTGTGGTTCGGGCCTTTTCATCAATAATCTGCACCGGTTCCTCCCGATAGGTGAGATCCGGTTGCAGTTCTTCAATGTCTTCCAGCTGAACGGTAGTTGATAGCTTGAGACACTTCCTCAGCTGGGAAATGTGAAAGACGTCGTGCACACCGGAAAGTGCTTCTGGTAATTTCAGCCGGTATGCCACCGATCCACATCTTTCGGTAATCTGGAATGGACCGATGAATCGGGGTGCCAACTTTCCTCTCACCCCAAATCTGTTTACGCCCTTCATTGGAGACACCCGTAGATATACGTGATCTCCAACTTCGAATTGTAATGGGCGCCTTCTCCGGTCCGCATACTGTTTCTGACGGGATTGAGCGGCTTTTAGGTTCGCTTGAATTAGTCGAACCTTTTCTTCCGCGTTGTTGACAAGGTCAATCCCTAAGGTAACCCTTTCGCCAGACTCACACCAGTTCAATGGTGTGCGGCATTTTCTTCCGTATAGCGCCTCGTAGGGCGCCATCTTGATGCTGGCTTGGTACCCATTGTTGTAGGAGAACTCGGCTAACGGCAAGTGATCATCCCAATTCTTGCCGTGGTTGATAGCACAAGCTCGTAGCATGTCTTCTAGGATTTGATTTACCCGCTCGGTTTGTCCATCCGTCTGCGGGTGGTAGGCTGAACTACGGATCAGCTTCGTCCCCAAGGCAGCGTGTAGCTGCTCCCAAAAACTGGACACAAATAAAGTGCCCCGATCCGATATGATCGTACGGGGTACGCCGTATAAGCATAGGATCCGTGAGATGTACAGCTCAGCGTACTTCTTGGCGTTGTAGTTGGTGTTGACCGGGATGAAATGGGCAACTTTGGTGAGCCGATCGACGATCACCCACACCGAATCATGTTTCTGTAAGGTGGTGGGTAAAGCGACGACGAAATCCATGCTCACGTCCTCCCACTTCCAGGCAGGAATGCCCAATGGTTGCAGCAGTCCCGGTTTCCGCATAGGATCTGCCTTCACCCTTCGACATGTATCACACTCGGACACGTATTTTGCAGTCTCTCGCTTCATCCGTGTCCACCAAAACTTTCTTCTGAGTTCTTGATACATTTTGTTGCTGCCGGGGTGAATAGAAAATTTTGATAAGTGAGCCTCATCAAATATTTTCTTCCGTAACTCCGGGTTTCGGGGTACGACGATCCGGTCCTTGAACCATAGGACGCCGTCTCCGTCCTTCCGGAAACATTTCAACTCCCCACTGTCTACACGTCTCCGTAAATGTGACATGCCCTTGTCATTCTTCTGGGCTGCCGCTATCTCTTCACGGATGGTGGGGATCAAAGCTAGGTTGTAGAGAGCTCCGTGTGGAATCACATGGAGTGGTGGTTCGCTCTCTTCCAACGGTGTGATGGTTAGATTATTGACGTGTGACTTGCGGCTCAGCGCATCTGCCACAACGTTTGCCTTGCCCGGATAATAATGGATCTCTATCTCGTAATCCTTTATCAGTTCTAACCATCTTCGTTGCCTCATGTTCAGCTCCTTCTGAGTGAATATGTACTTGAGGCTTTTGTGGTCGGTATATAAATGTACGAGGTTACCGAGTAGGTAGTGCCTCCACATCTTCAGTGCAAGTACCATGGCAGCGAGCTCCAAGTCATGAGTTGGATAATTTTGCTCATGGTTTCTAAGCTGCCGTGATCCATACGCGACCACTCCTCGGTCTTGCATCAGCACACATCCGAGCCCAATGCCGGATGCATCGCAGTACACATCAAACGGTTTTGTTGTGTCTGGCTGCGCCAAAACCGGTGCTGATGTCAGGTGCTTGACTAAAGCCTTGAATGCTGCTTCACATGCTGGACTCCAAACATATTTGGTAGCCTTCTTCAGCAGCTCTGTCATTGGCTTGGCAATCTTCGAGAAGCTCGGAATGAACCTCCGATAATATCCCGCGAGTCCGAGGAAACTCCGTACCTCATGAACAGTTCTCGGGGATTTCCAATTCCGTACTTGCGTGATCTTGCTCGGGTCCACAGCGATACCCTCTGCTGAGATGATATGCCCGAGGAAAGGCACTTGCGATATCCAAAACTCGCATTTGCTGAATTTTGCATATAACTTGTGATCCCGCAGCCGTTGCAAGACTATACGCAGATGTTTCTTGTGATCTTCCTCCGACTTGGAATATACCAGGATGTCGTCGATGAAGACCACAACAAACTTGTCCAGCTCCGGCATGAACACCGAGTTCAATAAATACATGAAGTGAGCTGGAGCATTGGTGAGGCCGAAGGACATGACCAGGTACTCATAAAGTCCGTACCTTGTTGAGAAAGCTGTCTTTGGAATGTCCTCCGCCCTTATCTTAATCTAATGGTACCCGGATCTTAAATCCATCTTGGAAAAGATCTTTGCTTCGACCAACTGATCAAACAACATGTCGATCCGTGGCAACGGGTACTTGTTCTTGATGGTTACGGCATTTAATGGACGGTAGTCCACGCAAAGCCGCAACGTCTCATCCTTCTTTTTGACAAATAATGCCGAACAGCCCCATGGGGAGGAGCTCGGCCTAATAAAACCCTTCTCCAGAAGGTCCGTGAGCTGAGTCTTCAGTTCAGCCAACTCCTTGGGAGCCATCTTGTACGGCCTTCGGGATATAGGCATGGTTCCCGGTGCAAGTTCAATCTTGAACTCCACCTCTCTATCGGGTGGCATCCCCGGCAAATCGTCCGGGAATATATCAGGGAACTCTCAGACCACCGGAATGTCTTCCAATCTGATGGTTGTGGCTTGATAGACACTTGGAAGTTTTATTTCTGGACTGTCCAGAAATAATGAGTGAGAACCGTGCACCTCTGAGTTTAAGTGCACGACTCGAAGGACGGTGTCTAAAACAGCGCCGTGGCGGGTTAACCACGACATCCCTAGGATGACATCGACCTTCTGCCCCTCTAAGATAATGAGAGACGTGGGGTACACTCTACCCGCTAAGCATAATGGTGCTTTGGAGACCATTACGCTTGCTGAAATCTTCCCACCCGGTGAACAAATTAAATATGGACTATTGGTGGGTAGTATTGGCAAATTGTGTTTAACAATGAAAGCTTGGCTAATAAAATTATGCGTGGCGCCTGAATCAAATAGTACTATAGCGGGATGCTGGTGGAGTTGGAACATACCCGCAAGGATTGGCTCGCCCTCCGGCACGTCCTCAATGGCAAGCTGGTGGACAGTGCCGGGCCTAGGGTTTGCCCGCCGCGCATTAGTAGGGTTCCGGGGTTGATTCCTCCCCGGAAACTGTGGTGCCACTCCGCCGCCTTGCCTCTCCGGGCAACTGCTCGCGAAGTGTCCTGGACGACCACACTTGTAACATGTGGCCGCTGCTGGTGGAGTACTCGGTGGACGAAAGCCCGGCATGCGTTGCGGAGGTGCAAACGCATGCGGCATCGCCCGCTGCTGCTGTTGTTGTTGCGGTGGTGCTGGCAGTGCCGGCCGGAATGCCGGTGAAGAGTACGGCCGACTGCGGAACGGCATCGACCGCTGTGGTGGCTGCCAGCGTGGACCTGATGGTGGGCGATTCACCATCCGAAACTTCTGAGAAGGACCGCCTCCTTCTCCGCTGCTCTGCGGCGCGCTTCGCTTTCGCTCTGCCGCCGCCAACTCCTTGCCGGAGTCCTCCTGAACAATCGCAGCATCAATGATGTCGTTGAGGCTGCCGCGATTGAACATCGCCAGCTTGTCCTTCAGGAGCGGGTTAAGCCCCTGGTAGAAATGGTCCCGCCGCTTCTCGTCTGTATCCGCGTGATACGACGCATAGAGCGCGAGATCGTTGAACGCTCTGGAGTATTCCAGTGCGTTCCGGCTCCCTTGTTGCAGGTGTAGGAACTCCTGCGTCTTCCTCTTCATCAGACCTGGCGGTATATGATAGGCCCTGAAGACCGTCCGGAACTCCGCCCAGGTCATCACTCGGTCGGTGGGCTGTGAAGCACAGAAGTTGGCCCACCACGCGCTCGCGGATCCTTGGAGCTGCTGGACCGCGAACTGAGTCTTGCGCTGCTCGCTAATTTGGAGCAGCCCGAACTTCATCTCTATGGCGCGGAGCCAGTTGTCCGCGTCAAGTGGTTCATCCGCCCTTGAGAATACAGGGGGATGAGTAGCCAGGAAGTCGGAGTAGGAGCTCTGTTGGCGCTCCTCACGATCTTGACGTCTCTCTGGACGAGACGTATTGGCGATGAGAGTCTGCAGCAACTCTGTGTGCTGCTGATGCGAGCCCGCCATTGCCGCGACAATGTCGGCCAATGTAACCGTTGGTAGTGGCGGTGGCGGTGTTTGCTGTTGCTGTTGCTGCTGCTGTCCCGAGGAGTCCTCGGGAGGTGGTTGGGAGGCCTCTCCCCCTTGACTGGTACCTCCAACATCAGGGTTGGCACGAGTACGCGTCATTCTGAAATTCAACACAGCAGCAATTAGCACATGTCTTACTCAAAATTCCATAAACAGCAGTAGGTATTGAAGCGACGCATGATTAACTTGCACAACATTCACATATATTGATAAAGCATAAACTTTATACAAGATACATTATCCTCAGATCTCCGAGAAGTCGTGCTCATGTCGTCACTACCTATACATACGCTACTGTCTACACGACATGTTACCGATTACAAAAGTTGGGTTACGCTACCCTAGCTGCCCTACTTGGCAACCGTAACCCCCTACTCGGAGTAGAACTCGACCTCCTGTGGGTCGTCCTCCTCCGGTACCTCTGCTGGTGGCTCGGGGTCTACCACCTCTTCTCCCATTCCAGGTTCTCCCATGGCTGGAAGACCCAAGACTACCGGTACGCCCAATACCGGGGGTACGAGGTCCTGCAAGGCATGCACCTCGTCCATAGCTTGGTTGTAGTCCTCCTCCCAGCCTTGGCCTTCCTCGATAGCGTCGTCCCGCTCTTGAGCAAGGTTCTCATTCTGCTGGGTTAGGGTCTGCACCAGCTCTTGCAACGCCGCGATGTCAACACGGCTCTTCTTCTTTGCCTTCTTCAGACGATGCAACTGATTGTGTTGTTCATTCAGTCGCTTGATCGTCGGAAGGAGCACATTGCGGAGTGCGCTGTGAGCACTCTCGAAATGATCTCCACGGCTCGTGCTCTCCTTGAGCTTGGTGGCGAGATGCTCCGTATGAACAGTTTGGCTGTCCATCACAGCGTTTCCCGCCCTCATTTGGAGGCTGAGATTTGCCTCCGCGGGGTTGTACCTTGGGCAACCCGGGTCTGTTGCCTCCAGGTACCTCTCTTCCCACACATGCTGAGCTCGTCCCTCCACCGGAACGAGTGCGTATGGAGTGCCCTCCATAGCCTGCACGTGTAGTTGGCAGAAACGTGACACAGTGTCACGGGCTGCCACTTGCCACATCCCTTCCGGTTGTCTTCCTCTCACCGTGACGGTGAATGGCACCCAACCGGGTGGCGTAGGTCCTGTGGAAACTTCGACATGGATCGTCCACGTCTTGTTCCCCTCTTCGCCTTCTTCCTTGGCGAAGTATTGCGGCATCTGGTTGTACCCGAAATATTGGAGCATTTGCCACAATGCTTCCGGGTAGCCGCTACGGTCAGAACAGTGGGAAACTACCCACCCGTTCTCCAACTGTTTATCTGCTACCATCTGTAAAAATATATTTGAGAAATATCAAATATTTATTTAAACAGTAAACCCCTGAGTTATAACATGAAACATGTCATTGAACCCATAAAACTTGGAAACATAGTTCAAATTTTAAACAAATTTGACTGCTGATCTGCTGTTCCCATGACAGCCCTGACCAGTTTCCATATCAACCTGATTTAGGCCATGTTAAAGGCAAAACCAATTCTGGAGCTCAACATCAAAGTTAAATTTAACTTCAATAGCTTTCCAGAAAGTATTTGGTTGACCTAAGACCTGTCCTGGTTCAAAAGTTATGAGATGTCAAAGTTAACAGAATTTCTGGAATCAATTGGACAGCACCTCCCTGCTTTAGGTACTGAATTGATCCAAGAATCCCAGTTAATTCTGTTCCCAATCTGACAAAACTTTCTGTTACAAAGTCGTAACCCATCTCATAAGCTTTCCAGAAGTACCTCATTTCCTATTTTTGGATTTTTAAGCAGGAAGTTATGCTTAATTTTACAGAGAGTCTACAGAGAGTCTTTGCCCTGTCCTGTTTTCTGGACAGTTTCAACTCTACTGCATTTTTCGAGTGGTTAAGGGATGAAACACCTCTGGACCTCAACAGAAGAGTTGTAAATCTCTTCCAACGCTTTCCAGAAATGTATCATACGACCCCAACCTCGAAAGAACTCAACCTCTAACCTCTGATTAACTTCAGCCTTGATTCAGCTGAAAACAGAGTGCTCTGTCCTTAACAACCTATAAGTTGAAAACTTGTTAACTTTGAATATCCTGTTCAAGGGAAGGAGTTACATCAAGTTTTACTACTTTGTATTAAAACCTTCAAGTTTTTAAATGAAGTTGTTCATTTAGTTGGATGTGACGTCGAGGCGTCACCAGATTATGTCGGTACTACGTCCTCACAAAGGAAAAACCTATACCGGACTTAGCCGGCTTCGTTAGTTCAGTGGCACTACTCATCACTCGCACACGGATGCTACACGTATACCATTTCGTGGTAAGGCTACCTGCAGAAACTCAAACAATCATCAGACTCGGCTGCACACCGAGCCCGGAATCTATACATTTTGTACACCCGGCCGTCATCACTCGCCCGGATGTTCTCAAGCCAACCACGCCTTGAGTTACGTGCTCACGTTTCGGACCACGTGACGGGGTCTCCCATGTTGCACCACGCACGCCAGGGACAGACGTTGCTCGAATACCCCAAACGACATGAAGAGTCGTAGAGGATATCAAAGCGGGTCGGGTTACCTGCCACCCGTGGGGCTCCACCCTTCAGCTTGTGCGCACTGGTGGACAGCGCTTACGTGCACCCCCAAGACATGAACGTCCCGAGATGCACGATTTTCCGACATAACAAATAGGTTAATATGCCACTTTCTATATGCTAATAACATCCTTATACGGGCTACTAACTCGTTCCTCACTGGATTTTTGAAAAAGACCTTTGTACTGTGTTCAACCTCAAGCGAGCTCTGATACCAACGCTGACACGACCCCATTGGTCCTGTCGAGCCAGGATCACGCTGAGGGGTGCTGCGTTGCACAGCACCGTATAACACACGTCAAAGGTGCAAAGCGGAAGCGGAAGTTTTATTACATAAACAAGTTTATGAACATGTTTACATCAAAATAAGTTCAGTCTACACTCGCGGGCGTAGACTAAGCATCAAGTGCACGTTCAGCCCTCGAACGTGTCCTTGCTAGCACACACGCACACTAACTCTGCGGCGTGCACGACTCCCACTCGACGGGGTTCCCCTCCTGGGGTTCCGTCTCCTCTTCGGGAGTCCCTTCCTCATGGAACCCTGCAAAAGCTTCAAACACAAGCAGTGAGCACGAAGGCTCAGCATGTCTGACCCGTCTCACCTAAACATGGAACTTCTACATGAGGGTAATGGGTTGCATGAGGTAAAAATCATTTGCAAGGACTCGCCTAATTAGTAGAACCTTACTTTCAAGTTTTAGCAGCAGGTTGTGGAGAACCTTACGCTAAGGCACATGAGAGAGCCGCAATCAAACAAGAAACACATTTCTCTCATGTACTTTTCCCAAAGTTGAAAAGAACTTTAGTTAGCTCTAAGCTACAGCATATCATTAACAATCAATGTCCAGCTTTCAATCAGCAACATTTTAACATGTAACTAGCCTGTTCTTTCTACGTCACGGTACAGTGAACAAGTGGTACTCACTGACCGCGAGGGACGGCGATTATAATCGATTTACACCTGCAGGGTTACCCGAACAACCCGTCACGTACGCCCGTACTCGATGTTGCCTACAACAACCATCACGGACGCCGTACGCGACTACCTTTTACCCGTTAGCCAAATATTTAACCGGTCCCATCGTCCCGAGCAAGAGGTCTCTGCACGCGCATCTCCGTGCCGCCAGCCGATTTACACCTCGAGCTCTCAACCTACCCTCTGAACGACGGGCAATGCCTCAATACCCAGCTACCTGAGTTACATCAGTTTCCCGGTTCCCATATAGCCGGTAGGTCTTCGGTACTGTTCTAGCTTGTTCAACAGGCCCGCACACGGCTCGGTCCTCAATCGACACAAGCGGAGCTACAACACACAGGCCCCAAAGTCCTGCTGCCCTTACTCTCCGCTCGGTCTCATTTTCTTGCCATGTGTATCATGTGCTATCTCTACCCGAGCAATGCGCCTCTAGCCTATTCTCGCGAGTAGTTCCAACTACTCGACTTGTACCGAATCCTACTCTATCCTAGCAATGCAGTGGCTAACGGGGTTTGCAATCCTAAACCCCAACCCATGGTTTTCTTGGCTATGCAGTGGGGTTTCCAAACAAGACTCTAATGCACAGAATAAAGGAAACAAGTATGTGCTCAAAACAATAAAAATTTGTAAAAATGGTTAATGCAAACCGGAGCTTGCCTTGCTGCTCTTGGTCGTAGGCTAGCTGTTCCTCCGGAGTAACGAAGTCTAGGACTTCGGGTTCCTCCTCGACCTTAGCGACTACATGATAGAAACAATACATGTATTAATTTAATGCATTTGTATTAAGTTTGAAGTTGTGAAGTCTATAACCTTTGCTAGATAGACCTAATGACTGTGAAACTTTTACTGTGGCTTGGTTACAACCTAAACAGGGACTTGGTCAAGTTTTAGTTGCAGCAAAGCTCATTTGAGCCCTCCACAATTAATTATGTCCTTGACCTTAATTGGAACTCTTAGGGTGTTCTAGGAATTTTCATGAAACAAACTATGACTTTCTGAAAACTAGATTTTCAGAGGGTTCTAATGGATTTGGTCTCACTTAATTTGGAAGTCCTAACTAAAGATATGAGCTAAACAATTTCAGAGAAAATTCTGAAAATGTTTCTGAACATTTTCTATTTTCTCTGGAACAGTTTCACTAATCACACCATTAGGTGGATTAAATGAGCTCAAATGGATCTGAAATTTTTAAGGTAGTTCAAGGATATTTTGCTGAACATCTCAGCAAAATTTCAGGATTTTCCTCCAAAGGATTCTACAGTTAAAATTCCTAACAGTTTAAACTTTAAGGAATTAATTCTGGAGAAATAAGGAATTTCATGAAGTGAAACTTGATTTTCTGGAAAGTACTCAGAGAGCTGAATCCAGTAAAATTTGGTTCACTCAATTTGGAGCTTTCTAGCCAGAGTTATAAGGATTTGAAGTTTGAAGGAAATCTGAAAATCGGGAAAAAGTTTAAACTCGTGCGTGGGCCCAGGGGACACGCGTCGCACGCCGAGGTGATGGCACATCGCGGCCCACAAGGATTTTGCGCGCCAGAACACCCGATCCTGGCCGCAGCCGGATCCCGATTCAAAATATCGGCCGCTGACAGCTGGGGTCCACCCCCTTCTTCAACCTCGCGACACCCGCGCTCCGCCGCCGAGGGATCTCGCCGGAGAGCTCGCCGCCGGCTGCTGTACAGCTCCAAACTTCTCGATTCTGGCCGCCCCTGCCTACTTTTACTCGGGGAACAGGATTCTAGGGTCAGCTGCTCATGACAATGGCCGGAGCATGGTCGGCGACGAGCCGCCACCTCGGAACGACTTCGGCCATGTCGGCTGACCACTCTAGCACCTCAGCTACTTGGGAAATCGGTCGGGGAGCATCAGTGGACCTCAGAGAAGGTCGACCTGAGCTCGAGGCAGCTCGGGGAAGGCCCGAAATAGGTCCTCACCGTGCGCCCGATGCCGCCCGTTCGTTCCGCCATTAGTAGACCTTAAATTACGCCGGGCACAGAGGTTCTTCGGCCCAGAGTTGTGAAGACAACTTGTGCGTTACCGTGTCTAGCTCGTGTGAGAGCGGCCTGAGGCCCTCTAATCCTTTCTAGAGCATGAATTAAACAGAACCGTACCCGAAGGTCGTTCTGCACACAGAAAGGGGAAAAGTGGAAATTCGCCGCCGGTGAGCAACCACTCGAGCTGTGGCTCGGGGATGAGCAGCACCGGTCACCCGCGCGTCCAAGGGTGCCTTGGCTCGGGCGTGACAACGCCCTGGTTGGGCTGTCCACGAGAGCCCGAGGTGCGGCGGTTCCAAGTTCCGATTTTGATCTTTCGGCACAGCCGATATCACTCGGTTTCAATCGAATTCTAGCAACGGGGAGGATGGAGGAAGGTCTCTAGTACCTTGCTGGGGCTCTGGAGTGGAAGGAGGGAGCTGCGATCGGTGTTCTCCGATCAAGTCCGAGCTGCGGAAGTTTTTGGCCGGCGCTGAGTTCTTTCGGGGAAGAACGGTGGTGCCTCGGCCGAGGAGGGGGCAGGCGCCTTAAGAAGGCTCTGCACCGCCTCATGCCCGCGCGTGGGCAAGCAGCTGGTGGCGCGGCGGCTAGCCTCGGTGGCGATCACCGCTGCGGCTCGGCGACCCGAGTGAGAAAGTCTCAGTCGGTTTGATCTGAGCAGTGGCTGACATGTGGGTCCCGCCTCCAGTTTTAACCTCTGAAATTTACTCCTAATCACTGTTGTAAACAGTGAACCCCATACTACCCTTGGCAATTCAAATTATTCACCCATGAGCCATTTGAATTGATCAAAGTTCAAATGAGGTTTGGTTTGAATGAATTTCAGCACAAGTTCAGTTTGAAATTCAAATAAAGTTTGAATTTCTCCCACTTAGCTCATGTCAAGATCAACTCCAAATGGAGTGAAAATTGGTGTGTGAGCTCACAAAAATGTGCTGAGTAAGAATATGCCTTCCACTTTTAAATTCATGGGATAAAAACAGTTTGAATTTGAATATGGTTTCAAACTGCCCTCTTCCTAACTATACCCAAACTGACCTCAAAAAGGTTTTGAATTTGGGTGAAACTTGGCATGGACATGCTTAGTAAAGTGTAGGAGTTTTCATATGTCCAGCCCATCTATATCACATGTGGGAAATACCACTTTTGCAATGTGTAAGTTTGTTCTCTAATGAGCATGTTGATAATTGTTACTTGCTCTTCATTTGTGTTCATCATTCTTCCTCAAATGAGGTGTGTGGTGTGGTGATGAACACTGCAAATGGGTGTCAAAAACTGAGGCCCTTACACCCCGTCCCCCTTCGGCCTGGCCCCTCCCCCTCCGGCCCAGCCCCTCCCCCGCTCCCCCCTGCGGCCGAGCCACCGGCCACCGGCCACCGGCCGCCCGGCCGCCTCTATCCCGCCCCCTCCCCCCTCCCCCCCACTGGACAAGCATGCTACTTAGCTATGCTGTTGAGTGAGCACTAGTTACGTATGTTTGTTAGTGATGGGCTGTAGCCTTGTAGGCAGGCATCTAAGCTCTAAAGTGGCTGTCGGAGAGGTTGAGTTCCTTGCAAGGGAGAGGAAGAACGGTGACGTGAGAAAGTAAAATCAAACGCCGAGAGATCCGGCACCAACTCTGGCAACAACACCGAAAAAGAGAAAAGGGTTGAAAAGAAGGGGGGAGAATAATCAAGTGATCTTTTTTCCTTCATATTCCTTCTTGCATTTGCTCGTTTTTTTATGTTCAGTCTTGGATGGACTGATTAAAACAAAAAAAATTCTAGTCTCACTTCTTGTCCAAGCTTGACAGGACTCATGTGTCTTGGGCTCCAATTCCCCACAGAAACTCGAGAGCGGCTAGGCTGTCCATTTTTCAGGCCCACTAACCAGTAGAACACTATAACAATAGAAAGGCGGGTCGTTAGGCAGTAGTTATGCGACCTGTCATTTCAGAAAGGAGGAAGTATCATAGACGAAGTGGGCCCCGCTCGTCACCAATTCTCCATGCGCCACTTGGACCGCCTCCGCATAGCATTGAGGCCCAACACAGATCGGCAGGCTTCTAACAGGACCTCGACTATCGATGGGCCAAATCTAACAGGACCTTGCCTTCATCAATCAATAATGCTCTCCTCTCTGTTTATGTTGCTTAGATTAATTGTTATATTTACATGATTAGGTTGCTTAGATTAATTGTTAGGATCTATCTGCCCAGTTGTAGGGCCGTGACATAACGTAAAAAGGAAACTAATAATGAGTTGTGTGCTTTGAAGGTATACCCTGAAACATGGCTGGAGCCCGCAGTTAGATGTATACTGGTTGGAAAAGGGATGGCAGTCACTCAGATGAGTGGTTCACCAAGACGGATGATTTCATAGAACGAGATTTTTATGAGTCACAGTACAGTAAGGTGCGGTGCCCATGCATGAAATGTCAGGGTGCAAAGTGTTGGGACAAAGTGAATTTGGCGTTTCACTTGTGTCGATACGGTTTCATGCAAGATTATGAGGTGTGGACCTTTCACGGTGAGACATCCTCTCAACCCTTACAAGTTTCAGATGAGGATGACAACGCGGGGGTCGATAGGATGGACGAGATGCTTGATGCCATAAATCCAGAATTGATGGAGGATCCTCCTACAATGGAGGTTGAAGAGTTTTTCACGCTTCTCAAAGCTTCAGAAGAGCCGTTGCATGAACACACCGAAGTGACGCTCCTTACTTTCATGACTAGATTTATGGCCATTAAGGCTAAGTATTTCTTCTCCAATAACTGCTACAACGATCTCATCAAATTGATCAGCGATATCCTTCCACAACCACATAAAGTTCCTAAAGATATGTATCATTCTAAGAAGTTGATTTCTAGTCTGGGTATGAAATATGAGAAGATTGATATGTGTCTAGACAATTGCATGCTTTTTTGGAGAGAGCATGCCAATGAGAACAAGTGCTTAAAATGTGGTAAAGCGAGATTTGTCGAAGTTGTTAACGACGACGGTTCAAAAGTAATGACTCAAGTCACACAGAAGCAGCTTCGCTACTTTGTTTCTATCTAAAAAAACAGCTAGACACATGAGGTGGCATAAAGAAGGTGTACGTGAGAACAACGGCATGATGGTGCACCGGTCGGACGGTGAGGCATGGAAGGCGCTGGACCGCTTCGATCCAGATTTCACCAATGACGCAAGAAATATTCGCTTTGGGTTGGCGACAGATGGCTTCTCACTGTTCAGTACAAACGCCACACCATACTCTTGTTGGCCCGTGTTCGCTATTCCGTACAACTTACCACCATCTCTTTGTATGAAGTATGAGTTCATGTTCCTATGCCTTATTGTACCTGGACCGTATCATCCTGGTTCACGACTGAACGTGATGTTGCAGCCATTGATTGAAGAGTTGAAAATGTTATGGACAGGAGTCGAAGCGTACGACTGTTATAGAAAACAGAAATTCAACCTTCGAGCTGCGTACTTGTGGTCTGTTCATGATTTTCCAGCTTACGGCATGTTTTCTGGCTGGAGCACTCATGGTCGATTGACATGTCCAATATGTGCTTCAGACACGGATTGTTTTCGTCTAAGTCATGGTGGCAAGATATGCTACTTTGATTGTCATAGACGTTGGTTACCGCCAAATCACGTGTTTAGGAAACAGAGAAATGCCTTCAGAAAGGGTACCATTGTAAAAAAGGGACCACCACAACATCTGAACGGGTCGGAGATTGTTGAACAGCTCAACAATCTAGTGCCAGATGAAGGTCATCCTGGATATTTTGTTGGTTACGGAGAGGATCACAATTTGACTCATATATGTGCACTATGGGAGTTACCGTATATGAAATCTTTAATTCTAATGCATAACATTGATGTCATGCACCAGGAACGTAACATGGGCGAATGCATCATAAGCACATGCTTGGATATGACGGGCAAAACAAAAGATAATACAAAAGCTCGGAAGGATTTGGCAGAGGTTTGTAACCAACCAAGTCTTGAGCTCTCCGAAGCTGGTGGCAAACCACGAGCTTCTTTCTTCCTTCGACCAAAAGAAAAGAAAGAAGTCTTCAAGTGGTTGAAACAGTTGAAGTTCCCAGATGGTTATGCTGCTAGCCTGAGAAGAGCCGTTAATGTTAAGACTGGAAATCTCACTGGTTTGAAGAGTCATGATTATCACATAATCATGGAAAGACTTCTGGCGGTTATGTTTTGAGGCTATCTTGACGATGAGGTGTGGAAGGTGTTCGCCGATCTTAGCTATTTTTATAGACAACTTTGTTCTAAAGAAATCAAAAGGGAGATGATGGAGAAGTTGGAAAAAGAGATACCCGTGCTTTTATGTAAGATGGAAAAAGTATTTCCTCCAGGGTTCTTCAATCCAATGCAACACCTTCTAATCTATCTTCCATATGAAGCTAAAGTAGGCGGCCCTGTTCAATATAGGTGGATGTACCACATTGAAAGAGCACTCAGATGTCTGAAACCGATGGTTCATAATAGGGCAAGGGTTGAAGGATGCATCGCCGAAGCATTTATACTTCAGGAGATAGGATACTTTTCAATTGTCTACTTTGTAGAAGAACACAATGTTAATGCATCGGTGTTGAGGTACAATATGGCTGAAGCAACCTCTTGTAGCGAACTCTCACTTAAATACAGCTGCTTTGTTATACATGTATGCTAACATAGATGGGATGGACAATTTTTTTCAGTAAGTGGTTGTTCAACATCTATACTAATTTGCGTGGTGTGTTATACATCTGCTAATAATTCTGTTTTGTCCTTATTTAGTGAGTTCGATCGACAAAATTGGAAGTCTAAGCAGCAACCTACGAGCAAGCAAATACAAACAATGCGACATTATGGAGTAAATGGAGGACCTAACTTTCAAACCTGGTTTCAAAATCATGTAATGTTTTCCTTGTCTTGTTCCTCTTAGTAATTATGTTCATAGCATAAAATAGTCTTCTTACTTCATATGTTGGACAGTACAAGACACAAGCCGGTGTTCATGAAGATTTGCGACAACTGTCCAACGGATCCATTAAAGTTAAACTCTTTGGTCGATATGATGTCAATGGGTTCCGATTTCGTTCAACTCAATTTGAAGCTCAACGTCCTCTAAGGGCAACATCTAACACCGGAGTTGTGACGAGGGCCGCCGATGCCGAAGGACGTGAAACTAATTTCTATGGGATCATAAACAAAATCCTAGAATTCAGTTTTGCCGGGAGTAAAGACCTTAAAGTAGTATTCTTTGACTATGATTGGTTTGATCATAACAATGGAACTCGACAAAACCAATTTGGCATGGTAGAAGTCAAACACAAGGACCGACTACGAGGCTACGACACCTTTGTCCTTGCACACCAAGTCAAACAAGTGTACTATCTACAATATCCATGCGAAAAGCTTAGTGTATGGTGGGTTGTACAAAAGGTGAATCCTCCTGAGCGGTTATATACACCAGACAATACTAGTTACCTTGATGAGGCTGATGTTGTTTACCAAGAAGAAGAGTTGCCAAATTCTTTTATCGTTGAGCCTGGTCTATGACTCGATGAATTAGTTGGAGATGCACAAGATGTACAGACTCATAATGTGAAAAAATGAAAACGGCGAACAACCACGACAAAAGATCGATGGTTCGGTTTTTGAAGTAGAGTACATGATCGTGATACTGATGAATTTTGAAATTGAGTACAAGTAACGTTTCCTTCATCTCTTCTTTCGTCTTCTATATTTTCCTTTAAATTCATTATCAAATTTCCTTTCATCAGGATGTCGTCGAGCAGTAGACGACGGGGGACGCGGGGCTTTCTGCCCCCGAGAGCAGACTCCGTTTTCCAGGGCTGTCAGTCTAGCGATGGTAGACTGTCTCAGCTGTTGGGCCTCGACCGAGGCTAGGGGTCACGAGAGCGGCCACGACAGGTAAAGAACATTAAATTACATAAATTATATAAGTAACTTCTTAAATCTATATTACAAATCTTCAAATTTTTAGGATGACTCTACGTCTGAGGAGACAGAGGCCAGGGGTCCTCTTCAGACACCACAGGTTTTGGAGCCTGTTTCAGATCCTGCTTTGGATCCTCTTCAGGTTCCGGCACCGCAGGCTTCAGACCCTGATTCGGAGCCTTCCACAGAGCTTGATGTGGAGCCGGCTCCACAGCGTCGTTACAGGAGGAGCCACTACTCCGGTTCCTGCACAACCAAAAGATCGTGTCGTTATTCGTCCGGTTGGTGATAGGTAAGTAAATCTATAACAAATCAATTTAAATATTTTAAAACTTATATATGTACTAATTGAGAATCGTGTATTAGGTCTTGGGCCGATGACTCATTCACGGGTCAGGGACGCCACCGCCAGGTTAACGCTGTCCTGGGCCAGCTCATCCGTTGTCACTACCCCGGTCTAGTGAACGGACGGGCTGCTACGTCTTGGGACGATTAAGCTATGGCCTAGGATATTACCTACGGCAACCACCAGGAGCATGTGTGGCATGAATTCATGGTAAGTAAATCGTCTATTCGTTAAATGCGAACCTATTATATGTTAAATACATTAACTTGTATATTTCTTCTTGTAGAAATATTACCATTTGGAGGACGAGGCCCAGCTGGATCACGCTCGCCTGGTCTTCAACAACAACGCTAGGAAGCTCCTGACGCAGTCGATATCAATGGCTCGCATTCAGGCTACGAAGGCGTACTATAAGTTGGATCCGGACGACGGTGAGCCGGGGCAGTTTAGGGATGTGGCGGACAAGTACATAACGGAGGCACGGTACGCAGAGGTAAAATGTTTATTTTACTTTGCTTCATTATCCAATTTTGATCAATGTTTTCATCCAATAATAAATGTGTGCAGGTCAGCGTACCGTGGCTTGAGTCCTGTCTGGACGCCTACAGTTCCCTGTGTGCTTGTTGGGCGAGCCAGGGCTTCCAAGGCGTGTCGATGACCCGCCGACAGAGTCGAGGGACGGACGGGAAACACAGTCTTGTCCGGGACGGCTACATACGCCTTGCTAAACGGATGGTAAGTGATACTCGAATTTTATTCTAGTTAATTTCTATCGCTATCATTGTGCTAACACGTATCGATAGGAGCGCGAGATCGGTGAGGAGCCGACCGCTATCCAGGTGTGGAGGAGGGGTCACATGGGAAGTGACCCCTCGCAGCCTGATCAGCTATCTTCTCAGACGGCGACGGAGACGTTGGTGAGTACTTTAGTTAACTTAATTGTATTCTCTTTAAAACTTCTGATGACTTTAATTTTCTGTATTTTCAGGAAAAGTATGGGGAGGAGGTGCGGAGGCTTCGAGGCGACGATTATGATTGGCAGAACTCGCCGATCGTACCTGAAGCCGCCTATGCAAGCGGTGGTGGTAAACCTCACAACCGGTGAGTTCTGTTGTTTTTCATTTACTTTCATGAACTTCGAGACACAAAACTTTAATACTCTTACTTCGTTGTGTAGGTTGGCCATATTTGATGGAGTAGCCGACTCGAGGGATGCGTGGTCTTCCTCGAGGGCCTCTTCATCGCAGGGTGGATCCAGCAGGTGTGGCAGCCGAGATCTGTAGCTCTAGAGTGTCCAGGAGGAGCTCCAGAGGACGCAGGAAGCGCTGAGGCTCGCGAACGAGTGGCAGGCAGCCGAGCTTAGAGCTAGGGACGAGAGACAGGCAACCGAGCTCCGGGCTAGGGACGAGTATCAACACTCGTACATGCTACAGCTGCAAGCTGCCATGCAGGTAAGTTCAGATCGTTGTACTCAACGTTTCTAATATATGAATGACATGTATAATAATTTACTTCATATTTGTAGGCTATGGCCGCAGGACAGCTGGCTGTCTTTCCTCAGTGGGCGCCGCCACCGATACAGCTACCACAGGGGTTGACGTCAGGAGCACACGTACAAAATTTCTCATAATAGCTGCAACTAGTTAAACTTGATCAAATTTAGTTGAATTTGATCAAACTTACTCAAACTTAGGGAAAACTAGTTAAACATCCTCAAACTGAGTAAAATATGGTACAACTTACTCAACCATAGTCAAATATGAGCAAACTTACTCAAACATAGCCAAAACTAGTTGAACTAGCTCAAACATAAACACTACTAGTCCATACTTCTCAAACATAGTAAAATATGAGCAAACTTACTCAAACATAACCAAATCTAGCTAACTTGCTCAATTCTAACTTGTAATGAGTTTATTTAGACATATACACATTTGTGAACTTCTAATTTGTCTAACAATACATGTACATCACAGGGATCGGTGACGCAGGCTCAGAAAACTCCATCCCCTCAGCATCCGGCGTTTGGACGAGCGCGCAACGACTTCCTGGACTCCGGTGGCAGCGGTCGGGGTAGCGTAGGGTAGTGTGGCGTGCGTATAGTGTTTTTGTGCCTGCATGTGATGTATGTTTTGATTGCCTGTGATCTGGCCATCGAGCCAGGGCTGGCCTCGAAGCCAGGGCAGGATTTTCTGTTTTTTTAAAAAAAAATTGCAAAGCTTATTGACGACGGTTGCTGGTACTTGGCCGTCATCAATAAGCCATTAGTATTGACGATGGCCAGGTACCAGAAACCGTCGTCAATAAGCCATTGTTATTGACGACAGTGTAAACGTACCGTTGTCAATAAGTTGGCTTATTGACGACAGCCAAACCCTGGCCGTCGTCAATAAGCTAGCTTATTGACGAGAGCCAAACCCTGGCCGTCGTCAATAAGCTACTGTAGCTTATTGACGACAGCCAGCTTTAGCTGTCGTCAATAAGCTTATTGACGACTAATAATTGACGACAGCCATAAACCGTCGTCTATAACAGTTTACCGTCGTCAATAAGTTATTGACGACGACACTGTGCTTATAGATGACGGTTTTTGGCCATCGTCTATTGTCGGGATTCCTGTAGTGAATTTAAAGATCGTGATTGTAAAAGCCCAAGAAAAGGGACTTGCAAAATTTTTTCATCACCTCACAACACCACAGCTTTTGTTGTGGGTATCTTGTGAATACTTGTGAAGAGCAAGTAACCTCCATCAAAAGGGTGATTAGAGGGGAAAGCCCTAACTTCCACAAAGTAAGATTTCTACACATGAACATGAGAGGTTAAGCTCACCCCTAGAACTTAAATAGTCTTGGGAAGGTTCAGGCCAAATTTCATGCAAATCCAACATTTTTGAGGCACTTTTGGAGGGATTTGAAAAATAGGCCAATTTGAATGTAAATCTAAATTGCAGCAACTTTCATAGCTTAGATTCAAAAGTTGGCTTCATATTCAAACTCAGCACATTTTTCTGAGTTAGTCCACAAATTTTCATCCCCATTGGAGTTCATCTTGTCAGGAGCTAAATTTGCAATAATTCAAAACTGAATTTGAATTTCAGTTCAAATGTGAAGAAAATTTAGCCAAAAAAAATTCAAATTTGGGAAAACAAATTCAAACTGTGACTTGATGATTAAGTCTCACATTCAATTGTGAGTAGCTGGGGATATTTTCAGCAAAAACAGAGGGAAAAATCCAGAGAGGATTAGAGGGGAGGGGCCCACAGGTCAGAAGCCTTCACACTGAAGTTTTCCTCGGGCGATCTTTTCATCGACCGAAGCCGCGCGAGCGCCAGCGCGACCGCACCCGACCGCCAGCAGCACTCGGACTTCCACCTCAAGGTGAAAAATCTCGGCTCAGAGGCCAGCACACGAGCTGTTTCACCCCTCCTTCTGTTTCCCGAGCAAAAACGAGCACCACCCGAGCTACTCTCCCGTTTCCGCGCAAGAACTCGACACCGCCTCCTCTGATCACCGGTGACCGGCCGATCCCGACGGTTTCACGTGCCGTCAACAGAGAGGAAAAGGTGCGCTTACTTTTTCTTAAGCTGTGGGAGGAGACCGTGCGCCAGTTCCGGCGGTGTAGCGCAAGAATTTCTGGTTTTCTTCCTCGAAGCGTATTAGGGTTAGAGTCCGGTCTATGGCCAAATTTGTTGCACAGAAGCAACCGCCAGTTAATCTATAGCTCACACGTGCTCTAGAACACCTAGCGCACCTCCTCGATCAAGTAGCAACCGGTTCCATGCGCTAGGGCCTTAGTTCTGTCAAAATTTTGGCCCGGCGGCTGGAAACAGGGCACCTCGCCGGTGAGGTCGTAGTGGCGGCCGTTTTCACGGGGATCGGTGCTCATGTCCGTTACCAGCAAGTGTCAGTGGAGCTCCCCAATCAAACCGCATCGAAAAAGGTGCAGAGGACACCGAGTTCGACGTCGCCGATGAGCTCCCGGCCGCTGTTACCGTCGGGAGCACTATTCCGGCCGTTGCCGAGCTCCGTTGAGGGCACCACTGTGTTACCCAGGCCGAAATATGCACAGGCGGTGAGTTTTGTCAGAGGTCGGGCAGCAGGACGCCTGGCGGCGAGCTCTCCGGCGAAGGGGGCGGCGGGGAGCCACGGGAGCGCGAGGTTGAAGAAGCCCCGCGGGGCCCGCGTGTCGGTCTCTGCTGAAAGCGCCCCGGATCTGCTGTGGCACTGGGATCCCGTGCAACTACACGGATGACTCTGCGGACCCCTGTGTGGGTTAGCTGAGATGCTGACACGTAGCCGGGGACCCCACCCGACAGTTTAAACTTTATTTGAATTTTCAGATTTGGTCCAAACTTCAAATACATAGAACTTTTGCTAGGAAGCTCCAAATTCAGTGAACCAAATTTTGCTGAACTCATAATTTTGAGTACTTTCCAGCAATTCAAATTTCAGATAATGAAACTTAATAGTTTTCCAGAATTAAATCCCTAAAGTTCAAAATGTTAGGAATTTTATCTGGAGAATTACTTTATGAAAAATTATGAAATTTGGCTGGGAGGTTCATTGGAAAATCCTTGAGTCACAGTAAAATTTTCAGACTCATACAAGTTCATTTAGTCCCCCTAATGGGGTGATTAAGTGAACTGCCCTGAGAAAATAGAAAAATGTACAGAAACATTTTTCAGATTTTCTCAAATCTTGTTTAGGGATAACTTCCTATAGAATTATTCAAATGACATGAAACCAATTCCATTACAACCATATCAAATTCTACTTTCCAGAAAGTAATGGTTGGAGCCATGAAAACCCCTGGAATTCCTTAGAAGCTTTAATATTGAACAAATGGGTTTTTATTTGTACAAGGCTCAAATGAACCTTGTTTCAAATGAAACTTGGTCAAGACTCTGGTTAGGACCCTACCAAGCCACCATAAAAATTTCAGAACCAAAGGGGAGGTCTAGCTAGAGCTATAGTAATTACTTATTCAAGTTTAAACATTGCGTTGAATTGACATGTAGTATCCCATGAACGTGTAGTCGCTGAAGGCGAGGAGACTCCGAAAGTGCTCAACTTATTTCTTCTGGACGAAGCTTTAACCACTGACCAGCAGCAACAAGGCAAGCCCTGGTTTGCATTAAGCCGTTTTACAAAGTTTTGCTTTGTTTACATACTTAGTATGAGGTATGTATATGTACATTAGGTGTAGGGTGGATGAAACCCCAAATGCATAACCAGATGTTTCCCATCAGAGTGAGGGTAGTGTCTAAGTCCTCGAGTAGACATGCTATGCTTAATCATTCATAGGACTTTGGTACAAGTCGAGTAGTTGGAATCTACTCGCGAGTTTAGGCTTGGGACACATGGTATTGGTTCGAGTGATGTGAGATCACTTTAGTAATGAAAATGAGACTAGGCAGGAGCTAGGGCGCAGCAAGAGGAAGTCTTGTGTGCGCAGCCCTGTCCGTGTCGATTGAGGACCGATCTGTGTGTGGCCCTGCTGAACAAGTATTGAACATACCGAAGGCATATCGGATATATGGACCCCGATAAACCGATGTAACCTGTACCTCCGGGCGTCGAGGCATAATGCACCGATTTATAGGTGTAGGCTGAGGGCAGCAAGGTGGAAATCTGCTAACGGGCATAGCGAGATGCTCTGTGTAGGGAACCTCCTACTTGTTTCGGTGCGACCGGTTCAACGTTTGGGCTGTTGGGTGAAAGGTTGTCCCGTACGACATCGAGTGAGCGTGCTGTGCAGCTCCACGGGTGGGCGTATGTGATGTGTTCTTTGGGTCTCCCTGCAGGTGTATATCGAGTCGGTTCGCCGTCCCTCGCGGTGACGAGTACTGCTTGTTCACTGAGTCGTGACGTAGGATAATGTATGAAATGTGATGATTCAATATTGCTGTTATGATATAATTGTATTGTTACATGTGTGCCACCAAATATTGCTCACTAAATTTCATATTCATGAACTGTTAACTTGTGGCTAAAAGATGAACTAAGGATGAACTTGTAGGCGTGTCCGTTTGCTGCAATCTTACCGTCCCATGTTCATTGTACACTACATGTAGAGTTTCATGCCTAGGTGAGTCAGTTAAGTCTTGTTGAGCCATCGTGCTCATGGTTGCTGCTTAAGTGTTTTTCAGGGGAGGAGCCACCCACGGACTCGGGTTACGAGTCCACCGGCGAGGGTTACCCTCCTTTGGGGACCACAGCTGAGTGGGAGCCGTACATGCCGCGCTGAGCTTAGGAGTGCAGCTAGTGTGGGTTGCCCTAGGGCTGGGTAGAAAAGTTCAATAGTAGATCAGTGTAGTAAAAAGGGATTGAAAATCAGAGTGCTCTGTTTGGGCAGCAAGTTTGCTGAACTTTGACAGGGCATAACTCACAGATTATGTAGCCAATTGAGGTGTGGGATATAGTTCTGGAAAGGTGTTTAAGCACTCCACAACTTTGTTGGAGACTTCCAGAGCTGAATTACACCTTAAGATGGCTTAAATCCCAGAGGATTGTAAACTGTCCAGAACCAGGACAGATTTGAAACACTCTCTGGACTGTTCTAATTTTCAAGCATAACTTCCTGTAGAAAAATCTGAAATTATCATATGATACGTCTTTGGAAAGGTAGGAGATTTGTTACATCTTTTTAATTCAAAGTTTCTGAAATTTCAGCACAGAACTCAGTGGAAACCAGAGTAGAAAACAGCAACTTCCAAGGGAGGTGCTGTTGAAAGTTTTCCAGAGATTCTGTTAACTTTGGATTACCATAACTTTTTAACCAGAGCTGATATGAGGGCAAATAAATACTCGTTGGAAAGATACTGAAGTTAACTTTAACATTTGTATTCAACTTGAGTCATGAAAATGCCCAGAACCAGGTCAAAATCTTGGATATGTAGGCACTGGTCATTCTGACAGAGGAATGACAGTTGAACTCATTTGAGAGATTGTTGTGCCGTAGGGGGTTTAAGTACTTCCAATGGGGTAGAACATACTCATGAGATGATATCTTCAACTAGTGAAAGATTTGAGTATATGTCGTACTCAAGTTTCTTTTGCTAGAGACCATGTTTGTGTCGTATTGAAGATAAAAGGGTGGTATACGTGATGACAAAGCGATATTAACGTCTCGTAGTGACCAAACCTAGTTGAGATGAACTTACAAAGAGGGAGTCCATCAAGTTGGATTTAACTAGATTGTATTTGGTCTGGTAATGGGGTATCTTTGGCAAAGTTATTACATTATCTACATACGAGATGCATCGCATATTTCAAATGTCATTATGTTTACGCCTATTTTATTGGACTGCATGAAGTTTGTTGCGGGACTGATATCAATTGTCGTATGGTTGCAGATGGTTCGCACTCGGACCACGCATGAGATTGGTGAATATAGCCAGAAGGGAGACGATGACTCCCAGCCACCTGCCTACGACAGCACCCCGCAGCGACAACCACCACCGCCGCCTCCGCTTACCCTAGCGGATCTGATAGCGGCACTGGTGGGTGGTCGTGAGGAGCAGACCGACCTGCTCCGCACGATAGTGCAGTATACGTCCCAGGCGGGGGGGGGGGCGTCAAGAGAGGGGGCCTCGTGAGCCCCATTATGTGACGTACTCGGATTTCATGAGTACGCACCCTCCGGTGTTCACAGAAGCCGCAGAACCACTGGAGGCCGACAACTGGCTGCGGACAATCGAGTCCAAGTTCAGGCTGCTCCAATGTACGGAGCGGCAGAAGACTCTGTTCGCGGCGCAGCAGCTTCACGGTGCCGCTGGTGCATGATGGGCGAATTATGTCGCCTCACATCCGGCTGGTCATGCTGTGGAGTGGGAAGAATTCCAGGAGGCGTTCCACGCCTATCATATGCCTCCCGGGATAATGAAGAGGAAGTTCCAAGAATTCTTGGAGCTGAAGCAGGGCGGGAGGAGTGCCCATGACTACTCCCGTGCCTTCAACCATCTGGCGCAATATGCGTCGGACTACGTATCCAACGAGGAGAAGAAACGGGAGCACTTCTATCGGGGGTTACACTTCGAGATGAAGAGCATCTCGTTCAATGGAATCATGGCACCTTCAACGACCTCGTCAATGCCGCGATCATGCAAGAAGACGCTCAGCGAGAACTGGCGGCTGAGCAGCGGAAGCGCAGCACTCCACCCAGCAGTGGGGGTGGCGCTCCCTAAAAGTACCGCATGGTGTATCGGACACCATCTGGACAGCAGTGGCATCCACCGGCGCGACCTCAACCGTTCGGGGGTCGTTCTTTTCAGTCACCTCCGTTCCGACCGCCGATGCCACCACCGCGACCGCAACAGCAGAAGCAGCAGCAGCAGCAGATGGCACCCCGGGCGTTTCCACCGCCACAACGCGCCCCGGGTTTCCGTCCGCTGATCAGCGGAGGACCGCCCCGCTACACTTGTCTCACGTGTGGCCAGGCGGTCCATTTCGTGAAGGACTGTCCCCAGGGGCAGCAGAGCAGCGGGCAAGCCCAGTTCCAGGGCGGTGCTCGAGGCTGACCTCCAGTCAAGAAGGTTGGTCAGCGGACTGGGGACGTTCGCAACCTCGACAATGAGGACGCCCCAGAGGGAGACAACATGCTGGCGGGTACGTTCACTCTCAATGATCAAGCCATCATCATATTATTTGATTCTGGTGCAACCCACAACTTTATAAGTGCATCATATGTGGTTAAGCATCAACTGGAAGCCTTTCCAACCGAGTGTTCTTATATGATCTGCTCACCGGGAGGAAAGATTTCAGCAACTATGATGGTTCCAAAAGCACCATTATGCTTAGGTCGGAAGATATATCCCACCACTATGATTATTCTTGAGGGGCAAAAGATTGATGCAATCTTAGGAATGTCATGGCTAAGCTGCCATGGCGCTGTCCTGGAAACGTTATCACGGACGGTTCACCTCAACTCCCCACTACACCGTCCGCAGTCCCTCATATTAGATAATCCAGTCCGGGAAGTTTCAGAAATTAATAATACTGAAGCTCTCAAGTTAGAAGACATCCCCGTAGTCCGGAAATACCCCGACGTGTTTCCGGATGATCTTCCGGGCATGCCACCTGAGCGGGATGTCGAGTTCAAGATCGAGCTTGCACCCGGGACTACTCCTATCTCTCGGAGGCCATACAAAATGGCTCCGAACGAGCTGGCTGAACTGAAAGAGCAGCTCAATGATCTGTTGAGCACAGGTTTCATTAGGCCGAGTTCCTCGCCTTGGGGATGCTCGGCGCTGTTCGTGAAGAAGAAGGATGAAACCTTGAGGCTGTGTGTGGACTACCGGCCGCTCAACGCCGTCACCATCAAGAATAAGTACCCACTGCCCCTCATTGACATTTTGTTTGATCAACTTGTGGGTGCAAGTGTGTTCTCCATGATGGACCTTCGCTCTGGATATCATCAGATAATGATCCGGGCGGAGGATATCCCGAAGACGTCCTTCCCGACGAGATATGGCTTATATGAATATCTCATCATGTCTTTTGGTCTCACTAATGCTCCAGCACATTTCATGTACCTCATGAACTCGGTGTTCATGCCGGAGCGGGACAAGTTCGTGGTGGTGTTCATTGATGACATCTTGGTTTATTCCAAGACAGAAGCAGAACACGCTGAACACTTGAGGATTGTTCTTCAACGCCTAAGGGACCATAAGCTATATGCCAAGTTCAGCAAATGTGAGTTTTCGATCAGCCAAGTGCCATTTTTGGGACATATTATCTCAGCAGAAGGCATTGCGGTTGACCCAAGCAAAATCGAACAAGTGCTGAAATGGAAAGCTCCCACTTCAGTCCATGAAGTCAGAAGCTTCCTTGGCTTAGCGGGATACTATCGGAGATTCATTCCAAGCTTCTCCAAGTTTGCTAAGCCGATGACAGAGTTGCTGAAAAAGGGAACAAAATATGTTTGGAGCATGACGTGTGAAGGAGCGTTCCAAGCATTAGTGAAGCATCTCACAACAGCCCCAGTCTTAGCTCAACCGGATGCAACCAAGCCCTTCGACGTGTATTGTGATGCATCCGGTATCGGGCTCGGCTGCGTGTTGATGCAGGAAGGACGTGTGGTCGCATATGGCTCATTCCAACTTCAAAACCATGAGCAGCACTATCCGACTCATGATCTTGAGCTTGCTGCTGTGGTGTTGGCGCTGAAAATGTGGAGGCACTATCTCCTGGGGAATTTGGTGCATCTCTACACCGACCACAAGAGCTTGAAGTACATTTTCACCCAGAAGGAGCTGAATATAAGGAAAAGGAGGTGGTTAGAACTAATCAAATACTATGAGATTGAGATTCATTACCACCCCGGCAAGGCGAATGTGGTTGCCGACGCGCTGAGTCAGAAATCACATGTCCATAACCTCACCATTACACCGGTGGAGGAGGAAGAGCCGAGTTTGTACTTGGTTCCTTATGGATCACTCTACAACCTTGCCCTCATCCCTACTATTAGGGAGGACATTATTGCAGGTCAGAAAGCTGATAAGGGTATGGCACATCTCCGGAGACGGATAAACAATGGGGAAATCAAATGTTTCCAGAAGGATGGTGAGGGGACGCTATGGTTCAATAACCGCATAGTCGTACCCCGGGATATGGAGCTGAGGAAGAAGATTCTTGATGAAGCTCACTTGTCTAAATATTCCATTCATCCGGGCAGCAACAAAATGTACCAAGATTTGAAAAAGAAATTTTGGTTGACACGGGTGAAGCGGGAAGTGGCTAAGTACGTATCCAAGTGTGATACGTGTAGACGAGTGAAAGCTGATCATATGAAAAAATCAGGGCTGCTGCAACCCCTGAAAATCCCGGCATGGAAATGGGAAGATGTGAGCATGGATTTCATTGTGGGATTACCCCTGACGTCCAACAAGCATGATTCCATTTGGGTAATTGTTGACAGATTAACCAAGACGGCTCACTTCATCCCGGTGCATACACATTACAATGCCGGCAAGTACGCGGAGCTGTACATAGCGAGGATTCTATGCCTATACGGGGTACCCAAGACCATCGTCTCAGATCAAGGTGCATTATTCGTGTCTCGTATTTGGGAGCAGTTGCACACTGCATTGGGTACTAAGCTGCTTAGGAGCTCCGCCTATCACCCTCAGACAGATGGGCAAACAGAGAGGGTGAATGAAGTACAAGAAGACATGTTGAGAGCGTGTGCCATACACCACGGTAGGAATTGGGATGATCACCTACCGTTGGCAGAATTCTCGTACAATAACAGCTATCAGGCGAGTATCAAGATGGCAACCTACGAAGCTCTCTACGGTCGCAAATGCCGCACCCTATTGAACTGGTGCGAATCCGGTGAAAGGGTCACATTCGGGGTTGATGTGGTGAACGACGTCGAAGAGCGCGTTCGGATGATTCAAGCCAACTTGAAGGCCGCTCAATCCCGGCAGAAAAGCTATGCTGATAAGAGGCGTAGACCACTGCACTTTGACGTCGGAGAGCACGTGTACCTCCGTGTGTCGCTGATGAAAGGCATGCACCGGTTCAGCGTGAAGGGGAAACTCGCTCCCCGTTTCATTGGACCCTATGCTATCACCGGGAAGTGTGGACCAGCGGCGTATAGACTGGAGCTACCGGCATCTCTTTATGGTGTTCACGACGTTTTCCATGTTTCACAACTGCGAAAATGTCTGAAACATACGGCTGCTGTTCCCATAGAAGACATCGGCGAGTTGCAACCGGATTTGACATATGATGAATATCCGGTGGCAATTATTGATGAGAAAGCTCGGAGTAACCAAATGGGTTTTTATTTCTACAAGGCTCAAATGAACCTTGTTTCAAATGAAACTTGGTCAAGACTCTGGTTAGGACCCTACCAAGCCACCATAAAAATTTCAGAACCAAAGGGGAGGTCTAGCTAGAGCTATAGTAATTACTTCTTCAAGTTGAAACATTGCATTTGAATTGACATGTAGTGTCTCATGAACGTGTAGTCGCTGAAGGCGAGGAGACTCCAGAAGTGCTCGACTTCCTTCTTCTGGACGAAGCTTTAACCACTGACCAGCAGCAACAAGGCAAGCCCCGGTTTGCATTAAACCGTTTTACAAAATTTTGCTTTGTTTAAATACTTAGTATGAGGTATGTATATGTACATTAGGTGTAGAGTGGATGAAACCCCAAATGCATAACCAGATGTTTCCCATCAGAGTGAGGGTAGTGTCTAAGTCCTCGAGTAGATATGCTATGCTTAGTCATTCATAGGACTTCGGTACAAGTCGAGTAGTTGGAATCTACTCGCGAGTTTAGGCTTGGGACACACGGGATTGGTTCGAGTGATGTGAGATCACTTTAGTAATGACAATGAGACTAGGCAGGGGCTAGGGCGCAGCAAGAGGAAGTCTTGTGTGCGCAGCTCTGTCCGTGTCAATTGAGGACCGATCCGTGTGCGGCCCTGCTGAACAAGTATTGAACGTACCGAAGGCATATCGGATATATGGGCCCCGATAAACCGATGTAACCTGTACCTCCGGGCATCGAGGCATAACGCACCGATTTATAGGTGTGGGCTGAGGGCAGCAAGGTGGAAATCTGCTAATGGGCATAGCGAGATGCTCCGTGTAGGCAACCTCCTGCTCTTTTTGGTGCGACCGGTTCGACGTTTGGGCTGTTGGGTGAAAGGTTGTCCCATAGGACATCGAGTGAGCATGCTGTGCAGCTCCATGGGTGGGCGTACGTGACGTGTTCTTTGGGTCTCCCTGCAGGTGTATATCGAGTCGATTCGCCGTCCCTCACGGTGACGAGTACCGCTTGTTCACTGAGTCATGACGTAGGCTAATGTATGAAATGTGATGATTCAATATTGCTGTTATGATATAATTGTATTGTTACATGTGTGTCACCAAATAGTGCTCACTAAATTTCATATTCATGAACTGTTAACTTGTGGCTAAAAGATGAACTAAGGATGAACTTGTAGGCGTGTCCGTTTGCTGCAATCTTACCATCCCATGTTCATTGTACACTACATGTAGAGTTTCATGCCTAGGTGAGTCGGTTAAGTCTTGTTGAGCCATCATGCTCATGGTTGCTGATTAAGTGTTTTTCAGGGGAGGAGCCACCCACGGACTCGGGTTACGAGTCCACTGGCGAGGGTTATCCTCCGTCGGGGACTACAGCTGAGTGGGAGCCGTACACGCCACGCTGAGCCTAGGAGTGCAGTTAGTGTGGGTTGCCCTAGGGCTGGGCAACCGACTTTTGCTAGATAGGCGGGCATGAGTTGTACAAACTAAACTTCCGCTGTGTAATATAACCACTAGTTTGTAACTGAGTATTGTACCAGTGTGTACAGTTTCAGTTGGTTTTCTATGTAATACATTGTATCCTTATGATGTGTGCTGTCGGGTGTCGCATCGTACGGCACCACCCTCTGCGATCCTGGATGAGCGGATTCCGGTTCGCCACAGTGATAGTAAGATCCGAGTGTGGGGGAGAGTACTACGGTCGTCGTACCCCGTATGGCCAAATTTCCGAACCTTTTGTAAGGTTTTTACAGAAAAATGGTATAGTTGCCCAATATTCTACATCGTGCAAGCCTCAACAGAATAGGATAATAGAAAACCGTAATCACACTTCAATGGACATGTTAAGAAGTATGTTAGGTTATTCTACTCTATTGATTGGTCTATGGATAGAGGAGTTAAAAACCACCATTTATATTCTAAATCGAGCACCTAGTAAGTTAGTGTCAAAACACCGTATGAGTTGTAAACAGAACATAAGCCCATGCTTAATTATTTTCATGTGTGGGGTTGTTCTATTGAGGCAAGAGTATTTAACCCAAACATTGGTAAGTTGATTTATACGACTGTAAGGTGTCATTTTATTGGCTAGAAAAGAGTGAGGGTTATCGTTTCTACTATCCCAGTCGACATACTAAGTTTGTAGAAACGAGACGTGCCATCTGACGGGGTCACGTACCCTGGGTACCCGAGAGACAACTGGTCAGCAGGTCGCGTAGGGACACGTGGTTCCATGGGTCCCGACCTAGGGCCCAGTGATAGAGCTGGAGTGCCCGATCTTTTGGTGAGGTGGATAATTTCGATTGGTAGAGGAGGTGACTCTCGCGATCCGACTATGAACGAACAGGTCGTGGCGCCTTAGCAATCGCTGAACCAACTCCAAACGGTTATTGACCGTGCAGGTGGCAAGATCAACCTGAACACGAGGTTCTATTCCTGCGAGCAATCGAAGAAACAAGCAAGAACAAGATGTAGGCAAAACTGAATATCAATTACTCACGAATTGGGGTTCACTATGGCTGTCCACAGGTGGCCGTTGAGCACAACTGCAGAAAAGGATGTTTGCACGAGGGCTAAACCTATCAAAGAAAACCCTACCAAAAGAGGGGGCGCAACCCCTAGCTAAATAGGGGGAGGAGGTGGGCGTCCAGCCTGCTCACGAGGCAGGGAACAGGTGCCCAATCAGCCACGCCATCTCCTTGATCCCTTTCCTAATTTAGGTGGTGCAGCACCTTCCTGGTTATTTCTGCCGAGGCCCGGACCACCGCTCATTCACGGGGCCGTGCCGCTCGCCCGAGGACCTCGTCGGGTGGTGCCGTGCAATGCGATACCTAACAGCTCATGGGTCGAGGACAACATCATATTACACAAATATGTTTTGCGGAAGCGTACAAAGAGTATTTTACAAATACTTATCTCAAAATAAGCTACAGCGGAAGACTATATTGTAAAATCCCCAAAAGTGGTAGCAAGACAATTCAGCTCATATACACTTATGAAAAATGAGGGGAATTAAAACTTTGAATTATAATAGTGTGAGTTCAAAGTGAGGGTTTAGACTTATCAAAACCTCCAAACATGGAGATCTAAATGCACAACTTGGATCTTCATAGTCCAAATATTCAACCTGCCAAATTTCAGCTCATTTGGAGGAGTTTTAATATTTGTTTGGGATTAAAAGGAAAAGCCCTCTAATCTGAATTTCAAATTCAGTTTCAAATTCCAATTCCCTCAATTTCAAAATTTGGGTTCACAAATGTGTTCTCCACCTTTGAATGAGCAGCCATGCCAAAAGATGGAAATTTTGGAGCTGGTTAGCTATATTTTTCAGGCAATACAAAGTGGAGAATTCAAATTCATTTTTCAAATTCAAATGATCAAACCACATCCAAATTTCACACCAAAATTCAAACAAGTTGAATTTAGCAAATTCAAACATGACTTTGGGGTGAAGTAAAGCTTTTAATGTTGAGTTTCTGGATGAAAAATATCAGAGAAATTTGACTAAACAAAGGGGAGGTGGGGCCCTACTGTCAGCCAGAAACAGCAAATGAACCGACCCCGTTTTTATCCGGCTGTTCACCGCACGCCACCGATCGATGGCTGCCTCCACCGAGCTGCTTCCTTGCTGCCCCCAAGGTCAAGTCGGTGCGCGTGGGCGATCGGGGCTGCAGCGCACTTCTATTTCTCCTCTCTGCCGTCATCCGTAGCCTCCTCAGTTTATCTGTCCGAGCGGTAGCTCACGGTCCTGGTCGGCGCTCGGACAGAGAAACTGAGGAGGCTACGGATGACGGCAGACAGGAGAAATAGAAGTGCGCTGCAGCCCTGATCGCCCACGCGCACCGACTTGACCTTGGGGGCAGCGAGGAAGCAGCTCGGTGGAGGCAGCCGTCGATCGGTGGCGCGCGGTGAACAGCCGGATGAAAACGGGGTCGGTTCATTTGCTGTGTCTTGCTGACAGTAGGGCCCACCTCCCCCTTTGTTTAGTCAAATTTCTCTGATATTTTTCATCCAGCAACTCAACATTAAAAGCTTTACTTCACCCCAAAGTCAAGTTTGAATTTTCTGAATTCAACTTGTTTGAATTCTGGTGTGAAATTTGGATGTGGTTTGATCATTTGAATTTGAAAAATGAATTTGAATTCTCCACTTTGTATTGCCTCAAAAATATAGCAAACCAGCTCCAAAATTTCCAACTTTTGGCATGGCTGCTCATTCAAAGTTGGAGAACACATTTGTGAACCCAAATTTTGAAATTGAGGGAATTGGAATTTGAAACTGAATTTGAAATTCAGATTAGAGGGTTTTTCCTTTTAATCCCAAACAAATATTAAAACTCCTCCAAATGAGCTGAAATTTGGCAGGTTGAATATTTGGACTATGAAGATCCAAGTTGTGCATTTAGATCTCCATGTTTGGAGGTTTTGGTAAGTCTAAACCCTCACTTCAAACCCACACTATTATAATTCAAAGTTTTAATTCCCCTCATTTTTCATAAGTGTATATAAGCTGAATTTTCTTGCTACCACTTTTGGGGATTTTACATCCCTCCCCCCTTAAAAAGAATCTCGTCCCGAGATTCCAAAGGAAAAGCAAAGTGGGGAAAACTTTACCGGGTATATGATGATAGCAAGTCCGGATAATACGTGCGTAGATAATCCTCGCTTTCCCATGTCGCCTCATCAGCGGTATGGTTACTCCACAAGACCTTGTAGAACCATAAGGTCCGGTTTCTTGTGGCACGAGTCTTTTCATCGATGATCCGGATCGGATACTCCGTATACGTGAGGTCCGGTTGAAGGACTTCTATGTCGTCAGTGCGGATTTCAGCTGAGGGTTTGAGGCACTTCCTCAGCTGAGAGATGTGGAAGACGTTTTGAATGCCTGCGAGTGACGCCGGTAAATCCAAGCGATAGGCCATGGGTCCGCATCTGTCAATGATGGTGAACGGACCAATGAACCGCGGCGCAAGTTTACCCTTCACTCCGAAACGATGAATTCCCTTCATCGGAGACACACGGACATAAACATGGTCCCCGATGTCGAAGTGGAGAGGGCGGCGTCTTTTATCCGCATAGCTCTTCTAACGAGATTGAGCAGCCTTAAGATTGGCTTGTATCACTCGCACTCGTTCTTCAGCTTCATTCACAAGTTCAATGCCGTAGATAACTTGCTCGCCGGACTCGCACCAGTTGAGAGGTGTGCGACATTTCCGGCCGTAGAGAGTTTCATACGGCGCCATCTTGATGCTAGGTTGATAGCCATTGTTGTAAGAAAACTCTGCCAACGGCAATTGATCGTCCCAATTCTTGCCGTGGTGGATGGCACAAGCGCGTAGCATGTCTTCAAGCACTTGATTCACCCGTTCAGTTTGACCATCTGTCTGCGGGTGATACGTGGAGCTTCGGATCAGTTTGGTCCCCAATGATGCGTGCAGCTGTTCCCAAAACCGAGGGACGAACAGCGCACCGCGATCTGAAATGATGGAGCGGGGAACACCGTGCAAACACAAGATCTTTGCAATGTACAGCTCCACATATTGCTTGGCCACGTACTTTGTATGTACGGGGATAAAATGAGCCGACTTGGTTAGGCGATCGACTATCGCCCAAATTGAGTCATGTTTGTGAGACATGAGAGGTAATCCGACTATGAAGTCCATGCTGATATCCTCCCACTTCCACGCCGGAATGTTCAATGGTTGCAGCTGTCCGGCTTTACGCATATGGTCGGCCTTCACACGCCGACACGTATCACATTCGGATACGTATTTCACGATTTCTCTTTTCATCCGTGTCCACCAAAATCTGGTTTTCAGATCCTGGTACATCTTGTTGCTGCCCGGATGAATAGAATACTTGGACAAATGAGCCTCGTCCAAGATTTTCTTCCGAAGCTTCATGTCACGGGGTACCACTATACGGTCTTTAAACCATAGCGTGTCGTGTTCATCTCTTCGGAAGCATTTCATTTCGCCATTCTCCATTCTTCTCCGGATGTGCGACATTCCCATGTCCTTCTTCTGAGCTTCCATAATCTCCTCTCTTATGGTTGGGATGAGAGCAAGATTATATAATGCCCCATATGGAACCAAGTACAGACTCGGCTCCTCCTCTTCAAGTGGGGTGATGGACAGACTGTTGACATGGAATTTGCGGCTTAAGGCATCGGCAACCACGTTTGCCTTCCCGGGATGGTAGTGAATCTCGATCTCATAGTCTTTGATCAGTTCTAGCCATCTCCGTTGCCGCATATTCAACTCCTTTTGAGTGAAGATATACTTCAAACTCTTATGGTCAGTGTAGAGGTGCACTAAGTTCCCAAGCAAATAGAGCCTCCACATCTTCAAGGCCAATACAACAGCAGCAAGCTCGAGATCATGAGTCGGATAGTGCTGCTCGTGGTTACGGAGTTGACGTGAGCCATAGGCGACCACTCTTCCTCCTTGCATCAATACACAGCCAAGCCTGATACCGGACGCATCACAATATACGTCGAAGGGCTTGGTTGTATCCGGTTGAGCTAACACCGGGGCTGTTGTAAGATGCTTCACTAATACCTGGAAAGCTTCTTCACAAGCTGAGCTCCAAACATATTTGATCCCCTTCTTCAACAGTTCAGTCATCGGCTTAGCAAGCTTGGAGAAATTTGGTATGAATCTCCGATAATATCCTGCTAACCCGAGGAAACTCCTGACTTCATGGACTGATGTGGGGGACTTCCATTTCAGCACTTGTTCGATCTTGCTTGGATCAACTGCAATGCCTTCTGCAGAGATGATATGACCAAGTAATGGCACTTGGCTGATCCAAAACTCGCACTTGCTGAACTTGGCATAAAGCTTATGGTCTCTTAATCGTTGAAGTACGATATGCAAGTGTTTGGCATGTTCTTCTTCAGACTTAGAGTAGACCAAGATGTCGTCTATGAACACCACCACAAACTTGTCCAACTCCGGCATGAACACTGAGTTCACGAGATACATGAAGTGTGCCGGGGCGTTGGTGAGACCAAAGGACATGACGAGGTATTCATACAACCCATATCTCGTCGAGAAGGCCGTCTTCGGAATATCTTCCGCTCGGATCTTGATTTGGTGATATCCGGAGCGAAGATCCATCTTCGAAAATACACTCGCACCCACAAGTTGATCGAATAATATATCGATGCGGGGCAGTGGATATTTATTCTTGATGGTGATGGCGTTGAGAGGTCGGTAGTCCACACACAACCTCAAGGTTTCATCCTTTTTCTTCACAAACAGCGCCGAGCATCCCCATGGCGAGGAACTCGGTCGAATGAAACCCTTCTTCATCAAATCATTGAGCTGCTCCTTTAATTCAGCCAGCTCATTCGGAGCCATCTTGTACGTTCTCCGTGAGATCGGTGTCGTCCCAGGTACGAGTTCAATCTTGAACTCGACATCTCTTTCGGGTGGCATGCCCGGAAGATCATCCGGAAAGACATCCGGGTATTCACGGACCACACAAATATCCTCAAGTTTCGTGGCTTCCGTATTATAGGTGGCTGGGGTTTCTTGAACCGAACGGTCAAGAATAAGAACATGTGGTTCATGAAGTGGAGAGTTTAAACGAACCACACACGGAATGATGTAAAGAACAGCACCATGGCGATGTAGCCATGACATTCCTAAAATGACATCAAGTTTTTTACTCTCTAACATGATCAGAGAAGTCGGATATAGATTCCCACCCAACTGTAATGGTGCTCTATAGACCATTCTATCAGCTGTTATTTTCCCACCCGGAGAACATATCAAATATGAATTATTTGTGGGAATGATAGGCAGTTGATATTTAATAACATAAGACTGACTTATGAAATTATGGGTGGCACCGGAGTCAAAAAGTATGACTACGGGATGACCTAGGTAAGAGAACGTACCCGCGAGGACGGGTTCGCCTTCCGGCACGTCTTTGATAGCTAAGTGATGGACGTTGCCGGGTTTTGGTGCTGGTTTCTTGGGCTGGTTGCGGGGCTGATTAGCACCCTGATATGGTGCTGCACCCCTGCCCTGTCGCGGCTCGGGCAGTCTCTTGAAATGTGCCCGACACGGCCACACGTGTAGCACGTGTAAGGTGTCGGGGTCCCGCCAACTTGAGGACGGAATCTCGGTGCACGCTGTTGAAAATGAGGCGCACGCGGAACCATCCTTTGCTGCTGCTGTTGCTGTGGTGGATACGTCGGTCGAAAGCCCGGCGCATTATATTGCCGCCCGCGAAACTGAGGCGGTCGCGCCGGTGGCTGCCATCTCTGACCGGATGGTGAGCGATACACCACGCGGTATTTCTGTGGCGTTCCACCACTGCTGCTCGTCAGCGCGCTGCGTTTCCTCTTGTCAGAACCACGCTCGTGCTGAGCATTCTCATGTAGAATCGCGGCATTAACTAGGTCGTTGAATGTGCCGCGATTGCTCTGGGCGAGATGGACCTTCATCTTGGAGTTAAGGCCCCGGAAGAATGCATTGCGCTTGTTGTCTTCCGTGCCCAGAAATCCTGGCGCATACTGCACCAGCCGGTTGATAACCTGGAGTACTCATGAGCACTCCTCTCGCCCTGTCGTAGCGCCAGGAACTCCTGGAGCTTCATTTCCATCACACCGGGAGGTATGTTATAGGCGTGGAACGCCTCCCGGAACTCCATCCATGTGACGGCATGGCCAGCCGGTAAGGAGGCGGTGTAGTTCGCCCACCAGGTACCGGCTTCTCCTTGAAGCTGTTGCGCTGCATACAGCGCCTTCTGATGTTCGGTGCATCGCAGCAGCCCGAACTTTACCTCTAGAGTGCGGATAACGCTGTCCGCCTCCAAAGGTTCTTCGGCCTCCATGAAGACCGGTGGATGGGTCACCATGAATTCTGAATACGAGCTTTGTTGGGGCTGGCGTTGCCCATTGTCTTGGCGTCCTCCCTGATGGGACGCATTCTTCTGCACCAACATCTGCAGTAACTCGGTTTGCTCGTCGCGCGAGCTGAGCACTGCAGCGAGAACCTCCGCAAGATTCCTTGGAAGTTCTGGCGGTGGAGGAGGTGGTTGCTGCTGCGTCGTGGTTTGCTCCGGAGGTGGAGACTCATCACCACGAACCTGACTTGGACCTCCCTCCTCTTGCGTTGAACGTGTCCGCACCATTCTGCATTCGGACCATTCAAACGATCAGCACGTGTTGGTTTATTTCATCCAGTCTATACAATAGTAGTGCGAGAATGGGATAAAAATGCGCATAACAATCACACATATGGATAACGTATAAACTTTATGCAACATATACATCCCAGGACCGTGTCACACGATCGAGTTCCAAAGTATTGAACTTTATGGGTTTAAAAGTTCATTTCGACCATCGGGGTCACCACGGGATGTTAAGTGTGTTAGCATGCGTAATTCCTCGCTATTGTATTGGACCCAAACATGTACTAACTCGAAGTGATGTGTCAAATGCATAAACCCTTCGACTCCAACTCGCTGTGTTTACAACAGCCACTGGACATCGAACGGTGAAACTAAGTGTTTTGGTCGAAATACGGAAAATTCCAGACAGCATTTGGTCTGCCCTGTTTCTGGACAGTACCTACTCATCTGAGATTTTCACACCTTTGGAGGGAGATTTTGTTCTGGAGCTCTACAGAAAAGTTGTAGAGGACTTCTAAAACTTTCCAGAATGGTATCCCACACCTCCATTGGTTCAACCAATCTTAAGTTATGCCCTGTTCAGGTTCAGAAACATTTATGCCAAAAACAGGAGAGATTGTTCCTAAGCTTTTGAGATTGAATCTATACTCCCAATTGACTCTGAGTTCAATATAGGAGTTCACTAACCCCTAAATGGATTCCTAAACTTCATTTTGACTCTTTTCTTTGAAAATAAACTTTTATCCAGTCGGTACTACGTTTCCTCACCAGAGAAAAATCCTAAACCGGTATTCCGGCATATAGGTGTCAAATGGTGGAACTAAAGTCGTCACTCACAAACGGTTCCTACACGTCATGCACTAACGTGGTTAATGTACCTGCAGAAAAATACACAATAATTGTGCACACAAGGGTTTTCGACATTTCAGGCAGTTCCATATCATAGTAAAAACATACGGTCCGTATCATTGCCATACGGATCGTCCTTGAGTCAAGCCACGTCTCAAGGTACATGGTCGTGTTTTCACACCACACGACGGGGAACCCGAGTAGAGCGCGAACGGGTCGTCACGGTTGAGAATTTTATCAACCCAACGGATACCACCTACTGCCTCATGACCATTGAGGCACGCCGATGGCGAGCACTGCGTATGGCCCTTTGAACATTGAACGTTCAAGAGTTGCATACTATCGTGTTGCTTACCACACGATGGGGTATTCTCACTTTTGCCTAAAGCACGCTGGAGATCAGCATTTTCATATGCTCTCAGAACAATTGAGAGGTTCAGAGACTCATATTCACTACAGTGCCAAGCCACGGTATACCATACCATACTATTACTCGTATGGGGAGTTACCGCAATTGATCCGCCTGCGGTGGCGTACCTTACCTCTTACCTGACGTCGAAGCATCGTTACAGAATGTATAACACATAAGTTACCTTTTCCACCTTAGTAACTACTACTATCATAGACCTTATTCGGGCTTAAAGACTAATCCTCACTCGACTACTTCTAATTTTTTAAAATAGGCTCTTTTCGAGCGTGCTATTCCCAATGCGGTTCTGATACCACGACTGTGGAGACCACCCGGTGGTTCACCCACTCCAGGATCGCATAGGGTGGTGCCGTGCGATGCGGCACCCAACAGCACACACGAAAAGAATAAAGAACAACATACAAACTTTTATTTGATATAAAACAGCGGAAGTCTTTTTACAAAACTTAATTATACAGCGGAAGTTATATACATAGCTACTCTCAAATCCTAACTAAGCAAAAGTGCAGCCGTCCAGCCCAGGGACGCTACACACTAGCAGCATGAAACCGGAGAATCACAGCGGCGTGCAGGGCTCCAGCTCGGCCGTGTACCCCGATGGGGGCATCGCCTCGTCCTCGGAAACTTCCTCATAACTCTCACCTGCACACAGCTCAAAAATTGCAACCGTGAGCACGAAGGCTCAGCAAGTCTTAACCGTCAACCCTAGGCATGGAACTCTACATGCAAGGATGTGTAAGATAGGGAAAGGACTTTGCCATAAAGACACGCCTACATGTTGATCCTTATTTTCCGTTTTATAGCAACAGTTTAATGAGCCTTAGGCAACCCTCACATCGGAAGTCCACAATCAAACAAGAAACGCTTTCCTCCGATGTGGTGAGGCCCAAAGTGGAATATAAACTTAATTAGCTCTATAACTACAGCATACAAGGTTTTCAAGACATTAATAGATCAATACAGCATTTTTTAGTTGTCTTATATCACTTCTTACTACGTCACAGCGCAGTGAACAAGCGGATACTCAAATAACCGCGAGGGACGGTGATTGCAATCAAGACACACCCGGATAACACGTTGCATACACCCACTTTCAGAAGTGTGATTCCACACCCCTTCCTACTCTGTTGTATGCAACAACCTTTCAAAGGCAACCCAAATGCCGAACCGGTCCATCAGTAACGGGTAGGAGGTCCCCGAGTGGAGCGTGACTGTGCCCACCGGCAGATTTACACCTTGCTACCCTCAACCCACTCCTATTTACGGTTGGGTAAGCCTCGGCACCCAGGTTAACCAATTACATCGGTTTCCTGGTTCCCATATGCCAGTATGCATCCGGTACTGTTCGATACTTGTCCAGCAGGGGCACACACGGACGGTCCTCAACCGACACCAACAGGGCTACGCACATGAGACCTCTGCTCACTGCATCCTATCCCCCCTGCTGGGTCTCATTTTTTTACAACTCAAGCCATTATCTACCTTTTTTCTTTCCGGGTGACAAGTACTATCTCGCGAGTAGCTTCCAACCACTCGACTTCTACCGAGATCCTATACATTAGCATGGCATTCTCTACTCGCCGAGTTTATAAAGTACCCAACCCTCCATAGGATTTAAAGAGGCTGTGCAAGTGGGGTTTCAATCACCCTAACTATAATGCAAACATTCAACCTAGACATAAATGATACAAATGAAAACTTTATAAAAGGTACTTAAGTGCAAACCGGGGCTTGCCTGGTTGCGAGTTAAACGGAAAGTCAGCTTCTGGTGGGAGGACGTCCAACGGCTCCGGTGCGTCCTCAACTTCGGTCACTATTATTAAATGTAATAAAATATATGTATAAGTATTAAGGATTTATAAGAATTGGACTTCTATTCATAGCTACTGCTATTTAAAAATCCTTAATTGGCTTTGGGAATTTTACAGTGGATACTAGACCCTCTAAGGATGATTTGAGCCAAATTTGGAGACATGTCATTGCATAATGTAGTCTTTAAAATACCTACAAGTACAATGCTTATCTGAATTTTGAGCCCAAATCAGGAGCTTTGACATAGCTATAAATGAAAGATCTGATTAGGGTAACTCTCCATGGTTCTAAAAAAATTTGTTTCACCATTTTTGGAGCTACCATCAGAGAGATATGAATTTTTGAAGTTGGACAGGAGTTCTGAAAAGTTCTGTTTAAATTGAATTTTCCAAATAAAAGCTGAACATGGGAAGGTAATTTGACCTAGAAAATGAACTCCAATGAAGCCCAAATTTTTACTGGAGATCAGTATCTATGAAGAGGATTTGCTGCCCAAATTTGGGAATATTTCATAAAGAATTTCTCCTATAATAAATCCCTAAAGGATTTACTAAAAACAATTCTACAGAAATCCTGGGCATTTTCATAGACAAAATTTGGTTTCTCTGTGAAGTACTCCTCATGAGGAATCCAACAAAATTGGTCTCACTCTTTTTGGAGTTTTCTACACAAAGTTATGGCCTTGTAAAGATCAGCTAATTCCTGAAATTATTTCTCTAATAGAAACTTCAAATAATTGGGCTGGGCCCACTGTTTTAATTCGGACTAGTCAGATTTCGGCAACACCGGGGGGGGCTACGGGGTTATTCCCGCGCAGCCACAGTCGATCCCGAGCCACAATCCGATCCCCGGGCGCATACGGAGGCCGACCGGTGGGACCCGGCCCTCCTTCGTCTTCCTCGTGCTGCCCGCGTCTCCCGCAGCGGCGCACGCCGGCGAGGCTCGCCGGGACGGGGTTCCCGTGGTCCAAACTTCATCAAACTCGCCACCTGTGAGTTCTACACCGTGCTGAACACGATGGTGGGGTCGGGAGCCGATGACAACGGCCGGAAAGGTGCTTGCACCGGCGACCATGTCGAACCTTACTTCGGCGACCTCGCTCTCCCTCAACAGTGGGTCTTTCGGGCTAGGGTTTGCTCCAAAAGCACCAGTGTCCCATGGACAACATCGACCCATAGCTCGCTCTCCATGAAAACCACCGGAGAGGGGACCTCACCGGCGACCCGAGCCCGCAAAACGCCGGCGGCGACAAAAACTCAAAGAACTCCTTCAGTTCTTGATGGTTTCCGGCTCCGTTTGAGCGAGAAGGATCGCAGGGATCTAACAAAGCTTCTCCTAGACCAGGATGAGCTCTAGCTATCGCAACACGAAGAATTTGATTGTAGACCGAGAAGTGTTGCTATGAACTAGGGTTTGGAAAAACCCAAAATTCTCACTACCCGGTTGATCAAACATCCTGAGGCTTTCGGTAACACGATCTACAGACAACAACACACCTTTCTTGTGCAGGGAAGGGGCGGTGAAGCTGGCCGTAGAACGCTGTCCATTGTGAACCGAATGGGGTTCCGCCGAGCACCTCCGATCGTCGGCGCCAATCTCGGGTTTGCGCGTAGCACGAGCTAGGAAGCTTAGGGGAAAGAAAGGTGGAGGCTGGAGCACTCTCTTGCGCTTCTTTTTGCTGTTTGGGGCTCGATCATCCGAGCTCCGAGGACTGTGGTTGATCGGAAGGAACCGAGCGGCGCGGTAGCTCACGGTCCTGGTCGGCGCTCGGACAGAGAAACTGAGGAGGCTACGGATGACGGCAGAGAGGAGAAATAGAAGTGCGCTGCAGCCCTGATCGCCCACGCGCACCGACTTGACCTTGGGGGCAGCGAGGAAGCAGCTCGGTGGAGGCAGCCGTCGATCGGTGGCGCGCGGTGAACAGCCGGATGAAAATGGGGTCGGTTCATTTGCTGTGTTTGGCTGACAGTAGGGCCCCACCTCCCCCTTTGTTTAGTCAAATTTCTCTGATATTTTTCATCCAGCAACTCAACATTAAAAGCTTTACTTCACCCCAAAGTCAAGTTTGAATTTGCTGAATTCAACTTGTTTGAATTCTGGTGTGAAATTTGGATGTGGTTTGATCATTTGAATTTGAAAAATGAATTTGAATTCTCCACTTTGTATTGCCTCAAAAATATAGCAAACCAGCTCCAAAATTTCCAACTTTTGGCATGGATGCTCATTCAAAGGTGTAGAATACATTTGTGAACCCAAAATTTGAAATTGAGGGAATTGGAATTTGAAACTGAATTTGAAATTCAGATTAGAGGGCTTTTCCTTTTAATTCCAAACAAATATTAAAACTCCTCCAAATGAGCTGAAATTTGGCAGGTTGAATATTTGGACTATGAAGATCCAAGTTGTGCATTTAAATCTCCATGTTTGGAGGTTTTGGGAAGTCTAAACCCTCACTTTGAACTCACACTATTATAATTCAAAGTTTTAATTCCCCTCATTTTTCATAAGTGTATATGAGCTGAATTTTCTTGCTACCACTTTTGGGGATTTTACATGTAATGGAAAGAATTAAAGACTTGATTTCTGAGGAACAGAGTATAAAAGTCCCGAAAACGTGAATACAAAGAAACGGATGTCTGAGCATCATTGTGTGTTCGGGTTCATAAAATTGGGACTTGTTTAAATTTTTCCACATGTGATGACACACATGAGTGTCCCACCACTCTAGCCTAGGATCAAGTGCATGTTTGGGGGACAAAGTTAAGTTAAAACCCATGTGTAAGCTCTCATATTCAAGGGGGACAGTGGGATCCTACATGTCATTGAGCAAAAATTTTGAATTGCACCCTAAGCGACTCTTCTCTGTTTCCACTGAAGCAACCGACGTTCTATGTTTCACTCGAGCCGCCGAACGCTAAACGAGCGCCACCGAGGGCAGCCACCTCCAGCTTCTTGCATCGAGCTGGCCACCTACTCGTGGTTTCCACACCTCACGCCATGATCCTCCCACTCACAAACCAAGCTGCAGAGGTCACATCCTCGCTACTTCCATCGCGTTGGCGACCAGCTCGTAGTATTGAGTAGTCCCGGCGTGATGTTTTATTCATAAAACCGCAACCCCAAGCGCTATTTATCCCTCTCACATGAAACCTCATACTTTAGAAATTTAGGAAAAATTCGAATGGCAACCTTTTAATTTTAGGGTGGGCTAAAATGGGATTTGATATGAGCAGTTTCAAATTCCAAATTCAAATTTGCAATGCCAATTTAAACTGAATTTGGTGAATTCAATTTCTAGCCCACTTTTAAAATTCAGAGCTTTTGAATTGAAAAGATGGACATGGAGAAGATCTTTTTAGGAGATGAGGGTCGGCCAGCAGTACAGAGAGGAGAGAACCTAGGTGGGGCCTACATGTCAGCTGCACACATGATTTTCTTCAGTCGGTTCTCTGCTTCATGCGTAAGTCACCGGGAGGGACAGCGCTGGCCACCGAGGCATCAACGTGCAGTGTGGCGGACCGGAGTCCGTATGCTTAGGATCTCAGAGGGTGGTGCCGCACGATGCGACACCCGACAGCAAACATCATAAGGGCGACATTATATTACATAGAAACCAACTGAATATGTACAGAATAGTACAAGACTTCAGTTACACACTAAGTATTGAGATTACAACAGCGGAAGCTAAGTTTATACAACTCACGCCCGTGTATCTAGCAAAAGTCGGTTGCCCAGCCCTATGGGCAACCCACACTAGCTGCACTCCTCAGCTCAGCGCGGCGTGTACAGCTCCCACTCAGCCGTGGTCCCCGACGGAGGGTAGCCCTCGCCGGTGGACTCGTACCCCGAGTCCATGGGGTAATCCTCACCTGAAAAACACTTATAGCAGCAACCATGAGCACGATGGCTCAACAAGACTTAACCGACTCACCTACACATGAAACTCTATATGCAGGTCATAACAAATATAGGATGGCACGTTGCAGCAAAAGACACGCCTACAAGTTCATCCTTAATTCATCTTTTAGCCTCAAGTTAACAGTTCATGAAATCTGAAATTTAGTGAGCAATATTTGTTGGCACACATGTAACAACACAAGTTAATCATCACAGCAATAATGAATCATACATTTCATATATTAACCTACGTCATGACTCACTGAACAAGCGGTACTCATAACCGTGAGGGACAGCGAATCGACTCGATATACACCTGCAGGGATACCCGAGTAGCACGTCACGTACGCCCACACGCGGAGCTGCACACAGCATGCTCACCCCTTGTCGTACAGGACAACCTTTCACCAAACAGCCCAAACGTCGAACTGGTCGCACCCAAATGGACAGGAGGTTCCCTACACGGAGCATCTCCCTATGCCCGTTAGCGGATTTCCACCTTGCTGCCCTCAACCTACACCTATAAATCGGTGCGTTATTCCTCGACGCCCTGAGGTATAGGTTACATCAGTTTATCGCGGCCCATATATCCGATATGCCTTCGGTACGTTCAATACTTGTTCAGCGGGGCCGCACACGGATCGGTCCTCAATCGACACGGACAGGGCTCCGCCCACAAGACTTTCTCTTGCTGCGCCCTAGCCCCTGACAAGTCTCATTTTCTTACTAAAGTGATCTCACATCACTCGAACCAATCCCGTGTGTCCCGACACCTATACTCGCGAGTAGATTCCATCTACTCGACTTGTACCAAAGTTCTATGAACATTAACCATAGCCTGACTACTCGAGGACTTAGACACTACCCTCACTCTTGTAGGAATAATCTGGTTATGCAATTGGGGTTTCATCCATCCTACACCTAATGCATATACATACCTCATGCTAAGTATACATAACGCAAAAATTGGTAAAACTTGTTAATGTAAACCAGGGCTTGACTTGTTACTGCTGGTTAGTGGTTAGTGCTTCGTCCGGAAGGAGAAAGTCTAGCACTTCCGCAGTTTCTTCGCCTTCAGCAACTACATGGAAGCATTATACTATATGTAAATTTAAATGCAATGTTTGGAACTGAATATGTAAATACCATAACTCTAGCTATCCCACCCCTTTGGCTTTGAAATTTTTATGGTGGCTTGTTAGGGTTCTAGCCAGAAACTTGACCAAGTTTCATTTGAAACAAAGTTCATTTGAGCTCTGTACAAATAAAAGTCTATTTGGTCATTACTAGAGCTTCTAAGGATTTCCAGGGATTTTCATGGCTCTAACCATTACTTTCTGGAAACTAGAAGTTGAAATGGTTCTAATGGAATTGGTTTCATGTCATTTGAAAATCCTAGAGGAAGTTATGCCCTAAACAATATTTGAGAAAATCTGAAAAATGTTTCTGTACATTTTTTCTATTTTCTCAGGGCAGTTCACTTAATCACACCATTTGGGGGAATTGATGAACTTGGATGGATATGAATTTTTTCCTATGACTCATGGAATTTCAAATGAACATCCCAGCCAAATTTCAGAATTTTTCACAAAGGAATTCTGCAGATAAAATTCCCAACAGTTTAAAATTTAGGGAATTAATTCTGGAAAACTAATAGGTTTCATGAGCTGAAATTTGTTTTGCTGGAAATTACTCAAAAATCTGAATCCAGCAAAATTTAGTTCACTAAATTTGGAGCTTCCTAGCAAAAGTTATAGCTAGTTGAAGTTTGAACCAAAACTGAAAATCCTAGAAATGTTTAAACTCGGTTTGTGGGCCCCACTCTTTAAACCGGCCCACTGAGATCGCGGCCACACCACGGCCCACGAGGATTTACCCACGCTTCCACACTTGATCCCGGCCGCAAAACGGATCCCCGCTGGAAAACAGCGACTGACCGGTGGACCCGTCCCCCCCTTCGTCTTCCTCACGACAACCCGCGATTCCCGCAGCGGCGCTTCACCGGAGAGCTCGCCACCGGCCATTTACCACACGAACTTCGAAGGATTTTGCCGCATGTGCCCAAATTTGCTCGGGGAACATGTTGGTGCACCTACCGAAGCTCGGCGATGGCCGGAACCACGCTCGCGACGGGGACAGCGGCGATCCCCACTCCGGTGATGTCGCCCAAGCTACCAAGGGCTATATTTTTGGAACGGTTTGCTCCTACAGCTCCGCGGTGGCATGCTGAGCATGAAAATGAACTTGGTTTGCCATGGAAACGGCCAGAGCTAGGACCTCACCGTCGACCTAGGGCTAAAATGGCGGATACTCGAAAAACTCGAATAGCAGCGCCAAAACTTGATGGTTTCTGATGGTATTTGATCCTAGGTGGCCGTGGGGACGTGTAGAACATGTGGTTATCTTGGCACACACGGTGGTGGACCGATCACCACGATTGTTGGATTCTTGGCTAGCTCGGTTCTTTGAACACCGAGGAATAAATGGGGAAATTATCCCCCGACAGGGCACGAAAAGGGGTAGGGTTTTCACTGTGAGTTCGAGCAACCCCTGGCGCGTCTAGTTGCTGTTGATCGTCGGTCACGAGAACGCTTAGATCGGCGGCGCACCTAGGACCCGAGGAGAGCGGCCGGTGAGGTGTTTTGCTTCGGTTGTTTGCGAGGCAGGCTGGAGAGGGTGAGGGAGGTTCACGTGGACCGGCGTGTCCCTCAAGTGCTGCACACGGCGTCCTCAGCCCCAGAACAGGAGGTGGCCCAGAGGCGAGGCGGTTGGGCGCCGTCACTCGGGAGCTGGCACGCACGCGCCCTGTGTTCGGGTGAAAGAAACAGAAGACTTCAGTGGAAAGTCTTCTGACTAGTGGGTCTCCCTCCCCTCTAAATCTTTTTTCCAATTTTGCTGCAAATATCCCATCTACTCACTCTTAAAGGGTAAGCTTAGCCACCAAGTCATTGAGTAAATTTGAATTCACCAAAATGAAATTAGTTTGGCTGAATTTGCTTCACATTTGAATTTGAAATTCAAATTCAGTTTGAATTATTGCAAATTTAACTCCCTACAAGATGAACTTCAATGGGGATGAAAATTGGTGGACTAACTCAAAAACATGTGCTGAGTTTGAATAAGGAGTCAACTTTTGAATTCAAGTGCTGAAGGTGGCTGCAATTTGAATTTGTATTCAAATTGGCCCCTTTTTCAAATGTCTCCAATATTGCCTCAAAAAGGCTTGGATTTGTATGAAACTTGGCCTGAACCTTCCCAAGAATATTTAAGGTCTAGGGGTAAGGTCAACCTCTCATGTTTATGTGTATGACTCTATTTTTTTGAAGTTATGGCTTTCCCCTCTAATCACCCTCTTTATGGTGTTTACTTGCTCTTCACAAGTGTTCATGAGCTATCCACCAAATGAGCTGTGGTGTTGTGAGGTGATGAAATGAACACTTTTTGCAAGTCAATTCTTGGGCTTTTACATCCCTCCCCCCTTAAAAGAATCTCGTCCCGAGATTACAAAAGAAGAGACGACGATGTAAGAGGAGATTACCCGTGATGAGACGCCATGAAGTCCAGGTAGTTTGAGCGAAGGAACTCCTCGCTCTCCCATGTCGCTTCTTCAGCGGTGTGGTTTCTCCACAGTACCTTGTAGAACCACAGCGTTCGGTTACGCGTGGTCCAAGCCTTCTCATCAAGAATTGCCACCGGATATTCATCATACGTCAAATCCAATTGCAACTCACCAATATCTTCGGTGGGAACGGCAGCCGTATACTTTAGACATTTCCGTAGTTTTGAAACATGGAAAACATCGTGAACACCAGTGAGAGATGCCGGTAGCTCCAGTCTATACGTCACTGGTCCACATTTCTCGGTGATAACATAGGGTCCAATAAATCAGGGAGCGAGCTTCCCCTTTATGCCGAATCGGTGCACGCCTTTCATCGGAGATACACAGAGGTACACATGTTCCCCGACATCCATATATAGCGGCCTACGCCTCTTATCAGCGTAACTTTTCTATCGGGATTGGGCGGCGTTCAAGTTGGCTTGAATCATCCGAACGTGCTCTTCGGTGTCATTCACCACATCAACCCCGAACGTGACCCTTTCACCGGACTCGCACCAGTTCAATGGGGTGTGGCATTTGCGAACGTAGACAGCCTCATATGGTGCCATCTTGATACTCGCCTGATAGCGATTGTTGTACGAGAATTCTGCCAACGGTAGATGATCATCCAAGTTTCTACCATGGTGGATGGTACACACTCTCAACATGTCTTCTAATACTTGGTTCACCATCTCAGTTTGCCCATCTGTCTAAGGGTGATAGGCGGAGCTTCTAATCAGCTTAGTACCCAATGCAGCGTGCAACTGCTCCCAGAAATGAGATACAAATAGTGCACCCCGATCTGAGATTATGGTCTTGGGTACCCCATGTAAGCATAGAATCCTTGCAATGTACAACTCCACATATTTGCTGGCATGGCAATGTGTATGCACGGGAATGAAGTGAGCCGACTTGGTTAGCCGGTCAACGATTACCCAAATGGAATCATGCTTGTTGGAAGTCAGGGGTAATCCCACAATGAAATCCATGCTCACATCTTCCCACTTCCATGCTGAAAATTTCAGGGGTTGCAACAGCCCTGATTTCTTCATCTGATCCGCTTTCACTCGTCTACACGTATCACACTCGATACGTATTTAGCCACTTCCCGCTTCATCTGTGTCCACAGAAATTTTCTTTTTAAATCTTGGTACATTTTGTTGCTTCCCTTATGAATGGAAAATTTAGACAAGTGAGCTTCATCGAGGATCTTCTTCCTCAACGCCATATTCCGGGGTACGACTATGCGGTCATTGAACCACAGCGTCCCCTCATCATCCTTCTGAAAACATTTAATTTCCCCGTTGTCTATCCATCTCCAGAGATGTGCCATGCCCTCGTCAACTTTTTGAGCTGCAATGATATACTCCCTAATGGTAGGGATGAGAGCAAGGTTGTAGAGTGATCCATAAGGAACCAAGTATAAACTCGGCTCTTCCTCCTCCACCGGTGTAAATGGACATGTGATTTCTGATTCAACGCGTCGGCAACCACATTCGCCTTGCCGGGGTGGTCATGAATCTCAATCTCATAATCTTTGATTAGTTATAACCACCTCCTTTGCCTCATATTCACCTCCTTCTGGGTGAAAATATACTTCAAGCTCTTGTGGTCGGTGTAGAGATGCACTAAATTCCCCAGGAGATTGTGCCTCCACATTTTTAGTGCCAAAACCACGGCAGCAAGCGCAAGATCATGAGTCGGATAGTGCTTCTCATGGTTTCAAAGTTGGCGTTAGCCATATGCGACCACACGTCTTTCTTGCATCAGCACGCAGCCGAGCCCGATACTGGACACATCACAATACACGTCAAAGGGCTTGGTCGTATCCGGTTGAGCTAAGACCGCGGCTGTTGTGAGATGCTTCACCAATGCTTGGAACATTCCTTCACATGCTGAGTTCCAAACATACTTTGTTCCCTTTTCAGTAACTCTGTCATCGGCTTAGCAAGCTTGGAGAAGCTTGGAATGAATCTCCGGTAATATCCCGCTAAACTGAGGAAGCTTCTGACTTCATGGACAGAGGTGGGGGCTTTCCATTTTAGCACTTGCTCAATTTTGCTTGGGTCAACCGCAATACCTTCCGCTGAGATGATATGTCCCAAAAATGGTACTTGGCTGATCAAAAATTCACATTTGCTGAACTTGGCATAGAGCTTATGGTCCCACAATCATTGAAGAACGATTCTCAAGTGTTCGGCGTGTTCTGCTTCCGTCTTGGAGAAAACCAAGATATCATCAATGAACACCACAACGAACTTGTCTAGCTCCGGCATGAACACTGAGTTCATGAGGTACATGAAATGTGCCGGAGCATTGGTGAGACCAAAAGACCTGACGAGATATCCGTATAAGCCATATCTCGTCGAGAAGGCCGTCTTCGGGATATCCTCCGCCCGGATTTTTATTTGATGATAACCGGAGCAAAGGTCCATCATCGAGAACACACTTGCACCCACAAGCTGATCAAACAGGATGTCAATACGGGGCAGTGGGTATTTGTTCTTGATGGTGACGGCGTTGAGCGGTCGGTAATCCACACACAGCCTCAAGGTTTCATCCTTCTTCTTTACAAACAGCGCCGAGCATCCCCAAGGCGAGGAACTCGGCCTAATGAAACCCTTGCTCAACAAATCATTGAGCTGTTCTTTTAATTCAGCCAGCTCGTTTGGAGCCATTTTGTATGGTCTCCGTGATATGGGAGTAGTCCCAGGTGCAAGTTCAATCTTGAACTCCACATCCCGTTCAGGTGTCATGCCCGGGAGATCATCCAGGAACACGTCGGGATACTCTCGTACTACAGGGATATCCTCTAACTTGGAAGCTTCAGTATTATAAGCGGCTGAAACTTCCGGAACTGGATTGTCAAGTATGAGGGACTGGGGACGGTGTAGTGGGGAGTTGAGGTGAACCGTCCATGATAAGGTTTCTAGGACAGCGCCATAGTGACTTAGCCATGACATCCCTAAGATTGCATCAGTCTTCTGCCCCTCAAGAATAATCATAGTAGTGGGATATATCTTCCCACCTAAGCACAGTGGTGCTTTCGAAATCATCATAGTTGCTGAAATCTTTCCTCCCGGTGGGCATATCATATAAGAGCACTCGGTTAGAAAGGCTCCCTGTTGATGCTTGACCACATATGATGCACTTATGAAGTTGTGGGTTGCACCAGAATCAAATAATATGATGATTTCTTGATCATTGAGAGTAAACATACCCGCCAGCATGTTTTCTCCCTCCGGGGCGTACTCATTGTCGAGGTTGCGAACGCCCCCGGTTTGCTGACCAACCTTCTTGACCGGAGGTCAGCGTCGAGCACCGCTCTGATATTGGGCTTGCCCGCTGCTCTGCTGCCCCTGGGGACAGTCCTTCAAGAAGTGGCCCGCCTGGCCACACGTGTAGCAGGTGTAGCGAGGCGGCCCTCCGCTGATCGGCGGACGGAAACCCGGGGCACATTGTGGCTGTGGAAATGCCCGGGGTACCATCTGCTGCTGCTGTTGCGGTCGTGGTGGTGGCATCAGCGGTGGGAACGGAGGTAGCTGGAAAGAACGACCCCCGAACTGCTGAGGTCGCGCCGATGGATGCCACTGCTGACCGGATGGTGTCCGATACATCATGCAGTATTTTTGAGGATCTCCAACCCCACTGCTGGGTGGAGCGCTGCACTTTCACTGCTCAGCCGCCAATTTCCGCTGAGCATCTTCTTGCATGATTGCGGCGTTGACAAGATCATTCAACGTGCCGCGATTGCATTGCACGAGATTTGTCTTCATTTCGGGATTTAACCCCCGAAAGAAATGCTCTCGCTTCTTCTTCTCGGTGGAGACATAATCCGACGCATACTGCACCAGATGGTTGAAGGCACGGGAGTAGTCGTGGGCACTCCTCCCGCCCTTCTTCAGCTCCAAGAACTCTTGGAACTTCCGCTTCATTATCCCCGGAGGGCTATGGTAGGCACGGAACGCCTCCTGGAATTCCTCCCACTCCACGGCGTGGCCAGCCAGCAGTGAGGCGACATAGTTCGCTTACCACGCACCAGCGGCACCGTGAAGCTGCTGCCCTGCGAAGAGAGTCTTCTGCCGCTCCGTGCATTGGGGCAGCCCGAACTTGGACTCAATTGTCCGCAGCCAGTTGTTGGCGTCCAGGGGTTCTGCCGCTTCGGTGAACACCGGAGGGTGCGTACTCATGAAGTCCGAGTACGTCACAATGTGGGGCTCCGAGGCCCCCTCTTTTGACGCCCCCCGCATGGGACGTATTTTGCACGATCGTGCGGAGCAGATCGGTCTGTGACACGACCCCACGGTCTTGTCGAGCCAGGATCACACTGAGGGGTGCTGCGTTGCACAGCACCGGATAACACACATCAAAGGTACAAAGCGCAAGCAAAGTTTTATTACATAAGAAGGTTTCTGAACATGTGTACAACAAAATATGTTCAGTCTACACTCATGGGCGTAGACTATGCATTGAGTTCACGTTCAGCCCGTGAACGTGTCCCCACTAGCATGCACACACACTAACACGTCGGCGTGCACGACTCCCACTCGACGGGGTTCCCCTCCTGGGGTTCCGTCTCCTCATTGGGAGTCCCTTCCTCATAGAACTCTGCAAAAGCTTCAAATACAAGCAGTGAGCACGAAGGCTCAGCAAGACTGACCCGTCTCTCCTAAACATGAAACTTCTACATGAGGGGTGATAGGTACATGAGGTAAAATAAGTTGCAAAGGACTCGCCTAATTATTGGAACCTTACTTTCAAGTTTTAGCAGCAGGTTGTGGAGAACCTTACGTTAAGGCACATGAGAGAGCCGCAATCAAACAAGAAACGCATTTCTCTCATGTACTTTGCCCAAAGTTGAAAGGAACTTTAATTAGCTCTAGACTACAGCAAATCATTAACAATCAAAGTCCATCTTTCAATCAGCAACATTTTAACATGTAACTAGCCTGTTCTTTCTACGTCACGGTACAGTGAACAAGTGGTACTCACTGACCGCGAGGGACGGTGATTATAATCGATTTATACCTACAGGGTTACCCGAATGACCCGTCACGTATGTCCGTACTCGATGTTGCCTACAGCAACCATCACGGACGTCGTACGCAACCACCTTTCAGCCGTCAGCCAAATGTTGAACCAGTCAATCGTTCCGAGCAAGAGGTCTCTGCACGCGCATCTCAGTGCCGCCCGCTGATTTACACCTCGAGCTCTCAACCTACCCTCTGAACGACCAACTATGCCTCAACACCCAGCTACCCGAGTTACATCGGTTTCCCGGTTCCCATATAGCCGGTAGGTCTTCGGTACTGTTCTAGCTTGTTCAACAGGCCCGCACACGGCTCGGTCTTCAATCGACACAAGCGGAGCTATAGCACCCAGGCCCCAAATTCCTGCTGCCCTTACTCTCCGCTCGGTCTCATTTTCCTGGCCATGTGAATCATGTGCTATCTCTACCCGAGTCGAGTGCCTCTAGCCTATCCTCGTGAGTAGTTCCAACTATTTGACTTGTACCGAATCCTACACTATCTTAGAATTGCAGTGGCTAACGGGGTTTTCGATCCTAACCCCAACCCATGGTTTTCTTGGCTATGCATTTGGGTTTTCAAACAAGACTCTAATGCAAGAATTAATGGTACTCAAGTAAGTTCTCAAAACAGTAAAAATTTGGAAAAGGGTTAATGCAAACCAGAGCTTGCCTTGCTGCTCTTGGTCGTAGGCTAGCTGCTCTTCCGGAGTAACAAAGTCTAAGACTTCGGGTTCCTCCTCAACCTTAGCGACTACATATGAGAAATATAAATATGTGTCAATTTATATGCATTGTAATTGAATTTAAACTTGTGAAGATTATAAGTCTCACTAGACAGACCCAATGACTCTTAAATTTTTACTGTTGTTTGGTTACAACCTAAACAGAGATTTGGCCAAGTTTTATTGCAGCAAAGCTCGTGTGAGCTCTCCATAAATAATTATGTACTTGACCTTAATTGGAGCTCTTATGGTGTTCTAGGGATTTTCATAGGGCAAGCTATGACTTTTTGAAAACTAGATTTTCATAGGGTTCTAATGGAGTTGGTTTCACTTAATTTGAAGGTTCCTAGCTAGAGATATGAGCTAAACAATTTCAGAGAAATTCTGAAAATGTTTCTGAACATTTTTCATTTTCTCTGGAACAGTTTTACTAATCACACCATTAGGTGGATCAAATGAGCTCAAATGGATCTGAAATTTCTATGGTAGCTCACGGATATTTTGGTGAACATCCCAGCAAAATTTCAGAATTTTTCTCCAAAGGGTTCTCCAGTTAAAATTCTAAACAGTTTCAACATTGAAGAATTAATACTGGATAAATAAGGATTTTCATGAAGTGAAACTTGATTTGCTGGAAAGTACTCAGAGAGCTGAATCCAACAAAATTTGGTTTACTCGATTTGGATGTTCCTAGCCAAAGTTATGAGGATTTGAAGTTTGAATGGAATCTGAAAATCGGGAAAAGTTCAAATCTACCGGTGGGTCCACGGGTACACGTGTTGAGCGCTGGAGTAATGGCACACCGGCCACAGGTTTTATTCCCGCGCTGCCACAGTCGATCCGTGCCCACAGAAGATCAGACCGCCCGGGTTTCTCCCACTGACAGCGGGCCCGGCTCGGCCGTCTTCAACCTCGCGCCACACGTGCAGTAGTGCCGCCGGGGTCGCCGGAGCGTCGCTGAACTCACTCGTCCGTTATGCTCCCGAGCTCCAACTCGCCGCTAGTCCCTAATTTTGTGTGCTGAACATGTTGGGAGGGTTTCCCCTCATCGACGTTGGCTCTAACCGAGCCCGCGACGGTGCAGCGGCTCGGGAAGAGTCCGGTGACGTTGTCCCGGCGTACTAGCTTGCCAAACGCCTGGCAAAGCGGCTCTACAGCACCAGTGGTGGCTCGTGAAGCTCGGGATGGCGATGGAAAGGCTTGGGGAGGGTCCCAAAGTGGGTCTCTCCGTGCGCCCGAAGCTGCACGCAGGATCCGCTGTCGGCAAGCTTCAAAACACGCCGGGTACAGGGGTTCTCAAGCTAAAGGTTGCGAAGGCAACTTGTGCGCCATCAAGTCTAGTCTCTGTAGGAACGGATTGAGACTCTCTAACCCTTTCTAGAGTGCGAATCTGACAGAACCGCACCCGAAGGTCTGTCGGTACCGAGAAAAAGGAAAACTGGAAATTCATTGCCGGCGATCAAGCACTCGGGCTGTGGCTCGGGGGTGAGCATCGCTAGCTCGGGCGTTAAATCCTCCCGGTTGGGCTGTCCACGGGAGCCCGAGGTGCGGTGGACTCAGTTCACTGAAAAGAGCTCTTGGTACAGTTGAGATCATTCAAGTTAAGCCAATTTCCAGCAACGGGGAAGGAGAAGGGGAGTCCCTAGTACCTTGTCGTAGCTTTGGAGGGAGTGGGGAGGTTGTGATCGCGGTCCCCGATCAGCTCCGAGCGATCGGCAGAGAGGGTGGCATCTGTGATGCGAGGAAGCAGAAAGTGTTCGGTTCTCCCTCCGGTCAGGGCGGCCGCGGGGATAAGTAGGGTGCAAGGCGGTTCAGCAGGTCGGGGCGGCAAGCAGCTGCTGTCCAGATTGCGCCTTCGCCGTGGTGGCTGCTGCAGCGCGCGCGAGTACCCGAGCTCGGTAGCTGCAGTCGGTTGAACTGGTGTAGAGACTGACATGTGGGTCCCACCCATGGGTTTAACCCCTGAAATTAACTTTTCTCCACTGTTCTAAACAGTAGAGACCAAATTAACCCCAAGGATTTGAATTAGCTACCCTTGTGCCATTTGCATGGGATAGAATTCAAATTTGGTTGGGTTTGGCTAAATTTCAGCACATATTCAGTTTGGAATTCAAATAAAGTTTGAATTTGCTAAACATAGCTCATGTCAAGATCAACTCCAAATGGAATGAAATAGTGGGTGAGCTCACAAAAATGTGCTGAGTAAGAATATGCCTCCCACTTTTGAATTCATGGGATGAAAACAGTTTGAATTTGAATTTGAGTTCAAACCACCCTCTTTCTAGCTATACCCAAAAGGACCTCAAAAAGGTTTTGAATTTGGGTGAAACTTGGCATGGACATTCCTAGCAAGGTGTAGGAGTTTTTCATATGCCCAGCCCTTAGATGATGCATGTGGGAAATGCCACTTTTGCATTTTGTGAGTTTGTTCTCTAATGATCATGTTGATGATGGTTACTTGCTCTTTAAATGTGTTCATCAACTTTCTTCAAATGATGTGTGTGTGGGGTGATGAGCACCTTGAGTATGTGCCAAAAAACTTAGGCCCTTACAGTCTGCTCCTCACGATTACCCACCAGGGGCACGATCACATCCGCTAGTGTAAGCGGAGGCGGCGGTGATGGTTGTTGCTGCGGGGTACTGTCGTAGGTAGGCGGCTGGGAGTCATCACCCCCCTGCTGGCTAGAGCCACCGACCACATGCGTGGCCCGTATACGAACCATCTGCAACCATACGACAATAAAGATCAGTCCCGCAACATATTTCATGCAGTCCAATAAAATGGGCGTAAAGACATAATGACGATAAAAATGTGATACATCTTGTAAATAGATAATGTAATAACTTTGAACATGCTACACCATTACCAGACTGTAAAATCCCCAAAAAGTGGTAGCAAGAAAATTCAGCTCATGTACACCTAGGAAAAATTAGGGGAATTAAAACTTTGAATATTAACAGTGTGAGTTCAAAGTGGTGATTCAAACTTCCCAAAACTTCCAAACATGGAGATCTAAATGCATAACTTGGGTCTTAATATTTCAAATATTCAACCTTTCAAATTTCAGCTCATTTGGAGGGGTTTTAATATTTGTTTGGGATTAAAAGAGGAAGCCCTCTAATCTGAATTTCAAATTCAGTTTCAAATTCCAATTTCCTCAATTTGCAAATTTGGTTCCACAAATGTGTTCTCCATGTTTGAATTAGAAGCCATGCCAAAAATGAGAAACTTTGGAGTTGGTTTTCTATGCTTTTGGAACAATGCAAAAGGGATAATTCAAATTCCAATTCAAATTCAAATGACCATACGCAATTCAAACCCCACACCAGAATTCAAACTATTTGAATTCAGCAAATTTAAGCCATGACATGGTGTGGAAATATAGACTTAAAATTTTGAGTAGCTGGGGGAGAAATATCTGTGGAAATGGGATGAAAATTGGAGGTGGTGGGGCCCAATTGTCAGCCACACAGAAGAGTTAACCGACCTGTTTTCACCTTGGTTGATCACAGCGTGCCAGCGCTCGGCCGAGACCCACGCCCGAAGCTCCACCGAGCTGTTTCTCTCTGCCCCCAATGTCGGTTCACGCGCGTGGGCGATCAAAGCGGCCATCCGAGTGCCACAGCACTACTTTGCTTCCCCCTCAGCTCGTGGTTGCGCCTCAGCTGCTTCCTTTGCGCAGAACCAAGCCGCTGGTTCTTCTCCGATCACACCACAGCAACCGAGCCCGTTGCTCGAGCTCCCAACAGCAAAGAGCTGCGCCCACCAGTGCTCTAGCCGGCCAGCCCTTTTCCTCCTCTGTCCCGAGCTTGTTTGCACCGGGAAACATCAAAGGTGCTGCGGTTCTCGGGTAAACACTGAAAAACCGAGCGAGGTCACCGTGGACAGCATGCTACAGCCGGTTTCACTGCCCCTTCCCTGCACAAGAAAGGTGCGTTGTTGTCCGTAGATCATGTTGCCGAAAGCCTCATGTCAATTGATCAATCGGGTAGTGAGAATTTTGGGTTTTACCAAACCCTAGTTCATAGCGACACCTCTCGGTCTACGATCAAATTCGTCGCGCAGCAGTAGCTAGAGCTCATTCTGGTCTAGGAGATGCTTTGCTAGATCCCTACGGCCCTTCTCGCTCAAATGGTGCTAGAAACCATCAAGGACTGAAGGAGTTCTTCGAGTTTTTGTCGCCACCGTCGTTTTGCGGGCTCGGGTCGCCGGTGAGGTCCCCTCTCTGGTGGTTTTCATGGAGAGCGGGCTATGGGTCGATGTTGTCCAGGTGACACTGGTGCTTTTAGAGCAAACCCTAGCCCGAAAGACCCACTGTCGAGTGAGAACGAGGTCGCCAAAGTGAGGTTCGACATGGTCACCGGTGCGAGCACCGTTCCGGCCATTGTCATCCGCTTCCGATCACACCATCATGTTCAGCACGGTGTAGAACTCACAAGCGGCGAGTTTGGGGAAGTTTGAACCACGGGAACCCCGTCTCGGCGAGCCTCGCTGGCTTGCGCCGCCGCAGGAGGCGCGGGCAGCACGAGGAAGAAGGAGGACCGGGTCCCATCGGTCAGCCTCTGTACCACGCGGGGATCGGCCTCTGGCACCGGATCAGGCGCGGCTGCGCGGGAAATAACCCCATGGCCTCGGTGTTGCCATCATCTGAGTGGATAGCGCCACGGGTGGGGCCCACAGCCAGAATTTAAACATTTCTTTAATTTCCAGATTGAGTGCAAACTTCAAAGGACCATAACTCTCAGTAGGAATGTCCAAAATTTCTGAAAAAAATTTTGTTGGATTCCTCTCAGTCAGTAATTTGCAGAAATGCAATGAAATTGATCTGAGGATCTATGGAAATTTCTCCAAAATTCCTCAAAGTTAAATTGTTGGGAATTAATTCCAGAGGATCCCAGTTATGGAATTTCTTCAGTTTGGCCAGGAGGTTCCTTATGATATTACTGATCCCCAGTAAAAATTTGAGCTTCATTGGAGTTTATTTGCTAGGATAAATTGCCTTCCAAAGTTCAGCCCTTATTTGGAAATTCAAATTTAAACAGAAACTTTTTTAGAACTTCTATCCAACTTCAAAAATTCATATCTCCCTGTTGGTAGCTCCAAAAATGGTGAAACAAATTTTGTTAGAACCATGGAAACCTGCCCTAATCAGATATTCAACTGTTAGTCATGTCAAAGCTCCTGATTTGGGCTAAAAATTCAGAGAAGCCTTGTACTTGCAGGAATTTTGGAGACTACATTGTGCAATGACATTTCTCCAAGTTTTGCTCAGATCATCCTTAGAGAGTCTAGTATCCACTGTAAAAATCCCAAAGCCAATTAAGGGACCTAAATAACAGTAGCTCTAAATAAAAGTGTACTTCTTATATAAAACTTGCACTTATACATATATTTTGCTACAGATCATATAGTGACCGAAGTCAAAGATACACCGGAGCCCTTGGACGTCCTCCCACCAGACGCTAACTTCTCCTCTGACTCGCAACCAGGCAAGCCTCAGTTTGCATTTAAGTACTTTTGCAAATTCTTTATTTGTATCACTTTTGTCTAGGGTGAATGCTTGCATTAGAGTTAGGGTGATTGAAACCTCACTTGCATAACCTTTTAAATCCTATGGAGGGTTGGGTAGTTTACAGACTTGAGGAGTAGAGAATGCCGTGCTAATATGCTTAGGATCTCGGTAGAAGTCGAGTAGTTGGAATCTACTCGCGAGGTAAGGTTTTATCACATGGTTTGGTCAGAGTAAAAAATGGCTTAAGAGTGGTGAAAATGAGACCCAGCAGGGGGGATAGGAAGCAGTGAGCGGAGGTCTCACGTGCGTAGCCCTATTGGTGTCGATTGAGGACCGAGTCGTGTGCGGGCCTGCTGAACAAGTATCGAACAGTACCGGATGGCATACTGACATAAGCAGGAAACCGATGTAATTGGCTAACCTGGGTGCCGAGGCTTACCCAACAGTAAAAGGAGTGGGTTGAGGGTAGCAAGGTGTAATCTGCCGGTGGGCACAGTTACGCTACACGCGGAGACCTCCTGCCCGTTACGGATGGACCAGTTCGGCATTTGGGTTGCCTTTGAAAGGCTGTTGCATACAACAGAGTAGGAAGGGGTGTGGAATCACGATTAGAAAAGTGGGTGTATGTGACTTGTTGTCCGGGTGTCTCCTGATTGCAATCACCGTCTCTCGTGGTTATTTGATTACCGCTAGTTCACTGTTCTGTGACGTAGTAAGAAGAAAAATAAGCCAGATGAATGATAATATGTTGTGATGAATTATTAATGTTTTGGAAACCATGTCTGCTGTAGATGTAGATCTAATTAAGTTTAATTTCCACTTTGGGCATCACCACATCGGAGGAAAGCGTTTCTTGTTTGATTGTGGACTTCCGATGTGAGGGCTGCCTAAGGCACAAGAATCTGTTGCTATAAAACTGAAAGTAAGGATCAACTTGTAGGTGTGTCTTTCTTGCAAAGTCTTTTTCCTATATTACACATCCCCGCATGTAGAGTTTCATGACTAGGGTTGTCGGTTAAGACTTGCTGAGCCATCGTGCTCACGGTTGCAATATTTTAGCTGTATGCAGGTGAGAGATATGAGGAGGGGTCCGAGGACGAGGCGATGCCCCCGTCGGGGTACACGGCTGAGCTGGAGCCCTGCACGCCGCCGTGATTCTCCGGTTCCATGTTGCTAGTGTGTAGCGTCCCCGGGCTGGACGGCTGCACTTTTGCTTAGTTAGGAATAGAGAGTAGCTATGTACCTTACTTCCGCTGTATAATTAAGTTTTGTAAAAAGACTTCTGCTTTTTTATATGAAATAAAAGTTTGTATGTTGTTCTTAATTCTTTTCGTGTGTGCTGTTGGGTGCCGCTTCGCACGGCACCACCCTATGCGATCCTGGAGTGGGTGAACCACGGGATGATCCCCACAGACATGGTATCAGAGCCGCATTGGGAATAGCACGCTCGAAAAGAGCCTATTGTGAAAATGTATAAGTAGTTGAGTGAGGATTAGTCACTATGCCCACATAAGGTCTATGATAGTAGTAGATATTATGGTGGAAAAGCTAACTTATGTGTTATACATTCTGTAACGACACTCCGACGGCAGGTAAGAGGTAAGGTACACCACCGCAGGTGGATCAATTGTGGTAACTCGCCATACGAGTAATAGTATGGAAGGGTATACCGTGGCTTGGCACGATAGTTAATATGAGTCTCTGAACCTCTCTATGGTCCTGAGAGCATATGAAAACGCTGATCTCCAGCATGCTTTAGGCAAAAGTGAGAATACCCCATCGTGTGGTAAGCAACACGATAGTATGCAACTCTTGAATATTCAATGTTCAAAGGGTCATACAAAGCGCTCGTCATCGGCGTTCTTCAACGGTCATAAGGCAGTAGGTGGTATCCGTTGGGTTGCTAAAATTCCCAACCGTGACGACCCGTTCGTGCTCTACTCGGTTCCCCATCGTGTGGTGCGAAAACACGACCATGTACCTTGAGACGTGGCTTGACTCAAGGACGATCCGTATGGCAATGATACGGACCGTATATTTTTAATATGATATGGAACTGCCTAAAATGTCAAAAACCGTTGTGTGCACCATTATTGTGTGTTCTTATGCAGGCACATTAACCACGTTAGTGCATGACGTTTAGAAACTGTTTGTGAGTGATGTTCTTAGTTCCACCATTTGACATGTATATGCCGGAATACCGGCTTAGGATTTTTTCTTTGGTGAGGGAACGTAGTACCGAGACTGCATAAAAGGATATTTTTCAAAGAAAAGAGTTAAAATGAAGTTAGGATCCCGTTTAGTGGTTATTGAACTAAGAGTCAACTGGGAGTGTAGAATCATTTTCAAAGACTTAGGAACAACCTCCCCTATTTTCGGCAGAAACGTTGCTGAATTTAAACAGGGTATAACTTAAGATTGGTTGAACCAATGGAGGTGTGGGATACCATTCTGGAAAGGTTTTGAAGTCCTCTACAACTTTTCTGTAGAGCTCCAGAACAAATTTGTGGCGGACCGGAATCCGCTCATCCAGGATCGCAGAGGGTGGTGCCGCGCGATGCGACACCCGACAGCACACGTCATAAGAACATAATAGATTACATGGGAAAAACAACTGAAACTGTACAAACAGGTACAAACTTCAGTTACAACATTTGTTTATATTACACAGCGGAAGTCTACACTATACAACTCACGCCCGCCTATCTAGCAAAAGTGGTTGCCCAGCCCTAGGGCAACCCACACTAGCTACACTCCTCAGCTCAGCGCGGCGTGTACGGCTCCCACTCAGCCGTGGTCCCCGACGGAGGGTAACCCTCGCCGGTGGACTCGTACTCCGAGTCCGTGGGTGGCTCCTCACCTGAAAAACACTCAAGCAGCAACCGTGAGCACGAAGGCTCAACAAGGCTTAACCGACTCACCTAAGCATGAAACTCTACATGAGGGGTACAATGGACATAGGATAGTAACATTTCAGCAAAAGGACACGCCTACAAGTTCATCCTTAGTTCATCTTTTAGCAACGAGTTGACAGTTCATGAAATCTGAAATTTAGTAAGCAGTATTTGGTGGCACACATGTAGCAATACAATTATATCAACCAGCAATATTGAATCAACAGGTTTTATTCATTAATCTACGTCACGACTCAGTGACCAAGTGGCTACTCTTCACCGTGAGGGACGGCGAATCGACTTGATATACACCTGCAGGGAAACCCAAAGAGCACGTCACGTACGCCCACCCGTGGAGCTGCACAGCACGCTCACTCGATGTCGTACGGGACAACCTTTCACCCAACAGCCCAAACGTCGAACCGGTCGCACCGAAACGAGCAGGAGGTTCCCCACACGGAGCATCTCTCTATGCCCGTTGGCAGATTTCCACCTTGCTGCCCTCAACCTACACCTATAAATCGGTGTGCTATGCCTCGACGCCCGGAGGTTTAGGCTACATCGGTTTATCGGGGCCCATATATCCGATATGCCTTCGGTACGTTCAAACTTGATCAGCGTGGGCCGCACACGGTTCGGTCCTCAATCGACACGGACAGGACTGCGCACCCAAGACTCTCTCTTGCTGCGCCCTAGCCCCTGCCTAGTCTCATTTTCATTACTAAAATGATCTCACGTCACTCAACCGAACCCATGTGTCCCAAGCCTATCTTGCGAGTAGATTCCAACTACTCGACTTGTACCGAAGTCCTATGACTCATTAAGCATAGCCGGTCTACTCGAGATCTTAGACACTACCCTCACCCTTTTAGGAACCTTTGGTTATGCAAGTGGGGTTCCATTCATCCTACACCTAATGCACAATCATACTTCACATGACTCATGTAAACAAAAGAAAACTTATAAAAGGGTTAATGCAAACCGGGGCTTGCCTTGTTGCTGCTGGTCAGGGGTTAAGTCTTCATCCGGAAGAAGGAAGTCCAGCACTTCCGGAGTCTCTTCTTCAACGGCTACACGTTAATGAAATACTACATGTTAATTTAGATGCAAATGTGAGTTTTAGAGTAAGACTTCTACTATTAGTTCTAATAACCAGCCTCTAACACCTGGAACTTTGTTTAAGAATTTAAAGATGAACTGGTGTTGGTGGTTTGGCTTGGACTTAATCACATGGTTAAATGCTAAGTGGTTTTCCCCCTTTTCCATATTAATCCCTTAAGTGGTTAAGCAGGACAGGGGTGATCTAGAGCTCCAATGGAGCTGAGAATTTTTGTGTGAGTTCCTTGTCACAAGAAAACTATCTGGACCAAACATTAGCACTTTTCATGGAGTGGTTTGCTCAGAATAATTCTCTTGGCAAATCAGCAAGGAAGAATTTATTCTGAGGTAATACCCCTGTTCATGCCCAACTTAATGGACTAAAATTTCAATTATAGCTCATAGAGTTTGCATGAATTTTCCTAGCATTTGTGGAGTTAAGATTTGCTCAGAACTGAATTTCCAAGTTTTGGAAATTCTCTGAAAATGTTTCTGCGTTCAAATGAACACAGCACCTTCCAATTTGAATTCCTCTGAGCTAATCAACTCCAAATAGTCTGAAACTTTTACAGGGGCTTACTAATGTCCTAACGAACATTATGGCAAAATTTGGGGATTTTTGGATGAACCAAACTCCCCCTAAAATTCTTTTGCTGAAAAGCTTTAAAGAAATTTCCAGAATTAATTAATGGTTTTCATACAAATTGGGTTGTATATCTGGACAGAGCTAGGCAAGATGAATCTAACCCAATTTGAATCACTAAATTTGGAGCTTCCTAGCAAAAGTTATGGGGTTCTAAAATTTGCACTAAAACTGGAAATTCCAAAAATATTTAAATCCTGCGAGTGGGTCCACATACACGTGTCGACCGCTGGATCCGAGCCACACGGGGCCACAGACTCCTTCCCGAGCGGCCGCACTGGATCCCGGACCACATAGAATCCCACCCATTTATCTCCAGCCGCTGACGCGTGGGGCCTACCCCTTCGTCTTCCTCCGGCCACCCGCGCGACCCCGTCGCCAAGCTCGCCGGAGCTCTCGCCGGAAGGGGTTCCGGTCCTCGGAGCTTGCTGAATCTCGACGCCAGTGCCTATCTCGGCCTGAGGAACACGGTGGTGCCCTCCCCAGAACTTGACAACCACCGGAATAGTGCTCCCGACGGCAACAGCGGCCGGGAGCTCACCGGCGACGTCCAACTCGGCATCCCACGCACCTTTTTCGATGCGGTTTGCTCGGGGAGCTCCGCTGACACCTGCTGGTCACGGACATGGACACCGATCCCCGTGAAAACGGCGGTAACTACGACCACATCGGCGACCTAGGCCGGATATCGGCTGTGCTTCAGAAAACTTCAGAGAACCGTAAACCTAGCCCACGGTTCTTACTGGTTTTCGATCCTAGGTGGTCGTGGCCGTGTATAGAGCGTGTGCATGACTCGGTTTGCACGGTGATGATCTAATCCCCACGAATTTTGGGATTTTGTGGAAGCTCAGCCTCAAGACACCTGAAGCTTTCCCGGCGAAATACTCCCTCGACAGCCCATGAAATGAAGAACAGTAGGGGCTAGAAGAATCAGCACCTTAAGGCGGTCCTTTCTTGTGTGGCTCGTCGGGCACGAGCGCGCCTGTGCTGGCCGGACGCCGGTGATCAGAGAGGGCGGTGTTTCTGTGCTCGTGCGGAAACGAGGAAGAAGCGCGGTAGGGGGGGTTCTCGTTTGGAAAGCAGGAGGAAGGCGGCGTGGGCTGTGCGCTGGCCTTTAAGCCGCGGTTTGGCACAATGAGGTGGCCGATTGCTGCCTCGGTGCCTCGCCGCCGTTCCCTTGCTTGCGCGTGAGGTCGAGGTCGGCTGCAGCAACCGACTGCCCCTCGTGTGTGCCACTGACCTGTGGGCCTCCCCCTTTCTTCTTTTTCCCTAATATTTCTTTTCTGTTTTTGCTAATTATCCCACCAGCTACTCACAATTTAATGTGAGACTTAGCTCCCAAGTCTTTGTTTGAATTTGAATTCTCAAATTCAAACTTTGTTTGGTTAAATTTGCTTCAGATTTAAACTGAAATTCAAATTCAGTTTTGAATTCTTGCAAATTTAGCTCTTGACAAGATGAGTTCCAATGGAGATGAAAATTGGTGGGTTTACTCAGAAAAATGTGCTGAGTATACATATGGAGCTAACTTTTGAATTTGGGTGATGAAAGTTGTTGAATTTGCATGAGCTTTGGACTGAACCTTCCCAAGACTTTTTAAATTCTAGGGGCGAGCTCAACCTCTCATGTTCATGTGTAGTAACCCTACTTTGTGAAAGTGAAGGCTTCCCCTCTAATCATTCTTTTGATGGAGGTTACTTGCTCTTCACAACATTTCCTAAGGTGTCCACAATAAAAACTGTGGTGTTCTGAGGTGAAGAAAAGTTTTTGCAAGTCCCTTTTCTTGGGCTTTTACATCCCTCCCCCCTTAAAAGAATCTCGTCCCGAGATTACAAAAGAAGAGATAGCGATGTAATAGGGATGTATCCGTGTTGAGAAGCCATGAACTCCGGGTAATTTGAGCGAAGGAACTCCTCGCTCTCCCACGTCGCTTCTTCGGCGGTGTGGTTACTCCAGAGTATTTTGTAGAACCACAACGTTCTGCTACGCATGGTTCGGGCTTTCTCATCAAGAATGGCCACCGGATACTCAGCATATGTTAAATCCGGTTTCAACTCGCCGATGTCTTCGGTAGGAACAGCAGCTGTATGCTTCAAACATTTTCGCAGTTGCGAAACATGGAAAACATCATGGACACCCGCAAGAGATGCCGGTAGTTCCAATCGATACGCCGCTGGTCCACACTTCTCGGTGATAGTGTAGGGTCCAATAAAACGGGGAGCGAGCTTCCCCTTCACACCGAACCGGTGCACGCCCTTCATCGGAGACACGCGGAGGTACACGTGTTCCCCAACGTCGAAGTGCAATGGTCTACGCCTCTTATCAGCGTAGCTCTTCTGTCGGGATTGAGCAGCCTTCAAATTGGCTTGAATGGTCCGAACGCGCTCTTCGGCGTCGTTCACCACGTCAACCCCGAATGTGACCCTTTCACCGGATTCGCACCAATTTAATGGGGTGCGGCATTTACGACCGTAGAGAGCTTCGTAGGGTGCCATCTTGATACTCGCCTGATAGCCGTTGTTGTACGAGAATTCTGCCAATGGTAGGTGATTATCCCAGTTCCTACAATGGTGGATGGCACATGCTCTCAACATGTTCTCCAGAACTTGATTCACCCTCTCTGTCTGGCCATCTGTCTGAGGGTGGTAGGCGGAGCTCCTAATCAGTTTAGTACCCAAGGCAGCGTGCAACTTCTCCCAAAAGCGAGATACAAACAATGCACCTCGGTCTGAGACTATGGTCTTGGGTACACCATGCAGGCATAGAATCCTGGCAATGTATAACTCCGCATATCGGTTGGCATGGAAATGTGTATGCACGGGAATGAAGTGAGCTGACTTGGTCAGTCGGTCAATGATAACCCATATGGAATCATGCTTGTTGGCTGTTAGGGGTAATCCCACAATGAAATCCATGCTCACATCTTCCCATTTCCATGCTGGAATTTTCAGGGGTTGCAGCAGCCCTGATTTCCTCATATGATCAGCCTTCACTCGTCTACACGTATCACACTCGGATACGTACTTAGCTACCTCCCGCTTCATCCGTGTCCACCAAAATTTCTTTTTCAAATCTTGGTACATTTTGTTGCTGCCCGGATGAAAGGAGTATTTAGACAAGTGGGCTTCGTCGAGGATTTTCTTCCTCAGTTCCATGTCCCAGGGTACGACTATGCGGTCGTTGAACCATAGCGTCCCCTCATCATCCTTCCGGAAACATTTAATCTCTCCATTGTCTATCCGTCTCCGGAGATGTGCCATGCCTCTATCCGTCTTCTGAGCTGCAATGATGTCCTCCCTAATAGTAGGGATGAGGGCAAGGTTATACAGCGATCCATAAGGAACCAAGTATAAATTTGGCTCTTCCTCCTCCACCGGTGTAATGGTGAGGTGATCGACATGTGATTTCCGACTCAACGCGTCGGCAACCACATTCGCCTTGCCGGGGTGGTAGTGAATCTCAATTTCATAGTCCTTGATCAATTCTAATCACCTCCTTTGCCTCATGTTCAGCTCCTTCTGGGTGAAGATGTACTTCAAGCTCTTGTGGTCGGTGTAGAGATGCACTAGATTCCCCAGGAGATAGTGCCTCCACATTTTCAGCGCCAAAACCACTGCAGCAAGCTCAAGGTCATGAGTGGGATAGTGCTGCTCGTGGTTCCGAAGTTGGCGTGAGCCATATGCGACCACACGTCCTTCCTGCATCAACACGCAGCCGAGCCCAATACCAGATGCGTCACAATACACGTCGAAGGGCTTTGTTGTATCTGGCTGAGCTAATACCGGGGCTGTGGTGAGATGCTTCACCAATGCTCGGAACGCTCCTTCACACGCCGTGTTCCAAACATATTTCGTCCCTTTCTTCAGCAACTCCGTCATCGGCTTAGCGAGTTTGGAGAAGCTTGGAATGAATCTCCTATAGTATCCCGCTAACCCGAGGAAGCTTCTGACTTCATGGACTGAAGTGGGAGCTTTCCAGTTCAGCACTTGCTCTATTTTGCTTGGGTCAACCGCAATGCCTTCAGCTGAGATGATATGTCCCAAGAATGGCACTTGGCTGATCCAAAACTCGCATTTTCTGAACTTGGCGTAAAGCTTGTGGTCTCGCAATCGTTGAAGAACGATCCGCAAGTGTTCGGCATGTTCGGCTTCTGTCTTGGAGTAAACCAAGATATCGTCGATGAACACTACCACGAACTTGTCCAGCTCCGGCATGAACACCGAGTTCATGAGATACATGAAATGGGCTGGAGCATTTGTGAGACCAAAGACATGACGAGATATTCATATAATCCATATCTCGTTGAGAAGGCCGTCTTCGGGATATCCTCCGCCCGGATCTTTATCTGGTGACATCCAGAGCGAAGGTCCATCTTGGAGAACACACTTGCACCCACAAGTTGATCAAACAATATGTCGATGCGGGGCAGTGGGTACTTATTCTTGATGGTGACGGCGTTGAGCGGCCGGTAATCCACACACAGCCTCAGGGTCTCATCCTTCTTCTTCACGAATAGCGCCGAGCATCCCCAAGGCAAGGAACTCGGCCTAATGAAACCCTTGCTTAACAGATCATTGAGCTGTTCTTTTAGTTCTGCCAGCTCATTTGGAGCCATTTTGTATGCTCTCCGTGATATGGGTGTAGTCCCGGGTGCAAGTTCAATCTTGAACTCGACATCCCACTCAGGTGGCATGCCCGGAAGATCATCCGGGAACACATCAGGATACTCCCGGACTACGGGGATGTCTTCTAACTTGAGAGCTTCAGCGTTATTAATTGCTAAAACTTCCCGGACTGGCGTGTCTAATACCATGGAATGTGGATGGTGGAATGGAGAATTTAAGTGAACCATCCGTGTCCGAGCCTCTAGGACAGCGCCATGGTATTGTAGCCATGACATCCCTAAGATTGCATCAATCTTTTGTCCCATAAGGATTATCAAGGTGGTGGGATATAGTTTCCCACCTAAGCACAGAGGTGCCTTTGGAATCATCATATTAGCTGAAATCTTCCCTCCCGGTGAGCAAATCATATACGTGCAGTCGGTTGGGAAGACATGCATTTGATGCTTAGCCACATAAGATGCACTTATAAGGCTGTGGGTTGCACCAGAATCAAATAATATGACGATGGCTTGATTGTTGAGAGTAAACGTACCCGCCAGCACGTTGTCTCCCTCTGGGGCGTCCTCATTGTCGAGGTTGCGGACGCCTCCAGTCCGCTGACCAACCTTCTTCGCCGGAGGTCGGCCTCGAGCACCGCCCTGGAACTGGGCTTGCCCGCTGCTCTGCTGCCCCTGGGGACAGTCCTTCGCGAAGTGGCCCGCCTGGCCACACGTGAAGCAGGTGAAACGGGGCGGTCCCCCGCTGATCGGTGGACGGAAACCCGGGGCGCGCTGTGGCGGTGGAAACGCTCGGGGTACCGTCTGCTGCTGCTGCTGCTGTCTTGGTGGTGGCATCTGCGGACGGAACGGGGGTGCTTGGAACGAACGTCCCCCGAACTGTTGAGGTCGCGCCGGTGGACGCCACTGCTGCCCGGATGGTGTCCAATACACCATACGGTACTTCTGGGCCGCGCCACCACCGCTGCTAGGTGGAGCGCTGCGCTTCCTCTGCTCAGCTGCTAACTCCCGCTGAGCGTCCTCTTGCATGATGGCGGCATTGACTAGGTCGTTGAATGTGCCGCGGTTCCACTGTACGAGGTGGGTCTTCATTTCGGGGTGTAACCCTCGATAGAAGTGCTCCCTCTTCTTCTCCTCCGTGGAGATGTAGTCTGACGCATACTGCGCCAGATGGTTGAAGGCACGGGAGTAGTCGTGGGCACTCCTCCCGCCCTGCTTCAGTTCCAAAAATTCTTGGAACTTCCTCTTCATTATTCCGGGAGGGATGTGATAGGCGTGGAACGCCTCCCGGAACTCTTGCCATTCCACGACATGGCCAGCCGGACGTGAGGCGACATAATTCGCCCACCACGCACCAGCGGCACCGTGGAGCTGCTGTGCTGCGAACAGGGTCTTCTGCCGCTCCGTACATTGGAGCAGCCTGAACTTAGACTCGATGGTCCGCAGCCAGTTGTCCGCCTCCAGTGGTTCCTCAGCTTCGGTGAACACTGGAGGGTGCGTACTCATGAAATCCGAGTACGACACTTCGCGGGGCTCACGAGGCCCTCGCTCTTGACGTCCCCCCACCTGGGACGTATTCTGCACGATCGTGCGGAGCAGGTCGGTCTGCTCCTCACGACCTCCCACCAGTGCCGCTATCACATCCGCTAGAGTAAGCGGAGGCGGCGGTGGTGGCTGCTGTTGCGGGGTGCTGTCGTAGGCCGGTGGCTGGGAGTCATCGCCTCCACCTTGGCTAGAGCCACCAACCTCGTGCGTGGTCCTAGTGCGAACCATCTGCAACCATACGACAATAACATCAATCCCGCAACAGAGTGCATGCAGTCTAAATGAAATAGGTGTAAAACATAATGACAATTAAAACATACGATACATCTCGTAAGTAGCTAGTGTAATAACTTTGCACAAGCTCCACCATTACCAGACCAAACACAAGCTAGTTTAATCCAACTTGATGAACCTCCACTTTGGAAGCTCACCATAACTAGGTTTGGTCTCTACGAGATATTACTATCGCTTTGTCATCACGTATACCACTCTTAGGGTACAACACCCTCTCCAGTGAGTTCAACTGTCATTCTTCTGTAAGAATGACCAGTTTCTAACTATTCCAAGTTTTGATCTGGTTCTGGGCATTTTCATGACTCAAGTTGAATACCAAAGTTAAAGTTAACTTCAGTATCTTTCCAACGAGTACTCATTTGCCCCCAGATCAGCTTTGGTTAAAAAGTTATGCTACTTCAAAGTCAGCAGAATTTCTGGAAGAATTTTAACAGCACCTCCCTTGGAAGTGGCTGTTTTCAACCCGGATTTCCACTAAATTCTGTGATGAAATTTCAGGAACTTTGAATTGCAAAGGTGTCACACATCTTCTACTCTTTCTAAGGATGTATTATATGACAATTTTAGATTTTTCTACTGGGAGTTATGTTTGAAAAACAGATCAGTTCAGAGGATGTTTTACTCTGCCCTGGTTCTGGACAGTTTACATTCCTCTGGGATTTCAGCCATCTAAAGGCGAGTTTCAGCTCTGTAAGTCTACAACAAAGTTGTAGAGGACTTGAATACCTTTCCAGAACTATATAGCACACCTCCCTGGGCTAAAAGACCTGTGAGTTATGCCCTGTTGAAGATCGGCAAACTTGCTGTCCAACACAGAGCACTCTGTTTTTCAGCCCTGTTGGCTATCCTACTCCACTATCCCCTTCTTATACCCAACCAGGGTCTTAATTGTTGAACCTAATGATTTTAGTTCCTCGTTATCAATATTTCCATGCATATGCCTACAATATCTCGGTACTACGTTCCTCACAAAAGACAAACCTATCCGGATTATACCGGCATATACGTCTCAAATGTGGCACTAAACGGTCTCTCGCACACGTTTTCTACACGGATACCTACGTGGTTAGTACCTGCAGAAAACCACCCAACAGTGATGCACTCAAAGGTTGTTCATTTCAGGCAGTTCCATATTTGAAAGTAAATACAAACGCCCGTATCATTGTCATACGGCCGTCCTTGAGCTAGGTCACGTCTCAAGGCACGTGATTGCGTTTCAACACCACACGACGGGGAACCCGAGTATGTCATGAACGGGTCGTCACGGTTGGGAATGCTATCAACCCAACAGATACCACCTACTGCCCTGCAGGGCACGCCGATGGCAAGCGCTGCGTATGTCCTCCTGGACTATTTCCAGACGAACACACTCTCGCGTTACTGACCATGCGATGGGGTCTCCACTTACTTGCCTAATGCACGCTAGGGATCAGCATTTCATATGAACTCAGGAACATGAAGAGTTCAAGAGGTTCATATTAACGTCTCACACCAAGCTGTGAGACAAATCCCTGAACCACGTTCCTCGTCAGGGGGAGCTAACCGAAATTGAACCGCTTTCGGTGGCGTTCCTTACCATACATACCACAGCGTAGGTGCGTCGTTACATAATTGAAATTCAGAATTATAACACATAGGTTAGTATTTGCCACTTTAAGTAACTATGCTAATATAGTCCTTACTTGGGCAACTACCGATTCCTCACCGTAACCTATGTTTTCCCATAATGCAGTCCTTAAGTACTGTGCTATCCCCACTGCAGCTCTGATACCAGGCTGTGGCGGACCGGAATCCGCTCATCCAGGATCGCAGAGGGTGGTGCCACGCGATGCGACACCCGACAGCACACGTCATAAGAACATAATAGATTACATGGGAAAAACAACTGAAACTGTACAAACAGGTACAAACTTCAGTTACAACATTTGTTTATATTACACAGCGGAAGTCTACACTATACAACTCACGCCCGCCTATCGAGCAAAAGTGGTTGCCCAGCCCTAGGGCAACCCACACTAGCTACACTCCTCAGCTCAGCGCGGCGTGTACGGCTCCCACTCAGCCGTGGTCCCCGACGGAGCGTAACCCTCGCCGGTGGACTCGTACTCCGAGTCCGTGGGTGGCTCCTCACCTGAAAAACACTCAAGCAGCAACCGTGAGCACGAAGGCTCAACAAGGCTTAACCGATTCACCTAAGCATGAAACTCTACATGAGGGGTACAATGGACATAGGATAGTAACATTTCAGCAAAAGGACACGCCTACAAGTTCATCCTTAGTTCATCTTTTAGCAACGAGTTGACAGTTCATGAAATCTGAAATTTAGTAAGCAGTATTTGGTGGCACACATGTAGCAATACAATTATATCAACCAGCAATATTGAATCAACAGGTTTCATCCATTAATCTACGTCACGACTCAGTGACCAAGTGGTACTCTTCACCGCGAGGGACGGCGAATCGACTCGATATACACCTGCAGGGAAACCCAAAGAGCACGTCACATACGCCCACCCGTGGAGCTGCACAGCACACTCACTCGATGTCGTACGGGACAACCTTTCACCCAACAGCCCAAACGTCAAACCGGTCGCACCGAAACGAGCAGGAGGTTCCCCACACGGAGCATCTCTCTATGCCCGTTGGCAGATTTCCACCTTGCTGTCCTCAACCTACACCTATAAATCGGTGTGCTATGCCTCGACGCCCGGAGGTTTAGGCTACATCGGTTTATCGGGGCCCATATATCCGATATGCCTTCGGTACGTTCAAACTTGATCAGCATGGGCCGCACACGGATCGGTCCTCAATCGACACGGACAGGGCTGCGCACCCAAGACTCTCTCTTGCTGCGCCCTAGCCCCTGCCTAGTCTCATTTTCATTACTAAAATGATCTCACGTCACTCAACCGAACCCGTGTGTCCCAAGCCTATCTCGCGAGTAGATTCCAACTACTCGACTTGTACCGAAGTCCTATGACTCATTAAGCATAGCCGGTCTACTCGAGGTCTTAGACACTACCCTCACTCTTTTAGGAACCTTTGGTTATGCAAGTGGGGTTCCATTCATCCTACACCTAATGCACAATCATACTTCACATGACTCATGTAAACAAAAGAAAACTTATAAAAGGGTTAATGCAAACCGGGGCTTGCCTTGTTGCTGCTGGTCAGGGGTTAAGTCTTCGTCCGAAAGAAGGAAGTCCAGCACTTCCGGAGTCTCTTCTTCAACGGCTACACGTTAATGAAATACTACATGTTAATTTAGATGCAAATGTGAGTTTTAGAGTAAGACTTCTACTATTAGTTCTAATAACCAGCCTCTAACACCTGGAACTTTGTTTAAGAATTTAAAGATGAACTGGTGTTGGTGGTTTGGCTTGGACTTAATCACATGGTTAAATGCTAAGTGGTTTTCCCCCTTTTCCATATTAATCCCTTAAGTGGTTAAGCAGGACAGGGGTGATCTAGAGCTCCAATGGAGCTGAGAATTTTTGTGTGAGTTCCTTGTCACAAGAAAACTCTCTGGACCAAACATTAGCACTTTTCATGGAGTGGTTTGCTCAGAATAATTCTCTTGGCAAATCAGCAAGGAAGAATTTATTCTGAGGTAATACCCCTGTTCATGCCCAACTTAATGGACTACAATTTCAATTATAGCTCATAGAGTTTGCATGAATTTTCCTAGCATTTGTGGAGTTAAGATTTGCTCAGAACTGAATTTCCAAGTTTTGGAAATTCTCTGAAAATGTTTCTGCGTTCAAATGAACACAGCACCTTCCAATTTGAATTCCTCTGACCTAATCAACTCCAAATTGTCTGAAACTTTTACAGGGGCTTACTAATGTCCTAAAGAACATTCTGGCAAAATTTGGGGATTTTTGGATGAACCAAACTCCCCTAAAATTCTTTTCCTGAAAAGATTTAAAGAATTTTCCAGAATTAATTAATGGTTTTCATACAAATTGGGTTGTATATCAGGACAGAGCTAGGCAAGATGAATCTAACCCAATTTGAATCACTAAATTTGGAGCTTCCTAGCAAAAGTTATGGGGTTCTAAAGTTTGCACTAAAACTGGAAATTCCAAAAATGTTTAAATCCTGCGAGTGGGTCCATGTACACTTGTCGACCGCTGGATCCGAGCCACACGGGGCCACAGACTCCTTCCCGCGCGGCCGCACTGGATCCCGGACCACAGAGAATCCCACCCATTTATCTCCAGCCGCTGACGCGTGGGGCCTACCCCTTCGTCTTCCTCCGGCCACCCGCGCGACCCCGCCGTCAAGCTCGCCGGAGCTCTCGCCGGAAGGGGTTCCGGTCCTCGGAGCTTGCTGAATCTCGCCGCCAGTGCCTATCTCGGCCTGAGGAACACGGTGGTGCCCTCCCCAGAACTTGACAACCACCGGAACAGTGCTCCCGACGGCAACAGCGGCCGGGAGCTCACCAGCGACGTCCAACTCGGCATCCCACGCACCTTTTTCGATGCGGTTTGCTCGGGGAGCTCCGCTGACACCTTCTGGTCACGGACATGGACACCGATCCCCGTGAAAACGGCGGTAACTACGACCTCATCGGCGACCTAGGCCGGATATCGGCTGTGCTTCAGAAAACTTCAGAGAACCGTAAACCTAGCCCACGGTTCTTACTGGTTTTTGATCCTAGGTGGTCGTGGACATGTATAGAGCGTGTGTATGACTCGGTTTGCCCGGTGATGATCTAACCCCCACGAATTTTGGGATTTTGTGGGAGCTCGGCCTCAAGACACCCGAAGCTTTCCCGGCGAAATACTCCCTCGACAGCCCATGAAATGAAGAACGGTAGGGGCTAGAAGAATCAGCACCTTAAGGCGGTCCTTTCTTGTGTGGCTCGTCGGGCACGAGCGCGCCTGTGCTGGCCGGACGCCGGTGATCAGAGAGGGCGGTGTTTCTGTGCTCGCGCGGAAACGAGGAAGAAGCGCGGTAGGGGGGGTTCTCGTTTGGAAAGCAGGAGGAAGGCGGCGTGGGCTGTGCGCTGGCCTTTAAGCCGCGGTTTGGCACCGTGAGGTGGCCGATTGCTGCCTCGGTGGCTCGCCGCCGTTCCCTTGCTTGCGCGTGAGGTCGAGGTCGGCTGCAGCAACCGACTGCCCCTCGTGTGTGCCACTGACCTGTGGGCCTCCCCCTTTCTTCTTTTTCCCTAATATTTCTTTTCTGTTTTTGCTAATTATCCCACCAGCTACTCACAATTCAATGTGAGACTTAGCTCCCAAGTCTTTGTTTGAATTTGAATTCTCAAATTCAAACTTTGTTTGGTTAAATTTGCTTCAGATTTAAACTGAAATTCAAATTCAGTTTTGAATTCTTGCAAATTTAGCTCTTGACAAGATGAGTTCCAATGGAGATGAAAATTGGTGGGTTTACTCAGAAAAATGTGCTGAGTATACATATGGAGCTAACTTTTGAATTTGGGTGATGAAAGTTGCTGCAATTTGAATTTACATTCAAATTGGCCTCTTTTTGAAATAATCCAAAAGTGCCTCAAAAAGGGTTGAATTTGCATGAGCTTTGGACTGAACCTTCCCAAGACTTTTTAAATTCTAGGGGCGAGCTCAACCTCTCATGTTCATGTGTAGTAACCCTACTTTGTGAAAGTGAAGGCTTTCCCCTCTAATCATTCTTTTGATGGAGGTTACTTGCTCTTCACAACATTTCCTAAGGTGTCCACAATAAAAACTGTGGTGTTGTGAGGTGAAGAAAAGTTTTTGCAAGTCCCTTTTCTTGGGCTTTTACAAAATTCTCGCTCCAAATGGATGAAAATCTCAGATGAGTATACACTGTCCAGAAACAGGACAGACCAAAATGCTCTCTGGAAGTTTCTGTAATTCGACCACAACTTGTTGTAGAAAAATTTCTAGGAGTCAAGTAAGACATTGTTGGAAAGTATAGGAAATGTGATACAACTTTGTAGTTCAGTGTTTTCCAAGATTGAGGACAGAATTAGTTGGAATTTTGTGAACAAAACAGCCACTTAAAAAGGAGGTGCTGTCAAAATTCCTGAGAAAATTCTGTCAACTTGAAGAGATCATAACTCACAAACTAAGAAGGCTATAGAGGCCAATAAATACAATTTGGATTCCTTTTTGAGTCTACTACAACTTTGTTGTTGGACTCCAGTCCAGGTTTTGCCTCCAAAGTGGTTAAAACAGATAAATTTTTCCAACTGGTCTGCAGGACCAGAAGCTGGACAGTGAAGACCATGTTGATGTTTTTCAACCAAAACAATTGGTTTCACCTCTCGATATCCAGCGGCTGTTGTAAAACAGCGAGTTGGAGTCGAAAAGTTGACGCATTAACAAATATCATTTTGAGCGAGTACATGTTAGGGTCCAGTACAATAGCGAGGAATTACTAACACAATTAACATCCCGTGGCGACCCACGATGGTCAAAATGAACTTTTAACCCCTAAAGTCCATTACTTTGGAACCTGATCTTGTGACACGGTCCAGGGATGTATATGTCGTATAAAGTTTATACTTTATCCATATGTGAGTGTTATGCGTATCATCTATTCCATTTGTAAAAGCCCAAGAAAAGGGACTTGCAAAAAATTTTCTTCACCTCACAACACCACAGTTTTTGTTGTGGATATCTTAGGAAATATTGTGAAGAGCATGTAACCTCCATCAAGAGAGTGATTAGAGGGGAAAGCCTTCACTTTCACAAAGTAGGATTTCTACACATGAACAAGAGAGGTTGAGCTCACCCCTAGGACTTGAAAAGTCTTGGGAAGGTTCAGGCCAAGTTTCATGTGAATCCAACACTTTTTGAGGCACTTTTGGAGGTATTTGAAAAAGAGGCCAATTTGAATGTAAATTCAAATTGCAGCAACTTTCATCTCTCAAATTCAAAAGTTAGCTTCATATTCAAACTCAGCACATTTTTCTGGGTTAGCCCACCAATTTTCATCCTCATTGGAGTTCATCTTGTCAAGAGCTAAATTTACAAGAATTACAAAACTGAATTTGAATTTCAGTTTAAACATGCAGCAAATTTAGCCAAACACAGTTCAAATTTGAGAATTCAAATTCAAACTAAGACTTGGTGATTAAGTCTCGCATTAAATTGTGAGTATCTGAGGATATTTTGGCACAACAGGGTTGAGAAAATTTAGAAAAAGAATTTGAGGGGAGGTCCCACATGTCAGCAGGCTTAACAGAGAAGTCTTCCCCTGACTTTTTCCCTCTCTCGGCCGAGACAGCGCACGGGAGCGCCGGCGCCCGACCTCCTCGCGCAGCCACCTCCTGCTCCCCGCTCGCGTTGGCTGCCATGTGATTATCTCCCTCCTCACTCAGCGTAATCCCTTCTCCACAGCCGAGCCGATTGTGTTTTGCCTCCTGCTCACGAACAGCGCCGCACCGAGCTCGGTTCTCCCCACCGGCGCCGCTCCTCGACTTTTTCCACTGCACCCCGGCAGCGTTCGGCCTTCGCTCGACCCATCAACACAAAAAAGAAAGCACATACAGGTGTAGGAGTTGTTCCCCTGCTCAGCGCCGGTGCTCGGTGTCTCTGCTGGCTGCAAATTGAACGTCAGCGAGAAGCACCGAGGTGCAACCGGCGGAACCGCAACCGGCTCACCGTGGGCAGTGCTCCACAGCCGTTTTCACTGTTCCTCTCCTACACGAAAAAGGTGCGCCGTGCTCTCTAGATCGTGTAGCTGCAAGCCGTATAGCGGTTGATTCACCGGATGAAGAGAATTCCCAGTTCTTCCGAAACGTAGTGTGTTCGGGTAGAGCGCGGTCAACCCCAAAATTCATGTTACACGGTTAGCTACTGGCCGAGATGGCTTGTCAGCACCTTCCTCACTTCCTACCGGCCCTCCTCGACCAAGAACCAAGCGGTATGGTCCAGAAATGACCAGGTTCTTGCTGTTTTTCGGGCCTCCATGGAATAATAGCTCGGGTCACCGTGGAGCTCTAGGTTGCCAACCGTTTCATGGGGTTGGGCGGTCATTTTCGTCACCCTCGAGCTCCCACGGTGCTCTCCGATCATTTCCCGACCGTTTTGATGCGGTGTAGGCAATTTCCGAGCTCACCGGAACCCTAGCGACCACTGCCGCCGCCGCGCACCCATTTCCGGCGATCTACGGCCGCCGGCGACACCTCAGACGAGTTCAGCGCCACGAATTACGGGGGGGGGGGGGCGGCGAGTCTGAGGTCGGGAGGTGACTTGGAAAGCCATTCCAGCGACGCTCGCCGGAGTGCGCCGCCGCGGGCCCCTGTTTGGCGCGAGGAAGGAGAAGACCTGCCGGGTGGGATCCACTGGCAGACATTTAAACAATTTGGAATTTCCAGTTTGTAGTTTAAACTTTGGAGGGCCACAGCTTGGGGTAGGAGAGTCCAAAAATTATGAAACAAATTTTGTTGGATTCCTCTAACAGAGTACAATCCAAATATGAAACCCAATTAGTATGAAACATTTTATTTAATTCTAGAAAATTCTTTAAAGCTTTTCAGCCAAAGAATTTTAGAGGGAGTTTGGTTCATCCAAAACTCCCCAAATTTTGCCAGAATGTTCCTTAGGATGTTAGTGAACCCTTGTAAAAGTTTCAGACCATTTGGAGTTGATTTGTTCAGAGCAATTCAAATTTGAAGATGCTGTGTTCAATTGAATAACAGAAACCTTTCCAGAGAATTTCCAAAATTTGGAAATTCAGTTCTGGGCAAATCTTAGCTCCAAAAATGCTAGGAAAATTGATGCAGACTATGTGAGGTATAAGAGAAATTGTAGTTCACTCAGTTAGGCATGAACAGGGTTGTTACCTCAGAACTAATTCTTCTTTGCTTAATTGCTAAGAAAATTATTCTGCACAAACCACTCAATCAAAAGTGCTAAATTTTGGTCCAGAGGGTTTTCTTGTGACAAGGAACTCACACAAAAATTCACAGCTCCATTGGAGCTCTGGATCACACCTGTCCTGTTTAACCACTTGAGGGATTAATATGGAAAAGGGGGAAAACCACATAGCACTTAACCATGTACTTAGGTCCAAACCCAAACCACTAAACCCCAGTTCCATTTTAAATTCTTGAACAGAGTTCCAGTTGTGAGAAACTGGTTATTCGAACTAATAGCAGCAGCATTACAATAAACTTGTATGCATATTCATTAACATGTAGTATTTCAATAACGTGTAGTCGCTGAAGGCGAGGAAGCTCCGGAGGTTCTCTACTTCCTGCTTCCAGAGGAAGAACTAACTCCTGACCAGCAGCAACAAGGCAAGCCCCGGTTTGCATTAATCTCTTTTATAAAGTTTTACTTTGTTCACATGTCTAGTATGAAGTATAAATGTGCATTAGGTGTAGGATGGATGAAACCCCACTTGCATGACCAGAATTTGTCCATAAGAGTGAGGGTAGTGTCTAAGACCTCGAGTAGAAAGGCTATGCTTAAAGATTCATAGGACTTCGGTACAAGTCAAGTAGTTGGAATCTACTCGCGAGTTAGGCTTGGGACACACGGGTTTGGTTCGAGTGATGCGAGATCACTTTAGTAATGAAAATGAGACTAGGCAGGGGCTAGGGCGCAGCAAGAGGAAGTCTTGTGTGCGCAGACCTGTCCGTGTCGATTGAGGACCGATCCGTGTGCGGCCCTGCTGAACAAGTATTGAACATACCGAAGGCATATCGGATATATGGGCCCCGATAAACCGATGTAGCCTAAACCTCCGGGCGTCGAGGCATAACGCACCGATTTATAGGTGTAGGCTGAGGGCAGCAAGGTGGGAATCTGCCAACGGGCATAGAGAGATGCTCCGTGTGGGGAACCTCCTGCTCGTTTCGGTGCGACCGGTTCGACGTTTGGGCTGTTGGGTGAAAGGTTGTCCCGTACGACATTGAGTGAGCGTGTTGTGCAGCTCCACGGGTGGACGTACGTGACGTGCTCTTTGGGTTTCCCTGAAGGTGTATATCGAGTCGATTCACCGTCCCTCGCGGTGACGAGTACCGCTTGTTCACTGCATCGTAACGTAGATAATTCATGGAATGTTTGATTTGATATTGCTGTTATGATATAATTGTATTTCTACATGTGTGCCACCAAATATTGCTTACTAAATTTCAGATTCATGAACTGCTAACTTGCTGCTAAAAGATGAACTAAGGATGAACTTGTAGGTGTGTCCTTTTGCTGCAATATTACTATCCTATGTCCTTGTACACCTCATGTAGAGTTCCATGCGTAGGTGAGTCGGTTAAGTCTTGTTGAGCCATCGTGCTCACGGTTGCTGCTTAAGTGTTTTTCAGGTTAGGAGGCACCCACGGACTTGGAGTATGAGTCCACCGGCGAGGGTTATCCTCCATCGGGGACCACGGCTGAGTGGGAGCCGTACACGCCGCGCTGAGCTGAGGAGTGTAGCTAGTGTTGGTTGCCCTAGGGCTGGGCAGCCGACTTTTGCTAGATAGACAGGCGTGAGTTGTATAGTGTAGACTTCCACTGTGTAACATAAATAGTAGTTTGTAACTGAGTAGTGTACTACTTTGTACAGTTCAGTTGTTTTCCCATGTAATATAATGTGTTCTTATGACGTGTGCTGTCAGGTGTCGCATCGTGCGGCACCACCCTCTGCGATCCTGGATGAGCGGATTCCGGTCCGCCACAGCCTGGTATCAGAGCTGCATTGGGGATAGCACAGTACTTAAGGACTGTATTACGGGAAAACTTAGGTATACGGTGAGGATTCGGTAGTAGCCCATGTAAGGACTATACTAGCATAGTTACCTAAAGTGGCAAAGACTAACCTATGTGTTATAATTCTGAATTTCAATTATTGTAACGACGCACCTACGCTCTGGTAAGTATGATAAGGAACGCCACTGAAAGCGGTTCAATTTCGGTTAGCTCCCCTGACGAGGAACGTGGTTCAGGGATTGATCTCACAGCTTGGTGTGAGACGTCAATATGAAACTCTTGGACTCTTCATGTTCCTGAGTTCATATGAAACGCTGATCCCTAGCGTGCATTAGGCAAGTAAGTGGAGACCCCGTCGCGTGGTCAGTAACGCGAGAGTGTGTTCGTCTGGAAGTAGCCCAGGAGGACATACGCAGCGCTTGCCATCGGCGTGCCCTGCAGGGCAGTAGGTGGTATCTGTTGGGCTGATAACATTCCCAACCGTGACGACCCGTTCATGACATACTCGGGTTCCCCGTCGTGTGGTGTTGAAACACGATCACGTACCTTGAGACGTGACTAACTCAAGGACGGCCGTATGGCAATGATACGGACATTTATATTTACTTTTAAATATGGTCCTGCCTGAAATGAACAACCATTGAGTGCACCATTATTGTGTGGTCTTCTGCAGGTACTAACCACGTATGTATCCGTGTAGAAAACGTGTGCGAGAGACCGTTTAGTGCCACACTTGAGACGTATATGCCGGTATAATCCGGTTAGGATTTTCTTTTATGAGGAACGTAGTACCGAGATATTGTAGGCATATGCATGAAAATAATGATAACAAGGAATTAAAATCATTAGGTTCAACATTTAGGACGCTGGTTGGGTAGACAAATTGGATAGTGACGAGTGTAGTTCCAAAAAGACTGAAAAACAGAGTGCTCTATTTTGGGCAGCGAGTTGCTGATCTTCAACAGGGCATAACTCACAGGTCTTTTAGCCCAGAGAGGTGTGGTATATAGTTCTGGAAAGATATCTAAGTACTCTACAACTTTGTTGTAGATTTTCAGAGCTGAAACCCAACTTAAGATGGCTTAAATCCCAGGGGAATGTAAACTGTCCAGAACCAGGACAGAGTAAAACATTCTCTGAACTGTTCTGATTGTTTCAAACATAACTCCCAGTAGAAAAATCTAAAATTGTCATATGATACATATTTAGAAAGGGTATAAGATGTGTTACATCTTTGCAATTCAAAGTTTCTGAAATTTCAGCACAGATTTCAGTGGAAACCAGGGTTGAAAACAGTCACTTCCAAGGGAGGTGCTGTTAAAATTCTTCCAGAAATTCTGTTGACTTTGAATAACCATAACTTTTGAACCAGAGCTGATCTGAGGGTAAATAAGTACTCTTGGAAAGATACTGAAGTTAAATTTAACTTTGGTATTCAGCTTGAGTCATGAAAATGCCTAGAACCAGATCATAATCTGGTATATGTAGAAACTAGTCATCCTGACAGAGGCATGACAGTTGAACTCATGGGAGAGATTGTTGTACCCTAGGGGTGGTCTAAGTACTTCCAATGGGTAGAACATACTCCTGAGAGGTTACCTTCAACTAGTGAAAGATTTGAGTATAGGACTCACTCAAGTTTCTTTTACTAGAGACCATGTTTGTGTCGTATTGAAGATAAAAGGGTAGTATACGTGATGACAATGCGATAGTAATGTCTCGTAGTGACCAAACCTAGTGGTGGTGAGCTTCCAAAGAGGAGGTTCATCAAGTTGGATTAAACTAGCTTGTGTTTGGTCTGGTAATGGTGTAGCTTGTGCAAAGTTATTACATTATCTACATAGGAGCTGTATCGCATGTTTCATTGTCATTATGTTTTTACGCCTATTGTTATTGGACTGCATGCAATATGTTGCGGGACTGATGTTTATTGTCGTATGGTTGCAGATGGTTCGCACTAGGACCACGCACGAGGTTGGTGGCTCTAGCCAACAGGGAGTTGATGACTCCCATCCACCGGCCTACGACAGCACCCCGCAGCAGCAGCCACCACCGCCGCCTCCGCTTACCCTAGCGGATATGATAGCGGCACTGGTGGGTGGTCGTGAGGGGCAGACCGACCTGCTCCGCACGATCGTGCAGAATACTTCCCAGGCGGGGGGACGTCAAGATAGAGGGCCTCGTGAGCCCCGGGAAGTGTCGTACTCGGATTTCATGAGTACGCACCCTCCAGTGTTCACCGAAGCTGAAGAACCACTGGAGGCTGACAACTGGCTGCGGACCATCGAGTCCAAGTTCGGGCTGCTCCAATGCACGGAGCGGCAAAAGACTTTGTTCACAGCGCAGCAACTCCACGGTGCCGCTGGTGCGTGGTGGGCGAATTATGTCGCCTCACGTCCAGCTGACCATACCGTGGAATGGGAGGAATTCCGGGAGGCGTTCCGCGCCTATCACATCCCTCCCGGAATCATGAAGAGGAAGTTCCAAGAATTTTTGGAACTGAAGTAGGGCGGGAGGAGTGCCCATGACTACTCCTGTTCCTTCAACCATCTGACGCAATACGCGTCAGACTATATCTCCACTGAGGAGAAGAAGCGGGAACACTTCTATCGGGGGTTACACCCCGAAATGAAGACGCACCTCATTCAGTGGAATCGCATCACCTTCAACGACTTAGTCAATGACGCGATTATGCAAGAAGACGCTCAGCGGGAGTTGGCAGCTGAGCAGAGGAAGCGCAGCGCTCCGCCCAGCAGTGGTGGTGGCGCTCCTCAGAAGTACCGTATGGTGTATCGGACACCATCCGGGCAGCAGTGGCATCTACCGGCGCGACCTTGACGGTTCGGGGGATGTCCTTTTCAGTCACTTCCGTTCCGTCCGCCGATGCCACCACCAAGACAGCAGCAGCAGCAGCAGACGGCACCCCGGGCGTTCCCACCGCCACAACGCGCCCCGGGATTCCGTCCACCGATCAGCGGGGGACCGCCCCGTTTCACCTGCTTCACGTGTGGCCAGGCGGGCCACTTCGCGAAGGACTGTCCCCAGGGGCAGCAGAGCAGCGGGCAAGCCCAGTTCCAGGGCGGTGCTCGAGGCTGACCTCCGGTGAAGAAGGTTGGTCAGCGGACTTGGGGCGTCCGCAACCTCGACAATGAGGATGCCCCAGAGGGAGACAACGTGCTGGCGGGTACGTTCACTCTCAACCATCAAGCCATCATCATACTTTTTGATTCTGGTGCAACCCAAAACTTCATAAGTGCATCATATGTGGTTAAGCATCAGCTGGAAGCCTTTCCAACCGAGTGTTCTTATATGATCTGTTCACCGGGAGGAAAGATTTCAGTACCTAATGGTGGGCGATTCACCATCCGAAATTTCTGAGAAGGACCGCCTCCTTCTCCGCTGCTTTGCAGCGTGCTTCGCTTTCTTTCCACCGCCGCTAACTACTTGCCGGAGTCCTCCTGAGCAATCGCAGCATCAATTATGTCACTGAGGCTGCCGCGATTGAACATCGCCAGCTTGTCCTTCAGGAGCGGGTTAAGCCCCTGGTAGAAGTGGTCCCGCCGCTTCTCGTCAGTATCGGCGTGATACGACGCATAGAGCGCAAGATCGTTGAACGCCCTGGAGTATTCCAGCGCGTTCCGGCTCCCTTGCTGCAGGTGTAGAAACTCCTGCGTCTTCCTCTTCATCAGACCTGGCGGTATGTGATAGGCCCTGAAGGCCGTCCGGAACTCCGCCTAGGTCATAACTCGGTCGGTGGGCTGTGAAGCATTGTAGTTTGCCCACCACGCGCTCGTGGATCCCTGGAGCTGCTGGACCACGAACTGAGTCTTGCGCTGCTCACTTATTTGGAGCAGCCCGAACTTCATCTCTATCGTGCGGGGCCAGTTGTCCGCATCGAGGGGTTCATCTGCCCTTGAGAATACCGGGGGATGAGTCGCTAGGAAGTCAAAGTAGGAGCTCTGTTGACGCTCCTCACGATCTTGATGTCTCTCTGGTCGAGACGTATTTGCAATAAGGGTCTGCAGCAACTCCGTGTGAGGCTGATGAGAACCCACCATTGCCACAACGATGTCGGCCAATGTAACCGTTGGCAGTGGCGGTGGCGGTGTTTGTTGTTGTTATTGCTGCTGTTGCTGTTGCTGTCCCGAGGAATCCTCGGGAGGCTGTTGGGAGGTTTCTCCCCCTTGACTAGAACCCCCAACGTCCGGGTTGGCACGAGTACGAGTCATTCTGAAATTCAAAATAGCAGCGATCAGCACATGTCATACTTAAAAATTTCATATGAAACAGTAGGTATTGAAGCGACGCATGAATAATTTGCACAACATTCACATATATTGATAAAGCATAAACTTTATACAAAATACATTATTCTCGGGTCTCCGAGAAGTCATGCTAATGCCGTCACTACCTATACATACGCTACTGCCTAAACAACATGTCACCGGTTACAAAAGTTTGGGTTGCGCTATCCTGGTTGCCCTACTTGGCAACAGTAACCCCCTACTCGGAGTAGAACTCGACCTCCTGCGGGTCGTCCTCCTCCGGTACCTCTGCTGGTGGCCCCGGATCTACCACCTCCTCTCCCATCTCGGGTTCTCCCATTGCCGGAAAACCCAAGACCACCGGTATGCCCAATACCGGAGGTACGAGATCCTGCAACGCGTGGACCTCGTCCATGGCCTGGTTGTAGTCTTCTTCCCAGCCTTGCCCTTCCTCAATAGCATCATCTCGTTCTTGAGTAAGGTCCTCGTTCTGCTAGGTTAGAGACTGGACCACTTCTTGCAACGCCGTGATGTCGACACGGCTCTTCTTCTTCGCCTTCTTCAGACGATGCAACTGATTATGCTGTTCGTTCAGTCGCTTGATCGTCGGAAGGAGCACATTGCGGAGTGCGCTGTGAGCACTCTCGAAATGGTCTCCACGGCTCGTGCTCCCCTTGACCTTTGCAGTGAGACACTCCGTATGAACCGCTTGGCTGTCCATCACGGCCTTTCCCATCCTCATTTGGAGGCTGAGGTTTGCCTCCGCGGGGCTGTACCTTGGGCACCCCCGATCGGTTGCTTCCCGTTACCTCCCTTCCCACACATGATGAGCCCGTCCCTCCACCGGAACGAGCACGTATGGAGTACCCTCCATCGCTCTCACGTGTAGCTGGCAGAAACGTGACATGGGGTCATGGGCTGCCACTTGCCACCTTCCCTCGGGTTGTCTACCTCTCACCGTGACGGTGAACGGCGCCCAACCGGGTGGCGTAGGTCATGCAAGAACCTCGACATGGATCGTCCACGTCTTGTTCCCCTCCTCGCCTTCTTCCTTGGCGAAGTAGTGCGGCATCTGGTTGTACCCGAAGTATTGAAGCATCTGCCTCAATGTTTCCGGATAGCCGCTGTGGTGAGAACAGTGAGATTCCACCCACCCGTTCTCGAACTGTTTATCCGCTGTCATCTGTAAAAATATATTTGACATCCCTGACCAGTTTCCATATCAATCTGATTTAGACCATGCTAACTGCAAAACCAATTCTGGAGCTCAACATAAAAGTTAAAGCTAACTTCAATAGCTTTACAGAAAGTATTTGCTTGGCCTAGGGTCTGTCCTGGTTCAAAAGTTATGAGATGTCAAAGTTAACAGAATTTCTGGAGAAAATTGGACAGCACCCCCTGCTTCAGGTACTGATTCAATCCAAGAATTCTAGTTAATTCTGCTCCCAATCTGACAAAACGTTCTGTTACAAAGTTGTAACCCATCTAATAATATTTCCATAACTACCTCATTCTCTATTTTTGGATTTTTATGCATAAAGTTATTCTAAATTTACAGAGAGTTTACAGAAAGTCTTTGCTCTGCCCTGTTTTCTGGACAGTTCCAACTCTACTGCATTTTTCGATTGGTTAAGGGATGAAACACCTCTGTACCTCCACAGAAAAGTTGCAAAGCTCTTCCAAAGCTTTCCATAAATGTATCATATGACCCCAACCTCGAAATAAATCAACCTCTAACCTCTGATTAACTTCAGCCTTAATTCAGCTGAACACAGGGGACTCTGTCCTTAATATCCTATAAGTTGAAAACTTGTTAACTTTGAATATCCTGATTAAGGGAAGGAGTTACATCAAGTTTTAATGCTTTGGATCAAAACTTTCAAGTTTTATAATGAAGTTGCTCATTTAATGGAGTGTGACGTCGATGCGTCAACAGAGCATGTCGGTACTACGTCCTCACAAAGAAAAACCTATACCGGACTTAGCCGGCTTCGTTATTTCAGTGGCACTAAGCGTCACTCGCACACGGATACTACACGTCTACCGTCTCGTGGTTCGACTACCTGCAGATATTTCACACAATCGTCAGGCTCGGCTGCACACCGAGCCCGGTATCCATACTTCGTACACCCGGCCGTCATCACTCGCCCGGATGTTCTCAAGCCAAACACGCCTGGAGCTACGTGTTCACGTTACTGACCACGTGACGGGGTCTCCCAAATTGCACCACGCACGCCAGGGACAGACGTTGCTTGAATACCCAAACGACATAAAGAGTCGTAGAGGATATTAAAGCGGGTCGGGTTACCTGCCACCTGTGGGGCTCCACCCTTCAGCTTGCGCGCACTGGTGGACAGCGCGTACGTGCACCCCCCAAGACATAAAGCGTCCCGAGATGCACGATTTTCTGACATAAGCAATTAGGTTAGTATGCCACTTTCTATACACTAATAACATCCTTATATGGGCTACTAACTCGTTCCTCACTGGATTTTTGAAAAAGATGACCTTTTTAGTGCGTTAAACCTCAAGCGAGCTCTGATACCAACGCTGACACGACCCCACGGTCTTGTCGAGCCAGGATCACGCTGAGGGGTGCTGCGTTGCACAGCACCGGATAACACACATGAAAGGTACAAAGCGGAAGCGAAGTTTTATTACATAAACAGCTTTATGAACATTTTTACAACAAAATACGTTCAGTCTACACTCACGGGCGTAGACTACGCATCGAGTTCACGTTCAGCCCGTGAACGTGTCCCCGCTAGCACGCACACACACTAACATGGCGGCGTGCACGACTCCCACTCGACGGGATTCCCCTCCTGGGGTTCCGTCTCCTCCTCGGGAGTCGCTTCCTCATAGAACCCTGCAAAAGCTTCAAACACAAGCAGTGAGCACGAAGGCTCAGCAAGACTGACCCGTCTTTCCTAAGCATGGAACTTCTACATGAGGGGTGATGGGTACATGAGATAAAACGATTTGCAAAGGACTCGCCTAATTATTGGAACCTTACTTTCAAGTTTTAGCAGCAGGTTGTGGGGAACCTTACGCTAAGGCACATGAGAGAGACGCAGTCAAACAAGAAACGCATTTCTCTCATGTACTTTGCCCAAAGTTGAAAGGAACTTTAATTAGCTCTAAACTATGGCAAAACATTAACAATCAAGTCCATCTTTCAATCAGCAACATTTTAACATGTGACTAGCCTGTTCTTTCTACGTCACGGTACAGTGAACAAGTGGTACTCACTGACTGTGAGGGACGGTGATTATAATCGATTTACACCTGCAGGGTTACCCGAATAACCCGTCACGTACGCCCGTACTCGATGTTGCCTACAGCAACCGTCACAGACACCGTATGCAACCACCTTTCACCCGTTAGTCAAATGTTGAACCGGTCCAATCGTCCCGAGCAAGGGGTCCCTGCACGCGCATCTCAGTGCCGCCAGCCGATTTACACTTCGAGCTCTCAACCTACCCTCTGAACGACCAGCTATGCCTCAACACCCAGCTACCCGAGTTACATCGGTTTTCCGGTTCCCATATAGCCGGTAGGTCTTCGGTACTGTTCTATCTTGTTCAACAGGCCTGCACATGGCTCGGTCCTCAATCGACACAAACGGAGCTATAGCACCCAGGCTCCAAAGTCCTGCTGCCCTTACTCTCCGCTCGGTCTCATTTTTCTTGCCATGTGTATCATGTGCTATCTCTACCCGAGTCGAGTGCCTCTAGCCTATGCTCGCGAGTAGTTCCAACTACTCGACTTGTACTGAATCCTACATTATCATGGCATTGCAGTAGCTAATTGGGGTTTTCAATCCTAATCCCAAACCATGGTGTTCTTGGCTATGCAATTGAATTTTCAAACAAGACTCCAATGCAAGAAAGGATGATACTCAAATACGTGCTCAAAACAATAAAAATTTGTAAAAAGGTTAATGCAAACCGGAGCTTGCCTTGCTGCTCTTGGTCATAGGTTATCTGCTCTTCCGGAGTAACAAAGTCTAGGACTTCGGGTTCCTCCTCGACCTTAGCGACTACATGAGGTAACAAGTACATGTATTAATTTAAATGCATTTGATTTGAGTTCTAAACTTGTGAAGGTTATAATTCCCGCTAGACAGACTCAATGACTCTGAAATTTTTACTGTGGTTTGGATACAACCTAAACAGAGATTTGGCCAAGTTTTAGTTGCAGCAAAGCTCATTTGAGCCCTCCACAATTAATTATGTACTTGACCTTAATTGGAGCCGTTAGGGTGTTCTAGGGATTTTCATGGAGCAAGCCATGCCTTTCTGAAAACTAGATTTTAAGATGGTTCTAATGGTCTCACTTAATTTGAAGGCTCCTAGCTAAAGATATGAGCTAAAAAATTTCAGAGAAAATTCTAAAAATGTTTCTGAACATTTTCTATTTTCTCTGGGACAGTTTTATTAATCACACCATTAGGTGGATCAAATGAGCTCGAATGGATGTGAAATTTTTACGGTAGTTCCGGGATATTTTGGTGAACATCCCAGCAAAATTCCAGAATTTTCCTCGAAGGGATTCTGCAGTTAAAATTCCAAACAGTTTAAAATTTGATGAATTAATTCTGGAGAAATAAGGATTTTCATGAAGTTAAACTTGATTTTCTGCAAAGTACTCAGAGAGCTGAATCCAACAAAATTTGGTTCACTTGATTTGGATGTTCCTAGCCAGAGTTATGAGGATTTGAAGTTTGAATGAATTCTGAAAATCGGGGAAAAGTTCAAATCTGCCGGTGGGTCCACGGTACACGTGTCGGGCACTGGAGCAACGGCACACCGGGGTCCACGGAGTTTTTGCGCGCCAGAACACCAGATCAGAGCCGCAGACAGATCACTTTTAAAATCCGAGCCGCTGACGGCCGGGACCCACCCCTTCATCTACCTCTCGCCGCCCGCGCTCTGCCACCGCGACACCTCGCCGGAGATCTCGCCGGCAGCCTCTGTGGTGCTCCAAACTTCCTGATTCTGGCCGCCCCTGCCTATTTCCACTCGGGGAACATGATTCCGGGCTTAGTTTGTCATGAAAATGGCCGGCACCTGGTCGGTGACGAGTGGCAGCCTCGAGAGGACTTCTTCCGTGTCGGCCGACCTCCCTAGCACCCCAATCGATCTAGCAAACGGTCGGGAAGCATCAGTGGACCTTCGGAAAGGTCGACATGAGCTCCACGGAGCTCGGAAAGGGCTCTGTTGGGCTGTCATCATGCGACCTAGGCCGGAAATCGGGATTTTTACTAAAACCCGGAGAACAGCGGTTTCCCTCAATGGTTCTTCGTGGTTCCTGCTCCTATGGACTCGTACGGGCACCTAGAAGTGATCCCCTCCACGAGAGGATGAGTGGTGCAGTGTGGATTACGAATTTCGCGGATCGCTTCCGACTCCACTTTTGCATATCGTCGCGAAAACATGAAATTCCGGCGTGAGCATTCTATGTCATGCCGCCGGAGCTTGCGGAAATGGAAGAGGGACTGAAGGCGAACCTCTTTGCTGTTCACAGCTCGGCGAACGGTAGGCTCTGGTGGCCGTACGGATCGCTCCCGCGGTGGTGGCTCAAGCTGAACCGGCAGAGAAAAGATCGTCGTGGTGGAGCTCGGGGAGGGCTGCTCCGGGCCTGGAACTGGCGCGATGGTGTCCAGGAAGCCTTGGCGCACCCGGTGCTGGTCTCAGATCGCCGGGAGGATCACTGGATCGGCCGGGCGATGAGGGACCGAGAGTTCAACCGAGCGGCGAGGAGTTTCAGCTTTCTGGGTAGAAACGCGACGAGGCAGTGGTGAAATGCACCGGTGACCGCTCGGGCGCGTAGATAAAGGCCCCGAGAGTCGGTTCCGCGGCTGAGATCGGCAAGCAGCTGGTGGCCTTGCCGTTTCTTCGCCATGGCGGCAGCTCGGTTCAGCGCAAGAACCCGAGTGCAGAGTTCAGTCAGCTGAGTTCTCTTCAGTGGCTGACAAGTGGGTCCCACTCTCACTTATAACCCCTAAAATTAACTCCATATTACTGTTGTAAACAGTAAGCCCTAAAATGCCCATGGTGATTTGAATTATTCACCCCTGAGCCATTTGTATTGGTTAGAATTCAAATTGGGTTTGGTTTGACTAAATTTCAGCACATGTTCAGTTTGAAATTCAAATAAAGTTTGAATTTGCTATGCTTAGCTCATGTCAAGATCAACTCCAAATGGAGTGAAAATTGGTGTGTGAGCTCACAAAAATATGCTGAGTATGAATATGTTTCCCAGTTTTGAATTCATGCGGTAAAAACAGTTTGAATTTGAATTTGAGTTCAAACCACCCTCTTTCTAGCTATACCCAAAAATACCTCAAAAGGTTTTGAATTTGGCTGAAACTTGGCATGGACATCCCTAGCAAGGTGTAGGAGTTTTCATATGTCCAGCCCCTAGATGATGCATGTGGGAAATACCACTTTTGCATTTTGTGGGTTTATTCTCTAATGAGCATGTTGATAATGGTTACTTGCTCTTCAAATGTGTTCATCAACTTTCTTCAAATGAGGTGTGTTGTGTGGTGATGAACACTTTAAACATGTGTCAAAAACTTAGGCCTTTACACTACTTCTCCTCGCTTGTCCAAAACCTTAAATGGCCCGATGTAGGGAGGTGCTAACTTTCCTTTGACGTTGAAACATCGTTGGCCTCAGATAGGCGATACCTTAAGGTATACGAAGTCTCCTACTTCAAAAGTCAACTTCCTTCGCCTATTGTCCGCATAGCCTTTCTGTCGTGACTGAGCAGCCTTCAAGTTCTCCCGTATTGTTTGGACTTGCTTCTCAGCTTCTTGTAGCACTTCGGGTCCAAACACTTGGTTCTCTCTGGTCTCCTTCCAAAACAGCAATGTTCAACACCGTCTACCATACAATGCTTTGAAAGGTGACATCTTCAAGCTGGCTTGATAGCTGTTGTTATAGGAGAATTCAGCATACGGCAAGCTCCTATCCCAACTACGCCCATGTTTCAAGGCGCAAGCTCTCAACATGTCCTCCAAAATTTGGTTTGTCCTTTCTGTTTGTCCATTAGTCTGTGGGTGGTAGGCGGAGCTAAAATCCAGTCGTGTACCCATAGCTTCATGCAGCTTCTTCCAGAACCTAGAGGTAAACTGAGTACCCCGGTCTGAAACTATCCTCTTCGGGACTCCATGACGGCACACGATTTGCTCCATGTACAGCTCAGCTAGTTGTGCAACGTTGTACGCGGTCTTAACAGGAAGAAAATGGGCTGTTTTCATCAATCGGTCCATGATAACCCAGATTGAGTCGTAACCCGATCGAGTACGTGGTAATCCGACGATGAAATCCATACTGATGTCTTCCCACTTCCACTCGGGTACTTTCAATGGTTGCAACAGTCCAGCGGGTCTTTGATGTTCGGCCTTCACCCGTTGGCACGTGTCGCATAGGGCAACATACTCTGCTATGTCCCTTTTCATAACATCCCACCAATAACACGTTTTCAGATCCTTGTACATATTTGTACTGCCGGGATGTATGGAATAAGGTGAATCATGTGCCTCTTTTAATATGGTGTCGCGGATATGCTTCACGTTAGGCACATAAATTCTTTTTCCTAACCAAAGTGTACCCTTCTCATCTTCCTTGAAGTCCTTCTCTATGCCTTGTCGGATTCTTTCCTTGATCTCCTTGATTTCCTCATCCGTTGCTTGGCCACCTCTTATCTCTTGTTCCAGCGACGAATGGAGTTCCATTATTTCCATCTCGTTCAAAAATCCGAGATGTAACCGTTCGAACTCCTTGCGTAGCTCGGGTGGTATCTCCCGAACCGTGAGTTGGTGACATGCTCCCTTTCGGCTCAATGCATCAGCTACTACATTGGCCTTTTGTAAGGGCCTCAGTTTTTGACACATATTTGAAGTGTTCATCACCATACACACACACACCTCAATTGAGGAAATTTGATGAACACAAATGAAGAGCAAGTAACCACCATCAACATGCTCATTAGAGAACAAACTCACATATTGCAAAAGTGGTATTTCTCACATGTGATATAGAGGGGCTGGGCATATGAAAACTCCTACACATTGCTAAGGATGTCCATGCCAAGTTTCACCCAAATTCAAAACCTTTTTGAGGTCATTTTGGGTATAGCTAGAAGGAGGGCAGTTTGAAACCATATTCAATTTCAAACTGTTTTTATCCCATGAATTCAAAAGTGGGAGGCATATTCTTATTCAGCACATTTTTGTGAGCCCACACACCAATTTTCACTCCATTTGGAGTTGATCTTGACATGAGCTAAGTGGGGCAAATTCAAACTTTATTTGAATTCCAAACTGAACATGTGCTGAAATTCATTCAAACAAACCCAATTTGAATTCTAACCAATTCAAATGGCTCATGGGTGAATAATTTAAATCACCATGGTTATTTTGGGGCTCACTGTTTACAACAGTGATTAGGAGTAAATTTCTGATGTTAAAATTGGAAGTGGGACCCACATGTCAGCCACTACTCCAAATCAAACCGACTGAAAACCGAGCTCGGGTTCTTGCGCCGGACTGAGCAGCCGCCACGGCGCCGGACTGAAAATTAATCTTGTTTGATTGCGGCTCTCTCATGTTCCTTAGCATAAGGTTCTCCACAACCTGCTGCTAAAACTTGAAAGTAAGGTTTTACTAATTAGGCGAGTCCATGCAAATGATTTTTCCTCATGTAACCTATCAATCCCTCATGTAGAAGTTCCATGTTTAGGGGAGACGGGTCAGTCTTGCTGATCCTTCGTGCTCACTGCTTGTGTTTGAAGCTTTTGCAGGGTTCTATGAGGAAGGGACTCCCGAAGAGGAGACGGAACCCCAGGAGGGGAACCCCGTCGAGTGGGAGTCGTGCACGCCGCAGAGTTAGTGTGCGTGTGTGCTAGCAAGGACACGTTCAAGGGCTGGACGTGGACTTGATGCGTAGTCTACGCCCGTGAGTGTAGACTGGACTTATTTTGATGTACAAATGTTCATAAACCACTTTATGTAATAAAAGTTTGCTTTCACTTTGTAACTTTTATGTGTGTTATCCGGTGTTGTGCAACGCAGCACCCCTCAGCGTGATCCTGGATCGACAAGACCGTGGGGTCGTGTCAGCGTTGGTATCAGAGCTCGCTTGAGGTTTAACGCACTACAAAGGTCATCTTTTTCAAAATTCCAGTGAGGAACGAGTTAGTAGCCCGTATAAGGATGTTATTAGCGTATAGAAAGTGGCATACTAACCTATTTGTCTATGTCAGAAAATCGTGCATCTCGGGACGTTTATGTCTTGGGGGGTGCACGTAAGCGCTGTCCACCAGTGCGCACAAGCTGAAGGGTGGAGCCCCACGGGTGGCAGGTAACCCGACCCGCTTTGATATCCTCTACGACTCTTCATGTCGTTTGGGGTATTCGAGCAACGTCTGTCCCTGGCGTGCGTGGTGCAACTTGGGAGACCCCGTCACGTGGTCTGAAACGTGAACACGTAACTCAAGGCATGTTTGGCCTGAGAACATCCGGGCGAGTGATGATGGCCGGGTGTACGAACTGTATGGATACCGGACTAGGTGTGCAGCCGAGTCTGACGATTGTTTGAGTTTCTGCAGGTAGTCTAACCACGAAACAGTAGACGTGTAGCATCCGTGTGTGAGTGACGTTTAGTGCCACTGAAGTAACGAAGCCGGCTAAGTCCGGTATAGGTTTTTCTTTGTGAGGACGTAGTACCGACATAATCTGGTGACGCATCGACGTCACACCCCATTAAATGAACAACTTCATTTAAAACATGAAGGTTTTGATCCAAAGTAGTAAAACTTGATGTAACTCCTTCCCTTAATCAGAATATTCAAAGTTAACAAGTTTTCAACTTATAGGTTGTTAAGGACAGAGCACTCTGTTTTCAGCCGAGTTAAGACTGAAGTTAATAAGAGGTTACAGGTTGAGTTCTTTCGAGGTTGGGTGTGGCGGACCGGAATCCGCTCATCCAGGATCGCAGAGTGTGGTGCCACGCGATGCGACACCTGACAGAACATGTCATAAGAACATAATATATTACATGGGAAAAACAACTGAAACTGTACAAACAGGTACAAACTTCAGTTACAACTATTGTTTATATTACACAGCGGAAGTCTACACTATACAACTCACGTCCGCCTATCTAGCAAAAGTTGGTTGCTCAGCCCTAGGGCAACCCACACTAGCTGCACTCCTCAGCTCAGCGCGGCGTGTACGGCTCCCACTCAGCCGTGGTCCCCGACGGAGGGTAACCCTCGCCGGTGGACTCGTACTCCGAGTCCGTGGGTGGCTCCTCACCTGAAAAACAATTAAGCAGCAACCGTGAGCACAAAGGCTCAGCAAGGCTTAACCGACTCACCTAAGCATGAAACTCTACATGAGGGGTACAATGGACATAGGATAGTAACATTTGAGCAAAAGGACACGCCTACAAGTTCATCCTTAGTTCATCTTTTAGCAACAAGTTAACAGTTCATGAAGTCTGAAATTTAGTAAGCAGTATTTGGTGGCACACATGTAGCAATACAATTATATCAACCAGCAATATTGAATCAACATGTTTCATCCATTAATCTACGTCACGACTCAGTGACCAAGTGGTACTCTTCACCGCGAGGGACGGCGAATCGACTCGATATACACCTGCAGGGAAACCCAAAGAGCACGTCACGTACGCCCACCCGTGGAGCTGCACAGCACGCTCACTCGATGTCGTACGGGACAACCTTTCACCCAACAGCCCAAACGTCGAACCGGTCGCACCGAAACGAGCAGGAGGTTCCCCACATGGAGCATCTCTCTATGGCCGTTGGCAGATTTCCCCCTTGCTGCCCTCAGCCTACACCTATAAATCGGTGCGTTATGCCTCGACGCCCGGAGGTTTAGGCTACATCGGTTTATCGGGGCCCAAATACCCGATATGCCTTCGGTACGTTCAAACTTGATCAGCGTGGGCCGCACACGGCTCGGTCCTCAATCGACACGGACAGGGCTGTGCACACAAGACTCCCTCTTGCTGCGTCCTAGCCCCTGCCTAGCCTCATTTTCATTACTAATGTGATCTCACATCGCTCAACCGAACCCGTGCGTCCCAAGCCTATCTCGCGAGTAGATTCCAACTACTCGACTTGTACCGAAGCCCTATGAATCTTTAAGCATAGCCTATCTACTCGAGGTCTTAGACACTACCCTCACTCTTTTAGGAACCTTTGGTTATGCAAGTGGGGTTTCATTCATCCTATACCTAATGCAAAATCATACTTCATATGACACATGTAAACAAAGTAAGACTTATAAAAGGGTTAATGAAAACCGGGGCTTGCCTTGTTGCTGCTGGTCAGGGGTTAGTTCCTCTTCCGAAAGGAGGAAGTCCAGCACTTTCGGAGTCTCTTCTTCAATGTCTACACGTTTAATACAATACTACATGTTAATTTGAATGTAATGTGTGAACTGGAATACCTCATTGCTAATAACTCTAGCTAGCCCTTCCCTTTGGTTCTGAAATTTTTATGGTGGACTGGTAGGGTCCTAACCAGAGTTGTGACCAAGTTTTATTTGAAACAAAGTTCATTTGAACCTTGTACAAATAGAAGCCCATTTGGTCAATAATTGAGCCTCTGGATGATTCCAGGGGTTTTCATGGCTCCAACCATTACTTTCTGGAAACTAGACTTTAAGATGGTTCTAATGGAGTTGGTTTTATGTCATTTGAAGAATTCTACCGAAAGTTATGCCCTAATTAAGATTTGAGAAAAATCTGAAAAATGTTTCTGTACATTTTTCTATTTCTCAGGGCAGTTCTCTTAATCACCCCATCAGAATAACTAAATGAACTTGGATGAGTCTGAAATTTTTACTGGGATTCAGGGATTGTTTAATGAACCTCTCAGCCAAATTTCAGAATTTTTCATAAAGTAGTTCTCCAGATAAAATTCCCGACATTTTAAACTTTAGGGATTTAATTCTGGAAAACTATTCACTTTCATGAGCTGAATTTGGTATTGCAGGAAAGTGCTCAGAGAGCTAAATCCAACCAAATTTGGTTCACTCGATTTGGAGCTTTCTAGCCAAAGTTATGAGGATTTGAAGTTTGGAATAATCCTGAAAATCGGGGGAAAAATTTAAACTCTCGGGCCCGCGGGGACACGTGTCGAGCGCGGAGGTGTCCGGCACACCGAAGATACCACACGTGTCGAGCGCGGAGGTGTCCGGCACACCAGAGCTCACAGGGTATTTGCGCGCCAGCACAGCCGATCCCCGGCCACACCCGGTCCCGGTTTAATTTCTTCAGCCGCTGACACGTGGGCCAGCCGGCTTCGTCTTCCTCCCGCCGTTCTCTCACGCCCGCGCCGCCGACCTCACCGGAGCAGGCTCGGGGCTCGCCGGCTCGCCGCTGCCGGACCTCCCAGGGGCTGAAACTCGCCGCCAGGGGGTTGTCGACGTCGAGGAACACATCGGTGGTGTCAGGTCGGGCTGGGGGTGACCGAAAATAGCTCGGCGACGTGCCGCTGCCTCGGTTGAGGTTCGACACCGTCGACCGTGGTTTCTAAACCCACCAACACCTCGAACAAACGGCCCTACAGCATCAGTGTACCTCTAGGAAGCTCGACAAGGTGTCAAAAGGGTTCAGGGATGGCGGCAAGTCGGTCGGCACCGTGTGACCGATCGTGCCCGCCATGACCGCCCTCGATGGAGCTCGAAATTCGTCACTCCTAGACAGTTTCACGCTACGGATGCAGAAAAGAACTTGATTGCCGGCTAGTTCAGCGTCTATGTGTAAGATTTGATGACCTCCGAAAAATCATAGAGCGAGAATTTAAAGAAACCGTACCGGAAGCTTGGGTTACGGTCGCCGGAGCAAAAACTAGAAATTCTCTGCGGGTTCTTCACGGTTGGCTTCCAAACTTGGAGGAGAGCCGCACGGTGGTCGCGCGCTCCTGTTGCCTCTCTCGCTGGACCGTGAAAACGCCTGTGGAACGCTGCCCACGGGCGCCTGACTCTCGGCTGAGGCTAGGTCACCGCGGTGGCGATCGTTTTTGGGCAAAGGAGGTCGGAGCTCGAGGTTTCTGGCATTGGAGAGGTGGAGTGCGAGCTCAGGTGGCTGTCTAGCAGCTCAGGGACAAAGGAGGAGATGGTTTTGCTGGTTTTCCAGATTGAGCAGAGAGCTGCGGCGAGAAACAATGCCGCTGCTCGGGTTTGCCTGCGAGAAGATAAAGCCGGCCGACTCCTGCTCAGCTGAGGCGGTGCTGGTCGCGTGGGGGCACGAGCCAGCCGCCCTGGGCGCCAGCACGCGGAGAGGGAAGCAGCTGGTGGCGCCGGTAGCTGCTCGGTGGCGCAGCCGACAGCTGCTCGGTGGGATTTCCCACCGAGACTCTGACTTTGGGTGCAAGTTTCTCCTTCTCCCCTCTATGACATGTGGGTCCCACCCGGGGTTTTACCCTCTGAAATTTACTCCTAATCACTGTTGTGAACAGTGAGCCCCATAATACCCCTGGTGATTCAAATTATTCGCCCCTGAGCCATTTGAATTGAATAGAATTCAAATTGGGTTCGGTTTGAGTGAATTTCAGCACAAGTTCAGTTTTGAATTCAAATAAAGTTTGAATTCGTCCCACTTAGCTCATGTCAAGATCAACTCCGAATGGAGTGAAAATTGGTGTGGTGTGGTGATGAACACTTCAAATGTGTGCCAAAACTGAGGCCCTTACATTCCTCCCCTTTTAAAAGAATCTCGTCCCGAGATTACAAAAGAAGAGATAGCGATGTAGTAGGGACTTACTCTTGTTGAGAAGCCATGAACTCTGGGTAATTTGAACGAAGGAATTCCTCGCTCTCCCACGTCGCTTCTTCCACGGTGTGGTTACTCCAGAGGATCTCGTAGAACCACAACGTTCTGCTACGCGTGGTTCGGGCTTTCTCATCAAGGATTTCCACCGGATACTCATCATATGTTAAATCCGGTTTCAGCTCGCTGATGTCTTCGGTAGGAACAGCAGCTGTATGCTTCAAACATTTTCGCAGTTGCGAAACATGGAAAACATCATGGACACCAGCAAGAGATGCCGGTAGCTCCAATCTATACGCTGCTGGTCCACACTTCTCGGTGATAGCATAGGGTCCAATGAAACGGGGAGCGAGCTTTCCCTTCACACCGAACCGGTGCACGCCCTTCATCGGAGACACGCGTAGGTACACGTGTTCCCCAACGTCAAAGTGCAATGGCCTACGCCTCTTATCAGCGTAGCTCTTCTGTTGGGATTGAGCGGCTTTTAAATTGGCTTGAATTGTCCGAACGCGCTCTTCGGCGTCGTTCACCACATCAACCCTGAATGTGACCCTTTCACCGGACTCGCACCAATTTAATGGGGTGCGGCACTTGCGACCGTAGAGAGCTTCGTAGGGTGCCATCTTGATACTCACCTGATAGCCGTTGTTGTACGAGAATTCCGCCAATGGTAGGTTATTATCCCAGTTCCTACCATGGTGGATGGCACATGCTCTCAACATGTCCTCCAGAACTTGATTCACCCTCTCTGTCTGGCCATCTGTCTGAGGGTGGTAGGCGGAGCTCCTAATCAGTTTAGTACCCAAAGCAGCGTGCAACTGCTCCCAAAAGCGAGATACAAACAATGCACCTCGGTCCGAGACTATGGTCTTGGGTACACCATGCAGGCATAGAATCCTGGCAATGTATAACTCCGCATATCGGTTGGCATGAAAATGTGTATGTACGGGGATGAATTGAGCTGACTTGGTCAGTCGGTCAACAATCACCCAAATGGAATCATGTTTGCTGGATGTTAGCGGTAATCCCACAATGAAATCCATGCTCACATCTTCCCATTTCCATGCTGGAATTTTCAGGGGTTGCAGCAGCCCTGATTTCCTCATATGATCAGCCTTCACTCGTCTAAACGTATCACACTCGGATACGTACTTAGCTACCTCCCGCTTTATCCGTGTCTACCAAAATTTCTTTTTCAAATCTTGGTACATTTTGTTGCTGCCCGGATGAATGGAGTACTTGGACAAGTGAGCTTCATCGAGGATCTTCTTTCTCAACTCCATATCCCGGTGTACGACTATGCGGTCATTAAACCACAGCGTCCCCTCATCATCTTTCCGGAAACATTTGATCTTTCCATTGTCTATCCGTCTCCGGAGATGTGCCATGCCTTTATCCGTCTTCTGAGCTGCAATGATATCCTCCCTAATAGTAGGGATGAGGGCAAGGTTGTACAGCGATCCATAAGGAACCAAGTATAAACTTGGCTCTTCCTCCTCCACCGGTGTAATGGTGAGGTGATGGACATGTGATTTCCGACTCAGCGCATCGGCAACCACATTCGCCTTGCCGGGGTGCTAGTGAATCTCAATTTCATAGTCCTTGATTAATTCTAACCACCTCCGTTGCCTCATGTTCAGCTCCTTCTGGGTGAAAATGTATTTCAAGCTCTTGTGGTCGGTGTAGAGATGCACCAAATTCCCCAGGAGATAGTGCCTCCACATTTTCAGCGCCAAAACCACTGCAGCAAGCTCAAGGTCATGAGTGGGATAATGCTGCTCATGGTTCCGAAGTTGGCGTGAGCCATAAGCGACCACACGTCCTTCCTGCATCAACACGCAGCCGAGCCCAATACCGGACGCGTCACAATACACGTCGAAGGGCTTTGTTGTATCCGGCTGAGCTAAGACCGGGGCTGTTGTGAGATGCTTCACCAATGTTCGGAACGCTCCTTCACACGCCGTGTTCCAAACATATTGCTTCCCTTTCTTCAGCAACTCTGTCATCGGCTTAGCGAGCTTGGAGAAGCTTGGAATGAATCTCCGGTAGTATCCCGCTAACCCTAGGAAGCTTCTGACTTCATGAACTGAAGTGGGAGCTTTCCATTTCAACACTTGCTCTATTTTACTTGGGTCAACCGCAATGCCTTCAGCTGAGATGATATGTCCCAAGAATGGCACTTGGCTGATCTAAAATTCACATTTGTTGAACTTGGCGTAAAGCTTGTGGTCTCGCAATCGTTGAAGAACGATCCGCAAGTGTTCGGCCTGTTCGGCTTCTGTCTTGGAGTAAACCAAGATATCGTCGATGAACACTACCACGAACTTGTCCAGCTCCGGCATGAACACCGAGTTCATGAGATACATGAAATGGGCTGGAGCATTTGTGAGACCAAAGGACATGACGAGATATTCATATAATCCATATCTCGTTGAGAAGGCCGTCTTCGGGATATCCTCTGCCCGGATCTTTATCTGGTGATATCCAGAGCGAAGGTCCAACTTGGAGAACACACTTGCACCCACAAGTTGATCAAACAATATGTCGATGCGGGGCAGTGGGTACTTATTCTTGATGGTGACGGCGTTGAGCGGCCGGTAATCCACACACAGCCTCAGGGTTTCATCCTTCTTCTTCACGAATAGCACCGAGCATCCCCAAGGCGAGGAACTCGGCCTAATGAAACCCTTGCTCAACAGATTATTGAGCTGTTCTTTCAGTTCCACCAGCTCATTTGGAGCCATCTTGTATGGTCTCCGTGATATGGGCGTAGTTCCGGGTGCGAGCTCGATCTTGAACTCGACATCCCGCTCAGGTGGCATGCCCGGAAGGTCATCCGGGAACACGTTGGGATACTCCCGGACTACGGGGATGTCTTCTAACTTGAGAGCCTCAGCACTATTGATTGCTGAAACCTCTCTGACTGGATTATCTAATAGGAGGGACTGCGGATGGTGTAATGGGGAGTTGAGGTGAATAGTCCGTGATGGGGTTTCCAGGACAGCGCCATGGTAGCTTAGCCATGACATTCCCAAGATTGCATCAATCTTCTGTCCCTCAAGGATAATCATAGTGGTGGGATATATCTTCCCACCTAAGCACAGTGGTGCTTTTGGAACCATCATCGTTGCTGAAATCTTCCCTCCCGGTGAGCAGATCATATACGAACACTCGGTTGGAAAAACTTCCAGCTGATGCTTAGACACATATGATGCACTAATGAAGTTGTGGGTTGCACCAGAATCAAAAAGTATGATGATGGCTTGATGGTTGAGAGTAAACGTACCCGCCAGCACGTTGTCTCCCTCTGGGGCGTCCTCATTGTCGAGGTTGCGGACGCCTCCAGTCCGCTGACCAACCTTCTTCACCGGAGGTCGGCCTCGAGCACCGCCCTGGAGCTGGGCTTGCCCGCTGCTCTGCTGCCCCTGGGGACAGTCCTTCACGAAGTGGCCCGCCTGGCCACACGTGAAGCAGGTGAAACGGGGCGGTCCCCCGCTGATAGGTGGACGGAAACCCGGGGCGCGTTGTGGCGGTGGAAACGCCCGGGGTACCGTCTGCTGCTGTCTTGGTGGCGGCATCGGCGGACGGAACGGGGGTGCTTGGAACGAACGTCCCCGAACTGTTGAGGTCGCGCCGGTGGATGCCACTGCTGTCCGGATGGTGTCCGATACACCATACGGTACTTCTGGGGCGCGCCACCACCGCTGCTAGGTGGAGTGCTGCGCTTCCTCTGCTCAGCTGTCAACTCCCGCTGAGCGTCCTCTTGCATGATCGCGGCATTGACTAAGTCGTTGAATGTGCCACGATTCCACTGAACGAGATGGGTCTTCATGTCGGGGTGTAACCCCCGATAGAAGTGTTCCCGCTTTTTCTCCTCGGTGGAGATGTAGTCTGACGCATATTGCGCCAGATGGTTGAAAGCACGGGAGTAGTCATGGGCACTCCTCCCGCCCTGCTTCAGCTCCAAGAATTCTTGGAACTTCCTCTTCATGATTCCGGGGGGAATGTGGTAGGCGCGGAACGCCTCCAGGAACTCTTGCCATTCCACGGCATGGACAGCCGGACGTGAGGCGACATAATTCGCCCACCACGCACCAGCGGCACCGTGGAGCTGCTGTGCTGCGAACAGGGCCTTCTGTCGCTCCGTACACTGGAGCAGCCCAAACTTGGACTCGATAGTCCGCAGCCAGTTGTCAGCCTCCAGTGGTTCTTCAGCTTCGGTGAACACTGGAGGGTGCGTACTCATGAAATCCGAGTACGACACTTCGCGGGGCTCACGAGGCTCTCGCTCTTGATGTCCCCCCGCCTGGGACGTATTCTGCACGATCGTGCGGAGCAGGTCGGTCTGCTCCTCACGACCTCCCACCAGTGCCGCTATCACATCCGCTAGAGTAAGCGGAGGCGGCGGTGGTGGCTGCTGCTGCGGGGTACTGTCGTAGGCCGGTGGCTGGGAGTCATCGCCTCCCTGTTGGCTAGAGCCACCAACTCGTGCGTGGTCCTAGTACGAACCATCTGCAACCACATGACATTAAACATCAGTCCCGCAACATTTTGCATGCAGTCCAATAGAAATGGACGTAAAAACATTATGACAACAAAAACATGCGATATATCTCGTAAGTAGATAATGCAATAACTTTGCACAAGCTACACCATTACCAGACCAAACACAAGCTAGTTTAATCCAACTTGATGAACCTCCATTTTGGAAGCTCACCATAACTGGGTTTTGGTCTCTACGAGACATTATTATCATGTTGTCATCACGTATCCACCTGTTGGGTACAACACCCTCTCCAAAGAGTTCAACTGTCATTCTTCTGTCAGAATGACCAGTTTCTACCTATTCCAAGTTTTGATCTGGTTCTGGGCATTTTCATGACTCAAGTTGAATACCAAAGTTAAAGTTAACTTCAGTATCTTCCCAACGAGTATTGAATTGCCCCCAGATCAGCCTTGGTTAAAAAGTTATGCTAATTCAAAGTCAGCAGAATTTCTGGAAGAATTTTTAACAGCACCTCCCTTGGAAGTTGCTGTTTTCCATTCGAGTTTCCACTGAAATCTGTGCTGAAACTTCAGAAACTTTGAATTGCAAAGATATCACACATCTTCTACTCTTTCTATGGAGGTATCATATGAAATTTTTGGGTTTTGCTACTGGGAGTTATGTTTGAAAAACAAAACAGCTCCGAGAATGTTTTACTCTGTCCTGGTTCTGGACAGTTTACATTCCTCTGGAATTTAAGCCATCTTAAGGTGTGTTTCAGCTCTGGGAGTCTACAACAAAGTTGTAGAGTACTTAAATATCTTCCCAGAACTATATAGCACACCTCTCTGGGCTAAAAGACCTGTGAGTTATGCCCTGTTGAAGATCAGCAAACGTGCTGCCCAAAACAGAGCACTCTGTTTTTATGTCTTTTGGCTACACTGCTCCACTATCCCATTCTTATACCCAATCAGGGTCCTAAATGTTGAACCTATAGATTTTAATTCCTTGTTATTGTTTTCATGCATATGACTACAATATCTCGGTACTACGTTCCTCACAAAAGAAAATCCTAACCGCATTATACCGGCATATACGTCTCAAATGTAGCACTAAACGGTCTCTCGCACACGTTTTCTACCCGAATACATACATGGTTAATACCTGCAAAAGACCACACAATAATGGTTCACTCAAGGGTTTTGTTTCCATTTCAGGCAGTACCATATTTAAAGTAAATACAAACGCCCGTATCATTGTCATACGGCCGTCCTTGAGCTAAGTCACGTCTCAAGGCACGTGATCGTGTTTCAACACCACACGACGGGGAACCCGAGTAGGTCATGAACGGGTCGTCACAGTTGGGAATGTTATCAACCCAACAGATACCAGCTACTGCCCTGCAGGGCACGCCGATGGCAAGCGCTGCGTATGTCCCCCTAGGCTACTTCCAGACGAACACACTCTCGCGTTACTGACCACGCGATGGGGTCTCCACTTACTTGCCTAATGCACGCTAGGGATCAGCGTTTCATATGAACTCAGGAACATGAAGAGTTCAAGAGTTTCATATTGACATCTCACGCCAAGCTGTGAGACTCCATCCCTGAACCACGTTCCTCATCAGGGAGCTAACCAAAATTGAACCGCTTTCGGTGGCGTTCCTTACCATACTTACCAGAGCGTAGGTGCGTCGTTACATAATTAAAATTCAGAATTATAACACATAGGTTAGTATTTGCTTCTTTAAGTAACTATACTAATATAGTCCTTACTTGGGCAGCTACCGATTCCTCACCGTATACCTAAGTTTTTCCCATAATGCAGTCCTTAAGTACTGTGCTATCCCCACTGCAGCTCTGATACCAGGCTGTGGCGGACCGGAATCCGCTCATCTAGGATCGCAGAGGGTGGTGCCACGCGATGCGACACCTGACAGCACACGTCATAAGAACATAATATATTACATGGGAAAAATAACTGAAACTGTACAAACAGGTACAAACTTCAGTTACAACTATTGTTTATATTACACAGCGGAAGTCTACACTATACAACTCACGCCCGCCTATCTAGCAAAAGTTGGTTGCTCAGCCCTAGGGTAACCCACACTAGCTGCACTCCTCAGCTCAGCGCGGTGTGTACGGCTCCCACTCAGCCGTGGTCCCCGACGGAGGGTAACCCTCGCCGGTGGACTCGTACTCCGAGTCCGTGGGTGGCTCCTCACCCGAAAAACACTTAAGCAGCAATCGTGAGCACAAAGGCTCAGCAAGGCTTAACCGACTCACCTAAGCATGAAACTCTACATGAGGGGTACAATGGACATAGGATAGTAACATTTCAGCAAAAGGACACGCCTACAAGTTCATCCTTAGTTCATCTTTTAGCAACAAGTTAACAGTTCATGAAGTCTGAAATTTAGTAAGCAGTATTTGGTGGCACACATGTAGCAATACAATTATATCAACCAGCAATATTGAATCAACATGTTTCATCCATTAATCTATGACACGACTCAGTGACCAAGAGGTACTCTTCACCGTGAGGGACGGCGAATCGACTCGATATACACCTGCAGGGAAACCCAAAGAGCACGTCACGTACGCCCACCCGTGGAGCTGCACAGCACGCTCACTCGATGTCGTACGGGACAACCTTTCACCCAACAGCCCAAACGTCGAACCGGTCGTACCGAAACGAGCAGGAGGTTCCCCACACGGAGCATCTCTCTATGCCCGTTGGCAGATTTCCACCTTGCTGCCCTCAGCCTACACCTATAAATCAGTGCGTTATGCCTCGACGCCCGGAGGTTTAGGCTACATCGGTTTATCGGGGCCCATATATCCGATATGCCTTCGGTACGTTCAAACTTGATCAGCGTGGGCTGCACACGGCTCGGTCCTCAATCGACACAGACAGGGCTGCGCACACAAGACTCCCTCTTGCTGCGCCCTAGACCCTGCCTAGCCTCATTTTCATTACTAATGTGATCTCACATCGCTCAACCGAACCCGTGCGTCCCAAGCCTATATCGCGAGTAGATTCCAACTACTCGACTTGTACCGAAGCCCTATGAATCTTTAAGCATAGCCTATCTACTCGAGGTCTTAGACACTACCCTCACTCTTTTAGGAACCTTTGGTTATGCAAGTGGGGTTTCATTCATCCTATACCTAATGCACAATCATACTTCATATGATACATGTAAACAAAGTAAGACTTATAAAAGGGTTAATGCAAACCAGGGCTTGCCTTGTTGCTGCTGGTCAGGGGTTAGTTCCTCTTCCGGAAGGAGGAAGTCCAGCACTTCCGGAGTCTCTTCTTCAATGGCTACACGTTTAATACAATACTACATGTTAATTTGAATGCAATGTGTGAACTGGAATACCTCATTGCTAATAACTCTAGCTAGCCCTTCCCTTTGGTTCTGAAATTTTTATGGTGGACTGGTAGGGTCCTAACCAGAGTTGTGACCAAGTTTTATTTGAAACAAAGTTCATTTGAACCTTGTACAAATAGAAGCCCATTTGGTCAATAATTGAGCCTCTGGATGATTCCAGGGGTTTTCATGGCTCCAACCATTACTTTCTGGAAACTAGACTTTAAGATGGTTCTAATGGAGTTGGTTTTATGTCATTTGAAGAATTCTACCGAAAGTTATGCCCTAATTAAGATTTGAGAAAAATCTGAAAAATGTTTCTGTACATTTTTCTATTTTCTCAGGGCAGTTCTCTTAATCACCCCATCAGAGTAACTAAATGAACATGGATGAGTCTGAAATTTTTACTGGGATTCAGGGATTGTCTAATGAACCTCTCAGCCAAATTTCAGAATTTTTCATAGAGTAGTTCTCCAGATAAAATTCCTGACAGTTTAAAATTTAGGGATTTAATTCTGGAAAACTATTCACTTTCATGAGCTGAATTTGGTATTGCTGGAAAGTGCTCAGAGAGCTAAATCCAACCAAATTTGGTTCACTTGATTTGGAGCTTTCTAGCCAAAGTTATGAGGATTTGGAGTTTGGAATAATCCTGAAAATCAGGGGAAAAATTTAAACTCTCGGGCCCGCGGGGACACGTGTCGAGCGCGGAGGTGTCCGGCACACCGGAGATACCACACGTGTCGAGCGCGGAGGTGTCCGGCACACTAGAGCTCACAGGGTATTTGCGCGCCAGCACAGCCGATCCCCGGCCACACCCGGTCCCGGTTTAAATTCTTCAGCCGCTGACACGTGGGCCAGCCGGCTTCGTCTTCCTCCCGCCGTTCTCTCACGCCCGCGCCGCTGACCTCGCCGGAGCAGGCTCGGGGCTCGCCGGCTCGCCGCTGCCGGACCTCCCAGGGGCTGAAACTCGCCGCCAGGGGGTTGTCGACGTCGAGGAACACGTCGGTGGTGTCAGGTCGGGCTGGGGGTGACCGGAAATAGCTCGGCGACGTGCCGCTGCCTCGGTTGAGGTTCGACACCGTCGACCGTGGTTTCTAAACCCGCCAACACCTCGAACAAACGGCCCTACAGCATCAGTGTACCTCTAGGAAGCTCGACAAGGTGTCAAAAGGGTTCAGGGATGGCGGCAAGTCGGTCGGCACCGTGTGACCGATCGTGCCCGCCATGACCGCCCTCGATCGAGCTCGAAATTCGTCACTCCTAGACAGTTTCACGCTACGGATGCAGAAAAGAACTTGATCGCCGGCTAGTTCAGCGTCTATGTGTAAGATTTGATGACCTCCGAAAAATCATAGAGCGAGAATTTAAAGAAACCGTACCAGAAGCTTGGGTTACGGTCGCCGGAGCAAAAACTAGAAATTCTCTGCGGGTTCTTCACGGTTGGCTTCCAAACTTGGAGGAGAGCCGCACGGTGGTCGCGCGCTCCTGTTGCCTCTCTCGCTGGACCGTGAAAACACCTGTGGAACGCTGCCCACGGGCGCCTGACTCTCGGCTGAGGCTAGGTCGCCGCGGTGGCGATCGTTTTTGGGCAAAGGAGGTCGGAGCTCGAGGTTTCTGGCGTTGGAGAGGTGGAGTGCGAGCTCAGGTGGCTGTCTAGCAGCTCAGGGACAAAGGAGGAGATTGTTTTGCTGGTTTTCCCGATTGAGCAGAGAGCTGCGGCGAGAAACAATGCCGCTGCTCGGGTTCGCCTGCGAGAAGATAAAGCCGGCCGACTCCTGCTCAGCTGAGGCGGTGCCGGTCGCGTGGGGGCGCGAGCCAGCCGCCCTGGGCGCCAGCGCGCGAAGAGGGAAGCAGCTGGTGGCGCCGGTAGCTGCTCGGTGGCGCAGCCGACAGCTGCTCGGTGGGATTTCCCACCGAGACTCTGACTTTGGGTGCAAGTTTCTCCTTCTCCCCTCTATGACATGTGGGTCCCACCGGGGTTTTAACCTCTGAAATTTACTCCTAATCACTGTTGTGAACAGTGAGCCCCATAATACCCCTGGTGATTCAAATTATTCACCCCTGAGCCATTTGAATTGAATAGAATTCAAATTGGGTTTGGTTTGAGTGAATTTCAGCACAAGTTCAGTTTTGAATTCAAATAAAGTTTGAATTCGTCCCACTTAGCTCATGTCAAGATCAACTCCGAATGGAGTGAAAATTGGTGTGGTGTGGTGATGAACACTTCAAATGTGTGCCAAAACTGAGGCCCTTACATTGGGGTCATATGATACATTTCTAAAAGCTTTGGAAGAGCTTTACAACTTTTCTGTTGAGGTCCAGTGGTTTTTCATCCCTTAACCAATCGAAAAATGCAGTGGAGTTGAAACTGTCCAGAAAACAGGACAGAGCAAAGGGTCTCTGTAAACTCTCTGTAAATTGAATATAACTTCCTGCATAAAAATCCAAAAATAGAAAATGAGGTAGTTCTGGAAAGCTTATGAGATGGGTTACAACTTTGTAACAGAAAGTTTTGTCAGATTAGGAGCAGAATTAACAGGAATTCTTGGATCAAATCAGTACCTAACACAGGGAGGTGCTGTCCAATTTTCTCCAGATCTTAGGCCAAGAAAATACTTTATGGAAAGCTATTGAAGTTAGCTTTAACTTTGATGTTGAGCTCCAGAATTAGTTTTGCCTTTAACAGGGCCTAAATCAGGTTGAAATGGAAACTAGTCAGGGCTGTCATGTGAACAGCAGATCAGCAGTCAAATTTGATTAAAATTTGAACTATGTTTCCAAGCTTTATGGGTTCAATGACATGTCTTATGTTATAACTCAATGGTTTACTGTTTAAATAAATATTTGACATTTCTCAAATATATTTTTACAGATGACAGCAGATAAGCAGTTGGAGAACGGGTGGGTGGTGTCCCAGTGTTCTCACCGCAGCGGCTATCCGGAAGCATTGAGGCAGATGCTTCAATATTTCGGATAGAACCAGATGTAAGGGCCTAAGTTTTTGACACATAATTGAAGTGTTCATCACCATACACACACACCTCATTTTAGGAAAGATGATGAACACATGAAGAGCAAGTAACCACCATCAACATGCTCATTAGAGAACAAACTCACATATTGCAAAAGTGGTATTTTCCACATGTGATATAGGTGGGCTGGACATATGAAAACTCCTACACATTGCTAAGGATGTCCATGCCAAGTTTCACCCTGAAATTCAAAACCTTTTTGAGGTCATTTTGGGTATAGCTAGAAAGAGGGCAGTTTGAAACCATATTCAAGTTCAAACTGTTGTTATCCCATGAATTCAAAAGTGGGAGGCATATTCTTATTCAGCACATTTTTGTGAGCTCACACACCAATTTTCACTCCATTTGGAGTTGATCTTGACATGAGCTAAGTGGGACGAATTCAAACTTTATTTGAATTCAAACTGAACTTGTGCTGAAATTCATTCAAACCAAACCCAATTTGAATTCTACTCAATTCAAATGGCTCATGGGTGAATAATTTGAATTACCAGGGGTATTATGGGGCTCACTGTTTACAACAGTGATTAGGAGTAAATTTCAGAGGTTAAAATTGGAAGTGGGACCCACATGTCAGCCACTACTTCAAAACAAACCGACTGAAACACAGCTCACTCGGTTCCCGGGTGCAGTGCGCGCGCGCCACCGGGGGGCAGCCGGCGCCAGCTCCTGCTGCGTGCCCCAAGCCGGAGACCAGTCGCCGGGCTTCTTATCCCCTCCCCGGCGTGCTCCCATCACCTATTCCCCGAGCTACCGACGCACTCGGCCTGTTCTTCCACTGCAACCGCCGCCGCTCGAGCTCACGCTTGATCAAGTCCGATCACTCGCGAGCACAGCCTCCTCCACAGCAAAATGGCACCGGGAGATCGTGAGCAACCTCCTAGACCCCATGTTTGCCAGTGAGCAAGCGTCCTCGAGCTATAGAAAACCGTTTCTCCGGCGGACCGAGCATCACCGCCGATCGGGCTCTCGTGGACAGCACAACACAGCCGTTGTCACGTACTCTTCTCTACACAAGAAAGGTGTGTGATTGTATATAGATGGAGTAGCCGAAAGCCGTTTGGCGATTGATCAACCCTCGGCCGAGAATTTCCAAATTTACTCTTGATCAGTTCATAAGGACCGAGCTCACCTTCGGGTGAAATTCGTGCTCTATACGCGAGGGTTGGACAAGCTCGTTACCTAGTAGCTTCTACGCACGATAGCGCCCACGCTCGAACTGGAATCAGAGAAAACCATCGAGAATCGGCCATGATATGGCCGTTTTCCCCGCCGCCATGGCTGAGCACCTCAGCTCACCGTCGAGAGCATAGTTGCCGGTATTTCTAGCTTCCACCCAGCCCTGGTTCGTGTTCCCCATGCTCTACTGATGCTCTCCGCCCGATTTCCGATCGATTTGGTGCACGGGAGAGCGGAACCGACCTCACCGGAACCCTAGCAGGTGCTGTCACTGGTGCGCACGGGTTTCCGGTCATCGCCGGCGGCCGACGATCCCACCATCGAGTCCAGGGGGTCAGTAAAGGGGCAGGTGGCGAGTTTCGGGCCGGGGGGTGGCCAGGAACTCAATTCCGGTGAAGGTCGCGGAGATCGCCGCCGCCGCGCAGTTGGCGCGAGGAGGGAGACGACGCACTGTGTGCGGGGCCCACGAGCAGGAGTTTAAACTTTTCCCCAAATTTCAGTTTCAGTTCAAATTTCAAATCCTCATAACTTGGGCTAGAAAACTCCAAATCGAGTGAACCAAATTTTGTTGGATTCATCTCTCTGAGCACTTTCCAGCAAATCAAGTTTCACTTCATGAAAATCCTTATTTCTCCAGAATTAATTCCTCAAAATTTAAAATGTTTGGAATTTTAACTGGAGAACCCTTTGGAGGAAAATCCTGAAATTTTGCTGGAATGTTCACCAAAATATCCCTGAACTACCAGAAAAATTTCAGATCCATTTGAGCTCATTTGATCCACCTAATGGTGTGATTAGTAAAACTGTTCCAGAGAAAATAGAAAATGTTCAGAAACATTTTCAGAATTTTCTCTGAAATTGTTTAGCTCATATCTTTAGCTAGGAACCTTCAAATTAAGTGAGACAAACTCCATTAGAACCCCCTGAAAATCTAGTTTTCAGAAAGTCATAGTTTGTTTCATGAAAATCCATAGAACACCCTAAAAGCCTTCAATTAAGGTTAAGTACATAATTAATTGTGGAGGGCTCAAATGAGCTTTGCTGCAACTAAAACTTGACCAAGTCTCTATTTAGGTTGTAACAAGCCACAGTAAAAGTTTCACAGTCATTGGGTCTGTCTAGTGAGAGTTATAGACTTCACAACTTCAAACTTAATACAAATGCATTTAAATTGATACATGTACCTCTTCTATCATGTAGTCGCTAAGGTCGAGGAGGAACCCGAAGTCCTAGACTTCGTTACTCCGGAGGAACAGCTAGCCTGTGACCGAGAGCAGCAAGGCAAGCTCCGGTTTGCATTAACCGTTTTACAAATTTTTATTGTTTTGAGCACTTACTTGATTATTATGATTCTTTGCATTAGAGTCTTGTTTGAAAACCCAATTGCATAGCCAAGAAAATCATGGGTTGGGTTTAGGATTGCAAACCCCGTTAGCTACTGCAAAGCTAAGTTAGGGTAGGATTCGGTACAAGTCGAGTAGTTGGAACTACTCGCGAGCATAGGCTAGAGGCACTCGACTCGGGTAGAGATAGCACATGATACACATGGCAAGAAAGATGAGACCGAGCGGAGAGTAAGGGCAACAGGACTTTGGGGCCTGTGTGCGGTAGCTCCGCTTGTGTCGATTGAGGACCGAGCCGTGTGCGGGCCTATTGAACAAGCTAGAACAGTACCGAAGACCTACGGGCTATATGGGAACCGGGAAACTGATGTAACCCTGGTAGCTGGGTGTTGAGGCATAGCTGGTCGTTCAGAGGGTAGGTTGAGAGCTTGAGGTGTAAATCGGCTGGCGGCACTGAGATGCGCGTGCAGAGACCTCTTGCTCGGGACGATTGGACCGGTTCAACATTTGGCTGACGAGTGAAAGGTAGTTGCGTACGGCGTCCGTGATGGTTGTTGTAGGCAACATCGAGTATGGGCGTACGTGACGGGTTGTTCGGGTAACCCTGCAGGTGTAAATCGATTATAATCGCCGTCCCTCGCGGTCAGTGAGTACCACTTGTTCACTGTACCGTGACATAGAAAGAACAGGCTAGTTACATGTTAAAATGTTGCTGATTGAAAGATGGACTCTGATTGCTAATGATTTGCTGTAGTTTAGAGCTAACTAAAGTTCTTTTCAACTTTGGGCAAAGTACATGAGAGAAATGCGTTTCTTGTTTGATTGCGGCTCTCTCATGTGCCTTAGCGTAAGGTTCTCCACAACCTGCTGCTAAAACTTGAAAGTAAGGTTCTACTAATTAGGCGAGTCCTTGCAAATGATTTTTACCTCATTTAACCTATCAACCCTCATGTAGAAGTTCCATGTTTAGGTGAGACGGGTCAGACTTGCTGAGCCTTCGTGCTCACTGCTTGTGTTTAAAGCTTTTGCAGGGTTCTATGAGGAAGGGGCTCCCGAAGAGGAGACGGAACCCCAGGAGGGGAACCCCGTTGAGTGGGAGCCGTGCACGCCGCAGAGTTAGTGTGCGTGTGTGCTAGCAAGGACACGTTCAAGGGCTGAACGTGAACTTGATGCGTAGTCTACGCCCGTGAGTGTAGGCTGGACATATTTTGCTGTAAACATGTTCCTAAACTACTTTATGTAATATAAACTTTGCTTCCGTTTTGTACCTTTGATGTGTGTTATCCGGAGCTGTGCAACGCAGCACCCCTCAGCATGATCCTGGCTCGACAAGACCGTGGGGTCGTGTCAGCGCTGGTATCAGAGCTCGCTTGAGGTTTAACGCACTACAAAGGTCATCTTTTTCAAAAATCCAGTGAGGAACAAGTTAGTAGCCCGTATAAGGATGTTATTAGCGTATAGAAAGTGGCATACTAACCTATTTGTCTATGTCAGAAAATCGTGCATCTCGGGACGTTTATGTCTTGGGGGGTGCACGTAAGCGCTGTCCACCAGTGCGCACAAGCTGAAGGGTGGAGCCCCACGGGTGGCAGGTAACCCGACCCGCTTTGATATCCTCTACGACTCTTCATGTCGTTTGGGGTATTCGAGCAACGTCTGTCTCTGGCGTGCGTGGTGCAATTTGGGAGACCCCGTCACGTGGTATGAAACGTGAACACGTAACTCAAGGCGTGTTTGGCTTGAGAACATCCGGGCGAGTGATGACGGCCGGGTGTACGAACTGTATGGATTCCGGGCTCGGTGTGCAGCTGAGTCTGACGATTGTTTGAGTTTCTGCAGGTAGCCTGACCATGAAACGATAGACGTGTAGCATTCGTGTGCAAGTGACGTTTAGTGCCTGAATTAACGAAGCCGGCTAAGTCCGGTATAGGTTTTTCTTTGTGAGGACGTAGTACCGACATGCTCTGGTGACGCATCGACGTCACACCCAACTAAATGAACAACTTCATTGTAAAAAAAATTTGGAGGTTTTGATCCAAAGCATTAAAACTTGTTGTAACCTCTTCCCTTAATCAGGACATTCAAAGTTAACAAGTTTTCTACTTATAGGTTGATAAGGACAGAACACTCTGTTTTCAGCTGAATTAAGGCTGAAGTTAATCAGAGGTTAGAGGTTGAGTTCTTTCGAGGACAGGGTCATATGATACATTTCCGGAAAGATTTGGAAGAGCTTTACAACTCTTCTGTTGAGGTCCAGAGGTGTTTCATCCCTTAACCACTCGAAAAGTGCAGTAGAGTTGAAACTGTCCAGAAAACAGGACAGAGTAAAGACTCTCTGTAAACTCTCTGTAATTTAAGCATAACTTCCTGCTTAAAAATCCAAAAAAATAGAAAATGAGGTAGTTCCGGAAAGCTTATGAGATGGGTTACAACTTTGTAATAGAAAGTTTTGTCAGATTAGGAACAGAATTAACTGGGATTCTTGGATCAAATCAGTACCTAAAGCAGGGAGGTGCTGTCCAAATTTCTCCAGAAATTCTGTTAACTTTGACATCTCATAACTTTTGAACCAGGACAGATCTTAGGCCAATAAAATACTTTCTGGAAAGCGATTGAAGTTAGCTTTAACTTTGATGTTGAGCTCCAGAATTGGTTTTGCTTTAACATTGCCTGAATCAGGTTGAAATGGAAACTGGTCAGTGCTGTCATAGGAACAGCAGATCAGCAGTCAAATTTGTTTAAATTTGAACTATGTTTCCAAGTTTTATGGGTTCAATGACATGTCTTATGTTATAACTTAATGGTTTACTGTTTAAATAAATATTTGACATTTATCAAATATATATTTACAGATGACAGCAGATAAGCAGTTGGAGAACAGGTGGGTGGTGTCCCACTGTTCTCACCGCAACGGCTATCCGGAAGCATTGAGGCAGATGCTTCAATATTCGGATACAACCAGATGCCGCAGTACTTCGCCAAGGAAGAAGGCGAAGAGGGGAACAAGACGTGGACAATCCATGTCGAAGTTCCTGCAGGACCTACGCCACCCGGTTGGGTGCCGTTCACCGTCACGGTGAGAGGAAGACAACCGGAAGGGATGTGGCAAGTGGCAGCCCGTGACACTATGTCACGTTTCTGCCAACTACACGTGCAGGCTATGGAGGGCACTCCATACACGCTCGTTCCGGTGGAGGGACGGGCTCAGCATGTGTGGGAAGAGAGGTACCTGGAGGCAACAGACCCGAGTTGCCCAAGGTACAACCCCGCGGAGGCAAATCTCAGCCTCCAGACGAGGGCGGGAAACGCCGTGACAGACAGCCAAGCTGTTCATATGGAGCATCTCGCCACAAGGCTCAAGGAGAGCACAAGCCTTGGAGACCATTTCGAGAGTGCTCACAGCGCACTCCGTAATGTGCTCCTTCCGACGATCAAATGACTGAATGAACAACACAATCAGTTGCGTCATCTAAAGAAGGCAAAGAAGAAGAGCCTTGTTGACATCGCGGCATTGCAAGAATTGGTACAGAATCTGACCCAGCAGAACGAGGACCTTGCTCAAGAGCGAGACGACGCTATTGAGGAAGGCCAAGGCTGGGAAGAAGATTACAACCAGGCCATGGACGAGGTGCATGCTTTGCAGGACCTCGTACCTCCGGTATTGGGCATACCGGTGGTCTTGGGCCTTCCAGCAATGGGAGAACCCGGGATGGGAGAAGAGGTGGTAGATCCAGAGCCACCAGCAGAGGTACCGGAGGAGGACGACCCGCAGGAGGTCGAGTTCTACTCCGAGTAGGGGGTTACAGTTGCCATGTAGGGCAGCTATGGTAGTGTAGCCCAAATTTTGTAATCGGTGACATGCCATGTAGACAGTAGCGTATGTATAGTGACGACATGAGCACGACTTCTTGGAGACCCGAGAATAATGTATCTTGTATAAAGTTTATGCTTTATCAATATATGTGAATGTTGTGCAAATTATTCATGTGTCACTTCAATACCTACTGTTGCATATGGAATTTTAAGTAAGACATGTGCTAATCGCTGCTGTTTTGAATTTCAGAATGACGCATACTCGTGCCAACCCTGATGTTGGGGGTACTAGCCAAGGGGGAGAGACTTCCCAACAGCCTCCCGAGGACTCCTCGGGACAACAGCAGCAACAGCAACAGAAAACACCGCCACCGCCACTGCCAACAGTTACATTAGCCAACATCGTCGCGGCAATGGCGGGTTCACATCAGCAGCACACGGAGTTGCTGCAAACGCTTATCGCCAATACGTCTCACCCAGAGAGACGTCAAGACCGTGAGGAGCGTCAACAGAGCTCCTACTCCGACTTCCTGGTGACTCATCCCCCTGTATTCTCAAGGGCGGGTGAACCTCTTGACGTGGACAACTGGCTCCGCGCAATAGAGATGAAGTTCGGGCTGCTCCAGATAAGCGAGCAGCGCAAGACTCAGTTCGCGGTCCAGCAGCTCCAAGGATCAGCGAGCGCGTGGTGGGCCAACTTCTGTGCTTCATGTAAAGGCCTCAGTTTTTGACACATATTTGAAGTGTTCATCACCACACCACACACCTCATTTGAGTAAGGTTGATGAACACAAAGGAAGAGCAAGTAACCACCATCAACATGCTCATTAGAAAAACAAACTCACATATTGCAAAAGTGGTATTTCCCACATGTGATATAGGGGGGCTGGACATATGAAAACTCCTACACATTGCTAAGGATGTCCATGCCAAGTTTCACCCAAGTTCAAAACCTTTCTGAGGTCATTTTGGGTATAGCTAGAAAGAGGGCAGTTTGAAACCATATTCAAATTCAAACTGTTTTTATCCCATGAATTCAAAAGTGGGAGGCATATTCTTATTCAGCACATTTTTGTGAGCTCACACACCAATTTTCACTCCATTTGGAGTTGATCTTGACATGAGCTAAGTGAGACAAGTTCAAACTTTATTTGAATTCAAAACTGAACTTGTGCTGAAATTCATTCAAAACAAACCCAATTTGAATTCTACTCAATTCAAATGGCTCATGGGTGGATAATTTGAATCACCAGGGGTATTATGGGGCTCACTGTTTACAACAGTGATTAGGACTAAATTTTAGAGGTTAAAACCCCGGGTGGGACTCACATGTCATAGAGAGGAGGAGGCAAAACTTGTACACAAAGTCACAGCCTCGGTGGGAAATTCCACCGAGCAGCTGTCGGCTGCGCCACCGAGCAGCCACCGGCGCCACCAGCTGCTTCCCCTCTACGCGCGCTGGCGCCCAGGCGGCCTGCTCGCGCCCCCACGTGACCGTCACCGCCTCAGCGGGGTGAAGACCGGGTGCCTTCTTATCCCCGCGAGCGACACTGGGCGGCGCCATTCCTTTTCTTCCCGAGCTCTCGGTCGATCGGGAAAACAAAGCAAACAATCGTGTCCTCGCCTCTCCGAGTTGCCAAGCAACGTCCTGAGCTCGAGCACCACCCTCCCAATGCCTGAACCACCGGGTTTCGGCCCCTGTTCCCGTGATCAACGACGACCGCCGCAGTTTAGCTGAAGGACGGCGATCGGTCTCACGTGGGCAGCACACTACTACAGCCACTTCCACGGCCGAGCAAGGGCGGCAAAAGGAGCGCACGGACTCCACACTGCTTCCATCTGAAGCTCAAGCCACACCATGAACTCTCGCCGGCGAATTCTCAGTTTTTGCTCCGGCAACCTTAAACTGAGCTTCCGGTACGGTTTCTTCAAATTCTCGCTCTATGATCTTTCGGTGGTTATCAAATCTTGCACATATACGCTGGACTAGCCGGCGATCAAGTTCCTTTCTGCATCCATGATGTGAAACTGTCTAGGAGTGATGAATTCTGAGCTCTATCAAGAGCGGTCATGGCGGGCACGCTCAGTCACACGGTGCCGACCTGCTTGCCGCCATCCCCGAACCCTTTTGACACCTTGTCGAGCTTCCTAGAGGTACACTGATGCTGTAGGACCGTTTGTTCGAGGTGTTGGCAGGTTAGAACCCACGGTCGACGGCGCCGAACCTCAACCGAGGCCGCGGCACGTCGCCGGGCTATTTCCGGTCACCCCAGCCCGACCTGACACCACCGACGTGTTCCTCGACGTTGAAAACCCCCTGACGGCGAGTTTCAGACCATGGGAGGTCCGGCAGCGGCGAGCCGGCGAGCTCCGGGTCTGCTCCGGCGAGGTCGGCGGCGCGGGCGCGAGAGAACGGCGGGAGGAAGACGAAGCCGGCTGGCCCACGTGTCAGCGGCTGAAGAATTTAAATCGGGATCGGGTGTGGCCGGGATCGGCTGTGCTGGCGCGCAAATACCCTATGGGCCTCAGTGCGCCGGACACCTCCGCGCTCAACACGTGTCCCTGCGGGCCCCGGCCGATTTAAACTTTTCCCCCGATTTTCAGAATTCTTCCAAACTTCAAATCCTCATAACTTTGGCTAGAAAGCTCCAAATCGAGTGAACCAAATTTTGTTGGATTCAGCTCTCTGAGAACTTTCCAGCAATTCAAGTTTCACTTCATGAAAATCCTTATTTCTCCAGAATTAATTCCTCAGAGTTTAAACTGTTTGGAATTTTAACTGGAGAATCTTTTGGAGGAAAATCCTGAAATTTTGCTGGAATGTTCACCAAAATATCCCTGAACTACCATAAAATTTCAGATCCATTTTAGCTCGTTTGATCCACCTAATGGTGTGATTAGTGGAACTGTTCCAAAGAAAATAGAAAATGTTCAGAAACATTTTCAGAATTTTCTCTGAAATTGTTTAGCTCATATCTTCAGCTAGAAACCTTCAAATTAAGTGAGACCAACTCCATTAGGACCCTCTGAAAATCTAGTTTTCAGAAAGTCATAGTTTGTTTCATGAAAATCCTTAGAACACCCTAGAAGCCATCAATTAAGGTCAAGTACATAATTAATTGTGGAGGGCTCAAATGAGCTTTGCTGCAACTAAAACTTGACCAAGTCTCTGTCTAGGTTGTAACCAAGCCACAGTAAAAGTTTCATAGTCAGTGAGCCTGTCTAGTGGGACTTATAAGCTTCACAAGTTCAAACTTAATACAAAGGCATTTAAATTGATACATGTATTTCCTCTATCATGTAGTCGCTAAGGTCGAGGAGGAACCCGAAGTCCTAGACTTTGTTACTTCGGAGGAACAGCTAGCCTACGACCAAGAGCAGCAAGGCAAGCCCCGGTTTGCATTCGTTTTTACAAATTTTATTGTTTTCAGCACTTACTTGAGTATTTTAATTTCTTGCATTAGAGTCTTGTATGAAAACCCAATTGCATAGCCAAGAAAACCCCATGGGTTGGGTTTAGGATTGCAAATTCTGTTAGCTACTGCAATGCTAAGATAGTGTAGGATTCGGTACAAGTCGAGTAGTTGGAACTACTCGCGAGCATAGGCTAGAGGCACTCGACTCGGATAGAGATAGCACATGATACACATGGCAAGAAAGATGAGACCGAGCGGAGAGTAAGGGCCGCAGGACTTTGGGGCCTGTGTGCTGTAGCTCCGCTTGTGTCGATTGAGTACCGAGCCGTGTGCGGGCCTGTTGAACAAGCTAGAACAGTACCGAAGACCTACCGGATATATGGGAACCGGGAAACCGATGTAACTCGGATAGCTGGGTATTGAGGCATTGCCCGTCGTTCAGAGGGTAGGTTGAGAGCTCGAGGTGTAAATCGGCTGGCGGCACTGAGATGCACATGCAGAGACCTCTTGCTCGGGACGATGGGACCGGTTCAATATTTGGCTGATGGGTGAAAGGTGGTTGCGTACGGCGTCCGTGATGGTTGTTGTAGGCAACATCGAGTACGGGCGTACGTGACGGGTTATTCGGGTAACCCTGCAGGTGTAAATCGATTATAATTGCCGTCCCTCGCGGTCAGTGAGTACCACTTGTTCACTGTACCATGACGTAGAAAGAATAGGCTAGTTGCATGTTAAAATGTTGCTGATTGAAAGATGGACTTGATTGCTAATGACTTGCTGTAGTTTAGATCTAACTAAAGTTCTTTTCGACTTTGGGCAAAGTACATGAGAGAAATGCGTTTCTTGTTTGATTGCGGCTCTCTCATGTGCCTTAGCGTAAGGTTCTCCACAACCTGCTGCTAAAACTTGAAAATAAGGTTCTACTAATTAGGCGAGTCCTTGCAAATGATTTTTACCTCATGTAACCCATCACCCCTCATGTAGAAGTTCCATGTTTAGGTGAGACGGGTCAGACTTGCTGAGCCTTCGTGCTCACTACTTGTGTTTGAAGCTTTTGCAGGGTTCTATGAGGAAGGGACTCCCGAAGAGGAGACGGAACTCCAGGAGGGGAACCCCGTCAATTGGGAGTCGTGCACGCCGCAGAGTTAGTGTGCGTGTGTGCTAGCAAGGACACGTTCAAGGGCTGAATGTGAACTTGATGCGTAGTCTACGCCCGCGAGTGTAGACTGGACATATTTTGCTGTAAACATGTTCATAAACTTGTTTATGTAATAAAATTTCGCTTCCGCTTTGTACCTTTGACGTGTGTTATACGGTGCTGTGCAACGCAGCACCCCTCAGCGTGATCCTTGCGGGTGGCGGAGTGGCACCACCGTTTCCAGGGAGGAATCAACCCCGGAACCCCACTAATGCACGGCGGGCAAACCCTAGGCCCGGCGCCGTCCACCAGCTTGCCATAGAGGACGTGCCGGAGGGTGAGCCAATCCTTGCGGGTATGTTCCAACTCCACCAGCATCCTGCCATAGTACTATTTGATTCAGGCGCCACGCATAGCTTCATTAGCCAAGCTTTTATTGATAAATATAGCTTGCAAATACTACCCACCGATGGTCCTTATGTAATCTGTTCACCGGGTGGGAAAATTTCAGCAAGCATGATGGTCCCAAAAGCGCCATTGTGCTTAGAGGGTAGAGTCTACCCTACGTCTCTCATAATCTTAGAGGGACAAAAGGTCGATGTCATCTTAGGGATGTCGTGGTTAACCCGCCACGGCGCTATTTTAGACACCGTCCTTCGAATCGTGCACTTAAACTCAGAAGTGTACGAATCTCACTCCTTATTTCTGGACAGTCCAGAAATAAAACTTCCAAGTGTCTATCAAGCCACAACCATCAGATTGGAAGATATTCCAGTGGTCCGAGAGTTCCCTGACGTATTCCCGGATGATTTGCCGGGAATGCCGCCCGATAGAGAGGTGGAGTTCAAGATTGAACTTGCATCGGGAACCATGCCAACATCCCGAAGGCCATACAAGATGGCACCCAAGGAATTGGCTGAACTGAAGACTCAGCTCACGGACCTTCTGGAGAAGGGTTTTATTAGGACGAGCTTCTTGCCATGGGGCTGTTCGGCATTATTTGTAAAGAAGAAGGATGAGACATTACAGCTTTGCGTGGACTATCGTCCATTGAATGCCGTAACCATCAAGAACAAGTACCCGTTGCCACGGATCGACATGTTGTTTGATCAGTTGGTCGAAGCAAAGATCTTTTCCAAGATGGACTTAAGATCCGGGTACCATCAGATTAAGATAAGGGCGGAGGACATTCCAAAGACAGCTTTCTCGACGAGGTACGGACTTTATGAGTACCTGGTCATGTCCTTCGGCCTCACCAATGCTCCAGCTCACTTCATGTATTTAATGAACTCGGTATTCATGCCGGAGCTGGACAAGTTTGTCATGGTCTTAATCGACGACATTCTGGTATATTCCAAGTCCGAAGAAAATCACAAGAAGCATCTGTATATAGTCTTGCAACGGCTGCGGGATCACAAGCTATACGCGAAATTCAGCAAATGCGAGTTCTGGATATCGCAAGTGCCTTTTCTCGGGCATATCATCTCAGTGGAGGGTATCGCTGTAGACCCGAGCAAAATCACTCAAGTGCTGAATTGGAAATCCCCGAGAACTGTTCACGAGGTACGGAGTTTCCTCGGACTCGCGGGATATTATCGGAGGTTCATTCCGAACATCTCAAAGATTGCCAAGCCTATGACAGAGCTGCTGAAGAAGGCTACCAAATATGTTTGGAGTCCAGCGTGTGAGGCAGCATTCAAGGCTTTAGTCAAGCACCTGACATCAGCACCAGTTTTGGCGCAGCCCGACACAACAAAACCGTTCGATGTGTACTGCGATGCATCCGGCATTGGGCTCGGATGTGTGCTGATGCAAGACCGAAGAGTGGTCGCATATGGATCACGGCAGCTTAGAAACCATGAGCAGAATTATCCAACCCACATTTGGAGCTTGCTGCCGTGGTACTTGCACTAAAAATGTGGAGGCACTACCTACTCGGTAACCTCGTACATTTGTGTACCGACCACAAAAGCCTCAAGTACATATTCACTCAGAAGTTGCTGAACATGAGGCAGCGAAGATGGTTAGAACTGATAAAGGATTACGAAATAGAGATCCATTATATTCCGGGCAAGGCAAACGTAGTGGCAGATGCGCTGAGCCGCAAGTCACACGTCAACAATCTGACCATCACACCATTGGAAGAGAGCGAACCACCACTGCATGTGATTCCACATGGAGCTCTCTACAAACTAGCTTTGATCCCCACCATCCGTGAAGAGATAGCGGCTGCTCAGAAACATGACAAGGGCATGTCGCATTTGCGGAGGCGTGTAGACAGTGGGGAGCTGAAATGTTTTTGGAAGGACGGAGACGGCGTCCTATGGTTCAAGGACCGGATCGTCGTACCCCGTAACCCGGAATTACGGAAGAAGATATTTGATGAGGCTCACTTGTCAAAGTTTTCTATTCACCCCGGCAGCCAAAAGATGTATCAAGAACTCAGAAGCAAGTTTTGGTGGACACGGATGAAGCGTGAGACTGCAAAATACGTGTCCGAGTGTGATACATGTCGAAGGGTGAATGCAGACGATATGCGGAAACCGGGACTGCTACAACCACTGGGCATTCCCGCCTGGAAGTGGGAGGAAGTGAGCATGGATTTTGTCATTGGTTTACCCACCACCTTGCAGAAACATGATTCTGTGTGGGTGATCGTCGATCGGCTCACCAAAGTTGCCCATTTCATCCCGGTCAACACCAATTACAACACCAAAAAGTACGCTGAACTGTACATCTCACGGATCCTATGCTTGTATGGCGTACCCCGTACCATCATATTGGATCGGGGCACTTTATTTGTGTCCCGTTTTTGGGAGCAGCTGCACGCTGCATTGGGGACGAAGCTGATCCGTAGTTCAGCATACCACCCGCAGACGGATGGGCAAACGGAGTGGGTGAATCAGATCTTAGAAGACATGCTACGAGCTTGCGCTATCAACCACGGCAAGAACTGGGATGATCACTTGCCGTTAGCCGAGTTCTCGTACAACAATGGGTACCAAGCCAGCATCAAGATGGCGCCCTACGAAGCGCTATATGGAAGAAAATGCCGCACACCATTGAACTGGTGTGAGTCTGGCGAAAGGGTTACCTTCGGGATTGACCTCGTCAACAACGCGGAAGAGAAGGTTCGACTGATTCAAGCGAACCTAAAAGCCGCTCAATCCCGTCAGAAACAATATGCGGACCGGAGAAGACGCCCATTACAATTCGAAGTGGGAGATCATGTATATCTACGTGTGTCTCCAATGAAGGGCGTAAACAGATTTGGGGTGAGAGGAAAGTTGGCACCCCGATTCATCGGTCCATTCCAGATTGCCGAAAGATGTGGATCAGTAGCATACCGGCTAAAATTACCAGAAGCACTTTCCGGTGTGCACGACGTCTTTCACATTTCCCAGCTGAGGAAGTGTCTCAAGCTATCAACTACCATTCAGCTGGAAGACATTGAAGAACTGCAACCGGATCTCACCTATCGAGAGGAACCGGTGCAGATTATTGATGAAAAGCCCCGAACCACACACCACCGTACGTTGTGGTTCTACAAGGTTCTATGGAGTAATCACTCCGTGGACGAAGCGACATGGGAGAGCGAAGGATTTCTTCGCGCTAACTACCCCGACTTTTTCACGTCACATATCCGGTAATTTTCCACCATCCCCTCTCTCATTTTCACCTTATAATCTCGGGACGAGATTCTTTTAAGGAGGGAGTGTAACACCCCAAAAATCTTGTTAAGACTCTAAATCATGTTAAGAGGGGAATTTAAAAATTTTTGGACGTGTTGCATGTTTTGCAACAATTTAAATTCAAACTGGAATTCAATTTAAATTCAAAACAGAAAAGAAATAGAAAACAGAAAAAATAAGAAAACAGAAAAAACCCGGCCAGTGGGCCGAAACCCACCAGCCGGCCTACCCAGCAACCGCGCCAGCCCGCAGCCGTGCGCGCTCTTTCCTCCCACTGACAGGTGGGGCCCGCCAGCCCTTCTTCTACCTCGCGCCGCGCCGGGACTCTCTCACCCCGAATCCAAACCGACCCGGATTTCTGCGAATCCCAGCCGAATTTCGATCGGGGGCGACGCAAACTCGATCTAAACCACCCCGCCGCCCTTCCCCGTCTATAAAAAACCCCGGCCTCGTTCTGTTTTTCCCACGCGATCCGTCGATTTTACTCCGGTGAGAAACCGAGCCTTCTCCGGCGAATTCTGGCCGATCTACGCTCGGAAATTCCGATCTAACTCGCTGGTCTTGATCCACCGCCTCCGGGGAACCCTGCAGGTGTAGAAAACTCGGTGACTTGCGGTTCAAACACAGCGCCGACGAGCCTCGCCATGGTTTCACTTTGGACCTCGTCGCCGACCGCCTTCCAGGACCTCCGAGCTCAAGAAAACCCCCGAGGTGAGATCCCCGACCTCCCCTCCACCGATCTATGCCATGAAATCACAGTTCTAGGAAGAATTCCCGAAGATCCGAAACTCTCCGGCGAGATCGCCGCCTCCCGCCGCCGTGTGCCGCCGGACAGCGCCGCCCGCGCTCGATCAGAGCGACGTGGCCGCTTGTGCGCCGTTTATTTTAAATCGCACGGTAGAGTTTAAATCCCCGCGTACCGGTTCGACGTTATAATCTCAGCCGTCTGTTTTAAATCAGACGGTCCACGTCAGCCCCACGTTATAAAGACTGGAAATCTTGCGTGCTACCCCCTGGGGTTCTCGGGAAATAAGAGCTAGCCCCGGAAACTTCTGATCTAGCCCCTGGAACTTCAGAAAATCATGTAAATTCATTTAAAAATCAGTTTTAGCCCCTGGACTTAATAAAAATTAGGAAAAACTCCTCTGTTATGTATAGCTAGACCCCTGAAAATTGTTAAAATAATATTATAGACCCTGTAGTGGGGTGAGTTTACCTTTTTAGCCCTGTTTAGTATTTAATTTAGGAAATTGAATATGTGGCTAGTGTTTAAAAATTAAAAAGTGGGACAAACATATTGTCAAAATTAAATTAAAACTTTCTCAGTATTTAGAAAACTTTGGAGTGAGATAAAAATATATTTTGGGCTGAAATGAATCTGTTTAATTTATTATTCACATTTAGGGACACATTTTTAAGTAAAGAATAGTTCTGAAAATAGGGAAAATAAATGTAAAATAGTTTACATCAGAGGAAAAGGTCAAAAATATATTAGTAAATATTTTAGATCAGAACCTATTCTGTTTAGATGATGTGTCTTGTTATTTTCATAATAAAGTTCACATTTAGGCAAAGGAAATAAATCTGAAAATATAGCAACTAGTAAATGATAAATGAAGTTTCTAAAATCCAAAGAATTCAGTTTAGGGTTGGTAGAAATTCTGAAGACACATATGGAGAAGGAAAATACCTTTCATGCATACTTGGTAGCTAAAAGGTGTAGTAATTAAATATAAGGAATTTATTTAAATTGGAAACTGATATATAAAGTATGCAATCATAAATTTGAATACAAAAGTAGGAATCATATACACATGATTAAAAGTGCATGTAAGCCAAAGGTCAACACACATAGAGTAAACATAACATATAGAAGTTGTGAATGGCTTTGTTACATGTGAATGTGTGGTTTGGAAGTGTGAACTATGTCTTATGGATTGTTGTTTTTCCTTTGCTATGTGTGATGGTATGATGTAGAACCTGTTCAAGAGCAAGTTATTCCTTTCCAAGATCAAGACTACCTATTTCAAGAGCAGCAGGAAGGAGGCAAGTGTCCTTGACCACTTTGATCCTATACTAGGATGTGTAGTTAGAATTTTTTTTGCATTGTCAATTGAAAACATGAAACCCATGCTAGGATGTTTCCCTAGAATTGCATTACCTTGTTTCCTTGTAGCTTGGGTTGGAATTCATTTTATCATGTCATTTATTATTATGCATATGCTTAGCCATGCTTAGAATGGGATATTTGGGATATGAGATCATCAGTTTATTTTACCATACTCTTGAATGAGATGTTATGAGTTATGTAGAGGTAGGGATCAAGGCAAGTTGGATGTTTTGGTTGGTGCTGGGTGCACGAGACTCGGGTTTGTGTATAGTACTTGCCTGGATCCTAAGGACCGGTTCATGGAGCATGTAACCTGGCTTTACCGTGCCAACCACATGCTGAGATGGGGCCGCTTGGCCAATTAATTAGGTGTATCCCCGGCGTAGTATGGGTGTGTTGGATGGTGCGGGGAATAGGTGTCAGCTGGACTACCATATGAACCGCAATGCTCAAGAGGGGGCCACTGCAGCGGGGTTGGAGCCTCTTGTATGCTGTTAGGGGTGAAACCTCAGTGGGCCCACGCTCGTCGGGAATCCCTTTGTAAAGGCTTCGTAGTGATCTCCTGGCTACACACCTGGGAAGTGTGAATGTGGTTCGTAGCCACTGGCATAATGGAGGTTCTTTTAGTCCACCCGGCAACGGGGGATGAAATCACTACATGTGGGTACAGTGGTACAAACTCTGCAGAGTCAAAACTGTCATGACAGCCGTGCTCACGGTCAAGAGCGGCTTGGACTTATTCATGATTAGAGGAGTGATGGTTTTGGAAGTTAAGGGTGTTAATCGGGGAGCTTAATATTGGAAATGATGTTATGGTTATTGGATTATGATGATGGGATGGGAGATTGGGACCATTTCACCTGTGTAGTAATGTTGGTGCTTAATAAGCTAAGGTGATAGGTATTAATTGCGTAGTGCTTTAACCATGAGTTCAACCTCTCCTTGTTCTAGCCATGCATGATATAATTTTCCCACACTTGCTGAGTACCATTGATACTCAACCTTGCATATTTTGTTGGTTTATATTGCTGCTCAGATCAAGATAATGAGGTGTTGTATAATGACCAAGACTTTGGACCCGAAGAAGGTTTCTAGGTTCATGGAGACCCCCGGGCAACACCTGTGACGGAGCCCTCAAGAATAATATTCCGCTGCTAGTTTATTTACTTGTGATGAACTTATTATTGTCCATCGAGACATTTGCTATGTAAGACTTATTTATATTCGACACCTGGCTTGTAATAAATGATGCTTCACTATTTGTCAGCACATGTGTGAGAAAATGATCCTGGCATACTTGTGATATTCACTTGGTTGTTCTTCGGAAAAACCGGGTGTGACAGAAGTGGTATCAGAGCCAAGGTTGCCCGTAGGAACGTGGACCTAGGTAGAAATGGACGTATATAAGGGCCTTATTTTCTTAAAAACTATTTTTATAAGGTGTGTGTTGAAAAGTGTTATTTAATGAGTCACTTTCTTCATCTTACCCCAATTTTCATTCAAAATAGGATTTTGTTTAAAAATTTTATCTAACCTAAGTTTAAAAGCTTTTTGTTTTAGATGGTTCGCATGATTCGCACCGCTCGCAAGTCCACAGGAGGGAGAGTTCCCGTAGTTGCCCTTGCCAAAAGAGAGGAGAGCTGTCCGGTGACGTACCTTTCCTACGGATTGACAGTAGGAGGCTTGTTGCGCCGTCTTCGATGTATGCTCGAAGCCGCCGACAATACGGGCAAGCTAATCATCCACTATAACTCCACCAGGACCATCCGTGAGAAGAGGGAAGAATGGAGCTCAGAGATAAGGATTATACACGAAAATCGGCTGCTTAAGATCCACCACTCTCCAGCTTGTAGAGCGACACAGGTCGATGCGGAGAAGGATGTCACCTGGGAGGCCATCACCTGCCAGAGTCACATCTATCGTCGCCACCTGGACAGGACTGAATACATGTATGTCCTCCAGCATGAGAGTGGTACCACAGAGTACAAGTACCCACCAGTGCAGCAAGGGACTTCCCATGAGCACATGGACTTGTGCTTGGAGGATGCTGCTATGCTTAGCACTTGACTGCAGGAGTGTCAGCAAGAGATTCAGGATGTTCGGGACACCCTGAAGGAAACGGAGGCATTGCTGCGAGCCTGCTTTTGGGCAAGAGAAAGAGGAGATGGAAATGAACTGTGTGTCACCGTGAATGATACATGGACTCCTGACTCCCCAGATCCCCGAGCGATCAGGCGTCGTCGCACTTCTCCACCAGCAGCCTCCCCACCCAAAGCAGAGTCAGAAGGAAGCCGAAATGACGAGGAAGATCCCGAGGAGCCAGCTCAAGAAAACGAGTAGTGTAGAGTCCTTCCCTTAGTTAGCAAGATGTCGAATAGTCGAGTCGTTACGTTAAGTTAATGATGTGTTAATGCTTGGTGTGTGACGTGAGTTGTGGAAGCCATGAGCAATTGTCCACAACCTCGTCTTTAGATTGTTTTGCTTGAGTGTGTGAACCCACATGAAATAATATTGCATTTATTTTTGTGTGAGAAATGAACCCTCAGAAAAGTATAACAAAGCCTCAACACTTCAAAGTACAAACAAATGAAAGTAGTAAGATGATGCTAAATGCTTTCAAATTAACATTGGTTGATTCTGCCAGATGGCCGGAAGAGGAAAAGGACGTGCTGCCAACTCCGCCAACAACAACGATGAGGCATGCAACCCTCATCTTTCTGGAGGCCAGGACCGGGGTGGTCGCCGTGAAGGAGTTGATCCCCTCCACCAAATGCTGGAGAATCAGAATCAGCTCATCCAGAACTTGACTCAAGTGGTGGCTAACTTGCATCAAGTTCCACCTCCACAAGCTGCACCACGCCAACCAAGGTTGAGTGAGTTTCTAGGAACTCAACCTCCAAAGTTTGCAAGTGCTGCTGAACCTCTGGAGGCAGATGATTGGCTTAAGACCATTGAGAGCAAGATGAGGATCATACAGTGCCAAGGGTATGAGAGGGTGCTGTTTGCCTCTCATCAATTGCATGGACCTGCTGCTGATTGGTGGACCGCCTACGTGGCTGCCCATCATGACCCTGAGAACATCACTTGGGAAGAGTTCAAGCGTAGCTTCCGCAACCATTACATCCCAATAGGTGAACTCAAAAACAAGAGAAAGGAGTTTTTGGGACTGCAGCAGGGAAACATGACAGTGAGGGAATACCTCACTAAATTTACCCAACTATCCCGTTATGCCCCACGGGACATAGAGACTGATGAGCAGAAACAAGATTGTTTCGTGGAGGGACTTACCGCAGAAATGCAGTGTGCGATGTCCTCGAATGAGTATGAAAGCTTCCAAAAGATGGTGGACAGAGCATTTGTGGTGGAAAGGAAGCTGAAGGCCTTGGAAAATGAGAACAAGAGAAAGGCCGGGTGGTCACACCAAGCCTCAGGGAGCAACACCAGCCCACGTCTGATGCAGCAACCTGCAGGGCAGACGAACCGTGCTGCGGTACCCTACTCAGCACCAAGAGGGTACTACCCGAACTACAGGCCTCCCGCAGCACCAGCGCAGCCACAACGTCAGTTTGTACAGCAGCCTCGCCCCACATATCCACCTCGACCAGCAGTACAGGGACCTCCAAACCAACCCCAAGACAGCAAAGGCCAGGCACCTAAGGTTGGGGTGCAATGTTTTAGCTGCGGTGAAGTGGGGCACTACGCCCATAAATGCCCAAAGAAGAAGCCCGCACAGCCACAACAGGAGAATGTGATGCGAGGACGGGTGAACCACGTCACTATGGAGGAAGCGCAAGAGGCACCCGACATGGTAGTTGGTAAGTTTCCTGCCAATTTACACCTTGCGACCCTGCTGTTTGATTCTGGTGCTACCCACTCGTTCATTGCTCAAGGGTTTGTTAAGAAGCATGACCTAGCAACCACACAAATGAACCATATGCTAGCCGTGAACTCTCCAGGTGGAGAAATAAGGACAAGACAAGTGTGTCCCAAAGTGAACCTAGACATTAATGGGGTGGTATTTACGGCTAACCTCATAGTGATAGATTCACAAGGGATAGATATTATCTTCGGTATGGATTGGTTGACAAAACATAAAGGAACCATCCATTGTTCGACCAGAACGGTGGAACTAACTCACCCTAGTGGCACAAGAGTAAAGTTCATAACAAAACACGAGCCTAGGAGGGACATTAAATTAAATCAAGTTGAGGTGAAAGTTGAGGAAATCAGGACCATCAGGGAATATCCAGATGTTTTTCCGGAGGAGTTGCCAGGTATGCCTCCCGATCGTGAAGTGGAATTCGCAATTGAGCTAGTACCTGGAACAGCCCCGATATACAAGAGACCTTATCGGATGGACTCCAAGCAGCTAGAAGAACTCAAGGATCATTTAAGAGAATTGACGGAGAGGGGGTATATTCGTCCTAGTTCCTCACCATGGGGAGCTCCGGTGATATTTGTGCCCAAGAAGGACGGAACCCAAAGGTTATGCGTGGATTACCGTGCCTTCAATGAGGTAACCATCAAGAACAAGTACCCATTACCCCGCATTGAAGACTTGTTTGATCAGTTGAGGGGAGCTTGTGTGTTCTCGAAAATTGATCTCAGGTCGGGATACCACCAACTCAAGATAAGGCAATCTGATATTCCCAAGACAGCTTTCGTATCTCGGTACGGACTGTATGAATACACTGTCATGCCTTTCGTGCTAACTAATGCCCCGGCATACTTCATGTATCTCATGAACAAGGTATTCATGGAATATCTGGAAAGTTTGTGGTGGTTTTCATAGATGACATTCTCGTCTTCTCCAAAGATGAAGAAGAACATGAGAAACATCTAAGGTTGGTGTTGCAGAGGCTGAGAGAACACCAACTATATGCCAAGTTGAGCAAGTGTGAGTTTTGGCTGAAGAGAGTTCCCTTCTTAGGACATATAATCTCAGAGGGAGGAATCTCGTGGATCCTACCAAAATCGAGGATATATAGAAGTGGAAGACCCCTGAAAATGTCGGGGAAGTTCGGAGCTTCTTGGGATTGGCTGGATACTATCGACGGTTTATTGAGGGATTCTCCAAGATCTCGAGACCTCTCACCAAGCTGTTGGAGAAGGGAATCACATTCACATGGACGCCACAGTGCGAGACGAGTTTTCAGGAGTTAAAGAAAAGATTGACAACAGCCCCAGTGCTAGTTATGCCAGATATGCAGAAGAACTTTACGGTATACTGCGATGCCTCTGGAAACGGGTTGGGATGTGTTCTCATGCAAGAAGGGCATGTCGTGGCTTATGCATCCCGGCAGCTCCGGAAGCATGAGAAGAACTATCCTACACATGACCTAGAACTAGCCGCAGTGGTACACGCGTTGAAAATTTGGCGGCATTACTTGATGGGGAAAAGGAAAGAGATATATACGGATCATAAGAGTTTAAAGTACATTTTCACACAACCAGACCTCAACCTCAGACAAAGGAGATGGTTAGAGCTAATCAATGACTTTGATGTGGGCATCAACTATCATCCTGGGAAAGCAAACGTCGTGGCAGATGCTTTAAGTCGGAAAGTGCAGGTCAATAAGTTAAGCTTGAAGGACATGCCTGCAGAATTGAAGGACGAGGTCATAAGGCTAAATCTATGCCTTGTAAATAGTGGTGAAGCCATCACCATGGAAGTGGACTCCACACTAGAGCAAGACATACGCGAGGGTCAAAAGGATGACGAGAAGATACAAGAAATCAGGCAACTCATCAAGGAAAATAAAGCCCCTGGTTTCAGAGAGGATGAACAAGGAACGGTGTGGCACGGGAAAAGAATCTATGTGCCAGAAGTAAAGAAGATCCGCGAATTGATTTTGAAGGAGGCTCACGATTCTGACTATTCCATTCATCCTAGGAGTACGAAGATGTACCAGGACCTCAAGAGCAGGTATTGGTGGTATGGCATGAAACGAGATGTCGCGGAACATGTTGCCCTATGTGACACATGTCAGTTGGTGAAAGCAGAACATCAACGACCCGCGGGATTATTGCAACCACTCAAAGTGCCTGAATGGAAATGGGAAGAAATCGGTATGGATTTCATCGTGGGATTGCCTAGGACCCAATCAGGGTATGATTCGATATGGGTCATCATTGATAGGCTAACCAAGGTAGCTCACTTCATCCCCGTGAAAGAAAGCTACAGCGGATCCAAATTAGCGGAGTTGTACATGTCAAGGATCGTGTGTTACCATGGAGTGCCAAAGAAGATAGTGTCGGATCGAGGGACACAGTACACCTCAAGGTTCTGGCAGAAGTTGCATGAAACCATGGGAACCCATCTGAACTTTAGTTCTGCCTATCATCCCCAAACTGATGGGCAGATGGAAAGAACCAATCAGATTCTTGAAGATATGCTGAGGGCATGTGCACTCAAAAACAATCAGAGTTGGGATAAGAACCAACCGTATGCGGAGTTTTCCTATAACAACAGCTATCAAGCTAGTATGAAGATGTCACCGTTTGAAGCTTTGTACGGGAGGAAGTGCAGAACTCCCCTATTTTGGAACCAAACAGGGGAAAGTAAAGTGTTTGGTCCAGAAGTACTACAAGAAGCCGAGGCGAAGGTGAAGGAAATTCGCAACAATTTGAGGATAGCACAGACACGCCAAAAGAGCTATGCAGATGTACGAAGAAGAGAGCTCGTTTTCAACGTGGGAGACTATGTCTATCTCAAGGTGTCCCCTATCCGAGGACTTTGTCGGTTCAAGGTGAAAGGGAAGTTGTCACCTCGATACATCGGACCCTTTCAAGTTCTGGAGAGGAAAGGCGAAGTGGCGTATCAACTGGAATTACCGGCTCGCCTATCGGATGTGCACGATGTGTTCCATGTGTCACAACTCAAGAAATGCCTGAGGATGCCTGAAGAGGTGTTACCCATGAATGAAGTGGACGTAGCTGAGGATTTGTCTTATGCCGAGCAACCATACAAGATTTTGGAGACAATGGAACGCCTCACCAGAAATAAAAGAATCCGGATGTGCAAGGTGCAGTGGAAGCATCACTCAGAAGAGGAAGCCACCTGGGAGCGGAAAGATGAGCTCAAGGCACAATTTCCGGAATTGTTTTCTTAGAAGCACCAATCTCGAGGACGAGATTTCTTTTAAGGGGGGTAGAGCTGTAACACCCCAAAAATCTTGTTAAAACCCTAAATCATGTTAAGAGGGGAATTTAAAAATTTTTGGACGTGTTGCATGTTTTGCAACAATTTAAATTCAAACTGGAATTCAATTTAAATTCAAAACAGAAAAGAAATAGAAAAAGAAAAAAAGAAAATAGAAAAAAACCGGCCAGTGGGCCGAAACCCACCAGCCGGCCCACCCAGCAACCGCGCCAGCCCGCAGCCCTTCTTCTACCTCGCGGCGCGCCGGGACTCTCTCACCCCGAATCCAAACCGACCCGGATTTCTGCGAATCCTAGCCGAATTTCGATCGGGGGCGACACAAACTCGATCTAAACCACCCCGCCGCCCTTCCCCGTCTATAAAAACCCTGACTTTGTTCTGTTTTTCCCACGCGATCCGTCGATTTTACTCCGTTGAGAAACCGAGCCTTCTCCGGCGAATTCTGGCCGATCTACGCTCGGAAATTCCGATCTAACTCGCTGGTCTTGATCCACCGCCTCCGGGGAACCCTGCAGGAGCAGAAAACTCGGTGACTTGCGGTTCAAACACAGCGCCGATGAGCCTCGCCGTGGATTCACTTCGGACCTCGTCGCCGACCGCCTTCCAGGACCTCCGAGCTCAAGAAAACCCCCGAGGTGAGATCCCCGACCTCCCCTCCACCGATCTATGCCATGAAATCACAGTTCTAGGAAGAATTCCCGAAGATCCGAAACTCTCCGGCGAGATCGCCGCCTCCCGCCGCCGTGCGCCGCCGGGCAGCGCCGCCCGCGCTCGATCAGAACGACGTGGCCGCTTGTGCGCCGTTTATTTTAAATCGCACGGTAGAGTTTAAATCCCCGCGTACCGGTTCGACGTTATAATCTCAGCCGTCTGTTTTAAATCGGACGGTACACGTCAGCCCCGCGTTATAAAGACTAGAAATCTTACGTGCTACCCCCTGGGGTTCTCGGGAAATAAGAGCTAGCCCCGGAAACTTCTGATCTAGCCCCTGGAACTTCAGAAAATCATGTAAATTTATTTAAAAATCAGTTTTAGCCCCTGGACTTAATAAAAATTAGGAAAAACTCCTCTGTTATGTATAGCTAGACCCCTGAAAATTGTTAAAATAATATTATAGACCCTGTAGTGGGGTGAGTTTACCTTTTTAGCCCTGTTTAGTATTTAATTTAGGAAATTGAATATGTGGCTAGTGTTTAAAAATTAAAAAGTGGGACAAACATATTGTCAAAATTAAATTAAAAACTTTCTCAGTATTTAGAAAACTTTGGAGTGAGATAAAAATATATTTTGGGCTGAAATGAATCTTTTTAATTTATTATTCACATTTAGGGACACATTTTTAAGTAAAGAATAGTTCTGAAAATAGGGAAAATAAATGTAAAATAGTTTACATCAGAGGAAAAGGTCAAAAATATATTAGTAAATATTTTATATCAGAACCTATTCTGTTTAGATGATGTGTCTTGTTATTTTCATAATAAAGTTCACATTTAGGCAAAGGAAATAAATCTGAAAATATAGCAACTAGTAAATGATAAATGAAGTTTCTAAAATCCAAAGAATTCAGTTTAGGGTTGGTAGAAATTCTGAAGACACATATGGAGAAGGAAAATACCTTTCATGCATACTTGGTAGCTAAAAGGTGTAGTAATTAAATATAAGGAATTTATTTAAATTGGAAAGTCATATATAAAGTATGCAATCATAAATTTGAATACAAAAGTAGGAATCATATACACATGATTAAAATTGCATGTAAGCCAAAGGTCAACACACATAGAGTAAACACAACACATAGAAGTTGTGAATGGCTTTGTTACATGTGAATGCGTGGTTTGGAAGTGTGAACTATGTCTTATGGATTGTTGTTTTTCCTTTGCTATGTGTGATGGTATGATGTAGAACCTGCTCAAGAGCAAGTTATTCCTTTCCAAGATCAAGACTACCTATTTCAAGAGCAGCAGGAAGGAGGCAAGTGTCCTTGACCACTTTGATCCTATACTAGGATGTGTAGTTAGAATTTTTTTTGCATTTTCAATAGAAAACATGAAACCCATGCTAGGATGTTTCCCTAGAATTGCATTACCTTGTTTCCTTGTAGCTTGGGTTGGAATTCATTTTATCATGTCATTTATTATTATGCATATGCTTAGCCATGCTTAGAATGGGATATTTGGGATATGAGATCATCAGTTTATTTTACCATACTCTTGAATGATATGTTATGAGTTATGTAGAGGTAGGGATCAAGGCATGTTGGATGTTTTGGTTGGTGCTGGGTGCACGAGACTCGGGTTTGTGTGTAGTACTTGCCTGGATCCTAAGGACCGGTTCATGGAGCATGTAACCTGGCTTTACCGTGCCAACCACATGCTGAGATGGGGCAGCTTGGCCAATTAATTAGGTGTATCCCCGGCGTAGTATGGGTGTGTTGGATGGTGCGGGGAATAGGTGTCAGCTGGACTACCATATGAACTGCAAGGCTCAAGAGGGGGCCACTGCAGCGGGGTTAGAGCCTCTTGTATGCTGTTAGGGGTGAAACCTTAGTGGGCCCACGCTCGTCGGGAATCCCTTTGTAAAGGCTTTGTAGTGATCTCCTGGCTACACACCTGGGAAGTGTGAATGTGGTTCGTAGCCACTGGCATAATGGAGATTCTTTTAGTCCACCCGGCAACGGGGGATGAAATCACTACATGTGGGTACAGTGGTACAAACTCTGCAGAGTCAAAACTGTCATGACAGCCGTGCTCACGGTCAAGAGCGGCTTGGACTTATTCATGATTAGAGGAGTGATGGTTTTGGAAGTTAAGGGTGTTAAGCGGGTAGCTTAACATTGGAAATGATGTTATGGTTATTGGATTATGATGATGGGATGGGAGATTGGGACCATTTCACCTGTGTAGTAATGTTGGTGCTTAATAAGCTAAGGTGATAGGTATTAATTGTGTAGTGCTTTAACCATGAGCTCAACCTCTCCTTGTTCTAGCCATGCATGATATAATTTTCCCACACTTGCTGAGTACCATTGGTACTCAACCTTGCATATTTTGTTGGTTTATATTGCTACTCAGGTCAAGATAATGAGGTGGTGTATAATGACCAAGACTTTGGACCCGAAGAAGGTTTCTAGGTTCATGGAGACCCCCGGGCAACGCCTGTGACGGAATCCTCAAGAATAATATTCCGCTGCTAGTTTATTTACTTGTGATGAACTTATTATTGTCCATCGAGACATTTGCTATGTAAGACTTATTTATATTCGACACTTGGCTTGTAATAAATGATGCTTCACTATTTGTCAGCACATGTATGAGAAAATGATCCTGACATACATGTGATATTCACTTGGTTGTTCTTCGGAAAGACCAGGTGTGACAGGGAGGAATGTAAGGGCCTCAGTTTTTGACACATAATTGAAGTGTTCATCACCATACACACACACCTCATTTGAGGAAAGATGATGAACACAAATGAAGAGCAAGTAACCACCATCAACATGCTGATTAGAGAACAAACTCACATATTGCAAAAGTGGTATTTTCCACATGTAATATAGGTGGGCTGGACATATGAAAACTCCTACACATTGCTAAGGATGTCCATGCCAAGTTTCACCCAAATTCAAAACCTTTTTGAGGTCATTTTGGGTATAGCTAGAAAGAGGGTAGTTTGAAACCATATTCAAATTCAAACTGCTGTTATCCCCGGAATTCAAAAGTGGAAGGCATATTCTTATTCAGCACATTTTTGGGAGCTCACACACCAATTTTCACTCCATTTGGAGTTGATCTTGAATGAGCTAAGTGGGACAAATTCAAACTTTATTTGAATTCAAACTGAACTTGTGCTGAAATTCATTCAAACCAAACCCAATTTGAATTCTACTCAATTCAAATGGCTCATGGGTGAATAATTTGAATTACCAGGGGTATTATGGGGCTCACTGTTTACAACAGTGATTAGGAGTAAATTTCAGAGGTTAAAATTGGAAGTGGGACCCACATGTCAGCCACTACTTCAAAACAAACCGACTGAAACACAGCTCACTCGGTTCCCGGGTGCAGTGCGCGCGCGCCACCGGGGGGCAGCTGGCGCCAGCTCCTGCTGCGTGCCCCAAGCCGGAGACCAGTCGCCGGGCTTCTTATCCCCTCCCCGGCGTGCTCCCATCACCTATTCCCCGAGCTACCGACGCACTCGGCCTGTTCTTCCACTGCAACTGCCGCCGCTCGAGCTCACGCTTGATCAAGTCCGATCACTCGCGAGCACAGCCTCCTCCACAGAAAAACGGCACCGGGAGATCGTGAGCAACCTCATAGACCCCGTGTTGACCAGTGAGCAAGCGTCCTCGAGCTATACCAAACCGTTTCTCCGGGGAACCGAGCATCGCCGCCGATCGGGCTCTCGTGGACAGCACAACACAGCCGTTGTCACGTCCTCTTCTCTACACAAGAAAGGTTCATGATTGTATATAGATGGAGTAGCCGAAAGCCGTTTGGCGATTGATCAACCCTCGGCCGAGAATTTCCAAATTTACTCTTGATCAGTTCATAAGGACCGAGCTCACCTTCGGGTGAAATTCGTGCTCTATACGCGAGGGTTGGACAAGCTCGTTACCTAGTAGCTTCTCCGCATGATAGCGCCCACGCTCGAACTGGAATCAGAGAAAACCATCAAGAATCGGCCATGATATGGCCGTTTTCCCCGCTGCCATGGCTGAGCACCTCGGCTCACCGTCGAGAGCATAGTTGCTGGTATTTCTAGCTTCCACCCAGCCCTGGTTCGTGTTCCCCATGCTCTACTGATGCTCTCTGCCCAATTTCCGATAGATTTGGTGCACGGGAGAGCGGAACCGACCTCACCGGAACCCTAGCAGGTGCTGTCACCGGTGCGCGCACGGGTTTCCGGTCATCGCCAGCGGCTGGCGATCCCACCATCGAGTCCAGGGGGTCAGTAAAGGGGCAGGCGGCGAGTTTCGGGCCGGGGGTGGCCGGGAACTCAATTCCGGCGAAGGTCACCGGAGATCACCACCGCCGCGCAGTTGGCGCTAGGAGGGAGATGACGCACTGTGTGAGGGGCCCACCAGAAGGAGTTTAAACTTTTCCCCAAATTTCAGTTTCAGTTCAAACTTCAAATCCTCATAACTTGGGCTAGAAAACTCCAAATCGAGTGAACCAAATTTTGTTGGATTCAGCTCTCTGAGCACTTTCCAGCAAATCAAGTTTCACTTCATGAAAATCCTTATTTCTCCAGAATTAATTCCTCAAAGTTTAAATTGTTTGGAATTTTAACTGGAGAATCCTTTGGTGGAAAATCCTGAACTTTTGCTGGAATGTTCACCAAAATATCCCTGAACTACCATAAAAATTTTAGATCCATTTGAGCTCATTTGATCCACCTAATGGTGTGATTAGTTAAACTGTTCCAGAGAAAATAGAAAATGTTCAGAAACATTATCAGAATTTTCTCTGAAATTGTTTAGCTCATATCTTTAGCTAGGAACCTTCAAATTAAGTGAGACCAACTCCATTAGAACCCCCCTGAAAATCTAGTTTTCAGAAAGTCATAGTTTGTTTCATGAAAATCCTTAGAACACCCTAAAAGCCTTCAATTAAGGTCAAGTACATAATTAATTATGGAGGGCTCAAATGAGCTTTGCTGCAACTAAAACTTGACCAAGTCTCTATTTAGGTTGTAACCAAGCCACAGTAAAAGTTTCACAGTCATTGGGTCTGTCTAGTGAGAGTTATAGACTTCACAACTTCAAACTTAATACAAATGCATTTAGATTGATACATGTACCTCTTCTATCATGTAGTCGCTAAGGTCGAGGAGGAACCCGAAGTCCTAGACTTTGTTACTCCGGAGGAACATCTAGCCTACGACCAAGAGCAGCAAGGCAAGCTCCGGTTTGCATTAACCGTTTTACAAATTTTTATTGTTTTGAGCACTTACTTGATTATTATGATTCTTTACATTAGAGTCTTGTTTGAAAACCCAATTGCATAGCCAAGAAAACCATGGGTTGGGTTTAGGATTGCAAACCCCGTTAGCTACTGCAAAGCTAAGTTAGGGTAGGATTCGGTACAAGTCGAGTAGTTGGAACTACTCGCGAGCATAGGCTAGAGGCACTCGACTCGGGTAGAGATAGCACATGATACACATGGCAAGAAAGATGAGACCGAGCGGATGGTAAGGGCAACAGGACTTTGGGGCCTGTCTGCTGTAGCTCCGCTTGTGTCGATTGAGGACCGAGCTGTGTGCGGGCCTATTGAACAAGCGAGAACAGTACCAAAAACCTACCGGCTATATGGGAACCGGGAAACTGATGTAACCCGGGTAGCTGGGTGTTGAGGCATAGCTGGTCGTTCAGAGGGTAGGTTGAGAGCTCGAGGTGTAAATCGGCTGGCGACACTGAGATGCGCGTGCAGAGACCTCTTGCTCGGGACGATTGGACCGGTTCAACATTTGGCTGATGGGTGAAAGGTAGTTGCGTACGGCGTCCGTGATGGTTGTTGTAGGCAACATCAAGTACGGGCGTAGGTGACGGGTTGTTCGGGTAACCCTGCAGGTGTAAATCGATTATAATCGTCGTCCCTCGCGGTCAGTGAGTACCACTTGTTCACTGTACTGTGACGTAGAAAGAACAGGCTAGTTACATGTTAAAATGTTGCTGATTGAAAGATGGACTCTGATTGCTAATGATTTGCTGTAGTTTAGAGCTAACTAAAGTTCTTTTCAACTTTGGGCAAAGTACATGAGAGAAATGCTTTTCTTGTTTATTGCGGCTCTCTCATGTGCCTTAGTGTAAGGTTCTCCACAACCTGCTGCTAAAACTTGAAAGTAAGGTTCTACTAATTAGGCGAGTCCTTGCAAATGATTTTTACCTCATGTAACCTATCAACCCTCATGTAGAAGTTCCATGTTTAGGTGAGACGGGTCAGACTTGCTGAGCCTTCGTGCTCACTGCTTGTGTTTGAAGCTTTTGCAGGGTTCTATGAGGAAGGGCTCCCGAAGAGGAGACGGAACCCCAGGAGGGGAACCCCGTCTAGTGGGAGCCGTGCACGCCGCAGAGTTAGTGTGCGTGTGTGCTAGCAAGGACACGTTCAAGGGCTGAACGTGAACTTGATGCGTAGTCTACGCCCGTGAGTGTAGACTGGATATATTTTGCTGTAAACATGTTCCTAAACTACTTTATGTAATATGAACTTTGCTTCCGCTTTGTACCTTTGATGTGTGTTATCCGGTGCTGTGCAACGCAGCACCCCTCAGCATGATCCTGGCTTGACAAGACCGTGGGGTCATGTCACCAGATGCCGCAGTACTTCGCCAAGGAAGAAGGCGAAGAGGGGAACAAGATGTGGACAATCCATGTTGAAGTCCCTGCAGGACCTACGCCACCCGGTTGGGTGCCGTTCACCATCACGGTGAGAGGAAGACAACCGGAAGGGATGTGGCAAGTGGCAGCCCGTGACATATGTCACGTTTCTGCCAACTACACGTGCAGGCTATGGAGGGCACTCCATACTCGCTCGTTCCGGTGGAGGGACGGGCTCAGCATGTGTGGGAAGGGAGGTACCGGGAGGCAGCCGATCCGGGTTGCCCAAGGTACAACCCCGCGGAGGCAAACCTTAGCCTCCATATGAGGGCGGGAAACGCCGTGATGGACAGCCAAGCTGTTCATACAGAGCATCTCGCCGCGAAGCTCAAGGAGAGCACGAGCCGTGGAGACCATTTCGAGAGTGCTCACTGTAAAGGTCCCAAAATTATGAATACAAAGAAACACTTATTTGCAAAAGTTGGTTTCATATGTATGAAAATTGGGACTTGTTAAAACTTTTCCCCACATGTGATAACACACATGAGGATTTTGCTTCACGCAAGTCAAAGGTTCATTTGAGAACTTGGAACCCTAGAGGGGTCAAAACCAAGGATGGGAAGTTCCCATATGTGTGAGAAAGCAAAAATCAGATTTGGAACAATTTGTTCAAACAAAAATTCAAATGAGAAAAACACAATGGAATTCAAAACTGTTGGGCTAAAAATCTCATTTGCAGCAGCCAAAATAAAAATCAGATTTCATATTTGAATTCCTTGAGTCCAAATTAGGGGGTGTGCAAAGTTTCATGATTTATGGAAATAGTTTGCAACCCATTTTGCAAAATGGACTTTAAAAGACAAAGAATTCAAATGCATGTTTGAATTTGGATGAAACTTGCCCAATTATCCAAATGCATACCAGATTTGAATTCCCACAATTGAATTCACTCAACATTCAACTTGGGAGATATTTGGAGGGGGGATAAGGAGGACTGATCAGTGGGTCCCACATGTCATTGTGGGAACTGAAAATTTGCAAAAGATCTAAGTGTTGGGTCTCTGTTTGCCTCCTTCAGTCGGCACCCGAGACCGAGGGCGCAGCTCCGCTCGACACCGCGATCAGCCGACGCCTCCACCTCCTGCTGGATTTCGTCGCGCTGGAGGAGCCGCCCGACCGTCTTATACCCTCTGCCGTGCTCCTCTTCGCTCATTCCCGAAGACCAGCACCGCTCTGCTTCTTTCCTCGCGCGAGAAACAGCCGCAGCTGCCGACGCCGTCCGCTCGATCGGCCACCGCCGTAACTAGAGTGTGAAGCCTCGGTGGAGCAGACGAGCAACACCACCATCGTCCCCACGACCTCCTCGAGCCACCGCCAAGCGCGTTCGTGCCCTCTACGCCGAGAACATCGAGTTTCCGCGGCGGCCGGACACCCCGGCGGCAACGTGCTCCCGTGGACAGCTCCACAGAGCGGCTTTCACGACCAAGGAGGCGGTCCCTGGGACGCGCAAGGTCTCCGTGCAGCTTCCACCCGAAGCACCGAGTCTGTCTCGGCCTCTCAACAACGAATTTCAAAGATCCTCTCCGGCCGGTGAAAACTGACCCGCGGGTATGAATCGACGAAATTCTCGAGTTATATTCATTTAGAGCTCTGCAAATTTCGCACATAGAATCTAGACTGGTGTAGCAACTTTTCTTCTTCACAAAACGTCGCATGAAACCCATGGTAAACGGCTTGTTTCAAGCTTTTCCAACGGCTACCACAATAAGGGGCATCGGATGCATGATGAACCCTAGGTTGGAGCCGTTTCCGAGCCCATATGCGGCCACGCCGAGCAGGGCAAACCTCCACTAGTGCTGTAGAACCTTTCCAGGGGACTTCTGGCGGACTAGAGCATCGGGACAACGTTGCCGGACTCCCTCAGAGCCGCTGCACCGGTGCGGGGTGGTTTAGGAACCTCGCCGGTCTGGGGAAGTCCCACCATCGTGTTCCTCAGGTTAAAATAGGGCCTGGCGGCGAGTGACAGCTCGGGAGTTGGTCGGAGCGACGAAAACCGGCGAACTCCGGCGAGCCCGGCGGCGCAGAAGCGCGGGGGCGGGAGGTAGACGAAGGTGCTACCGGCCCCACGCGTCAGTCGCACAGAAACAGTGGACCGGATACTCTGTGGCGCGGGATCGGCGGTGACAGCGCGGGAAACAATTCTGTAGCCCGTGTGGCGCGCTCCCGGCAGCAGACACGTGTCCCTGGTCCCACAGTCAGGTTTAAACTTTTCCCCGGATTTATTCAAATCCCAGATTTTCCCCAAACTTTAGCAGAGCATAACTTTTGCTAGGAACCTCCAAATTTAGTGATTCAAATTGGGTTAGATTCAGATTGACAAACTATATCCAATTATGCAACCCAATTTGTATGAAAGTCTTTATTTAATTCTGGAAAATTCTTTAAAGATTTTCAGCAAAAGAATTTTAGAGGGAGTTTGGTTTATCCAAAAATCCTCAAATTTTGCCAGAATATTCTCTAGGGTGTTATAAGACTCCTGTAAAAGTTTCAGCCCATTTGGAGTTGAATTGATCAGGGTAATTCAGATTGTAAGTTCCTGTATTCAAATGAATACAGAAACATTTTCAGAGAATTTCCAAAACTTGTAAATTCAGTTCTGTGAAATTCCTAGCTCCAAAAATCCTAGAAAAATTCATGTAGACTCTATAAACTATAATTGAAATTGTGGTTCACTTAGTTTGACATGAACATGGATGTTACCTCAGAATTAATTCATCTTTGACTAAACACTTAGAGAATTATTCTGAATAAACCATTCCATGAAATGTGCTAAATTTTGGTCCAGAGGACTTTCTTGTGACAAGGAACTCACATGAAAATCCTCAGCTCCATTAGGGCTCTGGATCACCACTGTCATGTGTGATCTCGTAAGGTGATCAACACTTAAGTGGAAAGAAGCACTCAACACTTGATCTTAGTGTTTAAGCCCAACCCAAACCACTAGCACCAATGTCATTTTAAATTCTTAAACAAAGTTCCAGTTTTAAATGGTCATTAGATCCTATGAGCAAAATCTTTTCAATTAAATACATATGCATGATCATAACGTGTAGTATATACGTGAAGAAGGTGAGGAGGACTTGAAGTGAAGATCAAGGAGGGAGGAGAACAAGTGATCAAGCTCCAAGTGATCATCACTAACTGATTGTAACAGTAGTCACCTGCAAAACAGGCAAGCCCCGGTTTGCACTTGAACCATTTTATAAAACATTTTCATTTGTAGAGATCATAGCTTTGCATCGTTGATTGCATTACGTCTCGATGATATTGAAAACTCCACTTGCATGACCAGAAACACCTATGAGAGAAAGGGTAGAATAGAAACTCCTCGAGGGAATTTGGCTACGCTAATGTTAGTAGGGAAGGTCCGGTAGAAGACGAGTAGTTGGAATCTACTCGCGAGTTTAGGGCTGGTTTACTCGGAACGGGTCCGAATTAGAGAGAATGATGAAAGTTCACACTTAAGAAATGGAGACCGGGCAGGGAGGTTTAGATGCAGCAGGTTGCAGGCCGTGCGTGCATAGCCCTGCCTGTGTCGGTTAAGGCCCGTCCGTGCTTGGCCCTGTTGGACAAGTTTGAGTTGTGTACCGGGCACATACTGGCTATATGGGACCCAGGAAACCGATGTACCTTGGGAGATCCATAGTGGAACTTTTCCAACTGCCTTAGGCTTTCGGCGTCAGGGTAGCAGGAGGTAACTCGCTCAAGAACATACCACAGCGGGTATGCACCTTGAGGGAACTTGCGTACTCGGGGCAGTTGGACTGCGTCCAATGTGGAAGATCTTGGGAAAGGTGGCCGCGTACAACGTCAGTCGAGGTTGCTGCCGGCAACTCGGAGTACGGGTGTACGTGTCGTGTAGTCCGGGCGTGTACTGATTCGAATCACCGTCGCTCGCGGTCATATGAGCATACTTGCCCACTGCGTCTTGACGTAGTAACAACTGGAATTGTTTATCTTTGAACTTGATAAGGTTGTGCTATAACTCGTATTGCAACCATGATTGAATTAGAGATAGGCTCATTAAAGTTTACTTTCACTTTGTGCAAGGAGCATCGCAACAAAGCGTTTCTTGTTTGATTGTGGAGTTGCGATGCTTTTCGGCTCAAGGTCTGCACAATGAGGCTTAAAATCTGAAAGTTAAGGATCAACTTTAGGCGAGTCCTTTATGCACATCTAGCCAACCCAGTTGCAACCGTCTTGCATGTAGAGTTTCTTGCTTAGGAGAGACGGGTCAGACTTGCTGAGCCTATGTGCTCACGCTTGCTATATAAGTGGTTTTGCAGGTTAACAACGATGCTGAAAAGAAGGTTGTCCGGTGAGACTCGGGAACTCCCGAGTCAGGTAACACATGGAGAACCGAGCCGCTGCTGCTTGTCTTCGTGTCGCTAGCGAGAGGAGTCCGTGGGCTGGACTTCATCTCGAATGCTCTTAGTTATTCGACGTGAGTTGATAAAGACTTCCGCTGTAGCTACTTGATGTAAAGTATTTACAAAGAAAAACTTGTAAGCTTCCGCCATTGTTTTATGTAATACATTGTTCCTCATATGTGTGTTGTTGGGTGCCGCATAACACGGCACCACCCAATGCGATTCCCGGGCGAGTGGCCTGTCTCGGTTGAGCGGGTCGCGTCAGCGTGGTATCAGAGCCGCATTGGGAATAGCACACGGAATAAGGATGGTATTACGACAAAAATTTAGGTTACGGTGAGGATACGGTACTAGGCCCACATAAGGATTTCTATTAGCTTAATATGAAGGTGGCAACCTAACTTACTTGTTATGTCGGAAAATCGTGCATCTCGGGACGAGTTATGTCTTGGGGGGTGCACGTAAGCGCTGTCCACCAGTGCGCACAAGCTGAAGGGTGGAGCCCCGCGGGTGGCAGGTAACCCGATCCGCTTTAGTATCCTCTACGACTCCTCATGTCGTTTGGGGTACTCGAGCAACGTCTGTCCCAGGCGTGCGTGGTGCAATTTGGGAAACCCCGTCACGTGGTTAGTAACGTGAACACGTAGCTCAAGGCGTGTTTGGCTTGAGAACACCTGTGCGAGTGATGACGGACGGGTGTAAGAACTGTATGGATACCGGGTTCGGTGTGCAGCCGGACCTGACGATTGAGTGTGACTTATGCAGGATTAACCACGAAACCGTAGTACGAATAGTACACGTTTGCGAGTGACCGTTTTAGTGCCACCTAAGATACGTTATACCGGTATAGTCCGGTTAGGATTTTCTTTTGGTGAGGCTACGTAGTACCGACATGCTTCTTACGGTGCATCGACGCCGTACTAAACATAATAACCCCTTTCCTTTGAAGAAATGACACATGAACTAACTTTCAAATAAAAATGGAAGTTTGAAACAAATATTAGTTACTGAACTCTTATTTTGAGCTAAGATTCAAATGAGAGGAAGATTAGACTTCAAAATTTCAAAAACAGAGAGCTCTGTTTTCGGCAGGAATTTGTGCTGGACTTCAACAGAGCATAACTCTGAGTAGCTTGACCCAATTAAGGTGTAAGGTACAGCTATGGAAAGATTTTCAAGTGATCTACAACTTATTTGTAGAGCTCCAGAGCTAAATCACCTGCTAAATGGGTAGAAAGATCAGAGTAGAGTAAACTGTCCAGAACCAGGACGGTAACAAAACCTCTCTGGACCTTTCTGTTTTTAAACCATAACTTTCTATAGATAAACCCTTCAGAAGACTATGATACACCATTGGAAAGATTATGAATGTACAACATTGTTGTAGTTCAAAGTTGTTCAGGTTCTTATTGTATTTACATATACAACTGTGATAAAATCAGCCATGTACAAAGGAGGTGCTGGCAAATTTTATTCAGGAATTCTGCCAACTTTGGAAAAATCATAACTTTTAATCCGGAGATGATCTGGGGGCATATGAGTACTCGTTGGAAATATACTGAAGTTAACTTTAACTTTGGTATTCAACTTAAGTTATGAAAATGCTCTTAACTAGGTCAAAATCTGGAGATAGTGCAGAAAGGTCTGTTCTGTACAGATAGGCTGAATAACTATGCCTACTAAGGAGTTTTGTAAACATGAATTTTGTTACTGCTTTCATAAAGTGTTGACATAATCATGTTTCCATTAGTCTCACATACTGCTGAGTTCTTGCTTAACTCATCTCAACTACATTTTGCAGTATGGTTCGTAATCGCTCTAGGAGTAGGGCCAGAAGTTCTAGTCGAGGTGGTGATGCTTCTATCCCACCATCGGGACCACCATCCACGGGATGGATGGATCTTATGACTCGAGTTGTCGAGTCTAACCAAGAGAACGCTAGGCTACTCCAAGAAGCAACACAAGAACACACACGCTTACTCCAAGCTTTGGTACAGCAAGGCGTACTCCAGAACACGCAACAAGTCGTTCCACCTCGGGACGCTTATTTGGACTTCTTGGTGACTCAACCGCCTATCTTTACTGAAGCCACCGAACCTGTGGAAGCAGATCAATGGCTTCGTGTCATGGAGTCAAAATTTGGAGTATTCCAGTGTGATGATTACCAGAAGACAAAGTTTGCCGCTCAACAACTCCATGGAGCCGCCGGAAACTGGTGGGTGGATTATGTTGCCACCATTCCGGGGGGCCATCAAGTAACATGGAGAGAGTTTTGTGAAGCCTTTCGTACTCGTTACATACCACTAGGTATTGTCAAGGCAAAGCGGGAGGAATTTTTGGGCTTGAAGCAAGGGGACATGAGTGTCCTCGAGTATGTCAGGAGATTTAATCTCTTGGCCCAATATGCTCCCGAATATGTGGCGAAAGAAGAGGCACGGTGTGACCTATTTTTCCATGGCCTGAGTGCCATATTACGGGAAAAGCTGGCCGTACACAATAACGGCAGTTACACCGACATGGTCGATGCAGCTTTCATTCAAGAGAAGCCGACACTTGAGTGGCAAGCGGAGAAGAGAAAGATGAGTAAGATCGAGCAGGCTAGCACAAGTTATGTGCCTCAGAAGTACCGTTTGGTGTATCAAATGCCAACCGGTGAAAGATGGAGGCCACCTGTACGATCAACTCCTCAGAGATTGATTGCTGGTCAAGTTTTACAACTTGCACCACCTCCACTGCCGCAGCATCAGACGGTGGTTTGTGCCCCATCGCTGCAGCCATATGTACCTAGCAGTCCACCGCAAGTCAACCAAGAACCGGAGAGGCATCCGTGTCTTACTTGTGGGCGTAAGGGCCATTATGCTAGGCAATGTTCGGAGGGAATTCAAGGATGCGGGTCATCATATTTACAACCATACGACCCGTACCTTAATCTGCAGATAGGAGGGCAGATAAGGGGCAACATTCACTATACTGTGATTGATGATGTTCCGGAAGGAGAAGCCGCTTTAGCAGGGATCTTTTCTCTGAATCAGCTACCGGTTTTAGTTCTCTTTGATTCCGGTGCCACACACAACTTCATTAGCCAATCGTTTGTGGCTCAACATCAGCTCCAAACCGTTCATACAAAGAGGCCATACCTCATATCTTCGCCCGGGGGCAGCAGTACCGCAAGCGAGGTTGTCTCCCGAGCACCTCTTTGTTTGGGGGGTAAAATATACCCTACGACTCTCATTATCCTTGAGGGTCTGAAGATCGACATCATTTTGGGGATGTCGTGGTTGAATTACCACAGAGCGGTTCTTAACATCAGCTCTAGGACCGTTGAGCTCAACTCCCCACAGCACGGTCTTCATATATTAATTCTGGGCGCCAGACGGCAGCAGATTGCAACAGTGAACCACACGGAAGCTGTCAAGATAGAGGACATTCCAGTGGTACGTGAGTATCCGGATGTGTTTCCCGACGATTTACCGGGCATGCCGCCCGAGCGAGACGTTGAGTTCAAGATCGAACTTATACCGGGAACCACACCGATATCACGAAGGCCGTACAAGATGGCACCCAATGAACTGGCAGAATTGAAGACACAGCTGAATGACCTAATGAGCAAGGGATTTATACGACCGAGTTCGTCACCTTGGGGTTGTTCAGCGTTGTTTGTCAAGAAGAAGGACGAAACACTACGGCTTTGTGTTGATTATCGTCCTTTGAATGCCGTTACCATCAAGAACAAGTATCCACTACCTCGCATTGATATGCTCTTCGATCAATTAGTGGGTGCGAAGGTATTTTCAAAGATGGATCTTCGGTCCGGATATCACCAGATTAAAATCCGGGCAGAAGATATTCCGAAGACGGCATTCTCAACGAGATACGGGCTGTATGAGTATCTCGTTATGTCTTTTGGTTTGACCAACGCCCCGGCACACTTTATGTACCTGATGAATTCAGTGTTCATGCCGGAGTTGGATAAATTCGTCGTGGTCTTCATCGACGATATCTTGGTGTACTCCAAGTCAGAGGAAGAACATGCTGAACATCTGCATATTGTGCTACAAAGATTGCGAGATCATCAGCTCTATGCAAAATTCAGCAAGTGTGAATTCTGGATTAATCAAGTACCTTTTCTCGGACACATCATTTCAGCGGAGGGCATCGCTGTAGATCCGAGCAAGATTATCCAAGTACAGAAGTGGGAGTCACCAAAGTCAGTACATGAAATCCGAAGCTTCCTCGGTTTAGCGGGTTACTACCGGAGGTTTATTCCGAGTTTCTCCAAGATTGCTAAACCGATGACAGAATTATTAAAGAAGAATACCAGATTTGTGTGGGGTGCTGCGTGTGAACAAGCTTTTAAGACCTTAGTGAAGCATCTCACAACAGCCCCAGTTCTTGCTCAGCCAGATACAACGAAGCCATTCGACGTTTATTGCGATGCATCTGGCATCGGTCTTGGCTGCGTGCTGATGCAAGAAAGACGAGTGGTCGCTTATGGATCTCGTCAACTTAGAACTCACGAGCAGCATTATCCAACTCATGATCTTGAGTTAGCTGCCGTGGTCCTTGCTTTGAAGATGTGGAGGCACTACTTGCTCGGAAATCTTGTACACCTCTACACCGACCACAAGAGCTTGAAGTACATCTTCACTCAAAAAGAATTGAACATGAGGCAACGAAGATGGCTAGAGCTCATTAAGGACTATGAACTAGAGATTCATTATCATCCAGGAAAGGCGAATGTGGTCGCCGATGCGCTCAGTCGTAAGGCGCATATCCATCACCTAACTATTGCTGAAATGGATGATGAAGAACCAAGCCTCCGTGTCATCCCGTATGGAGCTCTCTGTAATCTCGCTCTCATTCCTACCATCCGAGAGGAGATCATTGAGGCTCAACGAAAAGACAAGGGTATGTCTCACATACGGCGGAGGATAGACAACGGAGAAATAAAGTGCTTCCGGAAGGATGATGAGGGTACTTTGTGGTTTAACGACCGGATTGTAGTACCCCGGGATATGGGACTACGGAAGAAAATTTTGGATGAAGCTCATTTGTCCAAGTTCTCCATTCATCCGGGCAGTAATAAAATGTACCAAGATCTCCGGAAGAAGTTTTGGTGGACACGTATGAAACGTGAAGTTGCAAAGTACGTTTCAGAGTGTGATACGTGTCGAAGGGTCAAGGCCGACCATATGAAGAAGTCAGGCCTGTTGCAGCCATTGCAAGTACCGTCATGGAAGTGGGAAGACTTGAGTATGGACTTCATCGTCGGGTTGCCGATGACCTCCCACAACCATGATTCAATTTGGGTAATCGTGGACCGATTAACCAAATCAGCACATTTCATCCCTGTGCATACTAGGTACAACGCAAAGCAGTATGCGGAGCTGTATATAGCACGGATCTTGTGCTTACATGGAGTTCCCCGCACCATTGTGTCAGATAGAGGATCGCTGTTCATAGCCCGTTTCTGGGAACAGCTACATACCTCCTTGGGGACAAAGTTGATTAGAAGCTCTGCATATCACCCTCAAACCGATGGGCAAACTGAGAGGGTGAATCAAATACTAGAGGATATGCTAAGAGCATGTGCCATCCACCACGGTAAGAGATGGGATGATCACTTACCGCTGGCGGAGTTCTCGTACAACAACGGATATCAGACGAGCATTAAGATGGCACCATATGAAGCTCTATACGGCCGGAAGTGCCGTACGCCATTGAATTGGTGCGAATCCGGTGAACGAGTGACGTTCGGGGTTGATCTTGTCAATGAAGCCGAGGAGAGAGTTCGGATAATACAAGAGAACCTCAAAGCTGCCCAATCTCGTCAAAAGAGCTACGCGGACCAGAGACGTCGACCGCTGCGTTTCGAAGTCGGAGAGCACGTGTATCTTCGTGTGTCTCCGATGAAGGGGATTCATCGGTTCGATGTCAAGGGGAAACTTGCTCCCCGATTCATCGGTCCGTTTGCTATAATGGAGAAGTGCGGAAACGTAGCCTACCGGCTGGAACTACCGGCAAGCCTTGCCGGTATTCATGATATATTTCACGTGTCCCAGCTACGGAAGTGCCTCAAGTTTACAGCTGCCATCCGCACGGAAGACATCGACGAGTTGAAACCGGATCTCACCTATGTCGAGCAACCTGTACAGATTATGGACGAAAAGACCCGGACCACCAGGAACCGGACTTTAAAATTTTACAAAGTCCTGTGGAGTAATCATACCCCGGAAGAGGCGACGTGGGAAACCGAAGATTATATCCACAAGAACTATCCGGAGCTTTTGTCATAAACCTTGTAATTACCTTCCACCCCGTTCTTCTTTTGAATCTCGGGACGAGATTCCTTTTAAGGGGGGAGGAATGTAAAGGTCCCAAAATTATGAATACAAAGAAACACTTATTTGCAAAAGTTGGTTTCATATGTATGAAAATTGGGACTTGTTAAAACTTTTCCCCACATGTGATAACACACATGAGGATTTTGCTTCACGCAAGTCAAAGGTTCATTTGAGAACTTGGAACCCTAGAGGGGTCAAAACCAAGGATGGGAAGTTCCCATATGTGTGAGAAAGCAAAAATCAGATTTGGAACAATTTGTTCAAACAAAAATTCAAATGAGAAAAACACAATGGAATTCAAAACTGTTGGGCTAAAAATCTCATTTGCAGCAGCCAAAATAAAAATCAGATTTCATATTTGAATTCCTTGAGTCCAAATTAGGGGGTGTGCAAAGTTTCATGATTTATGGAAATAGTTTGCAACCCATTTTGCAAAATGGACTTTAAAAGACAAAGAATTCAAATGCATGTTTGAATTTGGATGAAACTTGCCCAATTATCCAAATGCATACCAGATTTGAATTCCCACAATTGAATTCACTCAACATTCAACTTGGGAGATATTTGGAGGGGGGATAAGGAGGACTGATCAGTGGGTCCCACATGTCATTGTGGGAACTGAAAATTTGCAAAAGATCTAAGTGTTGGGTCTCTGTTTGCCTCCTTCAGTCGGCACCCGAGACCGAGGGCGCAGCTCCGCTCGACACCGCGATCAGCCGACGCCTCCACCTCCTGCTGGATTTCGTCGCGCTGGAGGAGCCGCCCGACCGTCTTATACCCTCTGCCGTGCTCCTCTTCGCTCATTCCCGAAGACCAGCACCGCTCTGCTTCTTTCCTCGCGCGAGAAACAGCCGCAGCTGCCGACGCCGTCCGCTCGATCGGCCACCGCCGTAACTAGAGTGTGAAGCCTCGGTGGAGCAGACGAGCAACACCACCATCGTCCCCACGACCTCCTCGAGCCACCGCCAAGCGCGTTCGTGCCCTCTACGCCGAGAACATCGAGTTTCCGCGGCGGCCGGACACCCCGGCGGCAACGTGCTCCCGTGGACAGCTCCACAGAGCGGCTTTCACGACCAAGGAGGCGGTCCCTGGGACGCGCAAGGTCTCCGTGCAGCTTCCACCCGAAGCACCGAGTCTGTCTCGGCCTCTCAACAACGAATTTCAAAGATCCTCTCCGGCCGGTGAAAACTGACCCGCGGGTATGAATCGACGAAATTCTCGAGTTATATTCATTTAGAGCTCTGCAAATTTCGCACATAGAATCTAGACTGGTGTAGCAACTTTTCTTCTTCACAAAACGTCGCATGAAACCCATGGTAAACGGCTTGTTTCAAGCTTTTCCAACGGCTACCACAATAAGGGGCATCGGATGCATGATGAACCCTAGGTTGGAGCCGTTTCCGAGCCCATATGCGGCCACGCCGAGCAGGGCAAACCTCCACTAGTGCTGTAGAACCTTTCCAGGGGACTTCTGGCGGACTAGAGCATCGGGACAACGTTGCCGGACTCCCTCAGAGCCGCTGCACCGGTGCGGGGTGGTTTAGGAACCTCGCCGGTCTGGGGAAGTCCCACCATCGTGTTCCTCAGGTTAAAATAGGGCCTGGCGGCGAGTGACAGCTCGGGAGTTGGTCGGAGCGACGAAAACCGGCGAACTCCGGCGAGCCCGGCGGCGCAGAAGCGCGGGGGCGGGAGGTAGACGAAGGTGCTACCGGCCCCACGCGTCAGTCGCACAGAAACAGTGGACCGGATACTCTGTGGCGCGGGATCGGCGGTGACAGCGCGGGAAACAATTCTGTAGCCCGTGTGGCGCGCTCCCGGCAGCAGACACGTGTCCCTGGTCCCACAGTCAGGTTTAAACTTTTCCCCGGATTTATTCAAATCCCAGATTTTCCCCAAACTTTAGCAGAGCATAACTTTTGCTAGGAACCTCCAAATTTAGTGATTCAAATTGGGTTAGATTCAGATTGACAAACTCTATCCAATTATGCAACCCAATTTGTATGAAAGTCTTTATTTAATTCTGGAAAATTCTTTAAAGATTTTCAGCAAAAGAATTTTAGAGGGAGTTTGGTTTATCCAAAAATCCTCAAATTTTGCCAGAATATTCTCTAGGGTGTTATAAGACTCCTGTAAAAGTTTCAGCCCATTTGGAGTTGAATTGATCAGGGTAATTCAGATTGTAAGTTCCTGTATTCAAATGAATACAGAAACATTTTCAGAGAATTTCCAAAACTTGTAAATTCAGTTCTGTGAAATTCCTAGCTCCAAAAATCCTAGAAAAATTCATGTAGACTCTATAAACTATAATTGAAATTGTGGTTCACTTAGTTTGACATGAACATGGATGTTACCTCAGAATTAATTCATCTTTGACTAAACACTTAGAGAATTATTCTGAATAAACCATTCCATGAAATGTGCTAAATTTTGGTCCAGAGGACTTTCTTGTGACAAGGAACTCACATGAAAATCCTCAGCTCCATTAGGGCTCTGGATCACCACTGTCATGTGTGATCTCGTAAGGTGATCAACACTTAAGTGGAAAGAAGCACTCAACACTTGATCTTAGTGTTTAAGCCCAACCCAAACCACTAGCACCAATGTCATTTTAAATTCTTAAACAAAGTTCCAGTTTTAAATGGTCATTAGATCCTATGAGCAAAATCTTTTCAATTAAATACATATGCATGATCATAACGTGTAGTATATACGTGAAGAAGGTGAGGAGGACTTGAAGTGAAGATCAAGGAGGGAGGAGAACAAGTGATCAAGCTCCAAGTGATCATCACTAACTGATTGTAACAGTAGTCACCTGCAAAACAGGCAAGCCCCGGTTTGCACTTGAACCATTTTATAAAACATTTTCATTTGTAGAGATCATAGCTTTGCATCGTTGATTGCATTACGTCTCGATGATATTGAAAACTCCACTTGCATGACCAGAAACACCTATGAGAGAAAGGGTAGAATAGAAACTCCTCGAGGGAATTTGGCTACGCTAATGTTAGTAGGGAAGGTCCGGTAGAAGACGAGTAGTTGGAATCTACTCGCGAGTTTAGGGCTGGTTTACTCGGAACGGGTCCGAATTAGAGAGAATGATGAAAGTTCACACTTAAGAAATGGAGACCGGGCAGGGAGGTTTAGATGCAGCAGGTTGCAGGCCGTGCGTGCATAGCCCTGCCTGTGTCGGTTAAGGCCCGTCCGTGCTTGGCCCTGTTGGACAAGTTTGAGTTGTGTACCGGGCACATACTGGCTATATGGGACCCAGGAAACCGATGTACCTTGGGAGATCCATAGTGGAACTTTTCCAACTGCCTTAGGCTTTCGGCGTCAGGGTAGCAGGAGGTAACTCGCTCAAGAACATACCACAGCGGGTATGCACCTTGAGGGAACTTGCGTACTCGGGGCAGTTGGACTGCGTCCAATGTGGAAGATCTTGGGAAAGGTGGCCGCGTACAACGTCAGTCGAGGTTGCTGCCGGCAACTCGGAGTACGGGTGTACGTGTCGTGTAGTCCGGGCGTGTACTGATTCGAATCACCGTCGCTCGCGGTCATATGAGCATACTTGCCCACTGCGTCTTGACGTAGTAACAACTGGAATTGTTTATCTTTGAACTTGATAAGGCTGTGCTATAACTCGTATTGCAACCATGATTGAATTAGAGATAGGCTCATTAAAGTTTACTTTCACTTTGTGCAAGGAGCATCGCAACAAAGCGTTTCTTGTTTGATTGTGGAGTTGCGATGCTTTTCGGCTCAAGGTCTGCACAATGAGGCTTAAAATCTGAAAGTTAAGGATCAACTTTAGGCGAGTCCTTTATGCACATCTAGCCAACCCAGTTGCAACCGTCTTGCATGTAGAGTTTCTTGCTTAGGAGAGACGGGTCAGACTTGCTGAGCCTATGTGCTCACGCTTGCTATATAAGTGGTTTTGCAGGTTAACAACGATGCTGAAAAGAAGGTTGTCCGGTGAGACTCGGGAACTCCCGAGTCAGGTAACACATGGAGAACCGAGCCGCTGCTGCTTGTCTTCGTGTCGCTAGCGAGAGGAGTCCGTGGGCTGGACTTCATCTCGAATGCTCTTAGTTATTCGACGTGAGTTGATAAAGACTTCCGCTGTAGCTACTTGATGTAAAGTATTTACAAAGAAAAACTTGTAAGCTTCCGCCATTGTTTTATGTAATACATTGTTCCTCATATGTGTGTTGTTGGGTGCCGCATAACACGGCACCACCCAATGCGATTCCCGGGCGAGTGGCCTGTCTCGGTTGAGCGGGTCGCGTCATCACAGCGCACTCCGTAATGCGCTCCTTCCGACGATCAAGCGACTGAATGAACAGCACAATCAGTTGCATCGTCTGAAGAAGGCAAAGAAGAAGAGCCGTGTCGACATCGCGGCGTTGCAAGAACTGGTACAGAATCTGACCCAGCAGAACGAGGACCTTACTCAAGAGCGAGACGACGCTATTGAGGAAGGGCAAGGCTGGGAAGAGGACTACAACCAGGCCATGGACGAGGTGCATGCTTTGCAGGACCTCGTACCTCCGGTATTGGGCATACCGGTAGTCTTGGGCCTTCCAGCAATGGGAGAACCCGAGATGGGAGAAGAGGTGGTAGATCCAGAGCCACCAGCAGAGGTACCGGAGGAGGACAACTCGCAGGAGGTCGAGTTGTACTCCGAGTAGGGGGTTACAGTTGCCAAGTAAGGCAGCTAGGGTAGTGTAACCCAACTTTTGTAATCGGTGACATGTCGTGTAGGCAGTAGCGTATGTATAGGTCGTGACGACATGAGCACGACTTCTCGGAGAACCGAGAATAATGTATCTTGTATAAAGTTTATGCTTTATCAATATATGTGAATGTTGTGCAAATTATTCATGTGTCACTTCAATACCTACTGTTGCATATGGAATTTTAAGTACGACATGTGCTAATCGCTGCTGTTTTGAATTTCAGAATGACGCGTACTCGTGCCAACCCGGATGTTGGGGGTACTAGCCAAGGGGGTGAGACCTCCCAACAGCCTCCCAAGGACTCCTCGGGACAGCAGCAGCAACAGAAGCAACAGCAACAACAAACACCGCCACCGCCACCGCCACTGCCAACGGTTACATTGGCCGACATCGTCGCGGAAATGGCGGGTTCACATCAGCAGCACACGGAGTTGCTGCGAACTCTCATCGCCCAGAGAGACGTCAAGACTGTGAGGAGCGTCAACAGAGCTCCTACTCTGACTTCCTAGCGACTCATCCCCCAGTATTCTCAAGGGCGGATGAACCTCTCGACGCGGACAACTGGCTCCGCAATAGAGATCAAGTTCGAGCTGCTCCAGATAAGCGAGCAGCGCAAGACTCAGTTCGCGGTCCAGCAGCTCCAAGGATCCGCGAGCGCGTGGTGGGCCAACTTCTGTGCTTCACAGCCACGGACCGAGTAATGACCTGGACGGAGTTCCGGACGGCCTTCAGGGCCTATCACATACCGCCAGGCTTGATGAAGAGGAAGACGCAGGAGTTCCTGCACCTGCAGCAAGGGAGCCGGAACGCGCTGGAATACTCCAGGGCGTTCAACGATCTCGCGCTCTACGCGCCATATCACGCAGATACCGACGAGAAGCGGCGGGACCACTTTTACCAGGGGCTTAATCTGCTCCTGAAGGACAAGTTGGCGATGTTCAATCGCGGCAGCCTCAACGACATCATTGACACTGCGATTGTTCAAGAGGACTCCGGCAAGGAGTTGGCGGCGGCGGAGCAAAAGCGAAGCGTGCCGCAGAGCAGCGGAGAAGGAGGCGGTCCTTCTCAGATGTTTCGGATGTGAATCGCCCACCATCAGGTTCACGCTGGCAGCCACCCCAGAGGTCAATGCCTTTCTGCAGTCGGCCGTACTCTTCACCGGCATTCAGGCCGGCACTGCCAGTACCACCTCCACAACAACAACAGCAGCAGCGGGCGATGCCGCGTGCGTATGCACCTCAGCAACGCATGCCGGGCTTTCGTCCCCCGAGCTCTACACCAGCAGTGGCCACATGTTATAAGTGTGGTCGTCCAGGACACTTCGCGAACAGTTGCCCGGAGAGGCAAGGTGGCGGAGTGGCACCGCAGTTTCCGGGGAGGGATCAACCCCGGAACCCTACTAATGCGCGACGGGCAAACCCTAGGCCCGGCACCGTCCCGCCAGCTTGCCATAGAGGACGTGCCGGAGGTGTAACACCCCAAAACCTGTTAAGAGGGGAATTTAAAAATTTTTGGACGTATTGCATGTGGTGCAGAAATTCAAATTCAACTCAAAACAGAAAAGAAAAAGAAAAAGAAAAAGAAAAAAACAAAACCCCCGGCCAGTGGGCCGAAACCCACCAGCCGGCCCACCATACCCCCGCGCCAGCCCGCAGCCGCGCGCCCCTTTTCCCTCTCACTGACACGCGGGGCCCGCCATCGTCTTCCTCCTCGCGCGCGCTCGGCCGATCCCGGGACTCCTCTCTCTCCCGAATCAAAACTACCCCCGGGAACCCACGACCCCAGCCGAATTCTGGTTCCGGACGACTCAAACTCCATCACAACCGACACGCCGCCCTCCCCCGTCTATATACACGCCGGCATCGCCCCGTTTTCCCCACCCGATCAGCTGTTTTTCCTCCCAGTGAGAACCGAAGCTCCGATCACCGATTTCTCTCGATCTCTGCTCGGATTTTCCGATCTAACGCGCCGATCGTGTTCCACCGCCTCCAGGGAATCACGCAGGTGCAGAAAACTCAGAGGTTTGCGCTCTAGGCACAGCTCCAACGAGCACCGCAGCGGTTCCACCTCGGACCTCGACGCCAACCGCCTTCCAGGACCTCCGAGCTCAAGAAAAACCCCGAGGTGAGATCCCCGACCTCCCCCCTACCGATCTATGCCATGAAATCCCAGTTTTAGGAGGTATAGACGAAGATCCGAAGTTCTCCGGCGAGATCGCCGCCTCCCGCCGCCGCGCGCCGCCGGGCAGCGCCGCCCGCGCACGTTAGGGCGACGTGGCCGATTGTGCGCCGTCTATTTGAAATCACACGGTAGAATTAAAACCCGTGCGTACCCTTTCGACGTTATAATCTCAGCCGTCTGTTCTAAATCGGACGGTCCACATCAGCCCCGCATTATAAAGGCCGGGATTCTTATGCGCTACCCCCTGGGGATCTCGGAAAATAAGAGCTAGCCCCGGAAACTTCTGATCTAGCCCCTGGAACTTCAGAAATTCATGTAAATTGAATTAAAAATCAGTTTTAGCCCCTGGACTTAATAAAAATTAGCAAAACCCCTCTGTTATGCATAGTTAGACCCCTGGAAATTTGTAAAATAATAAATTATACCCTATAGTAGGGTAAACTTACCTTTTTGACCCTATATAGTATTAAGTTTAGAAATTTGAATGTGTGACTAGGATTTAAATTTAAAAGGAAAGACAAACACATGTGCTAATTCAAGTTTAAACTCTACTAATACTTGGAAAACTTTAGAATGAACTAAAAAATAAATTTTAGGCTGAAATGAAATCTGTTTGGGTGTTGTTCATATTTATTAGTTCTAGGAGCACATTTTTAGGTTAATAAATAATTTTGAAAATTGGTAAAATAAATTTAAATTAGTTCACATCAGAGGAGAAGTTCAAAAACATATTATTTAATATATTAGATCAGAACCTATTCTGTTTAGATGTTATGCCCTACTATTTAATATTTAAAACTCACTTTTAGGCATAGAAAATAAATCTGGAAAATAAAGGAAAAATAGGTATGCATAATTAGAAAATGATAAATGAAGTCTCCAAATCCAAAGACTTCAGTTTGGGATTGGGTAGAAAGTTTGAAAACCCACTTGGAATAGGAAATTACCTTCCATGCAAACTTGGTGGCTAAAGAGTGTGTTAATTGAATATAAAGAATTTGTTTAGAATTGAAATTCATATATATAGTGTGCAAATAAAAATCTGAATACAAAAGTTAGAAATCATATACATATGTTTAAAAGTGCATGTAGGCCAAAAATTAACACATGTAGAGTAGCTCCAACACTTAGAAATGTGAATTACTTTCATAGGTATGTATGTGTGTTTTGCATGAAGTGAAAGTGTGAACTATGCCTTATGGATTGTGTTTTCTTTTGCTATGTGTATTGGCATGAGTAGAACCTGCCCCAGAGCAAGTTCTCCCCTTCCAAGACCAAGACTTTCCATTCTCAGAGCAGCAAGAAGAAGGCAAGTGTCCTTGACCACTTTGATCCTATGCTAGGATGTGTAGATAGAATTATTTGCATTTGTAGGATCGAAGAGCACGTGAAAAGCTACCAAAGGGGGGTGAATGGTAGATTAAAACTTTTCGCAGCGGAAATAACAAAAACCCCTCAGCAAAAATCAATCGGTTAAAGAAACCGTGTGTGCAAGTGTTTTCAAACGTGTTCAACCGTGACAAATCAAGTAGAGAGGTAGGGAATCAAGTCACGGATCTAATGCAACAAGAATCACTTGAAAACACGAAGTAAAACTTGAGATACGATCAAAACATTAAACGAAGATCAATCTGTTCTACCCGATATAAAACAGAGCTGCAACGCTGCAAAGAAACTCGTGTATCTCAAAAACTACAGATCCGAAGCTCGTGAAAATTTCACAGATGATAGATAATTGAGTTTTGAAGACAACCCAAAAAGAATCACGTTAATCGGATCTGTAAAACTCGAGTTATGAACGAAACACCGAAGCAACGTCGGTCTGTCCAGAAACTCGGCGAGAAAGACTTGACGAAAAACAAGTCGCACAAACAGGGCACAAAAGCTCCTCGAAACTATGAACTTTATTCAATAGAAACACAAGAGGAACAGCCCAAAGTTCTCTTCCCACGAGAGCTCTGACCTCCCTTGCTTTTATAGCCAGCCCTCAGGCTAAACAATCCAATCTAGGACTCCTACTCCTAATTGGACTCGTATCCTAACTTACCATAACTGCTCAGGACTCTCCTATTCGCAGATAGAAGCAATCGTGAGACTTCCAAACACCTTAGGAACGTCCTAAATATTCCTAAAACAACTCAACTTCGTGCCTAGCACGAAATCCTATCATAACCAACTCAAATCTTCCATATTTGAGCCATATCCGACTCAGCCTTAGCCTGAGTACGCAATCCAGCCGGTTGGACCTTTCTGACCAATTCTTTACGTCCACTTCTCTTCATCACGCCTTGGAACAATGTTGCCACGTCCATGCAATCCTTACACACGTGCAAACACCTTCCAATGACGTACACGCAACCTTCATATGCACTGCCCTTGATCCAAACATGCTGCGCGACCTCCCGATCAACTCAACCACAGCTCCTCCCGAACTTGGTTGTTGGAACCTCATCTCCTCCCTGAGACTAGTCCAAGGATCCCGTCACCAGCAATGTCTTGAACTCAAGCAACACCTGCACATGAATAAACAACCAATTCTTCCAAGCACAAGTCCTCGACTTGAATCACGTTAGTTCGAAAACCACAACACCTTACATGAGCACGTCACATAAGCATGTTGCAAACCAGTTCAAATGATAACAGCCATAACCACCAAAACACACCAAAAACTTAGAAAATTAATACTAAGCAAACCTTCCCATAAAGCAAGTTTGAAACATTGCGAGTTAAAAGCAAAAACAAGACGCTGCAGTTCTATGAGTTGAACTTCACGGGAGCTCCCTAAAAACAAGCTCCGGACCTCACAGAAGCTCTCCGGACCTTGCAGGAGCTCTCCGGACCTTGCCAACACTTGGCGGACGTAACAAATAACTTGTCAGACCTTGCCACAGAAGAATGTTTTGGCAATATTCAAAACTTTGAATGTTAATGCTAACTTTTATCCTAATTGCCAATCTATTCAGCACACATAGGTCTCACAATCTCCCCCTTGATGAATGCATTGGCAACACCATATAAAATCCGAACATTGGCTTATGAAAAGTTTTGAAAAGCTTTGAAAACTCATTTCTCCCCCTTTATTAATTTCTCCCCATTTTTTAAAATCAGAGAAGGAAGAAAGTGTATAACATATGCAAAGAAATTTTTAAATGTTATGAGCATATTATAACATATACATACAAAACAAAGCTCATCCAAGTCATACTATCAGATTACTTACAATATCACATCAATGAGATACATAAAGTAGTGTAAGCCATGCTAGAGATCAAAGTATTTTTCAGTTTAAGCAAGTCATGATCTCCCTTACTCAACTATTTCAAAACCTGAAACATGACACTTGTTGCTGCATTTTTATTATTCATAATCATTTAAGGCACAAAGTTGATCATATGATATTTGCAAGAGATTATATGCCGCATCAGCCTTATTCTAACCAACCAAGCCAAGCCTATGTCATTTGACAGTCAGAAGCTTAAGGACATGATTTTAGTCATACACAATTCCTTCCAAGTTCATATCTTAGTGCAATGATAAGCAATCTCAAAAGAAGAAGTGCGATGCATGCATATTCTCTTGATCTTTTCTCAATTTTTTATTTGAAAACTCAACATGTGAGCTGATCACTTGATTAATTTTTTATGATTAAAAGCACTTGTGAGCACGCAACAAGTTCAAAACAGAAAGAAAGTTCGATCATGACCAGATTTAGTGTAAGTAATTATTCCAATTACTAGTCATGGCAAAAACTACAAAATGTATAACATGAGTAATGTAGTAAGAACTTTCAGCCTGTAAAAGAAATCACAAAGTCATATATGTATGAAATACTATGCTCATATTATTTTAGTTTCAGATTCACACATAGACTTTCAAAGTTTCAAAAACACCCCCTCAATTTAAGCCATGAGGATGCATAACCCCTATTTCACTACGACTGAAACAAAAACGAGTGAAATCCAAAGGTTTTGTAAAAATATCAGCCAATTGTTGTTCGGTATCGACATGGTGAAGCACAATGTTTCCTTTTTCAACATTATCATGAAGAAAGTGATACCTAATGTCAATGTGCTTAGTTCTAGAGTGTTTCACGGGGTTTTAGCAATACAAATTGCACTAGTGTTATCACAAAACAGTGGAACACTATCTAAATCAACCCCATAGTCCTTAAGCGTTTGAACAATCCAAAGAATTTGTGAGCAAGCGCTAGCCACAGCTACATATTCAGATTCGGCCGTGGATTGTGCAACTGAACTTTGTTTTCTAGAGGACCAAGCAACAAGTGAATTACCAAGAAAATGACAAGCACCCGAAGTACTTTTCCTATCAATCCTACAACCCCCAAAATCAGCATCCGAAAAAGCTTTCAAAGAAACGGTTGAGGAAGAAGGAAGAAAAATGCCAAATTCTTGAGTTCCATGTAGGTACCTGAGAATCCTTTTGATGGCTTGGCGATGTGAAGCACGTGGAGAAGCTTGAAAACGTGCACAAAGACATACACTGAATTGTATGTCCGGTCTTGACACCGTGAGATACAAAAGTGATCCAATCATACTTCTGTATTTTTTTTATCGACCGGGTCACCATCTTCGTCAAGTTCAAGTGTTGTTGCTGTTCCCATTGGTGTCCGAAGAGGCTTGCATTTGTCCATGTTGAAGCGCTTAAGAAGGTCCTTTGTATACTTAGTTTGATGCATAAAAGTTCCTTCTTTGGTTTGCTTGATTTGCAGCCCCAAGAAGTATGTGAGTTCTCCCATCATACTCATCTCAAATTCTGAACTCATCATAGCTGAAAACTTGGACACGAGATCATGAGAAGCACAACCAAAGATAATATCATCCACATACACTTGAACGAATAATGAGTCATTGCCATGCTTAAGTACAAAAAGAGTTTTATCAACCTTTCCCATGGTAAACCCCTTTTCAAGTAAGAATGTTTTTAACCTATCATACCATGCTCTAGGGGCTTGTTTTTAGACCGTACAAGGCTTTGGACAGTTTGTAAACATGATTAGGAAAATTTGGATTTTCAAAACCCGGTGGCTGCTTAACATAAACCTCCTCCTCTATGTAGCCATTAAGAAAAGCACTTTTAACATCCATTTGACATAACTTGAAACCTTTAGATGCAGCAAATGCTAATAAAATTCTTATAGCTTCTAATCTAGCAACAGGAGCAAATGTTTCATCAAAATCTAGACCTTCAATTTGAGTGAAACCTTGAGCAACCAACCTAGATTTATTCCTAACCACAACCCCATCCTCACTTTGCTTATTTTTAAATACCCATTTAGTTCCAATTAATGTGTGACCTTGAGGTGGAGGTACAAGTTTCCAAACATTATTTCTTTCAAATTTTTCTAACTCTTCTTGCATGGCATTAATCCAAGATTCATTAGTGAGTGCGTATGATATATCCTTGGGTTCAAAAGAAGCAACAAAAGCAGAATGAGCATGAGAGTTTGGATCGCAAAACCTGGACCGAGTGACTCTTTCATGCAAGCTTCCAATGATTTGTTGTGGAGGATGACTTTTGAGTACTCGGAGGGGAGTAGACACTTCACAAGCACCTTCTTCTTCATGTTTGGACCTTTGATTATGAGAGCTTGTTGATTGAGGAAGGTCTGAACCAGCAGTAGTGACTGTTGGTGCTGGTTGTGGTGCAAAATCAGCAGCTTGATCGTTATTTACTTCTGAGTTTTTGGGCAGCAGCACCACTTCTTCATCTTCTTCAATAAAAATACTCTCCCCCTGCGGATATGGATCCGGACCTGCAATATCGGAGCTAGTACTTGGGCTAGCTTCATCAAAAGAAACCTCGCAAGTCTCCACAATTTTGTTAGTGTCAAGTAAAAGCACACGGTAGCCTCTAGTATGAGATGGATAACCAAGAAACATGCCATCAACAGATCTAGCTTCAAATTTATCAAGATTACCATGTTTCTTAACAAAGCATTTGCAACCAAAAACCCTAAAGTGTGTAACACTAGGCCTATGTCCAAACCGGAGCTCATATGGGGTTTTTCCAAGCTTAGCACGCAAAAAACACGATTTGAGACATAACAAGTGGTTGCAATTGCATCAGCCCAAAATTTTCTATGAGTTTGATATTCATCAAGCATAGTCCTAGCCATCTCAACTAAGGTCCTGTTCTTTCTTTCTTCGACACCATTTTGTTGTGGTACATAGGGTGAAGAGTATTGATGATCTATTCCATTTTCAGCACAAAAGTGATCAAAGGATTGGTTTTTAAATTCAGTTCCGTTATCACTTCTAATTGCTTTTAATGATCCTGGGTGATCAATAGATAATCTAAGAAATAAAGTTCTAAAATGACTAAAAGCTTCATGCTTAGATGCCATAAAATAAACCAAAGAATATCTGGAATAATCATCAACAATCACAAGCACATACCATTTACCTCCGAAGGATTGAACACATGCCGGACCTACTGCGTCAAGATGTAAAAGTTGTCCTGGTTCAGCTGTCATGGTCATTGTGAGAGGAGCATGTGAACCTGCAACAAACTTAGCATGTCTACAAGAAGAGCACACAATATCATTGTCCTTTTAAGCTTCGGCAGCCCACGTATGCGATCGAGAGCACTAACACGAGTGAGATGATCAAAGACTATGTGACCAAGTCTACGATGCCAAAAATATAGATCCTTTGTATCATTAGAAACTAGACACCGATGCTTAGAAGTTGACAAATCAAAATCAGCTTTAAAAACTCTTCCAAACCTAGACATGTTAAACAAAAGCTCAACTTTTGAATCTACAACCTTGCAGCAATTTTTAGCAAAGCTAACCTCTAGATTTTCATCTAGCAATTGTGAAACCGAAAGCAAGTTGTATTTCAAATTTTTAACAAGTGCCACATCTTTCAAAGTGTAGAGATTGTTTACTCTAACCGAACCTTTAGCAATTATGGGAGTAGAAGAGTTATCGGCGAAAGTAACATTTTCTACACGTGACACAAAAGAGAGAGAGGAGAACCATTCTTTGTTACCGGTCATGTGGCGTGAGCAACCTGAATCCACAATCCAAATGTTCTCCTTCCTAAAACGTGAAACCTACACAGCAGCACAATACGTCGATGACCCAATACTGGGGTTAGTTAAAAGACTTTTAGGAATCCAGTACTGAGTCACACGACATCCAGCAGGAATAACACGAGAAAGCTGAGAAGGTACAGCAGGTTTATGAGCCAAACATCGAAAATTTTTGTTCCCAACTACTGACTTAGAAGATGTGTTATATGTAGCACAAAAAACAGTAGGTCCGGGAGCAAGTTTTTGACTCATTACAGCAGGTTGCAAGCTCCGAACATTCGGTCTAGCAGATTTTGCTTGGTTGTTATGTGATCTAGCAAGTATTCTTTGTTTCTTATCGTGTTTAGCTAGTCTATAACAAAAATCCATGACATGACCATCTCTACCACAGTAGGTACAATGAAAAATAACCTTATTATCATGTCTAGATGAGCAAGCAACACGTTTATTAGAACCCGAATGGGACAGTACTCCTGCAGATTTGAAAATCACCTCTTTTTGTCTAGGAGCTGTTTGAATCAAACCGCTTCCTAATGACTTTACAACTTTAGGTGGGTGTGCCTTAGCATGAGCATGACAATTAAAACCTAAACCAGTTTTATCATTACAAGACTTGGAAGAATTCAGCAGCAAGTTTAGGTTCTTATTTGCATTAGAAAACCGATCTAGTGTCCTATGCATGTCATCAAGTTTATTGGACAGATCAAAGCAGTTTTCACATGAAGTTTTTCCTTTTAGTTTGCAATTTGAACAATATTTAACTTCATGCACACGTAAAACATTGTTCAAAATAGAAATCTCATTCATAGCATCATTTAGTTTCTTATTCAGATCATCACATGAAGAACAATGCAAATCAATTGTAGAACAACAAGCATCTTTCAAATTTTTATCATTAAGTGCAGCAAGCTCTTTGTTCTTTTCAATTTCAAGTTCAAGTTTATCAAGTGTAGATGCGTGTGTACTTCATAAGAGGATAATTGTTCATAAATCAAATCACATGAGGAACAAGAATCATCACTAGGAATCAAAGTTTTTAAATGATTATTTCAGATTCTAGTGATTCAATTTTAACAGCATTGTTCTTAAGTTTTTTTATCCTTTTTCTTTAATATAACACAGGCACGAGAAATAGAATCACACATTTCTTCGAAAGTGGGACATACCTCTTCATCGTCGCTGTTGTGTTCTGCCTCCTCGGAGCTTGAACTTGACTTGCTCGCCATGCAGCACATATTTGCCATAGCTTCTTCATCTTCATCACTACCGGTGTCCACATCACTTGAGCCGAAACCTTGAAGTGCAGAGATCATACTATGCACTATGTTGCGCATTGATAAATCTTTCTTCTTCTTATTCTTTGCAAACGATTTTTTCGGCCTTGTTTGCTTTTCTTCACGTGAAGTCGGACCTGAAAGGTTAGGGCACTCCGTACGAAAATGTCCTGTCTTACCACATTCAAAACATTGTTGAGGTCCGGAGCTTCCTCTCCTTCTAGTTCTCACATTTTGCAATGCTTTTGAGAACCGAGTAGAGATGAGTGCAAGCTCCTCCTCTGGAAACTCTTCAATCTGTTCAAGGGTTAGAGAGGACAGCAAAGAGAGTGCACCACTAGATGATGATTGACTAGAACTAGACATGTCACGTTGCGAAACAAATGCAATAGACTTGTTGGGGTTTTTACGTGAGATGATGTCAATTTCATAAGTTTTCAATTTAGAATAAAGCACGTCTAAAGTAAGAGAACTCATGACAGTAGATTCACGAATAGATGTAACTTTCATCTCCCAAATTGACATATCTAATGCTCCTAACAATTGTCTAGCATTTTCAGCATCTGAAAAGTTAACATTGACACTACGCAAGTTGCTGAGAATTTTATTAAAGCGAGCAAAAAGGTCGTCAATTGACTCACCGGGTTGCATCTCAAAACGCATGTATTCTTTCTTGAACATATCTTGCCTTACCTCCTTGATCATATTGGATCCTTCATGGTAGTCACAAAGAGCTTTCCAAACATCATATGCAGATCGGAGGTGTGCAACACGGTCGAAGTCGCTTTGAGTCAATCCTTGGATGATTAATGTCACACCCGGTTTTCCGAATAACAACCAAGTGAATATCACATGTATGCAAGGATCATTTTCTCATACATGTGCTGACAAATAGTGAAGCATCATTTATTACAAGCCAGGTGTCGAATATAAATAAGTCTTACATAGCAAATATCTCGATGGACAATAATAAGTTCATCACAAGTAAATAAACTAGCAGCGGAATATTATTCTTTAGGGCTCCGTCACAGGCGTTGCCCGGGGGTCTCCATGAACCTAGAAACCTTCTTCGGGTCCAAAGTCTTGGTCATTATACACCACCTCATTATCTTGACCTGAGCAGCAATATAAACCAACAAAATATGCAAGGTTGAGTACCAATGGTACTCAGCAAGTGTGGGAAAATTATATCATGCATGGCTAGAACAAGGAGAGGTTGAACTCATGGTTAAAGTACTACGCAATTAATACCTATCACCTTAGCTTATTAAGCACCAACATTACTACACAGGTGAAATGGTCCCAATCTCCCATCCCATCATCATAATCCAATAACCATAACATCATTTCCAATATTAAGCTCCCCGCTTAACACCCTTAACTTCCAAAACCATCACTCCTCTAATCATGAATAAGTCCAAGCCGCTCTTGACCGTGAGCACGGCTGTCATGACAGTTTTGACTCTGCAGAGTTTGTACCACTGTACCCACATGTAGTGATTTCATCCCCCGTTGCCGGGTGGACTAAAAGAACCTCCATTATGCCAGTGGCTACGAACCACACACACTTCCCAGGTGTGTAGCCAGGAGATCACTATGAAGCCTTTACAAAGGGATTCCCGACGAGCGTGGGCCCACTGAGGTTTCACCCCTAACAGCATACAAGAGGCTCCAACCCCGCTGCAGTGGCCCCCTCTTGAGCCTTGCGGTTCATATGGTAGTCCAGCTAACACCTATTCCCCGCACCATCCAACACACTCATACTACGCCGGGGATACACCTAATTAATTGGCCAAGCTGCCCCATCTCAGCATGTGGTTGGCACGGTAAAGCCAGGTTACATGCTCCATGAACCGGTCCTTAGGATCCAGGCAAGTACTATACACAAACCCGAGTCTCGTGCACCCAGCACCAACCAAAACATCCAACTTGCCTTGATCCCTACCTCTACATAACTCATAACATCTCATTCAAGAGTATGGTAAAATAAACTGATGATCTCATATCCCAAATATCCCATTCTAAGCATGACTAAGCATATGCATAATAATAAATGACATGATAAAATGAATTCCAACCCAAGCTACAAGGAAACAAGGTAATGCAATTCTAGGGAAACATCCTAGCATGAGTTACATGTTTTCAATTGACAATGCAAAAAAAATTCTAACTACACATCCTAGTATAGGATCAAAGTGGTCAAGGACACTTGCCTCCTTCCTGCTGCTCTTGAAATAGGTAGTCTTGATCTTGGAAAGGAATAACTCGCTCTTGAGCAGGTTCTACATCATACCATCACACATAGCAAAGGAAAAACAACAATCCATAAGACATAGTTCACACTTCCAAACCACACATTCACATGTACCAAAGCCATTCACAACTTCTATGTGTTGTGTTTACTCTATGTGTGTTGACCTTTGGCTTACATGCACTTTTAATCATGTGTATATGATTCCTACTTTTGTATTCAAATTTATGATTGCATACTTTATATATGAGTTTCCAATTTAAATAAATTCCTTATATTTAATTACTACACCTTTTAGCTACCAAGTATGCATGAAAGGTATTTTCCTTCTCAATATGTGTCTTCAGAATTTCTACCAACCCTAAACTGAATTCTTTGGATTTTAGAAACTTCATTTATCATTTACTAGTTGCTATATTTTCAGATTTATTTCCTTTGCCTAAATGTGAACTTTATTATGAAAATAACAAGACACATCATATAAACAGAATAGGTTCTGATCTAAAATATTTACTAATATATTTTTGACCTTTTTCTCTGATGTAAACTATTTTACATTTATTTTCCCTATTTTCAGAACTATTCTTTACATAAAAATGTATCCCTAAATGTGAATAATAAATTAAACAGATTCATTTCAGCCCAAAATATATTTTTATCTCACTCCAAAGTTTTCTAAATACTGAGAAAGTTTTTAATTTAATTTTGACAATATGTTTGTCCCACTTTTTAATTTTTAAACACTAGCCACATATTCAATTTCCTAAATTAAATACTAAACATGGCTAAAAAGGTAAACTCACCCCACTACAGGATCTATAATATTATTTTAACAATTTTCAGGGGTCTAGCTATACATAACAGAGAAGTTTTTCCTAAATTTTATTAAGTCCAGGGGCTAAAACTGATTTTTAAATGAATTTACATGATTTTCTGAAGTTCCAGGGGCTAGATCAGAAGTTTCCGGGGCTAGCTCTTATTTCCCGAGAACCCCAAGGGGTAGCACGTAAGATTTCCAGTCTTTATAACGCGGGGCTGACGTGGACCGTCCGATTTAAAACAGACGGCTGAGATTATAACGCCGAACCGGTACGAGGGGATTTAAACTCTACCGTGCAATTTAAAATAAACGGCGCACAAGCGGCCACGTCGCTCTGATCGAGCGCGGGCGGCGCTGCCCGGCGGCGCACGGCGGCGGGAGGCGGCGATCTCGCCGGAGAGTTTCGGATCTTCGGGAATTCTTCCTAGAACTGTGATTTCATGGCATAGATCGGTGGAGGTGAGGTCGGGGATCTCATCTTGGGGGTTTTCTTGAGCTCGGAGGTCCTGGAAGGCGGTCGGCGACGAGGTCCGAAGTGAAACCACGGCGAGGCTCGTCGGCGCTGTGTTTGAACCGCAAGTTACCGAGTTTTCTGCACCTGCAGGGTTCCCCGGAGGCGGTGGATCAAGACCAGCGAGTTAGATCAGAATTTCCGAGCGTAGATCGGCCAGAATTCGCCGGAGAAGGCTCGGTTTCTCAACGGAGTAAAATCGACGGATCGCGTGGGAAAAACAGAACGAGGCCGGGGTTTTTATAGACAGGGAAGGGCGGCGGGGTGGTTTAGATCGAGTTTGCGTCGCCCCCTATCGAAATTCGGCTGGGATTCACAGAAATCCGGGTCGGTTTGGATTAGGGGTGAGAGAGTCCCGGCGCGGCGCGAGGTAGAAGAAGGGCTGGCAGGCCCCGCCTGTCAGTGGGAGGAAAGAGCGCGCGCGGCTGCGGGCTGGCGCGGTTGCTGGGTGGGCCGGCTGGTGGGTTTCGGCCCACTGGCCGGTTTTTTTCTGTTTTCTTTTTTCTTTTTCTATTTCTTTTCTGTTTTGAATTTAAATTGAATTCCAGTTTAAATTTAAATTTTTGCAAAACATGCAACACGTCCAAAAATTTTTAAATTCCCCTCTTAACATGATTTAGGGTCTTAACAAGATTTTGGGGTGTTACAATCAAGTTGCGAGCCTTGTTGTTGTTGTCAACATCTCTCATGTTCGCAGCCGTAACTTGATCGTTGGGTGGTACATCGAAGTTCCGGTAGACCTTTTCCCATATGGCGAAGCCTTGCGCCTGAATGTAGGCCTCCATCCGCGCCTTCCAAACCTGAAAATCGATGCCATTGAACACACAAGGTTTTGCGGAGTACTTCTCCATGATGGTTAGTCAAAACACGTGCAAATCACAAAGATTAGAGCACCTTGGCTCTGATACCAATTGTAGAATCGAAGAGCACGTGAAAAGCTAACAGAGGGGGGGTGAATGGTAGATTAAAACTTTTCGCAGCAGAAACAACAAAAACCCCTCAGCAAAAAATCAATCGGTTAAAGAAACCATGTGTGCAAGTGTTTTCAAACGTGTTCAACCGTGACAAATCAAGTAGAGAGGTAGAGAATAAAGTCACGGATCTAATGCAACAAGAATCACTTGAAAACACGAAGTAAAACTTGAGATACGATCAAAACATTAAACGAAGATCAATCTGTTCTACCCGATATAAAACAGATCTGCAATGCTGCAAAGAAACTCGTGTATCTCAAAAACTACAGATCCGAAGCTCGTGAAAATTTCACAGATGATAGATAATTAAGTTGTGAAGACAACCCAAAAAGAATCACGTCAATCGGATCTGTAAAACTCGAGTTATGAATGAAACACCGAAGCAACGTCGTTCTGTCCAGAAACTCGGCGAGAAAGACTTGACGAAAAACAAGTCGGACGAACAAGGCACAAAAGTTCCTCGAAACTATGAACTTTATTCAATAGAAACACAAGAGGAACAGCCCAAAGTTCTCTTCCCACGAGAGCTCTGGCCTCTCTTGCTTTTATAGCCAGCCCTCAGGCTAAACAATCCAATCTAGGACTCCTACTCCTAATTGGACTCGTATCCTAACTTACCATAACTGCTCAGGACTCTCCTATTCGCAGATAGAAGCAATCGTGAGACTTCCAAACACCTTATAAACGTCCTAAACATTACTAAAACAACTCAACTTCGTGCCTAGCACGATATCCTATCATAACCAACTCAAATCTTCCATATTTGAGCCATATCCGACTCAGCCTCAGCCTGAGTACGCGATCCAGCCGGTTGGACCTTTCCGACCAATTCTTTACGTCCACTTCTCTTCATCACTCCTTGGAACAATGTTGCCATGTCCCTGCACTCCTTGCACACGTGCAAACACCTTCCAACGACGTACACGCAACCTTCATATGCACTGCCCTTGATCCAAACATGCTGCACGACCTCCCGATCAACTCAACCACAGCTCCTCCCGAACTTGGTTGTTGGAACCTCATCTCCTCCCTGAGACTAGTCCAAGGATCCCGTCACCAGCCATGTCTTGAACTCAAGCAACACCTGCACATGAATAAACAACCAATTCTTCCGAGCACAAGTCCTCGACTTGACTCACGTTAGTTCGAAAACCACAACACCTTACATGAGCACGTCACATAAGCATGTTGCAAACCATATCAAATGATAACAGCCATAACCTCCAAAACACACCAAAAACTTAGCAAATTAATACTAAGCAAACCTTCCCATAAAGCAAGTTTGAAACATTGCGAGTTAAAAGCAAAAGTAAGACGCTGCAGTTCTACGAGTTGAACTTCACGGGAGCTCCCTAAAAATAAGCTCCGGACCTCATAGAAGCTCTCCGGACCTTGCAGGAGCTCTCCGGACCTTGCCAACACTTGGCGGACCTAACAAAGAACTTGTCGGACCTTGCCACAGAAGAATGTTTTGGCAATATTCAAAACTTTGAATGTTAATGCTAACTTTTATCCTAATTGCCAATGTATTCAGCACACATATGTCTCACAACATTGTCAATTGAAAAATGAAACCCATGCTAGGAAGTTTCCCTAGAATTGCATTACCTTGTTTCCTTGTAGCTTGGGTTGGGATTTATTTTATCATGTCATTTATTTATATGCTTATGCTTAGCCATGCTTAGAATGGGATAATGGGAATATGAGATCATTAATTTATTTACCTTACTCTTGAATGAGATCTTGTGAGTTATGTAGAGGTAGAGATCGAGGCAAGTTGGATGATTTGGTTGGTGTTGGGTGCACGAGACTCGAGTTTTTGTTTAGTACTTGCCTGGATCCTAAGGACCGGTTCATGGAGCATGTAACCTGGCTTTACCGTGCCAACCACATGCTGAGATGGGGCAGCTTGGCCAATTAATTAGGTGTATCCCCGGCGTAGTATGGGTGTGTTGGATGGTGCCGGGAGTGGGTGTCAGCTGGACTACCATATGAACCGCAAGGCTCAAGAGGGGGCCACTGCAGCGGGGTTGGAGCCTCTTGTATGCTGTTAGGGGTGAAACCTACGTGGGCCCACGCTCGTCGGGAATCCTTTTGTAAAGGCTTCGTAGTGATCTCTTGGCTACACACCTGGGAAGTGTGAATGTGGTTCGTGGCCACTGGCATAATGGAGGTTCTTTTAGTCCACCCGGCAACGGGGGATGAAATCACTACATGTGGGTACAGTGGTGCAAACTCTGCAGAGTCAAAACTGTCATGACAGCCGTGCTCACGGTCAAGAGCGGCTTGGACTTATTCATGATTAGAGGATGGATGGCTTTGGAAGTTGAGGATGTTAAGCGGGGAGCTTAGCGTTGGAAATGATGTTATGGTTATTTGATTATGATGATGGGTTGGGAGATTGGGACCATTTCACCTATGTAGTAATGTAGGTGCTTAATAAGCTACGGTGATAAGTAATTAATTGCGTAGTGCTTTAACCATGAGTTCAACCTCTCCTTGCTCTGGCCATGCATGACATAACCTTCCCCCACTTGCTGAGTACCAACGGTACTCAAACTTGCATATTTGTTGGTTTATATTGCTGCTCAGGTCAAGACTTCGGACCCGAAGAAGGATTCTAGGTTCATGGAGTCCCCCGGGAAACGCCTGTGACGGAGCCCACAAGAATAATATTCTGCTGCTATTTTATTTACATGTTATGAACTTATTATCGTCCATCGAGACGTATGCGTTGTAAGACATATTTATATTTGACACCTGGCTTGTAATAAATGATGCTTCACTATTTGTCATCACATGTATGAGAAAATGATCATGTCATACATGTGATATTCACTCGGTTGTTCTTCGGAGAAACCGGGTGTGACAGTAGTGGTATCAGAGCCAAGGTTGCCCATAGGAACGTGGACCTAGGTAGAAATGGACGTATTTAAGGACCCTAGTTTCTTAAAAACTATTTTACAAGGTGTGGGTTGAAAAGTGTTATTTAATAGGGTCACTTTCTTCATCTTACCCCAACTTTTATTCAAAATTGGATTTTTGTTTAAAATTTGTTCTAACTTAAAGTTTAAATGCTTTATGTTTTAGATGATTCGCATGATCCGCACCGCTCGCAAGTCCACCGGAGGGAGAGTTCCCATAGTTGCCCTTGCCCTGAGAGAGGAGAACCGTCCGGTGACGTACCTCTCCTACGGATTGGCAGTAGGAGGCTTGTTGCGCCGTCTTCGACGCATGCTCCAAGCCACCGGCAATACGGGCAAGCTGATCATACACTACAGCTCCACCCGAACCGTCGGTGAGAAGCGGGAAGAATGGAGTTCAAAAATGAGGATTATCCACGAAAATCAGCTGCTCAAGATCCACCGCTCTCCAGCTTGTCGAGCGACACATGTCGATGCGGAGAAGGATGTCACCTGGGAGGCAATCACCTGCCAGAGTCACATCTATCGTCGCCACCTGGACAGGACTGAGTACATGTATGTCCTCCAGCGTGAGAGTGGTACAACGGAGTACAAGTACCCGCCAGTGCAGCAGGGGACTTCCCATGAGCACATGGACTTGTGCTTGGAGGATGCTTCTATGCTCAGCACTCGACTGCAGGAGTGTCAGCAAGAGCTTCAGGATGTACGTGACACCCTGAAGGAGACTGAGGCGTTGCTTCGAGCCAGCTTGAGGGCGAGAGAAAGAGGAGATGGGAATGAACTGTGTGTCACCGTGAATGACACATTGACTCCTGACTCCCCAGATCGCCGGGCGAGCAGGCGTCGCCGCACTTCTCCACCAGCAGCTTCCCCACCCAAAGCGGAGTCAGAGGGCAGCCGCAATAACGAGGAAGATCCCGAGGAGCCAGCTCAGTGATACGAGAAGTGTAGAGTCCTTTCCCTTAGTTTAGCAGGATGTCGAGTAGTCGAGTCGTCACCTTAGTTAATGGTGTGTCAATGTTTGGTGTGTGACGTGAGTTGTGGAAGCCATGGGCGTTTGTCCACAACCTCGTCTTCAGGTTGTTTTGCTTTGGTGTGTGAACCCATATGAATTAAGAGTGCATTTATGTTCACGTAAGACATGAAATCCTCAGAAAATATAAATGAAATAAGGTCTCAAAATTTTAAAGTTTAAACAAGCAAAATTGGTAAGTTAATACGTAATGCTTTAAATTGACATTTGGTTGATCATGATAGATGGCCGGAAGAGGAAGAAGTCGTGGTGCCAACCCAGCCAACAACAACGATGAGGCCGGTGACATGACCCCACGGTCTTGTCGAGCCAGGATCACGCTGAGGGGTGCCGCGTTGCACAGCACCGGATAACACACATCAAAGGTATAAAACGGAAGCAAAATTTTATTACATAAACTGGTTTATGAACATGTTTACATCAAAATAAGTCCAGTCTACACTCACGGGCATAGACTACGCATCAAGTCCACGTTCAGCCCTTGAACGTGTCCTTGCTAGCACACACGCACACTAACCCTGCAGCGTGCACGACTCCCACTCGACGGGGTTCCCCTCCTGGGGTTCCGTCTCCTCCTCGGGAGTCCCTTCCTCATAGAACCCTGCAAAAGCTTCAAACACAAGCAGTGAGCACGAAGGCTCAGCAAGTCTGACCCGTCTCACCTAAACATGGAACTTCTACATGAGGGGTGATGGGTACATTTGATAAAATCATTTGCAAAGGACTCGCCTAATTAGTAGATCCTTACTTTCAAGTTTTAGCAGCAGGTTGTGGAGAACCTTACGCTAAGGCACATGAGAGAGCCACAATCAAACAAGAAACGCATTTCTCTCATGTACTATGCCCAAAGTTGAAAAGAACTTTAGTTAGCTCTAAGCTACAGCAAATCATTAACAATGCAAATTCCATCTTTCAATCAGCAACATTTTAACATGTAACTAGTCTGTTCTTTCTACGTCACGGTACAGTGAACAAGTGATACTCACTGACCGCGAGGGATGGCGATTATAATCGATTTACACCTGCAGGGTTACCCGAACAACCCGTCACGTACGCCCGTACTCGATGTTGCCTACCACAACCATCACGGACGCCGTACGCAACCGCCTTTCGCCCGTCAGCCAAATATTGAACCGGTCCCATCGTCCCGAGCAAGAGGTCTCTGCACGCGCATCTCAGTGCCGCCAGCCGATTTACACCTCGAGCTCTCAACCTACCCTCTGAACGACGGGCAATGCCTCAATACCCAGCTACCTGAGTTACATCGGTTTCCCGGTTCCCATATAGCCGGTAGGTCCTCGGTACTGTTCTAGCTTGTTGAACAGGCCCGCACACGGCTCGGTCCTCAATCGACACAAGCGGAGCTACAGCACACAGGCCCCAAAGTCCTGCTGCCCTTACCCTCCGCTTGGTATCATTTTCTTGCCATGTGTTTCATGTGCTATCACTACCCGCGTCGAGTGCCTCTAGCCTATGCTCGCGAGTAGTTCCAACTACTCGACTTGTACCGAACCCTACCCTATCTTAGCAATGCAGAGGCTAACGAGGTTTTCAATTCTAATCCCAACCCATGGTTTTCTTGGCTATGCATTTGGGTTTCCAAACAAGACTCTAATGCAAAGAATAATAGTATTCAAAGATGTGCTCAAAACAATAAACATTTATAAAAAGGTTCTTGCCTTGCTGCTCTTGGACGTAGGCTAGCTGTTCCTCCGGAGTAACGAAGTCTAGGACTTCGGGTTCCTCCTCGACCTTAGCGACTACATGATAGAAGAAACATATGTATTAATTTACATGTATTTGTATTAAGTTTGAACTTGTGAAACTTATAAGTCCCACTAGACAGACTCTATGACCGTGAAACTTTTACTGTGGTTTGGTTACAACCTAAACAGAGACTTGGTCAAGTCTTAGTTGCATTAAAGCTCATTTGAGCCCTCCACAATTAGTTATGCATTTGACCTTAATTGAAGGCTTTTAGGGTGTTCTAAGGATTTTCATGAACAAACTATGACTTTCTGAAAACTAGATTTTCATAGGGTTCTAATGTAGTTGGTGTCACTTAATTTGAAGGTTCGTAGCTAAAGATATGAGCTAAACAATTTCAGCGAAAATTCTGAAAATGTTTCTGGACATTTTCTATTTTCTCTGGAACAGTTTCACTAATCACACCATTAGGTAGATAAAATGAGCTCAAATGGATCTGAAATTTTTATGGTAGTTCAGGGATATTTTGGTGAACATCCCAGCAAAAATTCAGGATTTTCCTCCAAAGGATTCTCCAGTTAAAATTCCAAACAGTTTAAATTTTGAGGAATTAATTCTGGAGAAATAAGGATCTTCATGAAGTGAAACCTGATTTGCTGCAAAGTACTCAGAGAGCTGAATCCAAAAAAATTTGGTTCACTCGATTTGGAGCTTTCTAGCCAAAGTTATGAGGATTTGAAGTTTGAAGGAAATCTGAAAATCGGGAAAAAGTTTAAACTCTCGGGGGCCCGCGGGGACACGTGTTGAGCGCGGAGGTGTCCGGCACACCGAGGCCCACAGGGTATTTGCGCACCAGCACAGCCGATCCCGGCCGCAGCCTGATCCCGATTTAAAATATCGGTCGCTGACAGCTGGGGTCCACCCCCTTCTTCAACCTCCCGACGCCCGTGCTCTGCTGCCGAGGGACCTCGCCGGAGAGCTCGCCGGCAGCATCTGTGGAGATCCAAACTTCACGATCTTGGCCGCCTCTGCCTACTTTCCCTCGGGGAACAGGATTCTGGGGTCAGCTCGTCATGACAACGGCCGGTACATGGTCGGCGACGAGCCGCCGTCCCGGAACGACTTCGGCCGTGTCGGCTGACTTCCCTAGCACCTCAACTACTCAAGCAACCGGTCGGGAAGCATCAGTGGACCTCAGGGAAGGTCGACATGAACTTGAGGCAGCTCGGGGAAGGCCCGAAGTAGGTCCTTACCGTGCGCCCGATACCTCCCGCTTGCTCCGCCGTTGGTAAACCTCGAATTACGCCGGTTGCAGAGGTTCTCCGGCCAAAGGTTGTGAAGGCAACTTGTGCGTTACCGTGTCTAGTTTGTTTGAGAGCGGATTAAGGCCCTCTAATCCTTTCTAGAGTACGAATTCAGCGGAACCGCACCCGAAGGTCGTTCGGCACACAGAAAGGGGAAAACTGGAAATTCGCCGCCGGTGAGCAACCACTCGGGTTGTGGCTCGGCGGTGAGCAGCACCGGTCACCAGCGCGTCCAAGGGTGCCCTGGCTTGGGCGTGACAACGCCCCGGTTGGGCTGTCCACAGGAGCCCGAGGTGCGGCGGTTTTAAGTCACCGAATTGATCTTTCGGCATAGCCAAGATCAATCGGTTTTCGCTGAGCTTTAGCAACGGGGAGGAAGGAGAAGAGTTCCTAGAACCTTGCCGTAGCTCGAGAGGGGATGGAAAGGCTGTGATCGGCGCTCTCCGATCGATTCCTGGCTGCGGAAGGAGTTTGCCGGCGTTGAGTTCTTGCGGGGGATGAAACAGGCGAGGCTTCGGCCGAGGAGGGGGAAAAACGCCTTAAGAAGGCCCTGAACCGCCTCACGCCCGCGCATGGCCAAGAAGCTGCTGGCGCGGCGGATCCCCTCGGTGGCGATCGCAGCGGCGGCTCGGCGACCCGAGTGAGAAAAGTCTCAGTCGGTTGACTCTTCTCTGTGGCTGACATGTGGGACCCACCCGGGGTTTTAACCTCTGAAATTCACTCCTAATCACTGTTGTAAACAGTGAGCCCCAAAATACCCATGGTGATTCAAATTATTCACCCATGAGCCATTTGAATTGAGTAGAATTCAAATTGGGTTTGGTTTGGATGAATTTCAGCACAAGTTCAGTTTTGAATTCAAATAAAGTTTGAATTTGTCCCACTTAGCTCATGTCAAGATCAACTCCAAATGGAGTGAAAATTGGTGTGTGAGCTCACAAAAATGTGCTGAATAAGGATATGCCTCCCACTTTTAAATTCATAGGATAAAAAACAGTTTGAATTTGAATATGGTTTCGAACTGCCCTCCTTCTAACTATACCCAAAATGACCTCAAAAAGGTTTTGAATTTGGGTGAAACTTGGCATGGACATCCTTAGCAATGTGTAGGAGTTTTCATATGTCCAGCCCACCTATATCACATGTTGCAATATGTGAGTTTGTTCTCTAATGAGCATGTTGATGGTGGTTACTTGCTCTTCATTTGTGTTTATCATCTTTCCTCAAATGAGGTGTGTGTGTATGGTGATGAACACTTCAATTATGTGTCAAAAACTGAGGCCCTTACATTCCTCCCCCCTTAAAAGAATCTCGTCCCGAGATTATAAGGTGAAAATGAGAGAGAGGATGGTGGAAATTACCGGATATGCGACGTGAAAAAAGTTGGGGTAGTTAGCGCGAAGAAATCCTTCGCTCTCCCATGTCGCTTCGTCCACGGAGTGATTACTCCATAGAACCTTGTAGAACCACAACGTACGGTTGCGTGTGGTTCGGGCCTTTTCATCGATAATCTGCACCGGTTCCTCCCGATAGGTGAGATCCGGTTGCAGTTCTACAATGTCTTCCAGCTGAACGGTAGTTGATAGCTTGAGACACTTCCTCAGCTGGGAAATGTGAAAGACGTCGTGCACACCGGAAAGTGCTTCTGGTAATTTCAGCCGGTATGACACTGATCCACATCTTTCGGTAATCTGGAATGGACCGATGAATCGGGGTGCCAACTTTCCTCTCACCCCAAATCTGTTTACGCCCTTCATTGGAGAAATCCGTAGGTATACGTGATCTCCAACTTCGAATTATAATGGGCGCCTTCTCCGGTCCGCATACTGTTTCTGACGGGATTGAGCGGCTTTTAGGTTTGCTTGAATCAGTCGAACCTCTTCTTCCGCGTTGTTGACGAGGTCAATCCCGAAGGTAACCCTTTCGCCAGACTCACACCAGTTCAACGGTGTGCGGCATTTTCTTCCGTATAGCGCCTCGTAGGGCGCCATCTTTATGCTGGCTTGGTACCCATTGTTGTACGAGAACTCGGCTAACAGCAAGTGATCATCCCAATTCTTGCCGTGGTTGATAGCGCAAGCTCGTAGCATGTCTTCTAAGATTTGATTTACCCGCTCGGTTTGCCCATCCGTCTGCGGGTGGTATGCTGAACTACGGATCAGCTTCGTCCCCAAGGCAGCGTGCAGCTGCTCCCAAAAACAGGACACAAATAAAGTGCCCCGATCCGATATGATGGTACGGGGTACGCCGTACAAGCATAGGATCCGTGAGATGTACAGTTCAGCGTACTTCTTGGCGTTGTAGTTTGTGTTAACCGGGATGAAATGGGCAACTTTGGTGAGCCGATTGATGATCACCCACACAGAATCATGCTTCTGAAATGTGGTGGGTAAACCGACGATGAAATCCATGCTCACGTCCTCCCACTTCCAGGCAGGAATGCCCAGTGGTTGCAGCAGTCCCGGTTTCCGCATGTGGTCTGCCTTCACCCTTCGACATGTATCACACTTGGACACGTATTTTGCAGTCTCTCGCTTCATCCGTGTCCACCAAAACTTGCTTCTGAGCTCTTGATACATCTTGTTGCTGCCGGGGTGAATAGAGAACTTTGACAAGTGAGCCTCATCAAAGATTTTCTTTCGTAATTCCAGGTTACGGGGTACGACAATCCGGTCGTTGAACCATAGGACGCCGTCTCCGTCCTTCCGGAAACATTTCAGCTCCCCACTGTCTACACGTCTCCGCAAATGTGACATGCCCTTGTCATTGTTCTGGGCTGCCGCTATCTCCTCACGGATGGTGGGGATCAAAGCTAGGTTGTAGAGAGCTCCGTGTGGAATCACATGTAGTGGTGGTTCACTCTCTTCCAACGGTGTGATGGTCAGATTGTTGACGTGTGACTTGCGGCTCAGCGCATCTGCCACTACGTTTGCCTTGACCGGATGATAATGGATCTCTATTTCGTAATCCTTTATCAATTCTAACCATCTTCGCTGCCTCATGTTCAGCTCCTTCTAAGTGAATATGTACTTGAGGCTTTTGTGGTCGGTATATAAATGTACGAGGTTACCGAGTAGGTAGTGCCTCCACATTTTCAGTGCAAGTACCATGGCAGCGAGCTCCAAGACGTGAGTTGGATAATTTTGCTCATGGTTTCTAAGCTTCCGTGATCCATACGCTACCACTCTTCGGTCTTGCATCAGCACACATCCGAGCCCAATGCCGGATGCATTGCAGTACACATCGAACGGTTTTGTTGTGTCTGGCTGCGCCAAAACCGGTGCTGATGTCGTGTGCTTGACTAAAGCCTTGAATGCTGCTTCACATGCCGGACTCCAAACATATTTGGTACCCTTCTTCAGCAGCTCTGTCATTGGCTTGGCAATCTTCGAGAAGTTCGGAATGAACCTCCGATAATATCCCGCGAGTCCGAGGAAACTCCGTACCTTGTGAACAGTTCTCAGGGATTTCCAATTCAGCACTTGAGTGATCTTGCTCGGGTCTACAGCAATACCCTCCGCTGAGATGATATGCCCGAGGAAAGGCACTTGCCATATCCAGAATTCGCATTTGCTGAATTTCGCGTATAGCTTGTGATCCCACAGCCGTTGCAAGACTATACACAGATGCTTCTTGTGATCTTCCTCCGACTTGGAATATACCAGGATGTCGTCGATGAAGACCACGACAAACTTGTCCAGATCCGGCATGAATACCGAGTTCATCAAGTACATGAAGTGAGCTGGAGCATTGGTGAGGCCGAAGGACATGATAAGGTACTCATAAAGTCCGTACCTCGTCGAGAAAGCCGTCTTCGGAATGTCCTCAGCCCTTATCTTAATCTGATGGTACCCGGATCTTAAATCCATCTTGGAAATGATCTTTGCTTCAACCAACTGATCAAACAACATGTCGATCCGTGGCAACGGGTACTTGTTCTTGATGATTACGGCATTTAATGGACGATAGTCCACGCAAAGCCGTAACGTCTCATCCTTCTTCTTCACAAATAATGCCAAACAGCCCCATGGCGAGGAGCTCGGCCTAATAAAACCCTTCTCCAGAAGGTCCGTGAGCTGAGTCTTCAGTTCAGCCAACTCCTTGGGCGCCATCTTGTACGGCCTTCGGGATATTGGCATGGTTCCCGGTGCAAGTTCAATCTTGAACTCCACCCCTCTATCGGGCGGCATCCCCGGCAAATCATCCGGGAATACGTCAGGGAACTCTCGGACCACTGGAATATCTTCCAATCTGATGGTTGTGGCTTGATAGACACTTGGAAGTTTTATTTCTGGACTGTCCAGAAATAATGAGTGAGACCCGTGCACTTCTGAGTTTAAGTGCACGACTCGAAGGGCGGTGTCTAAAACAGCGCCGTGGCGGGTTAACCACGACATCCCTAGGATGACATCGACCTTCTGTCCCTCTAAGATAATGAAAGACGTGGGGTACACTCTATCCGCTAAGCATAATGGCGCCTTGGAAACCATTTCGCTTGCTGAAATCCTCCCACCCGGTGAACAAATTAAATATGGACTATCGGTGGGTAGTATTGGCAAGCAGTATTTAGCAATGAAAGCTTGGCTAATAAAATTACGCGTGGCGCCTGAATCAAACAGTACTATAGCGGGATGCTGGTGGAGTTGGAACATACCCGCAAGGATTGGCTCGCCCTCCGGCACGTCCTCTATGGCAAGCTGGTGGACGGTGCCGGGCCTAGGTTGCCCGCCGCGCATTAGTATGGTTCCGGGGTTGATTCCTCCCCGGAAACTTTGGTGCCACTCTGCCGCCTTGCCTCTCCGGGCAACTGCTCGTGAAGTGTCCTGGATGACCACACTTGTAACATGTGGCCACGGTTGGTGTAGTGCTCGGGGGACGAAAGCCCGGCATGCGCTGCTGAGGTGCATTCGCACGCGGCATCGCCCGCTGCTGCTGTTGTTGCGGAGGTGGTACTGGCAGTGCCGGCCTGAATGCCGGTGAAGAGTACGGCCGACTGCGGAACGGCATCGACCGCTGTGGTGGCTGCCAGCGTGGACCTGATGGTGGGCGATTCACCATCCGAAACTTCTGAGAAGGACCGCCTCCTTCTCCGCTGCTCTGCGGCGCGCTTCGTTTTCTCTCCACCGCCGCTAACTCCTTGCCGGAGTCCTCCTGAACAATCACAGCATCAATGATGTCGTTGAGGCTGCCTCGATTGAACATCGCCAATTTGTCCTTCAGGAGCGGGTTAAGCCCCTGGTAGAAGTGGTCCCGCCGCTTCTCGTCGGTATCGGCATGATACGACGCATATAGTGCGAGATCGTTGAACGCCCTGGAGTATTCCAGCGCGTTCCGGCTCCCTTGTTGCAGGTGTAAGAACTCCTGCGTCTTCCTCTTCATCAAACCTGGCGGTATGTGATAGGCCCTGAAGGCCGTCCAGAACTCCGCCCAGGTCATCACTCGGTCTGTGGGCTGTGAAGCACAGAAGTTGGCCCACCACGCGCTCGCGGATCCTTGGAGCTGCTGGACCACGAACTGAGTCTTGCGCTGCTCACTTATCTGGAGCAGCCCGAACTTCATCTCTATGGCGCGGAGCCAGTTGTCCGCGTCAAGTGGTTCATCCGCCCTTGAGAATACCGGGGGATGAGTCGCCAGGAAGTTGGAGTAGGAGCTCTGTTGACGCTCCTCACGGTTTTGACGTCTCTCTGGGCGAGACGTATTCGCGATTAGAGTCTGCAGCAACTCCGTGTGCTGCTGATGTGAACCCTCCATTGCCGCGACGATGTCGGCCAATGTAACCGTTGGCAGTGGCGGTGGCGGTGTTTGCTGTTGCTGTTGCTGCTGCTGTCCCGAGGAGTCATCGGGAGGCTGTTGGGAGGTCTCTCCCCCTTGGCTAGTACCTCCAACATCAGGATTGGCACGAGTACGCGTCATCCTGAAATTCAAAACGGCAGCGATTAGCACATGTCTTACTTATAATTCCATATGCAACAGTAGGTATTGAAGTGACACATGATTAATTTGCACAACATTCACATATATTGATAAAGCATAAACTTTATACAAGATACATTATTCTAGGGTCTCCGAGAAGTCGTGCTCATGTCGTCACTACCTATACATACGCTACTGTCTACACGACATGTCACCGATTACAAAAGTTGGGTTACATTACTCTAGCTGCCCTACATGGCAACGGTAACCCCCTACTCGGTGTAGAACTCAACCTCCTGCGGGTCGTCCTCCTCCGGTACATCTGCTGGTGGCTCCGGATCTACCACCTCTTCTCCCATCTCGGGTTCTCCCATTGCTGGAAGACCCAAGACCACCGGTATGCCCAATACCGGAGGTACAAGGTCCTGCAAAGCATGCACCTCGTCCATAGCCTGGTTGTAATCTTCTTCCCAGCCTTGCCCTTCCTCAATAGCATCGTCCCGCTCTTGAGTAAGTTCCTCATTCTGCTGGGTCAGATTCTGTACCAGTTCCTGTAACGCCGCGATGTTGACACGGCTCTTCTTCTTTGCCTTCTTCAGACGATGCAACTGATTGTGTTGTTCATTCAGTCGCTTAATCGTCGGAAGGAGCACATTGCGGAGTGCGCTGTGAGCACTCTTGAAATGGTCTCCACGGCTTGTGCTCTCCTTGAGCTTTATGGCGATATGCTCCGTATGAACAGCTTGGCTGTCCATCACGGCGTTTCCCACCCTCATCTGGAGGCTGAGATTTGCCTCCACGGGGTTGTACCTTGGGCAACTCGGGTCCGTTGCCTCCAGGTACCTCTCTTCCCACACATGCTGAGCCCGTCCCTCCACCAGAACGAGCGCGTATGGAGTGCCCTCCATAGCCTGCACGTGTAGTTGGCAGAAAAGTGACATGGTGTCACGGGCTGCCACTTGCCACATCCCTTCCGGTTGCCTACCTCTCACCGTGACGGTGAACGACACCCAACCAGGTGGCATGGGTCCTGCAGGGACTTCGACATGGGTTGTCCACGTCTTGTTCCCCTCTTCGCCTTCTTCCTTGGCGAAGTACTGTGGCATCTGGCTGTATCCGAAATATTGAAGCATCTGCCTCAATGTTTCCGGATAGCCGCTGAGGTGAGAACAGTGGGACACCACCCACCCGTTCTCCAACTGCTTATCTGCTGTCATCTGTGCAAATATATTTGAGAAATGTCAAATATTTATTTAAACAGTAAACCATTGAGTTATAACATAAAACATGTCATTGAACCCATAGAACATGGAAACATAGTTCAAATTTTAAACAAATTTGACTGCTGATCTGCTGTCTACAGGACAGCCCTGACCAGTTTCCATTTCAACCTGATTTAGGCCATGTTAAAAGTAAAACCAATTCTGGATATCAACATCAAAGTTAAATATAACTTCAATAGCTTTCCATAAAGTATTTTCTTGGTCTAAGATCTGTCCTGGTTCAAAAGTTATGAGATGTCAAAGTTAACAGAATTTCTGGAGAAAATTGGACAGCACCTCCCTGCTTTAGGTATTGATTCGATCCAAGAATCCCAGTTAATTCTGTTCCTAATCTGACAAAACTTTCTGTTACAAAGTTGTAACCCATCTCATAAAATTTCCAGAACTACCTCAGTTTCTATTTTTGGATTTTTATGCAGGAAGTTATGCTCAATTTACAGAGAGTTTGCAGAGAGTCTTTGCTCAGCCCTGTTTTCTGGACAGTTTCAACTCTACTGCATTTTCGGTTGGTTAAGGGATGAAACACCTCTGGACCTCAACAGAAAAGTTGTAAAGATCTTCCAAAGCTTTCCAGAAATGTATCATATGACCCCAACCTCGAAGAACTCAACCTCTAACCTCTGATTAACTTCAGCCTTGATTCGGCTGAAAACAGAGTGCTCTGTCCTTAACAACCTATAAGTTGAAAACTTGTTAACTTTGAATATCTTGTTCAAGGGAAGGAGTTACATCGAGTTTTACTACTTTAGATCAAAACCTTAAAGTTTTAAATGAAGTTGTTCATTTAGTTGGATGTGACGTCGATGCGTCACCAGATTATGTCGGTACTACGTCCTCACAAAGAAAAACCTATACCGGACTTAGCCGGCTTCGTTATTTCAGTGGCACTAAACGTCACTCGCACATGGATGCTACACGTCTACCGTTTCGTGGTCAGGCTACCTGCAGAAACTCAAGCAATCGTCAGACTCGGCTGCACACCGAGCCCGGAATCCATACAGTTAGTACAACAGGCCGTCATCACTCGCCCGGATGTTCTCAAGCCAAACATGCCTTGAGTTACGTGTTCACGTTTCAGACCACGTGACGGGGTCTCCCGAGTTGCACCACGCACGCCAGGGACAGACGTTGCTCAAATACCCCAAACGACATGAAGAGTCGTAGAGGATATCAAAGCGGGTCGGGTTACCTGCCACCCGTGGGGCTCCACCCTTCAGCTTGTGCGCACTGGTGGACAGCGCTTACGTGCACCCCCCAAGACATAAACGTCCCGAGATGCACGATTTTCTGACATAAACAAATAAGCTAATATGCCACTTTCTATACACTAATAACATCCTTATACGGGCTACTAACTCGTTCCTCACTGGATTTTTGAAAAAGACGACCTTTGTAGTGCGTTAAACCTCAAGCGAGCTCTGATACCAACGTTGACACGACCCCACGGTCTTGTCGAGCTAGGATCACGCTGAGGGGTGCCGCGTTGCACAGCACCGGATAACACACATCAATGGTACAAAGCGGAAGCAAAATTTTATTACATAAACTGGTTTATGAACATGTTTACATCAAAATAAGTCCAGTCTACACTCACGGGCGTAGACTACGCATCAAGTCCACGTTCAGCCCTTGAACGTGTCCTTGCTAGCACACACGCACACTAACCCTGCGGCGTGCATGACTCCCACTCGACGGGGTTCCCCTCCTGGGGTTCCGTCTCCTCCTCGGGAGTCCCTTCCTCATAGAACCCTGCAAAAGCTTCAAACACAAGCAGTGAGCACGAAGGCTCAGCAAGTCTGACCCGTCTCACCTAAACATGGAACTTCTGCATGAGGGGTGATGGGTACATGAGGTAAAATCATTTGCAAAGGACTCGCCTAATTAGTAGAACCTTACTTTCAAGTTTTAGCAGCAGGTTGTGGAGAACCTTAAGCTAAGGCACATGAGAGAGCCGCAATCAAACAAGAAACGCATTTCTCTCATGTACTATGCCCAATGTTGAAAAGAACTTTAGTTATCTCTAAGCTACAGCAAATCATTAACAATGGAAATTCCATCTTTCAATCAGCAACATTTTAACATGTAACTAGCCTGTTCTTTCTACGTCACGGTACAGTGAAAAACAAGTGGTACTCACTGACCGCGAGGGACGGCGATTATAATCGATTTACACCTGCAGGGTTACCCGAACAACCCGTCACGTACGCCCGTACTCGATGTTGCCTACCACAACCATCACGGACGCCGTACGCATCCACCTTTCGAAACACAAGCAGTGAGCACGAAGGCTCAGCAAGTCTGACCCGTCTCACCTAAACATGGAACTTCTACATGAGGGGTGATGGGTACATGAGGTAAAATCATTTGCAAAGGACTCGCCTAATTAGTAGAACCTTACCTTCAAGTTTTAGCAGCAGGTTGTGGAGAACGTTACGCTAAGGCACATGAGAGAGCCACAATCAAACAAGAAACTCATTTCTCTCATGTACTATGCCCAAAGTTGAAAAGAACTTTAGTTAGCTCTAAGCTACAGCAAATAATTAACAATGCAAATTCCATCTTTCAATCAGCAACATTTTAACATGTAACTAGCCTGTTCTTTCAATGTCACGGTACAGTGAATAAGTGATACTCACTGACCGCGAGGGACGGCGATTATAATCGATTTACACCTGCAGGGTTACCCGAACAACCCGTCACGTACGCCCGTACTCGATGTTGCCTACCACAACCATCACGGACGCCGTACGCAACCACCTTTCGCCCGTCAGCCAAATATTGAACCAGTCCCATCGTCCCGAGCAAGAGGTCTCTGCACGCGCATCTCAGTGCCGCCAGCCGATTTACACCTCGAGCTCTCAACCTACCCTCTGAACGACGGGCAATGCCTCAATACCCAGCTACCCGAGTTACATCGGTTTCCCGGTTCCCATATAGCCGGAAGGGTTCGGTACTGTTCTAGCTTGTTCAACAGGCCCGCACACGGCTCGGTCCTCAATCGACACAAGCGGAGCTACAGCACACAGGCCCCTAAGTCCTGCTGCCCTTACCCTCCGCTTGGTCTCATTTTCTTGCCATGTGCTTCATGTGCTATCACTACCCGAGTCGAGTGCCTCTAGCCTATGCTCGCGAGTTGTTCCAACTACTCGACTTGTACCGAACCCTACCCTATCTTAGCAATGCAGAGGCTAACGAGGTTTTCAATTCTAATCCCAACCCATGGTTTTCTTGACTATGCATTTGGGTTTCCAAACAAGACTCGAATGCAAAGAATAATAGTATTCAAAGATGTGCTCAAAACAATAAACATTTATAAAAAGGTTAATGCAAAATGGAGCTTGCCTTGCTGCTCTTGGTCATAGGCTAGCTGTTCCTCCGGAGTAACGAAGTCTAGGACTTCGGGTTCCTCCTCGACCTTAGCGACTACATGATAGAAGAAGCATATGTATTAATTTACATGTATTTGTATTAAGTTTGAACTTGTGAAACTTATAAGTCCCACTAGACAGACTCTATGACCGTGAAACTTTTACTGTGGTTTGGTTACAACCTAAACAGAGACTTGGTCAAGTTTTAGTTGCAGTAAAGCTCATTTGAGCCCTCCACAATTAATTATGCATTTGACCTTAATTGAAGGCTTTTAGGGTGTTATAAGGATTCATGAACAAACTATGACTTTCTGAAAACTAGATTTTCAGAGGGTTCTAATGGAGTTGGTCTCACTTAATTTGAAGGTTCCTAGCTAAAGATATGAGCTAAACAATTTCAGGGAAAATTCTGAAAATGTTTCTGGACATTTTCTATTTTCTCTGGAACAGTTTCACTAATCACACCATTAGGTAGATCAAATGAGCTCAAATGGATCTGAAATTTTTATGGTAGTTCAGTTATATTTTGGTGAACATCTCAGCAAGATTTCAGGACTTTCCTCCAAAGGATTCTCCAGTTAAAATTCCAAACAGTTTAAATTTTGAGGAATTAATTCTGGAGAAATAAGGATTTTCATGAAGTGAAACTTGATTTGATGGAAAGTACTAAGAGATCTGAATCCAATAAAATTTGGTTCACTCGATTAGGAGCTTTCTAGCCAAAGTTATGAGGATTTGAAGTTTGAAGGAAATCTGAAAATCGGGAAAAAGTTTAAACTCTCGGGGGCCCGCGGGGACACGTGTTGAGCGCGGAGGTGTCCAGCACACCGAGGCCCACAGGGTATTTGCACACCAGCACAGCCGATCCCAGCCGCAGCCCGATCCTGATTTAAAATATCGGTCGCTGACAGCTGGGGTCCACCCCCTTCTTCAACCTCCCGACGCCCGCGCTCTGCCGCCGGGGGACCTCGCCGGAGAGCTCACCGGCAGCTTCTGTGGAGCTCCAAACTTCACGATCTTGACCGCCCCTGCCTACTTTCACTTGGGGAACAGGATTCTGGGGTCAGCTCGTCATGACAACGGCCGGTACATGGTCGGCGACGAGCCGCCGTCCCGGAACGACTTCGGCCGTGTCGGCTGACTTCCCTAGCGCCTCAACTACTCGAGCAACCGGTCGGGAAGCATCAGTGGACCTCAGGGAAGGTCGACATGAACTTGAGGCAGCTCGGGGAAGGCCCGAAGTAGGTCCTCACCGTGCGCCCGATACCTCCCGCTTGCTCCGCCGTTGGTAAACCTCGAATTACGCCGGTTGCGAAGGTTCTCCGGCCAAAGGTTGTGAAGGAAACTTGTGCGTTACCGTGTCTAGTTTGTGTGAGAGCGGATTAAGGCCCTCTAATCCTTTCTAGAGTATGAATTCAACGGATCCGCACCCGAAGGTTGTTCGGCACATAGAAAGGGGAAAACTGGAAATTCGCCGCCGGTGAGCAACCACTCGGGTTGTGGCTCGTGGGTGAGCAGCACCGGTCACCAGCGCGTCCAAGGGTGCCCTGGCTCGGGCGTGACAACGCCCCGGTTGGGCTGTCCGCGGGAGCCCGAGGTGCGGCGGTTTTAAGTCCCGAATTGATCTTTCGGCATAGCCGAGATTAATCGGTTTTCGCTGAGCTTTAGCAACGGGGAGGAAGGAGAAGAGTTCCTAGTACCTTGCCGTAGCTCGAGAGGGGACGAAAAGGCTGTGATCGGCGCTCTCAGATCGATTCCGGGCTGCGGAAGGAGTTTGCCGGCGTTGAGTTCTTGCGGGGGAAGAAACTGGCGAGGCTTCGGCCGAGGAGGGGGGAAAACACCTTAAGAAGACCCTGAACCGCCTCACGCCCGCGCGTGGCCAAGCAGCTGCTGGCGCGGCGGCTCCCCTCGGTGGCGATTGCAGCGGCGGCTCGGCGACCTGAGTGAGAAAAGTCTCAGTCGCTTGATTCTTCTCTGTGGCTGACATGTGGGACCCACGCAGGGTTTTAACCTCTGAAATTCACTCCTAATCACTGTTGTAAACAGTGAGCCCCAAAATACCCATGGTGATTCAAATTATTCACCCATGAGCCATTTGAATTGAGTAGAATTCAAATTGGGTTTGGTTTGGATGAATTTCAGCACAAGTTCAGTTTTGAATTCAAATAAAGTTTGAATTTGTCCCACTTAGCTCATGTCAAGATCAACTCCAAATGGAGTGAAAATTGGTGTGTGAGCTAACAAAAATGTGCTGAATAAGGATATGCCTCCCACTTTTAAATTCATGGGATAAAAAACAGTTTGAATTTGAATATGGTTTCACACTGCCCTCTTTCTAACTATACCCAAAATGACCTCAAAAAGGTTTTGAATTTGGGTGAAACTTGGCATGGACATCCTTAGCAATGTGTAGGAGTTTTCATATGTCCATCCCACCTATATCACATGTGGAAAATACCACTTTTGCAATATGTGAGTTTGTTCTCTAATGAGCATGTTGATGGTGGTTACTTGCTCTTCATTTGTGTTCATCATCTTTCCTCAAATGAGGTGTGTGTGTATGGTGATGAACACTTCAATTATGTGTCAAAAACTGAGGCCCTTACAGCCGGCAACCCTCATCTTTCTGGAGGACAAGACAGGGGTGGTCGCCGTGAAGGAGTTGATCCCATCCACCAAATGGTTGAAAATCAGAATTAGCTCATCCAGAGCCTGACTCAAGTGGTGGCCAACTTGCACCAAGCTCCACCTCCACAAGCTGCACCACGCCAACCAAGGTTGAGTGAGTTTCTAGGGACTCAACCTCCAAAGTTTGCAAGTGCTGCTGAACCTCTGGAGGCAGATGATTGGCTAAAGACCATTGAGAGCAAGATGAGGATCATACAATGCCAAGGATATGAGAGGGTTCTGTTTGCCTCTCACCAATTGCATGGACCTGCTGCTGATTGGTGGACCGCTTATGTGGCCTCCCATCATGACCCTGAGAACATCACTTGGGATGAGTTCAAGCGTAGCTTCCGCAACCATTACATACCAAGGGGTTTACTCAAAAACAAGAGAAAGGAGTTCTTGGGGCTGCAGCAAGGAAACATGACGGTGAGGGAATACCTCACTAAATTCACCCAACTATCCCGTTATGCACCACGGGACATAGAGACTGATGAGCAGAAACAGGACTGCTTTGTGGAAGGACTTACAGCGGAAATGCAGTGTGCAATGTCCTCCAACGAGTACGAAAGCTTCCAAAAGATGGTGGACAGAGCATTTGTGGTGGAGAGGAAGCTGAAGGCCTTGGAAAATAAAAACAAGAGGAAGGCGGGATGGTCACACCAAACCTCGGGTAGCAACACACGCCCACGTCTGATGCAGCAACCCGCAGGGCAGACGAGCCGTGCTGCGGTACCCTACTCAGCACCGAGAGGGTACAACCCGAACTTGAGGCCTCCGTCAGCACCAGCACAGCCACAACGTCAGTTTGTACAGCAGCCTCGCCCCACATATCAACCTCGACCAGCAGTACAAGGACCCCCAAACCAACCCCAAGACAACAAAGGCCAGGCACCTAAGGTTGGGGTACAATGCTTTAACTGTGGTGAAGTGGGGCACTACGCCCATAAGTGCCCAAAGAAGAAGCCCGTGCAGCCGCAACAGCAGAATGTGATGCGCGGACGGGTGAACCACATGACCATGGAGCAAGCACAAGAGGCACCTGACGTGGTAGTTGGTATGTTTCCTGCCAATTTACACAGTGCAACCCTGTTGTTTCATTCTGGTGCTACCCACTTGTTCATTGCTCAAGGGTTTGTTAAGAAACATGATCTAGCAACCACACAAATGAACCATATGCTAGCAGTGAACTCTCCAGGTGGAGAAATAAGGACAAGACAAGTGTGTCCCAAGGTGAATCTAGACATTAATGGGGTAGTATTTACTGCCAACCTCATAGTGATAGATTCACAAGGGATAGATATTATTTTGGGCATGGATTGGTTGACCAAACATAAAGGAATCATCCATTGTTCGACCAGAACGGTGGAAGTAACTCACCCTAGTGGCACAAGAGTAAAGTTCATAACAATACAAGAGCCTAGGAGGGACATTAAATTAAATCAAGTTGAGGTGGAAGTGGAGGAGATCAGGATCATCAGGGAATATCCAGATGTTTTTCCGGAGGAGTTGCCAGGTATGCCCCCCGATCGTGAAGTGGAATTCGCGATTGAGCTAGTGCCTGGAACAGCTCCGATATATAAGAGACCTTATCGGATGGACTCTAAACAGCTGGAAGAACTCAAGGAACATTTAAGAGAGTTGACAGAGAAGGGGTACGTTCATCCTAGTTCCTCACCATGGGGAGCTCCAGTGATATTTGTGCCCAAGAAGGACGGAACCCAAAGGTTATGCGTAGACTACCGTGCGTTGAATGAAGTAACCATCAAGAAAAAGTACCCATTACCCCGCATTGAAGACTTGTTTGATCAGTTGAGGGGAGCTTGTGTGTTCTCGAAAATTGATCTCAGGTCGGGATACCACCAACTTAAGATAAGGCAAACCGATATTCCAAAGACAGCTTTCGTATCTCGGCACGGACTGTATGAATATACCGTCATGCCTTTCGGGCTAACTAATGCCCCGGCATACTTCATGTATCTCATGAACAAGGTATTCATGGAATATCTGGACAAATTTGTGGTGGTTTTCATTGATGACATTCTCGTCTTTTCCAAAGATGAATAAGAACATGAGAGGCATTTAAGGTTGGTGTTGCAAAAACTGAGAGAACACCAACTATATGCCAAGCTGAGCAAGTGTGAATTCTGGTTGAAGAGAGTTCCCTTCTTAGGACATATAATCTCGGAAGGGAGGAATCTCCGTAGACCCCGCCAAGATCGAGGATGTACAGAAGTGGAAGACCCCTGAGAACGTTGGGGAAGTTCGAAGCTTCTTGGGATTGGCTGGGTATTATCGACGGTTTATTGAGGGATTCTCCAAGATCTCGAGACCCCTCACCAAACTGTTGGAGAAAGGAATCACATTCACATGGACACCGCAGTTCGAGACGAGTTTTCAAGAGCTAAAGAAAAGATTGACAACAGCCCCAGTGCTAGTTATGCCAAATATGCAGAAGAACTTTTCGGTGTACTGTGATGCCTCTGGAAACGGGTTGGGATGTGTTCTCATGCAAGAGGGGCATGTCGTGGCTTATGCGTTCCGGCAGCTCCGGAAACACGAGAAGAACTATCCTACACATGACCTAGAACTAGCCGCAGTGGTACACGCGTTAAAGATTTGGCGGCACTACTTGATGGGGAAGAGGACAGAGATATATACGGATCATAAGAGCTTAAAGTACATTTTCACACAGCCAGATCTCAACCTCAGACAAAGGAGATGGTTAGAGCTAATCAACGACTTTGATGTGGGCATCAACTATCATCCTGGGAAAGCGCATGTCGTGGCAGATGCTTTAAGCCGGAAAGTGCAGGTCAATAGGGTGAGCTTTAAGGACATGCCGGCAGAATTGAAGGACGATGTTATAAGACTCAATCTATGCCTGGTGAACAGTGGTGAGGTCATCGCCATGGAAGTGGACTCCACATTAGAGCAAGACATACGCGATGGTCAAAAGAATGATGAGAAGATACAAGAAATCAGAGAACTCATCAAGGATAATAAAGCCCCTGGTTTCAGAGAGGATGAACATGGTACGGTGTGGCACAGGAAAAGAATCTGTGTGCCTAAAGTGATGGAGATCCTTGAATTGATTTTGAAGGAGGCTCATGATTCTGACTATTCCATTCATCCTGGGAGTACGAAGATGTACCATGACCTCAAGAGCAGGTATTGGTGGTATGGCATGAAGCGAGATGTCACGGAACATGTTGCCCTATGTGACACATGTCAGTTGGTGAAAGCAGAACATCAACGACCCGCGGGATTATTGCAACCACTCAAAGTGCCTGAATGGAAATGGGAAGAAATCGGTATGGATTTCATAGTGGGACTACCTAGGACCCAATCAGGATATGATTCGATATGGGTCATCATTGACAGGCTAACCAAGGTAGCTCATTTCATCCCTGTGAAAGAAAGCTACAGCGGATCCAAATTGGCAGAATTATACATGTCAAGGATCGTGTGTTTCCATGGAGTGCCAAAGAAGATAGTGTCAGATCGAGGGACACAGTTCACCTCAAGGTTCTGGCAGAAGTTGCATGAAACCATGGGAACTCATCTGAATTTTAGTTCTGCCTATCATCCCCAGACTGACGGACAGACGGAAAGAACCAATCAGATCCTTGAGGACATGATGAGAGCGTGTGCACTCAAAAACAATCGGAGTTGGGATAAGAACTTACCGTATGAAGAGTTCTCCTATAACAACAGCTATCAGGCTAGTATGAAAATGTCACCCTTTGAGGCTTTGTATGGGAGGAAGTGCAGAACTCCCCTATTTTGGAACCAAACGGGAGAAAGTAAAGTATTTGGGCCCGAGGTACTACAAGACGCCGAGGCGAAAGTGAGGGAAATTCGCAACAACTCGAGGATAGCACAAACACGACAAAAGAGCTATGCCGATGTACGGAGAAGAGAGCTCGTTTTCAACGTGGGGGACTATGTCTACCTCAAGGTATCCCCTATTCGAGGACTTCGTCGGTTCAAGGTGAAAGGGAAGTTATCACCTTGATACATCGGACCCTTTCAAGTTCTAGAGAGGAAAGGCGAAGTGGAATATCAACTAGAACTGCCGGCTTGCCTATCGGATGTGCATGATGTATTCCATGTGTCACAGCTCAAGAAATGTCTGAGGACGTCTGAAGAGATGTTACCCATGAATGAGGTTGACGTAGCTGAGGATCTGTCTTATGCCGAGCAACCATTCAAGATTTTGGAGACAATGGAACGCCAAACAAGAAATAAAAGAATTCGGATGTGCAAGGTGCAGTGGAAGCATCACTCGGAAGAGGAAGCCACCTGGGAGCGAGAAGACGAGCTTAAGGCACAGTTTCCGGAATTGTTTTCCTAGAACCACCAATCTAGAGGACGAGATTTCTTTTAAGGGCGGGTAGAGCTATAACACCCCAAAACCTGTTAAGAGGGGAATTTAAAAAAATTTGGACGTATTGCATGTGGTGCAGAAATTCAAATTCAAATTGGAATTCAAATTCAACTCAAAATAGAAAAGAAAAAGAAAAAGAAAAAACAAAACCCCCGGCCAGTGGGCCAAAACCCACCAGCCGGCCCACCATACCCCCGCGCCAGCCCGCAGCCGCGCGCCCCTTTTCCCTCTCACTGACACGCGGGGCCCACCGTCGTCTTCCTCCTTGCGCGCGCTCGGCCGATCCCGGGACTCCTCTCTCTCCCGAATCAAAACTACCCCCGGGAACCCGTGACCCCAGCCAAATTCTGGTTCCGGACGACTCAAACTCGATCACAACCGACACGCCACCCTCCCCCGTCTATATAAACGCCGACATCGCCCCGTTTTCCCCACCTGATCAGCTGTTTTTCCTCCTGGTGAGAACCGAAGCTCCGATCACCGATCTCTCTCGATCCCTGCTCGGATTTTCCGATCTAACGCGTCGATCGTGTTCCACCGCCTCCGGGGAATCACGCAGGTGCAGAAAACTAGGTGGTTTGCGCTCTAGGCACAGCTCCGACGAGCACCGCAGCGGTTCCACCATGGACCTCGACGCCGACCGCCTTCCAGGACCTCCGAGCTCAAGAAAAACCCCGAGGTGAGATCCCCGACCTCCCCCCTACCGATCTATGCCATGAAATCCCAGTTTTAGGAGGTATAGACGAAGATCCGAAGTTCTCCGGCGAGATTGCCGCCTCCCGCCGCCGCGCGCCACCGGGCAGCGCCGCCCGCGCACGGTCAGGGCGACATGGCCGATTGTGCGCCGCCTATTTTAAATCGCACGGTAGAATTAAAACCCGCGCGTACCGGTTCAACGTTATAATCTCAGCCGTCTATTCTAAATCGTACGGTCCACATCAGCCCTGCATTATAAAGGCTGGGATTCTTATGTGCTACCCCCTGGGGATCTCGGAAAATAAGAGCTAGCCCCGGAAACTTCTGATCTAGCCCCTAGAACTTCAGAAATTCATGTAAATTCAATTAAAAATCAGTTTTAGCCCCTGGACTTAATAAAAATTAGCAAAACCCCTCTGTTATGCATAGTTTGACCCCTGGAAATTTGTAAAATAATAAATTAGACCCTATAGTAGGGTGAACTTACCTTTTTGACCCTATATGATATTAAGTTTAGAAATTTGAATGTGTGACTAGGATTTAAATTTAAAAGGAAAGACAAACACATGTGCTAATTCAAGTTTAAACTCTACTAACACATGGAAAACTTTAGAATGAACTAAAAAATAAATTTTAGGCTGCAATGATATCTGTTTGGGTGTTGTTCATATTTATTAGTTCTAGGAACATTTTTTAGGTTAATAAATAATTCTGAAAATTGGTAAAATAAATTTAAATTAGTTCACATCAGAGGAGAAGTTCAAAAACATATTATTTAATATATTAGATCAGAACCTATTCTGTTTAGATGTTATGCCCTACTATTTAATATTTAGAACTCACTTTTAGGCATAGAAAATAAATCTGAAAAATAGAGGAAAATAGGTATGCATAATTACAAAATGATAAATGAAGTCTCCAAATCCAAAGACTTCAGTTTGGGATTGGGTAGAAAGTTTAAAAACCCACTTGGAATAGGAAATTACCTTCCATGCAAACTTGGTGGCTAAAGAGTGTGTTAATTGAATATAAAGAATTTGTTTAGAATTGAAATTCATATATATAGTGTGCAAATAAAAATCTGAATACAAAAGTTGGAAATCATATACATATGTTTAAAAGTGCATGTAGGCCAAAAATTAACACATGTAGAGTAGCTCCAACACTTAGAAATGTGAATGACTTTCATAGGAATGTATGTGTGTTTTGCATGAAGTGAAAGTGTGAACTATGCCTTATGGATAATGTTTTATTTTGCTATGTGTATTGGCATGAGTAGAACCTGCCCCAGAGCAAGTTCTTCTCTTCCAAGACCAAGACTTTCCATTCTCAGAGCAGCAAGAAGAAGGCAAGTGTCCTTGACCACTTTGATACTATGCTAGGATGTGTAGATAGAATTATTTGCATTGTCAATTGAAATATGAAACCCATGCTAGGAAGTTTCCCTAGAATTGCATTACCTTGTTTCCTTGTAGCTTGGGTTGGGATTTATTTTATCATGTCATTTATTTATATGCTTATGCTTAGCCATTCTTAGAATGGGATAATGGGAATATGAGATCATCAATTTATTTACCTTACTCTTGAATGAGATCTTGTGAGTTATGTAGAGGTAGGGATCGAGGCAAGTTGGATGATTTGGTTGGTGCTGGGTGCACGAGACTCGGGTTTGTGTTTAGTACTTGCCTGGATCCTAAGGACCAGTTCATGGAGCATGTAACCTGGCTTTACCGTGCCAACCACTTGCTGAGATGGGGCAGCTTGGCCAATTAATTAGGTGTATCCCCGGCGTAGTATGGGTATGTTGGATGGTGCGGGGAGTGGGTGTCAGTTGGACTACCATATGAACCGCAAGTCTCAAGAGGGGGCCACTGCAGCGGGGTTGGAGCCTCTTGTATGCTATTAGGGGTGAAACCTCAGTGGGCCCACGCTCGTCGGGAATCCCTTGTAAAGGCTTCGTAGTGATCTCCTGGCTACACACCTGGGAAGTGTGAATGTGGTTCGTGGCCATTGGCATAATGGAGGTTCTTTTAGTCCACTCGGCAACGGGGGATGAAATCACTACATGTGGGTACAGTGGTGCAAACTCTGCAGAGTCAAAACTGTCATGACAGCCGTGCTCACGGTCAAGAGCGGCTTGGACTTTTTCATGATTAGAGGATGGATGGGTTTGGAAGTTGAGGATGTTAAGCGGGGAGCTTAACATTGGAAATGATGTTATGGTTATTTTATTATGATGATGGTTTGGGAGATTGGGACCATTTCACCTATGTAGTAATGTAGGTGTTTAATAAGCTAAGGTGATAAGTAATTAATTGCGTAGTGCTTTAACCATGAGTTCAACCTCTCCTTGCTCTGGCCATGCAAGACATAACCTTCCCCCACTTTCTGAGTACCAACGGTACTCAAACTTGCATATTTGTTGGTTTATATTGCTGCTCAGGTCAAGAGAATGATGTGGTGTTCAATGACCAAGACTTCAGACCCGAAGAAGGATTCTAGGTTCATGGAGTCCCCCGGGCAACGCCTGTGACGGAGCCCACAACAATAATATTCCGCTGCTATTTTATTTACATGTTATGAACTTATTATCGTCCATCGAGACGTATGCGTTGTAAGACATGTTTATATTCGACACCTGGCTTGTAGAAAATGATGCTTCACTATTTGTCATCACATGTATGAGAAAATGATCCTGGCATACATGTGATATTCACTAGGTTGTTCTTCGGAGAAACCGGGTGTGACAGGAGGGTGAGCCAATCCTTGCGGGTATGTTCCAACTCCACCAGCATCCCGCCATCGTATTGTTTGATTCAGGCGCCACGCATAATTTTATTAGCCAAGCTTTCATTGCTAAACACAGCTTGCAAATACTGCCCACCGATAGTCCATATTTAATTTGTTCACCGGGTGGGAAGATTTCAGCAAGCGTAATGGTTTCCAAAGCACCATTATGCTTAGAGGGTAGAGTCTACCCTACGTCTCTCATAATCTTAGATGGACAAAAGATCGATGTCATCCTAGGGATGTCGTGGTTAACCCGCCACGGCGCTGTTTTAGACACCGTCCTTCGAGTCGTGCACTTAAACTTAGAAGTGCACGGGTCTCACTCCTTATTTCTGGACAATCCAGAAGTAAAACTTCCAAGTGTCTATCAAGCCACAACCATCAGATTCGAAGATATTCCAGTGGTCCGAGAGTTCCCTGACGTATTCCCGGACGATTTGCCAGGGATGCCGCCCGATAGAGAGGTGGAGTTCAAGATTGAACTTGCACCGGGAACCATGCCGATATCCCGAAGGCCGTACAAGATGGCGCCCAAGGAGTTGGCTGAACTCAAGACTCAGATCACGGACCTCCTGGAGAAGGGTTTTATTAGGCCGAGCTCCTCGCCATGGGACTGTTCGGCATTATTCGTAAAGAAGAAGGATGAGACGTTACGGCTTTGCGTGGACTATCGTCCATAAAATGCCGTAACCATCAAGAACAAGTACCCGTTGCCACGGATCGACATGTTGTTTGATGAGTTGGTCGAAGCGAAGATCTTTTCCAAGATGGACTTAAGAGCCGGGTACCATCAGATTAAGATATGGGCGGAGGACATTCCAAAGACAGCTTTCTCGACAAGGTACGGACTTTACGAGTACCTGGTCATGTCCTTCGGCCTCACCAATGCTCCAGCTCACTTCATGTACTTAATGAACTCGGTATTCATGCCGGAGCTGGACAAGTTTGTCGTGGTCTTCATCGACGACATTCTGTTATATTCCAAGTCGGAGGAAGATCACAAGAAGCATCTGCGTATAGTTTTGCAACGGCTGCGGGATCACAGTGGGTACCAAGCCAGCACAAAGATGGCACCCTACGAGGCGCTATACGAAAGGAAATGCCGCACACCATTGAACTGGTGTAAGTTTGGCGAAAGGGTTACCTTCGGGATTGACCTTGTCAACAACGCGGAAGAAAAGGTTCGACTGATTCAAGCGAACCTAAAAGCCGCCCAATCCCGGCAGAAACAATATGCGGACCGGAGAAGACGCCCATTACAATTCAAAGTGGGGGATCACGTATATCTACGTGTGTCTCCAATGAAGGGCGTAAATAGATTTGGGGTGAGAGGAAAGTTGGCACCCCGATTCATCGGTCCATTCCAGATTGCCGAAAGATGTGGATCAGTAGCATACCGGCTGAAATTACCAGAAGCACTTTCCGGTGTGCACGACGTCTTTCACATTTCCCAGCTGAGGAAGTGTCTCAAGCTATCAACTACCGTTCAGCTGGAAGACATTGAAGAACTGCAACCGGATTTCACCTATCAGGAGGAACCGGTTCAGATTATTGACGAAAAGGCCCGAACCACACGCAACCTTACATTGTGGTTCTACAAGGTTCTATGGAGTAATCACTCCATGGACGAAGCGACATGGGAGAGCGAAGGATTTCTTCGCGCCAACTACCCCAACTTTTTCACTTCGCATATCCGGTAATTTTCCACCGTCCTCTCTCCCATTTTCACCTTATAATCTCGGGACGAGATTCTTTTAAGCGGGGAGGAATGTAAGGGCCTCAGTTTTTGACACATATTTGAAGTGTTCATCACCATACACACACACACACACACCTCAATTGAGGAAAGTTGATGAACACAAATGAAGAGCAAGTAACCACCATCAACATGCTCATTAGAGAACAAACTCACATATTGCAACAGTGGTATTTCCCACATGTGATATAGAGGGGCTGGGCATATGAAAACTCCTACACATTGCTAAGGATGTCCATGCCAAGTTTCACCCGAATTCAAAACCTTTTCGAGGTCATTTTGGGTATAGCTAGAAGGAGGGCAGTTTGAAACCATATTCAAATTCAAACTGTTTTTATCCCATGAATTAAAAAGTGGGAGGCATATTCTTATTCAGCACATTTTTGTGAGCCCACACACCAATTTTCAATCCATTTGGAGTTGATCTTGACATGAGCTAAGTGGGGCAAATTCAAACTTTATTTGAATTCCAAACTGAACATGTGCTGAAATTCATTAAAACCAAATCCAATTTGAATTCTAACCAATTCAAATGGCTCATGGGTGAATAATTTGAATCACCATGGGTATTTTGGGGCTCACTGTTTACAACAGTGATTAGGAGTAAATTTCAGAGGTTAAAATTGGAAGTGGGACCCACATGTCAGCCACTACTCCAAATCAAACCGACTGAAAACCCAGCTCAGGTTCTTGCGCCGGACTGAGCAGCCGCCACGGCGAAGAGGCGATCAGGACACCACCTGCTTGCCGCCCCGACGTGCTGAACAGCCTCACAGCCCGCTTATCTACGCCGTCGCCCTGATCGTAGTGATCACCCCATACTCTGCTGCTTCCTCGCATCAGAAATGCGCCATCGCTGCCGATCACTCGGAGCTGATCAGGGAAGCTTGATCACCGCCTCTCCGTCCCCTCCAGAGTCACGGCAAGGTACTATAAACCTTCCTCCGTCTTCCCCGCTGCTAGAATTCAGCTGAAACCGGTGGATCTTGGCTATACCGAGAGTTCAATCCGGTGACCTAACGCGGCCGCACTTCGGGCTCCCGTTGACAGCCCAACTGGGCAGTTTTCACGGCCGAGCCAAGGCACCCTTGGACGCGCTGGTGACCGGTGCTGCTCACCCCCGAGCCACAGCCCGAGTGCTTGCTCACCGGCGGCAAATTTCCAGTTTTCCCCTTTCTGGATGCAGAACGACCTTCGGGTGCGGTTTGTCAAATTCTTACTCTAGGAAGAATTAGAGGACCTCAATCCGCTCTCACATAAACTAGACACGGTAGCGCACAAGTTGCCTTCACAACTCTTGGTCTAAGAAACTCTGCAACCGGCGTATTCTGAAGTTTACCGACGGCGGAATATGCGGGAGGCATTGGGCGCAGGGTGAGGACCTACTTCGGGCCTCCCCCGAGCTGCCTCAAGCTCATCTCGACCTTCCCTGAGGTCAACTGATGCTTCCCGACCGATTGCTCGAGTAGTTGAGGTGCTAGGGAAGTCAGCCGACACGGCCGAAGTCTTCCCGAGGCGGCGGCTCGTCGCCGACCATGCACCGGCCATTGTCATGACGAGCTGACCCCAGAATCCTGTTCCACGAGTGAAAGTAGGCAGGGGCGGCCATGATCGTGAAGTTTGAAGCTCCACAGAAGCTGCCGGCGAGCTCTCCGGCGAGGTCCCCCGGCGGCAGAGCGCGGGCGGCGAGAGGTTGACGAAGGGGGTGGACACCAGCTGTCAGCGGGAGATATTTTAAATCGGGATCGGGCTGCGGCTGGGATCGGGTGTGCTGGCGCGCAAAAAACACTGTGGGCCACGGGTGGCAGGTAACCCGACCCGCTTTGATATCCTCTACGACTCTTCATGTCGTTTGGGGTATTCGAGCAACGTCTATCCCTGGCGTGCGTGGTGCAACTTGGGAGACCCGTCACGTGGTATGAAACGTGAACACGTAACTCAAGGCGTGTTTGGCTTGAGAACATCCGGGCGAGTGATGACGGCCGGGTGTACGGACTGTATGGATTCCGGGCTCGGTGTGCAGCCGAGTCTGATGATTGTTTGAGTTTCTGCAGGTAGCCTGACCACGAAGCAGTAGACATGTAGCATCCGTGTCCGAGTGACGTTTAGTGCCACTGAAATAACGAGGCCGGCTAAGTCCGGTATAGGTTTTTCTTTGTGAGGACGTAGTACCGACATGATCTGGTGACGTATCGACGTCACACCCCACTAAATGAACAAATTCATTGTAAAACTTGAAGGTTTTGATCCAAAGCACTAAAACTTGATGTAACTCTTTCCCTTAATCAGGATATTCAAAGTTAACAAGTTTTCAACTTATAGGTTGCTAAGGACAGAGCACTCTGTTTTCATCTGAATTAAGGCTGAAGTTAATCAGAGGTTATAGGTTGAGTTCTTTCAAGGTTGGGGGCATATGATACATTTCTGGAAATCTTTGGAAGAGCTTTACAACTTTTCTGTTGAGGTCCAGAGGTGTTCCATCCCTTAACCAATCGAAAAATGCAGTAGAGTTGAAACTGTCCAGAAAACAGGGCAGAGCAAACGCTCTCTGTAAACTCTCTGTAAATAGAGCATAACTCTGAAAATATTGACCCAATGAAGGTGTATGATACAGTTCTTGAAAGGTTTTTAATTGCTATACAACATCTTTGTAGAACTCCAGAGCAACATCACACGCCAAATTGGTTGAATGTCCAGTTGAATGCAAACTGTTCAGAAAACAGGACAGATGCAAATATCCCTGGATGTTTCTGTAAAACACGTATAACATTCTGTAGAAAAATCCTTAAGGGTCATATGTCACACTGTTATAAAGGTTATGAGATAAGCAACATTGTTGTAGTTCAAAGTTTGTTCAGATTCCTATTGTATTTGCATATACAACTGTGATAAAAACCAGCCACATACAAGGGAGATGCTGGCAAATTTTATCCAGGAATTCTGTCAACGTTGAAAAATATAACTCTTGATCCAGAAGTGATATAGAAGCATGTGAATACTCGTTGGAAAGATATTGGAGTTAACTTTAATTTCGGTATACAACTTGAGTGATGAAAATGCTTCTAACTGGATCAAAGTGTAGATTTAGTGCATCAAGGTCTATTCTGTACAAAGGAGGAAAAATGAGTGATATCGTGCAGGCTAGTACAAGTTATGTGCCCCAAGAGCACCTGTTGGTGTCCCGAACGCCATTCGGTGATATGTAGGCCCCTGCACGATTAACTCCTTAGAGATTGATTGCTGGTCAAGTACCACAACTTGCACCACCTCCAGAGCAGCAGCATCAGACGGTTGTTTGTACTCCGTCGCTGCAGCTATATGTACCTGGCTTCCAACCACAAGTTAGAGAAGAGCCGGAGAGACATCCGTGCTCTAATTGTGGTCGGATGGACCATTGTGCTAGGTATTGCCTGGAGGGAATTCAAGGGTGAGGGTCATCATATTAAAAATGTTCAGACCCGTACCAATATCTGCAGAAAAGAGGGCAGATAAGGGGCGACAATCACTACAAAGTGAGTGAAGATGTTCCAGAAAGAGAAGCCGTGTTAGCAGAGATATTTTCTCTGAATCGGCTACCGGTATTAATTCTCTTGGACTTAGGTGCCACACCTAGCTTTGTTAGTCAATCTTTCGTGGCTCAACATCAGCTCCAAACCACTTTTACAAAGAGGTAATACCTCATATCTTCGCCGGGGCAGCATTACAAGAAGTGATGTTGTTTTCCGAGCATCTCTTTGGTTGCGGGTTAGACTATAACCCACGAACCTCCTTATTCTTTGGGTCTGAAGATCGACATTATTTTGGGGATGTCGTGGTTGAATTACCACAAAGCGGCTCACAACAGCAGTTTTGAACCGTTAAGCTCAAACTCCCCATGGCACGGTCTTCATACATTAGTTCTGGGTGCCAGTCGGCAACAGATTGCAATATTGAACCACTTTGGAAACTGTTTCGATAGAGGGCAGTCCGGTGGTACGTAGATTTCAGGAGATGTTTCCCAATTGTTTACCGGGCATACCGCCCGAACAGGACATAGAGTTCAAGATTGAACTTACGCCAGGAACGCCACGAAGTTCACAAAGGCCGTACAAAATGGCACCCAATGAATGGACAGAGTGGAAGACACCGCTGAATAACCCTATGAGCAAAGGTTTTATACGACTGGGTCATTACCTTGGGGTTATTAAGCATTGTTTGCAAAAGAGAAGCACGAAACACTACAACTTTGTGTAGTGCTCGTCTGCTTAACACTGTGACAATCAAGAACTTGTACCCGTTACCACAGATCGACGTATTGTTTGATCAGTTGGTCGAAGCAAAGATCTTTTCCAAGATGGATTTAAGATCTGGGTACCATCAGATTAAGATAAGGGCTGAGGACATTCCGAAGACGGCTTTCTCGACGAGGTACAGACTTTATGAGTACCTGGTCATGTCCTTCGGCCTCACCAATGCTCCAGCTCACTTCATGTACTTGATGAACTCGGTATTCATGCCGGAGCTGGACAAGTTTTTCGTGGTCTTCATCGACGACATCCTGGTATATTCCAAGTCAGAGGAAGATCACAAGAAACATCTGCGTATAGTCTTGTAACGGCTGCGGGATCACAAGTTATACGCAAAATTCAGCAAATGCGAGTTCTGGATATCGCAAGTGCCTTTTCTCGGGCATATCATCTCAGCGGAGGGTATCGCTGTGGACCCGAGCAAGATCACTCAAGTGCTGAATTGGAAATCCCCGAGAACTGTTCACGAGGTACGGAGTTTCTTCGGACTCGCGGGATATTATCGGAGGTTCATTCCGAACTTCTCGAAGATTGCCAATCCCATGACAGAGCTGCTGAAGAAGACTACCAAATATGTTTGGAGTCCAGCATGTGAAGCAGCATTCAAGGCTTTAGTCAAGCACCTGACATCAGCACTGGTTTTGGCGCAGCCAGACACAACAAAACCGTTCGATGTGTACTGCGATGCATCCGGCATTGGGCTCGGATGTGTGCTGATGCAAGAACGAAGAGTGGTCGCGTATGGATCACGGCAGCTTAGAAACCATGAGCAGAATTATCCAACTAACGACTTGGAGCTCGCTGCCGTGGTACTTGCACTGAAAATGTGGAGGCACTACCTACTCGGTAACCTCGTACATTTATATACCGACCACAAAAGCCTCAAGTGCATATTCACTCAGAAGGAGCTGAACATGAGGCAGCGAAGATGGTTAGAATTGATAAAGGATTACGAAATAGAGATCCATTATCATCCGGGCAAGGCAAACGTAGTGGCAGATGCGCTAAGCTGCAAGTCACACGTCAACAATCTGACCATCACACCGTTGGAAGAGGGCGAACCACCACTACATGTGATTCCACACGGAGATCTCTACAACCTAGCGTTGATCCCCACCATCCGTGAAGAGATAGCGGCAGCCCAGAAGAATGACAAGGGCATGTCACATTTGCGGAGACGTGTAGACAGTGGGGAGCTGAAATGTTTCCGGAAGGACGGAGACGGCGTCCTATGGTTCAAGGACCGGATCGTCGTACCCCGTAACCCGGAATTACGAAAGAAAATTTTTGATGAGGCTCACTTCTCAAAATTTTCTATTCACCCCGGCAGCAACAAGATGTATCAAGAACTCTGAAGCAAGTTTTGGTGGACACGGATGAAGCGAGAGACTGCAAAATACGTGTCCGAGTGTGATACATGTCGAAGGGTGAAGGCAGACCACATGCGGAAACCGGGACTGCTGCAACCACTGGGCATTCCTGCCTGGAAATGGGAGGATGTGAGCATGGACTTCATCGTCGGTTTACCCACCACCTTGCAGAAACATGATTCTCTGTGGGTAATCGTCGATCGGCTCACCAAAGTTGCCCATTTCATCCCGGTCAACACCAACTACAACGCCAAGAAGTACGCTGAACTGTACATCTCACGGATCCTATGCTTGTACGGCATACCCCGTACCATCATTTCAGATCGGGGCACTTTATTTGTGTCCCGTTTTTGGGAGTAGCTACACGCTGCCTTGGGGACGAAGTTGATCCGTAGTTCAGCATAGCACCCGCAGACGGATGGGCAAACCGAGCGGGTAAATCAGATCTTAGAAGACATGCTACGAGCTTGCGCTATCAACCACGGCAAGAATTGGGATGATCACTTGCCGTTAGCCGAGTTCTCGTACAATAATGGGTACCAAGCCAGCATCAAGATGGCACCTTACGAGGCGCTATACGGTAGGAAGTGCCGCACACCATTGAACTAGTGTGAGTCTGGAGAAAGGGTTACCTTCGGGATTGACCTCGTCAACAACGCGGAAGAGAAGGTTCGACTGATGCAAGCGAACCTAAAAGCCGCTCAATCCCGTCAGAAACAGTATGCGGACCGGAGAAGGCGCCCACTGCAATTCGAAGTTGGAGACCACGTATACCTACGGGTGTCTCCAATGAAGGGCGTAAACAGATTTGGGGTGAGAGGAAAGTTAGCACCCCGATTCATCGGTCCATTCCAGATTACCGAAAGCTGTGGATCAGTGGCATACCGGCTGAAATTACCAGAAGCACTTTCCGGTGTGCACGACTTCTTTCACATTTCCCTGCTGAGGAAGTGTCTCAAGCTATCAACTACCGTTCAGCTGGAGGATATTGAAGAACTGCAACCGGATCTCACCTATCCGGAGGAACCGGTGCAGATTATCGATGAAAAGGCCCGAACCACACGCAACCGTACATTGTGGTTCTACAAGGTTCTATGGAGTAATCACTCCATGGACGAAGCGACATGGGAGAGCGAAGAATTTCTTCGCGCTAACTACCCCAACTTTTTCACGTCGCATATCCGGTAATTTTCCACCGTCCTCTCTCTCATTTTCACCTTATAATCTCGGGACGAGATTCTTTTAAGGGGGGAGGAATGTAAGGGCCTCAGTTTTTGACACACATTTGAAGTGTTCATCACCACACCACACAACTCATTTGAGGAAAGATGATGAACACAAATGAAGAGCAAGTAACCACCATCAACATGCTCATTAGAGAACAAACTCACATATTGCAAAAGTGGTATTTCCCACATGTGATATAGGTGGGCTGGACATATGAAAACTCCTACACATTGCTAAGGATGTCCATGTCAAGTTTCACCCAAATTCAAAACCTTTTTGAGGCCATTTTGGGTATAGCTAGAAAGAGGGCAGTTTGAAACCATATTCAAATTCAAAGTGTTTTTATCCCATGAATTTAAAAGTGGGAGGCATATTCTTACTCAGCACATTTTTGTGAGCTCACACACCAATTTTCACTCCATTTGGAGTTGATCTTTACATGAGCTAAGTGGGGGAAATTCAAACTTTATTTGAGTTTCAAAACTGAACTTATGCTGAAATTCATCCAAACCAAACCCCATTTGAATTCCAACAAATTCAAATGGCTCATGGGTGGATAATTTGAATTACCAGGGGTAGTATGGGGTTCACTGTTTACAACAGTGATTAGGAGTAAATTTCAGAGGTTAAAATGGGGAGTGGGACCCACATGTCAGCCTCTACTTCAAATCAAACCGACTGAGACTTTCTCACTCGGTTAACAGCGCCGCCGCTGCGATCGCCACCGAGGGAAGCCGCCGCGCCAGCAGCTGCTTGGCCACGCACGGGCATGAGGCGGTGCAGAGCCTTCTTAAGGCACCTCTCCCCCTCCTCGGCCGAAGCATCGCCCGTTTCTTCCCCCGCAAGAACTCAGCGCCGGCAGAAACTTCCCGCAGCTCGGAATCGATCGGAGAGCGCCGATCACAGCTTCCTCCGTCCCCTCCAGAGCCCCAGCAAGGTACTAGAGACCTTCCTCCGTCTTCCCCGCTGCTAGAATTCAGTTGAAACCGATTGATATCGGCTGTGCCGAAAGATCAATTCGGTGACTTAGAACCGCCGCACCTCAGGCTCCCGTGGACAGCCCAGCCAGGGCGTTGTCACGCCCGAACCAAGGCACCCTTGGACGCGCTGGTGACCGGTGCTGCTCATCCCCGAGCCACAGCCCGAGTGATTGCTCACCGGTGGCGAATTTCCAGTTTTCCCCTTTCTGTGTGCAGCACGACCTTCGGGTGCGATTCCGTCGAATTCGTGATCTAGAAAGGATTAGAGGGCCGCAATCCGCTCTCACACAAACTAGACACGGTAACGCACAAGTTGCCTTCACAACCCATGGCCGGAGAACCTCTGTACCCGGCGTAATTCGAGGTTTACCAACGATGAAACAAAAGGGAGGCATCGGGTGCACGGTGAGGACCTACTTCGGGCCTTCCCTGAGCTGCCTCGAGCTCATGTCGACCTTCCCTGAGGTCCACTGATGCTTCCCGACCGGTTCCTCGAGTAGTTGAGGTGCTAGGGAAGTCAGCCGACATGGCCGAAGTCTTTCCGAGGTGGCGGCTCGTCGCCGACCAAGCACCGGCCATTGTCATGAGCAGCTGACCCAGAATCCTGTTCCCCGAGTGAAAGTAGGCAGGGGCGGCCAAAATCGTGAAGTTTGGAGCTGTACAGAAGCCGGCGGCGAGCTCTCCAGCGAGGTCCCTCGGCGGTATAGCGCGGGCGTCGCGAGGTTGAAGAAAGGGGTGGACCCCAGCTGTCAGCGGCCGATATTTTGAATCGGGATCGGGTGTGCTGGCACGCAAAATCCTTGTGGGCCGCGATGTGCTGTCGCCTCGGCTTGCGACGCGTGTCCCCGGGGCCCACGCGCGAGTTTAAACTTTTCCCCGATTTTCAGATTTCCTTCAAACTTCAAATCCTCATAACTTTGGCTAGAAAGCTCCAAATCAAGTGAACCAAATTTTGCTGGATTCAGCTCTCTGAGTACTTTCCAGCAAATCAAGTTTCACTTCATGAAATTCCTTATTTCTCCAGAATTAATTCCCCAAATTTAAACTGGTTGGAATTTTAACTGGAGAATCCTTAGGAGGAAAATCCTGAAATTTTGCAGGGATGTTCACCGAAATATCCCTGAACTACCATAAAAATTTCAGATCCATTTGAGCTCATTTGATCCACCTAATGATGTGATTAGTGAAACTGTTCTAGAGAAAATAGAAAATGTTCAGAAACATTTTCAGAATTTTCTCTGAAATTGTTTAGCTCATATCTTTAGTTAGGAAACTTCAAATTAAGTGAGACCAACTCCATTAGAACCCTATGAAAATCTAGTTTTCAGAAAGTCATAGTTTGTTTCATGAAAATCCTTAGAACACCCTAAAAGCCTTCAATTAAGGTCAAGTGCATAATTAATTGTGGAGGGCTCAAATGAGCTTTACTGCAACTAAAACTTGACCAGGTCTGTACCTAGGTTGTAACCAAGCCACAGTAAAAGTTTCACAGTCATTGGGTCTGTCTAGTGAGAGTTATAGACTTCACAACTTCAAACTCAATACAAATGCATTTAAATTGATACATATATTGCTTCTATCATGTAGTCGCTAAGGTCGAGGAGGAACCCGAAGTCCTAGACTTTGTTACTCCAGAGGAACAGCTAGCCTACGACCAAGAGCAGCAAGGCAAGCCCCGGTTTGCATTAACCTTTTTACAAGTTTTATTATTTTGAGCACATACTTGATTACTTTATTCCTTGCATTAGAGTCTTGTTTGGAAACCCATCTGCATAGACAAGAAAACCATGGATTGGGTTAGGATTGCAAACCTTGGTAGCTACTGCAATGCTAAGATAGTGTAGGATTCGGTACAAGTCGAGTAGTTAGAACTACTCGCGAGCATAGGCTAGAGGCACTCGACTCGGGTAGAGATAGCACATGATACACATGGCATGAAAAATGAGACCGAGCGGAGAGTAAGGGCAGCAGGACTTTGGGGCCTGTGTGCTATAGCTCCGCTCGTGTTGATTGAGGACCGAGCCGTGTGCGGGCCTGTTGAACAAGCTAGAACAGTACCGAAGACCTACCGGCTATATGGGAACCGGGAAACCGATGTAACTCGGGTAGCTGGGTATTGAGGCATTGCCCGTCGTTCAAAGGGTAGGTTGAGAGCTTGATGTGTAAATCGGCCGGCGGCACTGAGATGCGCGTGCAGAGACCTCTTGCTCTGGACGATGGGACCGGTTCAATATTTGGCTGACGGGCGAAAGGTGGTTGCGTACGGCGTCCGTGATGGTTGTTGTAGGCAACATCGAGTACGGGCGTACGTGATGGGTTGTTCGGGTAACCCTGCAGGTGTAAATCGATTATAATCGCCGTCCCTCGCGGTCAGTGAGTACCACTTGTTCACTGTACCGTGACATAGAAAGAACAGGCTAGTTACATGTTAAAATGTTGCTGATTGAAAGATAGACTTTGCTTGTTAATGGTTTGTTGTAGTTTAGATCTAACTAAAGTTCCTTTCAACTTTGGGCAAAGCACATGAGAGAAATGCGTTTCTTGTTTGATTGCGGCTCTCTCATGTGCCTTAGCGTAAGGTTCTCCACAACCTGCTGCTAAAACATGAAAGTAAGGTTCCACTAATTAGGCGAGTCCTTTGCAAATAATTTTTACCTCATGTACCTATCACCCCTCATGTAGGAGTTCCATGTTTAGGTGAGACGGGTCAGACTTGCTGAGCCTTCGTGCTCACTGCTTGTGTTTGAAGCTTTTGCAGGGTTCTATGAGGAAGGGACTCCCGAAAAGGAGACGGAACCCCAGGAGGGGAATCCTGTCGAGTGGGAGTCGTGCACGCCGCAGAGTTAGTGTGCGTGTGTGCTAGCAAGGACATGTTCAAGGGCTGAACGTGCACTTGATGCTTAGTCTACGCCCGCGAGTGTAGACTGAACTTATTTTGATGTAAACATGTTCATAACTTGTTTATGTAATAAAATTTCGCTTCCGCTTGTACCTTTGACGTGTGTTATACGGTGCTGTGCAACGCAGCACCCCTCAGCATGATCCTGGCTCGACAAGACCGTGGGGTCGTGTCAGAGTCTAGGGTAGCTCACTAAAGTTACTTTCACCTCAGGCAAGTGACATCGAGATGAAGCGTTTCTTGTTTGATTGTGGAGTCTCGATGTAAGTTGCGCGAGGTCTATAAAAGTTGATTAAAACTTGAAGTAAGGACTCTCCTTTAGCTCAAGTTCATCGTTTGTGCAAACTTCTATGGTTAGCCCTCTATTTTCATCATGTAGAGTTTCATGACTAGGGTGACGGGTCAGTCTTGCTGAGCTCCGTGCTCACAGATACTACCTAAGTTGTTTTGCAGGTAATAACTGTAGGCTGATATGTACGGGTGCCCGATGAGACTCGGAACTCTCCGAGTGGTGAACTCATGGCAACCCTTGCCGCTGCAATTGTGATACTGTTGCTAGCGAGAAGGGTCTGCGGGCTGGACACCTTCTCTGTTGCTTAGCATAGGTATGAGACGTGAGTTGTAATAGTCTTCCGCTGTAGAATATTTTGAGAAGTATTTGTAAAATTTACACTTTGTAAGCTTCCGCTTGATTTATGTAATATGATGCTTTATTATGTGTGCTGTTGGGTGCCGCATCGCACGGCACCACCCAATGCGATTCCCGGGCGAGGTGCCCCGTTCCCGTGAGAGAACCGGGACGACGGGGTCCTCACATAGCTGCTCGAAGAGAATATCAATTCTTGGTAGTGGATACTTGTTCTTTATTGTCACAGCATTTAAAGGATGATAATCGACGCATAGCCTCAGCGTCTCATCCTTCTTCTTCACAAATAAAGCTGAGCATCCCCATGTTGATGAACTTGGACGAATGAACCCCTTGTCCATCAGATCTTTTAGTTGCTCCTTCAGCTCGGCTAATTCATTTGGAGCCATTTTGTATGGTCTCCGAGAGATCGGCGTGGTTCCCGGTATCAACTCTATTTTGAATTCCACCTCACGTTCAGGTGGTAAGCCTGGAAGATCTTCGGGAAACACGTCCGGATATTCACGGACTACCGGAATGTCTTCTAACTTGCAAGCCTCGGCATTACATACTTCCGGGTCTTTGGAAACTGCTTCGCCGAGATACAATGTTTGACGTCCGTGAAGTGGAGAGTCCAAATGAACACTCATGTTCTCGATGTCCAGAACAGACTTATGGAAGGTCAACCATGATACTCCCAATATGGCATTGATTCCTTGGTCTTCGAGAATAATGAGGGTGGTAGGATAAATTTTTTCACCCAAACAAAGTGGTGCTCAAGAAATGACTTCATTAGTCGATATGTCTCCACCTGGCGAATGAATAAGGTAAGATCCTTTTGTGATAGTTGTGGGGATCTGATCCCTGATCACCGTCGCCCTGATAATGAAGTTATGTGTTGCACCAGAGTCGAATAAAATGACAACCGGCTTGTCATTTAAGGTGAACCTGCCGGCAAGAACAGGTCCTCCCTTTGGCAGATCATTGACCGACCCATAATTTACTGTTCCCACTTTGGACATGGCTTTTCTTTGCTGTCCAAGATCCCTCGCTGGAACTGGAACCGCAGACATAATGTTGCTGCCCGGTTCAGTTGCTTCATTGACGTTGAGCTCGTTCTCAACATGAAGTGGGACAGCACTTGGTTCAGCTGAGAAATCACCTTGTTCATCTTCAACCTCTTGAGGGAAATAACATTCTGGTGCACCTTGTTGATACTGAGGTGCAGGAGAAATAAGTTGCTGCTGCGGTGGAGATGAATAAAACCTCTGTGGAGTATACGAGTCATCATACTCCAAGAATGACTGCACTTTTTTGGAACCTCTCGACCGGAAGGTGAACGGATTACCCACCGATACTTCTGAGGTAGATGATTGCATTCATCCTGTGATGAGTCCCTCTCCCTCTTTTCTTTAAGATAGAGATTGGAATAATATTCCTGAGTGATAGCACAGCTCACAAACTCATCAAAATTCTCTTGGCTAACTTGAGCCAACTCACATCGCAGCCTAGCGGTCAGTCCTCGATAAAAATGATACCCTTTTAAGGATGGTGATTTCACATAGTCAGGGACATATTGAGCTAAGCGATTGAATTCCTTCGCATACTCAATAACGCTCCTGTCAACTTGCTTTAGATTCCAGAATTCATCCAGACTTGTTTGCATTATGCCCGCAGGAACGAAGCGACCACGAAATGCATTCTGGAACTCCGCCCATGTGACACGATGCCCTGCTGGTTGGACAGCAAGGTATTCTACCCACCATGCTCCAGCAAAGCCATGAAGCTGTTGAGCGGCAAATAGAGGCTTCTGGAATTCATCACATTGAACCAACCCCAACATGGACTCAATGACACGTAACCAGTGATTTGCTTCACAATGGTCAGCCGCCTCAGAGAATACCGGCGGTTGTGTCGCCAAGAAATCCAGATAAGTGCTCGGGGTTGGCATGTGATGTTGAGCTTCTATATTTATTCCTTGCTGAACTAGAGTTTGGAGAGTTTCATTCATCTTCTCCATAATTTCAGCCAATCCAGTTGGCGATGGCTCTGTGGTGAAGTCGAGTCATTCTCACCTCGACTTGAACCTCCAATCTCCATTTGAGAGTGTGCGCATACCATACTGCATGAAACAAAATTTTGAGTCAATCAAAATTCTATCTCAGTAGTAAGTAAAGATAAGTAAAACATGAACATGTCATGAACTTTATGAAAGCATAACCACATTCATGTTTAAACAAATCTTAAGTACGCTAAACTAATCAGCTGGACTACCCTGACCAGTTCACACAAACTCCAAATTTTACTCAAGTTATCTACAGATTCTTGACTTCAGTTTAATACCAAAGTTTTATTAAACTTCAGTATCTTTCCAACGAGTACTTATATGCCTCTAGATCATCTCTGGATCAAAAGTTATGATTTCTCAAAGTTGACAGAATTCCTGGATAAAATTTGCCAGCATCTCTTTTGTATGTGGCTACTTTATCACAGTTGTATATGAAAATACAATAAGAATCTGTGCGAACTCTGAACTACAACAATGTTGCACACTTAATAACCTTTCCAACGGTGTATCATAGGCTCCTTAAGGATTTTTCTACAGGAAATTATGGCTTAAAAAGAGAAAGGTCCAGAGAGCTTTTTGCTACTGTCCTTATTCTGAACAGTTTGCCTTCAACTGGACTTTTCACCAACTTAACGTATGATTTTGCTCTGGAGGTCTACAAAGAAGTTGTAGAGCACTTGAAAATCTTTCCATAACTGTATCATACACCTTAATTGGGTCAAGCTAATCAGAGTTATGCCCTGTTAAATTCCAGCAAGAATTCCTGCCAGAAACAGAGCACTCTGTTTTTGAAATCTTTGAAGCCTAGTAATTTTCTCATTTGAATCTTAGCTCAAAATAAGAGTTCATTAACTAATATTTGTTTCAAACTTCCATTTTTAGTTGAAAGTTATTTCATGAATCATTTCTTAATAGTGGAGAGGTTATTAAGTGTAGTACGGTGTCGATGCACCGTAAGAAACATGTCGGTACAACGTTGCCTCACCAAAAGAAAAATCCTAACCGGATTACACCGGCATATATGTATGATCAGTGGCACTAAGACGGTCTCTCGCACACGTGTACTACACGGGATACGTACGTGGTTAGTACCTGCAGAAGAACATTCAATAATGGTGCACTCAAAGGTTGTTTCATTTCAGGCAGTTCCATATTTGAAAGTAAATACAAACGCCCGTATCATTGTCATACGGTCGTCCTTCAGTTAAGCCACTTCTCAAGGTATGTGATCGTGTTTCAACACCACATGACGTGGAACCCGAGTATATCATGAACGGGTCATCACGGTTGGGAATGTTATCAACCCAACGGATACCACCTACTGCCCTGCAGGGCACGCCGATGGCAAGCGCTGCGTATGTCCTCCTGGGCTAATTCCAGACGAACACACTATCGCGTTACTGACCACACGATGGGGTTTCCACTTACTTGCCTAATGCACGCTAGGGATCAGCATTTCATATGAACTCAGGAACATGAAGAGTCCAAGAGTTTCATATTAACGTCTCACACCAAGCTGTGAGACCTTTCCCTGAACCACATTCCTCGTCAGAGGAGCTAACCGAAATTGAACCGCTTTCGGTGGCATAATTTACCATGTTTACCTGAGCGTAGGTGCGTCGTTACATAATCAAAATTCAGAATTATAACAAGTAAGTTAGCAATGCCACTTTAAGTAACTATACTACTATAGTCCTTATGTGGGCCTAATATCGTTTCCTCACCGTATCCTAAGTTTTTGTCGTAATACGATCCTAACTCCGTGCGCTATTACCAATGCGGCTCTGATATCTTGCTGAGAGGGCCTGCCATCCCGGTTCACGGGGACGGGGCACCATGCCCGGGAATCGCATTGGGTGGTGTTGTGTTATGCGGCACCCAACAGCACACATATAAAGAACAATGTATTACATAAATCAAAGTGGAAGCTTACAAATGTTCTTTGTAAATAATTTACATAAAATAGCTACAGCGGAAGTCTATAAACAGCTCACATCGAATAACTATGAAGCACCCGAGAAGAGGTCCAGCCCGCGGACTCCTCTCGCTAGCAACACGAAGACTTGGCAGCGGCTAGGTTCTCCCGGTGATAGATAACTCGGAATCTCTTGAGCCTCACCGGACAACCTTCTTTATAGTGTCGGATTAACCTACAAAACCACTCATATAGCAAGAGTGAGCACAAAGGCTCAGCAAGACTTAACCGTCTCTCCTAAAGCATGCAACTCTACATGAGGATAACTTAAGACCTAATCCTGTAATTTGCAAAAAGACTCGCCTATGAGTTCATCCTTAACTTTCAGATTGTAGCCATAATAGTGGTGACCTTGCGCCCAGCAATATTGGAACTCCACAATCAAACAAGAAACACTTCATTCCAATGTAACTGTCCCAAGGTGGAAAATAACTTTAGTTTGCTCTATCTCTACTTCAAACAAGGTTTTCATGCAATTTACAATAACCATAGCAGCAATTAAACTTTGCAAACTGTTTCCACGCAAGTTGATTACTACGTCACAACATGGGAGCAAGCGGTACTCAATAACCGCGGGGGACGGTGATTCGAATCAAACACTACCCGGATAACTCGACACATACGCCAGCCTCCGAAGACCCAAATCTGGCGTCCTTCATTACGTCGTATGTGGCAACCTTTCGCAGGACACTAGACTGTAGAACCGGTCACGCCGTCTCGGGCTCATAGGTCTAACGAGACGATGTGGTATGCCTCTACAATGCAGTGAACCTGGTACATCGGTTTTCTGGTTCCCATATATCAGTAAGCATCCGGTACACAACTCAATACTTGCTCCTGGACGCGGCACACGCATCGGTCCTTAACCGACACAGGCAGAGCTACTCGATCAAGACCTCGTCTTGAAGCTGCCTAACCCCTCTGCCTGGTCTCATCTTTAGAAATGTAAACTTTAGTTTGCCTCTCTCTTCCAACCATCCTTATGAAATCCTGAACTATAACTCACGAGTAGATCCCAACTACTCGTCTTCTACCGGATGTCCTAACCTATTTAGCATGGCCTTCTTCTACAGCGATGACACCTTCTACCCTTGACCCAAGGTTCATTTTTGGTTATGCAAGTGGAGTATAAAACATCCTTCACCTAATGCACATACAAACTTTGACCCATAGTAGTGAACAAAGGAAAACTTTATAAAACAACTTAAATGCAAACCGGGTCTTGCCTTGGTTTTGCAGGTGAATAAAGTCAGATGATTATGAAGTTAGTTGCTGCTGACTTGAAGCTGAATCACTGCCTTCTTGCTTCTTGATCCAAGCTCAACTTCTCCTTCTTCACTTTCCACGTTTAATCACTACACGTTATGAATATGCATACATGTTTAATTGTAAAACTTTTGCTAACAAGTGCTAAAGACAAGTTTAAAACTTGAAATCTGTTTAATAATTTAAAATGATACTGGTGCTAGTGGTTTGGTTTGGGTGAAGCAACATGATCAAGTGATAAGTGGAGTTCATCACTTGGATGGGGATCAACTAATGAGGTTGAACAGAACATACTTATCCAGGGCTCCAAGGGAGCTGAAACTTTTCTTGTGAGTTCCCTGTCACAAGAAAGTCATCTGGACCAAAATTCAGAATATTTCAATGAGTAGATCACTCAGAACAATTCCCTAAGTATTTAGGCAAAAACGAATTAATTCTGAATAAATTTGCTCTTTCATGCAAATTTAAGTGAACTACAATTTCAAGCATAGCTCAGAGAGTATGCCTGAATTTTCCTAGGATTTTTGGAGCTAATAACTGCCCAGAATTGAATTTCCAAGTTTTGGAAATTCCCTGAAAATGTTTATGTATTTATTTGAACACAGAAGCATAAAATTAGAATTACCCTAACTAAATCAACTCCAAATGAGCTGAAACTTTTACAGGAGTTTACTAACATCCAAAAGAATATTCTGGCAAAATTTTAAGAGTTTTGGATGAATCAAACTCCCCCTAAAATTCTTTTGCTGAAAAGCTTTAAAGAATTCTCCAGAATTTTATATTGGTTTTCAAGCAAATTGGGTTGCATATTTGGATAGAGTTTTTCATCCTGAATCCAACCCAATTTGAATCACTAAATTTGGAGCTTCCTAGCAAAAGTTATGCCCTCCCAAAGTTTGAATCAAATCTGTTATTTGAATAAACCGGGGAAATGTTTAAACTCTGACCGCGGGCCCATCGCACACGTGTCAGCTGCTGGAACCACGCCACACGGGGCCACAGAACCTTTCCGCGCAGCCACACTGGATCCGTTTTCTTTCCCGCGCCGCCCCCTCACCGGAGTCTCGTCGGAGCTCGCCGGAGTCGGCTTCCCGGCCGCCTCCCGGCTCGGTACCTGCCGCCTGGGGGTTTCCAGCTACGAGCAAACCAGTGGTGCGGTTCTTTCGGGCTGCCGGTGACCGGAAATCGGTCGGCGACGTGCGCACCCCTCGGTGAAGCTTCGGCGCCGTGGCCCGAGCACCCTAGCCCGCCAAAGGCTCGTAGGATTCGCTCTAAAGCAACAGTGGAGGTCAGGCTAGCTCGGCAAGGCCTCAACAGCGCTCGGAAACGGCGGCAATCTGGTTGTCACCGTGCGCCCGCGCGTTCCCGCTATGGCCGCCGATCGGAAAGCCCGGAGTTAGCCGCCAACACGGGGTTTCTAGCTAGGGTTGTGAAGGGGATCGGATCGCCGTTAAGCCTACACCATTTGTGCACGAGTTGGTGACCTCTAAGTGCAAATTAAGCGCGAATTTGAGAGATCTTTACCAGAGGGTCCGTGGTCATGCTCCGGAAGAAAAACTCCGAATTCAGCCACTAGGGATCACTGTTTGAGCTGAGCTCCGGGGAGAAGCACCACGGCGGTACGGCGCACCTCTGAGCGTCGCTGCTTGAGCGTGAAACCCACGGTGGTGAGCTTCCCACGAGAGCCCGACGTCGGTTTTGTTTCATGTCGCCGCGGAGGAGCCGTTTTCTGGCTAGGGGACCCGTGACTCGGGCTGATCATGTGCTGAGGGAGTGGAGAACCAGCGCGCCCGGCTGTGTGGCAGCCCGGAGTGGCGGTGATCGTGAAGTTGCACCGGTGCCCGGCTGTTTTCAGAGGCGGCGGCGAGCTGCCGATTTCTGTCCTAGCGCGAGGGAAAAGCACGAGCTGTGGTTCGGTCCCTGGGAATGGATCACGTCGATGGGTAACACAACCACGAGAAGCTCTCCAGCGCTGCTACTTCGGTGAGGAGGTGGCAGCAACTTGCGCTCGGTGGTGCCTGGAGCTCAATCGGCAGTTCGGGCGTGGACCGATAACAGTGAGCTGAAACTTAGGCAGTATGTTTTTATCCCCCCCTCCTCTCAATGACAATTGGAGCCCACAGCTCCTCTCTGCCCCAAAAGATCTCCAATTTTTGGCCTAGTGCAAATTCAGCCATGAGGAAATCAAATTCAAAAGTCATTTGGCAATTGGACAAGTTGTGCCTCAGTTTCAAATTTGAATTCAAATTTAGATGAAATTTACAAGTCCCTTTGAAATACATATCAAAGCACCTCCAAATTTTCTCAAAATTTGCCTTTCTCATAATTTTGACCTGAAGAATTCAAATATGCCCTCTGATTCTTGAGTTGGCCATTGCAAATACAACTTCTTAAACAACAGCTTGAATTTTCCCCTTTTGGAAATGCCCTTCTTCTTTTTGAAGTGACCCTTTTAGTTCAAGCTGAATTCAAAGTTTTATTGCACATGCCAACACATTCATGAGTAAACAAAAGTTTTTTGAAAGTCCCATTTCTTGTATTTAAACTCAACTTTATTCATAGCTCAAGTTTTCCATTTACAAGTGTTGGGACTTCTACAAGAAGTCCCTGATGAACCGTCGGTATATCCAGCCATCCCAAGAAAACTCTGAATATCCCTCACGTTTTGCGGTTGGTTCCACTTCAGAACATCTCCCACTTTTCTGGGATCAACCGATACTCCTTCCTCGGAGATGATGCGGCCTAGGAACGATATCTCCTTTAGCCAAAATTGACACTTGCTGAGCTTGGCATACAATTGATGCTCTCGCAGCTTCTGTAATGTCAATCTCAAGTGTTCTTCATGTTCATCCTCACTTTTTGAATACACCATGATGTAGTCAATGAAAACCACGATGAACTTGTCCAAGTACTCCATGAAAACCTTGTTAAGGAGGTACATGAAATATGCGGGTGCATTCGTTAACCCAAAAGACATAACGGTATATTCATACGAACCATGCCGTGTTCGAAAGGCAGTCTTGGGTATGTCGGAGGGTTTAATATTTAGCTGAAAGTATCCCGACCGAAGATCAATCTTGGAGAAGACTCGGGCTCCCTTCATTTGGTCGAACAGGTCCTCTATTCGGGGCAGAGGGTATTTATTCTTGATCGTCACCTCATTGAGAGACCTATAATCCACACACATCCTTTGGGTCCCATCCTTCTTGTCTACGAAGAGCACGGGGGCTTACCACGGTGACGAACTCAGTCGTATAAAACCCTTCTCTAGCTGCTCCTGATTTTTTTTCTTGAGCTCCACTAATTTATTAGCAGGCATCCTATACGGTCTCTTCGCTATAGGTGCAGTTTCGGGTACTAAATCAATGACAAATTTGATGTCCCGGTCAGGTGGCATACCTGGAAGTTCTTCCGGGAATACGTCCGAGAATTCTTGAACCACCCGGATGCTTTCCAAGGTTGCTCCTTCGACGTGGTTCAATGTTGCCTTCTCGGTTGTTGGCTAGGCTGACTCGAACTCGATACGGGTTCCGTGCTCGTTTGTCAACTGCACGCTCCTCTCAGCACATTGGATCACTCCGTTGTGCCTACTTAGCCAATCCATTCCGAGTATTATGTCGAGCCTTTGGGAATCCAAGACAATGAGGTTGGCAAGGAAGTCTACCCCCTTATTTTAAGGTTTACTTTCGGACATACTATGTTAGTCCTCATCTCTCCACCGGGAGAATTAACCAACATAGTATATTTCAAGTGTGATATGGGTAGATTATACTTGGCAACACACTTGGATGATATGAATGAATGTGATGCTTCGGAATAAAATAAAATGGTGGCTGGGTTGGAGTTGGCAAGGAACATACCAATCACGACGTCCTCAGCCTGTTGTGCTTCCTCAGCAGAGACATGGTTCACGTTACCGCGAGCGTAGTTCTGCTGTCCACGGTTACCTTGATTAGCTCCTCCATTCGGCCGTGGGTTCTGCTTGGGCGCATTGCTTGGTTGTCCAAGACCTCTCTTTGGGCAGTGACTTGCGAAGTGTCCCGTCTCTCCGCATGTAAAGCATGCCTTGTTGCCCAAGACAGCAGGAACGTTGGGGCGGGGGTTTTGAACAGGAGCGCCCATGTTAATACGAGGCGCAGGAGGCAAAGGCACACGAGGTGCTTGCATAACAGGACGTTGCTGTGGTGGTTGATTAGTGTGAAGCGATCCATACTGTGGTGCAGCTGGGGGCATGTACCAAGGGCGTACGTTGCTTCCTTGTGGCTGGTATGGCATGTTTCTTTTGCCCTATTGCTCGATCTCTCGGATCTTGCTCTCAACCACTATTGCTTTGTCAACTAGCTTCTGGAAGTTAGCATAGTCATTGTTGAGGAGCTGAACTTGGATCTCATTGTTCAACCCTCTCATAAACAAGTACTGCTTCCGTTAGTCCGAGTTGACGTCCTCGGGGGCATACCTTGACAGCTGCATGAACATGTTGAGGTACTCGTTCACGCTCTTCTTGCCTTGGCGAAGACCTTCAAACTCTTGTCTTTTTAGCGTCATGACTCCGGCAGGGATGTAATGAGAGCGGAAACTCTCCATGAATTCAACCCAAGTTATAGTCTCCGGGTTGTCATGAGCGTTGCAAAGAGCGTCCCACCAGTCAGCGGCTGCTCCCATGAGTTGGTGCAATGCGAAGAGAACTTTCTCTCGATCATTGCACTGAACCATGGCAAGCTTCTTCTCCATGGACTTCAGCCAGTCATCGGCCTCCATGGGGTCATTAGCTTGAGAAAAAGTGGGTGGTTGAGTCCTCATGAACTCTCCCAATCGGTTGTGAGCCGGCGATGGTGGTGGTGGTGGTGGTGGTGGTGGCGGTGGTGCAGTAACGGGGTTGTTGTTGTTGTTGTTGGCTTGCATCTGACCCAAAGTTTGGATCATGGTTTGCATGAGCTGATTCTGCATAGCCATCAACCATTCCAAGTTGTTTGCACCAGCCCTGGGGCTACCATTCTTAGGAACCTCAACGTGGTCCTCCTCTTGGTTACCACGGACGTTCCTCCTTTGATGGTCGGTGTTTTCTCTCACAATCTGTGAGAGAGAGTTGGATAGAATAGAAGTTAGAAGTTTAGAGTGATCCCTCCCAACTATATGCATCAAGGTGGATGGACTATATATCATCCTATATGAGGATGTGAACAAGTGCCGAAGCATCTCACATCTCTTTAATAGGTGTGGATATGGACAACGCTGAAACGTCCCACAACTCACACCAAGCACTCAAGCACAAACAATCATCACAGAGTTCAGCACACAACTCCTATTCAAGGCTTACTTAATGGGGGTCCTATGTGGTTTGGGGTGATACCAATCTGTGACTACCAATCTGTGACTTTGTCCTATGGTCAATGGGGTTCTAATGCCAATCTATGCATTCTACCTAGGCTTGTATCCTATGTTCAACGTGGCTCCTAATACCAATCTGCGACTAGGCTTGCATCCTACGGTCAACCGTGGTTCTGCTACCAATCTGTGATCAATCTAGACTTGTGACGTACAGTCAACCATGGCTTCTAATACCAATCTGTGGCCTATCTAGGTGTGTGACCTACGATCAACCGTGGCTCTGATACCAATCTGTGACGCCTCGGTTCTGTGGAAAAATCACAGAACCTGGACTGATGCGTATGTGTGCCCAAGATGTTCATCACACATACACATATAATCCACAAACTGAACTCAGAGTATATATAACCACAAATGAATAGATTCAAGTACTTTATTACATCAATCTTTATTGCAGCGGAAGTCTTATCTTAGCAGTGGAAGTCTTATTCTAGCAGCGGAAGTCTTATAAACTATAGCGGAAGCAAACTAAGCAGCAGCAGCGGCTCCATCTCTACTCCACAGGCAAGGTTGAGGGTAGAATTACACGCCTAATACTCCACGTGGTCTTCATAGTACTCCTCTCCTGTTGCTGATGATGTATGATAATGCAAGGGTGAGTACATGACGTACTCAGCAAGTGCGGAAAGTATGACATGTAGCTTATAACAAGGTAGGTATAGAAAGGCTCATTGCAGAAAGCAGAGTTTATTTCTCAAAACATGATAAAAACAGCAACTAGCTTTAAGTGAATTCAATCCCAACATATATCCAATTACATACCAACATAACTTCATCATGTTTCACCTCTTTTTATATCTCATCCAAACATTCATCCTTCTCTTTTTCTTACGCTCATGAATACCATCTCGTATTCACTACCATCTCATCTCATGTTCAATTCCGTCTTATACGGTCAACCAATGCTCATTGCCATGACTCAACAGTCATAAAACCAATCTCATTACCACGACCCAACAACCCTGAAACCAATTCCAAAGATCAAACCAAACCAAACCAATACCATTCCTGTGACACCCTCGCCTCGGGTGTCAGCATATGTTCATGTTCTATGAAGAGGAAACATTCTAATGAAAAATAGGAACAGAGAGAATTGTCAAAAGAATAACCAATAAAGCCCTCCTAGAGCGCCAAAGACAACTTCCGCGGCCAGCAGGCCACGCGGCGTGTTCGGAGCTCGTTCCCGAGAAGTTGGGAGAGTTTCGCCGCTAAATTGTCTATGTGGCAGGCTCGGGGGTCACCTCCGCAATTGAAAAAGGGGTCCGACCCTGTGGGACACGTGTTGCCCACGGAGCTAGCCTCTGCGGAAGAAGCAAAGGCATTTCCGCAAGACACGAGTCATCCTCGGAGCTAGTCCTCGTGAAAATCAGAGGACCAGTCACACGGGGTATGTGTCGATATCGGAGCCCGTCTCAGGGAAGTCCGGATCTATCGAACACGTGTCACCACCGGAGCTTATCTTCGGGAGGTCTGTCGCTGCTGGACACGTGTCGACCTCAGAGCCGTCCCTGAGGAAAGAAGAGAGGAAAGACCGGCGCCAACACGTGGCGTGCGCGGAGCTCACCTCCGAAGAAGAGGGAGGCCTCGCTCGTTTGACACGCGGCACAAACGGAGCTCGTCACTGCAGTAAAGGAGACACCAGGCCCCGGAGGACACGTGGAGCCTCCAGAGCTCATCACCGCGAAGGTAACGAGTACTGGAGCAAGTTTTACGCGTAAAGATACCGGTACGCAACAGAAACCGATCTAAACTCCGCGATGTTACCAAAAATAAGATGCCAGGATCCAACAAAGATCTGAATAAGACTCTTATTCGGGATCCAATCAGATTAGGACTCTTCTCTTCCCGATTATAAATAGAGCCCAAAACCCCTGGCCGAAACCACAAACTTCTCTTTCAACTCCTGAGCCGACGACTTAGAGCCCTAGCCCTAACTCGCCGAGCAAAACATCGCCGAAGCGCAACAAGGAAGATCATCAGAGAAGGACCAAGCAGTCTGGGGAGGGCCTCGAAGACAAGAAGAGCGTGAGGTAGGACTTCAATACCACCTTACGACATCATCGTGTTCGTCTCTTGCATCTGTTCTTCAAATTCCTTTCGAACAGAAGCCTTCTCGTGGGCAGATCACTCGATGATCAGTTTGATCTAAAGACAAGATCATCGCCACATCCACCTTTGATCCGAACACCTCTGTCCATGCAAGCCATGCAAGAGCACACCAATCTAATAAAAATCATAGGATAGCATGCATGTGCATCATCGCATCTAGTTTAAGGTTTGTGCATAAATATTGATTGCTGTGAATCCTGTATGCACGTGAATCCTACATAGCAGGACAGGTTCAGGAAGCTGTCTACGACGAACTGCAGCAACCAGGTTTTGAGAATCAAGAACAACCGGAACCGCAAGTACAAGGCAAGTGCTCCTTGACCATATTAATCCTATGTTTTGGATAAAACTGTTTTGTTTTGCAAAAGGCGTGTGTGCTGAGTCAAACATGATGGGAAACCCTTTTATAGGAGTTTACTAGTTTTGGTTAAACCACCCTTGTCACCTGGGATGTTTTATGAGTCGGGTATGGTTTTTGCTTTATGCTTCGCTGAGTTTATGGGATTGGGAAGCGAGATAGATGTGTCTAGCTAACTGCACTCGTATTGATAAAAAGAAACTGATGTTAATAATGAACATGGATCGGAGGGAGGTCTAGGAAAGACTGGGTTTGTGAATGAGGTAGCATGAGATGGTGGTTTACTTGCCACAGATCTAAGGACCGGTTCATGCATGCACATGCCAGGATAACAGTGCCACCACAAGGCCAAGTATGGGTGTGGCTTAGCTGAGTAATTAGGTAAGTTGCTAGAGTGTTATGAACTGTGGAAGGCGCGGGGAATGGGAGTCGAGTGAGGACTGCCCTGGGAACTGCATGGCACAAGAGGGGGCCCGTGGGTGGGAGAATTGGAGATTCTAGCCTGCCGGTGAAACCTTAGTGAGTCCATACATCTAGTAACCCCTTTGTAAAGGCTATTTTGTGATCTCTTGTCCATACACCGACGGATGCGTACTGGTATAATGGAGGTTCTGCAGTCACCGACGGGTGACGAAATCACAAACTTGTGGGTAAAGAAGTGCAAACTCTACAGAGTCTAAAACTATCATGATAGCCGACCTTACGGTCATGAGCACCTGGCTAAACTGCCATGATTAGTTGGGATGGTTATAGGGAAGGTTCTTGGTTATGGATTTTGTTATGGATTTGGTTGTGGATTTGGTTATGGTTATTAGTTTGGAACTGTTAAGTCTGGATGATGAGATGTTTGCATGACTGTTGGGTCATGACATGGGATTGGTCTCGGTGTGAGACGAGGTTGATTTGTTAGATGAGATGGTAGCGAATACGAGGAGGTATTCGTGAGTATGAATAAAGGATTGGTTAATGTTCGTATGGAACACGGGGAGTGATGAAGGTACGTTGGTAATTTAATATATGTTGGGATTACATTCATCTAAAGTAAAGTTGCTGTTTTATCATGGTTTTACAAGATTGCTTTTCTGCATATAAGCCTTTTATGCCTACCTTGTTTATGAGCTGCATATCATGTGTTTTCCCGCACTTGCTGAGTACATCATTGTACTCAACCTTGCATTATTACTTCATCCTCAGCAGCAGGAGAAGCCTACTATGAAGATCAAGTGGAACATTATGGCGTGTGATCTTTTCTCAACCTTGCCTGTGGAGGGAGTAGAGATGGAGCCACTTCTGCTTAGTTTTGCTTCCGCATTAGTTTTGCTTCCGCATTTAAATAAGGACTTCCACTGCATAGAAATAAGACTTCCGCTGTAAGCATGAGTCCAAGACTCATGAGGTATTGTAATAAACTTTGTTAATCGTGGTAATATATAATCTGAATTAAGTTTGTGGAACGTATGTGTATGTGTGAAGAACATCCTGGGCACACATATGCATTAGTTCTCGGTTCCGTGGTTTTTCCACAGAATTGAGGGCGTCACAGATTGGTATCAGAGCCACGGGTTGACAGTAGGTTACATGCCTAGGTAGAAAGCCTTAGATAGATAATAGAGCTACAGGTTGACCCCAAGAAGGGGTTACAGGCGCCCTAGGGTGAATAGTTAGATTGGCCTTTAAAAAAACCACCTTGACATAGGAAACCCTTCTTGAATAGGAGTTGTGTGGGCCCTTGTGATGATTATTTGCGAATATGTGTTTAAGTATGAGTTGTGGGACGTCTCAAAAACGTTGTCCATACCTATACGTAAGAAGATGGAGGTGTGAAATGCTTCGGCACTTGATTACTCCTCATATGGGCTAATATATATAGTCTAACTCGCCTTGATGCATATAGTTAAAGGGACCTACCTAACCATCTAACCTTCTATTCTATTTCATTCTCTCTCACAGATGGTGAGAGGAAACGCCAGTCGAAGGAACGTCCAGGAGGATGACCACGAGGGAGTTCCTGCTAACCCCGGAGCTGGTGAAAACCATCTCGAATGGTTGATGGCCATGCAAAACCATCTTATGCAAACTATGATCCAAACTTTGGGTCAGTTGCAGGCCAACCAAAACCCCGTTCCGGCACCACCGCCACCACCACCGCCGGCTCATAACAGGTTGGGAGAGTTCATGAGGACTCGACCACCCACCTTTTCTCAAGCAAGCGATCCCATGGAGGCCGATGATTGGTTGAAATCCATGGAGAAGAAGCTCACCATTGTTCAGTGCAACGACCGAGAGAAGGTTCTCTTGTCGTCGCACCAGCTTATGGGAGCTGCCGCCGACTGGTGAGATGCCTTGAGCAACGTCCATGCCAACCCGGAGACAATCACTTGGACTGAGTTCAAGGAAAGTTTCCGCTCTCACTACATCCCTGTTGGTGCAATGATGCTCAAGAGGCAGGAGTTTGAAGGACTCCGCCAGGGACAGAAGAGTGTGAACGAGTATCTCAACAAGTTCATACAACTGTCCCGGTATGCCCCCGAAGATGTCAACTCAGATCAGAGGAAGCAGTACATGTTCATGAGAGGGTTGAACAATGAGATCCAAGTTCAACTCCTCAACAATGACTACGTAAGCTTCCAGAAGCTGGTTGATAAGGCTATTGTGGTTGAAAACAAGATCCGGGAGATCGAGCGAGAATGCAAGAGGAAGATGCCATACCAGCCCCAAGGGAGCAATGTACGACCTAGATACATGCCCCCTGCACCGCAGTATGGATCGACCACTCCTACGAACCGCCCTGGTCAGCCACCACAGCAACGGTTCGTTGCACCGGCACCTCGTGTGCCCATGCCTCCTGCGCCCCGGCATAACAATGGTGCTCCTGTTCAAAACCCCCGCCCCAACGTACCTGCTGCTGTAGGCAACAGGGCATGCTTTGCATGCAGGGAAGTAGGCCACTTCGCTAACCAGTGCCCGAAGAGAGGCCCTGGACAGCAAGGTAACGTGCCCAAGCAGAACCAGCGACCAAACGGAGGGGACAACCAAGGGAACTGTGGACCGCAGAACTATGCTCGTGGCCACGTTAACCATGTCACTGCTGAAGAAGCACAACAGGCTGAGGACGTCGCAATTGGTATGTTCCTTGCCAACTCCAACCCAGCCACCATTTTATTTGATTCTGGAGCATCACATTCCTTCATATCATCCGAATATGTTGCCAAATATCATCTACCCGTATCCCACTTAGAATGTGCTATGTTAGTTAATTCTCCCGGAGGAGAAATGAGGACTAATGTAGTATGCCCTAAAGTAAGCCTTAAAATAAGGGGGGTAGACTTCCTTGCCAACCTTATTGTCTTGGACTCCCACGGGATTGACATCATACTCGGAATGGATTGGTTAAGCAAGCACAATGGAGTAATCCAATGTGCTGAAAGGAGCGTGCAGTTGACAAACGAACACGGTATTCGTGTCGAGTTTGAGTCAGACCAGCAAACAACCGGACGGGCAAATTTGAACCGCGTCAAAGGAACAACATTGGACAGCATTCCAGTGGTTCAGGAATTTTCGGACGTGTTCCCGAAAGAGCTTCCAGGAATGCCCCCTGATCAGGACATCGAGTTTGCCATATTTTTGGTACCCGGAACTGCACCTATAGCTAAAAGACCATATAGGATGCTCGTCAACGAGCTAGTTGAACTCAAGAAGCAAATTCAAGAACAGTTGGAGAAGGGTTTTATCCGTCCAAGCTCGTCACCATGGGGAGCTCCGGTACTCTTCGTGGACAAGAAGGATGGAACCCAAAGAATGTGCGTGGACTACAGGTCTCTCAACGAGGTAACAATCAAGATTAAATACCCTCTGCCCCGTATAGAGGACCTGTTCGATCAAATGAAAGGAGCTCGAGTATTCTCCAAGATTGATCTTCGGTCGGGATACTTCCAGCTGAAGATTAAGCCTTCTGATATACCTAAGACAGCCTTTCGGACACGGTATGGTTCATATGAATATACCGTTATGTCTTTTGGACTGACGAATGCACCCGCATACTTCATGTACCTTATGAACAAGGTTTTCATGGAGTACTTGGACAAGTTCATCGTGGTTTTCATCGATGACATTATGGTGTATTCAAAAAGTGAGGAGGAGCATGAAGAACATCTGAAATTGACCCTGCAGAAGTTGCGTGAGCATCAATTGTATGCCAAGCTCAACAAGTGTCAATTTTGGCTAAAGGAAATATCTTTCTTAGGCCACATTATCTCCAAGGAAGAGGTATCGGTTGATCCTGGAAAGGTGAGAGATGTTCTGAAGTGGGACCAACCGAAGAGCGTGAGGGATATTTGGAGTTTCCTTGGGATGGCAGGATACTATCGGTGCTTCATTAAAGACTTCTCTAAGATAGCAAAACCTATGACAGAGTTGCTAATGAAGGGAAAAATCTTTCAATGGACACAAGCCTGCCAAGAAAGTTTTGAGGAACTCAAGAAAAGGCTAACCACAGCACCAGTTCTGGTATTGCCAGATGTAAGCAAGAGCTTTGACATATATTGTGACGCATGCAGACAAGGGCTCGGGTGTGTACTCATGCAGGAAGGACAAGTGGTAGCCTATGCCTCACGACAATTAAAGAAGCACGAGCTTAACTATCCTGCGCACGACTTGGAGCTAGCAGCAGTAGTGCATGCATTGAAGATTTGGAGACATTATATCCTCGGACATCGATGTGAGATCTATACGGATCATAAAAGCCTCAAGTACATATTTACACAAACGGATTTGAATTTGAGGCAACGTCGACGGTTAGAACTCATCAAGGATTATGATGTGGGAATCAACTACCACCCCGGAAGGGCCAATGTAGTAGCGGACGCATTGAGCCGAAATGGAGCATGTCACCAACTCACGGTTCGGGAGCTACCACCCGAACTACGGAAGGAGTTCAAACGGTTACACCTCGGATTCTTGAATAACGTGGAGATAATAGAGATCCACTCCCCATTGGAGCAAGAAATAAGAGAGGGCCAAGCAACGGACGAGGAGATCAAGAAGATCAAGGAAAGAATCCGACAAGGAATAGAGAAGGATTTCAGGGAGGATAAAAAGGGTACGCTTTGGCTAGGAAAAAGGATTTGTGTGCCGAACATAAGACACCTCCGCGACATGATATTGAAGGAGGCACATGATTCACCCTATTCCATACATCCAGGGAGCACCAAAATGTACAAGGATTTGAATACTTGCTACTGGTGGGATGGTATGAAGAGGGATATAGCCGAATACGTTGCCCTATGCGACACATGCCTACGGGTAAAGGCCAAACATCAAAAACCTGCTGGATTATTGCAACCTTTGAAGATACCCGAATGGAAATGGGAGGACATCAGTATGGACTTCATCATCGGATTACCACGTACTCAGTCGGGATGTGACTCCATCTGGGTCATTGTGGACTGATTGATGAAAACTGCCCATTTTCTTCCGGTAAAGACCAGTTACAACGTTGCACAATTAGCAGAGTTGTACATGGAGCAGATCGTGTGCCGTCACGGAGTCCCGAAGAGGATAATCTCAGATCGAGGTTCTCAGTTTACCTCTAGATTCTGGAGGAAGCTGCAGAAAGCCATGGGGACACGACTGGATTTTAGCTCCGCCTATCACCCACAAACAGATGGACAAACCGAAAGGACGAACCAATTCTTGGAGGACATGTTGAGAGCTTGCGCCTTGAAACATGGGCGTAGTTGGGATAGGAGTTTACCGTATGCCGAGTTCTCCTATAACAACAGCTATCAAGCTAGCTTAAAGATGTCGCCTTTCGAAGCCTTATATGGTAGACGGTGTAGAACACCACTATTCTGGAACGAAACTGGAGAGAACCAGGTGTTTGGACCCGAAGTACTACAAGAAGCCGAAAAGCAGGTCCAAACGATACGGGAGAACTTAAAGGCTGCCCAGTCACGACAGAAAGGCTATGCGGACAATAGGCGTAGGAAGTTGACCTTTGAAGTGGGACACTTCGTATACCTTAAAGTATCGCCTATCCGAGGCCAACGACGCTTCAACGTCAGCGGCAAGCTAGCACCTCGCTACATCGGACCATTTAAGATTTTGGACAAGCGAGGAGAAGTAGCCTACCAACTAGAGCTCTCAAACCACCTCTCCGACGTACATGACGTGTTTCATGTATCCCAGCTCAAGAAGTGCTTGAGAGTGCCAGAGGAACAAGTGTCAATGGAGGAACTTGAACTTCAAGAGGACCTGACTTACGCAGAACACCCTGTCTGAATCTTGGACGTAAAGGAAAGGGTCACCTAAAACAAGGTGATTCGATGGTGCAAGGTACAATGGAGCCATCACACCGAAGCTGAGGCCACATGGGAGCGTGAAGAGGATATCAAGGCAGAATTTCCCCATCTATTTCCTACTAACGAATCTCGAGGGCGAGATTCAATCTAAGGGGGGTAGATTTGTGACACCCTCGCCTCGGGTGTCAGCATATGTTCATGTTCTATGAAGAGGAAACATTCTAATGAAAAATAGGAACAGAGAGAATTATCAAAAGAATAGCCAATAAAGCCCTCCTAGAGCGCCGAAGACAACTTCCGCGGCCAGCAGGCCACGCGGCGTGTTCGGAGCTCGTTCCCGAGAAGTTGGGAGAGTTCCGCCGCTAAATTGTCTACGTGGCAGGCTCGGGGGTCACCTCCGCAATTGAAAAAGGGGTCCGACCCTGTGGGACACGTGTTGCCCACAGAGCTAGCCTCTGCGGAAGAAGCAAAGGCATTTTCGCAAGACACGAGTCATCCTCGGAGCTAGTCCTCGCAAAAATCAGAGGACCAGTCGCACGGGGTACGTGTCGATTTCGGAGCCCGTCTCAGGGAAGTCCGGATCTATCGAACACGTGTCGCCACCGGAGCTTATCTTCGGGAGGTCTGTCGCTGCTGGACACGTGTCGACCTCGGAGCCGTCCCTGAGGAAAGAAGAGAGGGAAGACCGGCGCCAACACGTGGCGTGCGCGGAGCTCACCTCCGAAGAAGAGGGAGGCCTCGCTCGTTTGACACGCGGCACAACCGGAGCTCGTCTCTGCAGGAAAGGAGACACCAGGACCCGGAGGACACGTGGAGCCTCCGGAGCTCATCACCGCGAAGGTAACGAGTACTGGAGCAAGTTTTACGCGTAAAGATACCGGTACGCAACAGAAACCAATCTAAACTCCGCGATGTTACCAAAAATAAGACGCCAGGATCCAACAAAGATCTGAATAAGACTCTTATTCGGGATCCAAGTAGATTAGGACTCTTCTCTTCCCGATTATAAATAGAGCCCAAAACCCCTGGCCGAAACCACAAACTTCTCTTTCAACTCCTGAGCCGACGACTTAGAGCCCTAGCCCTAACTCGCCGAGCAAAACATCGCCGAACCGCAACAAGGAAGATCATCAGAGAAGGACCAAGCAGTCTGGGGAGGGCCTCGAAGACAAGAAGAGCGTGAGGTAGGACTTCAATACCACCTTACGACATCATCGTGTTCGTCTCTTGCATCTGTTCTTCAAATTCCTTTCGAACAGAAGCCTTCTCGTGGGCAGATCACTCGATGATCAGTTTGATCTAAAGACAAGATCATCGCCACGTCCACCTTTGATCTGAACACCTCTGTCCATGCAAGCCATGCAAGAGCACACCAATCTAATAAAAATCATAGGATAGCATGCATGTGCATCATCGCATCTAGTTTAAGGTTTGTGCATAAATATTGATTGCTGTGAATCTTGTATGCACGTGAATCCTACATAGCAGGACAGGTTCAGGAAGCTGTCTACGATGAACTGCAGCAACCAGGTTTTGAGAATCAAGAACAACCGGAACCGCAAGTACAAGGCAAGTGCTCCTTGACCATATTGATCCTATGTTTTGGATAAAACTGTTTTGTTTTGCAAAAGGCGTATGTGCTGAGTCAAACATGATGGAAACCCTTTTATAGGAGTTTACTAGTTTTGGTTAAACCACCCTTGTCACCTGGGAAGTTTTATGAGTCGGGTATGGTTTTTGCTTTATGCTTCGCTGAGTTTATAGGATTGGGAAGCGAGATAGATGTGTCTAGCTAACTGCACTCGTATTGATAAAAAGAAACTGATGTTAATAATGAACATGGATCGGAGGGAGGTCTAGGCAAGACTGGGTTTGTGAATGAGGTAGCATGAGATGGTGGTTTACTTGCCATAGATCTAAAGACCGGTTCAGGCATGCACATGCCAGGATAACAGTGCCACCACAAGGCCAAGTATGGGTGCGGCTTAGCTGAGTAATTAGGTAAGTTGCTAGAGTGTTATGGACTGTGGAAGGCGTGGGGAATGGGAGTCGAGTGAGGACTGCCCTGGGAACTGCATGGCACAAGAGGGGGCCCGTGGGTGGGAGAATTGGAGATTCTAGCCTGCCAGTGAAACCTTAGTGAGTCCATACATCTAGTAACCCCTTTGTAAAGGCTATTTTGTGATCTCTTGACCATACACCGATGGATGCATACTGGTATAATGGAGGTTCTGCAGTCGCCGACGGGTGACGAAATCACAAACTTGTGGGTAAAGAGGTACAAACTCTGCAGAGTCTAAAACTATCATGATAGCCGAGCTTACGGTCATGAGCACCTGGCTAAACTGCCATGATTAGTTGGGATGGTTATAGAGAAGGTTCTTGGTTATGGATTTGGTTATGGTTATTAGTTTGGAACTGTTAAGTCTGGATGATGAGATGTTTGCATGACTGTTGGGTCATGACATGGGATTGGTCTCGGTGTGAGACGAGGTTGATTTGTGAGATGAGATGGTAGCGAATACGAGGAGGTATTCGTGAGTATGAATAAAGGATTGGTTAATGTTCGGATGGAACACGGGGAGTGATGAAGGTACGTTGGTAATTTAATATATGCTGGGATTACATTCATCTAAAGTAAAGTTGCTGTTTTATCATGGTTTTACAAGATTGCTTTTCTGCATATAAGCCTTTTATGCCTACCTTGTTTATGAGCTGCATATCATGTGTTTTCTCGCACTTGCTGAGTACATCATTGTACTCAACCTTGCATTATTACTTCATCCTCAGCAGCAGGAGAAGCCTACTATGAAGATCAAGTGGAACATTATGGCGTGTGATCTGTTCTCAACCTTGCCTGTGGAGGGAGTAGAGATGGAGCCACTTCTGCTTAGTTTTGCTTCCGCATTAGTTTTGCTTCCGCATTTAAATAAGGACTTCCGCTGCATAGAAATAAGACTTCCGCTGTAAGCATGAGTCCAAGACTCATGAGGTATTGTAATAAACTCTGTTAATCGTGGTAATATATAATCTGAATTCAGTTTGTGGAACGTATGTGTATGTGTGAAGAACATCCTGGGCACACATATGCATTAGTTCTCGGTTCCGTGGTTTTTCCACAGAATTGAGGGCGTCACAATCCCAAAAACCATCCATTCCAAAAACCATTAAAAACCATCCCATCTAATCATGTGGATGTTCCAGGCGCTTGTGACCAGAAGCACGGCTATCATGATAGTTTTACACTCTGCAGAGGTGGCACCACTTTACCCACAAATTTGTGATTTCGTCACCCGTCGGCGACTGCAGAACCTCCATTATACCAGTACACAACCGTCGGTGTATGGCCAAGAGATCACAAAATAGCCTTTACAAAGGGGCTGCTAGATGTATGGACTCACTAAGGTCTCACCATCAGGCTAAGATCTCCAATTCTCCCACCTACGGGCCCCTCTTGTGCCATGCAGTTCCCAGGGCAGTCCTCACTCGACTCCCATTCTCCGCGCCTTCCATAGTCCATAACAATCTAGCAACTTACCTAATTAGTCAGCTAAGCCGCACCCATACTTGGCCTTGTGGTGACACTGTATTCCTGGCATGTACTCGCATGAACCGGTCCTTAGATCTATGGCAAGTAAACCACCATCTCATTCTACCTCATCCACAAACCAAGCTTGCCTAGATTTCCCTCCGATTCATGTCCATTATCAACATCAGTTTCTCATTACCATTATTCATACAAGTGCAGTTAGCTAGACACATTCTATCGCTTCCCATATCCCGTAGATTAGCGAAGCAAAAAAGCAAAAACGACCATACCCTACTCATCAACTTTCCCGGCGACAAGGGTGGTTAACAAACCAGTAAACTCCTATAAAAAGGGTTTCCCATCAAGTTGACTCAAGCACACACACCTTTTCGCAAACAAAACAGTTTCCAAAACATGGTATCAATATGGTCAAGGGGCACTTGCCTTGTTCCTGTGGCTTCTGTTGCTCTGGAATCTCGAAGTCTGGGTGTTGTAGTCCTTCATAGATAGCTCCCTGAGCTTGTCCTTCTATTTACGATCACGCACATACAAGATTTGCAGCAATCAAATATCATGCACAAACTTTATTCAAGATGCAATGGTGCATATGCATGCTAATCCTATGATGCAGTTTAGTTTGTACGTGTTATTGCATGTTCTTGCATGTTTTAAGGGGTTTGCATGGGGTTTTTACGATGAACAGAGGTGTAAGGACCAAATGTGGACATGGCGATGATCTTGACTCTAGATCAAACCGATCAACACGTGATCTGTCCATGAAAAAGCTTCTGTTCGAAGGGATCAAAGAGAACAGATGCAAAGAAAACTGCGATCTCGTCGCAAGGTGATAATGGAAACCTACCTTACTTCCTTCGGGTCCTTCCACCTAGCAAAAACAGATCGTCGGCTCTCCTCCGGCGATGGCGATCGTGTCTGGCTCATCGGTGGTCTCTCCGGTGGTCAAACTCCGGCGAAGGGGTTTAGCTCGGTGAGTTTGGGGGCTAGGGCTTCTAAGTTGTCGGATTAGAAAAGATGTTACGACCAAGGGGTGTGTTTCGGGTTCTATTTATAACTGGAACAAGAAGAGTCCTTCTCCGATTGGATTTCAAATAAGAGTCCTATTTGATTTGTGTTTGAATCTTAAGAACTTATCTCTAATCGATTTGGTGCGGAATCAATAGTGGAAGAAACCATGTCGGTTTCCTCTGTACCGGGTGCTCACGCACAGGGCAAAACTGCTTAAGGACCTCGTCCTTCCGCAGGGATAAGCTCCGGAGGCTCCACGTGTCCAGCGGGGGCCTAGGCTTCCCTTTTCCTCAGGGGCAAGCTCTGGTTGCGCCGCAGGCGGGTGGGACCTCCCTCTCCCTCAGAGGCGAGCTCCCCGTGCGCCACGTGTCTGGTGGGTCGAGACCTCCCCTCTCTCCAGAGGCGAGCTCCGTGTACGCCACGTCTCAGTGCCGGACCTCCCCTCTCTTCGGAGCTATCTCCGATAGTGCCACGTGTTAGTGTCGGACCTCCCCTCTCTTTGGAGGTGAGCTCCGATAGTGCCATGTGTCCTAACATTGTCGGACTTCCTTTCTGCTCAGGGATGAGCTTCGAGGTCGACACGTGTCCATCAGTGTTGGACCTCCCTTCTTCTCGGAGGTGTGCTCCGAGAATGACACATGTTCAAAAGTGTTGGACCTCCCTTCATCTCGGAGACGGGCTCCGAGGACAACACGTGTCAAACAGGGCGGGACCTCTCGGAGGCGATCTCCGAGGCTGACGCGTGTCCTGCAGTACCTTCTCCTCAGAAGTGAGCTCCGAGGATGACACGTGTCCAGCAGGACCGGACCTCCCGGATGCGAGCTCCAGAGGTGACACGTGTCCAGTAATGTTGAATCTCTCGGAGGTGGGCTCCGAGGGTGACACGTGACTAGCAGGGCCGGACCTATCAAAGGTGAGCTCCGAGAGCGACACGTGTCCCGTGGGTCAGACCTCTCGGAGACGAGCTCCGAGAACGACACGTGTCCCGCGCGGCTGGTCCTCTCTTTTCCACAGTGACTAGCTCCGAAGGCGACACGTGTCCTGCAGGCTGGCCTCGCTCCTCCGCAGAGGCTAGCTCCGGGGCAACACGTGTCCCACAGGGTCGGACCTCGCCCCCTTCACAGAGACGAGCTCCGAGCCTGCCACGTAGCCAGTTAGCGGTGGACCTCTCCTCCTTTTGCGGGGATGAGCTCCGAAGGCGCCACGTGACCAGCGGGCCGCGGGAAGTGTCTTCGGCGCTCTCTGTGGATTGGATTTGGCTCTTTTTGGCTATCTTTTTTATTCTTTCTTTGTTTCTACTTCTTTTAAAATGCTTCTCTACCTGAAATGTGTATGCATGCAGAAATTGAAATTGAGGGTGTTACACTCATCAGCTGAGAGCGTCTGCTCACACCTGACAAGGTACCTGAGAAGACCAAGTCCCGAGGCTGGGTGAGGGACCCTCTCACCCCCTTCCTCCCCTTCCCCCTTCCACTTGACGGCGACATCCTAATGCAACGAGTAATTGATAAATATACTAAGATAATATGCAAAATTCATGATAAGTTAGTGAAGAAAACATTACTTCATCAATTTCAAAATTCATCAATGCCACGATCATGTACCCTACTCTGTAAACCGGACCAACGATCTTCTTTTCTGAGAGTCTAGACAAGATTTCCTTTTCTTTTTCGTTTCCGCATATCATAAGTCTCTACATCTTGAGCGTCTCCAACCAAGTCATCGAGTCCGACACCAGGATAGACGATGAATGACTCTGGCAACTCTTCTTCTTAGTAAACCTCATCAACTTCATTAGTATCATGGTATCCATCATCTACTATAGTGTATAACCGCTCACGAGGACTCACCTTATGTACCACCCACTAAGCATTGAGTTTTTTGCATGGATAAGGTAGATAATACACTTGATCCACTTGGTGTGCAAGAACAAATGAATCATATCCTCGTAGCCGTTCTTTGTGTTTGACTTCCACCATGCCAAATTGGTTTTTTCAAATTCCATGATTGCTATCAAACCAATCACTATCAAAGAATACTGCTCGAAGATCCTTATTAACGACGAAAGCAAATTCAAGAATTTTTTTAATGATTCCATAGTAATTAGTTTCATGTCCTTGAGAGTCGACTGCCCTCGTCATAACTCCGGTATTTGACGTTGCCGCAAGTGGACGATGAGATTCAAATTGAGTTGTACGGAATCGGAAACCATAGACGTCATATCGATCGTAACTTCTAACTTTAACCAATCCGTAGGATAGTTGTCACAAGTCTTCATGGACGTTGGCATCTTTCATGCACTGTCCAAAATATGAAGTTATAAGAAAACATTGTAATACTCGTAAGTTATAAGAAAAATTTGTAAATACTCATAAGTTATAAGAAAATGTTACATGACCACGAAACCAGGATAGGAAGTTAGGTCTTCCGTTTATTCCATCTCGTCGCATCGCTTCTACTTGTTTGCTCGTAGGTTGATGTTTATATGTCCAATTCTTTTTGTGAAACTCTCTGTACGAAAATAAAATTTTATAACAGATCTGTTCTATTTATGATGAGTAGCATAAATGTAGGACAAACACTTTCTCGAAATATCTGTCCATCTCATCTATATTAGCATATATGTAGAGGAAAGCAGCATTCCTTTCTTCTGCTAGAGTTATAGGAATTGCAACTACCAACCGCAGTGCCTCTTGTTGCAAAAATAGAGAGATCACTACAAGGAGGTTGATCATCCATATTGTACCGCATTGTCAAAGTCTTGACATTGTGTTCCTCTGCAATGTAAACACATGAAAAATATCCTACTTCCTTAAGAGTAAATGCTTCGGCGATGCACCCTTCTACTATTGCACTATTACAAACCATTGGTTTCAGATATCTTAGCGCTCTTTCAATATGATACATCCACCTATATTGCACGGGACCCTCCACTTTAGCTTCATATGGAAGATGAATAAGGAGGTGTTGCATTGGATTGAAGAAGCCTGGAGGAAAAAATCCATCTTACAAAATAATACCGGTATCTCCTTCTCCAACTTACTCATCATCTCTATCGTGATTTCTTTAGCACAGAGCTGTCTATAGAAGTGGCTAAGCTCGGCTAGCACCTTCCGCACCGCATCGTCAAAATAGCCCCGAAACATAACAGGTAAAAGTGTTTCCATGATTATGTGATAATCATGACTCTTCAACCCAATTAGTTTTCCTGTTTTCACATTCACGGCTCGTTTCAGACTAGCTGTGTAACCATCGGGGAATTTCAAACTTTTCAACCATTCGAGTGCTTCTTTCTTTTCTTTGGTTCGAAGACAGAAGGAAGCACGTGGTTTACCACCACTTTCAGAAAGCTCAAGAGTTGGCCGGTTACAAAGCTCGGCCTAATCCTTTCGATCCTTTATATTGTCTTTTATTTTGCCCATCATGTTCGTGTATAGGCTTTTGATACATTTCCCCATGTTATGCTCTTGATGCATGACATCAATGTTGTGCATTTGTATCAACGACTTCACATATGGTAGCTCCCATAGTCCACATATATGAGTCCAATTGTTATCATATCTGAAATTGACAAAATATCCAGTACGATCTTTATCTGGCAACAGTTTATCCAACATATCAGATATTTCCTACCCATTAAGATGTTTCGGTTGTCCTTTAGTGACAACGGTGTCCTTTCTAAATACATTCCTTTGTTGTCTAAACATGTGATTCGAAGGAAGCCAACGTATGTGACAATCAAAGTAACATAACTTTCCTCCATGAGTAAGTCAAAAACAGTCAGTGTCAGAAGCACATATTGAACACGTCAAACGATCGTGAGTACTCCATCTAGAAAACATGCCATATGACGAAAAATCATGGACAGACCACAAATAAGTATCTCGAAGGATGAATCGCTATTTCTTGTAATTGTCGTACACTTCGACTCCTGTCCACAACATTTTCAATTCTTCGAGCAGCGGTTTCAACATCACGTTCAGATGTTACCCAGGATGATTCAGCCTAGGTAAAATGAGGCTAAGGAACATGAACTCATACTTCATATATAGGGCGGGGGTAGATTGTACGGAATAACAAAAACAGGCCAACAGGAGTACGGTGAAGCATTTATACTGAACGGCGAGGATCCATCTGTCTCCAACCCAATCCAGACATTTCTTGCATCAGGGCCGAACTCTGGATCAAACCGGTCCAGCGCCTTCCATGCCACACCGTCGGACGGGTGCGTCATGACTTCTTTGTTCTGACGTACACCTTCTTTGTGCCATCTCATGTGTCTGGCAGTTTTTTTTGAAAGAAACAAACGCTTCAAGTGAGGTGTCACGGGTAAATATTGAAGCTGCCTATGTGTCACTTCTGTCGTAACATCTTCACCATCTTCATTAACTACTTTGACATACATCGATTCACCACATTGTAAACATTTCTTCTCTTTCGCATGTTCTTTATAGAAAAGCATGCAGTTGTCTGGACACACAACAATCTTCTCATATTTCATTCTGAGACCCGAAAGCAATTTCTTCACGTGATACATATCTTTAGCCACTTTATGGGGCTGTGGAAAGATATCACTGATCAATTTGATGAGGTCGTTGTAACAGTTATTAGAAAAGAAATACTTAGACTTAATTGCCATAAGTCTAGTCATGAAAGTGAGGAGGGTGAATTCCGTGTGTTCACGCAGCGGCTGTTTTAAAGCTTTGAGAAGCTCGAAGAACGCTTCGACCTCTGTTGTAGGTGGATCCTCCGTAAGGTCTGGATGTATAGCTTCTAGCATCTCATCCATCCTATCATCACCCATGTTATCATCAATGTCCTCTTCCACTTCTTGTACAACTTTAGAAGCTATCTCGTCATGAAAGGTCCAGACCCCATAACATGGTGTGTAACCGTTTCGACACAAATGTATCGAAAGTTCCACTTTGTCCAAAAACTTTGTATTCCGGCATTTCGTACATGGGCACCGCACCTTATCGGTATTTGACAACAAAAATGCTCAATCTACAAAAGCATTTGTCTTGGCGAATCACTCATCTGATTGACCACCAGATCTACTCTTCCAACCAGTATACATCCAACTGCGGTCTTCACCCATGTTTTACTCTGCAATATAAAGCTAGAGAAATTACGTTCACTTTACATCTATTGGAAGGTATAGGTCCTAAATCCACCCAAGAGTGACCGAGAGGAGCGTGCTTATAATGAGACGCGAGGTCCGGATCCAGACAAAATTTCGGCAGCATAACCCCGTTGTTCTCCAACTGCACGCTCGAAATTTCGCCTGAATCCAGACCCCCATCTCATCATAAGCACACCCCCTCGGTCACTCCCAGGCTGTCCAAAAAGGGACAATTCCGATATGATGAGTCGACATCGAGGTGCCAAACGACTCTGATGTAAATTCGTTTCGCAAAAATTAAGAGATTTTTGCCGTAAGGTGTTGGATTAAGTCTCGCAATGAACCTACACGCCTCACATGCGTAACACATGTGAGATGGGCCGGTCCGAAATGGGTGACGCATATTGTATAGGTTAAGTGAATCTTACTTTTTGGAGTGATTTATGAGAGAAAAGTAAGAACGAGAGACAGGAGGAAAGAACGAGGGAGAGACGGTGAAGTGGGCTAGCCGTCCTAAGTTATGCACCATCGGGTCCCGCTAGTGATGATGTACGAGCCAAGGTTTGCTGCTATGGGCCTCTGGGTGGAAACAGCGAAGAAAAAGGTTCTCAAGGTTCTCGACGGTGCTATACTTTGTTAAAGCGCGGCAATGGAGAAAATTGACTTTTAGACGGCCCAACAATCAGGCCACAAATGGGCTCTGCCGGGCTGAGCCAGCCCGAAGCCCATTTATTTACATATCGATATTATACACTCAAGCATAGTTATTAAGGCGTCGCTTAAGCGACGCTTAAGCGCTAAGGCGCCCACGGACCCTAAAGCGTCCTGTCCCCTTAGAAAATGGTGTAAGGCGACACGCCGGAAGGGGATCCGCCAGAGAAAGAAGGGGCGGGGTGGCGCCGCCGGCAGAGGAAGCCAATGGGTGGGGGGAGGAGGGAGGGGGCGGGCGCACTGACCTGTGCCTGGGGAAGAAGCGCTCATGGGAGGTGGAGCGCCGACAGATCCGCACTGCAGGAGTACGCAGGGGCTGGCAGTTCCGCGTGGAGGATCGGAGGCCGAGCGCCGGCAGATCCACCACTGCGGGAGCACGCAGGCAGCCATCGGAGGGGTGGGGGCAGGGGGAGGGATGTTCCGGGCGGAGGATTGGATGCTGAGCGCCGCTCTGGTGGAGGTGATCCAAGGAGAAGGGGACGGCGGCGCGGGGTATCGAGGGGGGAGGGAGGGCAGCGGCGCTGGGTATTGGGTGGGTGGCTAAGGGTTTAGGGTGTGAAGTTTGGGCTGGGTGTAGTGGGCCTGTGGAGTTGGGCCAGAACCAGTGGGTCTAGTTGGGCAAGTCTTTTCTGTTTTATTTTTTACAATATACTTTTTAAAATAAAATGATATTATTAATAATATTTTCCTAGATTATTAAGGCGTCGCCTCGCTTTACGCCTTATCGCTTAAAAGGTATAAAAAGGGGGTAGGTCGCCTTATGTCGCCTTACCGCCTTAATAACTATGCACTCAAGCAATCAAATTAAACTCAAATTTCTAACAATTTTGAAGTACGTAATAAAATAAAACAAATAATTAACAAATAAACACACTAAATAATAAACAAAGAAAATATACACCTAAATACTCAAATAAGAAAAGTAAATTAAATATTAATATTCAAATAACAAAAAATAAACTAAAATTTACACCTAAATTTACACTAAATAATATAGTTAACAAATTAAATAGTTAAATAATCTCCACTATTAATAAAGTAACCAAATTATAAAATAAATATTAAACTAACAAATTAACTAATCAACTTAATAATCAACTAAACTGAAATAAAGTAACCTAATTAAGTCACAAATTAACTCATTAACTAAACTAATTAATAAAGTAACTAAATTAATTAATAAATGAACTAAATAAATAATTAATACGATTAATAAATCTTACCTCGATCTGATGGAGAAGCTGGGCGGGCTCGGGGCCGAGCGGCGGCGGCGGTGCGGGCCGAGCGGCGATGGGAGGAGGCGACGCGCCGCGCGAGGCCAGACGGCGCAGCGGGGCGGTGCCGGAGCCGGGCGGCGCGAGGGCTGGGTGGCGCGGCGGAGCTGGGTGGCGGCGGGGCCAGTGGCTGCGGGGCGCGGCGACTGGGCGGAGGCGGCGGTGCTCGGGCGGCGCCAGGGCCGGGCAGCACGGTGGGGCTGGGCGGCGGCGGCGGGGCGCGGCTGCTTGCGGCTAGGCGGAGGCGGCGGGAGTCGGGCGCGGCGACTGGGCGGAGGCGGCGGTGCTCGGGCGACGCGGGGTTGCGCAGCGCGGCGGGGCTCAGCGGCGGCGGCGGCGGGGCGCGGCGGCTAGTGGCTGGGCGGAGTCGGCGGGAGTCGGGCGCGGCGACGCGGCGGGGCGGAGGCGGCGGGGCTCGGGTGGAATAGCCTGAGCCCGGGGCGGCGGCGGCGGCGGATATAAACCGCCACTTACGACAGCCTAGTTACTTACGACGACCCATTTGCCTGGCCGTCGTAACTTATTCCTTAATTACGACAGGCCTTTAACTTACGATGGTTTAGGGTTCTGGCCGTCATAAGTTAATTATAATTTACGATGGGCTGCTAACTTACGACAGTCCAGGGCACATGGCCGTCGTAAGTAACATAACTTACGGTGGCCAGGCGTCGTAAGTAACATGGCCGTCATAAGGTTACGTGTTTCCTGTAGTGAACCCACTGTGTTGAGAACAGCTGCTGGACATCAAAATGTGAAACCAAGGTGATTTGAGTTGAGAAATTCAAACACGGGTTCTCGGTTCAGATTCTGGTCCAGCTGACCAGTCTGGAAAACTCAAATGTTTAGACCAGTTTAGAAGCAAAATGTCGACTAGAGTTCAACAACAAAGTTGTAGTAAACCCGATAAGGAATCCAGAATGTATTCATTTTACTCCATATCATTTCTGATTTAGGAGTTATGACTTTAGCAAGTTGATATTTTTTTGAAAAAAAAAAGAAATTTTTGACAGAACCTCCGGCACTGATATGGTCGTCAACGTTCACGAGGGTACTTGATTGCAATACTGATACTATGCCCTCACCAAATAAAACCCTAAATCAGTATTCCGGCATACGTCTCAAAGGGTGGCACTAGAAACGGTCACTCACAAACGGTTTCTAAACGCAATGCTCTAATGTGGTCAATGTACCTGCATAAAACAACTCAATAATGAGGCATACACATATTCATCAATCCAGGCAGGTCCATATCATAATAAAAGCATATGGCCCGTATCATTGCCATACAGGTCGTCCTTGAGTCAGGCCACGTCTCAAGGTACATGATCAGGTTATTTACCACCCGACGGGGAAACCCGAGTAGAGCGTGAACGGGTCGTCATGGTTGCCAATTTTATCAACCAAACGGATACCACCTACTGCCCCATATCCACTGAGGCATGCCGATGGAAAACGCTGCGTACGACCCTTTGAACATTGAACGTTCAAGAGTTACATACTATCGCATTTTCTTACCACACGATGGGGTATCCTTGCTTTTGACTGTAGCACGCTGGGGAACAACGGGTTTCATATGTTCCTGGAACCATGAGAAGGTTCAGAGACTCATATTAACTATAGTGACAAGCCACGGTAACCATCACATACCACTTCTCGTATGGTGAGCTTACCGCAATTGATCTGCCTGCGGTGGTGTAACATCCTCAAATTCATTTCCATGCATTGCATACATTTTTCATGTAGAGAAACATTATAAAAGAAGTAGAAATGGAGAAAGAACTATAGAAATGGAGAAACAACTATAGACATGGAGAAAGAACCATAGAAATGGAGAAAAGAACCATAGAAATGGAGAAAGAACCATAGAAATGGAGAAAGGAACCATAGAAATGGAGAAAGAACCATAGAAACGGATGAAGGAACCATAGAAATGGAGAAAAAACCCACAGAAATGGTGAAGGAAATATAGAAATGGAGAATGGGGCATAGAAATGGAGAAGGGCAATGTAGAAATGGAGAATGGGACATAGAAATGTTGAGGGAAATGTAGAAATGGAGAAATGGGACATAGAGATGGAGAGGGGAATGTAGAAACGGAGAATGGGACATAGAAATGGAGAGGGGAATGTAGAAATGGAGCAAGTGACATACAAATCTTGAGGAATGGGAAAAAGATAGCTGAAATGAGCCATTCCCAAATTTCCCCCAAAATTTCTAAATACCCCAATTCCCAAAAGGGGAATTTTCCCACATTTTTGGGATAAAATCCCCAAGGCTGCCGCACCACAAGAGATAAGTTTGTTAAGATCCAAAAAATTGAATATGACTCTTATTTGAGCTCCAATTGGAGTAGGACTCTCCCTTTTTCCCCCTTATAAATATAACTCCCACCCCCTGGCCGAAATCCTCTCTATTTTGGACGCCCCCCTGCTGCCAAGCCCCCTTCCTTGCTGCCAAGTCGCCAAGTCCCCCCCCTTGCTGGAATTTGGCCGCCGTCGAGCCCCGTCACGTCTCGCCGTCGCCAGAGAAGAAGCCCGACGATCTGTCCTGCCCTAATCTTCCATAGAAAAAATCCCTGCTGCAGCCATTGCTAGGAAAAGGGCCCTGCCACAAGGAGGAAGTGAGGTAGGTCTCCATTACCCTTCTTACGACATCGCCGCTGTTCCTACGCATCCGTTTTCTTCGCCCCCTTCGAGCAGAAACTTTTACGTGTGGACAGATCGTGTTTTAATCGATTTTTGACGGTGTAATTGATCTAGATCTTCAGTCTAGATCATCACCACGTCCACACTTGATCCCTACACCCTTGTTCAGCATAAAACTCCATGAAAGCCCATTAAAACATGCAATAACACGTACAAACTGGATTAATAAAACTGCACCATAGGATTTGCATTCATCTACCATATTGCATCTTGAGTAAAGTTTGTGCATAATGATTGATTGCTGTAAATTTTGTATGTGTGTGGTCGTTAGTAGAAGGACAAGCTCAAGAGGCCATCTACGAGGATCTACAGCACCAAGACTTTGAGACGCTCGAACAACAAGAATCATGGGAGCAAGGCAAGTGCCCCTTGACCATATTGATCCCATGTTTTGAAACTGTTTTGTTTGCGAACTCGTATGCTTGAGTCAACTTGATGGGACATCCTTTTATAGGAGTTTACTAGTTTTGTTAACCATCCTTGTCGCCGGGAAAGTTGATGAGTCGGGTATGGTCGTTTTTCCTTTTTGCTTCGCTTAATTAACGGGATACGAGAAGTTGAATTAAAACATGGTTAGCTACCGCACTCATATGAATAATGATGATGAGAACTTGATGATGATAATGAGCATGGAATCAGGGATATCTAGGCAAGCTTGGTTTGTGGATGTTGCTGAATGAGATGGTGGTACTTGCCGTAGATCTAAGGACCGGTTCATGCGAGAATATGCCAGGAAAATAGTGCCACCACAAGGCCAAGTATGGGTGCGGCTTAGTTCATTAATTAGGTGTGTTGCTAGCTTGTTATGGACTGTGGATTGCGCGGGGAATAGGGGTCCAGGAGGACTGCCCTGGGAAATGCATGGAACAAGAGGGGGCCCGTGGGTGGGAGAGTGGTGATTCGAGCCTGCCGGTGAAACCTCAGTGAGTCCATACATCTAGTAGCCTCTTTGTAAATGCTATTTTGTGATCTCTTGGCCATACACCGATGGTTGTGTACTAGTATAATGGAGGTTTTGCAGTCGCTGACGAGTGACGAAATCATGAACTTGTGGGTAAAGTGGTGCCACCTCTGCAAAGTGTAAAACTATCATGATAGCCATGCTTCCTGTCACAAGAACCTGGCCAACTTCCATCATTAGAGGGAAAATTTGGGATGGTTATTCGGTATGGTTATGGTACGGTCATTGGGATTGGTTTTGGTACTGTTTTGAGTCATGACAATGAGTTTGGTTTTTGCTATATGAATATGAGATGGTTATGAATATTTATGAGCATGAGATGAACTTGAGAAAGATTAATGGCTGGATGAGACTTGATAAATGGTGAATTGTGATGAAAGAATGTTGCTGTTTTACTTGGTTATATTGGGATTAAATTCATCTAGAGATAGTTGCTGTTTTTATCGTGTTTTGTGAAATAAAATTTGCTTGCTGCAATGAGCCTTTTTATTCCATACCTTGTTGTAAGCTACATGTCATACTTTTCCCGCACTTGTTGAGTACGACATGTACTCACCCTTGCATTACCACATAAACATCAGCTACAGGAGATGAGTACTTCGAGGACCATGTTGAATACTAGGCGTGCGAACTACCGTCAACATGCCTGTGGAGTTGAAGATGGAGCTTGCTGTCTTTAGTCACTTTTCGCTGTCGTTTAGAGTCTTCCGCTGCAAGAATAAGATAGACATTCATGAGTTAGACATTGAGTCATTGTAATAAAGTACTTAAATCTTATTTATTCGTGGTTATATTCTAATTTCAGTTTGTGGATTACATGTGTATGTGTGATGAACATCCTGGGCACACATATGCATTCACTTGGTTCTATTTTCAGAACCGGGTGTCATAGATTGGTATCAGAGCCACGTTGACCGTAGGACGCAAGCCTAGGTAGAATGGACACTCTAAAACACATAGAAACACCCTTCTAAACTATTATTTTCGAAAATTGCTTGCTGCTGCACTTTACTTGTCAATTCAGCCACCGCAAAGTGCTATTTCCAGCCCCTCTTTTTCTCTTCTTTGGACAGCAACATTTTTGTTTTCTTGCTTCATAGATTCTAAAGTTTTGGAGTATTTTCTTCTTCTCTAAAGATTCTCATGTCCTATTTATAGATGCCGGTGATCAGGAGCACAGCGTGCATAAGGACTCATCCACCACCACGTGGGAGTGCACTTAACCCCATTGAGGTGTTCGATGGACCATATTGGGAGGAGGTGAAGATGGAACCTCATGATGAAGAGGAAGTCAATAGCTCTATGCATGAGGAAGAAGATCTGGAAGAGGTGGAACCGTTCGAAGATGATATGGAGGATGATCCACAAGAACGGCAATGGTACGCACCTCAGGAGGAATTTCACGCGGGCTTACACCTCGTGGAGCCTCATGAAGCTATGTCGGGAGGAGACAAATTCGAAGAGGAGCCACCCCCTTGCTGAGACCAATAATGAAGGTGATGAATGGGCCAATCATTCAGTTCAAGAATTTCGGTCCGACGGAATGGAAGGAGAACACATATCTAGGGAGCTCAAAGAATTTCTGGATTGCTGCAGCCTATACCCGGAGTATCTTCTCAAGAAAGTTCCTCGTCTCGAACATGAAGAGTGGAAGGCTTAAGTAACCATCCTATCTAATGGTATGGTTGTCACTCGGCACTTCGCACCCACATGGAGAGCTACAAGGGCAGAAGATATTGATGATGCTTCATGGGATGCACTCACCGGACTGTGCTACGCCTTCCGTGAGCAGCTTGAGAACACTACTTTTGAGCTGCATCCGTATCGGAAGAGTGGTACAAGGGAGATCATTGGACCCCATGGAGGAGCTCTTTCCAATCCACAAGCTGCTGATAAGTCTCAGATGTTGCTCGTGGAATTAGGAAACCGCTATGCAAGCGCACAAGAAGAGATCCGTTACCTCCGCAAGAAGCTGTACTTGTTGGAAAAACAGGAGGAGACTTGTGCCAACGCGGGAGCAAATGGAGCACCAGCGTCATCTAACCCTACATGTACTGCCGACTCACCATGGCGTGCGCCCATGTATGGACCACTCCCGTCACACCACGAGAACAGCACAAGTTTAGGTTTCCCATTGAATAAGCTGTAATAGGAACGTTTAGATCGAAGTAGCTTGAATAAGAGTGGTGTGCTGAATTTCCATGATGATTGCTTGTGTTTGTGTGCTGGTGTGAGTTGTGGGACGCTTCGGCGAATATCCACATCCACACATATTAGAGAGATGTGAGATGCTTCGGCACTTATTCACATCCTCATATAGGCTGAAATTAATAAAAGAAGTTGCTTAGTTCATACACCTTGATGCATATAGTTGGGAAATCAATTCTTTCAATTCTGAATTCTAGCTCCTACTAATATAGTATGTCCGAAAGCAAGTCTTAAAATAAGGGGGTAGACTTTCTTGCCAACCTTATCGTCTTGGATTCCCAAGGCATGACATAATACTTGGATGGATTGGCTAAGCAAGCACAACAGAGTGATTTAATGTGCTGAGAGGATCGTGCAGTTGACAAGTGAGCACGGTACTCATATTGAGTTTGAGGCAGCCCAACCAGCAACCGAGAAGGCAGCGCTGAACCACGTCGAAGAAGCGACATTGGAAAGCATTCCGGTGGTTTAGGAATATTCAGATGTGTTCCCGGAAGAACTTCCAGTTATGCCACCTGACCGGGACATCAAATTTGCCATTGATTTCGTACCCGGAACTGCACCTATAGCGAAGAGGCCGTATAGGATGCCTGCTAATAAATTAGTGGAGCTCAAGGAAAAAAATCAGGAGCAGCTAGAAAAGGGTTTTATACGCCAAAGCTCATCACCATGGGGAGCCCCCGTGCTCTTCATAGACAAGAAGGATGGGACCCAAAGGATGTGTGTGGATTATAGGTCTCTCAATGAGGTGACGATCAAGAATAAATACCCGCTGCCCCGTATAGAGGACCTGTTCGACCAAATGAAAGGTGCCCGAATTTTCTCCAAGATTGATCTTCGGTCGGGATACTTCCAGCTGAAGATTAAGCCCACCGACATACCCAAGACTGCATTTCAAACACGGTATGGTTCGTATGACTATACCGTTATGTCTTTTGGGTTAACGAATGCACCCACATACTTTATGTACCTCATGAATAAGGTATTCATGGAGTACTTGGACAAGTTCGTCGTGGTTTTCATCGACGATATCATGGTGTATTCAAAAAGCGAGGAAGAACACGAAGAACACTTGAGGTTAACATTGAAGAAACTGCGAGAGCATCAATGGTATGCTAAGTTCAGCAAGTGTCAATTTTGGCTAAAGGAGATATTGTTCCTAGGACACATTATCTCCGAAAAAGGACTATCGGTTGATCCCGAAAAAGTGGAAGATGTTTTCAGGTGGAACCAACCGCAGAATGTGAGGGATATTCAGAGTTTCCTTGGGATGGCTGGATACTACCGCCGGTTCATCAAGGATTTCTCCAAAACAGCGAAGCCTATGACTGAATTGCTAATGAAGGGGAAAGCATTTCAGTGGACACCAGCGTGTCAAGAAAGCTTTGGAGAACTAAAGAAGAGATTAACAACAGCGCTGGTTTTGGTATTGCCGGACGTGAGCAAGAGCTTCGACATATATTGTGACGCATCAAGACAAGGGCTTGGATGTGTGCTCATGCAAGAAGGACAAGTGGTAGCCTATGCATCGAGACAACTAAAGAAACATGAGCTGAATTACCCCACACACGACTTGGAACTTGCAGCCGTGATACATGCCTTGAAGATTTGGAGGCATTATAGCCTTGGTCACTGATGTGAGATCTATACAGACCACAAAAGCCTCAAGTATATATTCACGCAAATGGATCTGAATTTGAGGCAACTTTGATGGTTGGAACTCATCAAGGATTATGATGTTGGAATCAACTATCACCCCGGAAAGGCCAACGTAGTAGCTGATGTGTTGAGCCGAAAAGGAGCATGTCACCAACTCACGGTTCGGGAGCTGCCACGCGAGCAGCGCAAGGAGTTCGAACGGTTACATCTCAGGTTCTTGAACGAGATGGAGGTGATAGAACTGAACTCCTCGCTGGAACAAGAGATAAGATATGGCCAAGCAATGGATGAGGAAATCAAGGAAAGAATCCTACAAGGCATAGAAAAGGATTTCAAGGAAGACGAGAAAGACACGCTTTGGTTAGGGAAAAGGATTTGTTTGCCTAACGTGAAGCGCATCCGCGACACGATATTAAAGGAGGCACATGACTCACCTTATTCCATACATCCTGGCTGTACAAAGATGTAAAAGGACTTGAAAACTTGCTATTGGTGGGATGGTATGAAAAGGGACATAGCTGAATATGTTGCCTTATGCGACACGTGCCAACAAGTGAAGGCCGAACATCGAAAACCCGCTGGATTGTTGCAGCCATTGAAAGTACCCGAGTAGAAGTGGAAAGGGACATCAGCATGGATTTCATAGTCGGACTGCCACGTACTCAGTCGAGTCACGACTCTATTTGGGTTATTGTGGACCGGTTGACGAAAACAGCCCATTTCCTTCCTGTTAGAACCACGTACCATGTCGCACAACTAGTCGAGCTGTATATGGAGCAAATCGTGTGTCGCCATGGAGTTCCAAAGAAGATAGTTTCAGATCGGAGTTCTCAATTTACCTCTAGGTTCTGGAAGAAGCTGCATGAAGCCATGGGTACACGACTGAATTTCAGCTCCGCTTATCACCCGCAAACCGAGGGGCAAACTGAGAGGACAAATCAAATTTGGGAAGACATGTTGAGAGCTTTCGCCTTGAAACATGGGCGTAATTGGGATAGGAGCTTGCCGTATGCTGAATTCTCATACAACAACAGCTACCAAGCTAGCTTGAAGATGTCACCTTTCAAAGCATTGTATGGTAGACAGTGTAGAACGCCGCTGTTCTGGAATGAGACCAGAGAAAGCCAAATGTTTGGACCCGAAGTGCTGCAAGACGACGAAAAACAAGTCCAAACGATACGAGAAAACTTGAAGACTGCTGAGTCACGACAAAAAGGTTATGCGGACAATAGGCGAAGAAGATTGACCTTCGAAGTGGGAGACTTCGTGTATCTTAAGGTATCGCCTATCCGAGGCCAACGACGGTTCAACGTCAAAGCCAAGTTAGCACCTCGCTACATGGGGCCATTCAAGATTTTGGGCAAGCGAGGAGAAGTAGCCTATAACCTAGAGCTGCCAACGCACCTCTCCGACGTGCACGACGTGTTTCACGTATCCCAACTCAAGAAGTGCTTAAGAGTACCGGAAGAACAAGTACCGATGAATGAGCTCGAGCTTCAAGAGGATCTGACCTACATGGAACACCCCGTCAAAATCTTGGATGTGAAGGAAAGGGTCACGAGGAACAAAGTGATCCGTTGGTGCAAGGTACAATGGAGCCATCATACGGAAGCCGAAACTACATGGGAGCGTGAGGAAGATCTCAAGGCAGAATTCCCTCATCTATTCTCCACTCTATCGAATCTCGAGGGTAACATTCAGTTTAAGGGGGGGTAGGTTTGTAACACCCTCAAATTCATTTCCATGCATTGCATATATTTTTCATGTAGAGAAACATTATAAAAGAAGTAGAAATGGAGAAAGAACTATAGAAATGGAGAAAGAACTATAGAAATGGAGAAAGAACCATAGAAATGGAGAAAAAACCATAGAAATGGAGAAAGAACCATAGAAATGGAGGAAGGAACAATAGAAAAGGAGAAAGAACCATAGAAATTGAGGAAGGAACCATATAAATGGAGGGAAAAACCACAAAAATGGAGAAGGGAATACAGAAATAGAGAATGGGGCATAGAAATGGAGAAGTGCAATGTAGAAATGGAGAATGGGACATAGAAATGGAGAGGGGAATGTAGAAATGGAGAAGTGCAATGTAGAAATGGAGAATGGGACATAGAAATGGAGAGGGGAATGTAGAAATGGAGAATGGGACATAGAAATGGAGAGGGGAATGTAGAAATGGAGCAAGTGACATAGAAATGGTGAGGAATGGGAAAAAGATAGCTGAAATGAGCCATTCCTAAATTTCTCCAAATTTCCCTCCAAAATTTCTAAATTCCCCAATTCTCAAAAAGGGGAATTTTTCCCACATTTTGGAGATAAAATCCCCAAGGCTTCTGTACCACAAGAGATAAGTTTGTTAAGATACAAGAAAAATTTGAATAGGACTCTTATTTGAGCTACAATTGGAGTAGGACTCTCCCTTTCCCCCCCCCCCCCTTATAAATATAACCCCCACCCCCTGGCCAAAATCCTCTCTATTTTGGACGTCCCTCCTGCTGCCAAGCCCCCTTCCTTGCTGCCAAGTCGCCAAGTCCCCCCCCCCTTGCCAGAATTTGGCTGCCGTCGAGCCCCGTCACGCCTCGCCGTCGCCGGAGAAGAAGCCCGACGATCTGTCCTGCCCTAATCTTCCATAGAAAAATTCCCCAGAAGGTCCCTGCCACAAGGAGGAAGTGAGATAGGTCTCCATTACCCATCTTACGACGTTGCCGCTGTTTCTACGCATCCGTTTTCTTCGCCCCCTTTGAGCAGAAACTTTTATGTGTGGACAGATCGTGTTTTGATCAATTTTTGACGGTGGAATTGATCTAGATCTTGAGTCAAGATCATCACCATGTCCACACTTGATCCCTACACCCTTGTTCATCATAAAACCCCATGAAAGCCCATTAAAACATGCAAGAACACGTACAAACTGGATTAATAAAACTGCACCATAGGATTTACATTCATCTACCGCATTGCATCTTGAGTAAAGTTTGTGCATGATGATTGATTGCTGTAAATTTTGTATGTGCGTGGTCGTGAGTACAAGGACAAGCTCAAGAGGCCATCTACGAGGATCTACAGCACCAAGACTTCGAGACGCTCGAACAACAAGAATCACGGGATCAAGGCAAGTGCCCCTTGACCATATTGATCCCATGTTTTGAAACTGTTTTCTTTGCGAAAACTCGTATGCTTGAGTCAACTTGATGGGACACCCTTTTTGTAGGATTTTACTAGTTTTGTTAACCATCCTTGTCGCAAGGAAAGTTGATGAGTCGGGTATGATCGTTTTTTCCTTTTTGGTTTGCTTAATTAACGGGATACGGGAAGCTGAATTAAAACATGGTTAACTACTGCACTCATATGAATAATGACGATGAGAACTTGATGATGATAATGAGCATGGAATCGGGGAGATCTAGGCAAGCTTGGTTCGTGGATGTTGCTGAATGAGATGGTGGTACTTGCCGTAGATCTAAGGACCGGTTCCTGTGAGAATATGCCAGGAAAACAGTGTCACCACAAGGCCAAGTATGGGTGCGGCTTAGCTCATTAATTAGGTGTGTTTCTAGCTTGTTATAGACCGTGGATGGCGCGGGAAATGGGAGCCGAGGAGGACTGCCCTGGGAACTGCATGGCACAAGAGGGGGCCCGTGGGTGGGAGAATGGTGATTCGAGCCTGCCGGTGAAACCTCAGTGAGTCCATACATCTAGTAGCCCCTTTGTAAAGGCTATTTTGTGATCTCTTGGCCAGACACCAACGGTTGTGTACTGGTATAATGGAGGTTCTGCAGTCGCCGATGGGTGACGAAATCACGAACTTGTGGGTAAAGTTCTGCCACCTCTACAGAGTGTAAAACTATCATGATAGCCGTGCTTCCGGTCACAAGCACCTGGCCAACTTCCATGATTTGAGGGAAAATTTGGGATGGTTATTCTGTATGGTTATGGTAGGGTCATTGGGATTGATTTTGGGACTGTTTTGAGTCATGACAATGAGTTTGGTTTTGGCTATATGAATATGAGATGGTTATGAATATTTATGAGCATGAGATGAACTTGAGAAAGATTAATGGCTGGATGAGACTTGATAAATGGAGAATTATGATGAAAGAATGTTGCTGTTTTACTTGGTTATATTGGGATTAAATTCATCTAGAGATAGTTTCTGTTTTTATCGTATTTTGTGAAATGAAATTTGCTTGCTGCAATGAGCCTTTTTATTCCATACCTTGTTGTAAGCTACATGTCATACTTTTCCCGCACTTGCTGAGTACGACATGTACTCACACTTGCATTACCACATAAACATCAGCTACAGGAGATGAATACTTTGAGGACCATGTGGAGTACTAGGCGTGCGAACTACCGTCAACATGTCTGTGGAGTTGACTATGGAGCCTGCTGTCTTTAGTCACTTTCCGCTGTCGTTTAGAGTCTTCCGCTGCAAGAATAAGATAGACATTCATGAGTCATTGTAATAAAGTACTTAAACCCTATTTATTCGTGGTTATATTCTGAATTCAGTTTGTGGATTACATGTGTTTGTGTGATGAACATCCTGGGCACACATATGCATTCATTTGGTTCTATTTTCGGAACCGGGTGTCACAGGTGGCGTACCTTACTTCTTACCTGGCGTCATAGTGTGAGGACCCGACGGTCCCGACAAGCCAGGATCTCGCTGAGGGGTGCTGCGTTGCACAGCACCAGATAACACACATCAAAGGCGTAAAGCAGAAGCAAAATTTTATTACATAAACGTGTTTATGAACATAGTTACATCAAAATAACGTTAAGTCCATACTCACGGGTGTAGACTAAGCAAAAGAAGTTCACGTTCAGCCCATGAACGTGTCGTCACTAGAACACACACACATTAACACGGCGGCGTGCACGGCTTCCACTCGACGGTGTTTCCCTCTTGGGGGTCCGTCTCCTCCTCGGGAGCAGCCTCCTCATAGCACCCTGCAAACGCTTCAAACACAAGCAGTGAGCACGATGGCTCAGCAAGACTGACCCATCTCACCTACACATGAAACTCTACATGCTGGGTTTGCAGTGTATAATACGAAAGTAGGTTGCAAAAGACATGCCTAATTAGTTGAATCTTACTTTCAAGTTTTAGCCTCAAGTTAGTGGAAAACCTCGTGCTAAGACACATAAGAAAGCCGCAATCAAACAAGAAATGCATTTCTCTTATGTGCTTTGCCTAATATTGAAAAGAACTTTGATTAGCTCTAACCTAAAGCATTTCATTAACAAACAATGTAAAGCTTTCAACCAGCAATCTTTTAACATGACACTAGCCTGTTCTTTCTCACGGTACAATGAACAAGTGGTACTTACTGACCGCGAGGGACGGTGATTATAATCGATTTACACCTGCAGTGTTACCCGAATAACCCGTCACGTACGCCCGTACTCGATGTTGCCTACAGCAACCACCACGGACATCGTAGGCAACCATTTCATTCGTTAGCCAAGTGTTGAACCGGTCCTATCATCCCGAGCAGGAGGTCTATGCGCCGAGCATCTGCAGTTCCCGGCAGCCGATTTACTACTCGCTGCTCTCAACCTATCATCTGGACGACAAGCAATGCCTCAACATATCGCTACCCGAATTACATCGGTTTCCCGGACCCCATATATCCGGTAGGTCTTCGGTACTGTTCTAGCTTGTTCAACAGGCCCGCACACAGCTCGGTCCTCAATCGACTCAAGCAGAGTTATGGCACCCAGGCCCCAAAGTGAATCATTGTCTATCTTTCTAACCGAGTAGTGTGCCTCTAGCCTATCCTCGTGAGTAGTTCCAACTACTCGACTTGTACTGAAACCTATTCCAGTTTAGAATTGCAGTGGCTACTCGAAGTTTAAAATCTAAGCCCAAAACCCCTGGTTCTCTCGGCTATGCATTTGGGTTTCCAATCAAGACTCTAATGCACAATTGTAGGAAATACATAAAGTATGTCATCAAAACATAAGACTTTATGAAATGGCTAATGCAAACCGGAGCTTGCCTTGCTGCTGTTCATAAGCTAATTGTTATTCTGGAGTGATAAAGTCTAGAACCTCCGGGTCTTCTTCGATCTAAGCGACTACATGAAATGTGTGTTTGACCATAATTAGAGCTCTTATGGTGCTCTAGGATTTTTCATGGAACAAGACATGACTTTCTGGAAACTAGATTTTTAGAGGGTTCTAATGTAATTGGTTTCATCTAATTTGGAGCATCCTAGCAAAAGATATGAGCTCAACAAGTTCAGAGAAAATCTGAAAAATATTTCTGGACATTTTTCTTTTTCGCTGGCCAGTTTCCTTAATCACACCATTAGGTTGATCAAATGAGATCGTATGGCTCTGAACTTTTTATGGTGGCTCAGGGCTATTACAAGTAATATCCTGGCAAGATTTCAGAATTTTCCACTAAAAGGATCTCTAGTTAAAATTCTTAACAGTTTAAATTTTGGAGAATTAATTCCGGATAAATAAAGGTTTTCATGGAGTGAAACTTGGTTTGATGGAAAGTACTCAGAGAGCTGAATCCAAAAAAAATTTGGTTCACTCAATTTGGACATTCCTAGCAAAAGTTGTGTGTGTTTGAAATTTGGGGAGAATCTGGAAATTGGAAGATCCAAGAAAAGTTTAAATGTCTGACTGTGGGTCCCTGGCGACGTGTGACAATCTGGTGCATTGGCACACGGGGTCAAAGAGTTAAATACGTGTAGCCACACTTTGATCCCGAGCCACAGAAAATCTGTCACCCGGATAACCGAGGCTGACACGCGGGGCCCACGGGTTGTCTTCAACCTCGCACTCCCACGCTCGGCCGCCGCCCCCTTCGCCGGAGTGCTCGCCAGAGGGGCTTTGTCGTGCGCCAAGCTTCATGATTTTTGCCGCCTCTGCGTACGGGGAACACGGTGCTGGCCTTAGCTCGACCCGACAACGACCGGAACATGGCCGGCGATGAGCGGCGGCTTCATAAGAACTTCGGCCACATCGGCCGGAGTCCCTAGCACCCAAAAGCTCGAGCAAAGGTTCGTACAGCATCAGTGCACCCTAGGAAGATCGGTGTGAACTCAAATGAGATCGGAAACTGCTCTAAGTAGCATGTCACCATGCGACCTAGGTCAATAATCGGAAAAATTTGCAAAACTCAGAGAACAGTGGCTAGACTCGATGGTTCTCTGAGGTTTCTGATCCTATGAACTCGCACAGAGATCTAAAAGTAGTTTGCTAAGTTTGGTGATGAGTGGTGCGACGTGTAGCACGAATTTGGCAAAGTTGGCCGGCGGTCTCTTTTGCACACCGGCGCAAAAACGTGAAATTCCGGCAAGAGCAGCCCATGGCATGCAGCCAGAGCTTGTGGTGAAGGAAAAGGAGACCTTAACGAACCTCTTTGATGTTCACAGCTCGGGGAAAGACGGGCTGTGGTGGCCGTATGATGTGTTCTCGTGGCGGCAGCTCAGGTTGAACCGAGGAAGAAGAAAATGGCTCGGAGAAACTCGAGGAAAGTCGGTCACGAGCTGGAACCGGTGCCAGAACGTCGAGGGAGGGTCGGCGAGCTCGTTTGCAGCCTCAGCTCGGCGTGACAGCCACTGGCTCGACCGGTCGATGGTGGAGCAGAGAGCTCGGGCGTGCGGCGCTGTTCTTTTGCGCGAGAGCGAAGAAAAACATGTCGTGAGCAGTGAAATGGTCTGGATAGCAGTCGGGTACGGGGTAAAGATGCCGAGCGGCTGGTCTCCAGCACACGCGAGTGAAGCAGGAGGTGGCCGATGATTTGCACTCGGTGGCGCGTGCGTAGGAGGCCCGAAGAACAGAGCAACCGAGTCTTCAGTCGGTTATATCACCTGTGTGGCTGACAGGAGGGCCCCACCTCTCTAAATTGTTCTCAAAACTTAAATTCCTACTGCTCCAAATATTAGGAACCTCAATACCCTTGCCATTTCGATTAAACCACCAAATGCCCATTTGAATTTGAATGAATCAAAGTGTGAAATGGTTGGACTGAATTTGCAGCAATTGTGAACCGAAATTCAAATTTGATTTGAATTTAGCCAAAATAGCTCATGTTAAGATCAACTCCAAATGGAGTGAAAATTGGTGTGTGAGCTCATAAAAATTTGCTGAGTGTGAATATGAATCCCACTTTTGAATTCATGGGATGAAAGGAGTTTGAATTTGAATTTAAGTTCAAACTAGCCTTTTAATAATTGTACCCAAAAGTACCTCAAAATGTTTTGGATTTGGGTGAAATTTGGCATGAGCATTCCTAACCAAGTTTAGGAGTTAATCATATGCTCAGCCCCTATATAATGCATGTGGGAATACCCCTTTTGCATAGTTCATCTCCTAATAAATCTATTTATGGTGGTTACTTGCTCTTCAAATGTGTTCATGTGATTACCACAAATGAAGTGAGGTGTGGGTGTGATGAACACTTTTAGCAAGTAAAAAACTTGTGCCATTACATTCCTCCCCCCTTAAAAGAATCTCGTCCTGAGATTATAAGGTAAAATTGAGAGAGAGGATGGTGGAAAAATTACTGGATGTGCGACGTTAAAAAGTTGGGGTAGTTGGCGCGAAGAAATCCTTCGCTCTCCCATGTCGCTTCACCCTCGGGGTGATTACTCCATAGAACTTTATAGAACCACAACGTACGGTTGCGTGTGGTTCGGGCCTTCTCATCAATGATCTGAACCGGTTCCTTCCGATAGGTGAGATCAGGTTTCAGTTCCTCGATATCTCCCAGCTGAATGACAGTTGAAAATTTGAGGTACTTCCTCAGCTGAGGAATGTGGAAGATGTCGTGCACACCGGAGAGTGTCCCGGGTCATTCCAGCCGGTATGCAACGGATCCACATCTTTACAGAACCTGGAATGGACTGTTCACGCCCTTCATTGGAGACACAGGTAGATACACGTGATCCCCGACTTCAAATTGGAGAGGGCATCTTCTCCGGTCCGCATATTGTTTTTGTCGGGATTGGGCAGCTTTTTAAGTTCACCTGAATCAGCCGAACTTTTCTTATGCATTGTTGACAAGATCAATCCTAAAGGTAACCCTTTCACCGGATTCACACCAATTTAGCAGTGTGCGGCATTTTCTTCCGTATAGGGCCTCGTAAGGCACCATTTTGATACTGTATTTGATAGGAGGATGAGTCCCGATCTTCCGAGAGGTAGGGTAGACTTGATTGGGTGGAGATCTCGACGTTGATGATCCAAGGCTCCGAACGAACGAAACCCCGCAATCACTACACCACTGCTCCGTTGGTTATCACCCGTGTCACACGAATGACCTCAACACGAAGGCTTATCCCTGCAAGCGCAATCAAGAACACAAGCAAGAACAGAGAAGTTGCAATCAAAACTGAATTCATCACGAATTTGGGGTCTCACAACCAATGATCGGTGACACTGTTCAATGACAGATTGTAACTAAGAAAAACCCACCTGTTTGTGACGGCAGCTAGGGGGTATAAAGGAGGTGGAGGACGACCAGGGGGGTGCTGGGGTCGTGACCTAACCCTAAGACATGTACATAATGGACTTGGACTCGATACAAGGCCCAATGGCCCAACTAGGCGATGCAACACCCTGACAGACTCTAAACTTTATATTGTTTCGAAGTTTCCCGTCGACTCCATGGGAATTTTGACGTGGGGTCAGTTCCATTGAAAAGTTTATCCTCTCAGCTTTCCGTGCATATGTAGAACATCAAAAATGGAGTCCGTATGCCTCCTGTGCATCCATTTTAAGGTGGACTGCTCCTGGGCCCGAGTTGGACTCGAGTTTGAGTTGGGCTCGGTCTCTAACTTCTTGTTGGTGTATTTTCTTGTCCTCCACGCCTCCAAACCCCTCTCCATGTATCTCCATGTCCTCTCCATGGTTCCTAATCATAATTAATCCATTAGGTAGCAACATACTCTCAAAATTCACATATAAAAAATTGTTCAGGAACGAGCTCACCTCTAAATTCAATTGTCATGCTCGACCTCTAGTAATTGGACTTTGCATGTCTACCATGTGAGTGTTGTGTATATCTGCAGGAGTGATGTCCACATCATCCTCCCCCTCTTGCATTGGAGTCGTCCTCGACTCAAGCTCATCTTCTTCTCTCAAGTATGGCTTCAAATCTGAAATGTTAAATGTGGGACTAACCCCAAACTCGGGAGGCAACTCAAGTTTATATGCATTGTCATTTATCTTCTCAAGAACCTTAAAAGGTCCAGCAGCACGTGGCATGAGTTTGGACTTTCTCAAATCCGGGAACCTATCTTTTCTCAAATGAACCCACACCAAATCACCGGGTTCCAATTTTACCTCCTTCCTACCTTTACTAGCAGCAATGCGATACTTTTCATTCATTTTTTCAATTTGTAACTTAGTAGTTTCATGCAACTTAAGAATAAATTCAGAACATTGTGTAGCATCTAAGTTCACAGTTTCAGTATATGGTAAAGGTAGCAAATCAATTGGAGCACGAGGATTGAAACCATAGACTACCATAAACGGACTTAACCTGGTTGTGGAGTGAATAGACCTGTTATAAGCAAACTCAATATGTGGCAAACACTCCTCCCACAAGCTCAAATTGTCTTTCAAAACATCCCGCAACATAGTAGATAAGGTACGATTAACTACCTCCGTTTGCCCATCAGTTTGTGGATGACAAGTAGTAGAAAACAGCAACTTTGTTCCCAATTTATACCATAAAGTTCTCCAAAAGTGACTCAAAAACTTAGCATCCCTATCAGAAACAATAGTATTGGGAACACCATGCAAACGCACAACCTCATTAAAGAACAAATCAGCAACATGTGAAGCATTATCGGTCTTGTGGCAGGGTATAAAATGAGCCATTTTAGAGAAACGATCAACAACCACAAAGACACTATCCCTCCCCCTCTTTGTTCTAGGCAATCCTAAAACAAAGTCAATAGAAATATCATCCCAAGGTGCACTAGGAACCGGAAGAGGCATATAAAGACCATGTGGGTTAAGTCGAGACTTAGCTTTGTTGCATGTCGTGCAACGTGAAACGTAGCGCTCCACATCACGCCTCATTCGTGGCTAAAAGAAGTGAGCGGGCAGCACATCCTCTGTCTTTTTAACACCAAAATGTCCCATCAAACCACCTCCATGCGCTTCCTGCAACAACAAAAGACGAACGGAGCTAGCTGGAACACACAGCTTGTTAGCGCGGTTTTGAAGGCCTTCACGCAGCAGAAATTTTTGCCACGTTCTTCCCTCTCTACAATTTTCAAAGGCATCTTTGAAGTCCAAATCAGTAGCATATAACCTCTTTATGGATTCCAAACCAAAGATTTTATGAGAAAGTTGGGATAGTATGGTATAACGTCTAGATAAAGCATCGGCAATCACATTGTCTTTCCCTTTCTTATGTTTAATGATGTAAGGAAATGATTCTATGAACTCAATCCATTTAGCATGACGTTTTTTCAGATTAGCTTGTCCTTTAAGATACTTCAAAGACTCATGATCTGAATGTATGACAAATTCTTTATACCATAGGTAATGTTGCCAAGTTTGCAAGACACGCACTAAAGCATAAAGTTCTTTGTCATATGTAGAATAATTCAGCGAAGGCCAATGCAATTTTTCACTAAAGAAGGCAACAGGTTTACCTCCTTGAATTAGCACTCCTCCAATGCCAATGCCGCTCGCATCACATTCAAGCTCGAAGGTTTTCTCAAAATCAGGAAGTTGCAGCAATGGTGCTTGTGTGAGCTTCGACTTGAGAACATCAAAAGCTTGTTGTTGGGCTGGTCCCCATCGAAACGGCACTCCATGCTTTGTCAACTCGTGGAGAGGTGCCGCAATGGTGCTGAAATCCCGCACGAAACGCCGGTAGAAACCTGCGAGACCAAGAAAACTCCGAACCTGTGTGACCGTAGTCGGAAGTGGCCAGCTAGTGATGGCAACAATCTTTGCCTCGTCCACCTCAATGCCCTGCAAAGTAACAACATACCCAAGAAAAGACAAACGATCGGTGCAAAAGGTGCACTTCTCAAGGTTACCATATAAACGTGCATCGCGCAAGACATTAAAAACAGGATGCAAATGTTCAAGATGCTCATCATATGACTTTCTGTAAATAAGGATATCATCAAAGTAAACCCCCACAAATTTACCAATGAAAGCATGTAAAACCTCATTCATCAACCTCATGAAAGTGCTGGGCGCATTAGTTAAACCAAATGGCATGACTAACCATTCATAAAGTCCGAATTTAGTTTTAAAAGCAGTTTTCCATTCATCACCTAAAGCCATACGAATCTGATGATACCCACTACGCAAATCAATCTTGGAGAAAATAACAGAACCACTCAACTCATCAAGCATGTCATCCAATCTAGGAATAGGATAGCGATAACGAATGGTAATGTTATTGATGGCTCTACAATCAACACACATGCACCAAGTGCCATCTTTTTTTAGAACCAAAAGAACAGGAACAAAACAAGGACTAAGACTCTCACGAATGTACCCGTGGTCCAGAAGATCTTGGACTTGTTGCTGAATTTCCTTAGTCTCGTCGGGGTTGGTCCTGTAGGCAGCACGGTTTGGCAAGCTCGCCCTTGGAACCAAATCAATCTTGTGCTCAATGCCTCGCACAGATGGTAATCCAGGGGGTATCTCTGATGGAAAAACATCCATATATTCCTGCAAAAGGTTAGCAACAACAGGTGGCAAGACAATGGACGTATCCTCAATGGAATATAAAGCATGTTTGCACACTAAAGCATAGCAAGTTCCATTAGAGGCATATAAATCATCAAGATCAGATTTAGTTGCAAGGAAAATAGGATTTTTCAACTTAATAGGTTGCTGAATTTCAGAATTGAAAACACCCTTTTGCTTAGCATTATTCTTTTTCTCTTGCTCAAATTGTACAATTTCAGTGGGACTCATAGGAAGCAACACAATTTTCTTGCCCTTATGCATGAGAGTATACTTATTAGATCGACCATGGTGAATAGCATCAGTATCAAACTCCCAAGGACGTCCCAACAAAAGAGAACAAGCATCCATAGGCACCACATCAAAATCAGCAAAATCATGATAAGAACCAATGGAAAAATGTATCCTTGCTGTTTGTGTTACCTTAACCTTACCATTGTTGTTAAACCATTGAATGTGATAAGGGTGGGGATGCTCCCGTGTGGTCAAGCCAAGTTTCTTGACCACCTCAACATTCACCAAATTGTTGCAGCTACCACCATCAATGATGGTATGTACACGGCAGTCCTTGATGACGAGAAACATGTTGAAAAGGTTGTGACGTTGGCGGTTGTCGTCCTCTCGAACCATGGCACTCAAAGCTCGCTGCACAATCAAAGTCCTATAGTTGTTTGTCGCAGATGTACCAAGAACCTCCTCAGCACCATCATCCGAACCTGAAATGTTAGTTGCAATAATATTTTCATCTTCAATATCAGAAGCACTAACATACCCACCATCAGCAGTGGCAATGATCGCCCGTTTGCTGGGGCAATCTCGTTGCATATGGCCAAGTCCCTGGCAGCGGTGACACTTGATGTCGGAGCTGCGACTTATCGAAGTGTTGGGTGCAGCCGCCTTTGCTGCAACACCTGGAGGCATCTGGGACTTGCTGTTATCTTGTCCCCGTGATGTAGAAGGTGCGATGCTGCTGCGTACAACACCCGTGGAGGGTTGTGTAGAAGCACGTACGCTCGAGGAGGGCGCTGCTTTGGATGGCACCGGAAATTGTCGTGGCGTGAAGGTGTTGTTCCGCCGCTGCTGTTGGCGACCCTGCACTTCTTTTTCTTGACGATTTCGTCGAGGGCGACGGCGCTGCTGTGCATCAACCTCATCGTTATTGAAGTCATCCTTTGTGTCGTAGTGAGCATGTGCGTCACCATCAAGGATGATAGAGGGTGTAGCTTGTTGGGGAAGACGAGTCTCCATCTCGTCCAACCGTGTGGTCAGACCAGCAACACTTGTATGGAGCCTCTGAAAGGTGGCTGTTGTAGTGGTCTAGTAATTGTTGAAAGTTACGGTCATTGCCCGCATCATGTCCTTTAGTTCCATATGGGACACGCACTCATCATCATCCGGAGGTGTGGAACCTGAAGTCTTATCCATAGGCTTCTTTCCTGTCATTGTTAGTACAAAACAGAAACGAAGACAAAAAGATCATGAAGAACCCTATTACTACGCTCTCCGAAGTGGGTGGAAAATCGATCAGTAAGATGCGTCTTACCCCGCTCTTACAAGTTTCTTACCAGCACTGCAGGTGGCCAACGGTGACCGGTGTGAAGCAAGCAGAGAGTGGGTGTGATTGCAAAGGTTACCTGTTCTGCTCGAGAGAAGGTGGAGCTTGGAAGGCTCAAATGCAGTATATGTATGTGGCACACAAGTTAGTAACAGATAGCAATGCTGAATAAGTGTCTAAAGAATTTCACCTAGTTGCTGGCCTAAGAATGTATTAGAACAGTTGTGGCAACAAGCAAGGACAAGGATGAATGATGATGAACAACAAGGATAATATCAGCAAGTATCCAGCACTCTCACAGAAATAGCACAACTAGAAAACCCCTTAGCCTCCTGTTTTTGTCTTGAAGCACTAGTAGAAATCAAAATCTTTTTTCTTTATTTTTTTATATTTTTTCTCAACCAGGGGCACAATAATAGAAACAGCACCAAGTATTAGCTCAAACCGATGAAAGATGAGATTGGCACAAATTCTGGAGCGATTGGAAAAAACTGGTGCTGGAACTTCGGAGTTCGAAACGAGGGCCTTCTTAATTTGTTTTTAATTTTTTTTGAAAATGCCGTATGTGGACTTTTTCGAGACCTTTCTGGGAAAAAAAGTGTGCCTCAATCGGAGTTACAAGCGAAAAGTTATGCCCGTTTTAAGGAGGATACCCCGAATCAGGTTTTGGTGGTGGTGGAAACTGCAACATAAACGAATCGGTGGATGGAATTTTTTTGTAGATTGGTTTTTTGTAGATGGCAGTGGATGGAAGAAACAAAACTGAACCAAAACAAATCTAAACCAGCAACCAGACTCGACCTAGGACACGAACTCAGAACTACGGACTTCGAAACTAAATTGTGCAAAAGGTTGAGTGGGGGTTGTAAGTCAGGGAAACTAAATTTTTTTTGTGGCTTTTGTGGACGACAGGACTGAAACAAAATAAATCTAAAGGGCACACAAGTATACCTCACGGTGAACCTGGAAATCTGATACCAATTGATAGGAGGATGAGTCCCGATCTTCCGAGAGGTAGGGTAGACTTGATTGGGTGGAGATCTCGACGTTGATGATCCAAGGCTCCGAACGAACGAAACCCCGCAATCACTACACCACTGCTCTGTTGGTTATCACCCGTGTTACACGAATGACCTCGCCACGAAGGCTTATCCCTGCAAGCGCAATCAAGAACACAAGCAAGAACAGAGAAGTTGCAATCAAAACTGAATTGATCACGAATTTGGGGTCTCACAACCGATGATCGGCGACACTATTCAATGACAGATTGTAACTAAGCAAAGCCCACCTGTTTGTGACGGCGGCTAGGGGGTATAAAGGAGGTGGAGGACGACCAGGGGGGTGCTGGGGTCGTGACCTAACCCTAAGACACGTACATAATGGACTTGGACTTGATACAAGGCCCAATGGCCCAACTAGGTGATGCAACACCCTGACAGACTCTAAACTTTATATTGTTTCGAAGTTTACCGTTGACTCCGAGGGAATTGTGATGTGGGGCCAGTTCCATTGGAAAGTTTATCCACTCAGCTTTCCGTGCATTTGTAGAACGTCAAAAACGTAGTCCGTATGCCTCCTGTGCATCCATTTTAAGGTGGACTGCTCCTGGGCCCGAGTTGGACTCGGTCTCTAACTTCTTGTTGGCGTATTTTCTGGTCCTCCACGCCTCCAAACCCCTCTCCATGTATCTCCATGTCCTCTCCATGGTTCCTAATCATAATTAATCCATTAGGTAGCAACATACTCTTAAAATTCACATATAAAGAATTGTTCAGGAACGAGCTCACATCTAAATTCAATTGTCGTGCTCGAGCTCTAGTAATTGGACCTTGCATGTCTACCATGTGAGTGTTGTGTATATCTGCAGGAGTGATGTCCACATCAGTCATGATATCCATTGTTGTACAAAAACTCGGCTGATGGTAAGTGATCATCCCAATTGTTACCTGGTTGATAGCACAAGCTCGTAACATATCTTCTAGGATTTGATTTACCCGCTCGGTTTGCCCGTCCGTCTGCAGGTGGTACACTGAACTACGTATCAGCTTCGTACCCAAGGCAGCATGTAACTGCTCCCAAAAATGAGACACAAATAAAGTGCCCCGATCCGAGATGATAGTGCGGGGTACGCCGTATAAGCAAAGAATCCGTGAGATGTACAGTTCAGCATACTTCTTGGCATTGTAGTTTGTATTAACCGTGATAAAGTGGGCTACCTTTGTGAGCCGGTTGACGATCACCCACACGAAATCATGTTTCTTAAATGTAGTGGGTAAACCGACGACAAAGTCCATGCTCACATCCTCCCACTTCCTGGCAGGAATGTCGAGCAGTTGCAACAGTCCCGGTTTCTTCATGTGGTCAGCCTTTACCCTCTGGCATGTATCACATTCAGACACGTATTTTGCGATCTCCCGCTTCATCCGTGTCCACCAAAATTTGCCTCTGAGTTCTTGATACATCTTGTTGCTGCCGGGGTGAATAGAAAACTTTGACAAGTGAGCCTCATCAAAGATTTTCTTCCTCAACTCCGGGTTACGGAGTACGACTATCCTGTTCTTGAACCACAGGACACCATCTCCGTCCTTCCGGAAACACTTAAACTCCTCACTGTTTACACGCCTCCGCAAATGCGACATATCCTTGTAATGTCTCTGGGCTGCTGCTATCTCTTCACGGATGGTGGGGATAAGAGCTAAGTTGTAGAGAGCTCCATGTGGAACCACATACAATGGTGGTTCAATCTCTTCCAACAGGGTGATGGTCAGATTATGCACGTGTGACTTGCGACTCAGCGCATCCGCCACCATGTTAGCTTTTCTGGGGTGATAATGGATTTCTATTTCATAATGTTTTATCAGTTCTAACCATCTTCTCTGCCTCATGTTCAACTCCTGAGTGAAAATGTACTTGAGGCTCTTGTGGTCGGTACCCAAATGTACGAGGTTACCGAGTAGGTAGTGCCTCCACATCTTGAATGCGAGTACCACGGCAGCGAGGTCTAAGTCATGAGTTAGATAGTTTTGCTCATGATTCCTGAGCTGCCGTGATCCATACGCGACCACCCTTCGGTCTTGTATCAGCATACATCCGAGCCCAATGCTAGATGCATCACAATACACATCGAACAGTTTTGTTGTGTCTGGCTGCGCCAAAACTGGTGCTGATGTTAGGTGCTTCACTAATGCCTTGAATGCTGCTTCACATGCTGGACCCCCAAACATATTTGGTAGCCTTCTTCAGCAGCTCAGTCATAGGCTTGGCAATCTTTGAGAAGATCGGAATGAACCTCCGATAATATACCGCGAGTCCGAGGAAACTCCTTACCTCGTGGACAGACCTCAGGGACTTCTAATTCAGCACTTGTGCAATCTTGCTCGGGTCTACAGCGATGCCCTCCGCTGAGATAATATGCCCGAGGAAAGGTACTTGCGATATCCAGAATTCACACTTGCTGAATTTCGCGTATAGCTTGTGATCCCGCAGCTGTTGCAAGAGTATACGCAGGTGCTTCTCGTCTTCTTCCTCCGACTTGGAATAAACAAGAATGTCATCGATGAAGACCACGACAAACTTGTGCAGCTCTGGCATGAATACCGAGTTCATTAAGTACATGAAATGAGCTGGAGCGTTGGTGAGGCAGAAGGGCATGACCAGGTACTCATAAAGCCCGTACCTCGTCGAGAAAGCCGTTTTCGGGATGTCCTCTGTCCGTATTTTAATCTGGTGGTACCCTGCTCTTAAGTCCATCTTGGAGAAGATCTTTGCTTCGACCAACTGGCCAAACAACATGTCAATTCGTCGCAACGGGTACATGTTCTTGATAGTCATGGTGTTTAGTGGACGATAGTCCACACAAAGCCGCAATGTTTCATCTTTCTTCTTCACAAATAATGCCGAACAGCCCCATGGTGAAGAGCTCGGCCTAATAAACCCCTTTTCCAGCATGGTCCGTCAACTGCGTTTTCAATTCCGCCAACTCCTTTGGCGCCATCTTGTACGGCCTTCTGGATATTGGCATAGTTCTCGGTGCAAGTTCAATCTTGAACTCCACCTCTCGGTCGGGCGGCATCCCCGGTAAATCATCCGGGAACACCTCAGGGAACTCACAGACTACTGGAATATCTTCCAATCTAATGGTGGTGGATTGATATACGGTTGGAAGTTTTATTTCTGGACTGTCCAAAAATAATGAATGAGACTCGTGCATTTCTGGGTGCAAATGCACGAATCGAAGGACAGTGTCTAAAACAGTGCCGTGGCGGGTTAACCACGACATCCCTAAGATGACATCGACCTTTTTGTCCCTCTAAAGCTATGAGAGACATAGGGTATACTCTACCCCTAAGCATAATGGTGCTTTTGGAATCATCATACTTATTGAAATTTTCCCACCCGGTGAACAAATCAAGTATGGGCTTTTGGTGGGTAGTATTGACAAACTGTACTGAGCAATATAGCTTGGCTAATGAAATTATGTGTGGCCCCCGAATCAAATAAAATGATGGTTGGATGTTTGCAGAGTTGGAACATACCCGCAACAATGGGTTCTCCCTCCGGCATGTCCTCTATGGTGAGTTGGTGGACGGTGCCGGGCTTAGGATTTGCCCACCGCGCATTAATGGGATTCCGGGGCTGATTCCTCCCTGAAACTGTGGTGCCATTCCGCTGCCTTGCCTCTCGGGGCAGTTGTTGGCGAAATGCTCCTGACGACCACACTTGGAACATGTGGTCGATGGCTGGCCAGTGCTTGGGGGGCGAAAGCCCGGCATGCGCTGCTGAGGTGCAAACGCACGCGGCATCGCCTGCTGCTGCTGTTGTTGCTGCGGAGGTGCTGATAGGGCCGGTCGGAATGCCGGTGGTGAATACGGCCGATTGCGATACTGCATCAGTCGTTGTGGCGGCTGCCATCGTTGTCCCGATGGTGAGCGATACACCATCTAATATTTCTTGGGAGGACCACCTCCCTCTCCGCTGCTTTGCGGCGCGCTTCACTTCTTCTCCACTGCTGCCAACTCCTTGCCGGAGTCCTCTTGTACAATCGCAGCATCAATCATATCATTGAGGCTGCCGCGATTGAACATCACCAGCTTGTCCTTGAGGAGCGGATTTAGCCCCTGCTAAAAGTAGTCCTGCCTATTCTCGTCCGTATCAGCATGATATGACGCACAGAGGGCGAGATCATTGAGCGCCCTGGCATAATCCAGCTTGTCCTTGAGGAGCGGATTTAGCCCTGGTAAAAGTAGTCCTGCCTCTTCTCGTCGGTATCAGCATGATATGACGCATAGAGGGCGAGATCATTGAAAGCCCTGGCATACTCCAGCGTGTTATGGTTCCCTTGCTGTAGGTGGAGGAATTCTTGCGTCTTCCTCTTCATCAGACCCAGCGGTATATGATAGGCCCTGAAGGCCGTCTAAAATTCCGTCCAGGTCAACACCGTAAAAGTCCCAAAACTTGTAAATGGAAAACTTGAGCTATGAATAAAGTTGAGTGTAAATACAAGAAATGGGACTTGCAAAAACTTTTGTTTACTCATGAAAGTGTGGGCATGTGCAATAAAACTTTAAATTCAGTTTGAACAAAAAGGCTCACTCCAAAGATAACAGGGCCATTTTCAAAAAGGAATATCCAAACTGTTGGTTAAGAAGTTGTATTTGCAATGGCCAACTCAAAGATCAGAGGACATATTTGAATTCCTCAGGTCCAAATTATGAGGGAGCCAAGTTTTGAGAAAATTTGGAGGAGCTTTGATATGAGTATCAAAGGGGCCTATGAATTTCCTTGAAATTTGAATTTAAATTTGAACCGAAGAACACCAGGTCAAAATTCCAAACAGCTTTTGAATCTGCACTCTTCAGAAGTTAAATTTGCTTTGTGCCAAATTTTGGAAGATCTTTTGGGAGGAGCAGGGGTGGGTCCACTTGCCATTGAGTCAAATAAACTTGCTCCTTAAGTTTCTCTGCCTGTTCACTGGGGCCCAGCTGTCTGTGAGAGGGAACCCGGTCTCTGTTTCTCCTCTGCCGAGCGTACGACAGCAGCAGCACCCCGGCGCCAGCACACGGGTGCGCGACGATTCTACCGAGCACCGATCGAACCGCCTCAGCGCGCCGATATTACCCCGCGGACGCTGCCTCGCTCGGAAAACGGCTCGTGCTTCCTCTCCCCCGCAGATCTCTCCCGTGGGCACAGTTTCTCCCGCCGCTACTGCACCTCCTCGGAGCAACGACGCCCGGACGCCTCGGCAACGTTCACGCCGAGCTGGGCTCATCTCCGGCGTCGCCCAAGCTCCCTCGACGTGCCCACAGCGAGGACAAGGGGCTAACCCATGAGAAACCCGACACCGAGCTCGATTTTCTCTCCACCGCGCCGGGTGAAGCCGCCGTAGCAAGAATCCGTCGCCCGGCCACCCCAGAGCCTCTCCCCTCGAGTTGCAACAGCAAAAAGGTTCGCCTATAACTCTGCTCACTTCACCGCAACCCTGGCTGCCTGTCCTGGACGGTGCTCGCCGGAATTCCATTTTTGCCGACGACATACAATAATAACCGAGGGGAGAAACTCGGCGAATTCGTCTCACACGTCGAACCACTCAACACCCAACGTAGCATACACCTTCTATACCTCGCATTCATAGGATCAAGAACCATCGAGCAAAGCCGCTGTTCATCGAGTTTTTCGATTTTCGCCGGATTTTAACCTAGCCCGACGGTGAGGTCATACTCCCGGCGAGTTTCAGCAAGATCGGCGGCTGGATCCATGTTCTCCTCAGTGCAGTGGTGCTGTACGAGCAAACGGCAACGTGTTTAGTGCGGTATAGCGCCTTAGCGACATCGCCGGAGATGCCACAGCCACTGTTGCCGTCGCACCTAGGTTTCCGGCCGTCGTCGATCTGAGATAAACCCGGCAACGTGTTCCTCGCAGAAAAATACGTGGAGGCGGCGAGGATCAGCAAGTTCCGAGCACAGGAACCCACTCCCGGCGAGAGCTCCGGCGAGCTCAGCGGCGCGGGAGCGCGGGCTGCTGGAGGAAGGCGAAGACGGGGGCTGGCCCACGTGTCAGTCTCTGTTTCGAGGGATTAGATCTTCTGTGGCCTCGGATTTGTCTGTGACGACACGGGAAAAACTCTGCGGCCCATGTGGCTCGGGTTCCAGCGGTCGACGCGTGGCCCTGTGGCCCGCCGTCAGAGTTTGAACAATTCTCGGTTTAATTTGAATTCCAAATTCAGTTCAAACTTTAGAACTGCATAACTTTTGCTAGGAAGCTCCAAATTCAGTGATTCAAATTGGGTTGGGTTCAGGATGAAAAGCTCTATGCATGCAACCCAATTTGCATGAAAACCAATAGAAAATTCTGGAAAATTCTTTAAAGCTTTTCAGCAAAAGAATTTTAGAGGGAGTCTGGTTCATCCAAAAATTCCCAAATTTTGCCAGGATATTCTTTAGGATGTTAGGAGACTCCTGTAAAAGTTTCAGCTCAGTTGGAGTTGATTTAATTAGGGTAATTCGGATTTCAAGTTTCTGTATTCAAATGAATACAGAAACATTTTCAGAGAATTTCCAAAACTTGGAAATTCAGTTCTGGGCATTCCTTAGCTCAAAAAATCCTAGGAAAATTCATGCATGCTCCCTGAGCTATGAATGAAATCGTAGTTCACTTGAATTTGCATGATAGTATAAATTTATTCAGAATTTATTTCCTTTTTGCCTAAATGCTTAGGGAATTGTTCAGAGTGATCTACTTAGTGAAATATTCTGAATTTTGGTCTAGATGACTTTATTGTGGCAAGGAACTCACATGAAACTTTTCAGCTCCATTGGAGCTCTGGATCACCACTATCCTGTTCAACCTATTTAGATGAGTAGCATACAAGTGATGAAATGTAATTATCACTTGATCATGTTGCTTCACTCAAACCAAACCACTAGCCCCAGTGTCATTTTAAATTCTTAAACATAGTTCCAGTTTTAAACTTGTATTTGGCACTTGTTAGCAAAAGTTTTATAATTAAACATGTATGCATATTCATAACGTGTAGTGATTAAACGTGAAAAGTGAAGGAGGAGTTAAGCTTGGATCACAGAGCAAGAAGGGTAGGAATTGAACTTCAAGTCATCAGCAACTAACTTCATATCATCTGACTTTAGTCACCTGCAAAACCAAGGCAAGCCCCGGTTTGCATTTAAGTTGCTATTTTTGTTTGTAGTTTTCCTGTGATTCTAGACACGTGTTTGAAATTTTGGGTCTTTTTTTGTTTAAACCGTCTATCTCCTTCTAAAGTTTTTACTTTGTTCACTACTATGGGTCAAAGTTTGTATGTGCATTAGGTCAAGGATGTTTTATACTCCACTTGCATAACCAAAAATAAACCCTGAGGTCAAGGGTAGAATTGTGTCATCGCGCATTAATGGGATTCCGGGGCTGATTCCTCCCTGAAACTGTGGTGCCATTCCGCTGCCTTGCCTCTCGGGGCAGTTGTTGGCGAAATGCTCCTGACGACCACACTTGGAACATGTGTTCGATGGCTGGCCAGTGCTTGGGGGGCGAAAGCCCGGCATGCGCTGCTGAGGTGCAAACGCACGCGGCATCGCCTGCTGCTGCTGTTGTTGCTGCGGAGGTGCTGATAAGGCCGGTCGGAATGCCGGTGGTGAATACGGCCGATTGCGATACTGCATCAGTCGTTGTGGCGGCTGCCATCGTTGTCCCGATGGTGAGCGATACACCATCTAATATTTCTTGGGAGGACCACCTCCCTCTCCGCTGCTTTGCGGCGCGCTTCGCTTCTTCTCCACTGCTGCCAACTCCTTGCCGGAGTCCTCTTGTACAATCGCAGCATCAATCATATCATTGAGGCTGCCGCGATTGAACATCACCAGCTTGTCCTTGAGGAGCGGATTTAGCCCCTGCTAAAAGTAGTCCTGCCTATTCTCGTCCGTATCAGCATGATATGACGCACAGAGGGCGAGATCATTGAGCGCCCTGGCATAATCCAGCTTGTCCTTGAGGAGCGGATTTAGCCCTGGTAAAAGTAGTCCTGCCTCTTCTCGTCGGTATCAGCATGATATGACGCATAGAGGGCGAGATCATTGAAAGCCCTGGCATACTCCAGCGTGTTATGGTTCCCTTGCTGTAGGTGGAGGAATTCTTGCGTCTTCCTCTTCATCAGACCCAGCGGTATATGATAGGCCCTGAAGGCCGTCTAAAATTCCGTCCAGGTCAACACCGTAAAAGTCCCAAAACTTGTAAATGGAAAACTTGAGCTATGAATAAAGTTGAGTGTAAATACAAGAAATGGGACTTGCAAAAACTTTTGTTTACTCATGAAAGTGTGGGCATGTGCAATAAAACTTTAAATTCAGTTTGAACAAAAAGGCTCACTCCAAAGATAACAGGGCCATTTTCAAAAAGGAATATCCAAACTGTTGGTTAAGAAGTTGTATTTGCAATGGCCAACTCAAAGATCAGAGGACATATTTGAATTCCTCAGGTCCAAATTATGAGGGAGCCAAGTTTTGAGAAAATTTGGAGGAGCTTTGATATGAGTATCAAAGGGGCCTATGAATTTCCTTGAAATTTGAATTTAAATTTGAACCGAAGAACACCAGGTCAAAATTCCAAACAGCTTTTGAATCTGCACTCTTCAGAAGTTAAATTTGCTTTGTGCCAAATTTTGGAAGATCTTTTGGGAGGAGCAGGGGTGGGTCCACTTGCCATTGAGTCAAATAAACTTGCTCCTTAAGTTTCTCTGCCTGTTCACTGGGGCCCAGCTGTCTGTGAGAGGGAACCCGGTCTCTGTTTCTCCTCTACCGAGCGTACGACAGCAGCAGCACCCCGGCGCCAGCACACGGGTGCGCGACGATTCTACCGAGCACCGATCGAACCGCCTCAGCGCGCCGATATTACCCCGCGGACGCTGCCTCGCTCGGAAAACGGCTCGTGCTTCCTCTCCCCCGCAGATCTCTCCCGTGGGCACAGTTTCTCCCGCCGCTACTGCACCTCCTCGGAGCAACGACGCCCGGACGCCTCGGCAACGTTCACGCCGAGCTGGGCTCATCTCCGGCGTCGCCCAAGCTCCCTCGACGTGCCCACAGCGAGGACAAGGGGCTAACCCATGAGAAACCCGACACCGAGCTCGATTTTCTCTCCACCGCGCCGGGTGAAGCCGCCGTAGCAAGAATCCGTCGCCCGGCCACCCCAGAGCCTCTCCCCTCGAGTTGCAACAGCAAAAAGGTTCGCCTATAACTCTGCTCACTTCACCGCAACCCTGGCTGCCTGTCCTGGACGGTGCTCGCCGGAATTCCATTTTTGCCGACGACATACAATAATAACCGAGGGGAGAAACTCGGCGAATTCGTCTCACACGTCGAACCACTCAACACCCAACGTAGCATACACCTTCTATACCTCGCATTCATAGGATCAAGAACCACCGAGAACCATCGAGCAAAGCCGCTGTTCATCGAGTTTTTCGATTTTCGCCGGATTTTAACCTAGCCCGACGGTGAGGTCATACTCCCGGCGAGTTTCAGCAAGATCGGCGGCTGGATCCATGTTCTCCTCAGTGCAGTGGTGCTGTACGAGCAAACGGCAACGTGTTTAGTGCGGTATAGCGCCTTAGCGACATCGCCGGAGATGCCACAGCCACTGTTGCCGTCGCACCTAGGTTTCCGGCCGTCGTCGATCTGAGATAAACCCGGCAACGTGTTCCTCGCAGAAAAATACGTGGAGGCGGCGAGGATCAGCAAGTTCCGAGCACAGGAACCCACTCCCGGCGAGAGCTCCGGCGAGCTCAGCGGCGCGGGAGCGCGGGCTGCTGGAGGAAGGCGAAGACGGGGGCTGGCCCACGTGTCAGTCTCTGTTTCGAGGGATTAGATCTTCTGTGGCCTCGGATTTGTCTGTGACGACACGGGAAAAACTCTGCGGCCCATGTGGCTCGGGTTCCAGCGGTCGACGCGTGGCCCTGTGGCCCGCCGTCAGAGTTTGAACAATTCTCGGTTTAATTTGAATTCCAAATTCAGTTCAAACTTTAGAACTGCATAACTTTTGCTAGGAAGCTCCAAATTCAGTGATTCAAATTGGGTTGGGTTCAGGATGAAAAGCTCTATGCATGCAACCCAATTTGCATGAAAACCAATAGAAAATTCTGGAAAATTCTTTAAAGCTTTTCAGCAAAAGAATTTTAGAGGGAGTCTGGTTCATCCAAAAATTCCCAAATTTTGCCAGGATATTCTTTAGGATGTTAGGAGACTCCTGTAAAAGTTTCAGCTCAGTTGGAGTTGATTTAATTAGGGTAATTCGGATTTCAAGTTTCTGTATTCAAATGAATACAGAAACATTTTCAGAGAATTTCCAAAACTTGGAAATTCAGTTCTGGGCATTCCTTAGCTCAAAAAATCCTAGGAAAATTCATGCATGCTCCCTGAGCTATGAATGAAATCGTAGTTCACTTGAATTTGCATGATAGTATAAATTTATTCAGAATTTATTTCCTTTTTGCCTAAATGCTTAGGGAATTGTTCAGAGTGATCTACTTAGTGAAATATTCTGAATTTTGGTCTAGATGACTTTATTGTGGCAAGGAACTCACATGAAACTTTTCAGCTCCATTGGAGCTCTGGATCACCACTATCCTGTTCAACCTATTTAGATGAGTAGCATACAAGTGATGAAATGTAATTATCACTTGATCATGTTGCTTCACTCAAACCAAACCACTAGCCCCAGTGTCATTTTAAATTCTTAAACAGAGTTCCAGTTTTAAACTTGTATTTGGCACTTGTTAGCAAAAGTTTTATAATTAAACATGTATGCATATTCATAACGTGTAGTGATTAAACGTGAAAAGTGAAGGAGGAGTTAAGCTTGGATCACAGAGCAAGAAGGGTAGGAATTGAACTTCAAGTCATCAGCAACTAACTTCATATCATCTGACTTTAGTCACCTGCAAAACCAAGGCAAGCCCCGGTTTGCATTTAAGTTGCTATTTTTGTTTGTAGTTTTCCTGTGATTCTAGACACGTGTTTGAAATTTTGGGTCTTTTTTTGTTTAAACCGTCTATCTCCTTCTAAAGTTTTTACTTTGTTCACTACTATGGGTCAAAGTTTGTATGTGCATTAGGTCAAGGATGTTTTATACTCCACTTGCATAACCAAAAATAAACCCTGAGGTCAAGGGTAGAATTGTGTCATCGCTGTAGAATAAGGCCATGCTAAATAGACTAGGGCATCCGGTAGAAGACGAGTAGTTGGAATCTACTCGCGAGCTATAGTTCAGAATATCATAAGTGTGATTGGGGAAGGAAGCAAACTAAAGTTTACATTTCTAAAGATGAGACCGGTCAGAGGGGTTAGGCAGCGACAAGACGAGGTCTTGGTCGAGTAGCTCTGCCTGTGTCGGTTAAGGACTGATGCGTGTGCCGCGTCCAGGACCAAGTATTGAGTTGTGTACCGGATGCTTACTGATATATGGGAACCAGGAAACCGATGTACCAGGTTTACTAGATTGTAGAGGCATACCACATCGTCTCGTTAGACCTATGAGCCCGGGACGGCGCGACTGTTCTACAGTCTAGTGTCCTGAGAAAGGTTGCCACATTCGACGTAATGAAGGACGCCAGATTTGGGTCTTCAGAGGCGGGCGTATGTGTCGAGTTATCCGGGTAGTGTTTGATTCGAATCACCGTCCATCGCGGTTATTGGTTACCGCTTTCTCCCATGTTGTGACGTAGTAATCAACTTGTGTGGAAACAGTTTGCAAAGTTTAACTGCTGCTATGATTATTGTAAGTTGCATGAAAACCTTGTTTGAAGTAGAGAATAGAGCAAACTAAAGTTAATTTCCACCTTGGGACAAGTGACATTGGAATGAAGCGTTTCTTGTTTGATTGTGGAGTTCCAATGTTGTTGGGCGCAAGGTCACTACTATTATGGCTAAAATCTGAAAGTTAAGGATGAACTCGTAGGCGAGTCTTTTCACAAATTATAGGATTAGGTCTTAAGTTACCCTCATGTAGAGTTGCATGCTTTAGGAGAGACGGTTAAGTCTTGCTGAGCCTTTGTGCTCACTCCTGCTATATAAGTGGTTTTGCAGGTAAACCTTGACGCTATAAAGAAGGTTGTCCGGTGAAACTCGGAAACTTCCGAGTTATATCACACTTGGAGAACCTAGCCGCTGCCATGTCTTCGTGTTGCTAGCGAGAGGAGTCCACGGGCTGGACCTCTTCTCGGGTGCTTCGTAGTTATTCGACGTGAGCTGTTTATAGACTTCCGCTGTAGCTATTTTATGTAAATTATTTACAAAGAACAATTGTAAGATTCAGCTTTAATTTATGTAATACATTGTTCCTGTGTGTTGTTGGGTGCCGCATAACACGACACCACCCAATGCGATTCACGGGCAAGGTGCCCCGTCCCCGTGACGTGAACCGGGACGGCGGGGTCCCGTCAGCGTGGTATCAAAGCCGCATTGGTAATAGCGCACGGAATAAGGATCGTATTACGACAAAAACTTAGGATACGGTGAAAGCATCTAGGCCCCCGTGAGATATGGTTTCGGCGATTAATGACAACCGTTCGTTATTACTAATGAGTTTGTGGATGCGAGGTTTCACACATATCACATCAACCGTTAATGAACTATCTATTCACACCATCTACTGCTCATTGGATACAAATGGAGACCCCTCAACGATCTATTCTAAGGGGTCATTCGATATGAAGAACTCATACAAACAAATCTATTCTATCAAAATTGGCAACACAAGAAGCTTACACTTTACCGTAATATCATTTCAAACAAGTGTCAAAGAGGTCACTCAAGAAGATTCCAAAAGATCAACTCAAAACAACTCGAAGCAAACAAGTTGCATTCACCGGATCATCCGATGTCTTGCAAAATGACCACATCGGTCGAGTTTGAGTTGGCAGAAGAAGAAGACCTCAGAGCCCAGTACACACCGGATCATCCGATGTGAAGGAAGTGGCACATCGGTTGATTTCACCCGAAGGATGATATCTGAGTTATTCTGAAAAAGTACACACCAGATCATCCGATGATAAAGTAAGTGTACATCGGTCAAATTCAACATAGACAATATTTCTGACCCAATTCTGAAAATCAACTCACCGGATCATCCGATGATAAATTGAAGTAACATCGGTCGATTAAAAGATCCAACGGTTATATCCAACGGTCACATCTGACATGTGACATCAGCTAATTTGGAATTCGATCGATGCTCATATAAAGGGGTGCATCGGAGGATCCGATGTTCACTGAAAAAGTCTGCCCACTTTTCCAACGGCTATCTCGTGTGGGCTGGCTATAAATACCCCTCCAACCGGCCATTTTCACAAGTCTTGATCACTAGAGCCTCACTACACATTCTCAAGCATTCAAGACCAAGAGCTACCACTTCCACACTTAAAAACCTCTTGTACTCCAACTATAGGTTATATCTAGCTAGAGAGAAGCTTGTGTGCGTCCATTCTTGGTGATTGGAATCTCTAGGCTAGTGAGAGAGAGTGTCTTGGTGACTTCTCTCACCTTGTAAACGTTGGAGGAAGAAGAGATCACTCCGGAGCTTACCAAGGTGTTTGTGGAAGCCCGGAGGATCACCGTTGTACAAGGCTTGAGCTCCACCTTGCCGGAGAAGGCGAACGGAGAAAGATAGTGGATTCCCTCGTCTTGGTGACTTGGGAGTGGCTATACCCTTTGGTGGGTGCCACAACGTGGACGTAGGAAGATTTTTGTGATCTTACCGAACCACGGGAAAAATCGCCGTGTCTTCGAGTCTCCGCGGGAGTTTGCATTTCTCTCCTCACCCCTTACTATTACGCTTTTACTATTCCGCACTTAACTCTCTTGCTTGCGTAGTTAGTTTGCATAGGGAATTGGGCTTCAACCATTAAAGTTTTAAATTGCTCTAAAATTTGAAAAAGCCCAATTCACCCCCCCTCTTGGGCGTTTCGATCCTTACAATTGGTATCAGAGCCAGGTTGCTCATTGGATCATTCTAGCTTCACCGCTAGAGAGCGAAAATGGCCAAGAATGGGGGTTCGGTTCCTACCTTCGAGGGCAAGAATTTTGCTTATTGGAAAGCACGCATGCGCGCTTACCTTGAGGCAATTGCTCCCGAAGTGTGGGAAGCGACCCATGCGGGGTTTGGAAACCTTGACTATGTTGGTGACCAACTAAAATGGGATGCTAAGGCTAGAAATGCCATATATGAATGCATTAGTCAAGATGTCTTTGCTAGGATTGCTAGCAAGGAAAAAGCATGTGAAATTTGGGCATGTTTAATTGAAATACATGAGGGCTCATCTCGTGTTAAAGAACTCAAATATCACATTCTTAAATCAAAATATGATGAATTTAAGATGTTTCCATATGAGAATGTTAACCAAATGTTCTCTCGCTTAAATGTGCTCATTGAGGAAATTAACGCACTTGACATTGCTTCTCTTGGCAAGGGACTTATCAATCGCAAGATCCTCATGCTTCTACCCAAGCCCAAGTACAACATTATCAATTCAATGCTCCAAAAAGAGTCACTAGACAACATTGAAGTTTCGGAGCTCATTGGAGAAATCCATGCTCATGAGATGAGCGTACTTGGAATGATGGAGGAGTCATCATCAAAAACCATTGCTCTCAAGGCTTCAACCAAAAAGACAACTTCCAAGAAGAAGAAAGTGGTTGAGCCTAGCTCAAGTGAAGAAGAGCAAGAAACAAGCGAAGATGATGATGATGAACTTGCTTTGATGATGAGGAAATTCTCACGCCTCAACTCCAAGATTGCAAAGAAGGGATACTCTTTTGATCCCAAAAAGAAAGCCTTCTTGCCAAGAAAAGATGAAAACAAGACGTGCTACAATTGTGGTGATCTAGGCCACATATCATATGATTGTCCAAGACCGGACAAAAGGAAGGAAAGTGGGAAGCATCACAAGCTAGAAGAAAGTGATGATGAAGAGGAGGTCAAGCCCAAGCGCTCCTTTGGAAAGAAGAAATTTGACAAAGGCAAGAAAACCAAGCTCTTTCCAAAGAAAAGAAGAGGGCCTCAAAAGGTCTTCATGTGTGAAGCAAATGAGTGGATCACGGATGAAGAGTCAAGCGACGAAGATAGTGAGGATGAAGAAAACTTGGCGGGCCTCGCCATCGTCAACAAGGATGACTCACCTCTTCGTCCACCTCCTATGTGCCTAATGGCGAAAGGTAACTCAAAGGTATGTGAAGACTCTAGCGATGATGATGAGGAGCTTTCACCCGATGAATTAGCATCTATGATTAATGAATATCATGCCATGATAAAAAGGGAAAAGGCTAAGGTTAAGGCTCTTGAGCTAGCTCGTGCTAAGCTTGAAAGTGCTAACCTCGATTTGCATGACAAGTATGTAACCATACTTAAAGAGAATGACACGCTCAAATCAAATGTCAAACAAATCGAGGATGAAAATGCTACAATCAAGCTTAAGTATCATGAGCTTGACTTAGCTAACTTAGCACTCTTGGCAAAGCACAATGAGTTGGTTCAAGAACATGAAGTGCTTAACCGTGCTTATGAAGCTATTGAACTTAAATTGAAAAACACAAAGAAAGAAACCCTTGATGGCAAAAAATCATCTAATTCTCATGCCACTAATGTCTTGGATAAGTCTTTGCCTTTGAAAGCAAGCCCTAGGGAGAAGGAGCTAATGGACGAAATTGAAAGTCTTCGCACTAGTGTGGCAAGACTCTCTAAGGGGGAGGACAAGCACAAGGAAATCCTCTACCAACAAGCGAAAAGCTTCAACAAGAGAGGACTTGGATCCTTCCCGGTACCCAACAAAGGAAAGGTGCCCTCACCGGAGCTTAGGACAAGCTTCATCAAGGAAGTTGGGTCATATTGCCAACATTGTGAGGTCACCGTACATCACACGAGGGAGTGTCCTCTTCCCAACTGTCCTTCTCCCAAATTGCCTCCTAACTACAAATCTACGTTCAATGATTATCACTATCTATTGAGCAAAGTAGGTGGAAAGGTGAAGGCAAGGTTCATCGGCAAAGACATCAAGGGCATGAAGGGGAAGCTCCCCAAGCAACTTTGGGTCCCAAAATCACTTGTATCACACATACAAGGACCTAAGTTGGCTTGGGTTCCTAAACTCAAAAACTAACTTCATGTGTGTAGGTGAACTACAAAGCCGGAGAAAAGCATTGGGTACTCGATAGTGGGTGCACTCAACATATGACCGGCAATGATGGTATGTTCACCTCCATAGAGAACCCCGGCAATCATGAACAAGTCACCTTTGGTGATAACTCAAAGGGGAAGGTAATTGGTTTGGGTAAAATTGCTATTTCTCATGATTTGTCTATCTCTAACGTGCTTTACGTTAAGTCTCTTAGTTTCAATTTACTTTCCATTGCACAATTATGTGATCTTGGACTAACGTGCACATTTGACAAGAATGGTGTTGTGGTGACTAGTGAATTAAGCAAAGAACTAATATTCAAAGGTTTTCGGCATGGACATCTTTACTTGGTGGACTTCTCTAACAAGGATGCTAGCTTGACCACTTGTCTTTTCACCAAGACTAGTTTGGGATGGCTATGGCATCGGCGCATTGCTCACATTGGGATGAGCAAGCTCAAGAAGTCATTCAAGCTTGGGATGGTGACCGGCGTGAAGGATGTCACATTCGAAAAGAACAAGCTTTGTAGCGCATGTCAAGCCGGGAAGCAAGTTGCCTCACACCATCCGATGAAGACAATGGTGTCAACCTCCAAGCCACTTGAACTACTTCACATGGACCTCTTCGGACCGTCCACATACCAAAGCCTTGGCGGTAACCTTTATTGTCTTGTCATTGTTGATGACTACTCTCGCTATGCTTGGACACTGTTTCTAGGTGACAAGGGTGAAACTCAGGAAATCTTCAAGACCTTCGCTAAACGAGCGCAAAGGGAATTTCAACTTCCTATCATCAAGGTCCGGAGTGACAACGGCACCGAGTTCAAGAACTACAACATTGGGGAGTGGTGTGATCGTGAAGGCGTGAAGCACGAGTTTTCGGCCACATACACCCCTCAACAAAATGGTGTCGTTGAAAGGAAGAACAAGACTCTCATCACCCTTGCAAGAGCAATGCTTGATGACTATGGCACGTCGGAAAAGTTTTGGGCCGAAGCAATCAACACGGCGTGCCATGCCGCAAATAGGGTCTATCTTCATCGACTACTTCAAAAGACCCCATATGAGCTCCTCATTGGGAGAAAGCCCAACATCTCCTACTTCCGAGTCTTCGGGTGCAAGTGCTACATCTACCGCAAGAAAAGGCTCGGTAAGTTTGAAAGAAGGTGCGATGTTGGTATCTTTCTAGGTTATGCGTCAAACTCAAAAGCATATCGAGTATTCAACCAAACCTCCGGGTTAGTTGAAGAAAGTTGTGATGTTGAGTTTGATGAGACTAATGGCTCCCAAGAGGAGAGTTTTGGTCATGATGATATAGATGATGAGCCTCTACGAGAAGCTATGAAGAACATGACCATAGGAGACATCAAGCCCGAAATTGAGGAGAGCCATGATCAAGGGGGAGCCTCAAGTTCCAACATCAACACCTCCATGGCCCCTCAAATTGATGAAGAAGAAGAGAAAAATGATCCATTGCCAATACAAGATTCACATGCCACACAACACCAAGAAGAAGAAGAAGAAGTCCAAGGTCAAGTCCAACCACAAGACAAGCAAGATGCCTCACCACCAAGTGCCTCACAACCTCTTATGAGGCATGGGCGCATCTCCAAGGCACATCCGATGGATCAAATCATCGGAAGTCCGTCACGGGGAGTAAGTACTCGTTCTCGCCATGTTGCTTCATTTTGTGAGCACTACTCTTTTGTTTCGTGTGTAGAACCCACAAACATTGAGGAAGCACTCCAAGATCCCAATTGGGTGATGGCTATGCAAGAAGAACTCAACAACTTCACCCGAAATGAAGTTTGGGTATTGGAGGAGCGACCTAAGAACAAGAACGTCATCGGAACAAAGTGGGTGTACCGCAACAAGCAAGACGAGAATGGCGTGGTGGTCCGCAACAAGGCAAGGCTTGTGGCCAAGGTTTTTTCACAAGTAGAAGGACTAGATTTTGGAGAGACCTTTGCCCCGGTCGCACGGTTAGAAGCTATTCGCATACTCCTTGCTTTTGCTTCACATCACAATATTATGCTTTATCAAATGGATGTGAAAAGTGCCTTCCTCAATGGTTATATTAACGAGCTTGTTTTCGTTGAGCAACCTCCCGGGTTTGAAGATCCGAGGAATCCTAACCATGTGTATAGGTTACACAAGGCGCTCTACGGGCTCAAGCAAGCACCTAGGGCATGGTATGAACGTCTAAGGGATTTCCTAGTCATGCAAGGATTCAAGATCGGGAGGGTGGACACCACACTTTTCACCAAGGACATCAACGGGGATTTATTTCTTTGTCAAATTTACGTTGATGACATTATTTTTGGCTCAACTAACAAATCTCTTAGCCTTGAGTTTGGCACCATGATGTCTAGGGAGTTCGAGATGTCAATGATTGGAGAACTCAATTTCTTCCTAGGATTTCAAATCAAGCAACTTCAAGAGGGGACTTTCATCTACCAAGAAAAGTACACCAAAGACCTCTTGAAGAAGTTTGAAATGGAAGATTGCAGCTCAAGATGTACTCCAATGGCAACAAATTGTCATCTCGACGCGGACATGGACGGTAAATCTATTGATCAATCTCATTACTGTTCCATGATTGGTTCATTATTATATCTTACCGCATCTAGGCCCGATATCATGTTTAGTGTGTGCTTGTGTGCTCGCTTTCAAGCGGCACCTAAAGAATCGCATCGTAAGGCAGTCTTTAGGATACTTAGGTATCTCAAGCATACCCCAAGTGTAGGTTTGTGGTACCCCAAGAACGCTAGTTTTCATCTCTTGGGTTACTCGGATTCGGACTTTGCCGGATGCCGTGTGGATCGCAAGAGTACCTCCGGTGGGTGCCACTTACTTGGGCGTTCCCTAGTATCTTGGTCGAGCAAAAAGCAAAACTCCGTGGCTTTGTCCACCGCGGAGGCAGAATATATAGCGGCCGGTGCATGTTGTGCCCAAATTCTATATATGAAGCAAACCCTTTTGGACTTTGGAATTAAGTTTGATTGTGTGCCTCTCCTTTGTGACAATGAAAGTGCGGTTAAGATAGCTAGAAACCCCGTTCAACACTCCCGCACTAAGCACATAGATATTCGCCATCACTTCTTGCGGGACCATGAGGCTAAAGGAGACATCTCTTTGCAAGGTGTTAGGTCTGAAGAACAATTGGCGGATATCTTCACTAAACCACTTGATGAGAAAACTTTTTCTAGACTTAGAAGTGAATTGAATGTGCTAGATGCATCTAACGTCATGTAAGTTGCCATGTTCATGTAAGGTTGCATATCAAATAGGTCTTGCCTAACTCCCAAAGGATAGGGGCAAGCTAGAAATAGTTTTCCCTGAGGAAGCCTTTGGCAGGTTTAAACTTGGCAAGATAGATTTACATTACGCCTTGCATGATTCCTGCCATATAGACTTGCACTCATTCAGTATCTTGCATCATTTTGGTTGGCATTGCATACGGTAGATTGTCACAAAGGGGAACCCACATCATGAGAAGGAGACTTGTTCAAAATGCAATATCTCAACTCATATGATGTGGATAGAGCAAAATTCTAAAGGTACATGCTTTAAAGAGATAGAAGTTTTCTATACTCTAGCTCACAAACATGGGCCTTACATTTTCATGGTTTCACTCCTAACCTTGTGTGTTCTCTTTGCTTAAGGGCTTAGCCAATATGTGGCACTATATTTAAAGCCTTATATTAGAGGTTAGGAGTTGCCCAAAAAGTCCGAGGACCCATCCTTATCTTTGTGTGTTTAAGTCCAAGGACACATATGGGCAGTCTTAGGTTTTCTGTAGTCATCGGATTATCCGATGCTAGGGCCAGCAGATCATTGGATCAATTGGTGCTCAGATCAAGTCAGATGTCACAAATCAACCGATGAGTTCATTTCAGAAGACATCGGAGCATCCGGTGTTCAGTTTTCTGGTGCCCTACAGAAATAGACCGATGATCGACACCTCAACATCGGATCATCCGGTGTTCAAAGAGAGTTTTTGGAATAGCTCTCTGTTGAACTCGACCGATGCATCCTCCGATGATCATCGGTCGATCCGGTGTTCTTTGCGCAGCTAGGGTTTGCCCGCACGGTTTAAATAGCGGTTCGGCCGCCGTGTTTTCTTTTTCCGATTCTCTAGCCGCCGCCCTGCTTCCCTCGTCGTCCTCGCGCCCTCCGGCCGCGCCCCAGCCGCCGCCGCCGTCTCCAGGCGCCGCCGCCGCCTCCAGGCTCCGCCGCCGCCCTCAGGCGCCGCCGCCGCCACCAGCTCTCCCCGCGCGCGCCGCCTCCCAGCCGCCGCGCCGCCTCCAAACCGCGTGCCGCCGCCGTGCCGCCTCCAAACCGCCGCCTCTCAGCCGCCGCCGCCACCTCCCAGCAGCCGCCGCCGCCGCCTCTCCCACGCACGCCACCTCCAGTCGCCGCCAACGCCTCCCAGGCACCGCCGCCACCGCCTCTCCCGAAAGCGCCGCCGCCGTTCCACCGGCCGCCACAGTTCCCTCCTCCGTCGCGTCTCCCTCGCCAAGCTTCGTCGCTGAGATGGGTCGCGATCGCAAAGGAAAAGGGAAGGCTATTGAGGAACCCGCCGCAAAAAGCGCAAGATGTCCAAGGACGCGCGTCGTGCGGAGTTGGCCGCTCGCGCCGCCGAGGAGCGTGAGCGCGGCCATCGCGGTTCCTTACGGATCCGCGAGTCCCGGCAGAGGCAGGAGCAGCCTCCGATCCAGCCGGTGCCTCCCGAGGGCTCCGACGAGGAAGAGACCGAGGTGCCGCCCCTGATCCGCCGGTGCACCCCGAGGACTCGTGGGGGTGAATAGACTCCTACGGCGAGTCGGCGCCCCTCTGCGGCTGACCGCGCCGAGGACAGAGAGGCCGAAAGGGCCATCCACCTGATGGACACAGCAGTCCGAGTTGCCGAAGAGGTCAGACTCACTGACTACAGGAAGATGAAGGTGAGGAAACTAAAGAAGCTCAGATGGTCAGCATTGATCGAGGAGTGGTTCCCACGGCCTAGGGACGCTCGAGTGGACTCCCACTTCTGGACCCTGACACAGGCGTCCCTGTACGAGACTTACAGGCGTCGGGGTCACAAGCTATTCCAGCATAACAGCATTGACTGGGATCAGCTTGCAGTGGCAGCAGGACACGGGATCAGGCCCCTTTTTGAGAGATACAGAGGACTGGTGGACTTGCTCTCACACCCGAGGAGTGCTTACGTCGAGGAGTGGGTCAGAGTGTTCTACGTGACACTCTACGTCTCTGAGGGCCGTCGCTCGATTCACTTCATGTTCATGGGGCGGATCCACGACGTATCTCGAGACCTGTTGGGCCGACTGCTTGGTGTGGAGCTCTCTACTACGTGCCTGCACCAGATAGTCTACGGAGACGCAGACCCGCCGAGGAGACCACTGACTGGAGGAGTGGCACCACCTTTTGAGGAGATCAGAGGTCTGTTCACTCAGCCGTTCACTCCAGACCAGCCGAGGGTGCCAGCGCTTCTCACCCCAGCAGCTCGGACAGTTCACCACGTCCTCAGGCGTACCCTGCTACCGAGGTCCGGCTACTTGGAGGGATTCACGAGCCTTCAGCAGACCATCCTGTTCTATGTGATGAACGGGATGGAGTTCGACATAGTAGACATTCTGATCTGCGAGATGGAGGACGTGATCACCGATGGAGTTGGGATGCTACGACAGCTGGTCTTCGGTCACTGGATCTGTCACCTTCTTCACCAGCTGGTTCCAGAGGACACTCCAGGATTCTCTCAGCTGACGGAGATGCACGTGACCCGGTTCAGCCATTACCGAGTCCCCACTCCGGGAGACCGCCGCCTTGGCCGCCCCGTCGAGCGTGAGGTTCGAGCCAGACTGTCAGAGGAGGACTGGGCAGAGCTGACTCAGGAGGACGCAGAGCTGGCACAGGCAGAGGCTCAGGGAGGAGACCTACAGCACGTATGGTCGGACAGCGACACCAGCGACAGTGTCGAGGAGTACTTCCCTCCTGCTCCTCCCTCACCGAGACAGCACGACGCAGAGGCAGGAGGCTCAGCTGCTCCACCACCTACACCTCCTCCAGTGTCAGAGGCTCAGGTGACTCAGCCGTCAGAGCTCACTGCCTTACTTCAGCGGATGGCTCAGCAGCAGGAGCAGCAGGCAGCTTGACAGGAGGAGCTTCAGAGGCAGCAGCAGGAGTTGCAGCTGGAGATCGTCCGTCAAAGGCGAGAGGACACCGACAGGTTCACCAACCTTGTCGACCAGATGACGCGACGCACTCTGGACCAGCAGCAGCAGACTCAGCAGATGCTGTTGGGCATCCTGGGGTTGGTCACCAACCTCTATCAGCAGACAGGAGTCGCTCTTCCACCTCAGCACTCAGGACTCGGTCAGGTTCCAGGTGCACCGCCACTGGCGCCAGCTCCAGTACTGCCGCCAACGCCGTTCCAGTCCTCACCCCTTCCGGCAGTACCTCCTCCACCGGCGCCAGCAGTCTCTGCGGATTCACCAGCAGCTCCAGCTCCAGCTCCAGCTCCCCCCGCTCCAGCTCCAGCGCCAGCGACCTCTACCTCCAACAGCTCCGGCGACAGCACCGTCGACGCCGACCACTTCACCATCGCCAGGAGCGCGCCTGAGTCGTAGGCACTCGACTTCCCTTTTTGGTGTCTTGATGCCAAAGGGGGAGAAGAGTTAGAGTCAGGGGGAGGGTTAGCTCAGTTCTAGGGGGAGTGTCTATGTCTATCCTTTTGCTACTATATTTAAGATTGTCTATCCTTTTGCTACTATATTTGAGATTGTCCATGCTTTTGCTACTTTATTTGAGATTGACCGTTATTATTATTTGCTATTATTGTACTCCGGGTGCTACTCTGTGCTCTTACGCTTTATCGTTTATTATTTGAGCCTTCGAGCCACTTGTGTTGCAATTTGACCTGTTATATTTCTTTTTGAGCATTGCGTTTTAATTCAATTAATTCTATGCTCTACTCGTTGTGTTGTCATCAATCACCAAAAAGGGGGAGATTGAAAGCATATAGGCCCCCGTGAGATATGGTTTCGGTGATTAATGACAACCGTTCGTTATTACTAATGAGTTTGTGGATGCGAGGTTTCACACATATCACATCAACCGTTAATGAACTATCTATTCACACCATCTACTGCTCATTGGATACAACTGGAGACCCCTCAACGATCTATTCTAAGGGGTCATTCGATATGAAGAACTCATACAAACAAATCTATTCTATCAAAATTGGCAACACAAGAAGCTTACACTTTACCGTAATATCATTTCAAACAAGTGTCAAAGAGGTCACTCAAGAAGATTCCAAAAGATCAACTCAAAACAACTCGAAGCAAACAAGTTGCATTCACCGGATCATCCGATGTCTTGCAAAATGACCACATCAGTCGAGTTTGAGTTGGCAGAAGAAGAAGACCTCAGAGCCCAGTACACACCGGATCATCCGATGTGAAGGAAGTGGCACATCGGTTGATTTCACCCGAAGGATGATATCTGAGTTATTCTGAAAAAGTACACACCGGATCATCCGATGATGAAGTAAGTGTACATCGGTCAAATTCAACAGAGACAATATTTCTGACCCAATTCTGAAAATCAACTCACCGGATCATCCGATGATAAATTGAAGTAACATCGGTCGATTAAAAGATCCAACGGTTATATCCAACGGTCACATCTGACACGTGACATCAGCTAATTTGGAATTCGACCGATGCTCATATAAAGGGGTGCATCGGAGGATCCGATGTTCACTGAAAAAGTCTGCCCACTTTTCCAACGGCTATCTCGTGTGGGCTGGCTATAAATACCCCTCCAACCGGCCATTTCGACAAGTCTTGATCACTAGAGCCTCACTACACATTCTCAAGCATTCAAGACCAAGAGCTACCACTTCCACACTTCAAAACCTCTTGTACTCCAACTATAGGTTATATCTAGCTAGAGAGAAGCTTGTGTGCGTCCATTCTTGGTGATTGGAATCTCTAGGCTAGTGAGAGAGAGTGTCTTGGTGACTTCTCTCACCTTGTAAACGTTGGAGGAAGAAGAGATCACTCCGGAGCTTACCAAGGTGTTTGTGGAAGCCCGGAGGATCACCGTTGTACAAGGCTTGAGCTCCACCTTGCCGGAGAAGGCGAACAGAGAAAGATAGTGGATTCCCTCGTCTTGGTGATTTGGGAGTGGCTATACCCTTTGGTGGGTGCCACAACGTGGACGTAGGAAGATTTTTGTGATCTTACCGAACCACGGGAAAAATCGCCGTGTCTTCGAGTCTCCGCGGGAGTTTGCATTTCTCTCCTCACCCCTTACTATTACGCTTTTACTATTCCGCACTTAACTCTCTTGCTTGCGTAGTTAGTTTGCATAGGGAATTGGGCTTCAACCATTAAAGTTTTAAATTGCTCTAAAATTTGAAAAAGCCCAATTCACCCCCCCTCTTGGGCGTTTCGATCCTTACATACGGTGAGGAAACGATATTAGGCCCACCTAAGGACTATAGTAGTATAGTTACTTAAAGTGGCATTGCTAACTTACTTGTTATAATTCTGAATTTTGATTCTGTAACGACGCACCTACACTCAGGTAAACATGGTAAAGAACGCCACCAAAAGCGGTTCAATTTCGGTTAGCTCCCCTGACGAGGAATGTGGTTCAGGGATAGATCTTACAACTTGGTGTGAGACGTTAATATGAAACTCTTGGACTCTTCATGTTCCTGAGTTCATATGAAATGCTGATCCCTAGCATGCATTAGGAAAGTAAGTGGAGACCCCATCGCGTGGTCAGTAACGCGAGAGTGTGCTCGTCTGAAATAGCCCAGGAGGACATACGCAGCGCTTGCCATCGGCGTGCCCTGCAGGGCAGTAGGTGGTATCCGTTGAGTTGATAACACTCCCATATGTGACGACCTGTTCATGATATACTCGGGTTCCTCATCGTGTGGTGTAAAAACACGATCACGTACCTTGAGACGTGGCTTAACTCAAGGACGGCCGTATGGAAATGATACGGCCGTTTGTATTTACTTCCAAATATGGAACTGCCTGAAATGAAACAACCTTTGAGTGCACCACTATTGAGTGTTCTTCTGCAGGTACTAACCACGTACGTATCCCGTGTAGTACACGTGTGCGAGAGACCGTTTTAGTGCCACTGCTAATACGTATATGCCGGTATAATCCGGGTAGGATTTTCTTTTGGTGAGGTAACGTAGTACCGACATGATTCTTACGGTGCATCGACACCGTACTAAACATATAATCCTCTTCCCCATAAAGAAATGATTCATGAATTAACTTTCAACTAAAAATGGAAGTTTGAAACAAATATTAGTTACTGAACTCTTATTTTGAGCTAAGACTCAAATGAGAGTACAACTAGGCGTCAAAGTTTTCAAAAACAGAGTGCTCTGTTTCTGGCAGAAATTCTTGCTGGACTTTAACAGAGCATAACTCTGAGTAGATTTAACCAATTGAGGTGTATGATACAGTTCTGGAAATATCTTTAAGTGCTCTACAACGTCTTTGTAGACCTCCAGAGTAAAATCACAAGTTAAGTGGGTGAAAAGTCCAGTTGAAGGCAAACTGTTCAGAACCAGGACAGTAGCAAAAACCTCTCTGGACCTTTCTGTTTTTAAGCCATAACTTCCTGTAGAGAAATCCTTAAGAAGCCCATGATACACCGTTAGAAAGATACTGAAGTTTACTACAGCTTTGGTATTGAACTCGAGTCAAGAATCTGTAGATAACTTGAGTAAATTTTGGAGTTCGTGTGGACTGGTCAGGGTAGTCCAGCTGATTAGTTCAGCGTACTTAAGATCTGTTTGAAACATGAATGTGGTTATGCTTTCCTAAAGTTCATGACGTGTTCATGTTTTGCCTATCTTACTTACTACTGAGATAGAATTTTGATTGACTCAAAATTTTGTTTCGTGCAGTATGGTACGCGCACACTCTCAAAGAGAGATTGGAGGTTCAAGTCGAGGTGGGAATGACTCGACTTCATCACAAGAGCCATCGCCAATCGGATTAGCTGAAATGATGGCGAAGATGAATGAAACTCTCCAAACTCTAGTTCAGCAAGGGATAAATCGAGAAGCTCAACGTCACATGCCAACCCAGAGCACGTATCTGGATTTCTTGGCGACACAACCGCCGGTATTCTCTGAGGCGGCTGACCATTGTGAAGCAAATCACTGGTTACGTGTCATTGAGTCCAAGTTTGGGTTGATCCAATGTGATGAATTCTCGAAGACTCTATATGCCGCTCAGCAGCATCACGGCCTTGCTGGAGCATGGTGGGCAGAATACCTTGCCGTCCAACCAGCAGGGCATCGTGTCACATGGGAGGAGTTCCAGGCTGCATTTCGTGCTCGATTCATTCCGGCGGGCATAATGCAAACAAGTCATGAAGAATTCTGGAACCTAAAGCAAGGTGACATGAGTGTTATTGAGTATGCGAAGGAATTCAATCGCTTAGCTCAATATGTCTCTGACTATGTGAAGTCACCAGCCATGAAGGGTTATCATTTTTATCGAGGGCTGACTGCGTGGCTGCGATGTGAATTGGCTCAAGTTAGCCAAGAGAACTTTGATGAGTTTGTGAGCTGTGCTATCACTCAGGAATATTATTTTAATCTCTACCTCAAAGAAAAGAGGGAGAGGGACTCATCACAGAAGGAATGCAATCATCTACCTCAGAAGTATCGGTTGGTGATCCGTTCACCTTCTGGCCGAGAGATTCCACAAGAGGTGCAATCATTCTGGGAGTGTACGACTCTTCTACTCCACAGAGGTCTTATTCACCTCCACCGCAGCAGTGACTTGTCTCTCATGCACCTCAGTATCAACAAAGTGCACCAGAATATTATTGCCCTCAAGAGGTTGAGGATGAACAAGGTGATTTCTCAGCTGAACCAAGTGTTGTCCCACTTCACATTGACAATGAGCTCAACGTCAATGAAGCAACTGAACCGAGCAGCAACATTGTGTCTGCGGGTCCAGTTCCACAGTGTGATATTGGGCAGCAAAGAAAAGCTATGTCCAAGGTGGGGACAGTTAATTATGTGTCAGTCGATGATCTGCCAAAGGGAGGACCTGTTCTTGCCGGCAGGTTCACCTTAAATGACAAGTCGGTTGTCATTTTATTCGACTCTGGTGCAACACATAACTTCATTAGCAGGGCGATGGTGATCCGAGATCAGATCTCCACAACTGTCATAAAAGGTTCTAACCTTATTCATTCGCCAGGTGGAGACATCTCTACTAATGAAGTCGTTTCTCGAGCACCACTTTGTTTGAGTGGAAAATTTTATCCTACCACCCTCATTATTCTCGAAGACCAAGGAATTAACGCCATATTGGGAATATCATGGTTGACCTTCCATAAGGCTGTTCTGGACATCGAGAACAGGAGTGTTCACTTGGACTCTCCACTTCACGGGCGTCAAACATTGTACCTCGGTGAAGCGGTTTCCGAAGACCCGGAAGTATGTAATGCCGAGGCTTGCAAGTTAGAAGACATTCCGGTAGTCCGTGAATATCCGGACGTGTTTCCCGAAGATCTTCCAGGCCTACCACCTGAGTGCGAGGTGGAGTTCAAAATAGAGTTGATACCGGGAACCACGCCGATCTCTCGGAGACCATACAAAATGGCTCCGAGTGAGTTAGCAGAATTGAAGGAGCAACTCAAAGATGTGATGGACAAGGGGTTTGTTCGTCCAAGTTCATCACCATGGGGTTGCTCAGCTTTATTTGTGAAGAAGAAGGATGAGATGCTGAGGCTATGCATCGATTATCGTCCTTTAAATGTTGTGACAATAAAGAACAAGTATCCACTACCAAGAATTGATATTCTTTTCGATCAGCTAGTGGGTGCTAAAGTCTTCTCTAAGATGGACTTAAGGTCGGGATATCATCAAATCAAGATCCGAGCGGAAGATATCCCGAAAACAGCATTCTCGACAAGATATGGACTCTATGAGTATCTTGTCATGTCATTTGGGTTGACCAATGCTCCGGCCCACTTTATGTATCTTATGAACTCGGTGTTCATGCCGGAGCTGGATCAGTTCATCGTAGTATTCATCGACGACATCTTGGTCTATTCCAAATCTGAAGAGGAACACGCTAAACATTTGCATATTGTGCTCCAACGACAGAGAGATCACAAGCTCTATGCAAAGTTTAGTAAATGAGAATTCTGGATCAACCAAGTGCCATTTCTTGGGCACATTATTTCAGCAGAAGGCATTGCTGTTGATCCAAGCAAGATTGAACAAGTGCTGAAGTGGAAGTCTCCAGCATCCGTCCATGAAGTTCGTAGCTTCTTGGGTTTGGCGGGATATTATCGGAGGTTCATCCCGGGCTTCTCAAAAATCTCCAAACCTATTTCGGAGCTACTAAAGAAGGGCATCAAATATGATTGGAGCAAGCCATGTGAGGAGGCTTTTCAAGTGCTGGTGAAACACCTCACAACAGCCCCGGTTCTAGCTCAACCGGATACAACCAAGCCTTTTGATGTTTATTGTGATGCGTCCGGCATCGGACTTGGTTGTGTACATGCAAGGAGGACGCGTGGTCGCATATGGATCACGGCAATTACGGATCATGAGCAACATTATTCAACTCACGATCTCGAGCTTGCTGCTGTGGTATTATCTTTGAAGATGTGGAGACATTACCTATTGGGAAATCTGGTTCATCTCTACACCGACCACAAAAGTTTGAAGTACATATTCACTCAGAAATAGTTGAATATGCGGCAACGACGATGGTTGGATCTGATCAAGGACTATGAGATTGAAATTCATTATTATCCGGGCAAGGCAAATGTGGTTGCCGATGCACTCAGCCGGAAGTCTCATATTCATAACCTGACCATTACGCCGATAGAAGAGGAAGAACCAAGTCTCTACTTGGTTCCATATGGAGCTCTGACCTAGCTCTCATACCCACAATAAGAGAGGAGGTTATGAAAGCTCAAAAGCAAGACAAGGGCATGGCTCATATCAGAAGGAGGTTGAAGGATGGGGAGATGAAATGTTTCCGGTTAGATGATGAAGACACCCTATGGTTCAAGGACCGGATAGTCATACCCCGTGATATGAGGCTGCGGAAGAAAATTTTGGATGAGGCTCACTTATCCAAATTTTCTATTCATCCTGGCAGCAACAAAATGTATCAAGACCTCTAGAAGAAGTTTTGGTGGACACGTATGAAATGTGAAGTTGCAAAATACGTTTCAGAATGTGATACGTGTCGAAGAGTTAAGGCCGACCATGTGAAGAAGTCGGGCCTGTTGCAACCGCTACAAATACCGGCATGGAAGTGGGAAGATTGGAGTATGGATTTCATCGTTGGGTTGCCGATGACCTCCCACCACCATGATTCGATTTGGGTGATCGTGGACCGATTAACCAAATCAGTACGTTTCATTCCGGTGCATACCAACTACAGCGCCAAGCAGTATGCGGAGTTATACGTAGCACGAATTTTGTGCTTGCATGGAGTTCCCCGTACTATTGTCTCTGACAGAGGATCGCTGTTCGTATTCCGCTTCTGGGAACAGCTACAAACATCCTTGGGAACTAAATTGATTCGAAGCTCCGCGTATCACCCTCAAACCGATGGGCAAATGGAGAGGGTGAATCAAATCCTTGAAGATATGCTAAGGGCGTGTGCCATCCACCACGGTAAGAGCTGGGATGATCACTTACCGTTGGCGGAGTTCTCGTATAACAATGGTTATCAAACGAGCATAAAAATGGAACCTTATGAAGCTCTCTACGGCCGGAAGTGCCGCACACCCTTGAACTGGTGTGAATCGGGCGAGAGGGTAATTTACGGGATTGATCTCGTAAATGAAGCAGAAGAGCTGGTAAGGCTTATTCAAGCAAATCTTAAAGCCGCTCAATCCAGGCAAAAGAGCTATGTGGATAAGAGACGTCGTCCTCTGAACTTTCAAGTTGGGGACCACGTATATCTCCGCGTATCTCCTATGAAGGGCATTCACCGATTCGGAGTGAAAGGAAAATTATCTCCACGTTTTATCGGTCCCTTCGCCATCATTGAAAGGTGTGGACCCGTGGCATACCGTTTGGACCTACCGGTAGCCTTAGCCGGCGTTCATAACGTCTTCCACATATCTCAGTTGCGGAAGTGTTTGAAAGTTCCAACGGAAATTCTCACGGGATACATAGCGGATTTGAAGCCGGACCTCACTTATGTTGAACATCCAACCCGGATAATTGATGAAAAGACTCGCGAGACCAGAAACCGGACGCTGCGATTTTTCAAGGTGCTATGGGAAAATCATACATCTGTCGAAGATACATGTGAAAGCGAGGAATATTTACACGCAATCATCCGGAGTTGTTAGAGGCTTATATTTAGTAGTTGTCCTCTCCACATTGTCCTTAATCATGAATCTCGGGACAAGGTTCTTTTTAAGGGGGGAGGAATGTAAAAGTCCCAAAACTTGTAAATGGAAAACTTGAGCTATGAATAAAGTTGAGTGTAAATACAAGAAATGGGACTTGCAAAAACTTTTGTTTACTCATGAAAGTGTGGGCATGTGCAATAAAACTTTAAATTCAGTTTGAACTAAAAGGCTCACTCCAAAGATAAGAGTGCCATTTTCAAAAAAGAAAATCCAAACTGTTGGTTAAGAAATTGTATTTGCAATGGCCAACTCAAAGATCAGAGGACATATTTGAATTCCTCAGGTCCAAATTATGAGGGAGCCAAGTTTTGAGAAAATTTGGAGGAGCTTTGATATGAGTATCAAAGGGGCCTATGAATTTCCTTGAAATTTGAATTTAAATTTGAACCAAAGAACACCAGGTCAAAATTCCAAACAGCTTTTGAATCTGAACTCTTCAGAAGTTAAATTTGCTTTGTGCCAAATTTTGGAAGATCTTTTGGGAGGAGCAGGGGTGGACCCACTTGCCATTGAGTCAGATAAACTTGCTCCTTAAATTTCTCTGCCTGTTCACTGGGGCCCAGCTGTCTGTGAGAGGGAACCCGGTCTCTGTTTCTCCTCTGCCGAGCGTGCGACAGCAGCAGCACCCCGGCGCCAGCACACGGGTGCGCGACGATTCTACCGAGCACCGATCGAACCGCCTCAGCGCGCCGATATTACCCCGTGGACGCTGCCTCGCTCGGAAAACGGCTCGTGCTTCCTCTCCCCCGCAGTTCTCTCTCGTGGGCACAGTTTCTCTCGCCGCAACTGCACCTCCTCGGAGCAACGATGCCCGGACACCTCGGCAGCATTCACGCTGAGCTGGGCTCATCCCCGGCGTCGCCCAAGCTCCCTCGACGTGCCCACAGCGAGGACAAGGGGCTAACCCACGAGAAACCCGACACCGAGCTCGATTTTCTCTCCACCGCGCCGGGTGAAGCCGCCGTAGCAAGAATCCGTCGCCCGACCACCACAGAGCCTCTCCCCTCGAGTTGCAACAGAAAAAAGGTTTGCCTATACCTCTGCTCACCTCACCGCAACCCCGGCTGCCTGTTCTGGACGGTGCTCGCCGGAATTCCATTTTTGCCGACGACATACAATAATAACCAAGGGGAGAAACTCGGCGAATTCGTCTCACACGTCGAACCACTCCATAACCAACGTAGCATACACCTTCTATACCTCCGTGCGTGTTCATAGGTTCAAGAACCACCGAGAACCATCGAGCAAAGCCGATGTTCATCGAGTTTTTCGATTTTCGCCGGATTTTGACCTAGCCCGACGGTGAGGTCATACTCCCGGCGAGTTTCAGCGAAATCGGCGGTTGAATCCATGTTCTCCTCGGTGCAGTGGTGCTGTACGAGCAAACGGTTACGTGTTTAGTGCGGTATAGCGCCTTAGCGACATCGTCGGAGATGCCACAGCCACTGTCGCCGTCGCACCTAGGTTTCCGGCCATCGTTGATCTGAGATAAACCCGGCAACGTGTTCCTCGCACAAAAATACATGGGGGCGGCGAGGACCAGCAAGTTCTGAGCACCGGAACCCACTCCCGGCGAGAGCTCCGGCGAGCTCGGCGGCGCGGGAGCGCGGGCTGCTGGAGGAAGACGAAGATAGGGGCTGGCCCACGTGTCAGTCTCTGTTACGAGGGGTTAGATCTTCTGTGGCCTCGGATCTGTCTGTGACAACGCGGGAAAAACTCTGCGGCCCGTGTGGCTCGGGTTCCAGCGGTCGACGCGTGGCCCTGTGGCCCGCTGTCAGAGTTTGAACAATTCTCGGTTTAATTTGAATTCTAAATTCAGTTCAAACTTTAGAACTGCATAACTTTTGCTAGGAAGCTCCAAATTCAGTGATTCAAATTGGGTTTGGTTCAGAATGAAAATCTCTATCCAAATATGCAACCAAATTTGCATGAAGACTAATGGAAAATTCTGGAAATTCTTTAAAGCTTTTCAGCAAAAGAATTTTAGAGGGAGTTTGGTTCATCCAAAAATTCCCAAATTTTGCCAGGATATTCTTTAGGATGTTAGGAGACTCCTGTAAAAGTTTCAGCTCAGTTGGATTTGATTTAGTTAGGGTAATTCAGATTTCAAGTTTCTGTATTCAAATGAATACAGAAACATTTTCAGAGAATTTCCAAAACTTGGAAATTCAGTTCTGGGCATTCCTTAGCTCCAAAAATCCTAGGAAAATTCATGCATGCTCCCTGAGCTATGAATGAAATTGTAGTTCACTTGAATTTGCATGATAGTGCAAATTTATTCAGAATTTATTTCCTTTTTTCCTAAATGCTTAGGGAATTGTTCGGGGTGATCTACTTAGTGAAATATTCTGACTTTTGGTCCATATGACTTTCTTATGACAAGGAACTCACATGAAAATTTTCAGCTCCATTGGAGCTCTGGATCACCACTATCCTGTTCAACCTATTTAGATGAGTAGCATACAAGTGATGAAATGTAATTATCACTTGATCATGTTGCTTCACTCAAACCAAACCACTAGCCCCAGTGTCATTTTAAATTCTTAAACAGAGTTCCAGTTTTAAACTTGTATTTGGCACTTGTTAGCAAAAGTTTTATAATTAAACATGTATGCATATTCATAACGTGTAGTGATTAAACGTGGAAAGTGAAGGAGGATTTAAGCTTGGATCAAAGAGCAAGAAGGGCAGGAATTGAACTTCAAGTCATCAGCAGCTAACTTCATATCATCTGACTTTAGTCACCTGAAAAACCAAGGCAAGCCCCGGTTTGCATTTAAGTTGTTTTCTAAAGTTTTTACTTTGTTCACTACTATGGGTCAAAGTTTGTATGTGCATTAGGTCAAGGATGTTTTATACTCCACTTGCATAACCAAAAATAAACCCTGAGGTCAAGGGTAGAATTGTGTCATCGCTGTAGAATAAGGCCATGCTAAATAGACTAGGGCATCCGGTAGAAGACGAGTAGTTGGAATCTACTCTCGAGCTATAGTTCGGAATATCATAAGTGTGGTTGGGGAAGGAAGCAAACTAAAGTTTACATTTCTAAAGATGAGACCGGGCAGAGGGGTTAGGCAGCGACAACACGAGGTCTTGGTCGAGTAGCTCTCCCTGTGTCGGTTAAGGACCGATGCGTGTGCCGCGTCCAGGAGCAAGTATTGAGTTGTGTACCGGATGCTTATTGATATATGGGAACCAGGAAACCGATGTACCAGGTTCACTGGATTGTAGAGGCATACCACATCGTCTCGTTAGACCTATGAGCCCAGGACGGCGCGACCGGTTCTACAGTCTAGTGTCCTGAGAAAGGTTGCCACATACGACATAATGAAGGACGCCAGATTTGGGTCTTCAGAGGCGGGCGTATGTGTCGAGTTATAAGGGTAGTGTTTGATTCGAATCACCGTCCATCGCAGTTATTGATTACCGCTTGCTCCCATGTTGTGACGTAGTAATCAACTTGTGTGAAAACAGTTTGCAAAGTTTAACTGCTGCTATAATTATTGTAAGTTGCATGAAAACCTTGTTTGAAGTAGAGAATAGAGCAAACTAAAGTTAATTTCCACCTTGGGACAAGTGACATTGGAATGAAGCGTTTCTTGTTTGATTGTGGAGTTCCAATGTTGCTGGGTGCAAGGTCACTACTATTATGGCTAAAATCTGAAAGTTAAGGATGAACTCGTAGGCGAGTCTTTTCGCAAATTACAGGATTAGGTCTTAAGTTACCCTCATGTAGAGTTGCATGCTTTAGTTGAGACGGTTAAGTCTTTCTGAGCCTTTGTGCTCACTCCTGCTATATAAGTGGTTTTGCAGGTAAACCTCGACGCTATAAAGAAGGTTGTCCGGTGAGACTCAGAAACTTCCGAGTCATATCACACTTGGAGAACCTAGCCGCTGTCATGTCTTCGTGTTGCTAGCGAGAGGAGTCCGCGGGCTGGACCTCTTCTCGAGTGCTTCGTAGTTATTCGATGTGAGCTGTTTATGGACTTCCGCTGTAGCTATTTTATGTAAATTATTTACAAAGAACAATTATAAGCTTCCGCTTTGATTTACGTAATACATTGTTCCTTATTTGTGTGCTGTTGGGTGCCGCATAACACGGCACCACCCAATGCGATTCCCGGGCAAGGTGCCCCGTCCCCGTGACATGAACCGGGACGGCGGGGTCCCGTCATACACTCGCTCGGTGAGTTGCGAGGCGCAAAAGTTCACCCACCAAGCGCTCACAGACCCCTGATGTTCCTGGGCCTTGAACTGTGTCTTCCGCTGCTCACTAACTTGGAGAAGCCCAAACTTCATCTCCATCGTACGGAGCCAGTTGTCCGCGTCGATGGGTTCATCCGCCCTTGAAAATATCAGGGGATGTGTAACAAGTAAATCTGAGTAGGAACTTTGTTGGCGTTCCTCTCGGTCTTGACGCCTTTCTGGACAAGACGTATTGGCAATCAGCATCCACAGCAATTCGGTGTGCTGCTGGTGCGAGGGCGCCATGGCCGCAACAATATCTGCCAACGTGACCGTTGGCGGTGGCGGTGGCTGTGGTTGCTGTTGCTGCTGCTGCTGTCCCGAGGAAGTCTTGGGATGCTGTTGGGAGGCCTCTCCCCCCTGACTTGAACCTCCAACCTCAGGGTTGGCACGAGTACAAGTCATTCTGAAATTCAAAACAGCAACGGTCAGCACATGTCATACTTAAACATCCATGAGGAGACAGTAGGTATTGTAGTGACACATTGAGAATGTTGCACAACATTCACATATATTAATAAAGTAAAAACTTTATACAAGATACATTATTCTCGGACCTATGAGAAGTCATGCTCATGTCATCACTACCTATACACATGCTACTGTCTACACGACATGTCATTGTTACAAAAGGTATTACACACCACCCTCGCTGCCATACTCAACAACGGTAAACTCACTACTCAGAGTAGAATTAGACCTCCTGTGGGTCTTCCTCCTCCGCTAGTTCTGCTGGTGGCTCAGGGTTCATGACCTCCTCTTTGGGTTCAGGTTCTGGCATCGCCGTGATACCTAAAACCACGGGTACTGCACCTACCATCGGTAGGCCCACTACCGGAGGCACGAGGTCCTGCAACACATGCACCTCATCCATGGCCTGATTGTAATCTTTCTCCCTGTTCTGCCCCTCTCAATAGTGTCATCACGCTCTTGAGTAAGGACCTCATTCTGCTGGGTCAAAGCTTGGATCTGCTGCTGCAAAGCCGTGATGTCGACACGGCTTTTCTTCTTTGCCTTCCTCAGATGACGCAACTGATTGTGCTGCTCATTCAGTCGATTGATCGTCGGAAGGAGCACATTATGGAGTGCGCTGTGGGCACTCTTGAAATGGTCATGGCGGCTGGTGCTCTCCTTGAGCCCGACGGCAATTCGAGCTGTATGGACAGTTTGGCTGTCCATCACGTTCTTTCCTGCCGTCAACTGGAGGCTGAGGTTCGCCTCCGCTGGATTGTACCTTGGGCAACTCAGATCAGTCGCCGCAAAGTACCATTCCCACAACACATGGTTAGCTCTCCCCTCCACCGGGACAAGCGTGTATGGAGTTCCCTCCATAGCTCTCACGTGTAGTTGGCAGAAGCACGACATGGTGTCACGGGCTGCCACTTGCCACATATCTTCCGGTTGTCTCCCTTTCACTGTGACGGTGAACGGTACCCAACCCGGTGGCCTAGGTCCTGTTGGGACATCGACATGGACAGTCCATGTCTTGTTCCCCTCCTTGCCTTCTTTCTTGGCGAGGTAACGCGGCGTATCCACATACCCGAAATATTGAAGCATCAACTTCAACAAATTCCGGATACCCGCTGCGTTGAGAACAGTGGGATACCACCCATCCGTTCTCCAGTTGTTTAATTTATCCTCTGCCATCTGTAGAAACATATTTGAAAAAGGTAAAATATTCATTTCAACAGTAAATCAGTGGGCTATAACATAAAACATGTCATTGAACTCATCAAACCTGGAAACACAAATCAAACTTAGAACAAATTTGATTTCTGGTCTGCTGCCCAAACTTACAGCCTTAACCAGTTTCTCTTTTAATCTGATTTAGACCATGCTAAACGCAAAACCAGTTCTGGAGCCCAACATCAAATTTAAGTTAACTTCAATATCTTTCCAGAATGTATTTGTTTGCCATCAGATCTATCCTGGTTCAAAAGTTATGAGATAACAAAGTTGACAGAATTTCTGGACAAAATTGGGCAGCACCTCCCTGCTTGAGGTACTGATTTGCTCCAAGAATTCCAGTTAATTCTACCCCGAATTTGACAAAACTTTATGTTACAAAGTTGTAACCTATATAATAAAATTTTCAGAACTTCCTCATTTTTTATTTTTGTACTTTTATGCAGGAAGTTATTCTTATTTTACAAAGAGTTACAGAGAGTATTTGCTCTGCCCTGTTTTCTGGACAGTTTCAACTCTACTGCATTTTTCGACTAGTTAAGGGATGAAACATCTCTGGACATCAATTGAAAAGTTGTAAAGCTCTTCCAAAGATTTCCACAAATGTATCATACAACCCCAACATCGATAAAACTCAACCTCTAACCTCTGTATAACTTCAGCATTATTTCAACCGAAAACAGAGGACTCTGATTCTAATAAATATAAGTTGAAAACTTGCTTACATTGAAAATCCTGATTAAGGAAAGGAGTTAAATCAAAGTTTTAATGCTATGGATCAAAACTTTCAAGTTTTACAATTATTTTGATCATTTAGTGGAGTGTGACATCGAAGCGTCACCACAATCATGCCAGTACTACATTCCTCACAAAGAAAACCTATACCGGACTTAGCCGGCTTCGTTAATTCAGTGGCACTAAACGTCTCTCGCATACGTATTCTACTCGTCTACCGATCCGTGGTTAGACTACCTGCAATTAAACCACACAATCGTCGGGTTCAGCTGCACACTGAACCCGGTCCCAATACAGTTCCATACAACCATCTGTCGTCACTCGCACGGTTGTTCTCAAGCCAACACGCCTTGAGCTACGTGTTCACGTTACTAACCACGTGACAGGGTTTCCCATACTTGACCGTAGCACGCTAGGGAAGGGTGTTGCTCGAATACCCCAAATGACATGAAGAGTCGTAGAGGATTCTAAAGTTGGTTGGGTTACCTGCCACCCGTGAGGCTCCATCCATAAGCTTGTGCGCACTAGTGGACAGCGCTTACATGCACCCCCAAGACATAGAATGTCCCGAGATGCGTGATTTTCTTACATAAGCAATTAGGTTAGTATTTCCACTTGCTATACACTAATAACATCCTTATATGGGCTAATAACTCGTTCCTTACCGAGTTTTTTTGAAAATTTAACCTTTTTAAGTGCGTTAAACCTCAACGGAGCTCTGATACCATGCTGCGAGGACCCAACGGTCCCGACAAGCCAGGATCTTGCTGAGGGGTCCTGCGTTGCACAACATCGGATAACACACATCAAAGGCGTAAAGCGGAAGCGAAATTTTATTACATAAATGTGTTTATGAACATAGTTACATCAAAATAACGTTAAGTCTACACTCACGGGCGTAGACTAAGCAAAAGAAATTTACGTTCAGCCCATGAACATGTCCTCACTAGCACACGCACACTAACACTGCGGCGTGCACAACTCCCACTCGACGGTGTTTTCCTCTTGGGGGTCCGTCTCCTCCTCGGGAGCAGCCTCCTCATAGCACCCTGCAAACGCTTCAAACACAAGCAGTGAGCACGATGGCTCAGCAAGACTGACCCGTCTCACCTACACATGAAACTCTACATGCTGGGTTTGCAGTGTATAATAGGAATGTAGGTTGCAAAAGACACACCTAATTAGTTGAATCTTACTTTCAAGTTTTATCCTCAAGTTAGTGGAAAACCTCGTGCTAAGACACATAAGAAAGTCGCAATCAAACAAGAAACACATTTCTCTTATGTGCTTTGCCTAAGATTGAAATAACTTTGATTAGCTCTAAACTAAATCATTTCATTAACAAACAATGTAAAGCTTTCAACCAGCAATCTTTTAACATGACACTAGCCTTTTCTTTCTACATCATGGTACAGTGAATAAGTGGTACTCACTGACCGTGAGGGATGGTGATTATAATCGATTTACATCTGCAGGGTCACCCAAATAACCCGCCACATATGCCCGTACTCGATGTTGCCTACAGCAACCACCATGGACGTTGTATGCAACCACCTTTTATCCGTTAGCCAAGTGTTGAACCATGTCCTATCATCCCGAGCAGGAGGTCTCTGCGTGGACCATCTGCAGTGCCCGCCAGCCAATTTACACCTTGCTGCTCTCAACCTACCCTCTGGACGACAAGCAATGCCTCAACATATTTCTACCCGAATTACATCGGTTTCCCGGTTCCCATATATCCGGTAGGTCTTCGGTACTGTTCTACCTTGTTCAACAGGCCCGCACATGGCTTGGTCCTCAATCTACTGGAGCAGAGCTATGGCACCCAGACCCCAAAGTCCTGCTGCCCTTACTCTCCGCTCGGTCTCATTTTTGTTGCCATGTGAATCATTGTCTATCTTTCTAACTGAGGAGTGTGCCTCTAGCCTATTTTCGCGAGTAGTTCCAACTACTCGACTTGTACCGAAACCTATACCAGTTTAGCATTGCAGTGGCTCTTCGAGGTTTAAAACCTAAGCCCAAAATACCTGGTTCTCTTGTCTATGCATTTGGGTTTCCAATCAAGACTCTAATGCACAATTGTAGGAAATACATAAAGTATGTGATCAAAACATAAGACTTATGAAATGGCTAATGCAAACCGGAGCTTGCCTTGCTGCTGGTCGTAAGATAATTGTTCTTCCTGAGTGATAAAGTCCACAACCTCAGGGCCTTCTTCGATCCTAGCGACTACACGAAAAGGAAAAACGATGCGTGTCAAATTTGAATGCATTTGAGTTATTGTGATAATGTGAAGACTATAAGTATAGTTATACAATCCTATTGACTCTGAAATTTTTACTGTGATTTTGAGATAACCTAAACAGGGGCTTGACCAAATTTCATTTGAAACAAATCTCATTTGATCCCTGCACAAATAAATGTTTGTTTGGCCATAATTAGAGCTCTTATGGTGCTCTAGGGTTTTTCATGGAACAAGCCATGACTTTCTGGAAACTAGTTTTTTAGAGTGTTCTAATGGAATTGGTTTCATCTAATTTGGAGCATCCTAGCAAAATATATGAGCTAAACAAGTTCAGAGAAAATCTGAAAAATGTTTCTGGACATTTTTCTTTTTCTCTGGTCCAGTTTCCTAAATCACTCCATTAGGTGGAGCAAATGAGCTTGGATGGCTCTGAAATTTTTATTGTGTCTCAGGGGTATTACAAGGAATATCCTGGAAAATTTTCAGAATTTTCCACTAAAGGGATCTCCAGTTAAAAGTCTCAACAATTTAAATTTTGGAGAATTAATTCTGGAGAAATATAGGTTTTCATGGAGTAAAACTTTGTTTTTTGGAAATTACTCAAAGAGCTGAATCCAAAAAAAAATTGGTTCACTCGATTTGGACATTCCTAACAAAAGTTGTGTGTGTTTGAAGTTTGGGAAAAATCTGGAAATTAGAAAATCCGAGATAAGTTTAAATGTCTGACTGTGGGGTCCCTGGCGTTGTGTCACTCTCTGGTGCATTGGCACACGGGGCCACAGAGTTAAATACTCGTAGCCACACTTCGATCCCGAGCCACAGAAAATCTGGCGCCCGGATAACCGAGGCTGACACGAGGGGCCCACGGGTTGTCTTCAACCTCACGCTCCCGCGCTCAGCCGCCGCCCCCTTCTCCGGAGGGGCTTTGTCGTGCACGAAGCTTCACGATTTTGGCCGCCTCTTCCTAATCCCGCACCGGGAACACGGTGCTGGCCTTAGCTCGACCCGAGGACAACCGGAGCATGGCCGGCGACGAGCGGCGGCTTCGGAAGAACTTAGGCCATGTCGGCCGGACTCCCTAGCACCCCAAAAGCTCGAGCAAAGGGTCGTACAGCAGCAGTGCACCCTGGGAAGATCGGTGTGAACTCAAATGAGCTCAGAAACTGCTCTAAATAGCATGTCACCGTGCGATCTAGGTCAAAAATCAGGAAAAATTGCAAAACTCGGAGAACAGTGGCTAGACTCGATGGTTCTCCAAGGTTTCTGATCCTATGAATACTCACATGGAGATCTAAAAGTAGTTTTCTAAGTTTGGTGATAAGTGGTGCGACGTGTAGCATGAATTTTGCAAAGTTGGCCGGCGGTCTCTTTTGTACCCTGGCGCAAAAACGTTAAATTCCGGCGAGAGCAGCCCATGGCATGCAGCCGGAGCTTGTGGTGAAGGAAAAGGAGACCTTAACGAACCCTTTGATGTTCACAGTTCGGGGAAAGAAGGGCTGTGGTGGCCGGACGATGCGTTCTCGTGGCGGCGGCTCGGGTTGAACCGAGGAAGAAGAAAATGGCTCGGAGAAGCTCGAGGAAAGTTGGTCACGGGCTGGAACCAGTGTGAGAACATCGAGGAAGGGTCGGCGAGCTCGTTTGTGGCCTCAGCTCGGCGTGACAGCCACTAGCTCGGCCGGTCGATTGTGGAGCAGGGAGCTTGGGCGTGCGGCGCTGTTCTTTCGCGCGAGAGCGAAGCAAGACGCGTTGTGAGCGTTGAAATGGTCTGGATAGCAGTCAAGTACAGGGTAAAGATGCTGAGCGGCTGGTCTCTAGCACGCGAGAGTGAAGCAGGAGGTGGCCGACAATTTGCTCTCGGTGGCGCGTGCGTAGGAGGCCCAAAGAATGGAGCAACCGAGTCTTCAGTCGGTTAGATCACCTGCATGGCTGACAGGAGGGCCCCACCTCTCTAAATTGTCCTCAAAATTTAAATTCCTACTGCTCTAAATATTAGGGACCTCAATACCCTTGGCATTTTGATTAAACCACCAAATGCCCATTTGAATTTGAATAAATCAAAGTGTGAAATGGTTGGACTGAATTTGCAGCTATTGTGAACTGAAATCCAAATTTGATTTGAATTTAGCCGAAATAGCTCATGTTAAGATCAACTCCAAATGGAGTGAAAATTGGTGTGTGAGCTCATAAAAATGTGTTGAGTGTGAACATGAACCCCACTTTTTAATTGATGGGATGAAAGGAGTTTGAATTTGAATTTTAGTTCAAACTAGCCTTTTAATAATTGTACCTAAAAGTACCTCAAAAGGTTTTAGATTAGGGTAAAATTTTTCATAAGCATTCCTGACCAAGTTTAGGAGTTAATCATATGCTCAGCCCCTATATGATGCATGTGGAAAATACCCCTTTTTGCATTTTGTGAGTTCATATCCTAATAAATCTATCTATGGTGGTTACTTGATCTTCAAATGTGTTCATGTGAGTACCACAAATGAAGTGAGGTGTGGGTGTGATGAACACTTTTAGCAAGTGAAAAACTCGGGCCCTTAAACAGAGCGTCGTTACATAATGTATAACAAGTATGTTAGTTTTTCCACCTTAAGTATCTACTACTATAATAGACCTTATGTGGGCATAGTGACTAATCCTCACTTGACTACTTCTATGTTTTCAAAATAGGCTCCTTTTGAGTGTGCTATTCCCACGGCGGCTTTGATACCAGTCTGTGCGGACTGGGTCCACACATGCCAGGATCGCAGAGGATGGTGCCGTGCGATGCAGCACCAAACAGCAAACATGAAAAGAATAAGAGAAACATCCAAACTTTTATTGATATAAACAGCGGAAGTCTTTTACTATACTTAATATACAGCGGAAGAATATAAACTCTCAGCCTAGCTATGCAAGTGCAGCCGTCAAGCCCGGGGACGCTACACACTAGCAGCACACAGATGGTGATCACGACGGCGTGCAGGGCTCCCACTCTGTTGTGTTCCCCGACGGCGGCATCGCCTCATCCTCAGACCCTTCTTCATATGTCTCACCTGCAACGACTTAATATAGCAACCTGAGCACGATGGCTCAGCAAGACTTATCCGACACACCAAAATATGAAACTTTACATGCAGGGATACTTAACATAGGAAATGACCTTGTAATAAAAAAACTCGCCTACATGTTTATTCTTACTTTCATGATTATTAGCAACAGATTAGGAGTTCATAAAAAGTAACTTTAGTGAGCACATTCTATAGCAATCATGGTTGTAACACAATAAGAATTCAATGCATCATATTCTTCTGGCCTCTTTCATATTTACTACGTCACAGTGCAGTGCACAAGCGGTGCTCAAATAACCGCGAGGGACGGTGATTGCAAACAATAGACACCTGGATAACACGTCACATACACCCATTTCAGAAGTGTAGCTAATCACACTTCCCTACTCTGTTGTATGCAACAACCTTTCAAAGGAAGCCCAAATGCCAAACTAGTCCTTCCATAATGGGCAGGAGGTTCCCGCGCGGAGCGTGTCTGTGCCTGCCGGCAGATTTACACCTTTCTGCCCTCAAGTCACTCCTATAAAACGGTAGGGTATGCCTCGACACCCAGGTTAACCAATTACATCGGTTTTCTGGTTCCCATATAGCCAGTATGCATCCGGTACGGTTCAAACTTGTCCAGCAGGGCCGCACACGGATCAGTGTTCAACCGACACCAGCAGGGCTACGCACATGAGACCTCGTCTCATTGCATCCTATCCCACTGCTGGGTCTCAATATCTTACTCATCAACCATTCTTTGATCAACTCAATCCCGTGTGATAAAATCCTATCTCACGAGTAGATTCCAACAACTCGACTTCTACCAAAATCCTAAAACATTAGCATGACATTTTCTACTCATCGAGCTGTAGGCTACCTAATATTCCATAGGATTTGAGGTCATGCAAGTGGAGTTTCCATCACCTTAATTCTAATGCAAACATCTCATCCTAGACATAAGTGATACAAATCAAAACACTGCAAAAGTAATTAATTGCAAACCGGGGCTTGCCTGGTTGCAAGTCAAAGGGGAAGTTAGCTTTGGGAGGAATACTGTCCAAGGCCTCCGTAGTTTCCTCGATCTTGGTCACTATATGATATGCAACAATGTATATAAATAAGTGATATTTAGATTATAAGAAGGAAGCTTCTAAGTACAGTTACTACAACTAATGATTCTTAATTGTCTGGTATTTCTACAGGATAGACTAGATGTCCTGGGGAGGAGTTGGGCCAAGAACGAGAAAGTTTCATGAAATCTTGTTGGTTCTAACCCTCCAACAAGTAATTGGATTCCCTAAATTTTGATCCTAAATCTGTAGCTTTGACATGGCTAACAGTGAAAAATATAATTATAGGGGGTCTCCCTGGTTCTAGCAAAAAATGTTTCATAATTTTCCGAGCTATCCACAGGGAGAAATGGATTTTACAAGTTGGTGAGAAATTCTGAAATTGGTTCTGTTTATTTTTTAATTTTCAATGAACACTGGAATTTGGAGGACTATTTGACCCAGTAAATAAAGTCCAATGAACTTGAAATCTTTAATGATGGTCAAGGGTAATTGAATAAGTGTTCTGACCAAAATTGGGAATTTTCCCATTAACAGAACAGTGGTAATTAATTCCCCAAGCAATTAGCTCAAAGGAATTAATTATAGAAATACTGGGACTTTCATGTTTAGAAAATTGCAGCACTGCAAAATTTGGAACATGATGAGTATACCAGAATTTACTTGGAATTTTTTGAGCAATTCTACTAGGAGTAATTTAATTTAGAAGATGGACTAATTTGTGGAATTATTTGCTAACAGAAAACTTCAAATAATTGCACCCCGGGCCCACTGATTTAAAATGGACCAGTGGAATCGCAGCCACACCCGGGTCCACGGGATTTAACCCACGCAGCTGCAAAGGATCCCGTCCCAACCCGATCACGTGAGGGAAGAGACGCTGAGAGGTGGCACCGTCCCCCCCCTTCGTCTACCTCCCACCCGGAATCACATTCTCGGCTGATCGGATTCACGAGACTCGCCACCTGGGGGTTTTCCACCACACTGAACACGATATGGGGTCGGTTGGGTGTGACAGTGGCTGGAACAGTCCATGCACCGGCGACCATGTCTAACTCCCCTTCGGCGACCTTGTTCTCACTCGAAAATTGACCTTTCGAGCTAGAGTTTGATCCAAAAGCACCAGTGAATCATGGCTGACGCCGACCTGCATCCCAACCTCCGTGAAAACCCCCGTAGATGGGACCTCACCGGTGACCCGAGCCCGCAAAACGGTGGCGGCGAGAAAACTCAGTTTTCGGCACCTCTACGTGATCATTTGGACGACTAGGTCTTCAGATAAACTCACAAGAGTGTGGGAGAGCTAACGTGGAGCTACTTGGATCACGATGAATTTCCACGAAGATCTCTCGGTGTTGTAAGGAACCGCCAAAACTAAACTTCAAAATTCGTCGTTTAGGGAGCAAAGACCTACGAGCTGGCGCAGGGTGAGCAACTAGGCTGTGCTACAAACCTCACGATGTCATTTCTTGTACGGGAGATGCTGTGAGTCATCGGGTGAACGGTGAACCGAGGGGGCGTCGGGCTTCGGACTGCCGAAGGAAATTTCGCCGCGAGCTCTTGCAAGCTGAAGGTTGACTGCTCTTGTGTTGAGGACATCGAGGATGATCTCACGTCTGCGTTTTTCTCGGGGTTTGGCACGGCCTAACATGCCGGTTCATGATCGAGCTCAGAGGCGGCGCGAGCTCTGTCATTGGTGGGAGAACTTCTTCACGCGCGCTCGGTGCTCAGGGCTCGGGGAAGCGATGAACACGTGTACTGCAGGGTTTTGTGGACTTGGCTGCAGCTCAATACGTGGAGGAGGCGAGTGTGAGGTGGAGGGCACGTTGGCAGAGTTTGCCTCGACCGGCCGTGCGTCAACCAGCTCGGTGGATCTCGATTAAAAGCCGAGAACCAACTAAGTTCAAATGTGTGGCTGACCTGCAGGTTCCAAATCACCTAATTTGCAGCTGATATTTCCTCCAAATTAACAGCTTTGCTTCCTCCCAAAGTCATGTGTTTGAATTTGAATTCCAATGAATTCTGTTTTGGTTGTGGAATTTGATTTGCATTTTGATATTTGAATTTGAACTAAGCTTTGAATTCCTCCTCTTCCATTGATTCAAATACATAGCAACCCACATTCAAATTGTATGAATTTTGGCACAGGTGCTATTTCAAATGTGGTGAACACATTGGTGAAATCCAGTTTGCAATTTCACAAACTTTGGGTAAAGTTTATATTTGAATTTGCACTAATATCATATGTGCATGACTAGTGGCAAAAGAGTTTAAAATTTTGATTTTCCCACACATTTTTGGTACTAAACCATCCGTGTAAAAATGGGCTTTCACACTAAGCTTAGCTAACACTTTCCAGCATCATCAAGGTAGCCCCGAAACATAACGGGTTAGTCTTTCCATGATTATGTGATAATCATAACTCTTTAACCTATTTTTTCCCGTCCTGACATTAACGGCTCGTCTCAAGCTAGCATTGTAACCATCGAGGAATTTCAACCAACTCAGAACTTTTTTCTTCTATTTAGGTTTAAGACAGAAAAAAACACGTGGTTTACCACCACTTTCAGAGAGCTCAGGCGTTGGACGATTACAATGCTCTACCAAATCCTTTTGAGCCTTTATATTGTCTTTTTTTTGCGAGGCATATCCATGCACATGCTTATGATGCATTCGCCATGTTACGCTCCTAGTGCATGACATCAATATTATGCATTAAAATCAACGACTTGACGTACAAAATTGTGTACCTCTCTGTAACCTATAAAAAAATCCCGAACGATCTTTATCTACCATAAGTTTCTCCAAAATATCAGTAATTTCTGACCAACTTAAACGCTTCGGCGGTCTCTTTGTCACAATAGTGTTCTTTTTAAAAGAATTCTTCTATTGTCTAAACACGTGATTTTGTGGCAACTAACGTCTATGACAATCAAAGTAGCAGATCTTGGCACCATGAGTAAGACAAAAACAATCCGTGTCTGAAGCACATATCGGACATGTCAAACGTCCGTGCATGCTCCAGCCAGCAAACATGTCGTATGCCATGAAATCATGGACCGATCACAAGTATGCAGCTCGAAGGTTGAATTTCTGCTTCTTGTAACAGTTGTACACTTTGACCCCTGTCCACAACCATTTCAACTCTTCGATTAGGGGTTGCAACATCACGTTCAGGTGCAAACTAGGATAATCCAGTGCAGGTAGAATAGGACAAAGGAACATGAACTCATATTTCATACAAAGAGCAGGTGGTAGGTTGTACGGAATAGCAAAAACGGGCTTACATGAGTAAGGTGCGTTGTACTAAAAGGTGAGAAGCCATCTGTCGCTAACCCAATGCGAACATTTCTCGCATCACTAGCGAAGTCTGCATCGAAGCTGTACAGCGCTTTTCATGTCTCACCATCAGACGGATGCACCATTACTCAATTGTTGTCATGCACAACTTCTTTATGCCACCTCATGTGTCTAGCAGTTCTTTTAGAGAGGAACAATCATTTCAACCAGGGTGTGACGGGCAAGTAACAAAGTTATTTATGTGCGACTTCTATCATCACCTTGTCACCATCATCCTTAACAACTTCGACAAATCTTGATTTACCACACATTAACCACTTGTTCTCTTTGCCATACTCTTTCTAGAAAAAGCATGCAGTTGTCTGAGAACACATCAGTCATCTCATATCTCATATCAGAAAGCATTTTCTTTGACTGGTACATGTCTCTAGACACTTTATGAGGCTTTGTAAGAATATCGCTAATCAATTTGACAAGATCGTTATAGCAGTTATTTGAGAAAAAGTACTTAGACTTAATTGTCGTAAGTCATGTCATGAAAGAAAGGAGGGTCACTTTTGTGTGCTCATGTAGTGGCTGAGGCTATGAGAAGATTGAAGAACGCTTCAACCCATAGAATCAAATAAAACATATAATTAATAATTGAAATAACTAATACACCTAATTATACAACTAATTAAACAACAAATTAAGCTAAATTCAAGTTACAACTAAAATAATACTAATAATAAAGCTATTTACAATTTGCATAAAATGAAAAACTAGTTAACCTCCAAATTCCACTAAAAACATATAACACATAAAATTAATGATTAAACTTACTATTGAAACTAATTACACAACTAATTAAACTCCAAATTACACTAAATTCAATTTACAACTATTAAACAAATTATGACTAATTAAACAACAACAAAAAATTACTTGCAGTGGCGAGCCGCTGGCGACGGCTCTGGGCATAGTGGGGCCGGCGAGCTCAGGCGGTGGCGTGGGGCGGGGAGGCGGCGTGTAGTGGCAGCGGCGGTAGAGTAAAGTGCGCGGGCCGTGAGGCGGCCCAATCGTAAACAAGTGTAGTTTGCTAATTTACGACGGTCGTGGCACTGGATATCGTAAATATACGACGGTCCTAAAATGACCATCATAAATAAGCTTTAACTTACGATGGCCGGGGAGTGGCCATCGTAAATAATCTATAACTTATGATGGTCTATTTTAGCCATCATAAATAAAATTATTTACGACGTCTAACTCTAAAACCATTGTAAATAAATGTAGCTTTCTGAGTGCGTGAGCTGCGACACTCCTCCCAACCTGCTACGGAAGCAGCCCGTGAGGTTCATTGATCGGAGGGGGCTTGGCGCCCTATGCGACCTAGGCTTGAGGGAGCAGATGAACACTAAGATTTACGTGGTTCGGGCCGCCGGAGCGTAATATCGTACATCCACGGGGTGCTTGTTGAATTGCTTGCTTGCGTGTGCTTGTGAGGGCGGAATTGGGCACTGACCAACCCTCTAAGCTCCCCTGTTCGTGTGTCAGGTGACGATGAAGACGCCGTCTTTTCGTCGCATCTTCTCATCCTGCTTGGGCGGATTCATGCCGTTGGGCGGCACTGTACCGCTGTCGCACCTCGCTGTCCCGTCTTGTCATCGTAATGGCGATCAGGCATAGGACGGAGCTGTGTGTGGTGCGCCATGCTTCTACGGTGCGAGCCTTGAATGCTAAGCCTGACAGTGCACTTCCTCCTTGACTTCGTTGACCCACGGCCCACGACGCACCTCACCTCAGCGGGGAGGCTCGCACCGGAGCCCAAGGAACATTTTAGCTCCGGAGCCGTCCTCAGCAGGGAGGTGGCTCTGAGCCAAGGGACACATGGCAGCTCCGGACCTCACCTCAGTGGGGAGGCTCGGACCGGAGCCCAGGGCACGTGTCGGCTCTGGAACTCAAGCACACGTGGCAGCCCTAGGGCTGACCTCAGGGCCGAGGGCACGTGGCTATGGCAGGGCCCGCCTCAGCAATGAAACGGGGCCCAGACCGTATTTTACCCTCTACGCGGTGCTGACCTCAGGGCCGAGGGCACGTGGCTATGGCAGGGCCCGCCTCAGCAACGAAACGGGGCCCAGACCGTATTTTACCCTCTACGCGGGGTACCTAGTCTGCAGGGAACCAAAAGTAGCCATCATAAATTTAGCTTTTTTCTGTAGTGTGGGGTGTTGTCTTGATGCTCGTGCCTCGTTGGATCTCTAGGTGAAAACTTAATCCACTTATGGATAGACATTGGTGACGTCTTTGACATCTCATAGTCTTGGAAACATCATTTTAGAGATTAAGAGAAGGTCTTGCGGCTATGCTCTTCATTTGCGGTGACCTTCTATATGGTTGGAGGACTCATTGTCTTCATGTTATACCTCCAATGGGTCTCTCTTGTGTTCATGTCTATGCTCAGATGCAGTTGCCGAACTGATAATTCGTCTCGCTCCCTTCATTGACGATGATCTAGGTTGGCATCATTATTCGTTGTTTCTCTATCTTGTCGACGACTATGAAGGATTGATTCAAATAGCTAATGGTTGGATCCACACATCACAGGTTTGTTGGATATATGAATGATCTTTATATGATGATAGATTAGTAGAAAACACTTGTAGATGACGAGAAAACTCACGATACACTAGATGCATGTGATATTTAGTATAGACATTTGTGTACTAAATTTATATATTTCTCTATATTTTAAATTTATGTAATAGATCATACTGTGTGCCGACACTAAGCTGGAATGTAATTTCATTCTTAAAAAGATTTCTTACTTTAGTGTTTCATAAACCCTTTTACTTTTCACCCACCAAGTAAGCGCATCCTGTGCACACGCGCACACAGAGCCAAAGAGAGATCACGCGCGAGAAGCCCCACGGTGTGTCCTCGTGTTCTGCCCCTAGCTCCTGCGTTATCTAGTGGTATCCTAAGATCTGCAGTCGCATGGAGGGTGCTGCGGCGTCAGTGCCTCTTCCTCCTGCTCGGAAAGTGCGTATGCTGGCCCTGCTTCTCCGGCGCACGGCCGGATCGCTGGCTCGACGAGCTGCATCTGGTGAGTCCATGGAAAAGAGCCCAAAGCATCCATGAGCTTCTAGTGAATGAGTTGTCAGCGTTTGGATTTTGGAACTCTGATTAATTTTGCCGTTTCATGAACGCAGACGGAGTGCGATACGACTACAGAGCTTACACTGAGGTACGAGTTCGTGATCACTCCCTGACTTCCTCCCTCCGTCTGAATGTGTTTCCGTCTTTCTCTTCAGTGCAAACCTCATCCTGAGCCTGCTCTGTACAACGGTGGCATCCTTGGTTGCTCGAGCAAAGTAACAGATTTCGGAACCCATGACGAAGGGAACTACTCCCCAGCATTTGTGCTCTATAACATGTCCGCTGCAACCGCCTACAGCTTCTCTTGTGAGTTAAACACTCAATGCATCTCCCTGAAGTTCGTTTTTTTCGATATGGGAGTTTTAGTCATCATTATGTGAATTATATCAAGGTGATATATTTTCTATGAAACACAAATAAAAAAGCCGACTTCTCTAAAGTTCCTGTATCAGTCACTTGCTTTAGTGATCAAGTTACCTCCTCAGTTCCTAAATTGTTATCGTTAGGATAACGGTTTTAATCAATTTTTAACTATATTTATTATCATAACAATATTAATTTAAAAAAGGTGAAATAGGAAAGCTTTGGAGCTAGTTGATTTTTGTTAAGTGGCATGGATTTTTCCCATTCTCAATGCAACGAGAAAACATAGTACCAATGGTGACTGAACATTTCACTAGTACTACCGTACATGCTTTTCCGACAATTTTAGTAGAAGTGTAGTTTTCAGCTTGTTTTGTTATATATACTACTTCCTGCGTCCTAAAAGAAGTGTAATCTGAAAATTAATTAAGTCAGTTCATTTTAAGTTTAACTTAGCTTATAGAAAAGAATACAAATATTTAGAACATAAATTAGTATCATTAGCTCCATCATAAATTATATTTTCAAAGTTTATTTATTTGATGTAGTGCAGGCTGCTACTTTTCTCTAAAAACTTTGTTAAATTTAATTTACCTTGACTTTAACTAACTCTAAAACGTCAAACTTATTTTGAGATGAGGTGGTAGTAATTATTAGTTGGTTTATCGTATCTTATTTTTCTCCTTGCTTTTTCCATTGTTTTGGTAATTTACTTTGTTGGCTTCCGTTGATGCTGGGAATAAATTTTTTCTTTTATGTTATAAGAACAAATAATACTGAATTTAGCCAATAAGAAATAAAATATATGATGGACTGATAACAATTGAGTCTGAAAAATTCAGATCAAATAATGAATGATGAAAGATTCCGCAGGAACAAATACAAATGGTAAAAGGAGGAATATGCAAAAGTGGTCACTTGTTTTTTCCTAATGCTCTTATTTTAGGAAAATGTTTATGCAAAATACGGCTTTTAGCAGAAAAAATAGGGTCCATGAGACTAGACGACTAGTTCCGTTTGACACTCTCAATCTATCTTTAGACATGTATAAACATTCAACATGGGAAGAGTCATATAAGCTGGTTCTATGTATTCCACTACAAACACATCTAACTCGAAATCTGACATCATAAATTGTTTAATCCGGTATACATCGCTTCATGCAAACCTTACCCGTATATGTTATTAATTAACCAGTCAAGACTTGACGGAGGCGTAAAAAGACACATTTGCTTTTCTTCCTCCTTGGATCGTGTTCTGTTTATTTTTATTTTTAGTTTTGCAAGCAATCCGTGGCGAACCTCGCCTTGATGTAGAGTACCCGAGCTGAACAACGCGGATGGGTGGCAAGAGAGCCGGATCTAGTCGACTCCAGCCGGAGCCGAGGGAGAAGCAAGCTCGACGACCTTGAGCTCGCCGGCAGGAAGCTCCGTCATGTCCTATCGCACGTGCCATAGAGTAGAGCTCAAAAGTAACAGCGCCATGCTCCGTCTGGCAGACAAGACACCAGAGGCTTATATATATATATATATATATATATATAATGAATTGTGTATTGAAGTGTACCCATCTACAACCAATGGCCAACGGTTAAGATTAGATTAGTTGGAACACTACAGAATTGCGAAAATAGACGACGGCCAAAAACCATCGTCTATAAGATTATTACCGTCGTCAATAAATTATTAACGACGGTAAATGGTTATAGACGGTTCCTGGCCATCATCGATAACTAGTCGTCAATAAGTCTATTGACGACGGTAACCGTCATCAATAAACTTATTGACGATGGCTAAAACCAGCTGTCGCCAATAAGTTTAACGAGCGACGTGGCTGTTCAGGAAACTTATAGACGACGGCTAGCAGTTGGCCGTCGTTAATAAGTTCTATTATAGACGACGGTACAACTGGCCGTCGTCTATAATTGTGGCTTATAGACGACGGTACAAGTAGTTGTCGTCAATTATTGTGGCTTATTGACGACGGCCAGCACAGTCGTCGTCAATTATTATGGCTTATTGACGACGGTTGTGCTGGCCATCGTCAATTATTATGGCTTATTGACGACGGTTAAGTACCAGAAACCGCCGTCAATAAGGATTGCAGATTTTTAAAAAAAAATAGAAAATACTGCTCTGGCTTCGAGGCCAGCCCTGGCTCGATGGCCAGATCACACAGTCATCAAAACAAAAATATCACAGTCATCAAAACAAGACGCATGCAACTATCCAACGCTACCCCGACCGCTACCATCGGAGTCCACGAAGTCGTCCTCGCGCTGTCGTCCAAACGCCGAATGTTGGGGGATGGAGTTTGTTGAGCCTGCATCGCCGATCTCTGTGATGTGCATGTATAGTTAGATAAATTAGAAGTTTAAAAATATGTATTTGACTAAATAAATTCATTACAAGTTAGAATTGAGCAAGTTAACAAATTAGAAGTTAGCTAGAATTGAGCAAGATCAGCTATTGAGCAATTTTGTACCTGTGTTCCTGTCATCGGCCCCTGTGGCAGCTGTATCAGTGGCGGCGCCCACTGGGGAAAGACAACCTGCTGTCCTGCGGCCATAGCCTACAAATTTGACGCAAAATATTATACATGTCACTCATATATTAGAAATATTGAGTATAATGGTCTGAATTTACCTGCATGGCAGCTTGCAACTGTAGCATGTATGAGTGTTGATACTCGTCCCTAGCTCTGAGCTCCGCTTCCTACCTCTCGTTTGTCAGTGGCAGCGCTTCCTGCGTCCTCTGGAGCTCCACCTGGACACTCTGGAGCTACAGATCTCGGCCCTGACTCTCACAACGAGAACATAGGGAACTCTACGCGTCCGGACAAGATTCAAGCCACGGTACGCTGACCTGCACACATTTGTTATTGGATGAAAACATTGATCAAAATCGGATAATGAAGCAAAGTAAAATAAACATTTCATACATGGGCACCGCACCTTACTGTACTGTGACCCAGAAAAAACTCGCTGAATGAAATCATCCATCTTGGTGAACCACTCATCTGAGTGACTGCCATCCCTTTTCCAACTAGTATACATCCAACTGCGGGCTTCAGCTATGTTTCAGGGTATACCTTCAAAGTAGACACATCATTATTAGTTTCATTTTTATGTTATGTCACCGCCCTACAACTAGTCAGATAGGTCCTAAACCCACCCAAGAGTGGCCGAGCGGGGCGTGCTCATGACAAGATGCGTGGTCCGGATCCGAACGAAATTTCGGCAGCATAACCCCGTTGTTGTCCAACTGCGCACCTGAAAATGGTGCAGCAGAGAACATCAGGGTTATACCGTCGAAATCTCATCCAGATCCAGACATGCGTCTAGTCACAAGCCACGTCCCCTCGGTCACTCCTGGGCTGTCCAGAAAGGGACAATTCCGAACCTGCACGTCTCACATGTGTATTGCATGTCAGACGTGCCGGTCCAAAATGGCTGACACATTTCTATAGGTTACATTACTCATTTTCATTCTTAAATCATTTACGAGAGAGGAAAGAACGAGATAGAGGGGCTCGAGGAAAGAACGGAAGGCATAGAGTTTGACTCAATGCCGACATCAGCGTAGAGTCATCCGCGGCGGGAATGGAGTAGAGCCTCCATTGCAGAACTTGGAGTAGAGTCATCCGCGGCTCCCACACTTGGAATAGAGCTTCCCTTGCCGGACCATCAGAGGCCGCTTCCACCGTCCACCCAAGCGCGGGTGATTGATGTCCACGCCATCGTCGTCCGCTTCCGTTCCATTTCGACGCATACATTACGACTACAACTGTCTATACGGCACGAACACATTTAATACGTGTCGTGCTGTTTCGGGTCAGACCGTGTCGGACCGTGTCACACCCGGTTTTTCCGAAGAACAACCGAGTGAATATCACATGTATGCCAGGATCATTTTCTCATACATGTGATGACAAATAGTGAAGCATCATTTATTACAAGCCAGGTGTCGAATATAAATAAGTCTTACATAGCAAATGTCTCGATGGACAATAATAAGTTCATCACAAGTAAATAAACTAGCAGCGGAATAATTATTCTTGTGGGCTCCATCACAGGCGTTGCCCGGGGGACTCCATGAACCTAGAAACCTTCTTCGGGTCCAAAGTCTTGATCATTAAACACCACCTCATTATCTTGACCTGAGCAGCAATATAAACCAACAAATATGCAAGGTTGAGTACCAATGGTACTCAACAAGTGTGGGAAAGTTATGTCATGCATGGCTCGAACAAGGGGAGGTTAAACTCATGGTTAAAGCACTACGCAATTAATACCTATCACCTTAGCTTATTAAGCACCTATATTACTACATAGGTGAAATGGTCCCAATCTCCCATCCCATCATCATAATCAAATAACCATAACATCATTTCCAATGTTAAGCTCCACGCTTAACATCCTCAACTTCCAAAGCCATCATAATCTAATCATGAATAAGTCCAAGCCGCTCTTGACCGTGAGCATGGCTGTCATGACAGTTTTGACTCTGCAGAGTTTGCACCACTGTACCCACATGTAGTGATTTCATCCCCTGTTGTCGGGTGGACTAAAAGAACCTCCATTATGCCAGTGGCTACGAACCACATTCACACTTCCCAGGTGTGTAGCCAGAAGATCACTACGAAGCCTTTACAAAGGGATTCCCGACGAGCGTGGGCCCACTAAGGTTTCACCCCTAACAGCATACAAGAGGCTCCAACCCCGCTGCAGTGGCCCCCTCTTGAGCCTTGCGGTTTATAAGGTAGTCCAGCTGACACCCACTCCCTGCACCATCCAACACCCATACTACGCCGGGGATACACCTAATTAATTGGCCAAGCTGCCCCATCACAGCATGTGGTTGGCACGGTAAAGCCAGGTTACATGCTCCATGAACCGGTCCTTAGGATCCACGCAAGTACTAAACACAAACCCGAGTCTCGTGCACCCAGCACCAACCAAATCATCCAACTTGCCTTGATTCCTACCTCTACATAACTCATAACATCTCATTCAAGAGTATGGTAAAATAAACTGATGATCTCATATCCCAAATATCCCATTCTAAGCATGGCTAAGCATAAGCATGTAAATAAATGACATAATAAAATAAATCCCAACCCAAGCTACAAGGAAACAAGATAATGCAATTCTAGGGAAACTTCCTAGCATGGGTTTCATATTTCAATTGACAATGCAAATGATTCTATCTACACATCCTAGCATAGGATCAAAGTGGTCAAGGACACTTGCCTCCTTCCTGCTGCTCTTGGAATGGGTAGTCCTGGTCTTGGAAAGGAAGAACTTGCTCTAGAGCAGGTTCTACTCATACCATCACACATAGCAAAAGAAAACAACAAGTCATAAGACATAGTTCACACTTCCACTTCATACAAACCACACATTCACATTTATGAAAGCCATTCACAATTCTATGTGTTGTAGTTACTCTATTTGTGTTGATTTTTGGCTTACTTGCACTTTTAAACATGTGTATATGATTTCTACTTTTGTATTCACATTTATGTTTGCATACTATATATGAGTTTCCAATTTAAATAAATTCCTTACATTCAATTACTACACCCTTTTAGCTACCAAGTATGCATGAAAGGTATTTTCCTACTCCATATATGTCTTCAGACCTTCTACCAACCCTAAACTGAATTCTTCATTTATCATTTTCTAATTATTTATACCTAGCTTGCTATATTTTCAAATTTATTTCCTATGCCTAAATGTGTACTTTATTATGAAAATAGTAAGACACCTCATCTAAACAGAATAGGTTTTAGGTCTAAAATATTAAATAATATATTTTTGAACTTCTCCTCTGATGTGAACTATTTTACATTTAGTTTACTAATTTTCAGAATTATTCTCTACTTAAAAATGTGTCCCTCTTACTAATAAATGTGAATAATCAATTAAACAGATTCATTTCAGCCAAAAATATATTTTTATCTCACTTCAAGGTTTTCCAAGTACTAGGAAAGTTTTTAATTTGAATTGAAAATATGTTTGTCCCATCTTTTAAATTTTAAATACTAACCACATATTCAATTTCCTAAATTTAATATCAAATAGGGTTAAAAAGGTAAACTCACCCCACTACAGGGTCTATAATATTATTTTAAGAATTTTCAGGGGTCTAGCTACACATAACAGAGGGGTTTTTCCTAATTTTTATTAAGTCCAGGGGTCAAAACTGATTTTTAAATGAATTTACATGATTTTCTGAAGTTCCAGGGGCTAGATCAGAAGTTTCCGGGCTAGCTCTTATTTTCCGAGAACCCCAGGGGGTAGCACGTAAGAATCCCGGCCTTTATAACGCAGGGCTGACGTGGACCGTCCGATTTAAAACAGACGGCTGAGATTATAACATAGAACCGGTACGCGGGGATTTAAACTCTACCGTGCGATTTAAAATAGACGGCGCACAAGCGGCCACGTCGCTCTGATCGAGCGCGGGCGACGCTGCTAGGTGGCGCACGGCGGCGGGAGGCGGCGATCTCGCCGGAGAGTTTTGGATCTTCGTCAATTCTTCCTAGATCTGTGATTTTATGGCATAGATCGGTAGAGGGGAGGTCGGGGATCTCACCTCGGGGGTTTTCTTGAGCTCGGAGGTCATGAAAAGCGATCGGCGACGAGGTCCGAGGTGAATTCACGGCGAGGCTCGTCGGCGCTGTGTTTGAACCGTAAATCACCGAGTTTTCTGCACCTGCAAGGTTCCCCGGAGGCGGTGGATCAAGACCAGCGAGTTAGATCAGAATTCCCGATCGTAGATCGAGCAGAATTCGCCGGAGAAGCTCGGGTTCTCACCGGAAGAAAAATCGGCGAATCGTGGGGAAAACGGGACGATGTCGGGGTTTTTATAGACGGGGAAGGGCGGCGTTCGGTTGTGATCGAGTTTGCGTCGTCCACGAACGAAATTCGGCTGGGATACGTGAGGATCCGGGGCGGTTTTGATTCGGGGTGAGAAGAGTCTGACCGAGCGCGGGCGCGAGCGCGAGGAGGAAGAAGGGTTGGCGGGCCCCGCGTGTCAGTGGAAAAGAGGGGGGCGCGCGGCTGCGGGCTGGCGCGGGAACAAATGGGCCGGCTGGTGGGTTTCGGCCCACTGGCCGGAGGGGTATTTTTTTCCTTTTCTTTTTCTTTTTCATTTCTGTTTTGAGTTTAATTTGAATTCCAGTTTGAATTTGAATTTTTGCAACACATGCAATACGTCCAAAAATTTTTAAATTCCCCTCTTAACAGGATTTTGGGGTGTTACAGCTCTACCCCCCTTAAAAGAAATCTCGTCCTCGAGATTGGTGATTCTAAGAAAACAATTCCGGAAATTGTACCTTAACCTCATCTTCTCGCTCCCAGGTGGCTTCCTCTTCTGAGTGATGCTTTCACTGCACCTTGCACATCCGGATTCTTTTATTTCTTGTGAGACGTTCCATTGTCTCCAAAATCTTGAATGGTTGCTCGGCATAAGACAAATCCTCAGCTACGTCAACCTCATTCATGGGTAACACCTCTTCAGGCGTTCTCAGACATTTCTTGAGCTGTGACACATGGAATACATCGTGCACATCCGATAGGCGAGCCGTCAATTCTAGTTGATACGCCACTTCGCCTTTCCTCTCCAGAACTTGAAAGGGTCTGATGTATTGAGGTGACAACTTCCCTTTCACCTTGAACCGACAAAGTCCTCGGATAGGGGACACCTTGAGATAGACATAGTCTCCCACGTTGAAAACGAGCTCTCTCCTCCATATATCGGCATAGCTCTTTTGTCGTGTCTGTGCTATCCTCAAGTTATTGCGAATTTCCCTCACTTTCGCCTCGGCTTCTTGTAGTACTTCGGGACCAAACACTTTACTTTCCCCCGTTTGGTTCCAAAACAGGGGAGTTCGGCACTTCCTCCCATACAAAGCTTCAAACGGTGACATCTTCATACTAGCCTGATAGCTGTTGTTATAGGAGAATTCCGCATACGGTAAGTTCTTGTCCCAACTCCGATTGTTTTTGAGTGCACACGCCCTCAGCATATCCTCAAGAATCTGATTGGTTCTTTCCGTCTACCCATCGGTTTGGGGATGATAGGCAGAACTAAAGTTCAGATGTGTTCCTATGGTTTCGTGTAACTTCTGCCAGAATCTTGAGGTGAATTGTGTCCCTCGATCCGACACTATCTTCTTGGGCACTCCATGGTAACACACGGTCCTTGACATGTACAATTTTGCCAATTTGGATCCGCTGTAGCTTTCTTTCATGGGGATGAAATGAGCTACCTTGGTTAGCCTGTCGACGATGACCCATATCGAATCATATCCTGATTGGGTCCTAGGCAATCCCACTATGAAATCCATGCCGATTTCTTCCCATTTCCATTCAGGCACTTTGAGTGGTTGCAATAATCCCGCGGGTCGTTGATGTTCCGCTTTCACCAACTGACATGTGTCACATAGGGCAACATGTTCCGTGACATCTCGCTTCATGCCATACCACCAATACCTGCTCTTGAGGTCCTGGTACATTTTCGTACTCCCAGGATGAATGGAATAGTCAGAATCGTGAGCCTCCTTCAAAATCAATTCACGGATCTTCTTTACTTCTGGAACACATATTCTTTTCCCGTGCCACACCGTTCCTTGTTCATCCTCTCTGAAACCAGGGGCTTTATTTTCCTTGATGAGTTGCCTGATTTCTTGTATCTTCTCGTCATCCTTTTGACCCTCTCGTATTTCTTGCTCTAGTGTGGAGTCCACTTCCATGGCGATGGCTTCACCACTATCCACAAGACATAGATTGAGCCTTATAACCTCTTCCTTCAATTCTGTAGGCATGTCCTTCAAGCTCAACTTATTGACCCGCACTTTTCGACTTAAAGCATCTGCCACGACGTTTGCTTTCCCAGGATGATAGTTGATGCTCACATCAAAGTCATTGATTAGCTCTAACCATCTCCTTTGTCTGAGGTTGAGATCTGGCTGTGTGAAAATGTACTTTAAACTCTTATGATCCGTATATATCTCTGTCCTCTTCCCCATCAAGTAGTGCCGCCAAATTTTCAACGCATGTACCACTGCGGCTAATTCTAGGTCATGTGTAGGATAGTTCTTCTCGTGCTTCCTGAGCTGCCGGGATGCATAAGCCACGACATGCCCTTCTTGCATGAGAACACATCCCAACCCGTTTCCAAAGGCATCGCAGTACACCATAAAGTTCTTCTGCATGTCTGGCATAACTAGCACTAGGGCTGTTGTCAATCTTTTCTTTAACTCCTGAAAACTCGTCTCGCACTGCGGCGTCCATGTGAATGTGATTCCCTTCTCCAACAGTTTGGTGAGGGGCCTCGAGATCTTAGAGAATCCCTCAATAAACCGTTGATAGTATCCTGCCAATCCCAAGAAGCTTCTAACTTCCCCGACATTTTCAGGGGTCTTCCACTTCTGTATATCCTCGATTTTGGCGGGATCCACGGAGATTCCTCCCTCCGAGATTAAATGTCCTAAGAAGGGAACTCTCTTCAGCCAAAACTCACACTTGCTCAACTTGACATATAGTTGGTGTTCTCTCAGCTTCTGCAACACCAACCTTAGATGTTTCTCATGTTCCTCTTCATCTTTGGAGAAAACCAGAATGTCATCTATGAAAACCACCACAAATTTGTCCAGATATTCCATGAATACCTTGTTCATGAGATACATGAAGTATGTCGGGGCATTAGTTAGCCCAAAAGGCATGACGGTGTATTCATACAGTCCGTACCGAGATACGAAAGTTGTCTTGGGAATATCGGTTTGCCTTATCTTAAGTTGGTGGTATCCCGACCTGAGATCAATTTTCGAGAACCCACAAGCTCCCCTCAACTGATCAAACCAGTCTTCAATGCGGGGTAATGGGTACTTGTTCTTGATGGTCACTTCATTCAAGGCACGGTAGTCTATGCACAACCTTTGGGTTCCGTCCTTCTTGGGCACAAATATGACTGGAGCTCCCGAAGGTGAGGAACTAGGACGAATATACCCCTTCTCCGTCAATTCTCTCAAATGATCCTTGAGTTCTCCCAGCTGTTTGGAGTCCATCTGATAAGGTCTCTTGTATATCGGGGCTGTTCCAGGCACTAGCTCAATTGCGAATTCCACTTCACGATCAGGAGGCATACCTGGCAACTCCTCCGGAAAAACATCGGGATATTCCCTGATGGTCCTGATCTCCTCCACTTTCACCTCAACTTGATTTAATTTAATGTCCCTCCTAGGCTCTTGTATTGTTATAAACTTTACTCTTGTGCCACTAGGGTGAGTTAGTTCCACCGTTCTTGTCGAACAATGGATGATTCCTTTATGTTTGGTCAACCAATCCATACCCAAGATAATATCTATCCTTTGTGAATCTATCACTATGAGGTTAGCAGTAAATACTACCCCATTAATGTCTAGGTTCACTTTGGGACACACTTGTCTTGTCCTTATTTCTCCACCTGGAGAGTTTACTGCTAGCATATGGTTCATTTGTGTTGTTGCTAGGTCATGCTTCTTAACAAACCCTTGGGCAATGAACGAGTCGGTAGCACCAGAATCAAACAACAGGGTTGCAATGTGTAAATTGGCAGGAAACTTACCAACTACCACGTCAGGTGCCTCTTGCACTTCCTCCATGGGGACGTGGTTCACCCGTCCTCTCATTAAATTCTGCTGTTGTGGCTGCGTGGGCTTCTTCTTTGGGCACTTATGGGCGTAGTGCCCCACTTTACCACAGTTGAAACATCGCACCCCAACCTTAGGTGTCTGGCCTTTGTTGTCTTGGGGTTGGTTTGGGGGTCCTTGTACGGCTGGTCGAGGTTGATATGTAGGGCGAGGCTGCTGTACGAACTGACGTTGTGGCTGTATTGGTGCTGCCGGAGGCCTGTAGTTCGGGTTTTACCCTCTTGATGTTGAGTAGGGTACCGCAGCACGGTTCGTCTGCCCTGCGGGTTGCTGCATCAGACGTGGGCGGGTGTTGCTCCCTGAGGCTTGGTGGGACCACCAGGCCTTCCTCTTGTTCTCATTTTCCAAGGCCTTCAGCTTCCTTTCTACCACAAATGCTCTGTCCACCATCTTTTAGAAGCTTTCATACTCGTTGGAGGACATTGCACACTGCATTTCTGCGGTAAGTCCTTCCACGAAACAGTCATGTTTCTGCTCATCAGTCTCTATATCCTGTGGAGCATAACGGGAGAGTTGAGTAAATTTAGTGAGGTACTCCCTCACAGTCATGTTACCTTGCTGCAACCCCAAGAACTCCTTCCTCTTTTTTTTGAGTTCACCCCTTGGTATGTAATGGTTGCGGAAGCTACGCTTAAACTCTTCCCAAGTGATGTTCTCAGGGTCATGATGGGCGGCCACGTAGGCGGTCCACCAATCAGCAGCAGGTCCATGCAATTGATGAGAGGCAAACAACACCCTCTCATACCCTTGGCACTATATGATCCTCATCTTGCTTTCAATGGTATTTAGCCAATCATCTGCCTCCAGAGGTTCAGCAGCACTTGCAAACTTTGGAGGTTGAGTTCCTAGAAACTCACTCAACCTTGGTTGGCATGGTGCAGCTTGTGGAGGTGGAACTTGATGCAAGTTGTCCACCACTTGAGTCAGGTTCTGGATGAGCTGATTTTGATTCTCAAGCATTTGGTGGATGGGATCAACTCCCTCACGGTGTCCACTCCTGTCTTGGCTCCCAGAAAGATGAGGGTTGCAGGCCTCATCATTGTTGTTGGCGGGGTTGGTAGCACGACCTTTTCCTCTTCCGGCCATCTAGCATGATCAACCAAATGTTAATTTAAAGTATTACGTATTATCTCACTACTTTCACTTGTTTGTACTTTGAAGTGTTGAAGCTTTGTTATACTTTTCTGAGGGTTCATATCTCACAAAAAATAAATGCACTATTATTTCATGTGGGTTCACACACCAAAGCAAAACGATCTGAAGACGAGGCTGTGGACAATTGCTCATGGCTTCCACAACTCACGTCACACACCAAGCACTAACACACCATTAACTAACGTAACGACTCGACTATTCGACATCTTGCTAACTAAGGAAAAAACTCTACACTACTCGTATCACTGAGTTGGCTCCTCGGGATCTTCCTCATTATTGCGGCTGCCTTCTAACTCCGCTTTGGGTGGGGAGGCTGCTGGTGGAGAAGTGCGACGACGCCTGATCGCCCGGCGATCTGGGGAGTCAGGAGTCCATGTATCATTCACGGTGACACACAGTTCATTTCCATCTCCTCTTTCTCCCGCCCTCAAGCAGGCTCGCAGCAACGCCTCCGTTTCCTTCAGGGTGTCCCGAACATCCTGAAGCTCTTGCTGACACTCCTGCAGTCGAGTGCTGAGCATAGCAGCATCCTCCAAGCACAAGTCCATGTGCTCATGGGAAGTTCCTTGCTGCACTGGCGGGTACTTATACTCCGTTGTACCACTCTCGCGCTGGAGGACATACATGTACTCAGTCATGTCCAGGTGTCAACGATAGATGTGACTCTGGCAGGTGATGGCCTCCCAGGTGACATCCTTCTCCGCATCGACCTGTGTCGCTCGACAAGCTGGAGAGCGGTGGATCTTAAGCAGCTGATTTTCGTGGATAATCCTCATCTCTTAACTCCATTCTTCCCTCTTCTCACGGATGGTCCTGGTGGAGCTATAGTGTATGATTAGCTTGCCCGTATTGCCGGCGGCTTGGAGCATACGTCGAAGACGGCGCAACAAGCCTCCTACTGCCATTCCATAGGAAAGGTACGTCACCGGACGGCTCTCCTGTCTTTGGGCAAGGGCAACTACGGGAACTCTCCCTCCTGTGGACTTGCGAGCGGTGCGAATCATGTGAACCATCTAAAACAGAAAGCATTTAAACTTAGGTTAGATAAACTTTTAAACAAAAATCCTATTTTGAATGAAAGTTGGGGTAAGATGAAGAAAGTGACTCCATTAAATAACACTTTTCAACACACACCTTGTAAAATAGTTTTTAAGAAAATAGGGCCCTTAAATACGTCCATTTCTACCTAGGTCCATGTTCCTACGGGCAACCTTGGCTCTGATACCACTTCTGTCACACCCGGTTTTTCCGAAGAACAACCGAGTGAATATCACATGTATGCCAGAATCATTTTCTCATACATGTGATGACAAATAGTGAAGCATCATTTATTAAAAGCCAGGTGTCGAATATAAATAAGTCTTACATAGCAAATGTCTCGGTGGACAATAATAAGTTCATCACAAGTAAATAAACTAGCAGCGGAATAATTATTCTTGTGGGCTCCATCACAGGCGTTGCCCGGGGGACTCCATGAACCTAGAAACCTTCTTCGGGTCCAAATTCTTGATCATTAAACACCATATAAACCATCAAATATGCAAGGTTGAGTACCGATGGTACTCAGCAAGTGTGGGAAAGTTATGTCATGCATGGCTAGAACAAGGGGAGGTTGAACTCATGGTTAAAGCACTACGCAATTAATACCTATCACCTTAGCTTATTAAGCACCCACATTACTACATAGGTGAAATGGTCCCAATCTCTCATCCCATCATCATAATCAAATAACCATAACATCATTTCCAATGTTAAGCTCCCCGCTTAACATCCTCAAATTACAAAGCTATCATCCTCTAATCATGAATAAGTCCAAGCCGCTCTTGACCGTGAGCACAGCTGTCATGACAGTTTTGACTCTGCAGAGTTTGCACCACTGTACCCACATGTAGTGATTTCATCCCCCGTTGCTAGGTGGACTAAAAGAACCTCCATTATGCCAGTGGCTATGAACCACATTCACACTTCCCAGGTGTGTAGCCAGGAGATCACTACGAAGCCTTTACAACGGGATTCCCGACGAGCATGGGCCCACTGAGGTTTGACCCCTAACAGCATACAAGAGGCTCCAACCCCGCTGCAGTAGCCCCCTCTTGAGCCTTGCGGTTTATAAGGTAGTCCAGCTGACACCCACTCCCCGCACCATCCAACACACCCATACTACGCCGGGGATACACCTAATTAATTGGCCAAGCTGCCCCATCTCAGCATGTGGTTGGCACGGTAAAGCCAGGTTACATGCTCCATGAACAGGTCCTTAGGATCCAGGCAAGTACTAAACACAAACCCGAGTCTCGTGCACCCAGCACCAACCAAATCATCCAACTTGCCTTGATCCCTACCTCTACATAACTCATAACATCTCATTCAAGAGTATGGTAAAATAAACTGATGATCTCATATCCCAAATATCCCATTCTAAGCATGGCTAAGCATAAACATGTAAATAAATGACATAATAAAATAAATCCCAACCCAAGCTACAAGGAAACAAGATAATGCAATTCTAGGGAAACTTCCTAGCATGGGTTTCATATTTCAATTGACAATGCAAATGATTCTATCTACACATCCTAGCATAGGATCAAAGTGGTCAAGGACACTTGCCTCCTTCCTGCTGCTCTTGGAATGGGTAGTCCTGGTCTTGGAAAGGAAGAACTTGCTCTGGAGCAGGTTCTACTCATACCATCACACATAGCAAAAGAAAACAACAAGTCATAAGACATAGTTCACACTTCCACTTCATACAAACCACACATTCACATTTATCAAAGCCATTCACAATTCAATGTGTTGTGGTTACTCTATGTGTGTTGATTTGTGGCTTACTTGTACTTTTAAACATGTGTATATGATTTCTACTTTTGTATTCACATTTATGTTTGCATACTATATATGAGTTTCCAATTTAAATAAATTCCTTACATTCAATTACTACACCCTCTTAGCTACCAAGTATGCATGAAAGGTATTTTCCTACTCCATATATGTCTTCAGACCTTCTACCAACACTAAACTGAATTCTTCATTTATCATTTTCTAATTATTTATACCTAGCTTGCTATATTTTCAAATTTATTTACTATGTTGAAATGTGTACTTTATTATGAAAATAGTAAGACACCTCATCTAAACAGAATAGGTTTTGGGTCTAAAATATTAAATAATATATTTTTGAACTTCTCTCTGATGTGAACTATTTTACATTTAGTTTACTAATTTTCAGAATTATTCTCTACTTAAAAATGTGTCCCTCTTACTAATAAATGTGAATAATCAATTAAACAGATTCATTTCAGCCAAAAATCTATTTTTATCTCACTTCAAGGTTTCCAAGTACTAGGAAAGTTTTTAATTTGAATTGACAATATGTTTGTCCCATCTTTTAAATTTAAATACTAACCACATATTCAATTTCCTAAATTTAATATCAAATAGGTTTAAAAAGGTAAAGTCACCCCACTACAGGGTCTATAATATTATTTTAAGAATTTCCAGGGGTCTAGCTACACATAACAGAGGGGTTTTTCCTAATTTTTATTAAGTCCAGGGGTCAAAACTGATTTTTAAATGAATTTACATGATTTTCTGAAGTTCCAGGGGCTAGATCAGAAGTTTCTGGGCTAGCTCTTATTTTCCGAGAACCCCAAGGGGTAGCGCGTAAGAATCCCGGCCTTTATAACGCGGGGATGACGTGGACCGTCCGATTTAAAACAGACGGCTGAGATTATAACATCGAACCGGTACGCGGGGATTTAAACTCTACCGTGCGATTTAAAATAGACGGCGCACAAGCAGCCACGTCGCTCTGATCGAGCGCGGGCGGCGCTGCCCGGTGGCGCACGGCGGCGGGAGGCGGCGATCTCACCGGAGAGTTTCGGATCTTCGTCAATTCTTACTAGAACTGTGATTTTATGGCATAGATCGGTAGAGGGGAGGTCGGGGATCTCACCTCGGGGGGTTTCTTGAGCTCGGAGGTCCTGAAAAGCGATCGGCGACGAGGTGCGAGGTGAATTCACAGCGAGGCTCGTCGGCGCGGTGTTTGAACCGCAAATCACCGAGTTTTCTGCACCTGCAAGGTTCCCCGGAGGCGGTGGATCAAGACCAGCGAGTTAGATCAGAATTCCCGATCATAGATCGAGCAGAATTCGCCGGAGAAGCTCGGGTTCTCACCGGAAGAAAAATCGGCGAATCGTGGGGAAAAACGGGACGATGCCGGGGTTTTTATAGACGGGGGAGGGCGGCGTTCGGTTGTGATCGAGTTTGCGTCGTCCACGAACGAAATTCGGCTGGGATACGTGAGGATCCGGGGCGGTTTCGATTCGGGGTGAGAAGAGTCCGGCCGAGCGCGGGCGCGAGCGCGAGGAGGAAGAAGGGTTGGCGGGCCCCGCGTGTCAGTGGGAAAGAGGGGGGCGAGCGGCTGCGGGCTGGCGCGGGAACAAATGGGACGGCTGGTGGGTTTCGGCCCACTGGCCGGGGGGTTTATTTTTTTCCTTTTCTTTTTCTTTTTCATTTCTGTTTTGAGTTTAATTTGAATTCCAGTTTGAATTTAAATTTTTGCAACACATGCAATACGTCCAAAAATTTTTAAATTCTCCTCTTAACAGGATTTTGGGGTGTTACAGGCCGGGCCCTAAACGGACCGTGTCGGGCCGGACCCTAAATAGCTTATGCTAGGCTGAGCCAGTCCGAATATTTATATAATAATTTAGCACTTCATCAATCAAAGCAATATTTAAACAATTATGCTACTAATCAAATAATTAATAAATAAAACTACAAATTAAACAAGAAATCAACTAATTAAATGATTTAAACACCTAATTATTCTATTGTCGAAACTAATTAAACAACTATTTAAACGATTTAAATCGACAATGAACACATGCAAACATATGCAACAGGAGGAGGAGGCGAAACTGCAACTGCTGGTCGTCGCTTGCCATATGCATGATAGGGTTGGTTTCGAAATGATGAAGCTGGTGGTGGCCTGCGCTGCACGTCCTTCTTCCCCGTCTTTCTGGACTATTCCTCGTTCCCCGATTTGACAATGGACGCATGTGCTCGTGGATGCTTTTGCTGATTGCACAGCGAGCTCGCATGTGCTCGTGGATGCTGTTGCTGGTTGCACAGCGAGCACGAGCGTCAGTAGTTTAGTCCAAGCTAGTTACATTAGCGCATCGGTAATAAAAAAGCATGGATATCAATTGGCATCTTCTAGAACAGGTTTTTCATTTTATCCAAGCTTCTGAAATAGTGTTAGATGATGGTGCTCGTGAATTTAATTTCTAGCTAACCAAAGCGGATGTGTTGCTATTAGAAGACGTGATCAGCATGGACACGTTGATTAAGCAGGTAGACACGGTCATGCATGTGTTGCCCCCTTTGCTAAACCCAAATATAACAATGCTTGCAGGAATAAGAGCCACAAGAAAAACGAACTGGTCTTCCAGAAAGAAAAGAAGGCTGTTCGGGAAGGTAGCTACCTATGTAATTAGCTTCTGATTAGTTTAAAGCAGCAAGGTTACATGACAATTGGCTCTCACAACGGCGGTCGGCGGCAGCGGGGGGAGGCGGTGGCGTACCTCGACAGTGCAGGGGCGGCAGCGTGTACCTCGACAGTGCGGTCCTCCTCCATGGATGACAGCGGCGGCGGCCCTTGAAGAAATCGAGGCGGCGGCGGTGGACCTCGGCGCGGTCCTCCTCGGTGGCGTCGGCGGTGAGTCGTCGTCTATAAGACCCGAGACCTTATAGACAACGGTAATAGATCAACATCACCAATAAATGACTTATTAACAACGGTGGAGTCTAGCCGTCGTTAATATTTTTATTGACGACAGTGTTGTCGTCAATAATTTTAGCCGTCGTATATTGTGTTGTTTCCTGTAGTGGAAGTAAAGGTAAGATATTAATATAAAGTTCTTTTTTAAGAACATTTCTTACATCTAGATTACATTTTCACCTCTCCTAATACCAATTGTTGTTGGTGATAGGTCGGATGACAATAAGTATTTATTACCATGTTATCACAATAAATCTATTTGACACTATATATATATATATATATATATATATATATATATATATATATATATACACATATCGAGTTACTTAGTTGTGTGTGGACTACCAGGTCAAGAACAAAGTAGTCCTTTGTATTATGGTGACGTAATAGAGGATCACACCATTAATAATTTAGTGACAATTGCTTATATGGTCTGTCATCAAAAAATTTCAGACCCTTATATGACTTATTACTAAAAGTGGGTTTATTTTTAGTGAAGAGTCATATAAGCCCCGGACACTGAAAATTGATTTTTAAGTGGCCACAAAAAAAGTCGTCATTAGAAATGAATTTCCAGTAATGTATATTGACCCTGAATCAATATCGATCACTATAGTGACGGGTCTCAAAACTTTTCTAGATGCCAGCTATTATAGTGAAAATAGAAATTATCGTTACAAATTATTTTTCAGTAGTGTGGGGCATGGCTGGTGTGGTATGGCCTGCTCGTGTGTGTTGCCGAGCGGGCGTGGCTTGGCAGCATGCATGGAGACACGTATCGGAGTCATTGTGCTGCTCCCTGGTTGCTTGGTGTTGCGTGCAAGCGAATGGCGATGAAGAGTACTGGACAGTCGACGGTTGAAGTCTGGTTGGGGTAGTCAGCGACATCACGGTGCACTCCGTCTAGTAACTCAAAAGTATCGGTGGTGGCAGTGAAGGTGGGTCTGTCGAGTGTTAGTATAGAAGTATTTTCATGGAGAGGATCATATTAGAAGTTGGAAATTTTTTCTTATTTTATTTTACATAATGCCATGTCCAACCTAGTGGTTGGGATTACATATTTATATCTAAGGCAGCAAAGCATATACCTAGATGCTAGTCTAAGATGTTATCCTACCAAAGGACTAATATGTTGTCCTAACAAGGACTGATATGTCGTACTCTTGGTCTAAGATGTTGTCCTGCTGAAGGACTAATATGTTGTCCTAACAAGGACTGATATGTCATCCTCTTGGTCTAAGATATTGTCGTGCTGAAGGACTAATATGATGTCCTAACAAGTACTGACATGATGTCCTCTTGGTCTAAGATGTTGTCCTAACAAGGACTAAAATGATGTCCTACCAAAGGACTAATATGCTGTCCTAATAAGGACTGAGATCCTGTCGTAACTAGGGGCCACACAGACCAAGAGTACAAGATTTATTCCATCATTCCTCCCCTAAGTCTTGTGGGAGAGTTGGACCATCCCGATCCTGGAGCAAAGCTCAAGGAACGTGATCCTCCCAAAGGGCTTGGTGAGCAGGTCTGCAAGCTGGTCCTTGGTGTTGATGTAGCACGCCTTGATGCTCCCTTCCTCCAAGCAGTCTCGGAGAAAGTGGTACCTCACCCGGATGTGCTTGCTCTGTTCATGAAAGACGGTGTTCTTTGCTAGAGCTAGAGCGAACTTGTTGTCCATCCTGAGTTCCACCGCTCCGGTGTCTTTGCCGAGGAGATCACCAAGCAGTCGAACTAGCCAGAGCGTCTGAGTCGAAGCGGTAGAGGCCGCTATGTACTCGGCCTCGTAGCTGGACAAGGCCACCACCTCCTGCTTGACCGACTGCCAGCTAATGAGGCACTTGCCGAGGAAGAAGAGAATCCCGCTCGTTCTCTTGCTAGTGTCGATGTCGCCGGCGTGGTCGCTGTACCCGACAAGGTGTGCCGCCCCAGGGCACCTCGGGTAGTAGAGGCCGTGGTCGAGAGTCCCCGCAACATAGCGGATGATCCTCTTCATAGCCTACTGGTGCTTCGTCGTCGGTCGCTGCATGAACCGACTGACACAGCCGATAGAGAATGCCAAGTCCGACCGTGTGTGGGCGAGGTAGCGAAGGCTCCCCACAAGACACCGATACTGCGTGGCGTACACCTCCTCCGTCGTGCTGTTTTGGCTCAGCTTCAGTCTCTCCTCCACAAGAGTGAGAGCTGGGTTGCAGTTTGTGAGCCTAGCCAGCTTAACAATGCGCTTGGCGTAGGAAGTCTGTCGAAGCATGATCCCAGAGTCGGCCTGGTGCACCTCGATCCCAAGGTAGAAGGTGAGAGATCCCAGGTCACTTATCTGGAAGGTGGATTTCATCGCTTCCTTGAACGCTGCCACCTCCGCATCCTTGGTGCCGGTGATCACCAAGTCATCGACTAGACACCCACCAGTAGGGAATTTCCTCCATTGCCCCACCGGTAGATGGCTGCCTCGTGTTGGCTTTGCTCGAAGCCCATCCCCTTGAGCGTGGAGTCCAACTTGCCATTCCACGCCCTTGGTGCCTGCCACATTCCATAGAGGGCCTTGCGCAGGCGCAACACCTTGCCCTCCTTGGCAGGAATCGTAAATCTCGGCGGCTAGTGCACATAGACCTCCTCCTTTAAATCACCGTTAAGAAATGCCGACTTGACATCCATGTGCGGAACCCGCCAGCCTCGTTGAGAAGCCAGCGCAAGGAGGAGTCGCACAGATTCCATCCGCGCCATGGGCACGAAGGCATCATCAAAGTCGATCCCCTCCTGTTGCACAAAACCGAGTGCCACCAAGCGAGCCTTGTGCTTGACGATGGCGCCTGCTTCATCCCTCTTCAGCTTGAACACCCACTTAAGGGTGATCGCGCGGTGACCATGAGGGAGGTCAGCAAGCTCCCAGGTGCGGTTGTTCTCAACCGCGTCCATCTCCGACTGCATCACGGCACGCCAATGTCGCGTGTCTCTCAACCTCCACGAAAGACCGAGGCTCGCCGTCGTCGCATGCAAGATGCAACTGCGCCTCCAGATCGCGAGGAACCAATCTCGACACCAACTGGCGTACGGTACCGCAACGAATCGCCGTCGTGGTACATGTTGATGCGCTCCTCGTCGTGGGAGAGCGGAGTAACGAACTCCACCGGGTTGTGCTCGACACAAGCTGGTGTCGGAGTGGACGTACCCGGAGGGATGGCAGTCGGTGCTGGAGTGCATGGGGTCACCAACTGTGGTGGTGGAGAGGTCGTCGCAGCCGAGGTCGTGACTAGGGAGCGTGGCACTGAAGTCTGTGGAGAAGAGCTGCCTACTCCCCCAGTTCCCTTGAAGTGGACATACTCTACGATGAAGCTGTCGTATGTCGGAGTCGAGCCGTCGTCTACCACCTTGTCCCATGCCCATCCTCGCCCTTCGTTGAACACTACATCACGTGTAGTGCGCACCCGTTGTGTTCCTTGGTCAAGAATGTGGTAGGCCTTCGAGCCCTCCGCGTAGCCAATGAACACCCCTGGAGTGCTCCTATTGTCGAGCTTGCTGATGTGGCCAAGCTCCTTGGCGAACGCGAGGCAGCCGAAGACCCGTAGGTGGGAGACTGTCGGCTTGCGCCCATGCCAAGCCTCGTACGGCGTCCTACCATTGAGAGCTTTGGTGGGGGAGCGGTTGAGGATGTAGACCGCCGTCACCACCGCCTCTCCCTAGAATATAGCCGGCATTCCCCTCTGCTTAAGGAGGGCCCATGCCATCCCCACAACCGTCTGGTTGCGTCGCTCGAAGACGCTGTTCTGTTGCGGGCTGTACGGCACGGAGTAGTGGCGCTAAACACCTCATCCGCGTAGTATGATGTGAATTTAGCCGCCATGGATTCGCCGCCGTTGTCTGTGCACAGCACGCGCAGCTTGCAGCCACACTCCACCTCCGCAATGGCCTGCGCGTGCCTGATGGCATTCGCAACCTCTCCCTTGCTGCCGAGGACCATCACCCACATGTAGCGGGAGAGGTCATCAACAAGCAGCAGGAAGTAACACCGTCCTCCCGGTGTAGCCGGTGTCACCGGGCCACACAAGTCCCCGTGCACGAGGTCGAGCCACTCCTTGGCTTGGAAGCTCGAGTGCTGGGGAAAGGGGAGCTGCCTCTGCTTTGTTACTACGTAGACATCGCAGAACTTCTCCACATGGTCAAGGCATGGAAGGCCCCGTACCATCTCCTTGGCACTGAGCAGCTTCAGGGCCTTGAAGTGAAGGTGCCCAAAGCGCTCATGCCACTGCCACGCCTCGTCATCCTGGCGAGTAGCAAGGCATAGAGGTTGTGCTACCTACACTTTAAGGACGTAGAGTCGATTGGTGCCTTTGGTTACCTTGGCAAGAAGGCGACGATGGTGATCCCAAATCCTCATGACTCCATCCTTGATCTCCATGCGTGAACCATTCTCATCCAACTGACCCAGGCTGATTATAGAGTTCCTCAACGCGGGAATGTAGTAGACTCCGACGAGCAGTCTGTGCTCACTAGACTCGGCGGTGAGGATGACGGAGTCGACACCCTTGATCTCCACACCGGAGGTGTCCCCAAACTTGACGGAGCCTCGGACATTAGGGTCGAACTCGGTGAAGAACTCCTGTCGACCAGTCATGTGATGGGTGGCGCCGGTGTCGAGGAACCACCCGTCAGTCTTGTCATTGCTGGAGCCGTCACCGAGGAAGGCGTGTGCTCTTGGCTCATCGATGTGGAGGAGAGCCGCTGCGGCTGATGCCACTGGAGGTGGCTCGATACTTGCGTGCGCCAAGAGCAGAGTCGGCTCCTCCTCCACCTGTGCGACATGGGCCTGCCCGTGTCGTTGCTGCCGACACTCCCTGGCCCAATTACCAAGCTTGCCACAGTTGTGGAAGGTGTCGTCTCGTGCTGGCTTTCGGTTGCCGGCAGCTCTGCCCTAAGTGTCTCCGTGGGCGCCACCCTCGGCACGTCTCTGCGCCGCGGCTTGGGCACCTCCCCGCCCCTTGCTTAGCTTGCCGCGCTTGTGGCCGCCTTTCGAGGAGGAGGGCTCCCCCTTCTTCCCGTCACCTTGGCATGCCTTCCATTGCTCCCGAGTGAGATGTAGCTTCCCGCCGATGGTGATAGGCCCCGAGACAGGCTGAGATTCGTTGTTGTCGACGACCTTGAGGCGGCCTATTGCCTCTTCAATCGACATCGTGGAAAGGTCCAACAGAAACTCGATCGAGCGATCGATCTGCTTGTACTTCTTGAGGATGCAACGGAAGAGCTTCTCGATGGCTCTCTCCTCGTTGTAGGTGTCATCGCCGAACCGCACCATCTTTTGCAGTAGTGTGTTGAGACAGAGAGTAAAGTTATCAACATCCTCACCTGGCTTGAAGGTCAGGTTCTCCCACCCCTTGCGGAGTGCCTGCAGTGTGGTTTTGCGGGCGCGGTCGCTGCCGATGCGTGCCGCAGCGATGGCGTCCTAGGCCTCCTTGGCAGTCCGCTTATTGGAAAGCGAGAATTGCATCTCAGGCGATACTGAAGCAATGAGAGCATCCTGTGCCCGTCGATCCTCGTAGTAGTCAACGTCGCCATACCGGACTGCTTCCCACATGTGCCGCCCTTGGAGCCGTATCCTCATCACCGCGGCCCACTCGACGTAGTTGGTCTTGGTGAGGGTAGCCCACCCACCCCCGGGACCAACGTCCCTGACAATGGACTGGATCCCGTGGTGACCATGGTACCTGTTCAGGGAGGGAGAGTCCGCCGCCTGTAAATGCCTCGATCTCCGTCGACCCAACCACCCACGCCGGGAGCGTCGCCGGCGCATCCACGTCCATTTGGGCTGCAGCCACCGCGCTCATGGGGGTGCACAGTTGCCCACTGTGGCGTCTGTGGTCGTTCTACCTCCCTCGCCAGTCTGAGGTCTTCGTTGGTACCGCCGTCGGTAGAATCAAAGTCTCTGTCGCTACCGCCACACAGAGCCTCAAGCTCTGTTGCAGCCGCACGCGCTGCATCCGCAGCCGCTGCTGCTTCTACTTCCGCCTTTGCTGCTGCCAGTTCCGCCGCCGCCATCCTTGCCGCCCTCGCTGCAGCCTCTGCCGTTGCTCGCTCGCGTTCTTCTGCCACGGCAACCTCGGCCTCCTGCCGATGTCGCGCGCTCGAAGCAACCGAGTGCTGAGACTGTCCTTTGGACATGGCGCGCTAGTGGGGGAGTGCTGTGTGGGGAAGAGGTTGTCTCAGACAAGCTGTTGCTCGTCTGTGCAGAAGAGGAGGAATGAGTTTAAACAATCGGTGTTATTGCTTCCGGGTGAAGACGAAGAGAGGCGTGAAAAGGAGATGAGCAGGAGATGTCTAGGCTACAGGATAGAACGGCTCTGATACCACTTGTTAGTATCTAAAGTATTACTCTCATGGAGAGGATGACACTAGGAGTTGAGAAACTTTTATTGTTTCATTCCAAACATAATGTCATGCCCAACCTAGTGGTTGGGGTTACATATTTATAGCTGAGGCAACCAAGCATATAACTAGATGCTAGTCTAAGATGTTGTCCTACCAAAGGACTAATATGCTGTCCTAACAAGGACTGATATATTATCTTCTTGGTCTAAGATGTTGTCCTACTAAAGGACTATTATGCTGTCCTAACAAGTACTAATATGTTGTCCTCTTGGTCTAAAATGTTGTTCTAACTAGGACTAAGATGTTGTCCTATCAAAGGACTAATAGGACAAGACTGTGATGATGTTCTAACTAGGGGACATACAGACCAAGAGTACAAGACTTATTCTATCATCGAGTAGGCCGAGACTTGGCCTTGCATAGAGTAAAGGAAGGAACTTTACGAGGGCAGACTTACATGGGGAAGACATCCTCCTCTATTGGCAGCGTTGATGGTGTAGCGGAGGAACAATTAAGAGCCACACCTGTCGAATAATAGTCAGCCGACGATCCTGGCCTTACCCCATAATGGTAAGCTGCTTTATTAGTTGGAAGAAATAATTTAAAATAACCTAGATTACAAGCGGGTTGTCTCTTCGCTGTTCGTTCGCCGGCCGCTTGCAAGGTCGCCTAAGGCGGGGAGGAAGGGGTGGGAGTTAACTAGTGGGGTGGCACGCACGCGGACAACCGCAAGGCCCATTCGGTCCAACCAAGCCGCGAGCGATCTGTTAGAGGTGTAGGGGTGTGTTTTTATATTTTCCTTTTGCATAAGGGCTTTTATGTTAATTGACCATCCCTGTACATCTATTTATAGAGGCCACCTGCCTCCTGTATAATACAAGCTCATTATTCTTAACATGGTATCAGAGAAAAATTAGGGTTAGAGTTTTCTTTTTCTCTCTACCCGACGATCTCTCACCGGCGGCTTTGTTTTTTCTTCGGCGGCATCTCTGTCCCTGGCCCTGCCCTAGGCTGCTGCTGCCTGGAAATCGCAGCCTCTGTAGCTGCTGCTTTTGGCGCTGCTGCCTGGTTCTTCATCGGTCCGCGTGTAGCTGTTGCTTTTGGCGCTGCTGCCTGGTTCTTCATCGGTCCGCGTGCCTAAACAGGCAATGTGAGCGCCGATCCCTGCTGTGTTGGATCTGAGCAGCCTGCAGCTCGCCCCTGCTGTTGGATCTGAGCGGCCTGCAGCTCGCCCGTGAGCAGCCGCCGTTTGGCTGCGTTTCTTTCGGTAGGCGACGGCGGTAGGGTTAAGCAAAAAAAAAGAAAAGAAAAAAAAAGAAAAAAGAAAGAAAGAAAGAAAGAAAGAAAGAAAAGAGCGAAAAAAAGGAGAGAGAGAAAATAGCAGAAAAGAAAATGTTTTCTTATTATTGTTAATTTTTCTTTTCTTCTTTATTTCTTTTTTTCTTTCTCTCTATTTCTTTTCTTTTGCACTCCCGTCGTCGTCAAGTCATATCATGATGACTTCCTCAGGTGGATTTCCAGTTATGCGGTGTCCCGTGCTTTTTGATAGCACTAATTACCGTGACTGGGTTCCTCGCATGCGTCTGCATATGCGTAGTCTACGACTATGGGAGTATCTTACAGGCGATCTCAAATGCCCGTCTTGCCCTGCAGTTCCTTTAGAGCCTGTTATTTCAGATCAGACTACTGATGATGATAAGAAGAAGATGTTGACGGATTATGATGCACGTATCTCTGCGTATCAGTCTCACATCAGTTTATACAGGACTTGGTTGGATGATGATGCTCGAGCTGCTGCTATTCTTGCTGCCAGTATGGAGGATCGTCTTGCTGCAGATATAGTTGAGTTTGAGCATGCATATCAGATGTGGGATTTTCTTCGCTCTCGATACGAGCCTACTGGAGAGTCTACCTACCTTGCTGCTATTCGTCAGGAGCAGCTTTTGTAGCAGATAGATGCTTCAGAGGAGGAGTTTTTCGGTCAGATGTCTGCTATTTGGCGTCAGCTTGATGCTCTTGGTCCGCGGTTGTCGACAGATACTTGCTCCTCATGTCAGAGTCAGAAGGCTGCACTTGAGCTTCGACGCACCTATGATTTTCTGACTCGTCTTCGTGCTGAATTTGAGCCTCTCGTGCGCAGCTGCTTGCTCGTCACCCTTGTGTCTCTCTTATGGATGCTCTAACGAGTGTTCGTAATGAGGAGACTCGTCTTCAGGCTGCAGGATTGCTACGTCCATCTTCAGTGTTGGCAGCTCGTTCTTCGACACCTATGCACACTACTTCTTCGTTGCCGGTATCGACTTTAGCTCCTCCTCCTTCAGCGCCAGGGGGCGTGGTGCTCGTCATTGTGATTACTGCAGTAAAGATGGTCATGAGGAGACGTCTTGTTTCAAAAAGAGGAAGGCTCAGGCTCGTCGGTCTTCACAGGGTGCTGGTGGTTCTAGTACTGGAGGATCTCAGGTGAGTTCTGCTACTATGGATGCCTAGTTACTCATGCTTCTTCGTCGCCTTGCTACTTCTGCACCATCGGGAGCTGCTGGTTCTGTGACTCAGTCTTGTACGTCTTCGAGTAATGCTGTTGCTGCTTCTTCGTCTTCCACTGAGGGACCACCTTCTACTTCTGCTCCAGGTACTTGTCCATGGATTCTTGACTCTGGTGCTTCGTTCCATATGACTCCTTATCGTACCAGTTTGTCCTCCTTGAGTCTTTCTTACCGTCCTTCTATTGTTCATACTGCCGATGGTTCTCCTCTTTCGGTTATTGGACAGGGCACTTGTCGGTACCTGAGATATGGGGTACCCCCGTGCACAGGGTAAAATGCCTAAGGTACTCGCCCTTCTCCGCAGGGAGAGCTCCGAAGGCGCCACGCGTCCGGCGGGGCCGGACCTCCCTCTCCTCAGAGGAGAGCTCCGGGCCCGCCACATGGCATACAGAAGCCGGACCTCCCCCTCCGCGGGAGAGAGGTCCGAAGACGCCACGCGTCCAGCGGGGCCGGACCTCCCTCTCCTCAGAGGTGAGCTCCGGGCCCGCCATGTGGCATGAAGAAGCGGGACCTCCCCCTCCGCGGGAGAGAGGTCCGAAGACGCCACGCGTCCAGCGGGGCCAGACCTCCCTCTCCTCAGAGAAGAGCTCCGGACCCGCCACGTGGCTAGAAGAACGGTGCTGCCTGCCCCCGAGCGGTAGGCAGCGGGCATAAAGGCGCCCCACACCTTGCCCGTACAAGGTATTCAAGGCCCGCGTCTTCCCAAGACGCGGAAACGCGGAGCACGCGCCTGTCAGGTGCCGTTGCGTCCAGTCGCATCACAGACTGGCGCGCGGTGTCAGAACCTGACAGGTAATAAACGCCGCAACAAGACACCCCATGCTGCCTGCGCCGCCATCAACCACTATGACTAGTGCGCGGCATGGGCAGAGCGGCAAAAGGAAGACTCAGAAGCCTTCGACCGGAGGCAACCACCGGCATAACTACAGATACGGTAGATAATAGAGAATCTTCCCGGGACCACCTGTCGGGTCCCGGCTTCCCTTGTAAGCCGCCCGAGCCTTGGACTATAAAAGGCTCGGGTAGGCGTCGATAGCAAGGGTTCGCATTCTGCAACTCATACGCCAGCCATACACTCTCAAGCTGTAACTCACCCCCAAGCTCAGGCCCCGGGCCCTGAGCAGCAAGCAATACAGCGAGCTCCATAGCTCGCCGTGGACGTAGGGTCTTACGCTCCGGCGGCCTGAACCACGTAAAACTCCCCGTGTCAAGCTCTCACTAACTCGTCCATCTGCGCAAGCTCTCCGCTAGGAACTAGCCCCTCCGAAAAAAGAACCTCCGCGGGCTGCCCAGTGCAGGCCCGGGGGAAGTGTCGATCGCACACTTCGACATTTGGCGCGCCAGGGAGGGGGCTTTTCCCCTAGCGCGACGAGTTTCCGCCGGCGAAGATGACCAAGCTCCCTTCAGCGGCAAACTCTCCCCCTCCGCATTCACGGCGAACCGTGACCCGTGGAGAGTACATGTCGACGCACTCAGGACGGAGTGTGTCGGCACAAGCGGGTAGCCAGCAGCCGACTCCGGCTATGCAGGCCCCGACCAGCGTGAGGTCTTCTGCGGCGCTGAGCGTACACCATGGAGGTGCGCTAGCTGCAGCAAGGGCGCTGCTGCGCAACCCACCTGCAGGGGATGCGCCCCATTCAGCGACCCAGCAATGGGTCCGCGAGGTGGACCGCCTCGTCGTCGCCACCGCGAACCCTCGGTTTCGGCGAGGGCGGCGTCCAGGGCAACCGGCTGTGTCGCTGACGCGCACACCCACGGTTGACGGGCTAACGGCGGATTCCAGCTCCTCCAGGCTCCTGTCGACGGACCTGCGAAGGGAACTGGAACGGTGCCACTTGGGGCAGGACGCCCGAGTGTACCTCGAGCGACGCCGAGAAAGGCGTCGCAACCATGAGGGACGCAACCAGAAGGGCAGGCCTTCGCCATGCGAGCCCCGCCTCAGGCATATGCTGCGCAACATATGCCACCACCATATGCCCCGCAAGTAGCGGCCCCGGCCTATTGTGCAGCCTTGCCCATGCCGGGATATGTGGTGCCAGGTGTGAACCACCTGTTCACGGCACCAGCTCCTGCAGCAGCAGGTGCAGGATGTGCGGCCCTTGCACCCCACCTTCGCTTCGCAAGGTGGCCGCACAAGTTTCGCCCGCACTTGCCCGAGAAGTACGACGGAAGCGTCAACCCGGCGGAGTTCCTCCAGATCTACTCCACCGCCGTACTTGCTGCAGGAGGCGATGAGGCTGTCATGGCCAACTACTTTCCCGTCGCCTTGACCGACCCAGCCCGGTCCTGGCTCATGAATCTACCCCAAGGGTCCATAACCTCCTGGGGTGAGCTCTGCCGGCAGTTCATCGCCAACTTCGGCAGCTCCTACACCCGTCCCGGCACGGAGCTCTACCTCCACGTCGTCAAGCAACAACCTGGGGAGTCGCTGCGCTCTTTCATCCAGCGGTTCTCTCAGGTGCGCAACACCATCCGACATATCCAAAGCGCCTCTGTGGTGGTGGCGTTCCGACAGGGTGTCCGAGACGAGAAAATGCTCGAGAAGCACGCGACCAGAGAGGTCCGCGACGTCTCGAAGCTCTTTAGCCTGGCGGACAAGTGCGCCAGGGCAGCCGAAGGGCGGAACTGGCACGCACTGCCGACCTCCGAGTCAGGAGGGCAGCCCGGGTCCGGTGCTGCTGCCTATGGGGGTGGCAAGAAGACCAAGAACTGGGGGAGTGGGAAGATGAAGTCACCATTCACGGCCCCCGCCGCCGCAGCTGCGACAACCAGTGGAGCTCGGGGGCCGCGCCCTGACAAGAGGCAGCGGCAATCACCGGCCCCAGCCAGTGGCCAAGGCGGGCTATGCCCCGTGCATGGCACCTGCAACCATACAGCTGCCGAGTGCTGGGAGATCCAGAGGCTCGCAGAGCGCTTCCGCAATGGAAGATAGCAGAGGGCTGAAGCACCGCCCTACCCTCAGAGGGATGGCAAACAGAAGGCCGATGCCCCAGTCACCGCCGCCCACCAAGTGGGGTTCCAGGAGCCTCGGCGTGTCATAAAGACAGTGCATGACGGTGAGGACTCCAGTTCCGACGGTGACGGGCCAAGGCGTTAGCCAGCTGTGGCACGCCTCCGTGCCTCGAACATACCTCTCGGGGGCCGCCTAGGGTCCGTCAACCCCTTGAAGGCCTTGCCAGAAGGGGGAGACGCCTTAGGTCATCCAAGGCGAGCCCGGGTCCACCTACCCCTTGAAGGCCTTAGCCAGAAGGGGAGAACTCCCCGGGGGCCCCGGAGAGAAGCCACGCAGGACCTGATCCAGCGTGAAGACAACAACTTCGACAAGACTCGGCTTGCAGGGAACACCCCACAACGCACGGTCTCGGCTAATGCTCTAAGCACTACCGCCAAAGAACCAAACGCGACGGGGGCCCGCAAGAGGGCAGCCTGGTGAAGCGGCACGCTATATTCCAAGAAGGATCCATAAGCTCTCCCCCAGCAGGGAAGGTCCCTTCCGAATCATGAAAGCTGCCGCCCCAGGTACACATGCCTTTCAACCGAGAGTGGGATCCATTCCCAAAAATCCTTGCCATGGAGCAACACTGTAAGTCCTACTTACTGAGCATTGGTAGAACATGGTTATTCACTTCTGTAATAGACCCCATAGAACTTAGGAACAGAGCTTGGGGTAGCTAAGTCTCAAGGGACGGTACAGGACTACGTCCAGTTTAGCCTGGTTCCGACCCTAAGCGCGTAGAGTCTTGCTTCCCTTGTAGACGAGGCGGAACATTGCCCCCACGTACAGCCAGAATTCCACCTATGGGCGCGAATACAGAGACCTGTTCTACTTAGCTCCTTCTCAAGCGCTCATTTAAATTATGCATTAATTTTTATGATCGCACTATCTCTGTATGTTCATCATACGTCTAGCTCCCCCTCTTCTGCGCTCATCCATAGTCGGCATTTGCTACCCTCCCGAAGGCGGTTGCGCCTGAGGCACCTGCCGATGGCCGAGTGAGTCTCTCGGGCCTCCCCCAGTCAGGTGTTGCGGTGTCAGTTGGTCACCTCCAGGTAAGGCCAGCGTTGTGCATGGGGGGTCCAGGGTGCGTATCCAGCTTAGCCGGCCCAGAGCCCAAAGCATGCGCATCCTGCTCTCCGGAGGTCCAGTGGAGTACGTCCGCTTTGCCTAGTCATGAACCCAAAGCGCGTGCACTCTGCTTCCCCAGCGCATGGCCCGGTACTAGGGATCGGACGGCCGTACCCGGACCTCGGAGGGAGCCGGAGCTCCGGCGCCTCGTGCACAGAATTGCCCAAGCCCCGTATAGCGGGCCAGGACCATAATACGGATAAGACTAGTAGACAGGAGGGGAGGACCCCCCGAGGAGAATTACGTTTCCTCTACCTGTGTGCAGGACCTTCAGGTTACGGCAACAGGGACTGCATGAAGCGGGGGGAAAGGAGCTACCAGCTACACCGGCCTGGGACTGGAAGGACCAGGACCCGCCCCTCCAGCAGGGGCGGGGCCCGGGGGCTCCACGTGTCCAGCAGGCCCGGAACTCTCTCCTTCCTTGAGGAGGGCTCCGGGCTCGCCACGTGGCAGGCAGGAACCGGACCTCCCTCCTCAGCGGGAGGGCTCCGAAAGCCCTACGTGTCCAACATGACCGGAGCTCCCGTCTCTTGAGGAGGAGCTCCGGACCCGCCACGTGGCCGGCAGACTTGGAGCCCCCCATAGGGCAAGGTTTGGAGACCTCCGGGGGCCCCTAACACGGTTAGGACCCGGGGAGGGTGTCTGTGCGAAGCTCCGAGATTGGAAATGACCTCTGAGTACCTTGCGGAGCTAAGGACTCAGCCAGGCAAAGCTAAGAAGGAGGGAAAAAGCATCACAGACACAAGTATCCAAGATAGTCAAATTAAGCAAGGCTCCTTGAGCTGGACTACAGACTCGATAAAAAAGGGAGAAGCAAGTCCTAAGGACCTCCCGGCTCTCGCCGGAACCTTGCGGCTACAAGGGCGGCCACATCCTCGACTTCAGCCCTGGCAGCTTCCTCCCGCTCCGCGGCTGGGCCCTCTCTTGCTGGCTCCAGTGAGAAAGAGGGGTCGCGACTCTTGAAGCATGCCAGCACATGCGAGGCGACCTCTAAAGCTAAGCCGCGGCCCTCGGCTTCAAGCTCGCTGGCGACCACCGAGTCGAGTCTGTCCAGCTTGGCGCCGATCGACTCCAATGCAGGGATCACCTCTGCCACCTGCAATGCGGGAGTTGCGGCCCTCACCGGACTGAAGCCAAGAGGGATCAGGGCGGACCCCGCTCGATCCACGAAGCTTGAGACCGCAAGGGCCTCAGAGGACCGTAGGGCTGAGAGCTCCTCCACCTCGCGGCAGGCCGCCCGCAGAGCCTCCAGGTTCCTCTCAGAGAATTCCTTCTCCTTGGCCGCTAGGGAACTCTCCCGAAGACGGAGAGTCTCGGCTAGCCGCTCCAACTCAGCGGCCTTGAAGCTGGCAGTCAACTCCCGGTCCAAGACCGCCCGGCGATCATGGGAGACCTGTTCATCCCTCAAGTCAAGGTCTGCCTTCAGAATCTCCAGCTCCTCCGTCCGAGCTCGGAGGTCATCCTCGCCCGCGGCTAGCTGCGCGGCGATCCTCTCTGCCTCAGCTGCCACGGAACGCTCCCGCTCCTCAACGGCGAGTTCGCGGCGCTCCAACCGCTGCCGTATTTCCACAGCAGCAGAGAGGCTCTCTTCGGCCCGGGCGTGAGCCTCCAGGGCCTCCCTGTTGATCCGCCGCGACTGGGTGTCCATGCGGTCAACAGCCCGCTTCATCCGGTCGATGAGCGTTTCCCGGAAGTCGAGCAACTCCCGCCTGGAGTCGAGCTCGCTCTTAACCTTCGCGGTCCTCTCCCGCAAAAGGTTCCCCCAGGTGAGGAGGCGGTCCCGTTCAACCGTATACTCCTCCCCCTCGCGCCCTAGCGCAGCCAAGACCTGCCGGACGCTCGACTCGGCAAGCGCGAAGGCATCCGCCAGAGGCAATGGAGCAACAGAGGCTGGGGCAGTCCCTCCGACCTCCTCCATTACCTCGTCCTCGGGAAGAGCCGACGCGCCAGCCGCCGAGACGAGACGCCGATCAGGAGAAACTGGCCCAGCGGCCCTGGCAGCCAGGCCAGCCGGGCTCTCTTCAGCTTCAGGCTCCTTGACCTGAGGAGAGGGACGAGCCGGGGAAGACGGTGCTGGAGAAGAAGCCAGGCCGCCTAGTGCAGGATCAACATGTGCTGGCTCGGGGGCCGCGGTGGCTGTCTCGGCAGGAAGAGACGACGCCGCCGCGGAGTCCGGGCACACCGGAACAGGAGAAGTCCGCGCTGGCCTGGGGGCCGCAGCAGTTGCCCCTGGCTCCGAGCGCATCGGCACAGATTCCCCGCAAGACGGGGAAGGCCGGGAAGCGCGGACACTCCAGCGGGCTCTAAACCCCGACTTCCGAGCCGGGGTAGGATTTCCAGAGCCCGCTACCGTCTCCGACGACCGCTCCGCAGTCGCTTGGACTGGCGGAACAGGGGACGCCTCAGAGGCTTCCCCCTGCACATCAGCCCGGGGCCTCTTCGAGTCGCCACCGGAGGGAGTGTCAGGCACCCCAGAATCCCGACTTGGCACCGGCGCCGTTGCTGGAGGAGATAGAGTGCGTTTCTTCTCTGGCAGCGGGTTGGAAGCCATGGCAAGGGAGAGCTCAAAGGCAAGAGAGCAAAAGCGCAAGAGTCCAAGAAGAAACGCAGAGAAGTGCGAAGGGAAGCTACGATGTGGGTGAGACCCCCTCTAAAAAGCTTCCCGGTGCAGTTCCAAGCGATTCGGAACTCTTCGAATACCCCGCACCCGCAACTGCTTCGGTTCCTAGACCGAGTGCCGATGACAGGTGGGCCTAAGCCGCTTAACTGGAGCGGTGGGGGCAAGGAGTCAGTCTCCTAAGAAGATGAGCCGGCAAGGCCCTTCGGCGGTTCCCGAAGAAAGCGCCGCAACGTGCAGAAGTGCCAGCCTTGGGAACTGCCGCAGTAAAAGCAATCATCAAGTGAGCGCACGGTCGCACGACCCCGCGGCCGTTCGTGCTCCGGCAGCGGTCAAGTCGGGACTTAGAGAAAGTGCGCGGATTGGAAGAGACGGAGGTCCCACCTCGGGCTCGCTATCTCCCCCGAGATGGGCCCGGGGGCCACTGTTGGTACCTAAGATATGGGGTACCCCCGCGCACAGGGTAAAATGCCTAAGGTACTCGCCCTTCTCCGCAGGGAGAGCTCCGAAGGCGCCACGCGTCCGGCGGGGCCGGACCTCCCTCTCCTCAGAGGAGAGCTCCGGGCCGCCACGTGGCATATAGAAGCCGAACCTCCCCCTCCGCGGGAGAGAGGTCCAAAGACGCCACGCGTCCAGCAGGGCCGGACCTCCCTCTCCTCAGAGGTGAGCTCCGGGCCCGCCACGTGGCCTGAAGAAGAGGGACCTCCCCCTCCGCGGGAGAGAGGTCCGAAGACGCCACGCGTCCAGCGGGGCCAGACCTCCCTCTCCTCAGAGAAGAGCTCCGGACCCGCCACGTGGCTAGAAGAACGGTGCTGCCTGCCCCCGAGCGGTAGGCAGCGGGCGTAAAGGCGCCCCACACCTTGCCTGTACAAGGTATTCAAGGCCCGCGTCTTCCCAATACGCGGAAACGCGGAGCACGCGCCTGTCAGGTGCCGTTGCGTCCGGTCGCATCACATATTGGCGCGCGGTGTCAGAACCTGACAGGTAATAAACGCCGCAACAAGACACCCCATGCCGCCTGCGCCGCCATCAACCACTATGACTAGTGCGCGGCATGGGCAAAGCGGCAAAAGGAAGACTCAGAAGACTTCGACCGGAGGCAACCACCGGCATAACTACAGATACGGTAGATAATAGACAATCTTCCCGGGACCACCTGTCGGGTCCCGGCTTCCCTTGTAAGCCGCCCGAGCCTTGGACTATAAAAGGCTCGGGTAGGCGTCGATAGCAAGGGTTCGCATTCTGCAACTCATACGCCAGCCATACACTATCAAGCTGTAACTCACCCCCAAGCTCAGGCCCCCGGCCCTGAGCAGCAAGCAATACAGCGAGCTCCATAGCTCGCCGTGGACGTAGGGTTTTACGCTCCGGCGGCCTGAACCACGTAAAACTCCCCGTGTCAAGCTCTCACTAACTCGTCCATCTGCGCAAGCTCTCCGCTAGGAACTAGCCCCTCCGAAAAAAGAACCTCCGCGGGCTGCCCAGTGCAGGCCCGGGGGAAGTGTCGATCGCACACTTCGACAGCACTCTTCTATCTGACTCTTTTGTTGTTCCTGCTGTTTCTTTTATTCCTGGACTTACAATGCAACTTATATCTGCTGGTCAACTCACTGATAATGATTGTCGAGTGATTCTTGATCATGATTGTTGCTATGTTCAGGATCGTCGCACGGGTCTCCTGCTTGGTACTGGCCCTCATCGTCGTGACTCACAGCGTCTTTGGGAGCTTGACTGGCTTCGTCTTCCTTCCGCTGCACCTACCAGTTCAGTCGGCTCCACTCTTGCTGCTTCGTCCACTTCGACGTTTGCTCAGTGGCACCACCGTTTGGGTCATCTTTGTGGCTCTCGCCTCTCCATTCTAGTTCGTCGAGGTGTTTTAGGATCGGTTTCTAGTTCCGAGTCTTTAGCTCATTGTCAGGGTTGTCGGCTAGGGAAGCAGATTCAGCTTCCTTATCCTTCTAGCGAGTCAGTGTCTAAGCATCCTTTTGATCTTGTTCATTCTGATGTATGGGGCCCTGCTCCTTTTGTTTCGAAAGGAGAACATCGATATTATATTATTTTTATAGATGATTTTTCTCGCCACACATGGGTCTACTTCATGAAGCATCGCAGTGAGGCGTTATCTATCTATAAATCATTCTTGACTATGGTCCGTACTCAGTTTGACACCTCTATTCGTATTTTTCGAGCTGACTCTGCTGGTGAGTATCTATCCGATGCTCTTCGCCATTTTCTTTCTGAGCAAGGAACACTTGCACAATTCTCTTGTCCAGGTGCTCATGCTCAGAATGGTGTTGCAGAGCGCAAGCATTGCCATCTCCTTGAGATAGCTCGCACTCTTCTGATTGCCTCTTCTGTTCCACCTCATTTTTGGGCTGAGGCTGTTTCTACTGCCACATTCTTAATTAACATTCAGCCATTGTCTATCCTAAAAGGTGGAATTCCCTTTGAGCCCCTTACAGGCAAGATGCCTGATTACACCAGCCTTCGTCTCTTTGGCTGTGTGTGCTACGTGTTGCTTGCACCACGTGAGCGCACTAAGTTGACTGCTCAATCTGTTGAGTGTGTTTTCTTAGGCTACAGTTCGGAGCATAAGGGATATCGTTGTTGGGATCCGGTTGGTCGACGGATGAGAATTTCACGTGATGTTGTTTTTGATGAGACACGTCCTTTCTATCCCCGACCATCTTCTGATACTTCTTCTGTATCTGTGGTTGATCCTATTTCGTTCCTTTTCCTTCCTGATGCTCCAGTTGTGAGTGTTTCTCCTTCACACTTAGTACCTCCATCCATGACCTCCTCTTCTTCGGAACCTTCTTCGATGGTTCCTGATTATGCTTTGAAGGCTCCGGTGACGCGAGTCTCTACTCGACGAGTTGTGCCCCCAACAGATGTGCCATATTCTTCTGATGAGCCGTCTACTCCAGTTGAGTCATCTGATGTCTCAGCTTCTCCAGCTCTGTCTGACTCTCTGGATACGCCTTCTTCTCCTGAGGAATCATCTCCTTCTGATGATTCTTCTCCTGATCAGCCCCTTGGACGAGGTCATCGTTCTCGCCAGCCTCCTGATCGGTACTCTCCTTCTAGCTTTGCTGCTACTGCTCTTCCTGAGCCGGCTACGTATCGTGATGCTGTTCCTCATCAGGAATGGCAGCATGCGATGGCTGAGGAGATTGCTGCTCTCGAGCGCACCGGCACGTGGGAACTTGTGCCATGTCCCCCACGTGTTCAGCCCATCACCTGTAAGTGGGTCTATAAGGTTAAGACCTGCTCGGATGGTTCACTTGAGCGATATAAGGCTCGATTAGTTGCCCGCGGCTTCCAGCAGGAACATGGTCATGACTATGATGAGACCTTTGCTCCTGTCGCTCACATGACCACAGTTCGTACTCTGCTTGCTGTGGCCTCTGTTCGTGATTGGTCCATCTCTCAGCTTGACGTAAAGAATGCTTTTCTTAATGGTGAGTTGCGTGAGGAGGTTTATATGCAGCCACCACCTGGGTATTCTGTTCCTGAGGGTATGGTCTGTCGCCTTCGGCGTTCTCTTTATGGCCTTAAGCAGGCTCCTCGTGCTTGGTTTCAACGTTTTGTGTCTGTGGTCATTGCTACTGGTTTCTCTACCAGTGCTGATCCAGCGCTTTTTGTGCATACTTCGTCACATGGTCGCACTCTTCTTCTTCTCTATGTTGATGACATGATCATCATCGGAGATGATTCAGAGTACATAGCCTTTGTGAAGGCTCGTCTCAGTGAGCAGTTTCTTATGTCTGATCTTGGTCCTCTTCGCTACTTTCTTGGGATTGAGGTTTCCTCCTCCTCTAAGGGAATTTATATGTCTCAAGAGAAGTACATTCAGGATCTTCTTGATCGGGCTTCTCTTACTGATCACCGGACTGTTGAGACTCCCATGGAACTCAATGTCCATCTTCGAGCCACTGATGGTGAGCCTCTTAATGATCCTACTCGTTACCGTCATATTGTAGGGAGTCTCGTGTACCTTGGTGTCACTCGTCCTGATATCTCGTACTCTGTTCATATTCTGAGTCAGTTTGTTTCTGCTCCCACCCTGGTCCACTATAGTCACTTGCTTCATGTCTTGCGTTATCTTCGTGGGACTATCTCTAGACGCTTGTTCTTTTCACACTCTAGCTCTTTACAGCTCAAAGCATATTCTGATGCTACTTGGGCTAGTGATCCCTCTGATCGTCGATCTCTTTCTGCCTATTGTGTTTTTCTTGGTGGTTCCCTCATTGCTTGGAAGACTAAGAAGCAGGTAGCAGTTTCTCGTTCGAGTGCAGAGGCTGAGTTGCGTGCTATGACTCTTGTGAGTACAGAGATGACTTGGTTGAGGTGGTTGCTTGAGGACTTTGGTGTTTCTGTTGGCATGCCGACTCCTCTTTTATCTGACAGTACAGGTGCTATCAGCATTGCTCGTGATCCGGTCAAGCATGAGCTTACCAAGCATATTGGTGTTGATGCTTCTTATACACGAGCGTAGGTACAGGATGGTGTTGTTGATCTTCAGTATGTGCCTTCAGAGCTTCAGCTAGCTGATTTCTTCACGAAGGCACAGACCAGAGCTCAGCATTATTTTTATCTCTCCAAACTCAGTGTTCGTGACGCACCTTGAGTTTGAGGGGGGTGTTAGAGGTGTAGGGGTGTGTTTTTATATTTCATTTTTGCATAAGGGCTTTTATGTTAATTGACCATCCCTATACATCTATTTATAAAGGCCACCTGCCTCCTGTATAATACAAGCTCATTATTTTTAACACGATCAAGCTAGGCGCGTGAGGCGTGCGCGCCGGCCACCGCCAAAACCACTCGGCGCCACCGTAGCTAGCATGGGGCGGGATCATGGACGGGAACGGCGTGCCACCCGTTCATTCTGCGTGGTTGCAAGTCGGACGTGTGGAACCCGGCCGGGCGCTATTGTGGCGTGACCCGTTTGCTCCGGTACTCCATGGGCTGTGCCGAGCCGAAGCGAACGGGATCGGAGTAATTTGATTTTGTGCTGCGCTCCACCTCCGGTGGTAGGGCCGGTAGCTAAGGCCAGGTGATAGCGGGGCTACGCGTGCCTCGGCAAGTTGGTGCGATGCACGCGTCGCACACGACTGGACGAGCACGCTCATGTGCTTCTGGCGACTTTTGCAACTAGAAGCAGTCCCTGTTTACTGCGACCTGGACATTTTTCTTGGTCAAGCTATTTGGCCCGCTCATTTTGGGCATAGCTAGACGATGGATCAATTCATGGAATATTCGTCGATCCAACAGCTACAGCTTGTATGGAGGCACCCAACCAAACCTTACTTTGTTAGCTGATTGCTCCTCTACCCCAGTAGATAATATGGGTAGATCCATATGTTGCAACATATACTTGCGGCTACGTAGCAGCTACCGCGCGTCGTCGTGTTGGCCATCGCCGCTGCGCCATGAGTACTTACTAGTCTGCAGCGATGGAGTTGGCGTCAGTAGCGGTGGGCGATTCGAGATTACCCGAAATTTCGGGTCGAGTAATGTTTTAGAAAAATCAGATTTTCAATATCACTACTTGAAATGTACCCGGGTTCGGGTTTGGATTACCCATATTACTCAAGTAGTGAACAAAAAATAGCTAAAAATATAACAGCCAAAACAGAAATAAAATTGATATCCTAGCATCAAAATAACTATAAGTTTACAAGGATAATTAAAGAATAGTAGTGTGACCATATAACATATAATTACATGCAAGCCGGGGGCTAAATCCAGAACGTGTTAGACCAAAACACAAAAAAGTCATGGCCAACCTAGAGATCGGGTATTTCGAGTATCGGACATCATTACCCAAAAATAACTGAAATATTATCAGATTTTGCAAACCTCTATCAAAAATAATTTCGGTTTTCAGGATTTTTGGGTTAGGATATTTTCGGGATCATAATTCGGGTTAGGATTTTATGCCACCTCTAGCCGTCAGAGTAGAAAAGGAGGCGACGACAAAGGAAGGAGACGAACAATTGCAAGCCTGGGCCTCGTTTGATCCACTCGATCCCAAGGATCGATCGAACCTGGACCAGCTGCCCCTCGATGCTATCCATGATGACCCAAAAGAATTAAACTCATGGGCCAGGCCAGTTCAGAGGCCCACTGGGCCGACCCACCCCATGCCCATGCTGATGGCCCGCCCATTACGTGCTCTCCCGGAAATGGAATGCCAGATTAGTTTGCCCATCCTATTTCACTACTTGTCTTAGATTTATAAGTAGCAAATGGATATTGTGATTTAAGTACCATGCTTTTATTGCGTTGTAGTAGCACCATCTGCTGAATGCCTTTCTAGATGTCTCCGGTAGGAGTCTGTGTTCATTTTCTTCTGTAATAGGTTCTTTCTGATTCGTTGTGTCTGATTATGTTGTTGTTCTCCTTGGATAACAATCAAGTGCTGCAGTTTCATATATATCCTTATGTCCAAACCAAATACTTTGATTCTTGTCTCTAGGTTGGGTGAAAATAGACGGGCCAACAACTGCACATGTGAAGGCAAAGATATTGACGCTAGAAAGTGCAGCATCGCAATGCGTTGGCACAACCATCGTGCGAAACGACTGCTGGTCCTTCCTCAAAGGTGGTTTTGTTCTCAACTCAGCGTCGCGAACCTCCGTCCTCTATTTCCAGGTCAGCCCTGCCCGGCCGCCCCTCGCACCAGTGATTACTGCTTACTGCTATTCACTCTGTTTTCATGTTGTTATGATTAAGGCAACAATTCTATTTCGAAAAATAAACTAGAGTTATTATCCTAATGACAATAATTTATTAAGAATTAAAAGGGTAGGCATTAAAAAATACGTATTAATAAATTGTATAAATGTTAAGTTAAACAATGTTACTTTCTATATATGCCCGCAACATAAAACAATGTTACTTCCACTTTATTTATTTGAAAACAGAGGTAACTATGAGACGATTTTGTGTGAGAGGACATTGTTTTCATTCTTTCGGGAAGAAGACTAATTGGGGTTTTCGACATGTTTTATTTCCTCCAGGCTGCAAGCCCAAACGCTTCCACAGTCTCCATCCGGAGTGCCTCCTTGCAACCTTTCTCACCTGATCAATGGAACCAACACAGGGAGGACCGCATCCAACTGGTACGCTGATATCCGATTTCGTTCCCACCAAACATTGTTCATCTCCTTTCAGGTTAAAGCTTATCACGCATATAAAAACCACGGAGCTGACGATACAGCATTTGCCTTCCATGTCAGATTCGGAAGCGTTTCGTCAACGTCCATGTCTCGGACAGCAACGGCAGCCGTGTCGTCGGGGCAAAAGTCGCCGTGCATCAGATCACCCGAGACTTCCCCTTCGGCTCTGCCATCAGCAGGAGTATCATCGGAAACAAGCCCTACCAGGAATGGTTCAACAAGCGGTTCAACGCGGCGGTGTTCGAGAACGAGCTCAAGTGGTACGCGACGGAGCCGGCCCCGGGGAAGGAGGACTACACGGCGGCGGACCAGCTGCTACAGTTCGTGCAGTCCAACGACGTGACGGCCCGCGGGCACAACATCTTCTGGGAGGACCCCAAGTACACGCCGGCGTGGGTGAAGAACCTCACCGGCTCGCAGCTCCGCGTCGCGGTGTCGCGCCGCATCGAGAGCCTGCTGTCCCGGTACCAGGGCGACTTCGTGCACTGGGACGTGAGCAACGAGATGCTGCACTTCGACTTCTACGAGAACCGACTGGGCGGAAACGCGACCGCCGAGTTCTTCAACACGGCCAAGCGTGCCGACCCGCTGGCCACGCTGTTCCTCAACGACTTCAACGTCGTGGAGGTGTGCGACGACCTCAGCTCTAGTGCTGACTCCTACGTCTTGCGTCTCCGCCAGCTCGCCGACGGCGGGGTCACCATCGAGGGCATCGGGCTGGAGGGGCACTTCGGCAAGCCCAATATACCCTACGTGCGCGCCGTTCTGGACAAGCTCGGCACGCTCCGACTTCCAATCTGGCGCACCGAGATCGATATAAGCAGCTCCTTTGACCAGAGAACACAGGTGGCAAAGGATCTTCTTTTCGTCATCGATTCATGGATGTAACATAATCTCCATGTGTCACCGTCTTGTTGCAGGCTGCGTACCTAGAGGAGGTGCTCCGCGAAGGCTTCGCGCACCCATCGGTGAACGGCATGATGCTGTGGACGGCCATGGACCTGAACGCCAGCTGCTACCAGATGTGCCTGAAGGACGGCAACTTCACCAACCTCCCCACCGGCGACGTGGTGGACAGGCTGCTGGGGGAGTGGCAGACCGTGGAGGTGCTTGGCGCCACCAACGACCGCGGCTCCTTCAACTTCAGCGCGTTCCTGGGCGAGTACAAGATCACCGTCAACTACCAGAACATCACCGCCGAGGGTACCTTCTCGCTGGCGCGAAGTGATGACACCAAGCACATCAACGTCCGGTTACCAGGATCGGCGTGATGATAATTAAGATGAAACATTGATCAGAGAGAGCCGGTATGTGTATGCACTAAAACCACGGTTCTTCACTAAGTATGATGTAGGCGTAATATATTCGATCGAGCCGTTTATCTATCGAGACAATTGTGTTTTGACCATTCTAATTATGATCTAGGCCTTGATTTTGAAATTTTGTATTTCTATCATAAGTCTTTTTATCCGAATCTGCTGTTTACCACAGAATAAAAAAAAAGAAAAATGTTTGGAAACCGAAAAAAATACTAAAATGCCCCTCACTTCTTTCATTCCACCCGATCGATCCAGCCACCCAATGTTGATGTCGAAGTGTGCGATCGACACTTCCCCCGGGCCTGCACTGGGCAGCCCGCGGAGGTTCTTTTTTCGGCGGGGCTAGTCTCCTAGCGGAAAGCTTGCGCGGATGGACGAGTTAGCGAGAGCTTGACACGACGAGTTTTACGTGGTTCAGGCCGCCGGAGCGTAAAACCCTACGTCCACGGCAAGCTACGGAGCTCGCTGTATTGCTTGCTGCTCAGGGCCGGAGGCCTGAGCTTGAGGGTGAGTTACAGCTTGAGAGTGTATGGCTAGCGTATGAGTTGCCAAGTGCGAACCCTTGCTATCGACGCCTACCCGAGCCTTTTATAGTCCAAGACTCGGGCGGCTTACAAGGGGAGCCGGGACCCGACAGGTGGTCCCGGGAAGATTGCTTGTTATCTACCGTATCTGTAGTTACGCCGGTAGCTTCCTCTGGTCGAAGGCTTCTGAGTCTTCATCTTGCCGCCCTGCCCATTGCCGCGTGCTAGTCGTAGTGGTTGATGAGGGCGCAGGCGGCATGGGGTGTCTTGTCGCAGCGTTTATTGGCTGGCAGGTTCTGACACCGTGCGCCAGTCTGTGATGCGACTGGGCGCAACGGCACCTGACAGACGCGTGCTCCGCGTTTCCGCATCTTGGGAAGACGCGGGCCTTGAATACCTTGTACGGGCAAGGTGAGGGGCGCCTTTACACCGCCGCCTACCGCTCTGGGGCAGGCAGCACCGTTCTTCTGGTCACGTGGCGGGTCCGGAGCCCTTCTATGAGGTGAGAAGGGTCCGGCCTGCGGGGCACGTGGAGCCTCCGGACCTCTCCCCGCGGAGGGGGAGGTCCGGCCTCTGTATGCCACGTGGCGGGCCCGGAGCTCTCCTCTGCGGAGAGGGAGGTCCGGCCCCGCTGGACGCGTGGCGTCTTCGGACCTCTCTCCCGCGGAGGGGAAGGTCCGGCTTCTATATGCCACGTGGCGGGCCCGGAGCTCTCCTCTGAGGAGAGGGAGGTCCGGCCCCGCCGGACGCGTGGCGCCTTCGGAGCTCTCCCTGCGGAGAAGGGCGAGTACCTTAGGCATTTTACCCTGTGCGCGGGGGTACCCCATATCTCAGGTACCGACAGTGGCCCCCGGGCCCATCTCGGGGGAGATAGCGAGCCCGAGGTGGGACCTCCGTCTCTTCCGATCCGCGCACTTTTTTTAAGTCCCGAATTGGACGCTGCCGGAGCACGAACGACCGCGGGGTCGTGAGAGCGTGCGCTCACTTGATGATTGCTTTTACTGCGGCGGTTCCCAAGGCTGCCACTTCTGCACGTTGCGGCGCTTTCTCCAGGAACCGCCGAAGTGCCTTGCCGGCTCATCTTCTTAGGAGGCTGACTCCTTGACCCCACCGATTTAGCTAAGCGGTTTGGGCCCACCCGTCATCGGCATTCGGTTTAGGAACCGAAGCGGTTGCCGGTGCGGGATATTCGAAGAGTTCCGAATCGCTTGGAATTGCACCGGGAAGCTTTTTAGAGGAGGTCTTACCCCCATTGCAGCTTCCCTTCGCACTTCTCAGCATTTCTTCTCGGACTCTTGTGATTTTGAGTTCTCCCTTGCCATGGCTTCCAACCCGCAGCCAGAGAAGAAACGCGCTCGATCTCCTCCAGCTACGGCGTCGGTGCCAAGTCGGGATTCCGGGGTGCCTGACACCCCCTCGAGTGGCGACTCGAAGAGGCCCCGGGTTGATGCGCTAGGGGAAGCCTCTGGGGCGTCCTCAGTTCCGCCAGTCCAAGCGACTGCGGAGCGGTCGTCGGCGACGGTTGCGGGCTCTGGAAGTCCTACCCCGGCTCGGAAGTCGGGGTTCAGAGCCCGCTGGAGTGTCCGCGCTTCCCGGCCTTCCCCGTCTTGCGGGGAATCTGCGCCGATGCGCTCGGAGCCAGGGGCAACTGCCGCGGCCCCCAGGCCAGCGCGGACTTCTCCTGTTCCGGTGTGCCCGGACTCCGCGGCGGCGTCGTCTCTTCCTGCCGAGACGGCAACCGCGCCCCCCCGAGCCTGCACAGGTTGATCCTGCACTAGGCGGTCTGGCTTCTTCTCCAGCACCGCCTTCCCCGGCTTGTCCCTCTCCTCAGGTCAAGGAGCCAGAAGCTGAAAAGAGCCCGGCTGGCCTGGCTGCCAGAGCCACGGAGCCAGCTTCTCCTGATCGGCGTCTCGTCTCAGCTGCTGGTGCGTTGGCTCTTCCTGAGGACGAGGTAATGGAGGAGGTCGGAGGGACTGCCCCAGCCTCTGTTGCTCCATTGCCTCTGGCAGACGCCTTCGCGCTTGCCGAGTCGAGCGTCCGGCAGGTCTTGGCTGCGCTAGGGCGCGAGCGGGAGGAGCATACGGTTGAACGGGACCGCCTCCTCATCTGGGGGAACCTTTTGCGGGAGAGGACCGCAAAGGTTAAGAGCGAGCTCGACTCCAGGCGGGAGTTGCTCGACTTCAGGGAAGCGCTCATCGACCGGATGAAGCGGGCTGTCGACCGCATGGACACCCAGCCGTGGCGGATCAACAGGGAGGCCCTGGAGGCACACGCCCGGGCCGAAGAGAGCCTCTATGCTGCTGTGGAAATACGGCAGCGGTTGGAGCGCTGCGAACTCGCCGTTGAGGAGCGGGAGCGTTCCGTGGCAGCTGAGGCAGAGAGGGTCGCCGCGCAGGGTCAGCGAGGATGACCTCCGAGCTCGGATGGAGGAGCTGGAGATTCTGAAGGCAGACCTTGACTTGAGGGAGGAACAGGTCTCCCATGATCGCCGGGCGGTCTTGGACCGGGAGTTGACTGCCGGCTTCAAGGCCGCTGAGTTGGAGCGGCTAGCCAAGACTCTCCACCTTCGGGAGAGTTCCCTGGCGGCCAAGGAGAAGGAATTCTCCGAGAGGAACCTGGAGGCTCTGCAGGCGGCCCGCCGCGAGGTGGAGGAGCTCTCCGCCTTGCGGTCCTCCGAGGCCCTTGCGGTCTCAAGCTTCGTGGATCGAGCGGGGTCCGCCCTGATCCCTCTTGGCTTCAGTCCGGTGAGGGCCGCGACTCCCACGCTGAAGGTGGCAGAGGTGATCCCTGCGTTGGAGTCGATCGGCGCCAAGCTGGACAGGCTCGACTCGGTGGTCGCCAGCGAGCTTAAGGCCGAGGGCCGCAGCTTAGCTTTAGAGGTCGCTTCGCATGTGCTGGCATGCTTCAAGAGCCGCGACCCCTCTTTTTCGCTAGAGCCAGCGAGAGAGGGCCCAGCCGCGGAGCAGGAGGAAGCTGCCAGGGCTGAAGTTCAGGATGTGGCCGCCCTTGTAGCCGCAAGGTTCCGGCGAGAGCCGGGAGGTCCTTAGGACTTGTTTCTCCCTTTTTTATCGAGTCTGTAGTCCAGCTCATGGAGCCTTGTTTAATTTGACTCTCTTGGATACTTGTGTCTGTGATGCTTTTTCTCTCCTTCTTGGCTTTGCCTGGCTGAGTCCTTAGCTCCGCAAGGTACTCAGAGGCCATTTCCAATCTCGGAGCTTCGCACAGACACCCTCCCCGGGTCCTAACCGTGTTAGGGGCCCCCGGAGGTCTCCGAACCTCGCCCTATGGGGGGCCCCAAATCTGCCTGCCACGTGGCGGGTCCGGAGCTCCTCCTCAAGAGACGGGAGCTCCGGCCATGTTGGACACGTAGGGCTTCCGGAGCCCTCCCACTGAGGGGGGAGGGAGGTCCGGTTCCTGCCTGCCACGTGGCGAGCCCGGAGCCCTCCTCAAGGAAGGAGAGAGTTCCGGGCCCGCTGGACACGTGGGGCCCCCGGGCCCCGCCCCTGCTTGTGGGGCAGGTCCCGGTCCTTCCAGTCCCAGGCTGGAGTAGCTGGTAGCTCCTTTCCCCCCGCTTCATGCAGTCCCTGTTGCCATAACCTGGAGGTCCTGCACACAGGTAGAGGAAACGTAATTCTCCTCGGGGGGTCCTCCCCTCCTGTCTCTTAGTCTTATTCGTCTTATGGTCCTGACCCGCTATACGGGGCTTGGGCAATTCTGTGCACGAGGCGCCAGAGCTCCGGCTCCCTCCGAGGTCCGTGTACGGCCGTCCGATCCCTAGTAGCGGGCCATGCGCTGGGGAAGCAGAGTGCACGCGCTTTGGGTTCATGACCAGGCAAAGCGGACGTACTCCCCTGGACCTCCGGAGGGCAGGATGCGCATGCTTTGGGCTCTGGGCCAGCTAAGCTGGATACACACCCTGGACCCCCCATGCACAACCCTGGCCTTTCCTGGAGGTGACCAACTGGCACCGCAACACCTGACTGGGGGAGGCCCGAGAGACTCACTCGGCCATCGGCAGGTGCCTCAAGCACAGCCGCCTTCGGTAGGATAGCAGATGCCGACTATGGATGAGCGCAGGAGAGGGGGAGCTAGATGTACGATGAACATACAGAGATAGTGCGATCATAAAAATTAATGCATAATTTAAATGAGCACATGAGAGAGCTAAGTAGAACAGGTCTCTGTATTTGTACCCATAGGTGGAATTCTGGCTGTACATGGGGGCAATGTTCCGCCTCGTCTACAAGGGAAGCAAGACTCTACGTGCTTAGGGTCGGAACCAGGCTAAACTGGACGTAGTCCTGTACCGTCCCTTGAGACTTAGCTACCCCAAGCTCTATTCCTAAATTCTATGGGGTCTATTACAGAAGTGGATAACCCTGTTCTACCGATGCTCAGTAAGTAGGACTTACAGTGTTGCTTCATGGCAAGGATTTTTTGGGAATGGATCCCACTCTCGGTTGAAAGGCATGTGTACCTGAGGCGGCAACTTTCATGATTCGGAAGGGACCTTCCCTGCTTGGGGAGAGCTTATGGGTCCTTCTTGGAATATAGCGTGCCGCTTCACCAGGTTGCCTTCTTGCGGGCCCCCGTCGCGTTTGGTTCTTTCGCGGTAGTGCTTAGAGCATTAGCCGAGACTGTGTGTTGTGGGGTGTTCCCTGCAAGCCGAGTCTTGTCGAGGTTGTTATCTTCACACTGGATCAGGCCCTGCGTGGCTTCTCTCGGGGGCCCCCGGGGAGTTCTCCCCTTCTAGCTAAGGCCTTCAAGGGGTAGGTGGACCCGGGCTCGCCTTGGATGACCTAAGGCATCTTCCCCTTCTGGCAAGGCCTTCAAGGGGTTGACGGACCTTAGGCGGCTCCCGAGAGGTATGTTCGAGGCACGGAGGCGTGCTGTAGTTGGCTAACGCCCAGGCCCGTCACCGTCGGAACTGGAGTCCTCACCGCCATGCACTGTCTTTATGACACGCTGAGGCTCCTGGAACCCCACATGGTGGGCAGCGGTGACTGGGGCGCCGGCCTCCTGTTTGCCATCCCTCTGAGGGTGGGGCGGTGCTTCAGCCCTCTGCTGTCTTCCTTTACGGAAGCACTCTGCGAGCCTCTGGATCTCCCAGCACTCGGCAGCAGTATGGTTGCAGGTGCCGTGCACGGGGCATAGCCCGCCTTGGTCACTGTCTGGGGCCGGTGACTGCCGCTGCCTTTTGTCAGGGCGTGGCCCCCGAACTCCACTAGTCGTCGCAGCTGCGGCGACGGGGGCCGTGAATGGTGACTTCATCTTGCCACCCCCCCCCCCCCCCCCCGGTTCTTGGTCTTCTTGCCACCCCCATAGGAAGCAGCACCGGACCCGGGCTGCCCTCCTGACTCGGAGGTCGGCAGTGCGTGCCAGTTCCGCCCTTCAGCTGCTATGGCGCACTTGTCCGCCAGGCTGAAGAGCTCCGAGACGTCGCGGACCTCTCTGGTCGCGAGCTTCTCGAGCATTTTCTCGTCCCGGACACCCTGCCGGAACGCCACCACCACAGAGGCGCTTTGGATATGTGGGATGGTGTTGCGCACCTGAGAGAACCGCTGGATGAAAGAGCGCAGCGACTCCCCAGGTTGTTGTTTGACGGCGTGGAGGTCGAGCTCCGTGCCGGGACGGGTGTAGGAGCTGCCGAAGTTGGCGACGAACTGCCGGCAGAGCTCACCCCAGGAGGTTATGGACCCCTGAGGTAGATTCATGAGCCAAGACCGGGCTGGGCCGGTCAAGGCGACGGGGAAGTAGTTGGCCATGACAGCCTCGTCCCCTCCTGCGGCAAGTACGGCGGTGGAGTAGATCTGGAGGAACTCCGCCGGGTTGACGCTGCCGTCGTACTTCTCGGGCAGGTGCGGGCGGAACTTGCGTGGCCACCTTGCGAAGCGAAGATGGGGTGCAAGGGCCGCACATCCTGCACCTGCTGCGGCAGGTATAGGCGCTGCGAACACTTGGTTCGCACCTGGCGCTGCGTATCCCGGCATGGGCAAGGCTGCACCATAGACCGGGGCCGCTACTTGCGGCGCATATGGTTGTGGCATATGCTGTGCAGCATATGCCTGTGGCGGGGCTCGCATGGCGAAGACCTGCCCTTCTGGTTGTGTCGAGGCCGACGACATGCTGTCGCCTGCCTCCTGGTTGCGACGCCTTTCTCGGCGTCGCTCGAGGTACACCCGGGCGTCCTGCCCCAAGTGGCACCGTTCCAGTTCCCTTCGCAGGTCCGTCGACAGGAGCCTGGAGGAGCTGGAATCCGCCGTTCGCCCGTCGACCATGGGTGTGCGCGTCAGCGACACAGCCGGTTGCCCTGGGCGTCGTCCTCGCCGAAACCGAGGGTTCGCGGCGGCGACGACGAGGCGGTCCACCTCGCGGACCCATTGCTGGGTCGCTGAATGGGGCGCATCCCCCGCAGGCGGGTTGCGCAGCAGCGCTCTTGCTGCAGCTAGCGCACCTCCATGGTGTACGCTCAGCGCTGCAGAAGACCTCACGCTGGTCGGGGCCTGCATAGCCGGAGTCGGCGTCGCCGGAGTCGGCTGCTGGCTGCCCGCTTGTGCCGACACACTCCGTCCTGAGTGTGTCGACATGTACTCCCCAGTGGTCACGGTTCGCCGTGAACGCGGAGGGGGAGAGTTTGCCGTTGAAGAAAGCTTGGTCATCTTCGTCAGCGGAAACTCGTCGCGCTAGGGGAAAAGCCCCCTTCCTGGCGCGCCAAATGTCAAAGTGTGCGATTGACACTTCCCCCGGGCCTGCACTGGGCAGCCCGTGGAGGTTCTTTTTTCGGCGGGGCTAGTCTCCTAGCGGAAAGCTTGCGCGGATGGACGAGTTAGCGAGAGCTTGACACGGCGAGTTTTACGTGGTTCAGGCCGCCGGAGCGTAAAACCCTACGTCCACGGCGAGCTACGGAGCTCGCTGTATTGCTTGCTGCTCAGGGCCGGAGGCCTGAGCTTGGGGGTGAGTTACAGCTTGAGAGTGTATGGCTAGCGTATGAGTTGCCAAGTGCGAACCCTTGCTATCGACGCCTGCCCGAGCCTTTTATAGTCCAAGACTCGGGCGGCTTACAAGGGGAGCCGGGACCCGACAGGTGGTCCCGGGAAGATTGCTTGTTATCTACCGTATCTGTAGTTACGCCGGTAGCTGCCTCTGGTCGAAGGCTTCTGAGTCTTCATCTTGCCGCCCTGCCCATGCCGCGTGCTAGTCGTAGTGGTTGATGAGGGCGCAGGCGGCATGGGGTGTCTTGTCGCAGCGTTTATTGGCTGGCAGGTTCTGACACCGCGCGCCAGTCTGTGATGCGACTGGGCGCAACGGCACCTGACAGACGCGTGCTCCGCGTTTCCGCGTCTTGGGAAGACGCGGGCCTTGAATACCTTGTACGTGCAAGGTGAGGGGCGCCTTTACACCGCCGCCTACCGCTCGGGGGCAGGCAGCACCGTTCTTCTGGCCACGTGGCGGGTCCGGAGCCCTTCTCTGAGGTGAGAAGGGTCTGGCCTGCGGGGCACGTGGAGCCTCCGGACCTCTCCCCGTGGAGGGGGAGGTCCGGCCTCTGTATGCCACGTGGCGGGCCCGGAGCTCTCCTCTGCGGAGAGGGAGGTCCGGCCCCGCTGGACGCGTGGCGTCTTCGGACCTCTCTCCCGCGGAGGGGGAGGTCCGGCTTCTGTATGCCACGTGGCGGGCCCGGAGCTCTCCTCTGAGGAGAGGGAGGTCCGGCCCCGCCGTACGCGTGGCGCCTTCGGAGCTCTCCCTGCGGAGAAGGGCGAGTACCTTAGGCATTTTACCCTGTGCGCGGGGGTACCCCATATCTCAGGTACCGACAGTTGAGAAAAACATAATTTATTTTTTTATCGAATTACATGTCAAAAATATAGTATAAACACAATGTTTAACATCAAAACTGTATATAATTGCAAAGGGTAGATTTGTCTTTCAACGTCAATGTTAATACTGTTATGGGCACTTAACGGACTTGTGGTAGTGAAAAAATTATGGTAAAAATGCAAAATTTCAAAATCAGGGTCTAGATCACAATTAGACTCTAAAACTATGGTCAAAACGCCAATGTCCCTCAATAAAAAATATGAAAGATGGAAATGATCATCTCGAGTGACTTCGTGAGAATGTCAGCTAACTGATGCTTGGTGTCAACATGCTCCACTTTAACCCGGTTCCCATCCACACACCGTCTGATGAAGTGATACTTCATGTCAATGTGTTTACTACGATCGTGAAACACCAGATTTCGACTCAGTTGTATTCCTGACATATTATCAATCTTCAATATAAACGGCTCAGCTTCTTTCTCTCCCTGAAACTCAGCTAGAAGCCTGCTTAACCACGTACCTTGATAAGCAGCAGTAGCAGACACAATATACTCAGCCTCACAACTTGACAAAGCCACTACACGTTGTTTTTGAGACTACCAGGTGATCAAGCTGCCATTGAGGAAGAATAACACCCCTGTTGTGCTCTGACGTGTATCAATATCACCTGCTAGGTCGCTATCACTATACCCAATCAGTTTAAGAGCTCCTTCCTCCCATAATGGCATCCAAGATCCATTGTTCCAGCCACGTACCTGAGCACTCTCTTGACAGCCAACAAATGCTCAACAGTTGGGCTCTCCATGTACCGGCTCACATATCCAACCGCATACGCTAGGTCTGGCCTTATGTTAACCAAATATCTCAGAGAACCTACAATTCTTCGATACTGAGTTGAATCAACAGGAGTTGCAGTACTTGACTTACTTAGTTTCAGCCGACCTTCCATTGGAGTATAACTTGGATTACAGTCTTCCATTTTTGCTGCTGACAGAATCTTCAAAGCATATGCTTTCTGACTCACAGTCACCCCACTGTCATCTTGCTTCATCTCTAACCCAAGGTAGTAGCTCAACAATCCTAAATCAGCCATCTGAATGATGTTTCTCATCTCCTGCTTGAACTGCATAAGCTCAGCAGTATTATCTCCTGTGATAACAAGGTCATCAACATACACTCCAACTATGAGTCGGTGCCCTCGTTGTGGTTCTTTTCTCCGCACGTATACTACTTGTTCGGACTCACAACGCTGAAAACTAAGTGCAACCAGTACATTATCCAGCTTGGCGTACCATGCACTGAGGGGCTTGACGCAGTCCATACAATGCCTTGAACAGCCGCAGCACCTTGTTCTCCTGTCCAGGAACGATGAACCCGGGTGGCTGGGAGACATATACCTCCTCCTGAAGATCACCATTGAGAAAAGCTAATTTCACGTCCATGTGATGAATGTCCCAGCACTGACTTGCTGCATAAGCCAACAGAAGCCGCACCGATTCAAGCCGTGTTACCAGTGCAAACACCTCATCGAAATCCACTCCTTGTTTCTGCATAAAACCTCTAGCTACAAGACTAGCCTTGTACTTAATGATCTTTCCTGCCGCATCCTTCTTTGTCTTGCATACCCACTTCAAGCTGATCAAGCGATGACCAGTCAGAGCTTCTGTCAACTGCCATATGTCCTGTTTTCCTCGATCGCAGCCAGTTCATCAAGCATGGCCTTGTGCCAGCAGTCATGCACCTGAGCCTCCTGGAACGTGGAAGGCTCTTCAGTATCCACCATCAACAGATCTGCTTCTTGTTCATGATGATTCAGTACGAGAGCCGGTCCTGCTTCATTGATATTCTGCAATGTACAAAATCTCAACGGTGCACTACCTTCATGATCCGCATCCAGCTCCAGCTCAACCCCCGCCGGTGGTGATGCATGCACAACAGCAGGTACCGGCAAGACTCGATCTTCATGTGGTGTTGCGGGACACGGTTCACCTGCATTAGGTGCTGGTGACACTGCAGGTGTTCCAGCCACATGTGGTGTCACCTGCCCTCCATGGTGTGTGATCACAACTTCTGAATGGTCAGCTGAAACATACTCAACAACAAACTCGTTGTTCACCTCGCCATCTTCTCAGTTCCATTTCTTGTCTTCATCAAACACCAGATCGAGGCATTTCTCGATCAAGACAATTGTGTTTTGACCAGTTTTTAAGTCTAATTGTGATCTAGACCCTGATTTTAAAATTTTGTGTTTTTACCATAAATTTTTTCATCCGAATCTGCTGTTTACCACAGCTTGCTAACACCGTCAGTTGAATCAGAATAAACAGAATAAAGAAAAGAAAAAATGTTTGGAAACTGAAAAAAAGACCAAAATGTCCCTCACTTCTTTCATTCCACCAGATCAATCCAGCCACCCAATGTTGAGAAAAACAAAATTTATTTTTTTATCGAATTACATGTCAAAACTATAGTATAAACACAATGTTTAACATCAACACTGTATAGAATTGCAAAGGGTAAACTTGTCTTTCAACCTCAAAGTTAACACTGTTATGGGCACTTAACGGACTTGTGGTAGTGAAAAAAAGTTGTGGTAAAAATGCAAAATTTCAAAATCAGAGTCTAGATCACAATTAGACTCTAAAAATGTGGTCAAAACGCCAATGCCCCTTAATAAAAAATATGAAAGATGGAAATACCTCTTAAATCTAAAATTCTTACTTGGTACCTTCGTAGAGGTGTAATACTTACGAAAGATAATCTTGTAATCGTAATTTGAAAGGAAGTAATTTTTTTTGCTTTTGTCATAATTAGAGACAATGAAACACTTTTTCTTCTAATATTGATTTGTACATTCTATATGCACAGTCATCCAAATAGTTTGTTTCAAGGGGGCTACAAGGGTGGGGAAAACCACACCCTTTCCTTTCAAGGGGCTACAACAATGGCAAAAATAGAAAACAGCACAACTTGAAGGAACTTGCAATTAGCTAGCTAAAGATTATGAAACTATGTCGTTAAAGTTATCGGCTAATGACAAGACCCTAGAAAGCATTAACACCAAGGTAAAAGGATTATTCTCAGTCTTAAAGAACCAGTTGAGCTTCAACAAGATATTAAAAACCCAACTAACTCAATTGGCAGCTGCTGCTACACCAATGGAGAATGGAAAGATTCCGGGACAACCCGAAGCTCTCATATAAAATGTCAATGTGGTGACCACGAGAGAAGGAACAGTAAATTGTGACCCACCGTACACTCAGCAAGAAAAGGAAGCAGCTAAGAAGGATACAGGGTGTCCCATCATATCATGTCCAATTGTGACTCAACACTTAGACAAGGCCCTTTGTGGCTTTGGAGCAAGTGTGAGTGTCATGCCAAAGGTGGTTTTTGACATCCTCAACTTCACAGCATTCTCACCAACGCCGATGCAACCCCAGTTGGCCGATTCCTCGGTTTGCTATCCTGCGGGGAATGCTGAAGACGTCCCAGTGAAAATCCGGAACTACTTCATCACTGTGGACTTCATGGTGCTCGACATGAAGGTCGAGAAGGAAAAACCGCTCATTCTCGGATGACCATTCCTCAGTACCGAGGATGCTCGCATCGATGTGGGAGTCAGAGAAATCCGCTTCCATATCAATGGCAAGGAAGAAAAGTTTGACTTTCAGCCAAGGAAGGAGCAATGCTGCATGATCAAAATCAAGTATGTACCGAATGTCAAACACATAAAAGAAGTTAAAGTAACACCCCCAGCAGTGGAAAACCTCATTGCCTTTATGAGAAAATCACTTTACGAGTATACACCGGCGCTAAGCCCCAAAAGACAATTCAAGCCGACGGGGAAGTCAGAACCGTCTCAACGGCTCAAGTCCAGTAAACCGCCAAGAAGAGAATGGCAGAAGAAGCAAGTGAAGCCATCTGAGTCTTCTTCAGGACCTGATGCCAAGATATTGAGCTGAATGACTCGGAGAAAAGTCTCTCTCATCAGACTTTAAAAAGTTGGGTGAGACCTTGCCAATAAGTTAATTGGTAGTTATCTCATATTTGTTTTTCCATCGTAATTTGATTTTTTTCCCACTTAGTTTGCATTATCCACAACATGTTTTGATTTTTTTATTTACATGTTTAAAACTCTATATTCTCAACCAAAACTTTATTCGGAAAATTTGGATTTGAGAAAAGTTTTAATTGGAAAACAAATTTATAAGGAAATTTGTGACCATTGCACCCAACGGCTAGAAATATAGCCGTTGGAGAGCCACATGCAAAAAAGGGAACCAGGCCCCCCCCACCTACAGGTGCGGCTGAACCCCTGGTTCGGCCAACTTGGGGAAGAGCCATTTTGGCCCTTTCTCTTCCAACGACTATATTCCTTTTTCTTGTCACCGTTGTGTGGGGACCACTCCGTGGTTCACCCACTCCAGGATCGCATAGGGTGGTGCCGTGCGATGCGGCACCCAACAGCACACACGAAAAGAATTAAGAACAACATACAAAGTTTTATTTGCATAAAGCAGCGGAAGTCTTTTTACAAAACTTATTCATACAGCGGAAGTAATATACATATATGGCCTCTCATCCTAGCTATGCAAAAGTGCAGCCGTCCAGCCCGGGGACGCTACACGCTAGCAGCAAGGAACCGGAGAATCACGGTGGCGTGCAAGGCTCCAGCTCGGCCGTGTACCCCGACGGGGGCATCGCCTCATCCTCGGAACCTTCCTCATAACTCTCACCTGCACACAGCTCAAAATATTGCAACCGTGAGCACGATGGCTCAGCAAGTCTTAACCGTCAACACTAGGCATGGAACTCTACGTGCAAAAATGTGTAAGGTAGGAAAGGATTTTGCAATAAAGACACGCCTATAAGTTGATCCTTACTTTCAGTTTTATAGCAGCAGATTCATGTGCTTTAGGCAGCCCTCACATCGGAAGTCCACAATCAAACAAGAAACGCTTTCCTCCGATGTGGTGATGTCCAAAGTTGAATATAAACTTAATTAGCTCTATAACTACAACAATCAAGGTATTCAAGACATTAATAGATCAATACAACATTTTCAGTTGGCTTATTTCACTTCTTACTATGTCACAGTGCAGTGAACAAGCGGGTACTCAAATAACCGCGAGGGACGGTGATTGCAATCAAGACACACCCGGATAACACGTCACATACACCCACTTTCAGAAGCGTGATTCCACACCCCTTCCTACCCTGTTGTATGCAACAACCTTTCAAAGGCAACCCAAATGCCGAACCGGTCCATCCGTAACGGGTAGGAGGTCCCCGCATGGAGCGTGACTATGCCCACCGGCAGATTTACACCTTGCTACCCTCAACCCACTCTTATTTACGGTTGGGTAAGCCTCGACACCCAGGTTAACCAATTACATCGGTTTCCTGGTTCCTATATGCCAGTATGCATCCGGTACTGTTCGATACTTGTCCAGCAGGGCCGCACACGGACGGTCCTCAACCGACACCAACAGGGCTAAGCACGTGAGACCTCTGCTCACTGCATCCTATCCCCCCTGCTGGGTCTCATTTTCATAACTCAAGCCATTTTCTACCTCTTCTCATTCCGTATGATAAATACTATCTCGCGAGTAGCTTCCAACCACTCGACTTCTACCGAGAACCTAAACATTAGCATGGCATTCTCTACTCGTGGAGTTTGTAAACTACCCAACCCTTTATAGGATTTAAAAGGCTATGCAAGTGGGGTTTTAATCACCCTAACTCTAATGCATACATTTCAACCTAGACATAAGTGATACAAATGAAAAGCTTTATAAAAGGTACTTAAGTGCAAACCGGGGCTTGCCTGGTTGCGAGTTAAACGGGAAGTGAGCTTCTGGTGGCAGGACGTCCAAAGGCTCCGGCGTATCCTCAACTTCGATCACTAAATGAAATGTAACAAAATATGTATAAATATTAAGGAGTTATAAGAATTGAACTTCTATTCATAGCTACTGCTATTTAAAATCCTTAATTGGCTTTGGGAATTTTACAGTGGATACTAGACTCTCTATGGATGATTTGGGCCCAATTTGGAGACATGTCATTGCACAATGTAGTCTTTAAAATTCCTACAAGTACAATGCTTCTCTGAATTTTGAGCCCAATTCAGGAGCTTTGACATAGCTAGAAATGGAAGATCTGATTAGGGTCAGTCTCAATGGCTCTAACAAAATTTGTTTCACCATTTTTGGAGCTACCATCAGAGAGATATGAATTTTTGAGTTGGACAGGAGTTCTGAAAAAGCTTCTATTTAAATTTGAATTTCCAAATAAAGGCTGAACTTTGGAAGGTAATTTGACCTAGCAAATCAACTCCAATGAAGATCAAATTTTTACTGGATATCAGTAATGTCATTAGGAACTTCCTGGCCAAATTTGAAGAAATTCCATAACAGAGATTATTCTGGACTAAATTCCCAAAGATTTAACTTTGATGAATCTTGGAGAATATCCAGAGATCTTCAGATCAATTTCTTTGCATTTCTGCAAAGTACTGACTGAGATAAACCCAACAAAATTTGTTTCACAAATTTTAGACATCCCTACAGAAAGTTATGGAGGTATGAAGGTTGAACCATTTTCTGGAAATCAATTGTATGATTTTTAGCTAATTTGTTTAATCCTGAGATAACCTACTGATTAAGCCCTCCAAATAAGCTCCAAAAATCCTAAAATTGTTACTGGAGGTCAGGCACTATGAAAAGGACTAGCTGCCCAAATTTGGGAATATTTCATAAAGAATTGCTCCTGTAATAAATCCCTAAAGGATTTATTAAAACAATTCTACAGAAATTGCTGGGCATTTTCATAGCATGCAATTTTTTCCTCTGTAAAGTACTCCTCCTGAGGATTCAGATAAAATTTGTCTCACCCTTTTTGGAGCTGTCTACACAAAGTTATGGATTTTTGAAACTTGACTAGCTCTCTGTTTGCAACCTATACAGAGACTTAACAGGGGGCCCACTGTCAGGTCCTTCTTCAACCTCCCGCCAGAGACGCGCGTGCACACCAGTTCAAATCGTGGCATGGCTCGTTCTCCCTCATTTCTCCACCAAATTAGCTCCGGTTTCGCCCTACATACTCCTGAGAACATGGCGCAGCTGCCGGGCAAGGTTTCCACACATGAAAACGGCCGAAAACAGGCCGGCACCGGTGGGACGGCTCGGGAGCTCGGCATCAACGTGTTCTGGCGTGTCCGAAGCTTCTACCGGCGAGCTACCTTGCCATAAAGCATCACCAATGATCGGGGAACATGGAACGCAGGCTAAACTTGCAGCAAATGGCCGGAACATAGGGTTCATCGGAGGACCGACCCATTTTTGCCTCCGCCAGCGATTTCTCGTCGCCCGGGGCGTGTGGTCGATGGTTTGCTGCGGTATTTGGCGTGGGAGGGCGCTAGGATCACTAGTTTCTGTGGCTTTAATTGTAGAACCGATGATCAACCATGTTGGATGAATTTACAGTTTTGGTTTGGGGCTGTTCTTCACGTGTACCGGCGCCAAAATCCAAATTCCGGCGAGCCAGTGATGGGGAAGGGCAAGGGGACTGCGGTAGCTTGATCTACACACCTTGACGCACCTTAGGGAGGTGCTGGACGTGCGGGAGAGGCGTTGGAGCGGCTGGAACGTGAGGAGCAGTGATGGTCATGTCGTGGTGCACCGAGGGGAAAAGATTGGCTCGGCCCCGGCCGGAGGACGATGGACACAGGCTGTGGAGGCGCGGATGACGTCCAGTGGAGGCCGGCGCACCTCCTAGTCGGCTCAGCTGGGCGCCACAGTGGCTGTAGGTTGATCGGGGGCGAGGAGCAGAAACTCACGGGGTGTTTTTCTTCTGCTTCTGGGCGCGCGTGTGCAGCGAAGCGAGGAGAAGCGTCCTGTGAGCAGAGAAGATGCATTTGAGTTGTGCACTGCTGTGGCTATCGCCCTCCCCACCGAAGCTGACTTCCTTCAGAAGCAAGACACGAGCAGCAGCTCGGTGGTTGCCTCGGTGGCGCACGCACACAGACCCTAATTTGATTATTGTCTCTGTTCACTGACATGTGGGTCCCACTGGTAGTCTCCCCCCTAAACAACAGTGGCTCCCAAATTCAAATTGGCAGCCATTCCCACAAACCGAATTTTATTTCTGGGAGTTAACCTTCGGTCGTGTTCAGTTCACATTTTAAATTCCGTGTTGTCGGTTCAGTTCCTGTGCGAGGGGAAAATAACGCCTAGGGTTGCTATTTTTGGGTGAGCAAAAGATCACGCCGAGAGCTACTCACTCCACGAGCTGTCGCCAGCGCGACGGAAGCAGCAAGGAGGTGGCCCCCGCTTGCAGCTCGGTTGGTGAGTGAGAGGATCACGCCGTGAGGTGTAGAAGCCACGAGCAGGTCGCCAGATCGATGCAGGAAGCTGGAGGTGGCTTCCCTCGGTGGCGCTCTGAGGAGGTTCGGTTGGTGTTCGACACCAAACAGAGAAAGACTTCAGGAGCAAGTTAAAGCAGCCAAATGACATGTGGGGTCTACCCCCATACTCCTCTTCTTATCCTCCAAATGTTTCCAAAATGTCTTCATTCCAGTAAATCCCCTCAATCTGATATTTCGGGGGTTTAAACGTGGGCTGAAGTTTGAATAAACCGAATTTAGTGTGAAGTTCACTTTCAACTTGGAATTCAGCTCACATTTGGAAATGATCATGTTTAACTCCTTTTTAGCCCACTCTGAAATCAGAATGTGGCCACCTGACTTTCCTCGCATTCAAAGATTTGAGGATACATGTGTGCTCCAATTTTTTGGCAGCAACTTGAGGGGAACAATTAAGTTCAAATCTAAATTTAAACTCCCCTTACATGTGAGAACTTTACACATGGTGTTTAATCCAACCTTGGCTAAACACCTTCAAATGAATGTAAGAGCTCGTTTGGTGGGACACCCATGTGCATCATCACGTGTACAAAATTTTTTGTAAGTCCCATTTTCATGCATTCCAACACAAATAGAGATCAACATTCACTTTATTGACTTTGCATTTTTTGGGACTTTTACACGTTGGGGAGTGAAACACTATAAATTAGTGCCTGGGTGAGGGTGTTCCTTCACACTTCACCCCATTTTGACCCCTTCAACACTCTCACACTTGTGCTCAAGTTGTTTTCTTGCTCTTCCCTCAAGAGTAACAAACATCAATGCAAGACACCAATGAAAGAAATGAATCAAAGCTCGATCCAAATGATGCCCTAAACCAGCTTCCTCTGTCAATCTAAACCACTGTAACAAATATTGGATTCTAGGTGGTAGAGGATGAAAAGAGAGGCTACAAGAGCTCATAGGTTGCAATTGCGATGCTCGGGTTCCTTAAAGCTGGGGATATACTCAAAGTGAAGCCTTTCATACGGGTCCACTTGATGAATCCGCTGCAACCACTAAAGTCCGGACATATCCGGGGTCGACACCGGACAAGTTAGCACTTGGGGACCAGCCACTTACGAGTGACGTCTCCACCAAACTTTCCTTTAAACTCAAAAAGATTCCAATTCTGGACATGTCTGGACCAAGTTTGGACAAGTCCAGAACTACATAGATTACATCTTCTGCATCCACATCTGGACAAATCAAGGAATCCGAACATGCCCGGATCCAGTTCTGAATAGGGAGCCCTGTTCTGTAGCTCCATCTGGATAAATCAAGAAATCCGTACATGTCCGGATCCAAGTCCGAACAAGTTCGAACCTATACAAAGAGCTCTTTTCCGCATAGCCACCCAGACATTTCTAGGGTTCAAGACATGTCCGAGCAAAGTATGGGTCTATACAGAGAGCACTTATTACGACATTTTATACAAAACCCACTAAGTACTTTGGTAGACTCGTACAAACCTTTTACTGGATTGAGCTTTGACTACTTTTTCATTCCCATCTACGTCATATCCCTCTTGATCGTACGATGTCTCTATACTCAAGAAAAATAAAATCCTAGCACTAAGTATTGTCTCACGATGCTTTTCCTTTTTTCCTTTGAGGGATCCATAACTACTTTTTGTCCAAAACCATTAGCTCTTTAATTTTTTGTTGTTAATCAACCAAAATCCACACCGAAAAGCCTAGATGTGCTTTCAGGAAATATCAGGTCTTGTGTTAAATATTGTAATGCTCCAATAACACTTCTATATTGTGTTGCATCATTTGGTCCAAGGAAAGTATCATCATTCATTGGTAATTTCTCAAAAGTAGGCAAAGGGGTGCTAAATGGCCTGTATTCACTCATCTCCATCCTTCATAATACATCTGAACAATTTTTTCTTGACTCAACATTATTTCATTGAATACTTTGCTTACCTCAATACCAATAAAGTAATGAAGGTCTCCCAGATCCTTCAAGGCAAACTCTTTACTAAGATATTTTAACTAGGTTGCAGTTGCACTAGGCATAAAACTAGTTATAATAACGTCATTAATATAAATCAGCATAAAGATAATAACACTTCATGTAATGTATAAAAATAGAGATGTATCTGCATTTCAACCTTGAAACCCAAATTCAAGTCGTATGGTACTTAGTCCTGAATAGCACGCTGTAGGAGTCTATTTTAACCTACATATTGCCTTATATAGGTTGCAAACATAATTAGACAAAGATAATTCCTCATACCCTAGAGATTGTCTCATATAAACCACTTCTTTCAAAAAATCCATGAAGAAAGACATTATGTACATTCAGCTGTAGTAGACTCCACCCTCTTGACACAACAATAGAGAAAACCATTTTGATAGTGACAGCCTCATAGCCTATGTCATACCTTTGTTTGAAGCCTTTTTAGAAGTTGCCTAGAGCGGGGGGTGAATAGGCTAATAAAACTTAAAACACAGTTAATTCAACAAAATAGAAACAGTCCGGACTTATCCGGTGTCAGAGTCCCGACTAGTCCAGGTTAGCACAATGAAAGTTTAAGTTAACGTGTTTCGATGATCCTTAGCACAATTATTTTTAACTAGTGCAAGTAAAATATGTTGAATCCTTATCACAAGTTTTTGGAAGCCTAAGAGTACAGAAAATAATTGATATGAAAAAGTATAGCAAATTGTGTATGAAACCCTAATATGCAAGATTACCGATAAGCAAGTAAATAAGTGGACAATTGACATGGAAATTTTTCATCGAAGTTCAATTCCACAAAGGACCCTACGTCTCTGTTGAGGAGTCCATGAAGGACCAGGTTTCTCTCAACCTTTATCCTCACCAAGTAATCACAAAGATCAAACTCGGTTTATCCACCAACAATCACGAGGGTAATACAAACTTCCTGGGTCTCACCACAATTTGGGAGGCACCGGGCAACACCTAGCCGTATAGAAATTCACTTCCAAGAGTAACAAACACATAGCAACAAGCAACTAATGAAAATAAATCAAAGAGCTCAATCCCAAGGTGGCCTAACTCCAAATCACTCACAAACTTTCAACCTTCATCAAAAATCGATTTTGTGTGCAAGATGGTGAGAGAGTGCGCTAGGAAAGCTCAAGAATGCTTGTGATAGTTTTTTGAATTGTCAGCAATTGAAATGGGTACCAGCGGACTCCTTTATAGAGTCCACAAAATATTACCGTTGCCAACCACTAAAGTCTGGACTAGTACGGACCCTAACTCCGGACAAGTCCGCACATGGACCACACTCTGTAGAGTGATGTCCCCTTCAACAGTCAATAAAATTCAAAAAGATCCTGAGTCCGAACTAGTCTGGACCCCAGTTCCGACAAGTACGAACACGTCAGAACCTTCTTTACCTCATGCCACCCCAGACAAGTCCAGGGTCCGGACTAGTACAGACAAGTCCGGGCACATCAGTACCTCCTTTTCCGGGGATACTCCGAACAAGTCCAGGTCCGGACTAGTTTGGACCTGGAGTCTAGACAAGTTAGGTCACATCAGTACCTCCTTTTCCGTTGGGTAATCCGGACAAGTCCGGTTCTAGACTAGTCTAAACCTAGAGTCCGGACAAGTCCAGACATGCCTGAATTTGTCCTTTTAAATTTGTCTACACTTTATTTTTAACTAAAACTATAATGATTGAGCTCCAATCATTTTCACACCTTCTTGACTCATGTCCCTCTTATAGTATGGAATTTCCTATACTTAATAAAAATGAGACCCTAATTCTATGCATAGGTCTTTAGCGCCCTTTCCTTTTTTCTTTTTGAGGGGTACAACCATCTTTTTTCTTTTTGAATATGCATACACTCTTTGCAAACTCATTAGTTCTTTAATTGTTTGTCATTAATAATCCAAAACCCACTAGGGAGGCCTAGATGCACTTTCAATCTCCCCCTTTTTGGTGATTGATGACAACCAGTTAAAGTTTTCAACAAAACACAGATAAAAGGAAATTTTGAACAACCATGTGTATATATGAAGAAACTCCCCCCTAAATGTGTGCATATTCCAATAGTCATGAGTAACAAACACACTAAGAGATAAACAATGGGGTTCTTCATATACACATAGTTAGTCGTGCGGTGCCTATTCGTGTGACAAGTGCATAATATGTGATAGACATGAACATGGCATAATAAACAACTCATAGCCACAAGGATAATATAGATATTGTTGGAGTGTGAGCTGTGACACTCCTCCCGACCTGCTCGGAAGCAGCCCATGAGGTTCTTTTTTTCTGGAGGGGGCTTGGCGCCCTACACGACCTAGGCTCGAAAGAGCTGATGGACACTGAGATTTACGTGGTTTGGGCTGCCGGAGCATAATACACTACGTCCACGGGAGTGCTTGTTCTATTGCTTGAGCGTGAGTGCTTGTGTGTTGTGGGATTTGGGGTGCGAAATTGTCGAACCCTTTTCCGGGTGGTCACCCAGGTCCTTTTATAAATCAAGCCCGGGGTCGTTACAATGGGGCCTGGGGTCCGACAGGTGGCCCCAGAGCTAAGTAAACCCTACAAAGTCTAGGACTTCGTCCTCTGAGTAGAGTGGGCGGCGGGAGAGTTATGTCCCGCCGTCCGGCGCGCTGAGCACCCCTGACCGCGTGTCAGGTGATGATAAAGACACCATCTTGTCGCTGTGACTTCTCGCCCTGCTTGGGTGGCTTCGTGCCGTTGGGTGGCACTGTACTGTTGTCATGCCTTACTGTCCTGTCTTGTCACCGTAATGGCGAACGAGCAAGGGAAGGAGGCGTGTAAAGTGTGCCATGCTTCTATTGAAGGAGCGAGCCTTGAATGCGAAGCCTGATAGCGCACTTTCTTCTTGACTTCATCGACCCACAACCCATGTCGGATTGTGGGGTGTGCGGCGGCTCTGGAGCTCTTATCGACAGGCTTGGTCTCAGGGGACACGTGGCAGCTCCGGACCTCACCTCAGTGGGGAGGTTGGGCTGAACCCCATGGCACGCGTCTGTACTGGAACTGTCCTCAGCGGGGAGGCGGCTTGAAGCCAAGGGACACGTGTTGGCCCTGGACCACACCTTAGTAGGGAGGCTCGGTCCGGAGCCCAGGAAACACGTGTCAGCCTCGGACCTCACCTCAGCGGGGAGGCTCGGGCCGGAGCCCAGGGGACACGTGTCTGCCCTGGACCTCACCTCAGTAGGGAGGCTCGAGCCGGAGCCCAGGGCACATGTCTGCACCGGAGCTGCCCTCAACGGGGAAATGGCTCGGAGCCAAGGGACACGTGTCAGCTCCGGACCTCACCTCAGCGGGGAGGCTCGGGCCGGTGCCCAGAACACGTGTAAGCTCCAGTGCTCATGCGCACGTGTCAGCCCCACGGCTGACCATGTGTCCTAGGGCACGTGGCTTATGCTGGGGCGCACCTCAGCCAGGAGGCGGGGCCCAGGCTATCTTTTCACCCACTACGCGGGCTACCCGGTTTGCAGGGTACCGAAGCGTGGTGGTTTTGGGCCTGTGCTTTGGGAACTGAAGTGGTGGCGAGATTTTCACGAAGTGGGCAAGTGGTTGTACCTGGGAAGCGAAAAGACTGCACGTCCTTGGCATAGTGGGCGTATTTGCCAGTCGAAGCTGCAGCGGGTCATTGTGTTCACTCTTGATTGATGGGACAAGACGACAGTCTCGAGGGGTTGCCTCGTGGTAGGCCTGCGGCTCATTCCTTGGGAACCTGGGCCTAGGCCCTACTCAACATGGGGGGCGAGCGCCGAGGCAACGTGCTCGAGGGGTTGCCTCAGGGGACTTATTGCAGCAACCAACGGGTTGACTGCAACAACCCCACCGCGCCGCACTTCTCGGGAACCGCCCGACGTTCCCGAGATGTTACTCGCCTGGCCCCCGGTGCCTGAAGGGTGGACCTGGGTCCTTCCCATCGAAGGGGACACTGTATGTCACATGGTAGCTCCGGACCTCACCTCAGTAGGGAGGCTCGGGCCGGAGCCCAGGACACGTGTCTGGACCGGAGCCGTCCTCCGTGGGGAGACGGCTCGAAGCCAGGGGACACGCGGCAGCTCCGGACCTCACCTCAGCGGGGAGGCTTTGTCCGGAGCCTAGGGCACGTGTCAACTCCGAAACTCCCATGCACGAGTCAGCCCTAGGGCTGACCTTGGGGCCAAGGGCACATAGCTTGCCCGCTTATAGTTGATATGCTTGAGGAGGCACAAACTGTAAAGGGAAAATGCACAGGACAAGGCAAAACTTTCTCACTTCAGACTCTTTTTCATAGGAGGAAATAGACCGTACTAGAAGGCAGCGACCCATCCCAGATGTCGAGAGTGACAGGACTCCTCCTGGACTTAGCTGTTCTAACCGCTGTTCCTAGGCACTATGACACCCTTTTGGAGAAAATAAAACCCTTCCGCTGCGCTAAGGAGAGAACTCATCCCATCCTCTGTTGCTAGGTGCACGCACCTGGGGAGGCATACTTGTGTCACTCGGAAGGGGCCCTCCCAGCTGGGGGAGAGCTTGTTCCCTCCTTCCCTAGAAAGTATTCGCTGCAGCACCAGGTCGCCCACCTCAAGCTGTCTACTTAGCATGAACCACTGTTGATGACGCCGGAGCGCTTGATACCTCGGAGAGCTGCTTGCCACCTTCGCTATCTTCACACCGGAGCCGGTCCTGCGCGGGTTCGTCATACGCTCGGACGTGGGATGAGCCCATGGTGATTTCCAGGGGGAGGACGGCCTCAGCCCCATACACCAGGAAGAAGGGCATTTCCCCTGTCGAACGACTGAGGGACGTGCGGCTAGACCACAGTGCACACGGAAGCTTTTCAACCCAATTGGAACCATGCTTCTTCAAGCTGTTGTTGGTGCACGTCTTGAGTCCCCTGATATCTCGGCGTTTGCTCTTTCGGCTTGGCCGTTACTTTCTGGGTGAGCAACGGAAGCATAGCAAACTTGGATGCTGAGGTCTTCGCAGCAGTCTTTGAATACTGCACTAGTGAACTGGGTCCTGTTGTCCGGTGATGATTTTGTTTGGGACCCCGAACCAGCAGACGATTGACTTGATGAACTTGACTGTTGATTGCTTGTTGATAGTTACTACATGGGTAGCTTCTGTCCACTTGCTCTCCAACGGATCTAGGGAATGGTCCCAGGATGTCCAGCCCCTACACAACGAAGGGCCATGAGGGCGGGATCATCTGCAGTGTCTGAGCTGTTGTGTGGATCTGCTTAGCTTAGAACTGGCACGCCTTGCATCTCTTGACCAGGCGACAGCATCCTGGAGAGCTGTCGGCCAGTAAAAGCCATGCCGAAAGGCCTTACCGACCAGCGTGCAGGAACATGCATGGTTCCCACACTCGCCTCCATGGATCTCTGTGAGTAGGTCGCAGCCCTCCTCCTGGGTTATGCACCGCAATAGGACGCCATTAGCGCCACGCCGGTAGAGATCCCCTTCCTACCAGTGTGTATCTCTTAGACAATCAAGCGATCCGTTGAGCAGATACACGTTCATCGGAAAGGAAGTTGTCTTTCAAGTAGTCCCAGATCTCTGTGGTTCATGCATCGGGACCTACTTGAGCACTTGGATCTTGAGCGCCGGGTTGCACGGAGTCCCCGGTGATGATTACGATCCTTGGCGGGCGCCAAGGTAGCAGGGCCCCCGGGACCGCCAGCTTCGAGGTGCTGGTCCGGCCCCCTTCGCCTAGTTTAGCTGGCCAGGCGGTAGGTCGCAGCAACTTCCTTTCAAAGACCCCCTCAGGTACCGGAGCCCAAGTGGAAGCCTTCGTTGACAGGTCATCAGCTATTATATTATTGGCACGGGGAACATGGCACAATTCCAAGGATAAGAAGTCCTTCTCCAACTTCTGTACTTGGAGGAGATATGCTGCAAGCTGTGGGTCGTTGCAACAACACTGTCCCTTGACTTGTTTGTGATCAATTGAGAATCACCCTTGACCAACAACTGCTGGACGCTGAGAGACAACATGGTCTTCAACCCGAAGATGAGAGCCTCATAGTTCGCCATGCTGTTGGTCGCCTTGATGTCAAGTCGCACCATGTACTTTAACTGCTCTCTGGTTGGTGTAATGAGCAGAACCCCCGCTCCGGCTCCCAGCTTCCGTGAGGAGCCGTCGAAGTAGAGAGTCCAGTAGGGCCCAGTGAAGACCGGAGCTCTGGGCTTTGGTTCACCGATGTCCTGGCCCCCCGGCTGGCATGGTGGTGGAGTCCACTCTGCCACGAAGTCAGCTAACGCCTCACTTTTCACCGCATGGCGTGGTAAGAAGTCCAGCTCGAACTCCGCCAACTCCGCAGCTCATTTAGCTATGTTTCCAGTGGCGTTGGGGCTGTGGAGGACGGTTCTCAGTGGGTACGAGGTAACCACCGAGATCTTGTGAGCCTGGAAGTAATGGTGCAGCTTCCTTGATGCAACGACGACTGCATAGAGCAGTTTTTGCACCTCCAGGTATCTTGTCTTGTCATCATGGAGGACCTCACTGATGAAGTAGACTGGACGCTGGATGGTTCGAACCTTGCCAGAGGGGTCCGAAGCGTCTTCTTGTATAGGTCCGGGACTTGACGGCCCCAGGCCCCCGGGCCCGGGACTGCACTCTAGGAGCTCGGACCCAGGTGCACACCAGTTGTCAGTTCTTGGCGTCTGTGGCCCATCCAGCTCTTCTTGGTGAGGTCCAGGACCTGGGGACCCCTGGCCCCCTCAGGACTGCACTCTGGGAGCTCGAACCCAGGTGCACGCCTGTTGCTGGGTCCAGATGGTTGGGACCCATCTGGTTCTTCTCGGGGAGGTCCGGGACCCCTGGCCCCCAGGCTCCCAGGCCCGGAACTGCATTCCAAGAGCTGGGACCCGGATGCACGCCTTTTGCCAGGTCTAGGCAGTTGAGACCCGACTAGCTCTTCTTGGGGAGGTCCGAAACTCAGGGCCCCCAGACCCCTGGGTCCGGAACTGCATTCTGGGAGCTCGGACCCAGATATGCGTCGATTATCAGGTCCACCCGCTTGGGACCTGATTACTTACCCATCCCAAGGATTTACTGCAGAGTCTGAGCTCTGGGGCATTAGGCCAACAGCAACAAGGGCATCCTCTGGAACTTGAGGACGACAGAGTTCTGGTCGCGTGCAAGGGCCCAACCAGCCTCGACTAGCCCGAATCACGCTGAGGGATGCTGCGTTGCACAACACTGAATAATGCACATAAAAGATACAAAGAGGAAGCAAAAGTTTTATTACAATTAACTATTTTTGAACATGTTTACAACAAAATAAGTCGAGTCTACACTCACGGACGTAGACTACGCAAAAGAGTTCACGTTCGGCCCGTGAACGTGTCCCCCCTAGTACGCACACAAACTAACACGGCGGCGTGCACGACTCCCATTCAACGGGGTTGCCTTCTTGGAGATCCGTCTCCTCCTCGGGAGTCTCCTCCTCATAACACCCTGCAAAAGCTTCAAACACCAGCAGTGAGCACGATGGCTCAGCAAGTCTGACCCGTCTTACCTACACATGTAACTCTACATGCTAGAATTGCAATGTGTAATAGGAAAGTAAGTTGCAAAGGACACGCCTAAATAGTTGAACCTTACTTTCAAGTTTTTGGCAGCAAGTTGTGGAGAACCTCATGCTAAGACACATAAGAGAGCCGCAATCAAACAAGAAACATATTTCTCTCATGTGCTTTGCCCAAGGTTGAAGAGAACTTTAATTTGCTCTAAACTACAACATTTCATTAGCAACCAAGGTATAGCTTTCAATCAGCAACTTTTAATATGACTCTAGCCTGTTCTTTCTACGCCACGGTACAGTGAACAAGGGGTACTCACTGACCGCAAGGGATGGTGATTATAATCGATTTACACCTGCAGGGTTACCCGAATAACCTGTCACGTACGCCCGTACTCGATGTTTCCTACAGCAACCATCACGGACGTCGTACACAACCACCTTTCATCCGTCAGCCAAATGTTGAACCGGTCCTATCGTCCCAAGCAAGAGGTCTCTGCGCGCGCATCCACAGTGCCGCCAGCCGATTTACACCTCAAGCTCTCAACCTACCCTCTAGACAACAAGCAATGCCTCAACACCTAGCTACCCGAATTACATCGGTTTTCTGGTTCCCATATATCTGGTTGGTCTTCGGTACTGTTCTAGCTTGTTCAACAGGCCCGCACACGGCTCGGTCCTCAATCGACACAAACGTAGTTATGGCACCCAGGTCCCAACGTGCTGCTGCTCTTACTCTCCGCTTGGTCTCATTTTTCTTGCCATGTGTTCCATTTGCTATATCTAACCGAGTTGTGTGCCTCTAGCCTATTCTCGTGAGCAGTTCCAACTACTCGACTTGTACCGAATCCTAAACTAGTTTAGCATTGCAGTGGCTACTCGAGATTTAAAACCTAAGCCCAAAAACCCTGGTTTTTTTTGGCTATGCATTTGGGTTTTCAAACAAGACTCTAATGTAGAAGTAAAGTGGATACTCAATGTAAGTTCTCAAAACAATAAATTTATAAAAAGGCTAATGCAAACCGGAGCATGCCTAGCTGCTGTTGGTTGTAGACTAGCTGTTCCTCCGTAGTTATGAAATCTAAGACTTCGGGCTCCTCCTCAACCTTAGCGACTACATGAGACAAATACATGTATATATCAATTTAAATGTATGTGAGTTTAGAGTTAATATTATTAAGACTATAGGAACTGCTAGACAGGCCCAATGACTCTGAAATTTTTACTGTGGTTTGGATACAACCTAAAAGTGATTTGGCCAAATTTCATTTGCAGCAAAGCTCATTTGAGCCCTCCACAAATAAATGTGTATTTGGCCTTAATTGGAGCTCTTAGCGTGTTCTAGGGATTTTCATGGAGAAAGCCTTGACTTTCTGGAAACTAGATTTTAGAGGGTTCTAATGGAGTTGGTTTCACCTAATTTGAAGACTTCTAGCAAAAGATATGAGCTAAACAAGTTCAGAGAAAATATGAAAAATGTTTCTGGACATTTTTCATTTTCTCTGGAACAGTTATATTAATCACACCATTAGGTGGATCAAATGAGCTTAAATGGATCTGAAATTTTTATGGTAGCTCAGGGATATTATGATGAACATCATGACCAAATTTCAGAATTTTCCACTAATTGGTTCTCCAGTTAAAATTCTAAACACTTTAAAGTTTGAAGAATGAATTCTGGCGAAATAAGGATTTTCATAAAGTGAAACTTAATTTTTTTGAAAGTAATTAGAGAGCTTAATCCAACAAAATTTTGTTCACTCAATTTCGATTTTCCTAGCCAAAGTTATGTGGGTTTGAAGTTTGAACTAGAAACTGAAATTCGAGAAATGTTTAAATTACTGCGCGTGGGACCGGGGCTACGTGTCGGCTCCTCAGCGGCTGACACACGGGGCCACGGAGTTTTACGCGCGAAGCCACAGATGATCCAGAGCCACATCTGATCCCCGGTTTAAATATCTGCTTGCTGACGCATGGGGCCGGGGGCTTCTTCAACCTCCCGTCATCCCGCGCTCGGCTGCCGCCCCCTTTGCCGGAGTGCTCGCCGGAGGGGCTCTGCCATGCCGCGAACTTTGAGATTTTCTCCACCTCTGCTTGAATCCGTACGAGGAACACGGTGCTGGCCTTAGCTTGACATGAAAACAACCGGAGTATGGCCGGCAATGAGCGGCGGCTTCGGAAGAACTTCGGCCGTGTCGGCCGGGCTTCCTAGCACCCCAAATGATCGAGTAAAAGGTCGTAGTGCATCAGTGCACCATAGGGAAGGTCGTCATGAACTCAAATGAGCTCGAGAATGGCCCCAACTAGTATGTCACCGTGCGACCCAGGTCGGAAATCGGAAACACTAGCAAAACTCGGAGAACGGTGGCTATACCCGATGGTTCTCCGAAGTTCCTGATCTTATGGACTCACACGGACGTCTAGAAATAGTTCTCTAAGTTAGGTGATGAGTGGTGCGGTGCGTAACATGAATTGTGCGAAGTGGTCCGGCGGCCTCTTTTGTACACCCGGCGCAAAACCATGAAATTCCAGCAACAGCAGCTTATGTCACGCTGCCGGAGCTTGCGGTAATGAGAGAGGGAACTACGACGAACCTCTGCTGTTCACAGCTCGGCGAAAGGTGGGCTGTGGTGGCCGGACGAGTTGTTCCAGTGGTGGCAGCTTGGTTTGAACCAATGAAGAAAGAACGGTGCTGTGGAGCTCGACGGAAGGCAGTCACACGCGGCCGAGGGCTGGAACACGTCGAGTGAAGGTTGGCGACCTCGTGTGCGACCTCAGTTCAGTGTGCAAGCCGTTGCTTCGGCCGGTTGATGGTGGCACAGCGAGTTCAGGTGAGCGGCGATGTTCTTTCGTTCGGGAACAAAGCAATCGAGCTGTGAGCAGTGAAAAGATCCGGGAGCGGTCGGGCACGAGGATAAGAGAGCAGAGAGGCGGCTCGGTGGCCAGAGGCGGCAAGCAGGTGCTGTATCGCCGTTTCCTCGCCGGCGCCCGCTGCTGCAACCCGAGAACCGAAACCTCTGTTTCTCGGTCGGTTTGCTCACTTGTGAGGCTGACAAGAGGGCCCCACCCCCTAGTTTAACCTCTGAAATTCAATTTTTTCCCACTGCTCAAAACAGTAGGGACCTTCCTACCCTTGGTCATTTGATCAATAACCAAAATTGGGATTTGGTTTGTTAAGTGATCAAATTGTGGAATTGGTTTGATTGAATTTGTAGCACATATGAACTGAAATTCAAATTTGAGTTGAATTTAGCCAAAATGGATCATGTCAATATCAACTCCAAATGGAGTGAAAATTGGTGTGTGAGCTCACAAAAATGTCCTGAGTGTGAATATGGATCCCACTTTTGAATTCATGGGATGAAAGGAGTTTGAATTTGAATTTAAGTTCAAACTAGCCTCCAAAGGTTTAGGATTTGGGTGAAATTCGGCATGAGCATTCCTAGCAAGGTGTAGAAGTTTTTCATATGCTCAGCCCCTATATGATGCATGTGGGAAGTACGACTTTTGCATTTTGTGAGTTTATCATCTAATGACTATGTTGATGGTGTTTACTTGCTCTTCAAAGATGTTCATAAAACTTCCTCAAATGAGGTGTGTGTGTGGAGTGATGAACACTTTGAGTGTATGCAAAACTTGAGCCCTTACATCGCGGCTCACGACTTTGGTTGTGGCAGCGATGTAGAGGAGCAGTGGCTCGCCTTATTCAGGGAACACCATGACTGGTAGCGTTGTGAGGAACTTCTTGAGCTCCTAGAATGCCTCATCTGCCTCCTCGGTCGATATGAATGGACCAGACTTCCGTAGAAGCTTGAAGAACGGAAGATCTTGCTCGGCCAGTCTAGAGATAAACCGGCAGAGTGCAGCCAAGCATCCGGTAAGCTTCTACACATCCTTGATGCGGACAGGGGGCGGCATCAGTTCTATCGCCTTAATCTTCTCTGAGTTAGCTTTGATACCTCGGTATGAGACCTAGAAACCGAGTAGCTTCCCGGCAGAGACCCCGAAGACACATTTGTCTCGGTTCAACTTCGTGTGTGTGGAACGCAGCCTATCGAAGACTAGGGCTAGGTTATCGAGCACGGATGGTTGCGACTTAACCTTCACTACGATGTCATCGACATAAACCTCGACCAGGTCCTGAACGAGGTTCCCGAACGTCTTGTGCATTGCACGCACAATAGTGGGAAGGGCATTCTTTAGACTATAAGGCATGGACACATAGCAGTATAGACCATCTACTGTGATGAAGGCGGTATGTTCTTCATCTTCCCTAGACATAGGTATCTGGTGGAAACCTGAATACGTGTCTAGGAAACACAGTAGTTCACAGCCGGATGTAGAATCGACTATTTGGTCTATACAGGGGGAGATGGAACAGATCCTTTGGACATGCCTTATTGAGGGTGGTGTAGTCGATGCACATGCGTAGCTTACCGCCAGCCTTGGGGATGACAACAGGGTTAGCCAATCATCGCGGATGGTGGATCTCTCGGATGAAGCCAGCATCAAGCAGCTTCTTGATTTCTTCACAGAGAAGATCTGCCGCTCGATTGCTTCCGAGGCTTCTGTTGGACCGGACGGGCATCGTGATGGATCTTCAGTTGGTGCTCAATCACCTCCCTGGGGATCCTGGGCATTTTTGACGGTTGCCAGGCAAGAACGTCGACATTCACCCGGAGGAAGGTGACGAGCGCATCTTCCTATTTGCCTCCCAGGCCCCCGGCAATCCGGGTGGTCTGGGCGACATTAGGGCCGATTTGGACGATCTTGACTGGTACGTCCTAGCCATCTGAGGGCTGCACACGGGGTGCAGATGCCACCCCTCACTGATACATTTTTACGGGTGGCTAGCTTCAGCGTGACCGGGAGCGGCCTCCTGTGCTGCTGCCAGCGCTTAGGGCTTTTCCAGCGCCGAGACAGCTGCGGTCACCGCCAATCTTGAGGACGCCACTCGGGGTTGACATCTTCAGAACTAAGTAGCCGTAGTGGAATACCGCCATGAACCGGTACAGAGCTGGTCTGCCGATTATGGCGTTGAAGGGGAGGCTGACCTTCACCATGTCAAAGATGACGCTATCTGTATGGTAGTTCTCAGGCGTCCCGAATGTCATTGGGAGGGAGATGCTACCGCATGGGAAAGATTGGGTCCTGACCTACCCCTTAGAATGGTCTCGAGGGGGTAAGCTGAGACATAGAGATTTGCAACTTTTTGAAAGCTGCAGGGCTGATAACGTTGAGGGCCGCCCCGCCATGCATCAGCACGTGGTAGAGCTTCACGTTGGAGATGGTCGGGGCGATGAGAAGGGGCAGCTGCCCGACGCCCACCATGTTCTCGGGACAGTCAAAGGAGTCGAAGCTAATCGGCGTCTCAATCCATTTGCGATGTGGCGCCGGTCCCGGGACCAGGGCGGGTGCTGCCACTACTTGACGGGTCTTGACAGCTCGTTTGGACGAGATATCAGAAGAACCCTTGTACATCACACAGAGTGTGCTGGCCACTTGGCTGCTAGCTTGGCTAGGTCTGCCCGGCCTGGAGTGGGGGTAGCCTTGTCATCTCCCGCCTGGAGACGACGGTGAGCTGGGCGAGAAGTCTTGCCATTAGAGGTGATGTTCACCATGGTCGCGTGGAGAGCGCAGAAAGCCCCCCCTACCTGCCGCGCCAAATGTCACAGTGTGAGCTGCGACACTCCTCCCTGCCTGCTTGGAAGCAGCCCGTGAGGTTCTTTGTTTTTGGAGGGGGCTTGGCGCCCTACACGACCTGGGCTCGAGAGAGCTGATGGACACTGAGATTTACGTGGTTTGGGCCGTTGGAGCGTATACGTCCACAGGAGTGCTTGTTCTATTGCTTGAGCGTGAGTGCTTGTGTATTGTGGGATCTGGGATGTGAAATACGCTGAACCCTTTGCCGGGTGGTCACACCGGTCCTTTTATAGTTCAAGGCCGGGGTGGTTACAATAGGGCAGCCCGATAGGTGGCCCCAGAGCTATGTAAACCCTATACAAAGTCTAGGGCTTCGTCCTCTGAGTAGAGTGGGCGGTGGGAGAGTTAAGTCCCGCCGTATGGCACGTTGAGCATCCCTGACCGCGTATCAGGTGATGATGAAGATGCCGTCTTGTCTCCGCGTCTTCTCGCTCTGCTTGGGAGGCTTCATGCCGTTGGGAAGCACTGTACTGCTATCACGCCTTACCGTCTTATCTTGTCACCATAATGGCGAACGGGCAAGGGACGCAGGCTTGTGAAGTGCGCCATGTTTCTGGGGAAAGCACGCGCCTTGAATGTGAAGCCTGATAGTGCACTTTCTTCTTGACTTCATCGACCCACGGCCCACGACGGATCATGGGGCGTGCGGCGGCTCTAGAGCTCTTATCGGCGGGCTTGGTTCAGGGGACACGTTGCAGCTCTAGACCTCACCTCAGCAGGGAGGTCGGGCCGGATCCCATGGCACACGTCTGTACCGGAACTGTCCTCAGTGGGAAGGTGGCTCGAAGCCAGGGGACACGTGTCGGCCCTGGACCTCACCTCAGCGTGGAGGCTCAGGCCGGAGCCCAGGAGACAATGTGTCAGCCTCGGACCTCACCTCAGCGGGGAGGCTAGGGCCAGAGCCCAGGGGACATGTGTCAGCCCTTGACCTCACCTCAGTGGGGAGGCTCGGGCTGGAGCGCAGGGCACGTGTCTGCACCGGAGCTGCCCTCAGCGGGGAAGCGGCTCGGAGCCAGGGGACACGTGTCAGCCCCGGACCTCACCTCAATGGGGAGGCTCGGGCCGGAGCCCTTGACACATGTCAGCTCCAGTGCTCATGCACACGTGTCATCCCCAGGGCTGACCATGGGGCCTAGGGCACGTGGCTTACGCTGGGGCCCGCCTCAGCGGGGAGGCGGGGCCCAGGCTATCTTTTCATATACTGCGCAGGGGTACCCGGTTTGCAGGGTACCGACAGATACCAACACATCATGTCCATAAAAGATAATACAATAATCTTAACACATAATTACACACCACGTCCATAAGTATTAAACTTAGTCCTCATCACACAAATACAAGCCATGTTCAAATAGAGATAAATAGATAAATATACTCTCTTCTCCCCCTTTGGCATCACAACACCAAAAAGGAAAAAGAGAGGAGGCCGCTCGATGTATATCCTACTCCTCGTTTTCCTCATCCTCCTCGTACTCACCGTTGCTTCCCTCGCCAGCTTCGTCGTCGTCGTCACGTGCGGGAGGTTATGCGTTTGTAGAAGCTCCGCCTCCTCCAAAGAAAGCAAGCTCATCGGGGGTGAGCACGGGGAAGTCTGGGATGTACTCATCGCTATCCTCAGATGTCCCCGGAGATCCCACCAGTTGTATCTCCATATTGGCACAAATCACCGTGACGTTGTCCTTCACATAGCAACTATGCCTCTTTCTAGCTGCCTTCTACTTCTGAATATTCACTCGATTGTCACGACACATAGTGAGGATAGACTTGAGTACCTTTGGAAGACCGCTGGAGGTACCCGTGGATATAGGAGGAGGGGCAGCCATCGATGGTGCCGCTTGTGTTGTACGACACGGTGTATTGCTCATCGTGTGTCATCCATGTGATCCGTGATTCTCCATCCGAGTGAAAATACACCATAGTATAAAATTGGAGGATCACTTCATTGTTCCATGGGTATTACATGCCCATAAGCCTCTTGATCCCATGAAACTCGTAAGCTGCCTCAACTCATTTAATCATGACATTCTCCTTCTTTGCCATGTATTCCCAGTCAATCCACTGAACATCAATCACTGGCTTCTTCTTTGTGAGGTAGACGGTGTAATAGTAATTGCAGTGGATGTTCATCCAAAACCTGGGATCAGCGGTCATCTTCTCATAATTATAGATCTATTCTTCTCAGTTGTTCTAGGCACCCATAGCATTCTGGCTGTAGTCCTTCAAATGAGTTCGGCGATCGGGTCCCGAATGGGCACCGACACCACCAAGGGCTCAATTGGTCCCCCTTGTACCCGAACCGCTGTCACTGCTGCTGAGCTGTGACTAGGAAGTCGGCCCCTTGCCCTTGTCAGCGGTGGTCCTAGGAACCTTGGAGACCACACGTTTGGTGAGATAAGCCGAAGACTCGGCTTTTGCTCCCTTCTTGCTCCTAATCTCGTGAGTCACCGTTTCCGTTGTCATCTTGACATTTACACATGATGGGAGTAACATTCTAGAATGAAAGGATGAAAAGAAATCATGCGAAACCAAATTTAGAGGTTGAAACTGTCAGGTACACAACTAGTCTGGGACATCTGCTGACTAGTCCGGTATCGGTGTCAGGATTAGTCCAGACTCTACAGTTTCTAACCCTAAGTTCTCAAATCTCGCACAAATTCTGAAAAATGTATAATAATACTTCACAAGGGCATGATTGGGATGGTATACAAGCATTCCCTAAACCTACATTTGATCTAGACCACAGGATTCACATGGATTTGAGAAAAGTGAGAAGTTAGGTCAAAAATATCTTGAGGTTGAGAAAACACCAAATCTTGCTGGGGACATGAAAAAATCCGATGGGGAAGAGCTCCCCGTGCTCCAAACTTGAAGATCCGATGATTTTCGCAAGATTTTGGTGGATGGAGATGGAAATCTCCTTGGGGCGGTTGAGAGAGTCCTTTACGCTCAAGTGGAGGGGAAAGAGGGGGAAAAGAACCTATGTAGTCGGGTGGGGGTTTATATACCCCCGCACTGGATATGCCCGGACCTACCGAACTAGTCCGGTTCCTCACATAGGACTTGTCCGGTCCTTTGTCCGGACTGCCAGCACGGACTAGTCCGGGTTATACCCGGACTTGTCCAGGCTATTTACGTATATATGATATATGCATAGATTAAATAGGACTTGATGATCATTTTGGACAAGTTTTCACCGATATGTTGCATACTTTTCCCACCAAGCAATTACTCACATATATCATGACCATATTAGATCGAAGAGGCATTTTGGAGCTAAAATTTGGGTATTTTTCACAATCAACTCATTCTATGTTTTCTAGCTATCTTATTTTTGCAAACCTATTCTAAATCACAGCATTTGTGCAACACTTCAAGCCACATTTCTGAAGTCTAGAATATTTAGCTCGTTCCTAAGTTCACAAAACCGTTTCTCATCTAGTGGCTTGGTGAAGATATCGGCTAGTTGTTTTTCGGTTCTAACACCTGAAATGACTATATCCCCCTTGATTGAATGATCTCTCTTAGGAAATAATGTCGGATATCTATGTGCTTGGTCCTAGAGTTCTCAACAGGGTTGTGGGCAATTTTAATGGCACTCTCATTGTGACATAAAAGTGGAATATGGTTTATATCATGACCATAGTCCTTTAGAGTTTGTTTCATCCATAGAAGTTGTGCACAACAACTTCCGGCTGCGACATACTCTGCTTCGGCCATGTACAAAGCAATGTAGTTTTGTTTCTTAGAGGACAACGAAACGAGAGACCTACCTAATAATTGACAAGTTTTTGATGTAGTCTTCCTATCAACCTTACACCCGGCATAATCTGCATCGGAGTATGCAATGAGATTAAACTTTGAGCCTTTCGGATACCATAGGTGTGTAAACTAGATTTCTTAAGATTTCTTAACGGCCCTCAGTTGACATTCTTTGGGTGTGGCTTGAAATCTCGCACACATACACACACTAAGCATAATATCATGACTAGATGCACAAAGATAGAGTAAGGAACCAATCATGGAGCGATATACCTTTTGGTCTTAGCTAGTTCCATCTTCATTGAGGTCTAGATGTCAATTTGTCCCCATGGGCGTCTTGATGGGCTTGACCTTGTCTATGTCAAATTTCTTGAGTATATCTTGAGTGTACTTCGTTTGACTTATGAATGTGCCATCTTTGAGTTGTTGAACATAAAAACCTAAAAAGAACTTCAACTCCCCCATCATGGACATCTCAAACCTATCCGTTATTATTTTACAAAAATCATCATAAAAGACTTGTTAGTAGAACCAAATATAATGTCATCGACATATATTTGGCATACAAATAAATCATCATCAAATTTTTTTGTGAAGAGTGTATAATCAGATTTTCCTATCCTAAAACCATTTTCAATAAGGAAATCCCTAATACATTCATACGAAGCTCTAGGAGCTTGTTTGAGGTCATAGAGAGCCTTATGCAATTTATAAACATGGTTAGGATATACTTGGTCTTCAAAACCCGAGGGTTGCTCCACATACACCTCCTATATTTGCCCATTTAGGAAGACACTTTACACATCCATTTGGTAAAGCTTGATCATGGTGAGTAGCATAAGCTAATAAAATATAAATTGACTCAAGCCTAGCTACGAGAACAAAGGTTTTATCAAAATCCAAAACTTTGACTTGTGAGTACCCCTTGACCACAAGTCTTGCCTTGTTCCTTGTCACCACTCATATTCGTCTTGTTTGTTGTGAAACACCCACTTGGTGCCCACAATGTTGGCATTTGTGTGAGGGCCCGGACCTGATCACGGGGCCGTGCCGCTTGCCCGGGAATCGCATTGGGTGGTGCCGTGCGATGCGGCATCCAACAGCACACATAATAAAGTATCATATTACATAAATCAAGCGGAAGCTTACAAAGTGTGAATTTTACAAATACTTCTCAAAGTAATCTACAGCGGAAGACTAATACAACTCACGTCTGATATCTATGCTAAGCAACAGAGAAGATGTCTAGCCCGCGGACCCTTCTCACTAGCAACACGATCACAATAGCAGCGGCAGGGGTTGCCATGAGTTCACCACTCGGAGAGTTCCGAGTCTCATTGGACACCCGTACGTATCAGCTTAGTGTTATTACCTGCAAAACCACTCATGCAGTATCCGTGAGCATGAAGCCCAGCAAGACTTAACCGTCACCCTAGTCATGAAACTCTACATGCTGAAAATAGAGGGCTGAATATAGAAGTTTACACAAAAGATGAACTTGAGCTAAAGGAGAGTCCTTACTTCAAGTTTTAAGCAACTTTTATAGCCCTCACGCAATTTACATCGAGACTCCACAATCAAACAAGAAACGCTTCATCTCGATGTCACTTGCCCTAGGTGAAAGTAACTTTAGTGAGCTACCCTAGACCAATACAGACCCTGCGCCATCAACGTTGAGACTCCACAATCAAATTAAATTCAGACCCTGCACCCTCGACGCCATCAATACAGACCCTGCACCCTCGACGCTACTAGCCCAAGGTGGAAATTAAATTCAGTGAAGGTGTTGATTGTTTCCTCATCTCCAATATGAGGATTACTCACGAAGCATCTTAACTTTTTCCCAGTTTATTACTACGTCACGACTCGGTGTACAAGTAGGCTCACTACCGCGAGCGACGGTGATTGCAATCAAAAACACCTGGCTGACACGACACATACGCCCGTCTGAGACCGGTGATCAACCAATCCCAACATCGTATGTGGCAACCTTTCACACGACACCCAAATGTCGAACTGGTCCCACCGACTTGGATTAAGTCTCACTACGGCAAACCCTCGTAGAGCCGGATTCTCTATCCTTTCAGCATCTGCATAAGACGGTGGTGATTGCCTCGACACCCAGGTTAACATGTTACATCGGTTTCCTGGGTCCCATATTGCCAGTATGCATCCGGTACACAACTCGAACTTGTCCAGCGGGGCCGCACATGAGAACGGGCCTTAATCGACTCAAACATAGACTAGGTTCACAGGACCACATCCTTGAGCCTTCCATCCACTGCCCGGTCTCCATTCCCAACTATGAGGATCAATTCCCAACTCTTCCGATTGATCCCCCTTAATCCCGGTTCACGAGTAGGAAACTGCCTACTCGAGTTATGCCTCTTTTAATCCACTTTTGTTAACTTGAGATCAGCAGTTATAATCAATTGATAACCTACTCTACATTAAACTCCAGGGTTTTCTGTGTCATGCATTTGGAGTTTCATACCATCTAGACTTAATGCAATAAACAAAATGCTAGACAATATAAAGTGAATACAAATAAAAACTTGTAAGTTTTGATGCAAACCGGGGCTTGCCTTTGTTTTGCAGGGGACTTATATATACGGCTCAGTTAGTGAAGACCACTTGAGGCTTGATCACTCGTTCCCTCCTTCTTTGATCACTCTAATTGCTTCAAATTCTTCACGTAGATGCTACACGTAATGAATATGCATATGGATTTAATTGTAAAGATTTTTGCTAACAAGTTCTAATGACAAGTTTAAAAAAACTGGAACTCTGTTTAAGAATTTAAAATGACGCTGGTGCTAGTGGTTTGGGTTTGAGTTGAAGCAACATGATTAAGTGCTAAGTGTTTTCCCCCTCTTCTATGTTGATCACCTTAAAAGGTTAAACAGAACAGGGGTGATCCAGAGCTCCAATGGAGCTGAAAATTTTCATGTGTGTTCCTTGTCACAAGAAAGTCATCTGGACCAAAAATTAGCACTTTTCATTGAGTGGTTTGTTCAGAACAATTCGCCAAGCAATTAAGCAAAAAGTAATTAATTCTGAAGTAACTCATATTTTCATGCCAAACTTAGTGAACTACAATTTCAATTATAGTTCATAAGACCTGCATGGATTTTCCTAGGATTTTTGGAGCAAAGAATTACCCAGAACTGAATTTCCAAATTTTGGAAATTCTCTGAAAATGTTTCTGTATCCAATTGAACACAGAAACTTCAAATCTGAATTCCCCTAATAAAATCAACTCCAAATGAGCTGAAATTCTTACAGTAGTTAACTAACATCCTAAAGAATATTCTGGTAAAATTTGAGGATTTTTGGATGAACCAAACTCCCTCTAAAATTCTTTTGCTGAAAAGCTTTAAAGAATTTTCTAGAATTAAATAATGACTTTCAAACAAATGGGTTGCATATTTTGATAGAGTTCTTCAACCTGAATCCAACCCAATTTGAATCACTAAATTGGGAGTTTCCTAGCAAAAGTTATGAGGTTCTAAAGTTTGGGGAAATTCTGGAATTTTGAATTAAATTGGGGAAAAATTCAAACACTGACGGTGGGTCCAGGGGACACATGTCTAGTGCCGGGACAGCGCCATGCGGGGCCACAGGACTATTTCCAGTGCTGTCACAGATGATCCCATGCCACAAAGTATCTGGTCTCCCCCTCCAGAGCGACTGACACGCGGGCCCGGCGAGGCTTCTTCAACCTCGCGATTCCCGCGCCCGCGCGTCGCCGGGCTCGCCGGAGCTCGCTGGATTTCAGCCCCCCCGGCCATCCCCCGAGCTCTCCCTTGCTGCTAGGGCCTAAAACCATGCGCTGAACACGATGGAACAACTTTCCCCGAGAAGCGGTGGCTCCAACCTAGCCGGCGACGGTGCGGCGGTTCGGCTCAGCTTCGGTGGCGTCGGCCAGCTAGCCTAGCCCGTCAAAAGCTCGGTGAAACGGCGCTACAGCACCAGTGATCCATGAGGAAGCTCTAAATAACCTCCAAACTGCTCGGGACTGGTGGCTAATGGTGTTTCACCGTGCACCCGAGACCTCCTCCACGTTTGAGCTCAGAAAACCTAGAATTTGTGCGGTCTACACGCGTTTCCCAGCTTGGGTTGTGAAGGGCAAATGATCGCCGACTACTTTTGGTCCCATGTGCAAGATTTGGCGACCTAAGAACGAGAATAGAGATCGAATTTGAGATTATCATAGCGGAAGGTCGGTTTGTGCCTGCCGGGGAAACTTTCATGAATTCGCGCTCGGTAGTCCATGTCTTGGCTTGAGCTTCGGAGGTGAGCATCACAGGGTCCTAACGCGTCCGAGGAGGCTCTTGCTCGGGCATGAAAGGCTCCCTGCAGCGCTGTCCACATGAGACCTCTCCGTGGGTGCTCGTTCGACCGCCGTGCGGACATGGCGTTCCCGGGGTAGGGAGGCCAAACACCGGCCGGTGCTGCGTCGAGGAGGGAGAGGGAGATGCCCTGGTGCCATTTTGCCACTCTGTCGAGGCTTGCACGTGATGAAACACTGGCTACACGATTGATCGGTGGTGGTGACAGCGAGCGGCGCTGTGCTCGGGCGTGAGCACGAAATAAAGGCAGCAGGGTTTCAGTTTGCGAGCGAGAGGATCATGTCGGGGCTAAGGAATCACCCAAGCAACTCGCCAGCATGATGAAAACTTCGGGAGAGTAGCTGCTGCATGGAAAACTCGGTGGCGCCCTCTGCTGCCTCGGTTGTTCGTGAAGAGATAGCGAAGAGCAAACAGCTCGGTGTAGCGAGGAAAAGATCACGCCGAGGGAACAGAGAACCACACACATGGTTCCAGCGCGAGGGAAGTTAACCGAGGAGGTGGCGGCAGCGCCCTCGGTGGCGTCCGGGTGCATCTTCTCAGTGGAGTAGGAAAACAGGGCCCAAGACTTAGGGTGCAAGTCAAATTAGCCCTATGACATGTGGGCCCCACTTGCCCCTTATCCCCTCAAATTTTCTCACAAATATCTCCTCAGTTTGGGAAATGCTGAAAATCAAATTGTGTGAATTCAAATCTGAATTGTGTGTGGATAATTGGACAAGTTTCATCCAAATTTAAATTTGTATTTGAATTCATTGTACATTTAAGTCTATTTGGAAAAATGGATAGCAAATATCTTCAAAAATTCATGACACTTTGCCTACCCTCTAATTTGGACCTAAGGAATTCAAATATGAAACTTGATTTTTGGTTTGGCTGCTGCAAATGAGGTTTTGATCACAACAGTTTGTATTCCTATTGTTGCCCTCATTTGAAATTTGAGTTTGAAAAATTTGAGTTTCAAAATCTGAATTTCATTTCCCCTTGCACATGAGAGATTACACATGGGTTTCAAAATAACTTTGTCCCCCAACAATCAATTGATCCTAGGTTAGAGTGGTGGGACATCATGTGTCATCACATGTCGAAAAGAATTTAAACAAGTCCAAATTTTCATAACTCAAAACCAAATGGTGTTCAAACTTCAGGCCCTTTGTATCCCAATTTTTGGGACCTTTACATTCCCCCCCCCCTTAAAAGAATCTCGTCCCGAGATTATAAGGTAAACATGAAAGGGAGGATGGTGGGAAATTACCGGAGATGCGACGTCAAAGTTGGGATAATTGGCGCGAAGAAATTCTTCGCTCTCCCATGTCGCTTAAACCTTGGAGTGATCACTCCATAAAACTTTATAGAACCACAACGTACCGTCGCATGTGGTTCGGTCCATTATGTCGATGACCTGAACCGGTCCCTCCTGATACGTGAGATCCGGTTTCAGTTTCTCGATATTTCCTATCTGAATGGTGGTTGAAAACTTGATGCACTTCTTCAGCTGAGAAATGTGAAAGATGTCGGATACACAGAAGAGTGTCGCTGGTAGTTACAGCCGGTATGCAACGGATCCACATCTTTCCATAACCTGGATTGGATCAATGAATCGAGAGGAATAGAAACTTTGACAAGTGAGCCTCGTCAAAAATTTTTCTTCCTCAATTCCGGGTTACGGGGTACGATAATTCTGTCCTTAAACCACAGGACGCCGTCTCCGTCATTCCGGAAATATTTCAGTTTCCCACTGTCTATACGTCTCCGCAAATGTGACATGCCCTTGTCATGTTTCTGGGCTGCCCCCGTTTCTTCACGGATGGTGGGGATAAAAGCTAAATTGCAGAGAGCTCTATGGGGAACCACACGTAATGGTGGCTCGCTCTCTTCCAACGGGGCGATGGTTAGATTATGAACGTGTGACTTGCAACTCACGCATTCGCGACCACGTTAGCCTCGCCGGGATGATAATGGACCTCTATTTCATAATCCTTTATCAACTCCAACCATCTTTGCTGCCTCATGTTCCACTCCTTCTGATTGAATATGTACTTGAGGCGCTTGTGGTTAGTATATTTATGCACGAGGTTACCGAGTAGGTAGTGCCTCCATATTTTTAGTACGAGTACCACAGCAGCGAGTTCTAAGTCATGAGTCAGATAGTGTTGCTCATGATTCCTCAGTTGCCATGATCCATACACGACCACCCTTCGGTCTTGCATCAGCACACATCCTAGCCCAAAGTCAGATGCATCGCAGTACCCATCAAACGGTTTTGTTGTGTCTGGCTGCGCCAAAACCGGTTCTGATGTTAGGTGCTTCATTAATTCCTTGAACACTGCTTTACCTGTTGGACTCCAAACCTATTTGGTAGCCTTCTTCAGCAGCTATGTCATAGGCTTGACAATCTTCGAGAAGTTCGGAATGAACCTCTGATAATATCCCGCAAGTCCGAGGAAAACTCCGTACCTCGTGAACAGTTCTCAGGGACTTCCAATGCAGCACTTGTGCGATCTTGCTCGGGTCTTCAGTGATGCCATCCACTGAGATAGTATGCCCGAGAAAAGGCACTTGCGATATCTAGAATTCGCACTCACTGAATTTCGCGTATAGCTTGTAATCCCGCAGCCGTTGCAAGACTATACGCAGGTGCTTCTCGTGTTCTTCCTCTGACTTGGAACCAGTAGGTCGTCAATGAGGACCACGATAAACTTGTACAGCTCTGGCATGAATACTGAGTTCATCAAGTACATGAACTGAGCTTGGAGCATTGGGGAGGCCAAGGAACATGACAAGGTACTCATACACCCCGTACCTCGTCGAAAAGCTGTCTTCGGAATAGCCTCAGCCCATATCTCAATCTGATGGTATCCTGACCTTAAGTCCATCTTGGAAAAGATCTTTGCTTTGACCAACTGATCAAACAATATGTCAATCTGTGGTAACGGGTACTTGTTCTTGATTGTCACAATGTTAAGCGGACGAAAATCAACACTAAGCCGTAGTGTTTCGTCCTTCTTCCTACTACACAGCGCAGAGCAACCCCAAGGTCATGAGCTTGGTCATATAACTCATTTGCTCATGGGTTCACTTTGTTGCTCCTTCAACCGTTCTCTTTGCTGTGCAGAACAGACTCTTCTGTCCTAACCCAGCTTTTGATCCGTTTAGAAGCATTTTCATAACTCAAGTTGAATACCAAAGTTAAATATAACTTCAGTATATTTCCAAAAAGTACTCCTATGCCTCTAGATCATCTCTGAATCCAATGTTATGATATTCCAAAGTTGACAGAATTTCTGGATAAAATTTGCCACAATCTCCTTTGTATGTGGCTGATTTCCTCACAGTTGTATATACAAATACAATATGAATCTGCACCAACTTTGAACTAAAACAATGTTTCATATCTCATGAACTTTCCAATGGTGTATCACAGGCTTATTAGGGATTTTTCAACAGAAAGTTATGGCTTAAAAACAGAAAGGTCCAGAGAGGTTTTTCTGCTGTCCTGGTTCTGAACAGTTTGTCTTCAACTGGACTTTTCACCCAGTTAACGTTTGATTTTTCTCTGGAGCTCTACAAAGAAGTTGTAGAGCACTTGAAAATATTCCCAGAACTGTATCATACACCTTAATTGGTTAAATATACTCAGAGTTATGCTCTGTTAAATTGCAGCAAGAATTTCTGCCAGAACCAGAGCACTCTGTTTTTGAAATATTTGAAACCTAGACATCCTCTTATTTGAATCTTAGCTCAAAATAAGAGTTCAATAACTAATATTTGTTTCAAACTTCCATTTTTAGTTAAAAGTTAGTTCATGAATCATTTCTTCATAGGGAAGAGGATTTTTAAGTGTAGTACGGTGTCGATGCACCGTAAGAACAATGTCGGTACTACGTTCCTCACAAAAAGGAAAATCCTAACCGGATTATACCGTTATATACATCTCAATTGTGGCACTAAACGGTCCCTCGCACACGTGTACTACAGAGCTGGAATCTCCAGTGATTTAATGAGCTCATCAACCAATTCAACAGACCTCAACGGCTGGTACTTGACATCGCCGGGATACGTACGTGGTTAGTACCTGCAGAAGAGCACTCAATGATGATGCACACATAGGTTTTCTCATTTCAGGCAGTTCCATATCATACTAAAAACATACGCCCCGCATCATTTCCATACGGGCCGTCCTTGAGTCAAGCAACATCTCAAGGTACGTGATCGTGTTTTTACACCACACGACGGGGAACCTAAGTAGAGCGCGAACGGGTCGTCACGGTTGGAAATTTTATCAACCCAACAGATATCACCTACTGCCCTGCAGGGCACACCGATAGCAAGCGCTGCATATGTTCTCCTAGGCTATTTCCAAAAGAACACACTATCGTGTTACCGACCACACGATGGGGTTTCCATTTTCTTGCCTAATGCACGCCAGGGACCAGCGTTTCATATGAGCTCAGAAACATGAAGAGTTCAAGAGTTTCATGTTGACGTCTCACACCAAGCTGTGAGACCGATACCCTGAACCACTTTCCTCGTCAGGGAAGCTAACCGAAATTGATCCGCTTTCAGTGGCGTTCCTTACCATGCTTACCTGAGCGTAGGTGCGTCGTTACATAATCAAAATTCAGAATTATAACAAGTATGTTAGTCCTGCCACTTTAAGTAACTATACAAATATAGTCCTTATGTGGGCCTAATACCGTTTCCTCACCATATCCTAAGTTTTTGTCATAATATGATCCTTATTCCGTGTGCTATTACCAATGCGGCTCTGATACCACATTGTGACGGCCCGGACCCAATCACGGGGCCATGCCGCTCTCCCGGGAATCGCATTGGGTGGTGCCGTGCGATGCGGCACCCAACAGCACACATAATATAAAGTATCATATTACATAAATCAAGCAGAAGATTACAAAGTGTGAATTTTACAAATACTTCTTAAAGTAATCTACAGCGGAAGACTAATATAACTCACGTCTCATATCTATGCTAAGCAACAGAGAAGATGTCCAGCCCACGGACCCTTCTCACTAGCAACACGACCAGAATAGCAGCGGCAGGGGTTGCCATGAGTTCACCACTCGGAGAGTTCCGAGTCTCATCGGACACCCGTACATATCATCGTAGTGTTATTACCTGCAAAACCACTCATGCAGTATCCGTGAGCATGAAGCTCAGCAAGACTTAACCGTCACCCTAGTCATGATACTCTACATGCTGAAAATAGAGGGCTGAATATAGAAGTCTGCACATAAGATGAACTTGAGCTAAAGGAGAGTTCTTACTTCAAGTTTTAAGCAAATTTTATAGCCCTCGCGCAATTTACATCTAGACTCCACAATCAAACAAGAAACACTTCATCTCGATGTCACTTGCCCGAGGTGAAAGTAACTTTAGTGAGCTACCCTAGACCCATACAGACCTTGCGCCATCAACGTCGAGACTCCACAATCAAACAAGAAATGCTTTGCCTCGACGCTACTAGCACAAGGTGGAAATTAAATTTAGTGAAGGTGTTGATCATTTCCTCATCTCCAATATGAGGGTTACTCACGAAGCATCTTAACTTTTTCCCAGTTTATTACTACGTCACGGCTGAATGTACAAGTATGCTCACTACCGCGAGCGACAGTGATTGCAATCAAAAACACCCAGCTGACACGACACATACTGTGAGGGACAAGACCTCGTTGGGTGGTGCCGTGGTATGTGGCACCCAACAACACACGGGTCAAAGAAACATATCACATTACATAAATCATTTGCGGAAACGTACAAAAGTGTTTTACAAATACTTATCTCAAACTAAGCTACAGCAGAAGACTATAACTCTCACGACTCATCTGTAACTTAGCAACAAAGAAACAGTCCAGCCCGCGGACTGTTTCTTACTAGCAACACGAAGACAGTCTGCAGCGGCGAGGATGCTCTTTGAGTAAGCACTCGGAGGTTCCCGAGTCTCATCGGCATCCCTTCTCTTAAGCATGAAGTCAAATACTTGCAAAACAACTCGGATAGCATCCGTGAGCATAACGCTCAGCAAGACTTAACCGTCACCCTAAACATGAAACTCTATGTGAGGTTATGAACCTAAAATAGGATGGCATAAGCATAATTAAACTTGCCTAAAAGTGAATCCTTACTTTCAGGTATTATTTGCAGCATTTTAAGTAACCTTGGGCACGCCACATCGGGAGTCCACAATCAAACAAGAAACACTTTCCCCCCATGTAAATTGCTCATGGCATAAAAGAATCGAGTTTGCACTAGCCTATTCATCAAGATCCAATACAAAGCTAGTACGAAACTTCAAACCAATGTGATTAGTTCCTTTCTCATGCAAGTTCTTACTACGTCACGACTGTGAGAACAAGTATGCTCGGTCCATTCCGTGAGCGACGGTGATTCGAATCAATAACACCCGGACTACACGACACGTACACCCGTACTCGACGTTGCCTACAGCAACCATCACTGACGTCGTACGTGGCAGCCTTTCTCCCGTTTCACCCCCGTTGAATTGATCAAGTCGCCCCATACAGTAGCCACTCTCATGGGTGCACCTGCCGACGTGAGATGTCATGAGAATGTTCCCCACATACTGCACACCGGCCGTCCGCTTGAGGCGACCCGAAAAGTCCCAACGACAGCATCCCGAGGTACATCGGTTTACTGGGTCCCATAATACCAGCATGAGTCCGGTACACAACCCAAACTTGTTCAACAAGGCCACATACGGATCGGTCCTTGAACGACACGGACAGGTCTATGGCACCCAGGCCCCTATGTCCTGCTGCTCCTACAACCTTCCGGGCTCAACTTTAACTTGCTAATTCATTTATAAACCAATCCCGTATGCCCCTGTTGTTCCTGAACATGCAAGTAGCATCTCACCACTCAACTTCTACCGAACCTTACTTAAGCATGGCAGTTCTACACGGTGTAAAGACACCTACCCAATACTCCATGGGTTCATTTGGTTATGCAAGAAGAGTATCAAACACTAGACCTAATGCACAATTCATATTATAACCGAAAGTGAATACAAAATAAAAACTTAACAGCTGTTAAATGCAAACCGGAGCTTGCCTGTTTTGCAGGGTAGTCGTATATAAACAGATAGTATCCTTGCTGATCCACCCTTGATTCTCTGGAGCTTGATCCACTTCAATGAATCACTCCTTTGAATCCCCTTCATTGTGGTTCCTATTGAAATGCATATGCACATGTTTTATAGAATGTAATAGAAAGAAGTTATTGAATGGAATTCTTAAGAACAGAGGCTGTGTGGAAAAGCCAAGAATGGCTTGGTTTGCCTCTGTTGTGCAAAGAAACAGAAATCACTACTTGATCTTACTATCTTAGCTATACACTAACTATTTTCCCTAATGAACACAATAAATGAGCTGAAAAGATTTGAGTGCAACTGAAGAACAAGAACTCCAATGGCCTCAAAAGTTTTACAGCAGGTTCTATACTACCTAAGGATCTAGCTTGCCAAATTGCAGCTAAGGTGGGGTCAAATTGTGTTCTCCATAATTCTCACAAAGTCCTTCATGTATTCCCACATATACATAAGTATGGAGAGAAAGCACAGGGAGTTCAAGGGCTCAACTTGAGCTGATAATTTACAGGTGAGTTCTTGGTCATATGAAAGTAATCTGGTCCAAAATTCAGCCCTTTTACTTGAGTAGTTCTCCCAGGACAGTTCTTTAAGCAATTCTACTCAAAAGAATTAATTCTGGAGTAATGTGCATTTTCATGGCAAATTAAGTGAACTAAAATTTCAAGTATGTCTCAGAGAGCTTGCCTAAATCTTCCTATGATTTTTCGAGCTAGGTATTTCCCAGAATAGATTTTTGAAGTGAGAAACATTTTCTGAAAATGTTTCTGGACTCTTATGAACACAGCAGTTTGTTTTTGGCAAATTCCTATTCAAATGATCTTCAAATGAGCTGAAATTTTGCTAGAAGGTCAACAATATGCTAAAGAATATTCTGGCAAAATTTGGGGATTTTTGGGTAAACCAAACTCCCTAAATAATTCTTTTTCAGAAACACTTCAAAGAATTTTCCAGAATACAATATTAACTTTCATGAAAATCTGAGTTCATATTTGTATAGAAATCTGAAAGATGAATCCAACCCAATTGGAATCACTCATTTTGGAGTTTTCTACAGGGAGCTATGATTTTCCAAAGTTTGAGCCAACACTGGAATTGTTTTCCTACTGAAAACTCGAGTGGGCCCGCTTATTTAAATTCCAGCCAATCAGGACTGGGACACACTGGGGCCACGGTGTTTTTGCGCGCCAGCACACTGGATCCAAGCCACACCCGATCGCGGATTTAAATTCTGAGCTGCTGACAGACGGGGCCCACCCGTCGTCTTCCTCCTCCGGCCCCCTTCCCGCGCCCGCGTGTTCCCCCTCGCCGGAGCACATCGGTGCTTGCCGGCCGGCCGTTTCCGGCCACCATCGGAAATAGGACTCGCCGCCAGGGGGTTTAGGGCACCGAGGAACACGGCTGTGGGTTGTGCTCGGGCTGCCGGTGGCCAGAACTAGCTCGGCGGCGTGCGGCAGCCTCTGTTGAGGTTCGGCGCCGTCGCCCGAGGTTCCCAGCCTGCCAACACCTGTATAGATGAGCTGTACAGCACCAGCGCAGCTCTAGGAAGATCGGCACCACCTCAAAGTAGCTCAGGAGTGGCCGCAAATATGGTTTCACCATGCGACCGCATGGGTCCGCAGCGCACACCCCTAGTAGAGCTCGAATTCCGTTGCTCTGAGGCGTTTTCATGTGATGGATACTAAAGGAGAAATGGTCGCCAGCTAATCCAGCATCTATGTGCAAGATTTATTACCTACGGAGGATCAGAGAGGGAAAATTTTAAGGAACTGTACCGGAACGTCGGTTTGAAGCCGCCGGGACAAAATTCCCGAATTCACTGGCGAGAGCTCATGACGTGGCTTGAGCTTCAGGTGGAAGAAGCGTGGAGTCCGTATGCTCCTTTTGCCGCCCTTGCTCGGCCGTGAAAGTCGCTGTGGTGAGCTGTCCACGAGCGCCTGCTCGGCGGCCGACGTTAGGTCGCCGCTGTGACGGTTGTTCCCGGGCTAGGGAGGCCTAGGCTCGCTTCCTTTCAGGTCAGGGAGGTGGGGGCTGAGCTCGCGGCCATGTTTAGCAGCTCAGGGGAGGGATGGCACGGTTGTTTCGCCGTTCTTACGATCGGCCGAGCAGCGGACGTGAGGAACTGGTTTGCTCGGCGTTCTCGCGAGAGAGGAAGGCAAATGAGCCATTGTTCGGTATGAGGGAACGTGATCACGTTGAAGGAGCAGTCAGAACCGACCCAAGGGTACTCAAGCGTGGGAGAAAACAGCAGGAGCTGGTGCGGCAAAGCTGCTCGGTGGCTCACGCGAGCTGTTCGGTGGAATTGCCCACCGAGGCTTAGACTTAGTGTGTGAGGCACCCTCTTCAGCTCTATGACATGTGGGTCCCACTCCACATTTATCTCCCAAATACCTTCTCAAGCTGATCCTCTCAATTCCCAAAATTCTGAGTTTAAAAAGGGTGGCTAGAATTTGAATTCTCCAAATTCAGTTTAAATTTGTATGACAAATTTGAATTTGGCTAGAATTTGCAAATGCTTCTCTTTAACTCCTTTTTGAGCCCACCCTACAAATGAAAAGTTTGTGATCAAACTTTTCCCTATATTTCCAACTATATGGCTGCATGTTTATTCAAAGGTTTTGGCCACCACATAGGTGAACTTTGAATTTTCAAATCTGATTTTCAAACTTACATGCAAGAGGTATTTAACTCCTTATTGGTTCAACACTTTTAAATAAAAATGTGAGCCTCTCTTTTGGATGCTCATCCATGTATTACTTTGCATGAAGAAAAGTTTTAGCAACTCCCATCTTTCATGTCTTTGCCACACATATGTGTGACACCCTCATTTCTGGCTTCAGCATATATTCATGTTTCATGAAGAGAAAACATTTTAAGAGAAGTAGGAACAGAGAAAAATATCAAAGAGATAGCCAATAAGAGCCGAATCCAGTTCCCAGAAAGCGCTGAAGACAACTTCCGTGGCCCGCTGGCCACGTGGCGTGTTCGGAGCTCATCCCTGCGAAGTGGGGAGAGGTCCGCCGCTAAACTGGCTACGTGGCAGGCTCGGGGCTCATCTTCGCTAAGGGGGAGAGGTCCGACCCTGTGGGACACGTGTTGCCCCCGGAGCTAGCCTCTGCGGAAGAAGCAAAGGAATTTCCGCAGGACACATGTCACCGTCGGAGCTAGTCACTGCGGAAATCAGAGGACCCGTCGCGCGGGATACGTGTCGATCTCGGAGGTCACCTCCGAGAGGTCCGGTTCTATTGAACACATGTCGCCACCGGAGCTTATCTCCGGGAGGTCCATCATTGTTGGACACGTGTCAACTTCGGAACTCGTCTATGAGAAGAGAGGGAAGGTTCGGTACTGACACATGGCGTGCGCGGAGCCACCTCCGAATAAGAGAGGAGGTCCCGACCGCCAGGATACGTGGCGCACGCGGAGCTCACCTCCGAAGGAGAGGGAGGTCTCGCTCGCTTGACACGCGGCACAACCGGAGCTCGTCCCTGCGGAAAGGGAGACACCAGGACCCGGTGGATACGTGGAGCTTCCGGAGCTCAGCACCGAGGAGGTAACGAGTTCTGGAGCGGTTTTTGGATTCTGTACGCGTAGAAATATCGGTACGGAGGAGAAACCGACCTGAATTCTACAATAATACCGCACCAAATCAACTAAAGATAAGTTGTTAAGATTCGACGACAATTTGAATAGGACTCTTATTCAAAGTCCAATCAGATTAGGACTCTTCTCTTCCCAATTATAAATAGAACCCAGAACCTCCGGCCGAAACCACAAACTTCTTTTCCAACTCCTAAGCCGACGACTTAGAGCCCTAGCCCCAACTCGCCGAGTAATCCATCGACGGAGTTCAGCGAGGAAGATCGCCGGAAGAGAGCTCAACGATCTGAGAAGGACCTGAGACCGAGAAGAACGTAAGGTAGGTCTCCAATACCACCTTACGACATCGTTGTGTTTTCTTTGCATCTGTTCTTCGATTCCTTTCGAACAGAAGCTTTCTCGTGGACGGATGACATGACCCCACGGTCTTGTCGAGCCAGGATCACGCTGAGGGGTGCTGCGTTGCACAGCACCGGATAACACACGTCAAAGGTACAAAGCAGAAGCGAAATTTTATTACATAAACAAGTTTATGAACATGTTTACATCAAAATAAGTCCAGTCTACACTCACGGGCGTAGACTACACATCAAGTCCACGTTCAGCCCTGGAACGTGTCCTTGCTAGCACACACGCACACTAACTCTGCGGCGTGCACGACTCCCACTCGACGGGGTTCCCCTCCTGGGGTTCCGTCTCCTCTTCGGGAGTCCCTTCCTCATAGAACCCTGCAAAAGCTTCAAACACAAGCAGTGAGCACGAAGGCTCAGCAAGTCTGACCCGTCTCACCTAAACATGGAACTTCTACAAGAGGGGTAATGGGTTACATGAGGAAAAAATCATTTGCAAGGACTCACCTAATTAGTAGAACCTTACTTTCAAGTTTTAGCAGCAGGTTGTGGAGAACCTTACGCTAAGGCACATGAGAGAGCCGCAATCAAACAAGAAACGCATTTCTCTCATGTACTTTGCCCAAAGTTGAAAGGAACTTTAGTTAGCTCTAAACTACAACAAACCATTAACAAGCAAAGTCCATCTTTCAATCAGCAACATTAACATGTAACTAGCCTGTTCTTTCTATGTCAAGGTACAGTGAACAAGTGGTACTCACTGACCGCGAGGGACGGCGATTATAATCGATTTACACCTGCAGGGTTACCCGAACAACCCGTCACGTACGCCCGTACTCGATGTTGCCTACAACAACCATCACGGACGCCGTACGCAACTACCTTTCACCCGTCAGCCAAATATTGAACCGGTCCCATCGTCCCGAGCAAGAGGTCTCTGCACGCGCATCTCAGTGCCGCCAGCCGATTTACACCTCGAGCTCTCAACCTACCCTCTGAGCGACGGGCAATGCCTCAATACCCAGCTACCCGAGTTACATCGGTTTCCCGGTTCCCATATAGCCGGTAGGTCTTCGGTACTGTTCTAGCTTGTTCAACAGGCCCGCACACGGCTCGGTCCTCAATCGACACAAGCGGAGCTGCAGCACACAGGCCCCAAAGTCCTGCTGCCCTTACCCTCCGCTTGGTCTCATTTTCTTGCCATGTGTTTCATGTGCTATCACTACCCGAGTCGAGTGCCTCTAGCCTATGCTCGCGAGTAGTTCCAACTACTCGACTTGTACCGAATCCTACTCTATCTTAGCATTGCAGTAGCTAACAGGGTTCGCAATCCTAACCCCAACCCATGGTTTTCTTGGCTATGCAATTGGGTTTCCAAACAAGACTCTAATGCACGTATTCATGGTACTCAAGTAAATGCTCAAAACAATAAAAATTTGTAAAAAGGTTAATGCAAACCGGAGCTTGCCTTGCTGCTCTTGGTCGTAGGCTAGCTGCTCCTCCGGAGTAACGAAGTCTAGGACTTCGGGTTCCTCCTCGACCTTAGCGACTACATGATAGAAGCAATACATGTATTAATTTAAATGCAATTGTATTTACTTTTAATCTTGTGAAGTTTATAACTCTTACTAGACAAGCCCAATGACTGTGAAACTTTTACTGTGGCTTGGTTACAACCTAAACAGAGATTTGGTCAAGTTTTAGTTGCAGCAAAGCTCATTTGAGCCCTCCACAATTAATTATGTACTTGACCTTAATTGACACTCTTAGGGTGTTCTAGGGACTTTCATGGAACAAACTATGGCTTTCTGAAAACTAGATTTTTAGAGGGTTCTAATGGAGTTGGTCTCACTTAATTTGAAGGTTCCTAGCTAAAGATATGAGCTAAACAATTCCAGGGGAAATTCTGAAAATGTTTCTGAACATTTTCTAATTTCTCTGGAACAGTTTCACTAATCACACCATTAGGTGGATCAAATGAGCTCAAATGGATCTGACATTTTTATGGTAGTTCAGGGATATTTTTCTGAACATCCCAGCAAAATTTCAGGATTTTCCTCCAAAAGATTCTCCAGTTAAAATTCCTAACAGTTTAAATTTTGAGGAATTAATTCTGGAGAATTAAGGGTTTTCATGAGTTGAAACTTGATTTGCTGGAAAGTGCTCAGAGAGCTGAATCCAACAAATTTGGTTCACTCGATTTGGAGCTTTCTAGCCAAAGTTATGAGGATTTGAAGTTTGAACTGAAACTGAAATTTGGGGAAAAGTTTAAATTCCTGCTTGTGGGCCCCTCACACAGTGCGTCGTCTCCCTCCTCGCGCCAACTGCGCGGCGGCGGTGGTCTCCGGCGACCTTCGCCGGAATTGAGTTCCCGGCCACCCCCGGCCCGAAACTCGCCGCCTGCCCCTTTACTGACCCCCTGGACTCGATGGTGGGGTCGCCGGCCGCCGGCGATGACCGGAAACCCGTGCGCACCGGTGACAGCACCTGCTAGGGTTCCGGTGAGGTCGGTTCCGCTCTCCCGTGCACCAAATCGATCGGGAATCGGTCGGAGAGCATCAGTAGAGCATGAGGAACACGAACCAGGGCTGGGTGGAAGCTAGAAATACCGGCAACTATGCTCTCGACGGTGAGCCAAGGTACTCAGCCATGGCGGCAAGGAAAACGGCCATATCATGGCCGATTCTCGATGGTTTTCTCTGAATCCAGTTTGAGCGTGGGCGCTATCGTGCGTAGAAGCTACTAGGTAACGAGCTTGTCCAACCCTCGTGTATAGAGCACGAATTTCACCCGAAGGTGAGCTCGGTCCTTATGAACTGATCAAGAGTAAATTTGAAAATTCTCGGCCGAGGGTTGATCAATCGCCAAACGGCTTTCGGCTACTCCATCTACATACAATCACGCACCTTTCTTGTGTAGAGAAGAGGACGTGACAACGGCTGTGTTGTGCTGTCCACGAGAGCTCGATCGGCAGCGATGTTTGGTTCGCCGGAGAAACGGTTTGGTACAGCTCGAGGATGCTTGCTCACTGGCCAACACGGGGTCTAGGAGGCTGCTCACGATCTCCCGGTGCCGTTTTGCTGTGGAGGAGGCTGTGCTCGCGAGTGATCGGACTTGATCAAGCGTGAGCTCGAGCGGCGGCGGTTGCAGTGGAAGAACAGGCCGAGTACGTCGATAGCTCGGGGAATGGGTGATGGAAGCACGCCGGGGAGGGGATAAGAAGCCTGGCGACTGGTCTCCGGCTTGGGGCACGCAGCAGGAGCTGGCGCCGGCTGGCCCCCGGTGGCGCGCGCACACTGCACCCGGGAACCGAGTGAGCTGTGTTTCAGTCGGTTTGTTTCTTCTCTGTGGCTGACATGTGGGACCCACCCAGATTTTAACCTCTGAAATTCACTCCTAATCACTGTTGTAGACAGTAAGCCCAAAAATAACCCTGGGTATTCAAATTATTCACCCATGAGCCATTTGAATTGAGTAGAATTCAAATTGGGTTTGGTTTGAAGGAATTTCAACACAAGTTCAGTTTTGAATTCAAATAAAGTTTGAATTTGTCCCACTTTGCTCATGTCAAGATCAACTCCAAATGGAGTGAAAATTGGTGTGTGGGATCACAAAAATGTGCTGATTAAGAATATGCCTCCCACTTTTAAATTCATGGGATAAAAACAGTTTGAATTTGAATATGGTTTCAAACTGCCCTCTTTCTAGCTATACCCAAAATGACCTCAAAAAGGTTTTGAATTTGGGTGAAACTTGGCATGGACATTCTTAGCAATGTGTAGGAGTTTTCATATGTCCAGCCCACCTATATCACATGTGGAAAATACCACTTTTGCAATGTGTGAGTTTGTTCTCTAATGAGCATGTTGATGGTGGTTACTTGCTCTTCCTTTGTGTTCATCAACTTTCCTCAAATGAGGTGTGTGTGTGGTGATGAACACTTCAATTATGTGTCAAAAACTGAGTCCCTTACATTCCTCCCCCCTTAAAAGAATTTCGTCCCGAGATTATTAGGTGAAAATGAGAGAGAGGACGGTGGAAAAATTACCGGATATGCGACGTGAAAAAGTCGGGGTAGTTAGTGCGAAGAAATTCTTCGCTCTCCCATGTCGCTTCGTCCATGGAGTGATTACTCCATAGAACCTTGTAGAACCACAACGTACGGTTGCGTGTGGTTCGGGCCTTTTCATTGATAATCTGCACTGGTTCCTCCCGATAGGTGAGATCCGGTTGCAGTTCTTCAATATCCTCCAGCTGAATGGTAGTTGATAGCTTAAGACACTTCCTCAGCTGGGAAATGTGAAAGACGTCGTGCACACCGGAAAGTGCTTCTGGTAATTTCAGCCGGTATGCCACTGATCCACATCTTTCGGTAATCTAGAATGGACCGATGAATCGGGGTGCCAACTTTCCTCTCACCCCAAATCTGTTTACGCCCATCATTGGAGACACGCGTAGATATACGTGATCTCCAACTTTGAATTGTAATGGGCGCCTTCTCCGGTCCGCATACTGTTTCTGTCGGGATTGAGCGGCTTTTAGGTTCGCTTGAATCAGTCGAACCTTCTCTTCCGCGTTGTTGACAAGGTCAATCCCGAAGGTAACCACTTCGCCAGACTCACACCAATTCAGTGGTGTGCGGCATTTTCTCCCGTATAGCGCCTCGTAAGGTGCCATCTTGATGCTGGCTTGGTATCCATTGTTGTACGAGAACTCGGCTAACGACAAGTGATCATCCCAATTCTTGCCGTGGTTGATAGCGCAGGCTCGTAGCATGTCTTCTAAGATCTGATTTACCCGCTCAGTTTGCCCATCCGTCTGCGGGTGGTATGCTGAACTACGGATCAACTTCGTCCCCAAGGCAGTGTGTAGCTGCTCCCAAAAATGGGACACAAATAAAGTGCCCCGATCCGATATGATGGTACGGGGTACGCCGTACAAGCATAGGATCCGTGAGATGTACAGTTCAGCGTACTTCTTGGCGTTGTAGTTGGTGTTAACCGGGATGAAATGGGCCACTTTGGTGAGCCGATCGACGATCACCCACACCGAATCATGCTTCTGAAAAGTGGTGGGTAAACCGACGATGAAATCCATGCTCACGTCCTCCCACTTCCAGGCAGGAATGCCCAGTGGTTGCAGCAGTCCCGGTTTCTGCATGTGGTCTGCCTTCACCCTTCGACATGTATCACACTCGGACACGTATTTTGCAGTCTCTCGCTTCATACGTGTCCACCAAAACTTGCTTCTGAGTTCTTGATACATCTTGTTGCAGCCGGGGTGAATAGAAAATTTTGATAAGTGAGCCTCATCAAAAATTTTCTTCCGTAACTCCGGGTTTCAGGGTACGACGATCCGGTCCTTGAACCATAGGACGCCGTCTCCATCCTTCCAGAAACATTTCAGCTCCCCACTGTCTACACGTCTCCGCAAATGTGACATGCCCTTGTCATTCTTCTGGGCTGCCGCTATCTCTTCACGGATGGTGGGGATCAAAGCTAGGTTGTAGAGAGCTCCGTGTGGAATCACATGTAGTGGTGGTTCGCTCTCTTCCAACGGTGTGATGGTCAGGTTGTTGACGTGTGACTTGCAGCTCAGCGCATCTGCCACTATGTTTGCCTTGCCCGGATGATAATGGATCTCTATTTCGTAATCCTTTATCAATTCTAACCATCTCCGTTGCCTCATGTTCAACTCCTTCTGAGTGAATATGTACTTGAGGCTTTTGTGGTCGGTATATAGATGTACGAGGTTACCAAGTAGGTAGTGCCTCCACATTTTGAGTGCGAGTACCACGGCAGCGAGCTCCAAGTCGTGAGTTGGATAATTTTGCTCATGGTTTCTAAGCTGCCGTGATCCATACGCGACCACTCTTCGGTCTTGCATCAGCACACATCCGAGCCCAATGCCGGATGCATCGCAGTACACATCGAATGGTTTTATTGTGTCTGGCTGCGCCAAAACCGGTGCTGATGTCAGGTGTTTGACTAAAGCCTTGAATGCTGCTTCACATGCTGGACTCCAAACATATTTGGTAGCCTTCTTCAGCAGCTCTGTCATCGGCATGGCAAACTTCGAGAAGTTCGGAATGAACCTCCGATAATATCCCGCGAGTCCGAGGAAACTCCGCACCTCGTGAACAGTTCTCAGGGATTTCCAATTCAGCACTTGAGTGATCTTGCTCGGGTCCACAGCGATACCCTCCGCTGAGATGACATGCCCGAGAAAAGGCACTTGCGATATCCAAAACTCGCATTTGCTGAATTTCGCGTATAACTTGTGGTCCCGCAGCCGTTGCAAGACTATACGCAGATGTTTCTTGTGATCTTCCTCCGACTTGGAATATACCAGGATGTCATCGATGAAGACCACGACAAACTTGTCCAGCTCCGGCATGAATACCGAGTTCATTAAGTACATGAAGTGAGCTGGAGCATTGGTAAGACCGAAGGACATGACCAGGTACTCATAAAGTCCGTACCTTGTCGAGAAAGCTGTCTATGGAATGTCCTCAGCCCTTATCTTAATCTGATGGTACCCGGATCTTAAATCCATCTTGGAAAAGATCTTTGCTTCGACCAACTGATCAAACAACATGTCGATCCGTGGCAACGGGTACTTGTTCTTGATGGTTACGGCATTTAATGAACGATAGTCCACGCAAAGCCGCAACGTCTCATCCTTCTTATTGACAAATAATGCCGAACAGCCCCATGGCGAGGAGCTCGGCCTAATAAAACCCTTCTCCAGAAGGTCCGTGAGCTGAGTCTTCAGTTCAGCCAACTCCTTGGGCGCCATCTTGTACGGTTTTCGGGATATCGGCATGGTTCCCGGTGCAAGTTCTATCTTGAACTCCACCTCTCTATCGGGCGGCATTCCCAGTAAATCATCTGGGAATACGTCAGGGAACTCTCGGACCACTAGAATATCTTCCAATCTGATGGTTGTGGACTGATAGACACTTGGAAGTTTTATTTCTGGACTGTCCAGAAATAAAGAGTGAGACCTGTGCACTTCTGAGTTTAAGTGCACGACTCGAAGGACGGTGTCTAAAACAGCACCGTGGCGGGTTAACCACGACATCCCTAGGATGGCATCGACCTTCTGTCCCTCTAAGATAATGAGAGACGTGGGGTACACTCTACCCGCTAAGCATAATGGTGCTTTGGAGACGATTACGCTTGCTGAAATCTTCCCACCCGGTGAACAAATTAAATATGGACTATCGGTGGGTAGTATTGGCAAGCTGTGTTTAGCAATGAAAGCTTGGCTAATAAAATTATGCGTGGCGCCTGAATCAAACAGTACTATAGCGGGATGCTGGTGGAGTTGGAACATACCCGCAAAGATTGGCTCGCCCTCCGGCACGTCCTCTATGGCAAGCTGGTGGACGGTGCCGGGCCTAGGGTTTGCCCGTCACGCATTAGTAGGGTTCCGGGGTTGATTCCTCCCTGGAAACTGCGGTGCCACTCTGCCGCCTTGCCTCTCCGGGCAACTGCTCGCGAAGTGTCCTGGACGACCACACTTGTAACATGTGGCCGCTGCTGGTGTAGTGCTCGGAGGATGAAAGCCCGGCATGCGCTGCTGAGGTGCATACGCACGCGGCATCGTCCGCTGCTGCTGTTGTTGTTGTGGAGGTGGTACTGGCAGTGCCGGCCTGAATGCCGGTGAAGAGTACGGTCGACTGCGGAACGGCATCGACCGCTGTGGTGGCTGCCAGCGTGGACCTGATGGTGGGCGATTCACCATCCGAAACTTCTGAGAAGGACCGCCTCCTTCTCCACTGCTTTGCGGCGCGCTTCGCTTTCGCTCCGCCGCTGCTAACTCCTTGCCGGAGTCCTCCTGAACAATCGCAGCATCAATGATGTCGTTGAGGCTGCCGTGATTGAACATCGCTAACTTGTCCTTCAGGAGCGGGTTAAGCCCCTGGTAAAAGTGGTCCCACCGCTTCTTGTCAGTATCCGCGTGATACGACGCGTAGAGCGCGAGATCGTTGAACGCCCTGGAGTATTCCAGCGCGTTCCTGCTCCCTTGTTGCAGGTGTAGGAATTCCTGCTTCTTCCTCTTCATCAAACCTGGCGGTATATGATAGGCCCTGAAGGCCGTCCGGAACTCCGTCCAGGTCATCACTCGGTCGGTGGGCTGTGAAGCACAGAAGTTGGCCCACAACGCGCTCGCGGATCCTTGGAGCTGCTAGACCGCGAACTGAGTCTTGCGCTGCTCACTTATCTGGAGCAGCCCGAACTTCATCTCTATTGCGCGGAGCCAGTTGTCCGCGTCAAGAGGTTCATCCGCCCTTGAGAATACTGGGGGATGAGTCGCCAGGAAGTCGGAGTAGGAGCTCTGTTGACGCTCCTCACGGTCTTGCCGTCTCTCTGGGCAAGACGTATTGGCGATGATAGTCTGCAGCAACTCGGTGTGCTGCTGGTGTGAACCTGCCATTGCCGCGACGATGTCGGCCAATGTAACCGTTGGCAGTGGCAGTGGCGGTGTTTGCTGTTGCTGTTGCTGCTGCTGTTGTCCCGAGGAGTCCTCGGGAGGCTGTTGGGAGGTCTCTCCCCCTTGGCTAGTACCCCCAACATCAGGGTTAGCACGAGTACGCGTCATTCTGAAATTCAAAACAGCAGTGATTAGCACATGTGTTACTTAAAATTCCATATGCAACAGTAGGTATTGAAGTGACACATGATTAATTTGCACAACATTCACATATATTGATAAAGCATAAACTTTATACAAGATACATTATTCTCGGGTCTCCGAGAAGTCGTGCTGATGTCGTCATTACCTATACATACGCTACTGTCTACACGACATGTCACCGATTACAAAATTTGGGCTACACTACCCTAGCTGCCCTACATGGCAACTGTAACCCCCTACTCGGAGTAGAACTCGACCTCCTGCGGGTCATCCTCCTCCGGTACTTCTGCTGGTGGCTCTGGATCCACCACCTCTTCTCCCATCTCGGGTTCTCCCATTGCTGGAAGGCCCAAGACCACCGGTATACCCAATACCAGAGGTACGAGGTCCTTTAAAGCATGCACCTCGTCCATGGCTTGGTTGTAATCTTATTCCCAGCCTTGCCCTTCCTCAATAGCGTCATCCCGCTCTTGAGTAAGTTCCTCGTTCTGCTGGGTCAGATTCTGTACCAGTTCTTGCAACGCCGCGATGTCGACACGGCTTTTCCTCTTCGCCTTCTTCAGACGATGCAACTGATTGTGTTGTTCATTCAGTTGCTTGATCGTCGGAAGGAGCACATTGCGGAGTGCACTGTGAGCACTCTCGAAATGGTCTCCACGGCTTGTGCTCTCCTTGAGCTTTGTGGCGAGATGCTCCGTATGAACAGCTTGGCTGTTCATCACGGCGTTTCCCGCCCTCATCTAGAGGCTGAGATTTGCCTCCGCGGGGTTGTACCTTGGGCAACTCGGGTCCGTTGCCTCCAGGTACCTCTCTTCCCACACATGCTGATCTCGTCCCTCCACCGGAACGAGCGCGTATGGAGTGCCCTCCATAGCCTGCACGTGTAGTTGGCAGAAACGTGACATAGCGTCACGGGCTGCCACTTGCCACATCCCTTCCGGTTGTCTTCCTCTCACCGTGACGGCGAACGGCACCCAACCGGGTGGCGTAGGTCCTGCAGGGACTTCAACATGGATCATCCACGTCTTATTCCCCTCTTCGCCTTCTTCCTTGGCGAAGTACTGCGGCATCTGGTCGTACCCGAAATATTGGAGCATTTGCCACAATGCTTCCGGGTAGCCGCGATGGTGAGAACAGTGGGACACCACCCACCCGTTCTCCAATTGCTTATCTGCTGTCATCTGTAAAAATATATTTGAGAAATGTCAAATATTTATTTAAACAGTAAACCACTGAGTTATAACATAAGACATGTCATTGAACCCATAAAACTTGGAAACATAGTTCAAATTTTAAACAAATTTGACTGCTGATCTGCTGTTCCCATGACAGCCCTGACCAGTTTCCATTTCAACCTGATTTAGGCCATGTTAAAGGCAAAACTAGTTCTGGAGCTCAACATAAAAGTTAAAGCTAACTTTAGTAGTTTTCCAGAAAGTATTTTCTTGGCCTAAGATCTGTCATGGTTCAAAAGTTATGAGACGTCAAAGTTAGCAGAATTTCTGGAAACAATTGCACAGCACCTCCCTGCTATAGGTACTGATTCGATCCAAGAATTCCAGCTAATTCTGTTCCCAATCTGACAAAACTTTATGTTACAAAGTTGTAACCCATCTCATAAGCTTTCCAGAACTACCTCATTTTTTATTTTTGGATTTTTATGCAGGAATTTATGCTTAATTTACTGAGAGTTTACAGAGAGTGTTTGCTCTGCCCTGTTTTCTGGACAGTTTCAACTCTACTGCATTTTTCGATTGGTTAAGGGATGAAACACCTCTGGACCTCAACAGAAAAGTTGTAAAGCTCTTCCAAAGCTTTCCAGAAATGTATCATATGACCCCCAACCTCGAAATAACTCAACCTCTAACCTCTGATTAACTTCAGCCTTGATTCGGCTGAAAACAGAGTGCTCTGTCCTTAACAACCTATAAGTTGAAAACTTGTTAACTTTGAATATCTTGTTCAGGGGAAGGAGTTACATCAAGTTTTACTAGTTTAGATCAAAACCTTCAAGTTTTAAATGAATTTGTTCATTTAGTTGGGTGTGACGTCGATGTGTCACCAGATTATGTCGGTACTACGTCCTCACAAAGAAAAACCTATACCGGACTTAGCCGGCTTCGTTATTTCAGTGGCACTAAACGTCACTCGCACACGGATGCTACACGTCTACCGTTTCGTGGTCAGGCTACCTGCAGAAACTCAAGCAATCGTCAGACTCGGCTGCACACCGAGCCCGGAATCCATACAGTTCGTACACCCGGCTGTCATCACTCGCCCGGATGTTCTCAAGCCAAACACGCCTTGAGTTACGTGTTCACGTTTCAGACCACGTGACGGGGTCTCCCAAGTTGCACCACGCACGCCAGGGACAGACGTTGCTCGAATACCCCAAACGACATGAAGAGTCGTAAAGGATATCAAAGCGGGTCGGGTTACCTGCCACCCGTGGGGCTCCACCCTTCAGCTTGTGCGCACTGGTGGACAGCGCTTACGTGCACCCCCCAAGACATGAACGTCCCGAGATGCACAATTTTCCGACATAATCAAATAAGTTAATATGCCACTTTCTATATACTAATAACATCCTTATATGGGCTACTAACTCGTTCCTCACTGGATTTTTGGAAAAAGATGACCTTTGTACTGTGTTAAACCTCAAGCGAGCTCTGATACCACGCTGACACGACCCCACGGTATTGTCGAGCCAGGATAACACTGAGGGGTGCAGCGTTGCACAGCACCGGATAACACACGTCAAAGGTACAAAGCGGAAGCGAAATTTTATTACATAAACAAGTCTATGAACATGTTTACATCAAAATAAGTCCATTCTACACTCACGGGCATAGACTACGCATCAAGTCAACGTTCAGCCCTGGAACGTGTCCTTGCTAGCACACACGCACACTAACTCTGCGGCGTGCATGACTCCCACTCGACGGGGTTCCCCTCCTGGGGTTCCGTCTCCTCTTCGGGAGTCCCTTCCTCATAGAACCCTGCAAAAGCTTCAAACACAAGCAGTGAGCACGAAGGCTCAGCAAGTCTGACCCGTCTCACCTAAACATGGAACTTCTACATGAGGGGTAATGGGTTACATGAGGAAAAAATCATTTGCAAGGACTCGCCTAATTAGTAGAACCTTACTTTCAAGTTTTAGCAGCAGGTTGTGGAGAACCTTACGCTAAGGCACATGAGAGAGCCGCAATCAAACAAGAAACACATTTCTCTCATGTACTTTGCCCAAAGTTGAGAGGAACTTTAGTTAGCTCTAAACTACAACAAACCATTAACAAGCAAAGTCCATCTTTCAATCAGCAACATTTTAACATGTAACTAGCCTGTTCTTTCTACGTCACGGTACAGTGAACAAGTGGTACTCACTGACCGCGAGGGACAGCGATTATAATCGATTTACACCTGCAGGGTTACCCGAACAACCCGTCACGTATGCCCGTACTCGATGTTGCCTACAACAACCATCACGGACGCCGTACGCAACTACCTTTCACCTGTCAGCCAAATATTGAACCGGTCCCATCGTCCCGAGCAAGAGGTCTCTGCACGCGCATCTCAGTGCCGCCAGCCGATTTACACCTCGAGCTCTCAACCTACTCTCTGAACGACGGGCAATGCCTCAATACCCAGCTACCCGAGTTACATCGGTTTCCCGGTTCCCATATAGCCGGTAGGTCTTCGGTACTGTTCTAGCTTGTTCAACAGGTCCGCACATGGCTCGGTCCTCAATTGACACAAGCGGAGCTACAGCACACAGGCCCCAAAGTCCTGCTGCCCTTACCCTCCGCTTGGTCTCATTTTCTTGCCATGTGTTTCATGTGCTATCACTACCCGAGTCGAGTGCCTCTAGCCTATGCTCGCGAGTAGTTCCAACTACTCAACTTGTACCGAATCCTACTCCATCTTAGCATTGCAGTAGCTAACGGGGTTTGCAATCCTAACCCCAACCCATGGTTTTCTTGGCTATGCAATTGGTTTTCCAAACAAGACTCTAATGCACGTATTCATGGTACTCAAGTAAATGCTCAAAATAATAAAAATTTGTAAAAAGGTTAATGCAAACCGGAGCTTGCCTTGCTGCTCTTGGTCGTAGGCTAGCTGCTCCTCCGGAGTAACGAAGTCTAGGACTTCGGGTTCCTCCTCGACCTTAGCGACTACATGATAGAAGCAATACATGTATTAATTTAAATGCAATTGTTTTTACTTTTAATCTTGTGAAGTTTATAACTCTTACTAGACAAGCCCAATGACTGTGAAACTTTTACTGTGGCTTGGTTACAACCTAAACAGAGATTTGGTCAAGTTTTAGTTGCAGCAAAGCTCATTTGAGCCCTCCACAATTAATTATGTACTTGACCTTAATTGGCACTCTTAGGGTGTTCTAGGGACTTTCATGGAACAAACTATGGCTTTCTGAAAACTAGATTTTTGGAGGGTTCTAATGGAGTTGGTCTCACTTAATTTGAAGGTTCCTAGCTAAAGATATGAGCTAAACAATTCTAGGGGAAATTCTGAAAATGTTTCTGAACATTTTCTAATTTCTCTGGAACAGTTTCACTAATCACACCATTAGGTGGATCAAATGAGCTCAAATGGATCTGAAATTTCTATGGTAGTTCAGCGATATTTTGGTGAACATCCCAGCAAAATTTCAGGATTTTCCTCCAAAGGATTCTCCAGTTAAAATTCCTAACAGTTTAAACATTGAGGAATTAATTCTGGAGAATTAAGGGTTTTCATGAGTTGAAACTTGATTTGCTGGAAAGTGCTCAGAGAGCTGAATCCAACAAAATTTGGTTCACTCGATTTGGAGCTTTCTAGCCAAAGCTATGAGGATTTGAAGTTTGAACTGAAACTGAAATTTGGGGAAAAGTTTAAATTCCTGCTCGTGGGCCCTGCACACAGTGCGTCGTCTCCCTCCTCGCGCCAACTGCGCGGCGGCGGCGGTCTCCGGCGACCTTCGCCGGAATTGAGTTCCGGCCACCCCCGGCCCGAAACTCGCCGCCTGCCCCTTTACTGACCCCCTGGACTCGATGGTGGGGTCGCCGGCCGCCGGCGATGACCGGAAACCCGTGCGCACCGGTGACAGCACCTGCTAGGGTTCCGGTGAGGTCGGTTCCGCTCTCCCGTGCACCAAATCGATCGGGAATCGGTCGGAGAGCATCAGTAGAGCATGGGGAACACGAACCAGGGCTGGGTGGAAGCTAGAAATACCGGCAACTATGCTCTCGACGGTGAGCCGAGGTGCTCAGCCATGGCGGCGGGGAAAACAGCCATATCATGGTCGATTCTCGATGGTTTTCTCTGATTCCAGTTCGAGCGTGGGCGCTATCGTGCGTAGAAGCTACTAGGTAACGAGCTTGTCCAACCCTCGTGTATAGAGCACGAATTTCACCCGAAGGTGAGCTCAGTCCTTACGAACTGATCAAGAGTAAATTTGGAAATTCTCGGCCGAGGGTTGATCAATCGCCAAACGGCTTTCGGCTACTCCATCTACATACAATCACGCACCTTTCTTGTGTAGAGAAGAGGACGTGACAACGGCTGTGTTGTGCTGTCCACGAGAGCCCGATCGGCGGCGATGTTTGGTTCGCCGGAGAAACGGTTCGGTACAGCTCGAGGACGCTTGCTCACTGGCCAACACGGGATCTAGGAGGTTGCTCACGATCTCCCGGTGCCTTTTTGCTGTGGAGGAGGCTGTGCTCACGAGTGATCGGACTTGATCAAGCGTGAGCTCGAGTGGCGGCGGTTGCAGTGGAAGAACAGGCCGAGTATGTCGGTAGCTCGGGGAATGGGTGATGGAAGCACGCTGGGGAGGGGATAAGAAGCCCGGCGACTGGTCTCCGGCTTGGGGCACGCAGCAGGAGCTGGCGCCGGCTGCCCCCCGGTGGCGCGCGCACACTGCACCCGGGAACCGAGTGAGCTGTGTTTCAGTCGGTTTGTTTCTTCTCTGTGGCTGACATGTGGGACCCACCCGGGTTTTAACCTCTGAAATTCACTCCTAATCACTGTTGTAAACAGTAAGCCCCAAAATAACCCTGGGTATTCAAATTATTCACCCATGAGCCATTTGAATTGAGTAGAATTCAAATTGGGTTTGGTTTGAAGGAATTTCAACACAAGTTCAGTTTTGAATTCAAATAAAGTTTGAATTTGTCCTACTTAGCTCATGTCAAGATCAACTCTAAATGGAGTGAAAATTGGTGTGTGGGCTCATAAAAATGTGCTGAGTAAATATGCCTCCCACTTTTAAATTCATGGGATAAAAACAGTTTGAATTTGAATATGGTTTCAAACTGCCCTCTTTCTAGCTATACCCAAAATGACCTCAAAAAGGTTTTGAATTTGGGTGAAACTTGCCATGGACATTCTTAGCAATGTGTAGGAGTTTTCATATGTCCAGCCCACCTATATCACATGTGGAAAATACCACTTTTGCAATGTGTGAGTTTGTTCTCTAATGAGCATGTTGATGGTGGTTACTTGCTCTTCCTTTGTGTTCATCAACTTTCCTCAAATGAGGTGTGTGTGTGTGTGTGGTGATGAACACTTCAATTATGTGTCAAAAACTGAGGCCCTTACAACGGATCACTTGTTGATCGGGTTGATCTAAAGGACAAGGTCATCACCATGTCCACATCTAATCCGAACACCCCTATTCATCATAAAGCCATAAAAGAACACGTATAAACCGATCTAATAAAACTGATCATAGGATAGCATGCATATGCATCATCGCATCTAGTTAAAGGTTGTGCATGATATTGATTGCTGTGGATCTTGTATGTGCGTGATCCTGTATAACAGGACAAGCTCAGGGAGCTGTCTACGACGAACTGCAACAACAAGGTTTCGAGATCCAAGAGCAACCGGAACCGCAAGAACAAGGCAAGTGCTCCTTGACCATATTGATCCTATGTTTTGGGAAAAACTGTTTTGTTTTGCGAAAAGGTGTGTGTGCTGAGTCAAACATAATGGGAAACCCTTTTACAGGAGTTTACTAGTTTTGGTTAAACCACCCTTGTCGCCAGGGAAGTTTATGAGTCGGGTATGGTTTTTGCTTTATGCTTCGCTGAGTCCATGGGATTGGGAAGCGAGATAGATGTGTCTAGCTAACTGCACTCATAATGATAATGTGAAAAATGATGTTGTTAATGAACATGGATCGGAGGGAGATCTAGGCAAGACTGGGTTTGTGAATGAGGTAGCATGAGATGGTGGTTTACTTGCCGTAGATCTAAGGACCGGTTCATGCATGCACATGCCAGGATAACAGTGCCACCACAAGGCCAAGTATGGGTGCGGCTTAGCTGACTAATTAGGTAAGTTGCTATATTGTTATGGACTGTGGAAGGCGCGGGGAATGGGAGTCGAGTGAGGACTTCCCTGGGAACTGCATGGCACAAGAGGGGGCCCGTGGGTGGGGGAATTGGAGATTCTAGCCTGCCGGTGAAACCTTAGTGAGTCCATACATCTAGTAGCCCCTTTGTAAAGGCTATTTTGTGATCTCTTTGCCATACACCAATGATTGTGTACTGGTATAATGGAGGTTCTGCAGTCGCCGACGGGTGACGAAATCACAAACTTGTGGGTAAAGAGGTGCAAACTCTGCAGAGTTCTTAAAACTATCATGATAGCTGAGCTTACGGTCACGAGCACCTGGCCAACTGCCATGATTAGTTAGGATGGTTATTGGGATGGTTCTTGGTTATGGTTCTTGGTTATGGTTTTGATTATGGTTTTGGTTTTCGAGACTATTGAGTCTGGGTGATAAGATGGGTTGCATGACTGTTGAGTCATGGCAACGAGATTGGTCTCGGTGTGAGACAAAGTTGTTTATGAGATGAGATGGTAGCGAATACAAGAAGGTATTCGTGAGATGGTAGCGAATACGAGGAGGTATTCATGAGCAAGAATGAAGTTGGTTAATGTTTGGGTGGAACGTGGAAAGTGATGGAGGTATGATGGTAATTTAATACATGCTGGGATTACATTCACCTAAAGTTAAGTTGGTGTTTTATCGTGGTTTTATAAACTTTGCTTTCCGCAATTAACCATTTATACCTACCTTGTTATAAGCTACATATCATATTTTCCCGCACTTGCTGAGTACATCATTGTACTCAAACTTGCATTATTATTTCATCATCAGCAACAGAAGAAGATTTCTATGGAGACCAAGTGGAGCATTAGGCGCGTAATCTTGTTCTCAACCTTGCCTGTAGGGATGGAGTAGAGATGGAGCCATTGCTGCTTAGATTTGCTTCCGCATTAGTTAAATCGCTTCCGCATTAGAATAAAGACTTCCGCTGCATAGAAATAAGACTTCCGCTGTGAGCATGAGTCCAAGACTCATGAGATATTGTAACAAACTCTGTTATTCGTGGTAATATATAATCTGAATTCCGTTTGTGGGACATATGTGTATGTGTGATGAACATCCTGGGCACACATATGCATCAGTTCTCGGTTCCGTGGTTTTTCCACAGAATTGAGGGCGTCACAGATTGGTATCAGAGCCACGGGTTGACAGTAGGTTACACGCCTAGATAGAAATCTCAGATTGATATTAGAGCCACGGTTGACAGTGGGTTACACGTCTAAATAGGAAACACTGATTGGTATCAAAAGCCACAGATAGGGCTAGATTACACACCTAGATACAATCACAGATTGGTATCAGACACAGATTGATAGCTAAGCCACGCAGACCATAGGGAGCACCCTAGGATGCTTAGATTGGCCGTGAAACTATCTTGACATAGGAAACCAGCCTTGAATAGGAGTTGTGTGAGCCCTTGTAATGATTGTTGTGAAATGTGTGCTTAATGTGAGTTGTGGGACGTCTCAAAACGTTGTCCATATCCACACATAAGTAGGAGGTGTGAAATGTTTCGGCACTTGTTCACATCCTCATATGGGCTAATATATATAGTCTAACCCACCTTGATGCATATAGGGGATCTACCTAATCTTCTAACCTTCTATTATATTTTGTTCTCTCCCACAGATGGTGAGAGGAAACGCCAGCCGAAGGAACATCCGTGACAACCAAGAGGATGACCACGATGAAGTTCTTGTTAACCATGGAGCTGGTGAGAACAACCTGGAACGGTTGATGGCCATGTAGAACCAACTTATGCAAACTATGATCCAAACTTTGGGTCAGTTGCAGACCAATAACAACAACAACCCTGTTCCGTCACCACCGCCACCCCCACCACCGGCTCATAACAGATTGGGTGAGTTCATGAGGACTCGACCACCCACCTTTGCTCAAGCTAACGACCCCATGGAGGCCGACGACTGGTTGAAATCCATGGAGAAGAAGCTTGCCATAATGCAGTGCAATGATCGAGAGAAGGCTCTCTTTGCGTCGCACCAACTTATGGGAGCTGCCGCTGACTGGTGGGATGCTCTAAGCAACGCTCATGTCGACCCGGAGACGATCACTTGGACTGAGTTCAAGGAGAGTTTCTGCTCTCATTACATCCCTGGTGGTGTAATGATGCTCAAGAGGCAGGAGTTTGAAGGTCTCCGCCAAGGACAGAAAAGCGTGAATGAGTATCTCAACAAGTTCACGCGACTGTCCCGGTATGCCCCCGAAGATGTCAACTCAGACCAGAGGAAGCAGTACCTGTTCATGAGAGGGTTGAACAATGAGATCCAGGTTCAGCTCCTCAACAATGACTACGTGAGCTTCCAGAAGGTGGTTGACAAGGCTATAGTGGTCGAAAGCAAGATCCGAGAAATCGAGCGCGAGAACAAAAGAAAGATGCCATACCAGCCCCAAGGGAGCAACGTACGATCTCGGTACATGCCCCTAGATGCACCACAGTATGGATCGACCGCTCCTGCATATCACCCTAGTCAGACACCCGTTGCACAAGCACCTCGGGTGCCCTTGCCTCCTGCGCCCCGACCTAATAATGGCGCTCCTGTTCAAAACCCCCGCCCCAACGTACCTGCTGCCGTAGGCAACAGGGCATGCTTTGCATGCGGGAAAATAGGACACTTCACGAACCAGTGCCCAAGGAGAGGCCCTGGACAGCAGGGCAACGTGCCCAAACAGAACCCGCGACCGAACGGAGGGGACAATCAAGGAAACCGTGGACAGCAGAACTATGCTCGCGACAACGTGAACCATGTCTCTGCTGAGGAAGCGCAACAGGCCGAGGATGTCGTATTTGGTATGTTCCTTGCCAACTCCAACCCGGCCACCATCTTATTTTATTTTGGAGCATCACATTCCTTCATATCATCCAAGTATGTTGCCAAGCATAATCTGCCCATATCACACCTAAAATGCGCTATGTTAGTTAATTCCCCCGGAGGAGAGATGAGGACTAATATAGTATATCCGAAAGTAAGCCTTAAAATAAGGGGGTAGACTTCCTTGCCAACCTCATCATCTTGGATTCCCAAGGGCTTGACATAATACTCGGGATGGATTGGTTAAGCAAGCACAACGGGGTAATCCAATGTGCTGAAAGAAGCGTGCAGTTGACAAATGAGCACGGTATTCATGTCGAGTTTGAGTCAGCCCAACAAACCACTGAGAAGGCAATCTTGAACCACGTCGAAGGAGCGCCATTTGTGATGGCTCTCTAGGATCATAGACTGGCCCCACATACCACCACTCAACTTTTCTGTGCACTTTGTCCTCACTCGTGCGCACCCGGGAAAACTTCCCGGTCAGTCACCCATCCCCAAATTCCTCCGGGCTACGCACGCTTAACCCCGGAGTCCTTTGCAGGTGGGCTTCCGGAAAAGAAGGTATACCTTGGTGGTATGAGTACTCTATCAATCCTATTAAGGCGGGAGTCAGGATATCACACAATCCACCCCCTTAGAAGACCGACGTCCTCGTCGGTCAACGCCAAGACAGGAATGTCCCCTCTTAGCCACGTCCGTACGTTCAGTACTGGCTTACGCATACCGTACGTCCGGTTAGCAGCATACGTACCATACCGTGTCCCACACAGAGGACCCATGCGTCATGCGTACGTACCCACGTCCCTGACCCGTACGCTACCGTATCCTTCTCACTGACCCGTACGCACCCGTGAAACTGCGAGGGTCGGCTCTGATACCATTTTTGATGGCTCTCTAGGACCTTAGACTGTCCTCACATACCACCACTCGTCTTTTCTGTGCACTTTGTCCTCACTCATGCGCACCCGGGAAAACTTCCCGGTCGGTCACCCATCCCCAAATTCCTCCGGGCCAAGCACGCTTAACCCCGGAGTCCTTTGCAGGTGGGCTTCCGGAAAAGAAGGTATAACTTGGTGGTATTAGTACTCTATCAATCCTATTAAGCCGGGAGCCAGGATATCACACAATCCACCACTGGACAACATTCTAGTGGTTCAGAGATTCTCGGACGTGTTTCTAGAGGAGCTTCCAGGTATGCCCCCTGATTGGGACATTGAGTTTGCCATTGATTTGGTACCCGGAACTGCACCCATAGCGAAGAGACTGTAAAATCCCCAAAAGTGGTAGCAAGAAAATTCAGCTCATATACAGTTATGAAAAAAGAGGGGAATTAAAACTTTGAATTATAATAAGTGTGAGTTCAAAGTGAGGGTTTAGACTTCCCAAAACTTCCAAACATGGAGATCTAAATGCACAACTTGGATCTTCATAGTCCAAATATTCAACCTTCCAAATTTCAGCTCATTTGGAGGAGTTTCAATATTTGTTTGGGATTAAAAGAGGAAGCCCTCTAATCTGAATTTCAAATTCAGTTTCAAATTCCAATTTCCTCAATTTGCAAATTTGGTTCCACAAATGTGTTCTACACATTTGAAATAGCAGCCAGGCCAAAAATCAGAAACTTTGGAGCTGGTTTGCTATGTTTTTGGGGCTATACAAAATGGAGAATTCAAACTCCATTTCAAATTCAAATGATCAAACCACATCCAAATTTCACACCAGAATATAAACTATTTAAATTCAGCAAATTCAAACTATGACTTTGGGGTGAAGTCAAGTCTTTAATGTTGAGCAGCTGGGGTAAAATATCATAGAAAAATGGGATAAGAATTAGAAATAGTGGGGCCCAATTGTCAGCCTCCCGAAACAACCCAACCGACTGTTTTCCTCCTCGGGTGATCACCGCGCGCCAGCTCCCGGGCGGCCCGTCGCCCGACGTTGTCCACCGAGCTGCTTCCCCCGACGTCGGTTCACGCGCGTGGCCGTTTATAGCAGCAGCCGAGTGCAGCATCTGGCCTCATCCCCATTACCCCGTAGCCTCTCCACGCTCTGCTCGAGCCTCGCGAACCCAAACCCCCGCCCGGCGGAAGAACCCTTCGGCTCATCGACGCCCGGCGAGCTCGGCGTGCCTCTTGCGTGGCTGAGCCACGGGAACATTGCGCCAGGTCTCTCTCCTGCTCCCCGAAGCCTCAAGTGAACACCAGCACCGGTGGTTGGCGCCTACGAGCTGGAATTCCCTTCGGAGCTCCGGTGTTGATCGCCTGTACGCCACACCGTCGCCCGACGGATTTGCGGCCTCTTCCGATCAACAGAAAGGTCCCTGAGGTGCGTGAGGAACCCTTCCCCCTTCCTTTCCACCAGTTCCTGCTTTCTTAGCTCCGGCACCGAGTATTTTGAAGTTTGGCGCCGGCGGTTCTTTAGAAACCCGAGGACCCTTCGAAGAAATTCGTTGTGCTTGGGGTAGCTCCGTGCTAGATGAGCTTAGAGTAGCTCCAGCACATGCTTGCGCATCTCCCCGAAGTTCTAGCAGCTCAAATGAGCAAGTAGAGATGCCGGGTACCGAGTTTTTGTCGCCGCCGGAGTTTTGCGGGCTCGGGTCGCCGGTGAGGTCCCCTCTCCGGTGGGTTTCAGGGAGAGCGAGCTATGGGTCGAGGATGTCCATGGGACACTGGTGCTTTTGGAGCAAACCCTAGCCCGAAAGACCCACTGTTGAGGGAGAGCGAGGTCGCCGAAGTAAGGTTCGACATGGTCGCCGGTGCAAGCACCTTTCCGGACGTTGTCATCGGCTCCCGACCCCACCATCGTGTTCAGCACGGTGTAGAACTCACAGGCGGCGAGTTTGACAAAGTTTGGACCACGGGAACCCCGTCCCGGCGAGCCTCGCCGGCGTGCGCCGCCGCGGGAGGTGCGGGCAGCGCGAGGAAGACGAAGGAGGGCCGGGTCCCACCGGTCAGCCTCCGTGTTCGCGCGAGGATCGGCTTGTGGCGCCGGATCCAGTGTGGCTATGCGGGAATAACCCCGTAGCCCCCGGTGTTTCCGAAATCTGACTGGTCCGAATTAAAACAGTGGGCCCAGCCCAATTATTTGAAGTTTCTATTAGAGAAATAATTCCAGGAATTAGCTGATCTTTACAAGGCCATAACTTTGTGTAGAAAACTCCAAAAAGAGTGAGACCAATTTTGTTGGATTCCTCATGAGGAGTACTTCACAGAGAAACCAATTTTTGGCTATGAAAATGCCCAGGAATTTCTGTAGAATTGTTTTTAACAAATCTTTTAGGGATTTATTATAGGAGCAATTCTTTATGAAATATTCCCAAATTTGGGCAGCAAATACTCTTCATAGATACTGATCTCCAGTAAAAGTTTGGGCTTCATTGGAGTTCATTTGCTAGGTCAAATTACCTTCCCATGTTCAGCTTTTATTTGGAAAATTTAATTGAACCAGAAAACTTTTCAGAACTCCTGTCCAACTTCAAAAATTCATATCTCTCTGATGGTAGCTCGAAAAATGGTGAAACAAATTTTGTTAGAACCATGGAGACTTACCCTAATCAGATCTTCCACCATTAGCTATGTCAAATCTCCTGAATTGGGCTCAAAATTCAGAGAAGCATTGTACTTGTAGGAATTTTAAAAACTACATTGTGCAATGACATGTCTCCAAATTTGACTCAAATCATCCTTAGAGAGTCTAGTATCCACTGTAAAATTCCCAAAGCCAATTAAGGATTTTAAATAGCAGTAGCTATGAATAGAAGTTCAATTCTAATAAATCCTTAATACTTATACATGTATTTTATTACATTTCATAATAGTGACCGAAGTTGAGGACGCACCGGAGCCCTTGGACTCCTCCCACCTGAAGCTAACTTCCCGTTTGATTCGCAACCAGGCAAGCCCCGGTTTGCACTTAAGTACCTTTTATGAAATTTTTTATTTGTATCACTTATGTCTAGGGTGAATGTTTGCATTAGAGTTAGGGTGATTGAAACCCCACTTGCATAGCCTCTTTAAATCCTATGGAGGGTTGGGTAGTTTATAAACTTGACGAGTAGAGAATGCCATGCTAATGTATAGGATCTCAGTAGAAGTCAAGTGGTTGGAAGCTACTCGCGAGATAGTACTTACTACACGGGATGAAAAGAGGTAGCAAATGGCTTAAGATATGAAAATGAGACCCAGCAGGGGGATAGGAAGCAGTGAGCAGAGGTCTCACGTGCGTAGCCCTGTTGGTGTCGGTTGAATCACCGTCCCTCGCGGTTATTTGAGTACCCGCTTGTTCACTGCACTGTGACGTAGTAAGAAGTGAAATAAGCCAAGTGAAAATGCTGTATTGAACTATTAAATGTCTTGAAACCTTGTATGCTGTAGTTATAGAGCAAATTAAGTTTATATTCCACTTTGGGCATCTCCACATCGGGGGAAAGCGTTTCTTGTTTGATTGTGGACTTCCGATGTGAGGGCTGCCTAAGGCACATGAATCTGCTGCTATAAAACTGAAAGTAAGGATCAACTTATAGGCGTGTCTTTGTTGCAAATTCCTTTCCCATCTTACATATCCTTGCACGTAGAGTTCCATGCCTAGGGTTGACGGTTAAGACTTACTGAGCCTTCATGCTCACGGTTGCAATATTTGAGCTGTGTGCAGGTGAGAGTTATGAGGAAGGTTCCGAGGACGAGGCAATGCCCCCGTCAGGGTACACGGCCGAGCTGGAGCCCTGCACGCCGCCGTGATCTCCGGTTCCATGCTGCTAGTGTGTAGCGTCCCCGGGCTGGACGGCTGCACTTTTGCATAGCTAGGATGAGAGGCCATATATGTATATTACTTCCGCTGTATGAATAGGCTTTGTAAAAAGACTTCCACTGTTTTATAACAAATAAAAATTTGTATGTTGTTCTTTATTCTTTTCGTGTGTTCTGTTGGGTGCCGCATCGTACGACACCACCCTATGCGATCCTGGAGTGGGTGAACCACGGGGTGGTCCCCACAGTTGTGGTATCAGAGCCGCATTGGGAATAGCACGCTCGAAAAGAGATTATTTTGAAAACTTAGAAGTAGTAGAGTGAGGATTAGTCATTAAGCCCACATAAGGTCTATAATAGTAGTAGTTACTAAGGTGGAAAAGCTAACTTATGTGTTATACATGCTGTAACGACGCTCCGACATCAGGTAAGAGGTAAGGTATGCCACCGCAGGCGGATCAATTGCGGTAACTCCCCATACGAGCAATAGTATAGAAGGATATACCGTGGCTTGGCACGGTAGTGAATATGAGTCTCTGAACCTTTTCCATGGTTCTGAGAGCATATGAAAACGCTGTTCTCCAGCGTGCTTTAGGCAAAAGTGAGAATACCCCATCATGTGGTAAGCAACACGATAGTATGCAACTCTTGAACGTTCAATGTTCAAAGGGCCATACGCAGCGCTCGCCATCGGCGTGCCTCAACGGTCATGAGGCAGTAGGTGGTATCCGTTGGGTTGATAAAATTTCCAACCGTGACGACCCATTCGCGCTCTACTCGGGTTCCCCGTCGTGTGGTGTGAAAACACGACCATGTACCTTGAGACGTGGCTTGACTCAAGGACGATCCGTATGGCAATGATATGGAGCGTATGTTTTAATTATGATATGGAACTGCCTGTAATGTCAAAAACCTTTGTGTGCACAATTATTGTGTGTTCTTCTGCAGGTACATTAACCACGTTAGTGCATGACGTGTAGGAACCGTTTGTGAGTGACGACTTTAGTTCCACCATTTGACACGTATATGCCGGAATACCGGTTTAGGATTTTTCTTTGGTGAGGAAACGTAGTACCGACTGCATAAAAGTTTAATTTCAAAGAAAAGAGCCAAAATGAAGTTTAGGAATCCATTTAGGGGTTAGTGAACTCCTATATTGAACTCAGAGTCAATTGGGAGTATAGATTCAATCTCAAAAGCTTAGGAACAATCTCCCCTGTTTTTGGCAGAAAATTTTCTGAACTTGAACAGGGCATAACATAAGATTGGTTGAACCAATGGAGGTGTGGGATACCATTCTGGAAAGGTTTTGAAGTCCTCTACAATTTTTCTGTAGAGTTCCAGAACAAAATCTCCCTCCAAAGGGATGAAAATCTCAGATGAGTAGGTACTGTCCAAAAACAGGGCAGACCAAATGCTCTCGGGAATTTTCCGTATTCCGACCAAAACACTTAGTTTCACCGTTCGACGTCCAGTGGCTGTTGTAAAACAGTGAGTTGGAGTCGAAGAGTTGATGCATTGACATATCACTTCGAGTTAGTACATGTTTGGGTCCAGTGCAATAGCGAGGAATTACGCATGCTAACACACTTAACATCCCGTGGTGACCCCGATGGTCGAAATGAACTTTTAACCCATAAAGTTCAATACTTTGGAACTCGATCGTATGACACGGTCCAGGGATGTATATGGTGCATAAAATTTATACTTTATCCATATGTGTGATTGTTATGCGAATTGTTTATCCCAATCTCGCATTACTATTGTATAGACTGGATGAGCTAAACCCACATGTGCTGATCGTTTGAATGGTATGAATGCAGAATGGTGCGGACACGTTCAACGCAAGAGGAGGGAGGTCCGAGTCAAGTTCGTGGTGATGAGTCTCCACCTCCGGAGCAAACCACGACGCAGCAGCAACCACCTCCTCCACCGCCAGAACTTCCAAGAAACCTGGCGGAGGTTCTCGGCGCAGTGCTCGGCTCGCGCGACGAGCAAACCGAGTTGCTGCGGATGTTGGTGCAGCAGAATGTGTCCCATCAGGGAGGACGCCAAGACAATGGGCAACGCCAGCCCCAACAAAGCTCGTATTCAGAATTCATGGCGACCCATCCACCGGTCTTCACGGAGGCCGAAGAACCTTTGGAGGAAGACAGCTTTATCCGCACTCTGGAGGCAAAGTTCGGGCTGCTACGATGCACCGAACATCAGAAGGCGCTGTACGCAGCGCAACAGCTTCAAGGTGAAGCCGGTACCTGGTGGGCGAACTACACGGCCTCCTTACCGGCTGGCCATGCCGTCACATGGACGGAGTTCTGGGAGGCGTTCCGCACCTATCACATACCTCCCAGTGTGATGGAAATGAAGCTCCAGGAGTTCCTGGCGCTACGACAAGGCGAGAGGAGTGCTCATGAGTACTCCAGGTTATTTAACCGGCTGGCGCAGTATGCGCCAGGATTTGTGGGCACGGAAGACAACAAGCGCAATGCGTTCTTCCGGGGCCTGAACTCCAAGATGAAGGTCCATCTCGCCCAGAGCAATCACGGCACATTCAACGACCTAGTTAATGCCGCGATTCTACAGGAGAATGCTCAGCGCGAGCGCGGTTCTGACAAGAGGAAACGCAGCGCGCTGACGAGCAGCAGTGGTGGAACGCCACAGAAATACCGCGTGGTATATCGTTCACCATCCGGTCAGAGATGGCAACCACCGGCGCGACCGCCTCAGTTTCGCGGTCGGCAATATAATGCGCCAGGCTTTCGACCGACGTATCCACCACAGCAACAGCAGCAGCAAAGGATGGTCCCACGTGCGCCCCAGTTTCAACAGCGTGCACCGGGATTCCGTCCTCAAGTCGGCGGGACCCCGACACCTTGCACGTGCTATACGTGTGGCCGTGTCGGGCACATTTCGAGGGATTGCCCCGAGCCGCGACAGGGCAGGGGTGCAGCACCATATCAGGGTGCTAATCAGCCCCGCAATCAGCCCAAGAAACCAGCACCAAAACCCGGCAACGTCCACCACTTAGCTATCAAAGACGTGCCGGAAGGCGAACCCGTCTGTCGGTACCCTCAATACTGGGTACCCCCGCGCACAGGGTAAAGATTCCTAAGGACCTCGCTGCCTCTGCAGGGGCGAGGTTTGAAGGCGCCACGTGTCCAGCGGGGCCGGAGCTCCCCTCCCCACGGAGGATAGCTCCGGGCCTGCCGCGTGGCCCAGGAGGCCGGACCTCGCCCCCTCCGCAAGGGCGAGCTCCGAAGGCACCACGTGTCCGGCAGGGCCGGGGCTCTCCTCTCCTCAAAGGATAGCTCCGAGCCTGCCACGTGGCCCGGAAGACCGGACCTCGCCCCCTCCACGGGGGTGAGCTCCGAAGGCTCCACATGTCCAGCAGAGCCGGAGCGCCCCCCCCCCCTCCTCAGAGGAGAGCTCTGGGTCCGACACATGGCCAGCAGAACAGTGCTGCCGACTGGCGCGGTAGGCAGCGGGAGTAAAGGCAACGTTAGCAGGGGTTCGCACTCTAGCCATTCACACCCAAGCTGTAACTCATCCTCAAGCTCAGGACTCCGGTTCTGAGCAACAAGCAATACAGCGAGCTCCATAGCTCGCCGTGGACGTAGGGTTTTACGCTCCTGCGGCCTGAACCACGTAAAACTCGCCGTGTCAAGCTCTTACTAACCCGTCCATACGCTCAAGCTCTCCGCAAGTGACTAGCCCCACCGAAAAAAGAACCTCCGCGGGCTGCCCAGTGCAGGCCCGGGGGAAGTGTCGACCGAACACTTCGACATTTGGCGCGCCAGGTAGGGGACTTTTCCCTTGCGCGACGAGCTTCTGCCGACGAAGATGACGAAGCTTCCTTCAGCGGTGAATTCTCCTCCCCCGCGTTCACGGCGAACCTTGACCAGCAGGGAATACGTGTCGACGCACTCAGGACGGAGTGTGTCGGCGCAAGCTAGTAGCCAGCAGCCGACTCCGGCAACGCCAACTCCGGCAATGCAGGCTCCAACCAGTGTGAGATCCTCTGCGGCGCTAAGCGTACCCCACAGGGGTGCGCTAGCTGCAGCAAGAGCGCTACTGCGCAATCCACCTGCTGGGGACGCACCTCATTCAGCGACCCAGCAGTGGATACGCGAGGTAGACCGCCTCGTCGTCGCCGCCGCAAACCCTCGACTTCGGCGGGGACGACACTCCGGTCAACCGGCAGTGTCGCTGACGCGCATGCCAACGGTTGACGGGCAGACGGCGGGTTCCAGCTCCACCAGGCTTCCGTCGATGGACCTGAGGACAGAGCTGGAACGGTGCCACTTGGGCCAGGATGCTCGGGAGTACCTCGAGTGACGTCGGGAAAGGCGTCACAACCAAGAGGCTGGGGACAGCATGACGTCGGCCTCGACCCAGCCTGAAGAGCAGATCTTTGCCACGCGATCTCTGCCCCAGGCATACGCCGCGCAGCATATGCCACAACCATATGCCCTGCAAACGGCGCCCCCGGTCTATGGAGCTGCCTTGCCCATACCGGGATACACCGTGCCGACGGCGAACCAAGCGTTCGCGGCACCGACACCTGCAGCAACAGGGGCAGGATATGTGGCCCTGGCACCCCACCTTCGCTTCGCGAGGTGGCCGCGCAAGTTCCGGCTGCACCTACCTGAGAAGTACGACGGCAGCGTCAACCCGGTGGAGTTTCTCCAGATCTACTCCACCGCGGTACTTGCCGCAGGAGGGGATGAGGCCATCATGGCCAACTACTTCCCCGTCGCCTTGACCGGCCCAGCCCGGTCTTGGCTCATGAACCTCCCCCAGGATTCCATAACTTCGTAGGGAGAGCTCTGCCGGCAGTTCGTCGCCAACTTTGGCAGCTCCTACACCCGTCCCGGCACGGAGCTTGACCTCTACGCCGTCAAGCAACAACCTGGGGAATCACTGCGCTGCTTCATCCAGCGGTTCTCCCAGGTACGCAACACCATCCCGCATATTCAAAGTGCTTCTGTGGTGGTGGCACTTCGACAGTGTCCGGGACGAGAAGATGCTTGAGAAGCTCGCAACCAGAGAGGTCTGCGATGCCTCTGAGCTCTTCAGCCTGGCGGACAAGTGCGCCAGAGCAGCCGAAGGGCGGAATTGGCACTCACTGCCAGCTTCCGAAGCCGGAAGACAGCCCAAAGACGGCGGAGTTCAAGCTGAGCTTCCGACCACGTCAGACAGCCAAGAGCCAAGCACTGGCTGACTTCGTGGCTGAGTGGACGCCAACGAAGGCTGACCCAGGGGCCGCGAAGACGGTGAACCAAAGTACCGAGCTCCGGTCTTCACCGGGCCTCACTGGACGCTCTTCTTCGACAACTCCTCGTGAAAGCAGGGGGCCGGTGCCGGCGTACTGCTTCTCATGCCATCGGGGGAGCAGTCTGGGTACATGGTGCGTCTCAATTCCAAGGCAACCAACAACTTGGCAGAGTATGAAGCACTCATCTTTAGCCTAAAAGACAGTCCTGTCTCTGGGCGCTCGCCAGTTGTTGGCGCAGGGCGACTCCCAGCTAGTTATCAAGCAAGTTAAGGGTGAATGCCCCTGCAATGACCCACAGCTAGCTGCTTATCTGCTCCACGTGCGGATGTTGGAGAAAGACTTCCTCGCCTTGGACCTGCGCCATGTACCGCGCGCTGGCAAGGCCGCAGCTGATGACCTCTCAACGAAGGCCTCCGTCGGAGCCCCTACGCCCGAAGGAGTCTTCGAGAGGACGTTGCTGCGGTCCACAGCCCAGCCCGCCGAGCCGGGCGAAGGGGGCTGAACCAGTGCCTCGAAGCTAGGCAGTACCGGCGGCCCTGCAGCCATGTATGCCGCCAAAGGATCGTGAGCGTCACTGGGGACTCTGTGCAACCCAGCGCTCAAGATCCAGAAGCTCAAGTAGTCCCGATGCATGGACCACGGAGGTCCGGGACTCCTTGAAGGACATCCTTCCTGATGAACGTGCATTCGCTGAACGGGTAGTGCGGATGGCTAAGTGCTACGCGCTGGTATCTTTACTGGCGTGGCGCCACGACATCCTATTGCGGTGCATAACCCAGGAGGAAGGCTGCGACTAGCTCGCAGTAGTCCAAGGAGGCGAGTGCTGGGAACGCTCATCGTCCCGCACGCTGGTCGGTTAAGCCACCCGGCATGGCTCCTACTGACAGAGAGCCACCTGGACGCCGTCAAACCGGTTAGGGATGCAATGCGTGCCAGGTCCACGCCAAGTAGACCCACACAACTGGTGCAGACGCGCACCCAGAGCCGTCGGGGGATACCGGCTCCTCCATGTCGAGGGCCAGCCGGACTTCCCAGGGCCGGGTCACGGGAACTACCCTTCCACATGGTATGCGGGGCCGAAGCCATGCTTCCCCCTGAGATCGCCATGGGGGTCCCCCCGTGTCCGGCGTACGACGAAGCCACGCATGACCCACTCTGCGTGAAGACAGGCGCTCCGACGCTACCCCAGTAAGTTCACCATGCTTACTTAGGTGTTTATTTAAATTACGCATTAATTTATATGAACACCTCCCCACGCTCTAGACAGTGTGCGTCCATTGTACACTCGGTTCCTATTTCCTGCTCTCATGCATAGTCGATATTTGTCGTCCTGCCAAAGGCGGTAGTGCTTGGGGTACCTGCCAGAGGCCTGGTGGCCTTTTGGATCTCCCCCTGTAAGGGTACTGTACCGCCAGTTGGTCTCCTCCGAGAAAAGACCTACGCTAGACCGGGGGGTCAGGAGCCTTGCTTTGCCCGATCTTGCACCTAAAGCATGCGCACTCTGCCCTCCGGCGCTACGGTCTGAGTACCAGGGGGCCGGACGGTTACACCCTGACTGGGGCTGGGGCTAGACCTCCGGGACCAAGTGCACTGGATTACCCAAGCCCCGTATTCCGGCCTGGGACAGTAAGCCAAATGAGACTAAGGGACAGGAAAGGGGGGACCACTGAGCAGTGCCGAACTCCGCCTCCACAGCCAGGACGAGCTCCGAGGCCAGCTCTCGCCCTCCTTTCAGAGGCGAGCACTGATGCCGGACTTCACGCCCTTCGCTGGCCTGAGCTCCGATGACTTCCGGACTCCGCCCCCACAGCTGGGCCGAGCTCCGAGGCCAGCCCTCGCCCTCCTTTCACAGGCGAGCATTGATGCCGGACCTCACGCCCTTCGCTGGCCTGAGCTCCGATGACCTCCGGACCTCACGCCCTTCGTTGGCCTGAGCTCCGATGACTTCCAGACTCTGCCCCCACAGCTGGGCCGAGCTCCGAGGCCAGCCCTCGCCCTCCTTTCACAGGCCAGCGCTGATGCCGGACCTCACGCCCTTCGCTAGCCTGAGCTCCGATGACTTCCGGACCTCCGCCCCCACAGCTGGGCCGAGCTCCGAGGCCAGCCCTCGCTCTCTTTTCAGAAGCGAGCGCTGATGCCGGACCTCACGCCCTTCGCTGGCCTGAGCTCCGATGACCTCCGGACCTCCGCCCCCACAGCTGGGCCGAGCTCCGAGGCCAGCCCTCGCCTTCCTTTCAGAGGCGAGCACTGATGCCGGACTTCACGCCCTTCGCTGGCCTGAGCTCCGATGACCTCCGGACCTCACACCCTTCGCTGGCCTGAGCTCCGATGACTTTCGGACCTCTGCCCCCGCAGCTGGGCCGAGCTCCGAGGCCAGCCCTCGCCCTCCTTTCAGAGGCTAGCGCTGATGCCGGACCTCACGCCCTTCGCTGGCCTGAGCTCCGATGACTTCCGGACCTCCGCCCCCACAGCTAGGCCGAGCTCCGACGCCAGCCCTCGCCCTCCTTTCATAGGCGAGCCCTGATGCCGGACCTCACACCCTTCGTGGGCCTGAGCTCTGATGACTTCCCAGACCACCCCTCTTCTCAGAGGCGAGCTCCGAAGCCGGACCTCCCCCTTTCACAAGGGCTGAGCTCCGATGCCAGGCTTCACCCTCTCCTCAGAGGCTGAACTCCGAAGCCGTCAAGACCCTGCCAGCACAGGGAGTACTCAAGACAAGAAAGTGCGCGGGTAGGAGAAGGCCTCACCTCGGGCTCGTTACCTCCCCCGAGGAGAGACCGGGGGCCACTGTCTGTACCCTCAATACCGGGTACCCCCGCGCACAGGGTAAAGCTTCCTAAGGACCTCGCTCCCTCTGCAGGGGCGAGGTTTGAAGGCGCCACGTGTCCAGCGGGGCCGGAGCTCCCCTCCCCACGGAGGATAGCTCCGGGCCTGCCGCGTGGCCCAGGAGGCCGGACCTCGCCCCGTCCGCAAGGGCGAGCTCCGAAGGCACCACGTGTCCGGCAGGGCCGAGGCTCTCCTCTCCTCAAAGGATATCTCCGAGCCTGCCACGTGGCCCGGAAGACCGGACCTCGCCCCCTCCGCGGGGGTGAGCTCCGAAGGCTCCACGTGTCCAGCGGAGCCGGAGCGCCCCCCCTACTCAGAGGAGAGCTCTGGGTCCGACACATGGCCAGCAGAACAGTGCTGCCGACCGGCGCGGTAGGCAGCGGGAGTAAAGGCGCGCCATGCCTTTACCGTACAAAGCATTCAAGACCCGCGCCTTCCCGAGACGAAGAGGCGCAGCGCACGCCTGTCAGGAGGCGCTGTGACCAGTCACAGTCAGGACAGGCGTACAGTGTCTGAAGCTGCAGGCCATTGAAGGCTGCGACAAGACCGGACAAGACATGCCCTGCCTCCCCTGCCATCGCCAACGACTACACGCTACACTTAGCCTGCGGCATAGGTAGGTCGGCAGGATGAGGACTTCGACGCCAGCGCCAAGACATGATAGCTGGTAGGAAATCACCCCGGGGCCACCTGTCGGGTCCCGGGCCCCCCTTGTAAGCCACTCGAGCCTTGGACTATAAAAGGCTCGGGTAGGCAACGTTAGCAGGGGTTCACACTCTAGCCATTCACACCCAAGCTGTAACTCATCCTCAAGCTTAGGACTCCGGTTCTGAGCAACAAGCAATACAGCGAGCTCCATAGCTCGCCGTGGACGTAGGGTTTTACGCTCCGGCGGCCTGAACCACGTAAAACTCGCCGTGTCAAGCTCTTACTAACCCGTCCATACGCTCAAGCTCTCCGCAAGTGACTAGCCCCATCGAAAAAAGAACCTCCGCGGGCTGCCCAGTGCAGGCCCGGGGGAAGTGTCGACCGAACACTTTGACACCGTCCTCGCGGGTACATTCTCTTACCTAGATCATCCCGTAGTCATACTTTTTGACTCCGGTGCCACCCATAATTTCATAAGTCAGTCTTATGTTATTAAATATCAACTGCCTATCATTCCCACAAATAATTCATATTTGATATGTTCTCCGGGTGGGAAAATAACAGCTGATAGAATGGTCTATAGAGCACCATTACAGTTGGGTGGGAATCTATATCCGACTTCTCTAATCATGTTAGAGAGTCAAAAACTTGATGTCATTTTAGGAATGTCATGGCTACATCGCCATGGTGCTGTTCTTGACATCATTCCACGTGTGGTTCGTTTAAACTCTCCACTTCACGAACCACATATTCTTGTTCTTGACCGTTCGGTTCAAGAAGCTCCAGCCACCTATAATACGGAAGCCACGAAACTTGAGGATATTCGTGTGGTCCGTGAATACCCGGATGTCTTTCCGGATGATCTCCCGGGCATGCCACCCAAAAGAAATGTCGAGTTCAAGATTGAACTTATACCTGGGACGACGCCGATATCACGGAGACCATATAAAATGGCTCCCAACGAGCTGGCTGAACTGAAGGAGCAGCTCAACGATCTAATGAAAAAGGGTTTCATTTGACCGAGTTCCTCACCATGGGGATGCTCGGCGCTTTTTGTGAAGAAGAAGGATGAAACCTTGAGGTTGTGTGTGGACTACCGACCTCTCAACGCCGTCACCATCAAGAATAAATATCCACTGCCCCGCATCGATATATTATTCGATCAACTTGTGGGTGCAAGTGTGTTTTCAAAGATGGATCTTCGCTCAGGGTATCATCAAATCAAGGTCCGAGCAGAAGATATTCCAAAGACGGCCTTTTCGACGAGATATGGGTTATATGAGTACCTCGTCATGTCCTTTGGTCTCACCAACGCCCCGGCACACTTCATGTATCTCATGAACTCAGTGTTCATGCCGGAGTTGGACAAGTTTGTGGTGGTGTTCATAGACGACATCTTGGTCTACTCCAAGTCTGAAGAGGAACACGCCAAGCACTTGCATATCGTGCTTCAACGATTAAGAGACCATAAGCTTTATGCCAAGTTCAGCAAGTGCGAGTTTTGGATCAGCCAAGTGCCATTCCTTGGTCATATCATTTCGGCAGAAGGCATTGCAGTTGATCCAAGCAAAATCGAACAAGTGCTGAAATGGAAGTCCCCCACATCAGTCCATGAAGTCATAAGTTTCCTCGGGTTAGCAGGATATTACCGGAGATTCATACCGAACTTCTCCAAGCTTGCTAAGCCGATGACTGAACTGTTGAAGAAGGGGATCAAATATGTTTGGAGCTCAGCTTGTGAAGAAGCTTTCCAGGCATTAGTGAAGCATCTTACAACGGCCCCGGTGTTAGCTCAACCGGATACGACCAAGCCCTTCGACGTATATTGTGATGCGTCTGGCATCGGGTTTGGCTGTGTATTGATGCAAGGAGGCAGAGTGGTCGCCTATGGCTCACGTCAACTCCGTAACCACGAGCAGCACTATCCGACTCATGATCTCGAGCTTGCTGCTGTGGTATTGGCCTTGAAGATGTGGAGGCACTATTTGCTTGGGAACTTAGTGCACCTCTACACTGACCACAAGAGTCTGAAGTATATCTTCACTCAAAAGGAGTTGAATATGCGGCAACGGAGATGGCTAGAACTGATCAAAGACTATGAGATCGAGATTCACTACCACCCCGGTAAGGCAAATATGGTTGCCGATGCCTTAAGCCGCAAATCCCATGTCAACAATCAGTCCATCACCCCACTTGAAGAGGAGGAGCCGAGTCTGTACTTGGTTCCATATGGGGCGTTATATAATCTTGCTCTCATACCAACCATAAGAGAGGAGATTATGGAAGCTCAGAGGAAGGACATGGGAATGTCGCACATTCGGAGAAGGATGGAGAATGGCGAAATGAAATGCTTCCGAAGAGATGAACACGACACGCTATGGTTTAAAGACCGTATAGTGGTACCCCGTGACATGAAGCTTCGGAAGAAAATCTTGGATGAGGCTCATTTGTCCAAGTATTCTATTCATCCGGGCAGCAACAAGATGTACCAGGATCTGAAAACCAGGTTTTGGTGGACACGGATGAAGAGAGAAATCGCAAAATACGTATCCGAATGTGATACGTGTCGGCGTGTGAAGGCCGACCACATGCGTAAAGCCGGACAGCTGCAACCATTAAATATTCCGGCATGGAAGTGGGAGGATATCAGCATGGACTTCATAGTCGGGTTACCTCTCACGTCTCACAAGCATGACTCGATTTGGTGATAGTCGATCGACTAACCAAGTCAGCTCATTTTATCCCCGTACATACAAAGTACATGGCCAAGCAATATGCGGAGCTGTATATTGCAAAGATCTTGTGTTTGCATGGTGTTCCCCGCTCCATCATTTCAGATCGCGGTGCGCTGTTCGTCTCTCGGTTCTGGGAACAGCTGCACGCATCATTGGGGACCAAACTGATCCGAAGCTCCGCGTATCACCTGCAGACAGATGGTCAAACTGAACGGGTGAATCAAGTGCTTTAAGACATGCTACGCGCTTGTGCCATCCACCACGGCAAGAATTGGGACGATCATTTGCCGTTGGCGGAATTTTCTTACAACAATGGCTATCAATCTAGCATCAAGATGGCGCCGTATGAAGCTCTCTACGGCCAGAAATGCCGCACACCTCTCAACTGGTGCGAGTCCGGTGAGCGAGTCATCTACGGCATTGAACATGTGAATGAAGCTGAAGAACGAGTGCGAGTAATACAAGCCAATCTCAAGGCTGCTCAATCTCGTCAGAAGAGCTATGCGGATAAGAGACGCCGCCCTCTCCACTTCGACATCGGGGACCATGTTTATGTCCGTGTGTCTCCGATGAAGGGAGTTCACCGTTTTGGAGTGAAGGGTAAACTTGCGCCGTGGTTCATTGGTCCGTTCACCATCATTGAAAGATGCGGACCCGTGGCCTATCGCTTGAATTTACCGGCGTCGCTCGCAGGCATTCACAACGTCTTCCACATCTCTCAGCTGAGAAAGTGCCTCAAATCCTCTGCTGAAATCCACACTGAAGACATAGAAGTCCTTCAACCGGACCTCACGTACACGGAGTATCCCATCCGGATCATCGATGAAAGGACTCGCGCCACAAGAAACCAGACCTTATGGTTCTACAAGGTCTTGTGGAGTAACCATACCGCTGATGAGGCGACATGGGAAAGCGAGGATTATCTACGCACGTATTATCCGGATTGCTATCATCATATACCCGGTAAAGTTTTCCCCACTTTGCTTTTCCTTTGGAATCTCGGGACGAGATTCTTTTTAAGGGGGGAGGGATATAAAATCCCCAAAAGTGGTAGCAAGAAAATTCAGCTCATACACACTTATGAAAAATGAGGGGAATTAAAACTTTGAATTATAATAAGTATGAGTTCAAAGTGAGGGTTTAGACTTCCCAAAACTTCCAAACATGGAGATCTAAATGCACAACTTGGATCTTCATAGTCCAAATATTCAACCTTCCAAATTTCAGCTCATTTGGAGGAGTTTCAATATTTGTTTGGGAATAAAAGAGGAGGCCCTCTAATCTGAATTTCAAATTCAGTTTCAAATTCCAATTTCCTCAATTTGCAAATTTGGTTCCACAAATGTGTTCTACACATTTGAAATAGCAGCCAGGCCAAAAATAAGAAACTTTGGAGCTGGTTTGCTATGTTTTTGGGGCAATACAAAATGGAGAATTCAAACTCCATTTCAAATTCAAATGATCAAACCACATCCAAATTTCACACCAGAATCCAAACTATTTGAATTCAGCAAATTCAAACTATGACTTTGGGGTGAAGTCAAGTCTTTAATGTTGAGCTGCTGGGGTAAAATATCAGAGAAAAATGGGATAAGAATTAGAAATAGTGGGGCCCAATTGTCAGCCACCCGAAACAACCCAACCGACTGTTTTCCTCCTCGGGTGATCACCGCGCGCCAGCTCCCGGGCGGCCTGTCGCCCGACGTTATCCACCGAGCTGCTTCCCCCGACGTCGGTTCACGTGCGTGGCCGTTTATAGCGGCAGCCGAGTGCAGCATCTGGCCTCATCCCCATTACCCCGTAGCCTCTCCACCCTCTGCTCGAGCCTCGTGAACCCAAACCCCCGCCCGGCGGAAGAACCCTTCGGCTCATCGACGCCCGGCGAGCTCGGCGTGCCTCTTGCACGGCAGAGCCACGGGAACGTTGCGCCAGGTCTCTCTCCTGCTCCCCGAAGCCTCAAGTGAACACCAGCACCGGTGGTTGGCGCCTACGAGCTGGAATTCCCTTCGGAGCTCCGGTGTTAATCGCCTGTACGCCACACCGTCGCCCGACGGATTTGCGGCCTCTTCCGATCAACATAAAGGTCCCTGAGGTGCGTGAGGAACCCTTCCCCCTTCCTTTCCACCAGTTCCTGCTTTATTAGCTCCGGTACCGAGTATTTTGAAGTTTGGCGCCGGCGGTTCTTTAGAAACCCGAGGACCCTTCGAAGAAATTCGTTGTGCTTGGGGTAGCTCCACGCAAGATGAGCTTAGAATAGCTCCAGCACATGCTTGCGCATCTCCCCGAAGTTCTAGCAGCTCAAATGAGCAAGTAGAGATGCCGGGTACCGAGTTTTTGTCGCCGCCGGAGTTTTGCGGGCTCAGGTCGCAGGTGAGGTCCCCTCTCCGGTGGGTTTCAGGGAGAGAGAGCTATGGGTCGAGGATGTCCATGGGACACTGGTGCTTTTGGAGCAAACCCTAGCCCGAAAGACCCACTGTTGAGGGAGAGCGAGGTCGCCGAAGTAAGGTTCGACATGGTCGCCGGTGCAAGCACCTTTCCGGCCGTTGTCATCGGCTCCCGACCCCACCATCGTGTTCAGCACGGTGTAGAACTCACAGGCGGCGAGTTTGACGAAGTTTGGACCATGGGAACCCCGTCCCGGCAAGCCTCGCCGGCGTGCGCCGCCGCGGGAGGCGCGGGCAGCGCGAGGAAGACGAAGGAGGGACGGGTCCCACCGGTCAGCCTCCGTGTTTGCTCGAGGATCGGCTTGTGGCGCCGGATCCAGTGCAGCTGCGTGGGAAAGCCCCCGGTGTTGCCGAAATCTGACTGGTCCGAATTAAATCAGTGGGCCCAGCCCAATTATTTGAAGTTTCTATTAGAGAAATAATTCCAGGAGTTAGCTGATCTTTACAAGGCCATAACTTTGTGTAGAAACCTCCAAAAAGAGTGAGACCAATTTTGTTGGATTCCTCATGAAGAGTACTTCACAGAGAAACCAATTTTTGGCTATGAAAATGCCCAGGAATTTCTGTAGAATTGTTTTTAACAAATCCTTTAGGGATTTATTATAGGAGCAATTCTTTATGAAATATTCCCAAATTTGGGAAGCAAATCCTATTCATAGATACTGATCTCCAGTAAAAATTTGGGCTTCATTGGAGTTCATTTGCTAGGTCAAATTACCTTCCCATGTTCAGCTTTTATTTGGAAAATTCAATTTAAACAGAAAACTTTTCAGAACTCCTGTCCAACTTCAAAAATTCATATCTCTCTGATGGTAGCTCCAAAAATGGTGAAACAAATTTTGTTAGAACCATGGAGACTTACCCTAATCAGATCTTCCACCATTAGCTATGTCAAAGCTCCTGAATTGGGCTCAAAATTCAGAGAAGCATTGTACTTGTAGGAATTTTAAAAACTACATTGTGCAATGACATGTCTCCAAATTTGACTCAAATCATCCTTAGAGAGTCTAGTATCCACTGTAAAATTCCCAAAGCCAATTAAGGATTTTAAATAGCAGTAGCTATGAATAGAAGTTCAATTCTTATAAATCCTTAATACTTATACATGTATTTTATTACATTTCATAATAGTGACCGAAGTTGAGGACGCACCGGAGCCCTTGGACGTCCTCCCACCTGAAGCTAACTTCCCATTTGACTCGCAACCAGGCAAGCCCCGGTTTGCACTTAAGTACCTTTTATGAAATTTTTTATTTGTATCACTTATGTCTAGGGTGAATGTTTGCATTAGAGTTAGGGTGATTGAAACCCCACTTGCATAGCCTCTTTAAATCCTATGGAGGGTTGGGTAGTTTATAAACTCGACGAGTAGAGAATGCCATGCTAATGTATAGGATCTCGGTAGAAGTCAAGTGGTTGGAAGCTACTCGCGAGATAGTACTTACTACACGGGATGAAAAGAGGTAGCAAATGGCTTAAGATATGAAAATGAGACCCAGCAGGGGGGATAGGAAGCAGTGAGCAGAGGTCTCACGTGCGTAGCCCTGTTGGTGTCGGTTGAATCACCGTCCCTCGCGGTTATTTGAGTACCCGCTTGTTCACTGCGCTGTGACGTAGTAAGAAGTGAAATAAGCCAAGTGAAAATGCTGTATTGAACTATTAAATGTCTTGAAACCTTGTATGCTGTAGTTATAGAGCAAATTAAGTTTATATTCCACTTTGGGCATCTCCACATCGGGGGAAAGCGTTTCTTGTTTGATTGTGGACTTCCGATGTGAGGGCTGCCTAAGGCACATGAATCTGCTGCTATAAAACTGAAAGTAAGGATCAACTTATAGGCGTGTCTTTGTTGCAAATTCCTTTCCCATCTTACATATCCTTGCACGTAGAGTTCCATGCCTAGGGTTGACGGTTAAGACTTACTGAGCCTTCGTGCTCACGGTTGCAATATTTGAGCTGTGTGCAGGTGAGAGTTATGAGGAAGGTTCCGATGACGAGGCGATGCTCCCGTCAGGGTACACGGCCGAGCTGGAGCCCTGCACGCCGCCGTGATCTCCGGTTCCATGCTGCTAGTGTGTAGCGTCCCCGGGCTGGACGGCTGCACTTTTGCATAGCTAGGATGAGAGGCTGTATATGTATATTACTTCCGCTATATGAATAGGTTTTGTAAAAAGACTTCCGCTGTTTTATAACAAATAAAAGTTTGTATGTTGTTCTTTATTCTTTTCGTGTGTGCTGTTGGGTGCCGCATCGTACGGCACCACCCTATGCGATCCTAGAGTGGGTGAACCACGGGGTGGTCCCTACAGAGACCCTATAGGATGCCAGTCAATGAACTAGTAGAACTTAAGAAGCAAATCCAGGAGCAGCTGGATAAGGGTTTTATACATCCAAGCTCGTCACCATGGGGAGCTCCTGTGCTCTTCGTAGACAAGAAGGATGGAACCTAAAGGATGTACGTGGACTATAGGTCTCTCAACGAGGTGACAATCAAGAACAAATACCCTCTGCCACGTATAGAGGACCTATTCGACCAAATGAAAGGAGCCCGAGTTTTTCTCCAAGATTGATCTTCGGTCGGGATACTTCCAGCTGAAGATAAAGCCCTCCGATATACCCAAGACAGCCTTTCGAACACGGTATGGTTCGTATGAATATACCGTCATGTCTTTTGGATTAACAAATGCACCCGCATACTTCATGTACCTCATGAACAAGGTTTTCATGGAGTACTTGGATAAGTTCGTCGTGGTTTTCATCGACGACATTATGGTGTATTCAAAAAGCGAGGAGGAGCATGAGGAACATTTGAGATTGACCTTGCAGAAAATGCGCTAGCATCAATTGTATGCCAAGCTTAACAAGTGTCAATTTTGGCTAAAGGAAATATCGTTCCTAGGCCACATTATCTCCAAGGAAGGGGTATCGGTTGATCCGGGAAAAGTGAGAGATGTTCTGAAGTGGGACCAACCGCAAAGCGTGAGGGATATTCGGAGTTTTCTTGGGATGGCTGGATACTATCGACGCTTCATTAAAGACTTCTCTAAGATAGCAAAGCCTATGACGGAGTTGCTAATGAAGGGAAAAGTCTTCCAATGGACACCAGCATGCCAAGGAAGTTTTGAGGAACTCAAGAAAAGGCTAACCACAACACCGGTTCTGGTATTGCCGGACGTAAGTAAGATCTTTGACATATATTGTGACGCATCCAGACAGGGGCTCGGATGTGTGCTCATGCAAGAAGGACAAGTGGTAGCCTATGCCTCACGACAATTAAAGAAGCACGAGCTTAATTATCCCACACATGACTTGGAGCTAGCAGCAGTAGTGCATGCATTGAAGATTTGGAGACATTATATCATAAAAGCCTCAAGTACATATTTACACAAATGGACTTGAATTTGAGGCAACGTCAATGGTTGGAACTCATCAAGGATTATGATGTTGGAATCAACTACCACTCTGGGAAGGCCAATGTAGTAGCTGATGCATTGAGCCGGAAGGGAGCATGTCATCAACTCACGATTCGGGAGCTACCACCCGAACTACGTAAGGAGTTCAAACGGTTACACCTCGGATTCCTGAATAACATGGAAGTAATGGAGATCCACTCCTTATTGGAGCAAGATATAAGAGATGGCCAAGTAACGGATGAGGAGATCAAGGAAAGGATCCGACAAGGAATAGAGGAGGATTTCAAAGAAGATGAGAAGGGTACGCTTTGGCTAGGAAAAAGGATTTGTGTGCCTAACGTGAAGCACCTCCGCGACATGATATTGAAAGAGGCACATGATTCACCCTATTCCATACATCCCGGAAGTACCAAAATGTACAAGGACTTGAAGACTTGTTATTGGTGGGATGGTATGAAAGGGATATAGCCGAATACGTTGCCCTATACGATACATGCCAACAGGTGAAGGCCGAACATCAAAGACCCGATGGATTGTTGCAACACTCGAAGGTACCCGAGTGGAAGTGGGAGGACATCAGTATGGATTTCATCGTCGGATTGCCACGTACTCAGTCGGGTTATGACTCTATCTAGGTTATCGTGGACCGATTAACGAAAACAGCCCATTTTCTCCCAATAAGGGCCAAGTACAACATTGCACAACTAGCCGAGTTGTACATGGAGCAGATCGGCACCACCTCAAAGTAGCTCGGGAGTGGCCGCAAATATGGTTTCACCATGCGACCGAATGGGTCCGCGGCGCACACCCCTAGTAGAGCTCGAATTCCGTCGCTCTGAGGCATTTTCATGCGATGGATACTAAAGGAGAAATGGTCGCCGGCTAATCCAGCATCTATGTGCAAGATTTTATAACCTACGGAGGATCAGAGAGGGAAAATTTTAAGGAACTGTACTGGAATGTCGGTTTGAAGCCACCGGGACAAAATTCCCGAATTCGCTGGCGAGAGCTCACGATGTGGCTTGAGCTTCAGGTGGAAGCAGCGTGGAGTCCGTGTGTTCCTTTTGCCACCTTGCTCGGATGTGAAAGTCGCTGTGGTGAGCTGTCCACGAGCGCCTGCTCGGTGGCCGACGTTAGGTCGCTGCTGTGACGGTTGTTCCTGGGCTAGGGAGGCCGAGCCTCGCTTGCTTTCGGGTCAGGGAGGTGGGGGCTGAGCTCGCGGCCATGTTTAGCAGCTCGGGGGAGGGATGGCACGGTTGTTTCGCCGTTCTTATGATCGGCCGAGCAGCGGACGTGAGGAACTGGTTTGCTCGGCATTCTCGCGAGAGAGGAAGGCAAATGACCCGTTGTTCGGTCTGAGGGAATGTGATCACGTTGAAGGAGCGGTCAGAGCCGACCCCGGGGTGCTCACGCGTGGGAGAAAACAGCAGGAGCTGGTGTGGCAAAGCTGCTCGGTGGCTCACGCGAGCTGTTCGGTGGAATTGCCCACCGAGGCTTAGACTTAGTGTGTAAGGCACCCTCTTCAGCTCTATGACATGTGGGTCCCACTCCACATTTATCTCCCAAATATCTTCTCAAGCTGATCCTCTCAATTCCCAAAATTCTGAGTTTAAAAAGGGTGGCTAGAATTTGAATTCTCCAAATTCAGTTTAAATTTGTATGATAAATTTGAATTTGGCTAGAATTTGCAAATGCTTCTCTTTAACTCCTTTTTGAGCCCACCCTACAAATGAAAAGTTTGTGATCAAACTTTTCCCTATATTTCCAACTATATGGCTGCATGTTTATTCAAAGTTTTTGGCCACCATATGTGGGAACTTTGAATTTTCAAATCTGATTTTCAAACTTACATGCAAGAGGTATTTAACTCCTTATTGGTTCAACACTTTTAAATAAAAATGTGAGCCTCTCTTTTGGATGCTCATCCATGTATTATTTTGCATGAAGAAAAGTTTTAGCAAGTCCCATCTTTCATGTCTTTGCCGCACATATGAACTCAAACCTTGGTTTTTCTTCATACACATTTTTGGGACTTTTACATTCCTCCCCCCTTAAAAGAATCTCGTCCCGAGATTACAAAAGAGGAACGAGACGGGAGAGGTGATTACAAACTGTACAACGCTAAAAGTTCCGGATAGTTGGTGCGGAGGTAATCTTCACTTTCCCACGTCGCCTCTTCCGTGGTATGATTACTCCACAGCACCTTGAAAAATCTGATCGTCCGGTTCCGGGTTACCCGGGTCTTTTCATCCAGAATCTGAACCGGTCGCTCGGTGTAGGTCAGGTCCGGTTTCAATTTGTCGATTTCCTCGGTGCGGACAGCAGCGGTGAATTTTGAGGCACTTCCGCAGCTGTGACACATGAAACACATTATGGACACCCACTAGACTCGCCGGTAATTCCATCTGGTAGGCCACGGGTCCGCACTTCTCCGTGATAGCAAAAGGACCAATAAATGGGGAGTGAGTTTCCCCTTTACACAGAACCGGTGAATCCCCTTTATCGGAGATACACGAAGATACACGTGCTCTCCGACGTCAAAATGCAAAGGCCTACGCCATTGATCAGCGTAGCTCTTCTGTCGGGATTATGCAGCCTTCAAGTTCTCTTGTATCAACCGAACTTGGTCTTCGGCTTCGTTCACAAGATCAATCCCAAACAGAACTCTTTCGCCGGACTCACACCAATTCAGCGGCGTGCGACACTTCCGGCCGTAGAGAGCTTCATACAGTGCCATTTTAATACTCGCTTGATACCCGTTGTTGTATGAAGACTCCGCCAATGGCAAGTGATCATCCCAATTCTTACCGTGGTGGATGGTACACGCTCTCAACATGTCCTCAAGCACTTGATTCACCCTCTCAGTTTGTCCATCGGTTTGAGGGTGATATGACCGGAGCTTCTAATCAGCTTGGTGCCCAACGAGGCATGCAGCTGCTCCCAAAAACGAGCAACAAACAGCGCACCTCGATCTGAAATGATGGTCTTCGGGACACCATGTGATCATATAATTCTAGAGATGTATAACTCCGCATATTGCTTGGCTCGAAAATGAGTGTTCACCGGTTTGAAATGAGCCGACTTCGTCAACCGGTCGACGATCACCCATATCGAGTCATGCTTCCGGGATGTGAGTGGTAATCGTACGATGAAGTCCATACTCACATCCTCCCATTTCCATGCCGGTATCTTCAAAGGTTGTAGCGGTCCGGCTTTCCGCATATGATCAGCCTTGACCCGTCTACACGTATCGCACTCGGATGCGTACTTCGCAATTTCCCTCTTCATCCTCGTCCACCAAAATTTCTGTTTTAAATCTTGGTACATCTTGTTACTTTCGGGATGAATGGAAAACTTCGACAGGTGGGCTTCATCCAAGATCTTTTTCCGGAGTTTCATATTGCGCGGTGCCACTATACGGTCATTGAACCATATTGTACCGTTCTCATCCTTTCGGAAACATTTCACCTCTCCGTTGTCTAGTCTTCTCCGTATGTGAGACATATCTTTGTCTCTTCTTTGAGCCTCAACAATCTCTTCACGGATTGTTGGAATGAGCGAGAGATTATAAAGCGTGCCATACGGAATGACCCGGAGACTTGGTTCTTCAGCTTCCAACTCAGCAGCCGCCAAGTTGTGAACGTGGGCTTTCCGACTAAGCACGTCGGCAACCACGTTTGCTTTTCCCAGATGATAGTGGATCTCAATTTCATAATCTTTTATGAGCTCCAACCATCTCCGTTGTCTAATATTCAGCTCCTTCTGCGTGAAGATATACTTCAGGCTTTTATGGTCAGTGTAGAGGTGAACAAGATTACCAAGTAGATAATGCCTCCACATCTTTAACGCCAACACCACTGCAGCAAGCTCAAGATCGTGAGTTGGATAATGCTGCTCGTGGTTTCGCAGTTGACGAGACCCATAGGCGACTACACGCCCTTCTTGCATCAGAACGCAGCCGAGACCGATGCCGGATGCATCACAGTATACATCAAATGGCTTCGTCGTGTCCGGCTGAGCAAGAACTGGAGCTGTTGTGAGATGTTTCACCAAAGTTTTGAATGCGGCTTCACATGCTGCATTCCACATATATTTAGTGCCCTTCTTTAGTAGCTCCGCCATTGGTTTAGCAATTTTTGAGAAGCTCGGAATAAACCTCCGATAATACCCCGCTAAACCTAGGAAACTTCGGACTTCGTGGACTGATTTGGGAGATTCCTACTTCAGCACTTGTTCAATTTTGCTGGGGTCCACGGCAATGCCCTCTGCTGAAATAATATGGCCTAGGAAAGGCACTTGATCAATCCAGAACTCGCACTTGCTGAACTTGTCATATAACTTGTGCTCCCTCAACCGTTGTAGCACGATACGCAGATGTTCAGCGTGCTCTTGTTCAGATTTGGAGTAAACCAATATGTCGTCGATGAATACCACGACAAACTTGTCTAACTCCGGCATGAATACGGAATTCATCAAGTACATGAAGTGTGCCGGAGCGTTGGTTAACCCAAATGACATGACGAGGTACTCATAGAGTCCGTATCTCGTCGAGAAAGCTGTCTTCAGTATGTCCTCCGGTCGGATCTTGATTCGATGATAGCCCGACCGAAGATCCATCTTCAAAAATACCTTTGCACCCACAAGTCGATCGAACAGGATGTCAATGCGGGGCAAGGGATACTTGTTCTTGATCATGACAGCTTTTAGAGGACGGTAATCAACACATAGCCGCAATGTTTCGTCCTTCTTCTTAACGAACAGCGCAGCGCAACCCCAAGGTGAAGAACTTGGTCGTATGAAACCCTTGCTCATGAGTTCATTTAGTTGCTCCTTCAACTCTGCTAGCTTGTTAGGTGCCATCTTGTAAGGCCTTCGTGAGATAGGTGTCGTTCCCGGCGCCAGTTCAATCATGAACTCGACGTCCCGTTCGGGCGGCATGCTCGGTAAATCATCGGGAAATACGTCGGGATAATCATGTACCACCGTAATATCTTCAAGCTTAAGTGCTTCCATGTGGTAGGCCTCTACCATATCTGGTTCTCTGCTGTCTAAAAACAGCGTGTGCTGTCCGTGAATCGGCGAGTCAATCTGCACAGTCCGGTTACTGATATTGAGAACGGCACCGTGACAATTTAACCAAGACATCCCCAATATAATGTCTATCTTCTGCCTATCCAACATAATCAGCGATGTTGGGTATATTTTTCCGCCCAAACACAAAGCTGCTCGGGACACAATCTGATTGGCAGAGATATTTCCTCCCGGTGAACGTATAAGAAAACTTGTTGTGGGAGTATTGGTGGATAATTGGTGCTGATCCACGCATGATTTGCTGATGAAACTGTGGGTTACACCGGAATCAAAAAGTACCAGCACGGGCACGTATTTAAGAGTGAACATGCCTGCTAACACCGGTGCTCCCTCCGAGACATCCTCAACAGCAAGATGTTGCACACTCCCGGATTGCAATGCGGTTATGTTGACTTGAGCAGGTGGCGGCATACCACCTGATGATGATGGTTGTCTACTGTTCAACAACTTCTCCCGGCATTCCTGCCTAAAATGCCCTGAACGGTGGCAATAAGAACACGGAGGTTTCCCCGGTTCTTCGTTGACTTGTGGTTGAGAAGTTGATGTACTTGGTTGCAGCAATGATGCAACAGGTGTCATTCGTTGCTGCGGCAATGGTGTTGCTTCAAGACAAGATTCTTGAGCAGGAAATCTGTACGGAGTTGATCTCACTGGTGCTTGCCATATTTCATTGGATGGTGTGTGATACACCACACGGTACTTACGAGGAACAACTGGTGTGTCTTCTTGCACATCCTCCCGGTCCCTCTTCTCTGCTCGACACTCAAGTGTCGCTTGTTGTTGCAGCAGGGCAGCACTGATCAACTCGGTGTAACTGCCTTGATTGAACAAAGCCAACTTATCTTTTAATATGGCACTCAGGCCATAGAAGAAGTAGTCACACCTTGCAGCTTCACTCGTCGCATAAGCAGGAGCATATTGTGCCAAAAGGTTGAACCTTTTGACATACTCGAGGAAACTCATGTCCCCCTGCCTCAAGTTCCTAAATGCTTGCTGTTGGGCCTTGATAAAACCCATAGGAATGTGACGAGCACGGAATGCTTCACGAAATTCCGTCCATTCCACTTGATGGCCTTCCGCAACGGTGAAGAGATAAGCGAACCACCAATTATTGGTGGCTCCATGAAGCTGTTGAGCTGCAAATAATGTCTTCTGATACTCATCGCACTCAAACACTCCAAACTTGGACTCCATAACCCGAAGCCACTGATCAGCTTCCACTGGTTTGTTGGCTTCTGTGAAAATTGGCGGTTGTGTCGCCAAGAAGTCCAAATAGGCGTTCCGAGGTGGAACGTCCTGTTGTGCAGGTTGGAGTAAGCCCTGTTGTACCAAGACTTGGAGTAGTCTTGTGTTCTCTTGAATTGACTCAACCATCTGAGCCATGACATCCGCCCATACCGTTGATGGCGGTGCCCGTGGTGGAGTCGAGTCATTATCGTCTCGGCGAGAACCTTCAGCCTGACTCGGTGAATGACTACGCACCATACTGCAAAAGCATAATTTTGAGGGGAGTCAAAACTTGATCTCAGCAGTATGTGAAAGTATGTAAAACATGAACATGCTAAAACTTTATGAAAGCATAACAAAATTTCATGTTTACACATCTTTCTAAAGCCAACATATTCAGTCCCTCATTCTGTACAGAACAGACCTTTCTGTACTTAACCCAGAATTTGATCCAGTTACTAGCATTTTCATAACTCAAGTTGAATACCAAAGTTAAAGTTAACTTCAGTATCTTTTCAACGAGTACTCACATGCCTCTGGATCATCCCTTGATCAGAAGTTATGATCGTTCAAAGTTTACAGAATTTCTGAGTAAATTTTGCCAGCACCTCCTTTGTATGTGGCTGTTTTCATCAAAGTTTTACATACAAATGGGGTACAATTCTGAACAAACTATGAACTACAAAATCGTTGAAAGTTTCATAACCTTTCCAGAACTGTATCATATACCTTCATTGGGTCAATCTACACAGAGTTATGCTATGTCGAATTCCAGAAAACTTTCTGCCAGAACAAAGCACTCTGTTTTTGAGATCAAAAGAACCTAGCAATTCTCTTCTTTGGAACTTAGTTCAAATGAAGAGCTCAGTAACTAATATGTGCTTTACCACATCCATTTTAAGTTTGAAAGTTAGTCATGAATGCTTTCTTCATAGGAAAGAAGACTATCCAGAGTAGTACGGTGGCGATGCACCGTAAGACATATGACGGTACTATGTTGCCTCACCAAAGAAAAACCTAACCGGATTACACCGGCATATACGTATCCTTAGGTGGCACTAAAACGTTCACTCACAAACTTGTTCTACACGCACTAAGGTTTTTGTGGTTAGTACCTACATAAAACACACTCAATCATCAGGTTCAGCTGCACACCGAACCCGGTATCCATAACAGTTTGTACACCCGGCCGTCATCACTCGCCCGGATGTTCTCAAGCCAAACACGCCTTGAGCTACGTGTTCACGTTACAGACCACGTAACAGGGTCTCCCATACTTGCCCAAAGCACGCTAGGGAATGGCATTGCTCGAATACCCCCAAACGACATGAAGAGTCGTAGAGGATACTAAAGCGAGTCGGGTTACCTGCCACCCGTGGGGCTCCACCCTTCAGCTTGTGCGCACTGGTGGACAGCGCTTACGTGCACCCCCCAAGACATAAAACGTGCCGAGATGCACGATTTTCTGACATAACAAATAAGTTAGATTGCCACCTTCATAATATGCTAATAGTAGTCCTTATGTGGACCTAGTACTGTTATCTCACCGTATCCTAATTTTTTAACGTAATATGATGCTCAATCCATGTGCTATTCCCAATGCAGCTCTGATACCACGCTGTTCGGGACAGGACGTCGTTGGGTGGTGCCGTGATATGCGGCACCCAACAGCACACGGGTCGAAGAAACACATCACATTACATAAATCATTTGCGGAAGCGTACAGAAGTGTTTTACAAATACTTATCTCAAACTAAGCTACAGCGGAAGACTATAACTCTCATAACTCATCTCTAACTTAGCAACAAAGAAACAGTCCAACCCGCGGACTGTTTCTTACTAGCAACACGAAGACAGTCTGCAGCGGCGAGGATGCTCTTTGAGTAAGCACTCAGAGGTTCCCGAGTCTCATCGGCATCCCTTCTCTTAAGCATGAAGTCAAATACCTGCAAAACAACTCGGATAGCATCCGTGAGCATAACGCTCAGCAAGACTTAACCGTCACCCTAAACATGAAACTCTATGTGAGGTTATGAACCTAAAATAGGATGGCATAAGCATAATTAAACTCGCCTAAAAGTGAATCCTTACTTTCAGGTAATATTTGCAGTATTTTAAGTAACCTTGGGCACGCCACATCGGGAGTCCACAATCAAACAAGAAACACTTTCCCCCGATGTAAATTGCTCATGGCATAAAAGAATCGAGTTTGCACTAGCCTATTCATCAAGATCCAATACAAAGCTAGTATGAAACTTCAAACCAATGTGATTAGTTCCTTTCTCATGCAAGTTCTTACTACGTCATGACTGTGAGAACAAGTATGCTCGGTCCATTCCGCGAGCGATGGTGATTCGAATCAATAACACCCGGACTACACGACACGTACGCCCGTACTCGACGTTGCCTACAGCAACCATCACTGACGTCGTACGCGGCAGCCTTTCTCCCATTTTACCCCCGTTGAATCGATCAAGTCGCCCCGTACAGTAGCCACTCTCATGGTGCACCTGCCGACGTGAGATGTCATGAGAATGTTCCCCACATACTGCACACCGGCCGTCCGCTTGAGGCGACCCAAAAAGTCCCAACGACAGCTTCCCGAGGTACATCGGTTTACTGGGTCCCATAATACCAGAATGAGTCCGGTACACAACTCAAACTTGTTAAACAGGGCCGCATACGGATCGGTCCTTGAACGACACGGACAGGTCTATAGCACCCATGCCCCTATGTCCTGCTGCTCCTACAACCTTCTGGTCTCAACCTTAACTTGCTAATTCATTTATGAACCAATCCCGTATGCCCCTGTTGTTCCTGAACATGCGAGTAGCATCTCACCACTCGACTTCTACCGAACCTTACTTAAGCATGGAAGTTATACACGGTGTAAAGACACCTACCCAATACTCCATGGGCTCATTTGGTTATGCAAGAGGAGTATCAAACACTAGACCTAATGCACAATTCATATCTTAACCGAAAGTGAATACAAAATAAAAACTTAACAGCTGTTAAATGCAAACCGAAGCTCGCCTGTTTTGCAGGGTAGTCGTATATAAACAGTTAGTATCCTTGATGATCCACCCTTGATTCTCCGGAGCTTGATCCACTTCAATGAATCACTCCTTTGAATCCCCTTCGTTGTGGTTCCTGTTGAAATGCATATGCACATGTTTTATAGAATGTAATAGAAAGAAGTTACAGAATGGAATTCTTAAGAACAGAGGTTGTGTGGAAAATCCAAGAATCGCTTGGTTTGCCTCTGTTGTGCAAAGAAACAGAAATGACTACTTGATCTTACTATCTTAGCAATACACTAACTATTTTCCCTAATGAACACAATAGATGAGCTGAAAAGATTTGAGTGCAACTGAAGAACAAGAACTCCAATGGCCTCAAAAGTTTTACAGCAGGTTCTATACTACCTAAGGATTTGACTTGCCAAATTGCAGCTAAGGTGGGGTCAAATTGTGTTCTCCATAATTCTCACAAAGTCCTTCATGTATTCCCACATATACATAAGTATGGAGAACAAGCACAGGGAGTTCAAGGGCTCAACTTGAGCTAATAATTTACAGGTGAGTTCTTGGGCACATGAAAGTAATCTGGTCCAAAATTCAGCCCTTTTACTTGAGTAGTTCTCCCAGAACAGTTCTTTAAGCAATTTTATTCAAAAGAAATAATTCTGGAGTAATGTGCATTTTCATGCCCAATTAAGTGAACTACAATTTCAAGTATGTATCATAGAGCTTGCCTAAATTGTCCTATGATTTTTGGAGCTAGGGATTTCCCAGAATAGATTTTTGAAGTGAGAAACATTTTCTGAAAATGTTTCTGGACTCTTATGAACACAGCAGTTTGTTTTTGGCAAATTCCTACTAAAATAATCTTCAAATGAGCTGAAATTTTGCTAGAAGGTCAACAATATGCTAAAGAATATTCTGGCAAAATTTGGGGATTTTTGGGTAAACCAAACTCCCTCAATAATTCTTTTTCAGAAACACTTCAAAGAATTTTCCAGAATATAATATTAACTTTCATACAAATATGAGTTCATATTTGGATAGAACTCTGAAAGATGAATCCAACCCAATTGGAATCACTCATTTTGGAGTTTTCTACAGGGAGCTATGATTTTCCAAAATTTGAGCCAACACTGGAATTGTTTTCCTACTGAAAACTCGACTGGACCCGCTTATTTAAATTCCAGCCAATCAGGACTGGGCCACACCGGGGCCACAGGGTTTTTGTGCACCAGCACACCGGATCCGAGCCACACCCGATCGCGGATTTAAATTCTGAGCTGCTGACAGACGGGGCCCACCCGTCGTCTTCCTCCTCCGGCCCCCTTCCCGTGCCCGCGTGTTCCCCCTCGCCAGAGCATGTCGGTGCTCGCCGGCCGGCCATTCCTTGCCACCATCCGAACTAGGACTCGCCGCCAGGGGGTTTAGGGCACCGAGGAACACGGCTGTGGGTTGTGCTCGGGCTGCCGGTGGCCGGAACTAGCTCGGCGGCATGCGGCGGCCTCTGTTGAGGTTCGGCGCCGTCACCCGAGGTTCCCAGCCTGCCAACACCTGTATAGATGAGCTCTACAGCACCAGCGCAGCTCTAGGAAGATCGGCACCACCTCAAAGTAGCTCGGGAGTGGCTGCTAATATGGTTTCACCGTGCGACCGAATGGGTCCGCGGCGCACACCCCTAGTAGAGCTCGAATTCCGTCGCTCTGAGGCGTTTTCATGCGATGGATACTAAAGGAGAAATGGTCGCCGGCTAATCCAGCATCTATGTGCAAGATTTCATAACCTACGGAGGATCAGAGAGGGAAAATTTTAAGGAACTGTACCGGAACGTTGGTTTGAAGCCGCCGGGACAAAATTCCCGAATTTGCTGGCGAGAGCTCAAGATGTGGCTTGAGCTTCAGGTGGAAGCAGCGTGGAGTCCGTGTGCTCCTTTTGCCACCCTTGCTCGGCCTTGAAATTTGCTGTGGTGAGCTGTCCACGAGCGCCTGCTCGGCGGCCGACGTTAGGTCGCCGCTGTGACGGTTGTTCCCGGGCTAGGGAGGCCGAGGCTCGCTTGCTTTCGGGTCAGGGAGGTGGGGGCTGAGCTCGCGGCCATGTTTAGCAGCTCGGTGGAGGGATGGCACGGTTGTTTCACCGTTCTTATGATCGTCCGAGCAGCGGACGTGAGGAACTGGTTTGCTCGGCGTTCTCGCGAGAGAGGAAGGCAAATGAGCCGTTGTTCGGTTTGAGGGAACGTGATCACGTTGAAGGAGTGGTCAGAACCGACCCCGAGGTGCTCACGCGTGGGGGAAAACAGCAGGAGCTGGTGCGGCAAAGCTGCTCGGTGGCTCACGCGAGCTGTTCGGTGGAATTTCCCACCGAGGCTTAGACTTAGTGTGTAAGGCACCCTCTTCAGCTCTATGACATGTGGGTCCCACTCCACATTTATCTCCCAAATATCTTCTCAAGCTGATCCTCTCAATTCCCAAAATTCTGAGTTTAAAAAGGGTGGCTAGAATTTGAATTCTCCAAATTCAGTTTAAATTTGTATGACAAATTTGAATTTGGCTAGAATTTGCAAATGCTTCTCTTTAACTCCTTTTTGAGCCCACCCTACAAATGAAAATTTTGTGTTCAAACTTTTCCCTTTATTTCCAACTATATGGCTGCATGTTTATTCAAAGTTCTTGGCCACCACATGTGTGAACTTTGATTTTTCAAATCTGATTTTCAAACTTACATGCAAGAGGTATTTAACTCCTTATTGGTTCAACACTTTAAAATAAAAATGTGAGCCTCTCTTCTGGATGCTCATCCATGTATTACTTTGCATGAAGAAAAGTTTTAGCAAGTCCCATCTTTCATGTCTTTGCCACACATATGAACTCAAACCTTGGTTTTTATTCATACACATTTTTGCGACTTTTACACATACGCCCGTCCGAGACAGGTGATCAACCAATCCCATCAACATCGTATGTGGCAACCTTTCACACGACACCCAAATGGTGAACCGGTCCCACCGACTTGGATTAAGTCTCACTACGGCAAACCCTCGTAGAGCCGACTTCTCTATCCTTTCAGCATCTGCATAAGATGGTGGGGATTGCCTTGACACCCAGTTTAACATGTTACATCGGTTTCTTGGGTCCCATATTGCCAGTATGCATCCGGTACACAACTCGAACTTGTGCAGCAGGGCCGCACATGAGAACGGGCCTTAATCGACTCAGACATAGACTAGGTTCACAGGGTCACGTCCTTGAGCCTTCCATCCACTGCCCGGTCTCCATTTCCAACTATGAGGATCAATTCCCAACTCTTCCGATTGATCCCCCTTAATCCTGGTTCACGAGTAGGAAACTGACTACTCGAGTTATGCCTCTTTCAATCCACTTTTGTTAACTTGATATCAGCAGTTATAATCAATTGATAACCTACACTACATTAAACTCCAGGCTTTTCTAGGTCATGAATTTGGAGTTTCATACCATCTAGACTTAATGCAATAAACAAAATGCTAGACAATATAAAGTGAATACAAATAAAAACTTGTAAGTTTTGATGCAAACCGGGGCTTGCCTTTGTTTTGCAGGGGACTTATATATACGGGTCAGTTAGTGAAGACCACTTGAGGCTTGATCACTCGCTTCCCTCCTTCTTTGATCTCCACTCTAATTGCTTCAAATTCTTCACGTATATGCTACACGTAATGAATATGCATATGGATTTAATTGTAAAGATTTTTGCTAACAAGTTCTAATGACAAGTTTAAAAAAAACTGGAACTCTGTTTAAGAATTTAAAATGACACTGGTGCTAGTGGTTTGAGTTTGGGTTTAAGCAACATGATTAAGTGCTAAGTGTTTCCCCCTCTTCCATGTTGATCACCTTAAAAGGTTAAACAGAACAGGGGTGATCCAGAGCTCCAATGGAGCTGAAAATTTTCATGTGAGTTCCTTGTCACATGAAAGTCATCTAGACCAAAAATTAGCACTTTTCATTGAGTGGTTTGTTCAGAACAATTCACCAAGAAATTAAGCAAAAAGTAATTAATTCTGAAGTAACTCACATGTTCATGCCAAACTTAGTGAACTACAATTTCTATTATAGTTCATAGGACGTGCATGAATTTTCCTAAGATTTTTGGATCTAAGAATTACCCATAACTAAATTTCCAAGTTTTGAAGATTCTCTGAAAATGTTTCTGTATCCAATTGAACATAGCAACTTCAAATCTGAATTCCCCTAATAAAATAAACTCCAATGACACGACCCCATTGGTCCTGTCGAGCCAGGATCACGCTGAGGGGTGCTGCGTTGCACAGCACCGTATAACACACGTCAAAGGTGCAAAGCGGAAGCGGAAGTTTTATTACATAAACCGTTTTATGACCTGTTTACATCAAAATACGTTTAGTCCACACTCGCGGGCGTAGACTAAGCATCAAGTGCACGTTCAGCCCTCGAACGTGTCCTTGCTAGCACACACACACACTAACTCTGCGGCGTGCACGACTCCCACTCGACGGGGTTCCCCTCCTGGGGTTCCGTCTCCTCTTCGGGAGTCCCTTCCTCATAGAACCCTGCAAAAAGCTTCAAACACAAGCAGTGAGCACGAAGGCTCAGCAAGTCTGACCCGTCTCACCTAAACATGGAACTTCTACATGAGGGTAATGGGTTGCATGAGGTAAAAATCATTTGCAAGGACTCGCCTAATTAGTAGAACCTTACTTTCAAGTTTTAACAGCAGGTTGTGGAGAACCTTACGCTAAGGCACATGAGAGAGCCGCAATCAAACAAGAAACACATTTCTCTCATGTACTTTGCCCAAAGTTGAAAAGAACTTTAATTAGCTCTAAGCTACAGCATATCATTAACAATCAATGTCCAGCTTTCAATCAGCAACATTTTAACATGTAACTAGCCTGTTCTTTCTACGTCACGGTACAGTGAACAAGTGGTACTCACTGACCGCGAGGGACGGCGATTATAATCGATTTACACCTGCAGGGTTACCCGAACAACCCGTCACGTACGCCCGTACTCGATGTTGCCTACAACAACCATCACGGACGCCGTACGCGACTACCTTTCACCCGTTAGCCAAATATTGAACCGGTCCCATCGTCCCGAGCAAGAGGTCTCTGCACGCGCATCTCCGTGCCGCCAGCCGATTTACACCTTGAGCTCTCAACCTACCCTCTGAACGACGGGCAATGCCTCAATGCCCAGCTACCCGAGTTACATCAGTTTCCCGGTTCCCATATAGCCGGTAGGTCTTCGGTACTGTTCTAGCTTGTTCAACAGGCCCGCACACGGCTCGGTCCTCAATCGACACGAGCGGAGCTACAGCACACAGGCCCCAAAGTCCTGCTGCCCTTACTCTCCGCTCGGTCTCATTTTCTTGCCATGTGTATCATGTGCTATCTCTACCCGAGCAATGTGCCTCTAGCCTATTCTCGCGAGTAGTTCCAACTACTCGACTTGTACCGAATCCTACTCTATCCTAGCAATGCAGTGGCTAACGAGGTTTTCAATCCTAAACCCAACCCCTGGTTTTTCTTGGCTGTGCAGTTGGGTTTCCAATCAAGACTCTAATGCAAAGAACAATATTCAAAGATGTGCTCAAAACAATAAACATTTGTAAAAAGGTTAATGCAAACCGGGGCTTGCCTTGCTGCTCTTGGTCGTAGGCTAGCTGTTCCTCCGGAGTAACGAAGTCTAGGACTTCGGGTTCCTCCTCGACCTTAGCGACTACATGATAGAAGCAATACATGTATTAATTTAATGCATTTGTATTAAGTTTGAAGTTGTGAAGTCTATAACCTTTGCTAGATAGACCTAATGACTGTGAAACTTTTACTGTGGCTTGGTTACAACCTAAGCAGAGACTTGGTCAAGTTTTAGTTGCAGCAAAGCTCATTTGAGCCTTCCACAAATAATTATGTCCTTGACCTTAATTGGAACTCTTAGGGTGTTCTAGGAATTTTCATGAGACAAACTATGACTTTATGAAAACTAGATTTTCAGAGGGTTCTAATGGAGTTGGTCTCACTTAATTTGGAAGTCTCTAACTAAAGATATGAGCTAAACAATTTCAGAGAAAATTCTGAAAATGTTTCTGAACATTTTCTATTTTCTCTGGAACAGTTTTACTAATCACACCATTAGGTGGACTAAATTAGCTCAAATGGATCTGAAATTTTTATGGTAGTTCAAGGATATTTTGGTGAACATCTCAACAAAATTTCAGGATTTTCCTCCAAAGGATTCTCCAGTTAAAATTCCTAACAGTTTAAACTTTAAGGAATTAATTCTGGAGAATTAAGGAATTTCATGAAGTGAAACTTGATTTTCTGGAAAGTACTCAGAGAGCTGAATCCAGCAAAATTTGGTTCACTCAATTTGGAGCTTTCTAGCCAAAGTTATAAGGATTTGAAGTTTGAAGGAAATCTGAAAATCGGGGAAAAGTTTAAACTCGCGCGTGGGCCCAGGGGACACGCGTCGCTCGCCTAGGCGATGGCACACCGCGGCCCACAAGGATTTTGCGCGCCAGCACACCCGATCCCGGCCGCAGCCGGATCCCGATTCAAAATATCGGCCGCTGACAGCTGGGGTCCACCCCCTTCTTCAACCTCGCGACACCCGCGCCCCGCCGCCGAGGGACCTCGCCGGAGAGCTCGCCGCCGGCTGCTGTACAGCTCCAAACTTCTTGATTCTGGCCGCCCCTGCCTACTTTTACTTGGGGAACAGGATCCGAGGGTCAGCTGCTCATGACAATGGCCGGAGCATGGTCGGCGACGAGCCGCCATATCGGAATGACTTCGGCCATGTCGGCTGACTCCCCTAGTACCTCAGCTACTTGGGAAATCGGTCGGGGAGCATCAGTGGACCTCAGAGAAGGTCTACATGAGCTCGAGGCAGCTCGGGGAAGGCCCGAAATAGGTCCTCACCGTGCGCCCGATACCCCTCCGTTCGTTCCGCCATTAGTAGACCTTAAATTCCGCCGGGCACAGAGGTTCTCCGGCCCAGAGTTGTGAAGGCAACTTGTGCGTTACCGTGTCTAGCTCGTGTGGGAGTGGCCTGAGGCCCTCTAATCCTTTCTAGCGCACGAATTAAACAGAATCGTACCCGAAGGTCGTTCTGCACACAGAAAGGGGAAAAGTGGAAATTCGCCGCCGGTGAGCAACCACTCGAGCTGTGGCTCGGGGATGAGCAGCACCGGTCACCCGCGCGTACAAGGGTGCCTTGGCTCGGGCGTGACAACGCCCAGGTTGGGCTGTCCACGAGAGCCCGAGGTGTGGCGGTTCCAAGTTCCGAGTTTGATCTTTCGGCACAGCCGATATCAATCGGTTTCAACCGAATTCTAGCAATGGGGAGGATGGAGGAAGGTCTCTAGTACCTTGCTGGGGCTCTGGAGTGGAAGGAGGGAGCTGCGATCGGCGTCCTCCGATCAAGTCTGAGCTGCGGAAGTTTTCGGCCGGCGCTGAGTTCTTGCGGAGAAGAACTGTGGTGCCTCGGCCGAGGAGGGGGGCAGGCGCCTTAAGAAGGCTCTGCACCGCCTCATGCCCGCGCGTGGGCAAGCAGCTGGTGGCGCGGTGGCTGGCCTCGGTGGCGATCACCGCTGCGGCTCGGCGACCCGAGTGAAAAGTCTCAGTCGGTTTGTGTTGAAGTAGAGGCTGACATGTGGGTCCCACCCTTCCTTTTAACCTCTGAAATTTACTTCTAATCACTGTTGTAAACAGTGAACCCCATACTACCCTTGGCAATTCAACTTATTCCCCCATGAGCCATTTGAATTGATCAAAGTTCAAATGAGGTTTGGTTTGAATGAATTTCAGCACAAGTTCAGTTTGAAATTCAAATAAAGTTTGAATTTCTCCCACTTAGCTCATGTCAAGATCAACTCCAAATGGAGTGAAAATTGGTGTGTGAGCTCACAAAAATGTGCTGAGTAAGAATATGCCTTCCACTTTTAAATTCATGGGATAAAAACAGTTTGAATTTGAATATGGTTTCAAACTGCCCCCTTCCTATCTATACCCAAGATGACCTCAAAAAGGTTTTGAATTTGGGTGAAACTTGGCATGGACATCCTTAGCAAAGTGTAGGAGTTTTTCTATGTCCAGCCCATCTATATCACATGTGGGAAATACCACTTTTGCAATGTGTAAGTTTGTTCCCTAATGAGCATGTTGATAATTGTTACTTGCTCTTCATTTGTGTTCATCATTCTTCCTCAAATGAGGTGTGTGGTGTGGGGATGAACACTACAAATGGGTGTCTAAAACTGAGGCCCTTACATTCCTCCCCCCTTAAAAGAATCTCGTCCCGAGATTATAAGGTGAAAATGAGAGAGAGGACGGTGGAAAATTACCGGATATGCGACGTGAGAAAGTCGGGGTAGTTAGTGCGAAGGAATTCTTCGCTCTCCCATGTCGCTTCGTCCACGGAGTGATTACTCCATAGAACCTTGTAGAACCACAACGTACGGTTGCGTGTGGTTCGGGCCCTTTCATCAATAATCTGCACCGGTTCCTCCCGATAGGTGAGGTCCGGTTGCAGTTCTTCAATGTCTTCCAGCTGAACGGTAGTTGATAACTTGAGACACTTCCTCAGCTGGGAAACGTGAAAGACGTCGTGCACACCGGAAAGTGCTTCTGGTAATTTCAGCCGGTATGCTACCGATCCACATCTTTCAGTAATCTGGAATGGACCGATGAATCGGGGTGCCAACTTTCCTCTCACCCCAAATCTGTTTACACCCTTCATTGGAGACACCCGTAGATATACGTGATCTCCAACTTCGAATTGTAATGGGCGCCTTCTCCGGTCCGCATACTGTTTCTGTCGGGATTGAGCAGCTCTTAGGTTCGCTTGAATCAGTCGAACCTTTTCTTCCGCGTTGTTGACAAGGTCAATCCCGAAGGTAACCCTTTCGCCAGACTCACACCAGTTCAATGGTGTGCGGCATTTTCTCCCGTATAGCGCCTCGTAGGGCGCCATCTTGATGCTGGCTTGGTACCCATTGTTGTACGAGAACTCGGCTAACGGCAAGTGATCATCCCAATTCTTGCCATGGTCAATAGCGCAAGCTCGTAGCATGTCTTCTAGAATCTGATTTACCCGCTCGGTTTGTCCATCCGTGTGCGGGTGGTAGGCTGAACTACGGATCAGCTTCGTCCCCAAGGCAGCGTGTAGCTGCTCCCAAAAATGGGACACAAATAAAGTGCCACGGTCCGATATGATGGTACGGGGTACGCCGTATAAGCATAGGATCCGTGAGATGTACAGTTCAGCGTACTTCTTGGCGTTGTAGTTGGTGTTGACCGGGATGAAATGGGCAACTTTGGTGAGTCGATCGACGATCACCCACACAGAATCATGTTTCTGTAAGGTGGTGGGTAAACCGACGACGAAGTCCGTGCTCACGTCCTCCCACTTCCAGGCAGGAACGCCCAGTGGTTGCAGCAGTCCCGGTTTCCGCATGTGGTCTGCCTTCACCCTTCGACATGTATCACACTCGGAACGTATTTTGCAGTCTCTCGCTTCATCCGTGTCCACCAAAACTTTCTCCTGAGTTCTTGATACATTTTGTTGCTGCCGGGGTGAATAGAAAATTTTGATAAGTGAGCCTCATCAAAGATTTTCTTCCGTAGCTCCGGGTTTCGGGGTACGACAATCCGGTCCTTGAACCATAGGACGCCGTCTCCGTCCTTCCGGAAACATTTCAACTCCCCACTGTTTACACGTCTCCGCAAATGTGACATGCCCTTGTCATTCTTCTGGGCTGCCGCTATCTCTTCACGGATGGTGGGGATCAAAGCTAGGTTGTAGAGAGCTCCGTGTGGAATCACATGTAGTGGTGGTTCACTCTCTTCCAACGGTGTGATGGTCAGATTATTGACGTGTGACTTGCGGCTCAGCGCATCTGCCACAACGTTTGCCTTGCCCGGATGATAATGGATCTCTATCTCGTAATCCTTTATCAGTTCTAACCATCTTCGTTGCCTCATGTTCAGCTCCTTCTGAGTGAATATGTACTTGAGGCTTTTGTGGTCGGTATATAAATGTACGAGGTTACCGAGTAGGTAGTGCCTCCACATCTTCAGTGCAAGTACCACGGCAGCGAGCTCCAAGTCGTGAGTTGGATAATTTTGCTCGTGGTTCCTAAGCTGCCGTGATCCATACGCGACCACTCTTCGGTCTTGCATCAGCACACATCCGAGCCCAATGCCGGATGCATCGCAGTACACATCGAACGGTTTTGTTGTGTCTGGCTGCGCCAAAACCGGTGCTGATGTCAGGTGCTTGACTAAAGCCTTGAATGCTGCTTCACATGCTGGACTCCAAATATATTTGGTAGCCTTCTTCAGCAGCTCTGTCATTGGCTTGGCAATCTTTGAGAAGTTCGGAATGAACCTCCGATAATATCCCGCGAGTCCGAGGAAACTCCGTACCTCATGAACAGTTCTCGGGGATTTCCAATTCAGCACTTGCGTGATCTTGCTCGGGTCCACAGCGATACCCTCCGCTGAGATGATATGCCCGAGGAAAGGCACTTGCGATATCCAAAACTCGCATTTGCTGAATTTTGCGTATAACTTGTGATCCCGCAGCCGTTGCAAGACTATACGCAGATGTTTCTTGTGATCTTCCTCCGACTTGGAATATACCAGGATGTCGTCGATGAAGACCACGACAAACTTGTCCAGCTCCGGCATGAACACCGAGTTCATTAAGTACATGAAGTGAGCTGGAGCATTGGTGAGGCCAAAGGACATGACCAGGTACTCATAAAGTCCATACCTTGTCGAGAAAGCTGTCTTGGGACTGTCCTCCGCCCTTATCTTAATCTGATGGTACCCGGATCTTAAATCCATCTTGGAAAAGATCTTTGCTTCGACCAACTGATCAAACAACATGTCGATCCGTGGCAACGGGTACTTGTTCTTGATGGTTACGGCATTTAATAGACGGTAGTCCACGCAAAGCCGCAGCGTCTCATCCTTCTTTTTGACAAATAATGCCGAACAGCCCCATGGGGAGGAGCTCGGCCTAATAAAACCCTTCTCCAGAAGGTCCGTGAGCTGAGTCTTCAGTTCAGCCAACTCCTTGGGCGCCATCTTGTACGGCCTTCGGGATATTGGCATGGTTCCCGGTGCGAGTTCAATCTTGAACTCCACCTCTCTATCGGGTGGCATCCCCGGCAAATCGTCCGGGAATACATCAGGGAACTCTCGGACCACTGGAATGTCTTCCAATCTGATGGTTGTAGCTTGATAGACACTTGGAAGTTTTATTTCTGGACTGTACAGAAATAATGAGTGAGAACCGTGCACTTCTGAGTTTAAGTGCACGACTCGGAGGACGGTGTCTAAAATAGCGCCGTGGCGGGTTAACCACGACATCCCTAGGATGACATCGACCTTCTGCCCCTCTAAGATAATGATAGACGTGGGGTACACTCTACCCGCTAAGCATAATGGTGCTTTGGAGACCATTACGCTTGCTGAAATCTTCCCACCCGGTGAACAAATTAAATATGGACTATCGGTGGGTAGTATTGGCAAGCTGTGTTTAGCAATGAAAGCTTGGCTAATAAAATTATGCGTGGCGCCTGAATCAAATAGTACTATAGCGGGATGCTGGTGGAGTTGGAACATACCCGCAAGGATTGGCTCGCCCTCCGGCACGTCCTCAATGGCAAGCTGGTGGACAGTACCGGGCCTAGGGTTTGCCCGCCGCGCATTAGTAGGGTTCCGGGGTTGATTCCTCCCCGGAAACTGTGGTGCCACTCCGCCGCCTTGCCTCTCCGGGCAACTGCTCGCGAAGTGTCCTGGACGACCACACTTGTAACATGTGGCCGCTGCTGGTGGAGTACTCGGGGGACGAAAGCCCGGCATGCGTTGCGGAGGTGCAAACGCACGCGGCATCGCCCGCTGCTGCTGTTGTTGTTGCGGTGGTGCTGGCAGTGCCGGCCGGAATGCTGGTGAAGAGTACGGCCGACCGCGGAACGGCATCGACCGCTGTGGTGGTTGCCAGCGTGGGCCTGATGGTGGGCGATTCACCATCCGAAACTTCTGAGAAGGGCCACCTCCTTCTCCGCTACTCTGCGGCGCGCTTCGCTTTCGCTCTGCCGCCGCCAACTCCTTGCCGGAGTCCTCCTGAACAATCGCAGCATCAATGATGTCGTTGAGGCTGCCGCGATTGAACATCGCCAGCTTGTCCTTCAGGAGCGGGTTAAGCCCCTGGTAAAAGTGGTCCCGCCGCTTCGCGTCCGTATCTGCGTGATACGACGCGTAGAGCGCGAGATCGTTGAACGCCCTGGAATATTCCAGCGCGTTCCGGCTCCCTTGTTGCAGGTGTAGGAACTCCTGCGTCTTCCTCTTCATCAAACCGGGCGGTATATGATAGGCCCTGAAGGCCGTCCGGAACTCCGCCCAGGTCATCACTCGGTCGGTGGGTTGTGAAGCACAAAAGTTGGCCCACCACGCGCTCGCGGATCCTTGGAGCTGCTGGACCGCGAACTGAGTCTTACGCTGCTCGCTGATTTGGAGCAGCCCGAACTTCATCTCTATGGCGCGGAGCCAGTTGTCCGCGTCAAGTGGTTCATCCGCCCTTGAGAATACAGGGGGATGAGTCGCCGGGAAGTCGGAGTAGGAGCTCTGTTGGCGCTCCTCACGATCTTGACGTCTCTCTGGGCGAGACGTATTCGCAATTAACGTTTGCAGCAGCTCTGTGTGCTGCTGATGTGAACCCGCCATTGCCGCGACAATGTCGGCCAATGTAACCGTTGGCAGAGGCGGTGGCGGTGTTTGCTGTTGCTGTTGCTGCTGCTGTCCCGAGGAGTCCTCGGGAGGCGGTTGGGAGGTCTCTCCCCCTTGGCTAGTACCTCCAACATCAGGGTTGGCACGAGTACGCGTCATTCTGAAATTCAACACAGCAGCAATTAGCACATGTCTTACTCAAAATTCCATAAACAGCAGTAAGTATTGAAGCGACACATGATTAACTTGCACAACATTCACATATATTGATAAAGCATAAACATTATACAAGATACATTATTCTCGGATCTCCGAGAAGTCGTGCTCATGTCGTCACTACCTATACATACGCTACTGTCTATACGACATGTCACCGATTACAAAAGTTGGGTTACGCTACCCTAGCTGCCCTACTTGGCAACCGTAACCCCTACTCGGAGTAGAACTCGACCTCCTGTGGGTCGTCCTCCTCCGGTACTTCTGCTGGTGGCTCTGGATCTACCACCTCTTCTCCCATTCCGGGTTCTCCCATTGCTGGAAGACCCAAGACCACCGGTATGCCTAACACCGGGGGCACGAGGTCCTGCAATGCATGCACCTCGTCCATAGCCTGGTTGTAGTCCTCTTCCCAGCCTTGTCCTTCCTCAATAGCGTCGTCCCGCTCTTGAGCAAGGTCCTCATTCTTCTGGGTTAGGGTCTGCACCAGCTCTTGCAACGCCGCGATGTCAACACGGCCCTTTTTCTTTGCCTTCTTCAGACGACGCAACTGATTGTGTTGTTCATTCAGTCGCTTGATCGTCGGAAGGAGCACATTGCGGAGTGCACTGTGAGCACTCTCAAAATGATCTCCACGGCTTGTGCTCTCCTTGAGCTTGGTGGCGAGATGCTCCGTATGAACAGCTTGGCTGTCCATCACAGCGTTTCCCGCCCTCATTTGGAGGCTGAGATTTGCCTCCGCGGGGTTGTACCTTGGGCAACTCGGGTCTGTTGCCTCCAGGTACCGCTCTTCCCACACATGCTGAGCTCGTCCCTCCACCGGAACGAGTGCGTATGGAGTTCCCTCCATAGCCTGCACGTGTAGTTGGCAGAAACGTGACATAGTGTCACGGGCTGCCACTTGCCACATCCCTTCCGGTTGTCTTCCGCTCACCGTGACGGTGAATGGCACCCAACCGGGTGGCGTAGGTCCTGCGGGAACCTCGACATGGATCGTTCACGTCTTGTTCCCCTCTTCGCCTTCTTCCTTGGCGAAGTATTGCGGCATCTGGTTATACTCGAAATATTGGAGCATTTGCCACAATGCTTCCGGGTAGCCGCTACGGTCAGAGCAGTGGGAAACTACCCACCCGTTTTCCAACCGTTTATCTGCTGCCATCTGTAAAAATATATTTGAGAAATGTCAAATATTTATTTGAACAGTAAACCATTGAGTTATAACATAAGATATGTCATTGAACCCATAACACTTGGAAACATAGTTCAAATTTTTAAACAAATTTGACTGCTGATCTGCTGTTACCATGACAGCCCTGACCAGTTTCCATATCAACCTGATTTAGGCCAGGCTAAAAGCAAAACCAGTCCTGGAGCTCAACATCAAAGTTAAAGTTAACTTCAATAGCTTTCCAGAAAGTATTTGGTTGGCCTAACATCTGTCCTGGTTCAAAAGTTATGAGATGTCAAAGTTAACCGAATTTCTGGAAACAATTGGACAGCACCTCCCTGCTTTAGTTACTGATTTGATCCAAAAATCCCAGTTAATTATGTTCCTAATCTGACAAAACTTTCTGTTACAAAGTTGTAACCCATCTCATAAGCTTTCCAGAACTACCTCATTTCCTATTTTTGGAAATTTTAAGCAGGAAGTTATGCTTAATTTACAGAGAGTTTACAGAGAGTCTTTGTTCTGTCCTGTTTTCTGGACAGTTCCAACTCTACTGCATTTTCCGAGTGGTTAAGGGATGAAACACCTCTGGAACTCAACAGAAAAGTTGTAAAGCTCTTCCAACGCTTTCCAGAAATGTATCCTACGACCCCAACCTCGAAAGAACTCAACCTCTAACCTCTGATTAACTTCAGCCTTGATTCAGCTGAAAACAGAGTGCTCTGTCCTTAACATCCTATAAGTTGAAAACTTGTTAACTTTGAATATCCTGTTCAAGGGAAGGAGTTACATCAAGTTTTACTACTTTGGATCAAAACCTTCAAGTTTTTAAATGAAGTTGTTCATTTAGTTGGGTGTGACGTCGATGCGTCACCAGATTATGTCGGTACTACGCCCTCACAAAGAAAAACCTATACCGGACTTAGCCGGCTTCGTTATTTCAGTGGCACTAAACGTCACTCGCACACGGATGCTACACGTCTACCGTTTCGTGGTAAGGCTACCTGCAGAAATTCAACCAATCATCAGACTCGGCTGCACACCGAGCCCGGAATCCATACAGTTGGTACATCCGGCCGTCATCACTCGCCCGGATGTTCTCAAGCCAAACACGCCTTGAGTTACGTGTTCACGTTTCAGACCACGTGACGGGGTCTCCCATGTTGCACCATGCACGCCAGGGACAGACGTTGCTCGAATACCCCAAACGACATGAAGAGTCGTAGAGGATACTAAAGCGGATCGGGTTACCTGCCACCCGTGGGGCTCCACCCTTCAGCTTGTGCGCACTAGTGGACAGCGCTTACGTGCACCCCCCAAGACATGAACGTCCCGAGATGCACGATTTTCCGACATAACAAATAGGTTACTAAGCCACTTTCTATATACTAATAACATCCTTATACGGGCTACTAACTCGTTCCTCACTGGATTTTTGAAAAAGAAGACCTTTGTACTGTGTTAAACCTCAAACGAGCTCTGATACCATGCTGACACGACCCCATTGGTCCTGTCGAGCCAGGATCACGCTGAGGGGTGCTGCGTTGTACAGCACCGTATAACACACGTCAAAGGTGCAAAGCGGAAGCGGAAGTTTTATTACATAAACCGTTTTATGACCTGTTTACATCAAAATACGTTTAGTCCACACTCGCGGGCGTAGACTAAGCATCAAGTGCACGTTCAGCCCTCGAACGTGTCCTTGCTAGCACACACGCACACTAACTCTGCGGCGTGCACGACTCCCACTCGACGGGGTTCCCCTCCTGGGGTTCCGTCTCCTCTTCGGGAGTCCCTTCCTCATAGAACCCTGCAAAAAGCTTCAAACACAAGCAGTGAGCACGAAGGCTCAGCAAGTCTGACCCGTCTCACCTAAACATGGAACTTCTACATGAGGGTAATGGGTTGCATGAGGTAAAAATCATTTGCAAGGACTCGCCTAATTAGTAGAACCTTACTTTCAAGTTTTAACAGCAGGTTGTGGAGAACCTTACGCTAAGGCACATGAGAGAGCCGCAATCAAACAAGAAACGCATTTCTCTCATGTACTTTGCCCAAAGTTGAAAAGAACTTTAATTAGCTCTAAGCTACAGCATATCATTAACAATCAATGTCCAGCTTTCAATCAGCAACATTTTAACATGTAACTAGCCTATTCTTTCTACGTCACGGTACAGTGAACAAGTGGTACTCACTGACCGCGAGGGACGGCGATTATAATCGATTTACACCTGCAGGGTTACCCGAACAACCCGTCACGTACGCCCGTACTCGATGTTGCCTACAACAACCATCACGGACGCCGTACGCGACTACCTTTCACCCGTTAGCCAAATATTGAACCGGTCCCATCGTCCCGAGCAAGAGGTCTCTGCATGCGCATCTCCGTGCCGCCAGCCGATTTACACCTCGAGCTCTCAACCTACCCTCTGAACGACGGGCAATGCCTCAATGCCCTGCTACCCGAGTTACATCAGTTTCCCGGTTCCCATATAGCCGGTAGGTCTTCGGTACTGTTCTAGCTTGTTCAACAGGCCCGCACACGGCTCGGTCCTCAATCGACACGAGCGGAGCTACAGCACACAGGCCCCAAAGTCCTGCTGCCCTTACTCTCCGCTCGGTCTCATTTTCTTGCCATGTGTATCATGTGCTATCTCTACCCGAGCAATGTGCCTCTAGCCTATTCTCGCGAGTAGTTCCAACTACTCGACTTGTACCGAATCCTACTCTATCCTAGCAATGCAGTGGCTAACGAGGTTTTCAATCCTAAACCCAGCCCCTGGTTTTTCTTGGCTGTGCAGTTGGGTTTCCAATCAAGACTCTAATGCAAAGAACAATATTCAAAGATGTGCTCAAAACAATAAACATTTGTAAAAAGGTTAATGCAAACCGGGGCTTGCCTTGCTGCTCTTGGTCGTAGGCTAGCTGTTCCTCCGGAGTAACGAAGTCTAGGACTTCGGGTTCCTCCTCGACCTTAGCGACTACATGATAGAAGCAATACATGTATTAATTTAATGCATTTGTATTAAGTTTGAAGTTGTGAAGTCTATAACCTTTGCTAGATAGACCTAATGACTGTGCAACTTTTACTGTGGCTTGGTTACAACCTAAGCAGAGACTTGGTCAAGTTTTAGTTGCAGCAAAGCTCATTTGAGCCTTCCACAAATAATTATGTCCTTGACCTTAATTGGAACTCTTAGGGTGTTCTAGGAATTTTCATGAGACAAACTATGACTTTCTGAAAACTAGATTTTCAGAGGGTTCTAATGGAGTTGGTCTCACTTAATTTGGAAGTCTCTAACTAAAGATATGAGCTAAACAATTTCAGAGAAAATTCTGAAAATGTTTCTGAACATTTTCTATTTTCTCTGGAACAGTTTTACTAATCACACCATTAGGTGGACTAAATGAGCTCAAATGGATCTGAAATTTTTATGGTAGTTCAAGGATATTTTGGTGAACATCTCAACAAAATTTCAGGATTTTCCTCCAAAGGATTCTCCAGTTAAAATTCCTAACAATTTAAACTTTAAGGAATTAATTCTGGAGAATTAAGGAATTTCATGAAGTGAAACTTGATTTTCTGGAAAGTACTCAGAGAGCTGAATCCAGCAAAATTTGGTTCACTCAATTTGGAGCTTTCTAGCCAAAGTTATAAGGATTTGAAGTTTGAAGGAAATCTGAAAATCGGGGAAAAGTTTAAACTCGCGCGTGGGCCCAGGGGACACGCGTCGCACGCCTAGGCGATGGCACACCGCGGCCCACAAGGATTTTGCGCACCAGCACACCCGATCCCGGCCGCAGCCGGATCCCGATTCAAAATATCGGCCGCTGACAGCTGGGGTCCACCCCCTTCTTCAACCTCGCGACACCCGTGCCCCGCCGCCGAGGGACCTCGCCGGAGAGCTCGCCGCCGGCTGCTGTACAGCTCCAAACTTCTTGATTCTGGCCGCCCCTGCCTACTTTTACTTGGGGAACAGGATCCGAGGGTCAGCTGCTCATGACAATGGCCGGAGCATGGTCGGCGACGAGCCGTCATATCGGAATGACTTCGGCCATGTCGGCTGACTCCCCTAGTACCTCAGCTACTTGGGAAATCGGTCGGGGAGCATCAGTGGACCTCAGAGAAGGTCGACATGAGCTCGAGGCAGCTCGGGGAAGGCCCGAAATAGGTCCTCACCGTGCGCCCGATACCCCTCCGTTCGTTCCGCCATTAGTAGACCTTAAATTCTGCCGGGCACAGAGGTTCTCCGGCCCAGAGTTGTGAAGGCAACTTGTGCGTTACCGTGTCTAGCTCGTGTGGGAGTGGCCTGAGGCCCTCTAATCCTTTCTAGCGCACGAATTAAACAGAATCGTACCCGAAGGTCGTTCTGCTAACAGAAAGGGGAAAAGTGGAAATTCGCCGCCGGTGAGCAACCACTCGAGCTGTGGCTCGGGGATGAGCAGCACCGGTCACCCGCGCATCCAAGGGTGCCTTGGCTCGGGCGTGACAACGCCCAGGTTGGGCTGTCCACGAGAGCCCGAGGTGCGGCGGTTCCAAGTTCCGAGTTTGATCTTTCGGCACAGCCGATATCAATCGGTTTCAACCGAATTCTAGCAATGGGGAGGATGGAGGAAGGTCTCTAGTACCTTGCTGGGGCTCTGGAGTGGAAGGAGGGAGCTGCGATCGGCGTCCTCCGATCAAGTCTGAGCTGCGGAAGTTTTCGGCCGGCGCTGAGTTCTTGCGGAGAAGAACTGTGGTGCCTCGGCCGAGGAGGGGGGCAGGCGCCTTAAGAAGGCTCTGCACCGCCTCATGCCCGCGCGTGGGCAAGCAGCTGGTGGCGCGGTGGCTGGCCTCGGTGGCGATCACCGCTGCGGCTCGGCGACCCGAGTGAAAAGTCTCAGTCGGTTTGTGTTGAAGTAGAGGCTGACATGTGCGTCCCACCCTTCCTTTTAACCTCTGAAATTTACTTCTAATCACTGTTGTAAACAGTGAACCCCATACTACCCTTGGCAATTCAACTTATTCCCCCATGAGCCATTTGAATTGATCAAAGTTCAAATGAGGTTTGGTTTGAATGAATTTCAGCACAAGTTCAGTTTGAAATTCAAATAAAGTTTGAATTTCTCCCACTTAGCTCATGTCAAGATCAACTCCAAATGGAGCGAAAATTGGTGTGTGAGCTCACAAAAATGTGCTGAGTAAGAATATGCCTTCCACTTTTAAATTCATGGGATAAAAACAGTTTGAATTTGAATATGGTTTCAAACTGCCCCCTTCCTATCTATACCCAAGATGACCTCAAAAAGGTTTTGAATTTGGGTGAAACTTGGCATGGACATCCTTAGCAAAGTGTAGGAGTTTTTCTATGTCCAGCCCATCTATATCACATGTGGGAAATACCACTTTTGCAATGTGTAAGTTTGTTCCCTAATGAGCATGTTGATAATTGTTACTTGCTCTTCATTTGTGTTCATCATTCTTCCTCAAATGAGGTGTGTGGTGTGGGGATGAACACTACAAATGGGTGTCTAAAACTGAGGCCCTTACATCCAAATGAGCTGAAATTATTACAGGATTTCACTAACATCCTAAAGAATATTATGGCAAAATTTGAGGATTTTTGGATGAACCAAACTCCCTCTAAAATTCTTTTTCTGAAAAGCTTTAAAGAATTTTCCAGAATTAAATAATGGCTTTCATACAAATTGGGTTGCATATTTGGATATAGTTCTTCAACTTGAATCCAACCCAATTTGAATCACTAAATTTGGAGCTTTATAGCATAAATTATGAGGTTCTAAATTTTGGGGAAATTCTGGAATTTTGAATTAAATCGGGGAAAGTTTCAAACACTAACGGTGGGTCCAGGGGACAAGTGTCTAGTGCCGGGACAGCGCCACACGGGGCCACAGGACTATTTCCCACGCTGTCACAGATGATCCCTGTAAGGGCCTCAGTTTTTGACACATGTTTGAAGTGTTCATCACCACACACACACCTCATTTGAAGCAAGTTGATTAACACATTTGAAGAGCAAGTAACCATTATTAACATGCTCATTAGAGAATAAACTCACAAAATGCAAAAGTGGTATTTTTCACATGCATCATCTAGGGGCTGGACATATGAAAACTCTTACACCTTGCTAAGGATGTCCATGCCAAGTTTCACCCAAATTCAAAATTCTTTTTGAGGTCATTTTGGGTGTAGCTAGAAAGAGGGTAGTTTGAACTCAAATTCAAATTCAAACTGTTTCTATCCCATGAATTCAAAAGTGGGAGGCATATTCTTACTCAGCACATTTTTGTGAGCTCACACACCAATTTTCACTCTATTTGGAGTTGAGCTTGACATGAGCTAAGTGGAGCAAATTCAAACTTTATTTGAATTTCAAAACTGAACATGTGCTGAAATTTATTCAAACCAAACCCAATTTGAATTCTAACCAATTCAAATGGCTCAAGGGTAGATAGTTCAAATCACCATGGGCTTTGTGCGAACTACTGTTTACAACAGTGAATTGGAGTTAAGTTCAGGGGTTAAAATTGAGAGTGGGACCCACATGTCATAGAGCTAAGAGGTGTGACTTGCACACAAAGTCACAGCCTCGGTGGGAAATTCCACCGAGCAGCTGCCGGGTGTGCCAGCGAGAAGAAGCCGGTGCCACCAGCTGCTTCCTGCCTCGCGCGCTGGCGCCCAGGGCGGCCTTCTCGTGCCCCCACACGACCCACACCGCCTCAGCCGAGCGAAGACCGGTTGCCTTCTTATCCTCACGGGCGACATCGAGCAGTGCCATTCTTTTTCCCCCGAGCTCTCGGTCGATCGGGAAAACAGAGAAAACAATCGCACCCTCGCCTCCCCGAGCTGCTAGGCAGCGCCCTGAACTCAAGCACCACTCTCCCGACGCCTAGACCACCAAGTTTCGGCCTCTGTTCCTGATGTGGACATCACTCCTGCAGATATACACAACACTCACATGGTAGACATGCAAGGTCCAATTACTAGAGCTCGAGCACGACAATTGAATTTAGAGGTGAGCTCGTTCCGAAACAATTCTTTATATGTGAATTTTGAGAGTATATTGCTACCTAATGGATTAATTATGATTAGGAACCATGGAGAGGACATGGAGATACATGGAGAGGGGTTTGGAGGCGTGGAGGACCAGAAAATACGCCAACAAGAAGTTAGAGACCGAGCCCAACTCAAACTCGAGTCCAACTCGGGCCTAGGAGCAGTCCATCTTAAAATGGATGCACAGGAGGCATACGGACTCCGTTTTTGATGTTCTACATATGCACGGAAAGCTGAGAGGATAAACTTTCCAATGGAACTGGCCTCACATAAAAATTCCCCAGGAGTCGACGGGAAACTTCGAAACAATATAAAGTTTAGAGTCTGTCAGGGTGTTGCATCACCTAGTTGGGCCATTGGGCCTTGTATCGAGTCCAAGTCCATTATGTACGTGTCTTAGGGTTAGGTCACGACCCCAGCACCCCCCTGGTCGTCCTCCACCTCCTTTATACCCCCTAGCCGCCGTCACAAACAGGTGGGTTTTGCTTAGGTACAATCTGTCATTGAACAGTGTCGTCGATCATCGGTTGTGAGACCCCAAATTCGTGATCAATTCAGTTTTGATTGCAACTTCTCTGTTCTTGCTTGTGTTCTTGATTGCGCTTGCAGGGATAAGCCTTCATGGCGAGGTCATTCGTATGACACGGGTGATAACCAACAGAGCAGTGGTGTAGTGATTGCGGGGATTCATTCGTTCGGAGCCTTGGATCATCAACGTCGAGATATCCACCCAATCAAGTTTACCCTACCTCTCGGAAGATCGGGACTCATCCTCCTATCAATTGGTATCAGATTTCCAGGTTCACCGTGAGGTATACTTGTGTGCCCTTTAGATTTATTTTGTTTCAGTCCTATCGTCCACAAAAAGCCACAAAAAAAATTAATTTTTCTTGACCTACAACCCCCGCTCAACCTTTTGCACAATTTAGTTTTGGAGTCCGTAGTTCTGAGTTCGTGTCCTAGGTTGAGTCTGGTTGCTGGTTTAGATTTGTTTTGGTTCAGTTTTGTTTCTTCCATCCGCTGCCATCTACAAAAAACTAATCTACAAAAAAATTCCATCCACCGATTCGTTTCTGTTGCAGTTTCCACCACCACCAAAATCTGATTCGGGGTATCCTCCTTAAAACGGGCATAACTTTTCGCTCGTAACTCCGATTGAGGCGCATTTTTTCCCAGAAAGGTCTCGAAAAATTCCACATACGGTGTTTTCAAAAAAATTACAAAAAAAATAAGAAGGCCCTTGTTTCGAACTCCGAAGTTTCAGCACCAGTTTCTCCAATCGCTCCTGAATTTGTGCCGATCTCATCTTTTATCGGTTTGAGCTAATACTTGGTGCTGTTTCTATTCTTGTGCCCCTGGTTGAGAAAAAAATATCAAAAAAATAAAGAGAAAAAAAAAAGATTTTGATTTCTACTAGTGCTTCAAGACAAAAACAGGAGGCTAAGGGGTTTTCTAGTTGTGCTATTTCTGTGTGAGTGCTGGATACTTGCTGATATTATCCTTGTTGTTCATCATCATTCATCCTTGCCCTTGCTTGTTGCCACAACTGTTCTAATACATTCTTAGGCCAGCAACTAGGTGAAATTCTTTGGACACTTATTTAGCATTGCTATCTGTTACTAATTTGTTTGCCACATACATATACTGCATTTGAGCCTTCCAAGCTTCACCTTCTCTCGAGCAGAACAGGTAACCTTTGCAATCACACCCACTCTCTGCTTGCTTCACACCGGTCACCGTTGGCCACCTGCAGTGCTGGTAAGAAACTTGTAAGAGCGGGGTAAGACGCATCTTACTGATCGATTTTCCACCCACTTCGGAGAGCGTAGTAATAGGGTTCTTCACGATCTTTTTGTCTTCGTTTCTGTTTTGTACTAACAATGACAGGAAAGAAGCCTATGGATAAGACCTCTGGTTCTACACCTCCGGATGATGATGAGTGCGTGTCCCATATGGAACTAAAGGACATGATGCGGGCAATGACCGAAGCTTTCAACAATTACCAGACCACTACAACAACCACCTTTCAGAGGCTCCATACAAGTGTTGCTGGTCTGACCATACGGTTGGACGAGATGGAGACTCGTCTTCCCCAACAAGCTACACCCTCTATCATCCTTGATGGTGATGCACATGCTCACTACGACACAGAGGATGACTTCAATAACGATGAGGTTGATGCACAGCAGCGCCGTCGCCCTCGACGAAATCGTCATGGTATGGGAGGTAGACCTCGTCCTCATGCTCCTGAACTAGATAATGATCCTTATGCTAAGATTAAGTTTTCTATTCCAACATTTTATGGATCTTATGATGCTGAGACTTACTTGGATTGGGAGATGACAGTAGAACAAAAATTTAGCTTTCATCTTGTTCCTGAGCGACATAGAGTTAGACAAGCCACTAGTGAGTTTAAAGATTTTGCTATAATTTGGTGGAATAAACTTGTCAATATACGTAATGCACCACATACATGGGCTGCGTTAAAAGAAGAGATGCACGCTAGGTTTGTTCCTCCTTCATATAGACGTAATCTTCTTAAGAAATTGCAACGCTTTGATCAGAGTGACATGACTGTCCAAGAGTACTACCAAGAATTGCAGAAAGGTATGCTTCGTTGTGGAGTAGTTGAGGATCAGGAAGACCAAATTGTTAGGTTTTATGGGGGCTTGCGGCGTGAGATCCAGGACATAGTTGACTACAAGGAATATCATTCTATTCAACGTTTATTTCAACTTGCTATGTTAGCAGAAAAAGAAGTGCAGGGTCGCCAACAGCAGCGGCGGAACAACACCTTCACGCCACGACAATTTTCGGTGCCATCCAAAGCAGTGCCCTCCTCGAGCGTACGTGCTTCTACACCACCCTCCGCGGGTGTTGTACGCAGCAGCATTGCACCTTCTACATCACGGGGACAAGATAACAGCAAGTCTCAGATTCTTCCAGGTGTTGCAGCAAAGGCGGCTGCACCCAACACTTCGACAAGTCGCAGCTCCGACATCAAGTGCCACCGCTGCTAGGGACTTGGCCATATGCAACGAGATTGCCCCAGCAAACGGGCGATCATTGCCACTGCTGATGGTGGGTATGTTAGTGCTTCTGATATTGAAGATGAAAATATTATTGCAACTAACATTTCAGGTTTGGATGATGGTGCTGAGGAGGTTCTTGGTACATCTGCGACAAACAACTATAGGACTTTGATTGTACAGCGAGCTTTGAGTGCCACGGTTCGAGAGGACGACAACCGCCAAAGTCACAACCTTTTCAACTTTTTTCTCGTCGTCAAGGACTGCCGTGTACATACCATCATTGATGGTGGTAGATGCAACAATTTGGTGAATGCTGAGGTGGTCAAGAAGCTTGGCTTGACCACACGGGAGCATCCCCACCCTTATCACATTCAATGGTTTAACAACAATGGTAAGGTTAAGGTAACACAAACAGCAAGGATACATTTTTCCATTGGTTCTTATCATGATTTTACTGATTTTGATGTGGTACCTATGGATGCTTGTTCTCTTTTGTTGGGACGTCCTTGGGAGTTTGATACTGATGCTATTTACCATGGTCGATCTAATAAGTATACTCTCATGCATAAGGGCAAGAAAATTGTGTTGCTTCCTATGAGTCCCACTGAAATTGTACAATTTGAGCAAGAGAAAAAGAATAATGCTAAGCAAAAAGGTGTTTTCAATTCTGAAATTCAGCAACCTATTAAGTTGAAAAATCCTATTTTACTTGCAACTAAATCTGATCTTGATGATTTATATACCTCTAATGGAACTTGCTATGCTTTAGTGTGCAAACATGCTTTATATTCTATTAAGGATACGTCCATTGTCTTGCCACCTGCTGTTGCTAACCTTTTGCAGGAATATATGGATATTTTTCCATCAGAGATACCCCCCGGATTACCACATGTGCGAGGCATTGAGCACGAGATTGATTTGGTTCCAGGGGCGAGCTTGCCAAACCGTGCTGCCTACAGGACCAACCCCGACGAGACTAAGGAAATTCAGCGACAAGTCCAAGATCTTCTGGACCGCGGGTACATTCGTGAGAGTCTTAGTCCTTGTTCTGTTCCTGTTCTTTTGGTTCCAAAAAAAAGATGGCACTTGGCGCATGTGTGTTAATTGTGATCCATCAATAACATTACCATTCGTTATCGCTATCCTATTCCTAGATTGGATTACATGCTTGATGAGTTGAGTGGTTCTGTTATTTTCTCCAAGATTGATTTGCGTAGTGGGTATCATCAGATTCGTATGGCTTTAGGTGATGAATGGAAAACTGTTTTTAAAACTAAATTCGGACTTTATGAATGGTTAGTCATGCCATTTGGTTTAACTAATGCGCCCAGCACTTTCATGAGGTTGATGAATGAGGTTTTACGTGCTTTCATTGGTAAATTTGTGGTGGTTTACTTTGATGATATCATTATTTACAGCAAGTCATATGATGATCATCTTGAACATTTGCGTGCTGTTTTTAATGTCTTGCGCGATGCACGTTTATATGGTAACCTTGAGAAGTGCACCTTTTGCACCGATCGTGTGTCTTTTCTTGGGTATGTTGTTACTTCGCAGGGCATTGAGGTGGACGAGGCAAAGATTGTTGCCATCACGAGCTGGCCACTTCCGACTACGGTCACACGGTGACACGACCCCATTGGTCCTGTTGAGCCAGGATCACGCTGAGGGGTGCTGCGTTGCACAGCACCGTATAACACACGTCAAAGGTACAAAGTGGAAGCAGAAATTTTATTACATAAACAAGTTTATGAACATGTTTACAGCAAAATTAAGTTCAGTCTACACTCGCGGGCGTAGACTAAGCATCAAGTGCGCGTTCAGCCCTCGAACGTGTCCTTGCTAGCACACACGCACACTAACTCTGCGGCGTGCACGACTCCCACTCGACGGGGTTCCCCTCCTGGGGTTCCGTCTCCTCCTCAGGAGTCCCTTCCTCATAGAACCCTGCAAAAGCTTCAAACACAAGCAGCGAGCACGAAGGCTCAGCAAGTCTGACCCGTCTCACCTAAACATGGAACTTCTACATGAGGGTAATGGGTTACATGGGGTAAAAATCATTTGCAAGGACTTGCCTAATTAGTATAACCTTACTTTCAAGTTTTAGCAGCAGGTTGTGGAGAACCTTACGCTAGGGCACATGAGAGAGCCGCAATCAAACAAGAAACGCATTTCTCTCATGTACTTTGCCCAAGGTTGAAAAGAACTTTAGTTAGCTCTAAGCTACAGCATATCATTAACAATCAATGTCCAGCTTTCAATCAGCAACATTTTAACATGTGACTAGCCTGTTCTTTCTACGTCGCGGTACAGTAAACAAGTGGTACTCACTGACCGCGAGGGACGGCGATTATAATCGATTTACACCTGCAGGGTTACCCGAACAACCCGTCACGTACGCCCGTACTCGATGTTGCCTACAGCAACCATCACGGACGCTGTACGCGACTACCTTTCACCCGTTAGCCAAATATTGAACCGGTCCCATCGTCCCGAGCAAGAGGTCTCTGCACGCGCATCTCCGTGCCGCCAGCCGATTTACACCTCGAGCTCTCATCCTACCCTCTGAACGACGGGCAATGCCTCAATAACCAGCTACCCGAGTTACATCAGTTTCCCGGTTCTCATATAGCCAGTAGGTCTTCGGTACTGTTCTAGCTTGTTCAACAGGCCCGCACACGGCTCGGTCCTCAATCGACACAAGCGGAGCTATAGCACACAGGCCCCAAAGTCCTGTTGCCCTTACTCTCCGCTCGGTCTCATCTTTTTTGCCATGTATATCATGTGCTATCTCTACCCGAGCAATGTGCCTCTAGCCTATTCTCACGAGTAGTTCCAACTACTCGACTTGTACCGAATCCTACTCTATCCTAGCAATGCAGTGGCTAACGAGGTTTTCAATCCTAAACCCAACCCATGGTTTTCTTGGCTATGCAGTTGGGTTTCCAATCAAGACTCTAATGCAAAGAACAATATTCAAAGATGTGCTCAAAACAATAAACATTTGTAAAAAGGTTAATGCAAACCGGAGCTTGCCTTGCTGCTCTTGGTCGTAGGCTAGCTGTTCCTCCGGAGTAACAAAGTCTAGGACTTCGGGTTCCTCCTCGACCTTAGCGACTACATGATATAAGAAACATATGTATCAATTTAAATGCATTTGTATTAACTTTGAAGTTGTGAAGTCTATAACCCTTGCTAGACAGACCTAATGACTGTGAAACTATTACTATGGCTTGGTTACAACCTAAACAGAGACTTGGTCAAGTTTTAGTTGCAGCAAAGCTCATTTGAGCCCTCCACAATTAATTATGTCCTTGAACTTAATTGGAACTCTTAGGGTGTTCTAGGAATTTTCATGAAACAAACTATGACTTTCTGAAAACTAAATTTTCAGAGGGTTCTAATGGATTTGGTCTCACTTAATTTGGAAGTCCCTAACTAAAGATATGAGCTAAACAATTTCAGAGAAAATTCTGAAAATGTTTCTGAATATTTTCTATTTTCTCTGGAACAGTTTCACTAATCACACCATTAGGTGGATCAGATGAGCTCAAATGGATCTGAAATTTTTATGGTAGTTCAGGGATATTTTGGTGAACATCCCAGCCAAAATTTCAGGATTTTCCGCCAAAGGATTTTCCACTTAAAATTCCTAACAGTTTAAACTTTGAGGAATTAATTCTGGAGAAATAAGGAATTTCATGAAGTGAAACTTGATTTTCTGGAAATTACTCAGAGAGCTGAATCCAGCAAAATTTGGTTCACTCAATTTGGAGCTTTCTAGCCAAAGTTATGAGGATTTGAAGTTTGAAGGAAATCTGAAAATCGGGGAAAAGTTTAAACTCGCGCGTGGGCCCAGGGGACACGCGTCGCACGCCTAGGCGATGGCACATCGCGGCCCACAAGGATTTTGCGCGCCAGCACAACCGATCCCGGCCGCAGCCGGATCCCGATTCAAAATATCTCCCGCTGACAGCTGGGGTCCACCCCCTTCTTCAACCTCGCGACACCCGCGCCCCGCCGCCGAGGGATCTCGCCGGAGAGCTCGCCGCCGGCTGCTGTACAGCTCCAAACTTCTCGATTCTGGCCGCCCCTACCTACTTTTACTCGGGGAACAGGATCCGAGGGTCAGCTGCTCATGACAACGGCCGGAGCATGGTCGGCGACGAGCCGCCACCTCGGAATGACTTCGGCCATGTCGGCTGACTTCTCTAGCACCTCAGCTACTTGGGAAATCGGTCGGGGAGCATCAGTGGACCTCAGAGAAGGTCGACATGAGCTCGAGGAAGCTCAGGGAAGGCCCGAAATAGGTCCTCACCGTGCGCCCGATGCCGCCCGTTCGTTCCGCCATTAGTAGACCTCAAATTACGCCGGGCACAGAGGTTCTCCGGCCCAGAGTTGTGAAGGCAACTTGTGCGTTACCGTGTCTAGCTCGAGTGAGAGCGGCCTGAGGCCCTCTAATCCTTTCTAGAGCACGAATTAAACAGAATCGTACCCGAAGGTCGTTCTGCACACAGAAAGGGGAAAAGTGGAAATTCGCCGCCGGTGAGCAACCACTCGAGCTGTGGCTCGGGGATGAGCAGCACCGGTCACCCGCGCGTCCAAGGGTGCCTTGGCTCGGGCGTGAAAACGCCCTGGTTGGGCTGTCCACGAGAGCCCGAGGTGCGGCGGTTCCAAGTCCCGAATTTGATCTTTCGGCACAGCCGATATCAATCGGTTTCAACCGAATTCTAGCAACGGGAAGGATGGAGGAAGGTCTCTAGTACCTTGCTGGGGCTCTGAAGTGGAAGGGGGGAGCTGCGATCGGCGTTCTCCGATCAAGTCCGAGCTGCGGAAGTTTTCGGCCGGCGCTGAGTTCTTGCGGGGAAGAACGGCGGTACCTTGGCCGAGGAGGGGGCAGGTGCCTTAATAAGGCTCTGCACCGCCTCACGCCCGCGCGTGGGCAAGCAGCTGGTGGCGCGGCGGCTGGCCTCGGTGGCGATCACCGCTGCGGCTCGGCGACCCGAGTGAAAAAGTCTCAGTCGGTTTGATCTGAGCAGTGGCTGACATGTGGGTCCCACCTCCAGTTTTAACCTCTGAAATTTACTCCTAATCACTGTTGTAAACAGTGAACCCCATACTACCCTTGGCAATTCAAATTATTCACCCATGAGCCATTTGAATTGATCAAAGTTCAAATGAGGTTTGGTTTGAATGAATTTCAGCACAAGTTCAGTTTGAAATTCAAATAAAGTTTGAATTTCTCCCACTTAGCTCATGTCAAGATCAACTCCAAATGGAGTGAAAATTGGTGTGTGAGCTCACAAAAATGTGCTGAGTAAGAATATGCCTTCCACTTTTAAATTCATGGGATAAAAACAGTTTGAATTTGAATAAGGTTTCAAACTGCCCTCTTCCTAACTATACCCAAACTGACCTCAAAAAGGTTTTGAATTTGGGTGAAACTTGGCATGGACATCCTTAGTAAAGTGTAGGAGTTTTCATATGTCCAGCCCATCTATATCACATGTGGGAAATACCAATGTGTAAGTTTGTTCTCTAATGAACATGTTGATAATTGTTACTTGCTCTTCATTTGTGTTCATCATTCTTCCTCAAATGAGGTGTGTGGTCTGGTGATGAACACTGCAAATGTGTGTCAAAAACTGAGGCCCTTACATTCCTCCCCCCTTAAAAGAATCTCGTCCCGAGATTATAAGGTGAAAATGAGAGAGAGGACGGTGGAAAATTACCGGATATGCGACGTGAAAAAGTCGGGGTAGTTAGTGCGAAGGAATTCTTCGCTCTCCCATGTTGCTTCATCCATGGAGTGATTATTCCATAGAACCTTGTAGAACCACAACGTACGGTTGCGTGTGGTTCGGGCCTTTTCATCAATAATCTGCACCGGTTCCTCCCGATAGGTGAGATCCGGTTGCACTTCTTCAATGTCTTCCAGCTGAACGGTAGTTGATAGCTTGAGACACTTCCTCAGCTGGTAAATGTGAAAGACGTCGTGTACACCAGAAGTGCTTCTGGTAATTTCAGCCGGTATGCCACCGATCCACATCTTTCGGTAATCTGGAATGGACCGATGAAGCGGGGTGCTAACTTTCCCCTCACCCCAAATCTGTTTACGCCCTTCATTGGAGACACCCGTAGATATACGTGATCCCCAACTTCGAATTGTAATGGGCGCCTTCTCCGGTCCGCATACTGTTTCTGACGGGATTGAGCGGCTTTTAGGTTCGCTTGAATTAGTCGAACCTTTTCTTCCGCGTTGTTGACAAGGTCAATCCCGAAGGTAACCCTTTCGCCAGACTCACACCAGTTCAATGGTGTGCGGCATTTTCTCCCGTATAGCGCCTCGTAGGGCGCCATCTTGATGCTGGCTTGGTACCCATTGTTGTACGAGAACTCGGCTAACGGCAAGTGATCATCCCAATTCTTGCCGTGGTCGATAGCGCAAGCTCGTAGCATGTCTTCTAGAATCTGATTTACCCGCTCGGTTTGTCCATCCGTCTGCGGGTGGTAGGCTGAACTACGGATCAGCTTCGTCCCCAAGGCAGCGTGTAGCTGCTCCCAAAAACGGGACACAAATAAAGTGCCCCGGTCCGATATGATGGTACGGGGTACGCCGTATAAGCATAGGATCCGTGAGATGTACAGTTCAGCGTACTTCTTGGCGTTGTAGTTGGTGTTGACCGGGATGAAATGGGCAACTTTGGTGAGCCGATCGACGATCACCCACACAGAATCATGTTTCTGTAAGGTGGTGGGTAAACCGACGACGAAATCCATGCTCACGTCCTCCCACTTCCAGGCAGGAATGCCCAGTGGTTGCAGCAGTCCCGGTTCCCGCATGTGGTCTGCCTTCACCCTTCGACATGTATCACACTCGGACACGTATTTTGCAGTCTCTCGCTTCATCCGTGTCCACCAAAACTTTCTTCTGAGTTCTTGATACATTTTGTTGCTGCCGGGGTGAATATAAAACTTTGATAAGTGATCCTCATCAAAGATTTTCTTCCGTAACTCCGGGTTTCGGGGTACGACGATCCGGTTCTTGAACCATAGGACGCCGTCTCCGTCCTTCCGGAAACATTTTAACTCCCCACTGTCTATACGTCTCCGCAAATGTGACATGCCCTTGTCATTCTTCTGGGCTGCCACTATCTCTTCACGGATGGTGGGGATCAAAGCTAGGTTGTAGAGAGCTCCGTGTGGAATCACATGGAGTGGTGGTTCGCTCTCTTCCAACGGTGTGATGGTCAGATTATTGACGTGTGACTTGCGGCTCAGCGCATCTGCCACAACGTTTGCCTTGCCCGGATGATAATGGATCTCTATCTCGTAATCCTTTATCAGTTCTAACCATCTTCGTTGCCTCATGTTCAGCTCCTTCTGAGTGAATATGTACTTGAGGCTTTTGTGGTCGGTATATAAATGTACGAGGTTACCGAGTAGGTAGTGCCTCCACATTTTTAGTGCAAGTACCACGGCAGCGAGCTCCAAGTCGTGAGTTGGATAATTTTGCTCATGGTTCCTAAGCTGCCGTGATCCATACGCGACCACTCTTCGGTCTTGCATCAGCACACACCCGAGCCCAATGCCGGATGCATCGCAGTACACATCGAACGGTTTTGTTGTGTCTGGCTGCGCCAAAACCGGTGCTGATGTCAGGTGCTTGACTAAAGCCTTGAATGCTGCTTCACATGTTGGACTTCAAACATATTTGGTAGCCTTCTTCAGCAGCTATGTCATTGGCTTGGCAATCTTTGAGAAGTTCGGGATGAACCTCCGATAATATCCCGCGAGTCCGAGGAAACTCCGTACCTCGTGAACAGTTCTCGGGGATTTCCAATTCAGCACTTGAGTGATCTTGCTCGGGTCCACAGCGATACCTTCCGCTGAGATGATATGCCCGAGGAAAGGCACTTGCGATATCCAAAACTCGCATTTGCTGAATTTTGCGTATAACTTGTGATCCCGCAGCCGTTGCAAGACTATACGCAGATGTTTCTTGTGATCTTCCTCCGACTTGGAATATACCAGGATGTCGTCGATGAAGACCACGACAAACTTGTCCAGTTCCGGCATGAATACCGAGTTCATTAAGTACATGAAGTGAGCTGGAGCATTGGTGAGGCCGAAGGACATGACCAGGTACTCATAAAGTCCGTACCTCGTCGAGAAAGCCGTCTTCGGAATGTCCTCAGCCCTTATCTTAATCTGATGGTACCCGGATCTTAAATCCATCTTGGAAAAGATCTTTGCTTCGACAAACTGATCAAACAACATGTCAATCCGTGGCAACGGGTACTTGTTCTTGATGGTTACGGCATTTAATGGACGGTAGTCCACGCAAAGCCGCAACGTCTCATCCTTCTTCTTGACAAATAATGCCGAACAGCCCCATGGGGAGGAGCTCGGCCTAATAAAACCCTTCTCCAGAAGGTCCGTGAGCTGAGTCTTCAGTTCAGCCAACTCCTTGGGCGCCATCTTGTACGGCCTTCGGGATATTGGCATGGTTCCCGGTGCAAGTTCAATTTTGAACTCTACCTCTCTATCGGGTGGCATCCCCGGCAAATCGTCCGGGAATACATCAGGAAACTCTCGGACCACTGGAATGTCTTCCAATCTGATGGTTGTGGCTTGATAGACACTTGGAGGTTTTGTTTCTGGACTGTCCAGAAATAATGAGTGAGAACCGTGCACTTCTGAGTTTAAGTGCACGACTCGAAGGACGGTGTCTAAAACAGCGCCATGGCGGGTTAACCACGACATCCCTAGGATGACATCAACCTTCTGTCCCTCTAAGATAATGAGAGACGTGGGGTACACTCTACCCGCTAAGCATAATGGTGCTTTGGAGACCATTACGCTTGCTGAAATCTTCCCACCCGGTGAACAAATTAAATATGTACTATCGGTGGGTAGTATTGGCAAACTGTGTTTAGCAATGAAAGCTTGGCTAATAAAATTATGCGTGGCGCCTGAATCAAACAGTACTATAGCGGGATGCTGGTGGAGTTGGAACATACCCGCAAGGATTGGCTCGCCCTCCGGCACGTTCTCAATGGCAAGTTGGTGGACAGTGCCGGGCCTAGGGTTTGCCCGCCGCGCATTAGTAGGGTTCCGGGGTTGATTCCTCCCCGGAAACTGTGGTGCCACTCCACCGCCTTGCCTCTCCGGGCAACTGCTCGCGAAGTGTCCTGGACGACCACACTTGTAACATGTGGCCGCTGCTGGTGGAGTACTCGGTGGACGAAAGCCCGGCATGCGTTTCTGAGGTGCAAACGCACGCGGCATCGCCCTCTGCTGTTGTTGTTGTTGCGGTGGTACTGGCAGTGCCGGCCGGAATGCCGGTGAAGAGTACGGCCGACTGCGGAACGGCATCGACCGCTGTGGTGGCTGCCAGCGTGGACCTGATGGTGGGCGATTCACCATCCGAAACTTCTGAGAAGGACCGCCTCCTTGTCCGCTGCTCTGCGGCGCGCTTCGCTTTCGCTCTGCCGCCGCCAACTCCTTGCCGGAGTCCTCCTGAACAATTGCAGCATCAATGATGTCGTTGAGGCTGCCGCGATTGAACATCGCCAACTTGTCCTTCAGGAGCGGGTTAAGCCCCTGGTAAAAATGGTCTCGCCGCTTCTCGTCTGTATCCGTGTGATACGACGTGTAGAGCGCGAGATCGTTGAACGCTCTGGAGTATTCCAGCGCGTTCCGGCTCCCTTGTTGCAGGTGTAGGAACTCCTCCGTCTTCCTCTTCATCAGACCTGGTGTTATATGATAGGCCCTGAAGGCCGTCCGGAACTCCGCCCAGGTCATCACTCGGTCGGTGGGCTGTGAAGCACAGAAGTTGGCCCACCACGCGCTCGCGGATCCTTGGAGCTGCTGGACCGCGAACTGAGTCTTGCGCTGCTCGTTGATCTGGAGCAGCCCGAACTTCATTTCTATGGCGCGGAGCCAGTTGTCCGCGTCAAGTGGTTCATCCGCCCTTGAGAATACCGGGGGATGAGTTGCCAGGAAGTCGGAGTAGGAGCTCTGTTGGCGCTCCTCACGATCCTGACGTCTCTCTGGGCGAGACGTATTCGCAATTAAAGTTTGCAGCAGCTCTGTGTGCTGCTGATGCGAGCCCGCCATTGCCGCGACAATGTCGGCCAATGTAACCGTCGGCAGTGGCGGTGGCGGTGTTTGCTGTTGCTGTTGCTGCTGTTGCTGTTGTTATCCCGAGGAGTCCTCGGGAGGTGGTTGGGAGGTCTCTCCCCCTTGACTGGTACCCCCAACGTCAGGGTTGGCACGAGTACGCGTCATTCTGAAATTCAAAACAGCAGCGATTAGCACATGTCTTACTTAAAATTCCATAAGCAACAGTAGGTATTGAAGTGACACATGATTAATTTGCACAACGTTCACATATATTGATAAAGCATAAACTTTATACAAGATACATTATTCTCGGATCTCCGAGAAGTCGTGCTCATGTCGTCACTACCTATACATACGCTACTGTCTACATGACATGTCACCGATTACAAAAGTTGGGTTACACTACCCTCGCTGCCCTACTTGGCAACCGTAACCCCCTACTCGGAGTAGAACTCGACCTCCTCTGGGTCGTCCTCCTCCGGTACCTCTGCTGGTGGCTCGGGGTCTACCACCTGTTCTCCCATTCCGGGTTCTCCCATGGCTGGAAGACCCAAGACTACCGGTACGCCTAACACCGGGGGCACGAGGTCCTGCAAAGCATGCACCTCGTCCATAGCTTGGTTGTAGTCCTCTTCCCAGCCTTGTCCTTCCTCAATAGCGTCGTCCCGCTCTTGAGCAAGGTCCTCATTCTGCTGGGTTAGGGTCTGCACCAGCTCTTGCAACGCCGCGATGTCAACACGGCTCTTCTTCTTTGCCTTCTTCAGACGACGCAACTGATTGTGTTGTTCATTCAGTCGCTTGATCGTCGGAAGGAGCACATTGCGGAGTGCGCTGTGAGCACTCTCGAAATGATCTCCACGGCTTGTGCTCTCCTTGAGCTTGGTGGCGAGATGCTCCGTATGAACAGCTTGGCTGTCCATCACAGTGTTTCCCGCCCTCATTTGGAGGCTGAGATTTGCCTCCGCGGGGTTGTACCTTGGGCAACTCGGGTCTGTTGCCTCCAGGTACCTCTCTTCCCACACATGCTGAGATCGTCCCTCCACCGGAACGAGTGCGTATGGAGTGCCCTCCATAGCCTGCACGTGTAGTTGGCAGAAACGTGACATAGTGTCACGGGCTGCCACTTTCCACATCCCTTCCGGTTGTCTTCCTCTCACCGTGACGGTGAATGGCACCCAACCGGGTGGCGTAGGTCCTGCAGGAACTTCGACATGGATCTTCCACGTCTTGTTCCCCTCTTCACCTTCTTCCTTGGCGAAGTATTGCGGCATCTGGTTGTACCCGAAATATTGGAGCATTTGCCACAATGCTTCCGGGTAGCCGCTACGGTCAGAACAGTGGGAAGCCACCCACCCGTTCTCCAACTGTTTATCTGCTGCCATCTGTAAAAATATATTTGAGAATTGTCAAATATTTATTTAAACAGTAAACCCCTGAGTTATAACATAAAACATGTCATTGAACCCATAAAACTTGGAAACATAGTTCAAATTTTAAACAAATTTGACTGCTGATCTGCTGTTCCCATGACAGCCTTGACCAGTTTCCATATCAACCTGATTTAGGCCATGTTAAAGCAAAACCAATTCTGGAGCTAAACATAAAAGTTAAAGTTAACTTCAATAGCTTTCCAGAAAGTATTTGGTTGGCCTAAGATCTGTCCTGGTTCAAAAGTTATGAGATGTCAAATTTAACAGAATTTCTGGAATCAATTGGACAGCACCTCCCTGCTTTAGGTACTGAATTGATCCAAGAATCCCAGTTAATTCTGTTCCCAATCTGACAAAACTTTCTGTTACAAAGTCGTAACCCATCTCATAAGATTTCCAGAAGTACCTCATTTCCTATTTTTGGATTTTTAAGCAGGAAGTTATGCTTAATTTACAGAGAGTTTACAGAGAGTCTTTGCTCTGTCCTGTTTTCTGGACAGTTTCAACTCTACTGCATTTTTCGAGTGGTTAAGGGATGAAACACCTCTGGACCTCAACAGAAGAGTTGTAAAGATCTTCCAACGCTTTCCAGAAATGTATCATACGACCCCAACCTCGAAAGAACTCAACCTCTAACCTCTGATTAACTTCAGCCTTGATTCAGCTGAAAACAGAGTGCTCTGTCCTTAACATCCTATAAGTTGAAAACTTGTTAACTTTGAATATCCTGTTCAAGGGAAGGAGTTACATCAAGTTTTACTACTTTGGATCAAAACCTTCAAGTTTTTAAATGAAGTTGTTCATTTAGTTGGGTGTGACGTCGATGCGTCACCAGATTATGTCGGTACTACGTCCTCACAAAGGAAAAACCTATACCGGGCTTAGCCGGCTTCGTTAGTTCAGTGGCACTACTCGTCACTCGCACACGGATGCTACACGTCTACCGTTTCGTTGTCAGGCTACCTGCAGAAACTCAATCAATCGTCAGACTCGGCTGCACACCGAGCCTGGAATCCATACAGTTCGTACACCCGGCCGTCATCACTCGCCCGGATGTTCTCAAGCCAAACACGCCTTGAGTTACGTGTTCACGTCTCAGACCACGTGACGGGGTCTCCCATGTTGCACCACGCACGCCAGGGACAGACGTTGCTCGAATACCCCAAACGACATGAAGAGTCGTAGAGGATACTAAAGCGGGTCGGGTTACCTGCCACCCGTGGGGCTCCAACCTTCAGCTTGTGCGCACTGGTGGACAGCGCTTACGTGCACCCCCCAAGACATGAACGTCCCGAGATGCACGATTTTCCGACATAACAAATAGGTTAATAAGCCACTTTCTATATACTAATAACATCCTTATACGGGCTACTAACTCATTCCTCACTGGATTTTTGAAAAAGAAGACCTTTGTACTGTGTTAAACCTCAAGCGAGCTCTGATACCACGCTGACACGACCCCATTGGTCCTGTCGAGCCAGGATCACGCTGAGGGGTGCTGCGTTGCATAGCACCGTATAACACACGTCAAAGGTACAAAGCGGAAGCGGAAATTTTATTACATAAACAAGTTTATGAACATGTTTACAGCAAAATTAAGTTCAGTCTACACTCGCGGGCGTAGACTAAGCATCAAGTGCACGTTCAGCCCTCGAACGTGTCCTTGCTAGCACACACGCACACTAACTCTGCGGCGTGCACGACTCCCACTCGACGGGGTTCCCCTCCTGGGGTTCCGTCTCCTCCTCGGGAGTCCCTTCCTCATAGAACCCTGCAAAAGCTTCAAACACAAGCAGTGAGCACGAAGGCTCAGCAAGTCTGACCCGTCTCACCTAAACATGGAACTTCTACATGAGGGTAATGGGTTACATGGGGTAAAAATCATTTGCAAGGACTCGCCTAATTAGTAGAACCTTACTTTCAAGTTTTAACAGCAGGTTGTGGAGAACCTTACGCTAGGGCACATGAGAGAGCCGCAATCAAACAAGAAACGCATTTCTCTCATGTACTTTGCCCAAGGTTGAAAAGAACTTTAGTTAGCTCTAAGCTACAGCATATCATTAACAATCAATGTCCAGCTTTCAATCAGCAACATTTTAACATGTGACTAGCCTGTTCTTTCTACGTCACAGTACAGTGAACAAGTGGTACTCACTGACCGCGAGGGACGGCGATTATAATCGATTTACACCTGCAGGGTTACCCGAACAACCCGTCACGTACGCCCGTACTCGATGTTGCCTACAACAACCATCACGGACGCCGTACGCGACTACCTTTCACCCGTTAGCCAAATATTGAACCGGTCCCATCGTCCCAAGCAAGAGGTCTCTGCACGCGCATCTTCGTGCCGCCAGCCGATTTACACCTCGAGCTCTCATCCTACCCTCTGAACGACGGGCAATGCCTCAATAACCAGCTACCTGAGTTACATCAGTTTCCCGGTTCCCATATAGCCGGTAGGTCTTCGGTACTGTTCTAGCTTGTTCAACAGGCCCGCACACGGCTCGGTCCTCAATCGACACAAGCGGAGCTATAGCACACAGGCCCCAAAGTCCTGTTGCCCTTACTCTCCGCTCGGTCTCATCTTTCTTGCCATGTATATCATGTGCTATCTCTACCCGAGCAATGTGCCTCTAGCCTATTCTCGCGAGTAGTTCCAACTACTCGACTTGTACCGAATCCTACTCTATCCTAGCAATGCAGTGGCTAACGAGGTTTTCAATCCTAAACCCAACCCATGGTTTTCTTGGCTATGCAGTTGGGTTTCCAATCAAGACTCTAATGCAAAGAACAATATTCAAAGATGTGCTCAAAACAATAAACATTTGTAAAAAGGTTAATGCAAACCGGAGCTTGCCTTGCTGCTCTTGGTCGTAGGCTAGCTGTTCCTCCGGAGTAACGAAGTCTAGGACTTCGGGTTCCTCCTCGACCTTAGCGACTACATGATATAAGAAACATATGTATCAATTTAAATGCATTTGTATTAACTTTGAAGTTGTGAAGTCTATAACCCTTGCTAGACAGACCTAATGACTGTGAAACTTTTACTATGGCTTGGTTACAACCTAAACAGAGACTTGGTCAAGTTTTAGTTGCAGCAAAGCTCATTTGAGCCCTCCACAATTAATTATGTCCTTGACCTTAATTGGAACTCTTAGGGTGTTCTAGGAATTTTCATGAAACAAACTATGACTTTCTGAAAACTAGATTTTCAGAGGGTTCTAATGGATTTGGTCTCACTGAATTTGGAAGTCCCTAACTAAAGATATGAGCTAAACAATTTCAGAGAAAATTCTGAAAATGTTTCTGAACATTTTCTATTTTCTCTGGAACAGTTTCACTAATCGCACCATTAGGTGGATCAGATGAGCTCAAATGGATCTGAAATTTTATGGTAGTTCAGGGATATTTGTTTGAACATCCCAGCAAAATTTCAGGATTTTCCCCCAAAGGATTTTCCAGTTAAAATTCCTAACAGTTTAAACTTTGAGGAATTAATTCTGGAGAAATAAGGAATTTCATGAAGTGAAACTTGATTTTCTGGAAAGTACTCAGAGAGCTGAATCTAGCAAAATTTGGTTCACTCAATTTGGAGCTTTCTAGCCAAAGTTATGAGGATTTGAAGTTTGAAGGAAATCTGAAAATCAGGGAAAAGTTTAAACTCGCGCGTGGGCCCAGGGGACATGCGTCGCACGCCTAGGCGATGGCACATCGTGGCCCACAAGGATTTTGCGCGCCAGAACACCCGATCCCGGCCGCAGCCGGATCCCGATTCAAAATATCTCCTGCTGACAGCTGGGGTCCACCCCCTTCTTCAACCTCGCGACACCCGCGCCCCGCCGCCGAGGGATCTCGCCGGAGAGCTCGCCGCCGGCTGCTGTACAGCTCCAAACTTCTCGATTCTGGCCGCCCCTGCCTACTTTTACTCGGGGAACAGGATCAGAGGGTCAGCTGCTCATGACAACGGCCGGAGCATGGTCGGCGACGAGCCGCCACCTCGGAATGACTTCGGCCATGTCGGCTGACTTCTCTAGCACCTCAGCTACTTGGGAAATCGGTCGGGGAGCATCAGTGGACCTCAGAGAAGGTCGACATGAGCTCGAGGCAGCTTGGGGAAGGCCCGAAATAGGTCTTCACCGTGCGCCCGATGCCGCCCGTTCGTTCCGCCATTAGTAGACCTCAAATTACGCCGGACACAGAGGTTCTCCGGCCCAGAGTTGTGAAGGCAACTTGTGCGTTACCGTGTCTAGCTCGTGTGAGAGCGGCCTGAGGCCCTCTATCCTTTCTAGAGCACGAATTAAACAGAATCGTACCCGAAGGTCGTTCTGCACACAGAAAGGGGAAAAGTGGAAATTCGCCGCCGGTGAGCAACCACTCGAGCTGTGGCTCGGGGATGAGAAGCACCGGTCACCCGCGCGTCCAAGGGTGCCTTGGCTCGGGCGTGACAACGCCCTGGTTGGGCTGTCCACGAGAGCCCGAGGTGCGGCGGGTCAAAGTCCCGAATTTGATCTTTCGGCACAGCCGATATCAATCGGTTTCAACCGAATTCTAGCAACGGGAAGGACGGAGGAAGGTCTCTAGTACCTTGCTGGGGCTCTGGAGTGGAAGGGGGGAGCTGCGATCGGCGTTCTCCGATCAAGTCCGAGCTGCAGAAGTTTTCGGCCGGCGCTGAGTTCTTGCGGGGAAGAACGGCGGTACCTCGGCCGAGGAGGGGGCAGGCGCCTTAAGAAGGCTCTGCACCGCCTCATGCCCGCGCGTGGGCAAGCAGCTGGTGGCGCGGCGGCTGGCCTCAGTGGCGATCACCGCTGCGGCTCGGCGACCCGAGTGAAAAAGTCTCAGTCGGTTTGATCTGAGCAGTGGCTGACATGTGGGTCCCACCTCCAGTTTTAACCTCTGAAATTTACTCCTAATCACTGTTGTAAACAATGAACCCCATACTACCCTTGGCAATTCAAATTATTCACCCATGAGCCATTTGAATTGATCAAAGTTCAAATGAGGTTTGGTTTGAATGAATTTCAGCACAAGTTCAGTTTGAAATTCAAATAAAGTTTGAATTTCTCCCACTTAGCTCATGTCAAGATCAACTCCAAATGGAGTGAAAATTGGTGTGTGAGCTCACAAAAATGTGCTGAGTAAGAATATGCCTTCCACTTTTAAATTCATGGGATAAAAACAGTTTGAATTTGAATAAGGTTTCAAACTGCCCTCTTCCTAACTATACCCAAACTGACCTCAAAAAGGTTTTGAATTTGGGTGAAACTTGGCATGGACATCCTTAGTAAAGTGTAGGAGTTTTCATATGTCCAGCCCATCTATATCACATGTGGGAAATACCAATGTGTAAGTTTGTTCTCTAATGAGCATGTTGATAATTGTTACTTGCTCTTCATTTGTGTTCATCATTCTTCCTCAAATGAGGTGTGTGGTGTGGTGATGAACACTGCAAATGTGTGTCAAAAACTGAGGCCCTTACACACAGGTTCGGAGTTTTCTTGGCCTTGCAGGTTTCTACCGGCGTTTCGTGCGGGATTTCAGCACCATTGCGGCACCTCTCCACGAGTTGACAAAGCATGGAGTGCCGTTTCGATGGGGACTAGCACAACAACAAGCTTTTGATGTTCTCAAGTCGAAGCTCACACAAGCACCATTGCTGCAACTTCCTGATTTTGAGAAGACCTTCGAGCTTGAATGTGATGCGAGTGGCATTGGCATTGGAGGAGTGCTAATTCAAGGAGGTAAACCTGTTGCCTTCTTTAGTGAAAATTTGCATTGGCCTTCGCTGAATTATTCTACATATGACAAAGAACTTTATGCTTTAGTGTGTGTCTTGCAAACTTGGCAACATTACCATGTGTGTTTGAAGTATCTTAAAGGACAAGCTAATCTGAACAAACGTCATGCTAAATGGATTGAGTTCATAGAATCATTTCCTTACATCATTAAACATAAGAAAGGGAAAGACAATGTGATTGCCGATGCTTTATCTAGACGTTATACCATACTATCCCAACTTTCTCATAAAATCTTTGGTTTGGAAACCATAAAGAGGTTATATGCTACTGATTTGGACTTCAAAGATGCCTTTGAAAATTGTAGAGAGGGAAGAACGTGGCAAAAATTCCTGCTGCGTGAAGGCCTTCTCTACCGTGCTAACAAGATGTGTGTTCCAGCTAGCTTCGTTCGTCTTTTGTTGTTGCAGGAAGCGCATGGAGGTGGTTTGATGGGACATTTTGGTGTTAAAAAGACAGAGGATGTGCTGGCCGCTCACTTCTTTTGGCCACGAATGAGGCGTGATGTGGAGCGCTACGTTTCACGTTGCACGACATGCAACAAAGCTAAGTCTCGACTTAACCCACATGGTCTTTATATGCCTCTTCCGGTTCCTAGTGCACCTTGGGAGGATATTTCTATTGACTTTGTTTTAGGATTGCCTAGAACAAAGAGGGGGAGGGATAGTGTCTTTGTGGTTGTTGATCGTTTCTCTAAAATGGCTCATTTTATATCCTGCCACAAGACCGATAATGCTTCACATGTTGCTGATTTGTTCTTTAATGAGGTTGTGCGTTTGCATGGTGTTCCTAATACTATTGTTTCTGATAGGGATGCTAAGTTTTTGAGTAACTTTTGGAGAACTTTATGGTATAAATTGGGAACAAAGTTGTTGTTTTCTACTACTTGTCATCCACAAACTGATGGGCAAACGGAGGTAGTTAATCGTACCTTATCTACTATGTTGCGGGCTGTTTTGAAAGACAATTTGAGGTTGTGGGAGGAGTGTTTGCCACATATTGAGTTTGCTTATAACAGGTCTATTCACTCCACAACCAAGTTAAGTCCGTTTATGGTAGCCTATGGTTTCAATCCTCGTGCTCCAATTGATTTGCTACCTTTACCACATACTGAAATTGTGAACTTAGATGCTACACAACGTCGAATTTATTCTTAAGTTGCATGAAACTACTAAGTTACAAATTGAAAAAATGATAGAAGTATCGCATTGCTGCTAGTAAAGGTAGGAAGGAGGTAAAATTGGAACCCGGTGATTTGGTGTGGGTTCATTTGAGAAAAGATAGGTTTCCGGATTTGAGAAAGTCCAAACTCATGCCATGTGCTGCTGGACCTTTTAAGGTTCTTGAGAAGATAAATGACAATGCATATAAACTTGAGTTGCCTCCCGAGTTTGGGGTTAGTCCCACATTTAACATTTCAGATTTGAAGCCATACTTGGGAGAAGAAGATGAGCTTGAGTCGAGGACGACTCCAATGCAAGAGGAGGAGGATGATGTGGACATCACTCCTGCATATATACACAACACTCACATGGTAGACATGCAAGGTCCAATTACTAGAGCTCGAGCACGACAATTGAATTTAGAGGTGAGCTTGTTCCTGAACAATTCTTTATATGTGAATTTTGAGAGTATATTGCTACCTAATGAATTAATTATGATTAGGAACCATGGAGAGTACATGGAGATACATGGAGAGGGGTTTGGAGGCGTGGAGGACCAGAAAATACGCCAACAAGGAGTTAGAGACCGAGCCCATCTCAAACTCGAGTCCAACTCGGGCCCAGGAGCAGTCCACCTTAAAATGGATGCACAGGAGGCATACGGACTCCGTTTTTGACGTTCTACATATGCACAGAAAGCCGAGAGGATAAACTTTCCAATAGAACTGGCCCGACGTCAAAATTCCCTCAGAGTCGACGGGAAACTTCGAAACAATATAAAGTTTAGAGTCTGTCAGGGTGTTGCATCACCTAGTTGGGCCATTGGGCCTTGTATCGAGTTCAAGTCCATTATGTACGTGTCTTAGGGTTAGGTCACAACCCCAGCACCCCCCTGGTCGTCCTCCACCTCCTTTATACCCCCTAGCCGCCGTCACAAACAAGTGGGTTTTGCTTAGTTACAATCTGTCATTGAACAGTGTCGCCGATCATCGGTTGTGAGACCCCAAATTCGTGATCAATTCAGTTTTGATTGCAACTTCTCTGTTCTTGCTTGTGTTCTTGATTGCGCTTGCAGGGATAAGCCTTCGTGGCGAGGTCATTCGTGTGACACGGGTGATAACCAACAGAGCAGTGGTGTAGTGATTGCGGGGAGTTGTTCGTTCGGAGCCTCGGATCATCAACGTCGAGATCTCCACCCAATCAAGTTTACCCTACCTCTCGGAAGATCGGGACTCATCCTCCTATCAGTTCCCGTGATCAACGACGACCGCCGCGACTTAGTTCAAAAACGGCGATCGTTCTCACGTGGGCAGCGCACCACAGCCACTTTCACGGCCAAGCAAGGGCAGCAAAAGGAGCGCACGGACTCCACGCTGCTTCCACCTGAAGCTCAAGCCACGTCGTGAGCTCTCGCCGGCGAATTCCAAGATTTTGCTCCGGCGGCCTCAACCCGAGCTTCCGGTACAGTTCCTTAAAATTCTCCTTCTCTACTCCTCCTTAAGTCATCAAACTTTGCACATGTATGCTGGATTAGCCGGCGATCAATTCTCCTTTAGCATCCATCGCATGAAAACGCCTCGGAGCGGCGGAATTCAAGCTCTACTAAGGGGGTTCGCCGTGGACCCATTCGGTCACATGGTGCAACCGTATTTGCGGTCACTCCCGAGCTACTCTGAGCTGGTGCCGATCTTCCTAGAGCTACGCTGGTGGTGTAGAGCCCATCGGTGCAAGTATTGGCGGGCTGGAGACCTCGGGCGACGGCGCCGAACCACCACAGTAGCCGCCGCGCGTCGCCGAGCTGGTTCCGGCCACCGGCAGCCCAAGCAGAGCCCACCAGCGTGTTCCTCGGTGCCCTAAACCCTCTGGCGGTGAGTCTCTGGCTGGGCGGCGGCCGAAAACGCCAGTCCGGCGAGCAGCCGTCTGCTCCGGCGAGGGGGGAGCACGCGGGCGCGAGGAAGAGGGCGGGAGGAAGAAGAAGACGCGGGGCCTGGCTGTCAGCGGCTCATAATTTAAATCGGGATCGGGCTGCGGCTAGGATCCAGTGTTCTGGCGCGCAAAAGACTCCGTAGACCCCCGGTGTGCCGACGCCTCAGCACACAACACGTGTCCCCGTGGCCCACCAGCAGATTTAAACTTTTCCCTGATTTTCAGTTTTAGTTCAAACTTCGAATCCTCATAACATTGGCTAGGAAGCTCCAAATCAAGTGAACCAAATTTTGTTGGATTCAGCTCTCTGAGCACTTTCCAGCAAATCAAGTCTCACTTCATGAAAATCCTTAATTCTCCAGAATTAATTCCTCAAATTTAAACTGTTTGGAATTTTAACTGGAGAATCCCTTGGAGGAAAATTCCGAAATTTTGCTGGGATGTTCACCAAAATATCCCTGAACTACCATAAAAATGTCAGATCCATTTGAGCTCAGTTGATCCACCTAATGGTGTGATTAATGTAACTGTTCCAGAGAAAATAGAAAATGTTCAGAAACATTTTCAGAATTTCTCTGAAAGTGTTTAGCTCATATCTTTAGCTAGGACCCTTCAAATTAAGTGATACCAACTCCATTATAACCCTATGAAAATCTAGTTTTCAGAAAGTCATGGCTTGTTCCATGAAAATCCCTAGAGCACCCTAAGAGTTCCAATTAAGGTCAAGGACATAATTAATTGTGGAGGGCTCAAATGAGATTTGCTGCATCTAAAACTTGACCTAATCTCTGTTTAGGTTGTAACCAAGCCACAGTAATAGTTTCACAGTCTTTGGGTCTGTCTAGTGAGACTTAGAAGGTTCACAAGTTTAAAACTCAATTCAAATGCATTTAATTAATACATGTACTTCTTATATCATGTAGTCGCTAAGGTCGAGGAGGAACCCGAAGTCCTAGACTTCGTTACTCCGGAGGAGCAGCTAGCCTACGACCAAGAGCAGCAAGGCAAGCTCCGGTTTGCATTAACCTTTTTACAAATTTTTATTGTTTTGAGCACTTACTTGAGTATCATTATTCCTTGCATTAGAGTCTTGTTTAGAAACCCAATTGCATAGCCAAGAAAACGGGAGCAGCCCTGGCTGAGTATTTTATGTACCGCGAACGGCATACTTAATAATTTATGATGATCTCTCCAAACAGGCGTTAGCTACTGCGATGCTAAGATAGTGTAGGATTCGGTACAAGTCGAGTAGTCGGAACTACTCGCGAGCATAGGCTAGAGGCACTCGACTCGGGTAGAGATAGCACATGAAATACATGGCAAGAAAAATGAGACCGAGTGGAGAGTAAGGGCAGCAGGACTTTGGGGCCTGTGTGCTATAGCTCCGCTTGTGTCGATTGAGGACCGAGCCGTGTGCGGGCCTGTTGAACAAGATAGAACAGTACCGAAGACCTACCGGCTATATGGGAACCGTGAAACCGATGTAACTCGGGTAGCTGGGTGTTGAGGCATAGCTGGTCGTTCATAGGGTAGGTTGAGAGATCGAGGTGTAAATCGGCTGGTGGCATTGAGATGCGCGTGCAGAGACCTCTTGCTCGGGACGATTGGACCGGTTCAACATTTGGCTAACGGGTGAAAGGTGGTTGCGTACGACGTCCGTGATGGTTGTAGTAGGCAACATCGAGTACGGGCGTACGTGACAGGTTATTCGGGTAATCCTGTAGGTGTAAATAGATTATAATCGCCGTCCCTCGCGGTCAGTGAGTACCACTTGTTCACTGTACCGTGACGTAGAAAGAACAGGCTAGTTACATGTTAAAGTGTTGCTGATTGAAAGATGGACTTGATTGTTAATGATTTGCTGTAGTCTAGAGCTAACTAAAGTTCTTTTCAACTTTGGGCAAAGTACATGAGAGAAATGCGCTTCTTGTTTGATTGCGGCTCTCTCATGTGCCTTAGCGTAAGGTTCTCCACAACCTGCTGCTAAAACTTGAAAGTAAGGTTCCAATAATTAGGCGAGTCCTTTGCAAATTGTTTTATCTCATGTACCCATCACCCCTCATGTAGAAGTTCCATGTTTAGGAGAGACGGGTCAGTCTTGCTGAGCCTTCGTGCTCACTGCTTGTGTTTGAAGCTTTTGCAGGGTTCTATGAGGAAGGGACTCCTGAGGAGGAGACGGAACCCCAGGAGGGGAACCCCGTCGAGTGGGAGTCGTGCACGCCGCCGTGTTAGTGTGTGTGTGTGCTACCAAGGACACGTTCACGGGCTGAAGATGAACTTGATGCGTAGTCTACGCCCATGAGTGTAGACTGAACATATTTTGTTGTAAAAATGTTCATAAACCCGTTTATGTAATAAAATTTTGCTTCCGCTTTGTACCTTTGATGTGTGTTATTCGGTGCTGTGCAACGCAGCACCCCTCAGCGTGATCCTGGCTCGACAAGACCGTGGGGTTGTGTCAGCGTTGGTATCAGAGCTCGCTTGATAGTTAACACACTAAAAAGGTCATTTTTTTCAAAAATCCAGTGAGGAACGAGTTAGTAGCCCATATAAGGATGTTATTAGTGTATAGAAAGTGGAAAACTAACATATTTGCTTATGTCGGAAAATCGTGCATCTGGGGACGCCTTATATCTTGGGGGGTGCACGTAAGCGCTGTCTACCAGTGCGCACAAGCTGAAGGGTGGAGCCCCACGGGTGGCAGGTAACCCGACTCGCTTTAATATCCTCTACGACTCTTCATGTCGTTTGGGGTATTCGAGCAACGTCTGTCCCTGGCGTGTGTGGTGCAATTTGGGAGACCCCTTCATGTGGTCAGTAACGTGAACACGTAGCTCAAGGTGTGTTTGGCTTGAGAACATCCGGGCCAGTGATGACGGCCGGGTGTACGAACTGTATGGATACCGGACTCGGTGTGCAGTCGAGTCTGACGATTGTGTGAATTATCTGCATATTCTAACCACGAAACGGTAGACGTGTAGTATCCGTGTGCGAGAGACGTTTAGTGGCACTGGACTAACGAAGCCGGCTAAGTCCGGTATAGGTTTTTCTTTGTGAGGACGTAGTACCGACATGATCTGGTGACACATCGACGTCACACTCCACTAAACGAACAACTTCATTGTAAAACTTGAAAGTTTTAATCCAGAGCACTAAAACTTTGATGTAACTCCTTCCCTTAATCAGGATATTCAAAGTTAACAAGTTTTCAACTTATAGGTTGCTAAGGACAGAGCACCCAGTTTTCAGCTGAATCAAGGCTAAAGTTAATCAGGGGTTAGAGGTTGAGTTCCTTCGAGGTTGGGGTCATATGATATCTTTATGGAAAGCTTTGGAAGAGCTTTATGACTTTTCTGTTGAGGTCCAGAGGTGTTTCACCCTTTAACCAATCGAAAAATGCAGTAGAGTTAAAACTCTCCAGAAAACAGGGCAGAGCAAAAACTCTATGTAAACTCTCTGTAATTTGAGTATAACTTCCTGCATAAAAATCCAAAAATAGAAAATGAGGTAGTTCTGGAAAGCTTGTGAGATGGGTTACAACTTTGTAACAGAAAATTTTATCATATTGGGAGCAGAATTAACTGGAATTCTTGGATCAAAGCAGTACCTAAAGCAGGGAGGTACTGTCCAATTTTCTCCAGAAATTCTGTTAACTTTGGCGTCTCATAACTTTTGAACCAGGACAGATATTAGGCCAACCAAATACTATCTGGAAAGCTATTGAAGTTAGCTTTAACTTTGATGTTGATCTCCAGAATTGGTTCTGCATTTAGCATGGCCTAAATCAGGTTGTGATGGAAACTGGTCAGGGCTGTCATGTTGGACAGCAGATCAAGTAGTCAAATTTGTTTAAATTAGAACTATATTTCCAAGTTTTATGGGTTCAATGACATGTTTTGTGTTATAACTCAATGGTTTACTGTTCAAATAAATATTTGACAATTCTCAAATATATTTTTACATATGACAGCGGATAAATAGCTCGAGAACGGGTGGGTGGAATCTCACTGTTCTCACCACAGCGGCTATCCAGAAGCATTGAGGCAGATGCTTCAATATTTCGGGTACAACCAGATGCCACAGTACTTCGCCAAGGAAGAAGGCGAGGAGGGGAACAAGACGTGGACAACCCATGTCGAAGTCCCTGCAGGACCTACGCCACCCGGTTGGGCGCCGTTCACCATCACGGTGAGAGGTAGACAACAAGAGGGAAGGTGGCAAGTGGCAGCCCGTGACACTATGTCACGTTTCTGCCAACTACACGTGAAGGCTATGGAGGGCACTCCATACACGCTTGTTCCGGTGGAGGGACGGGCTCATCATGTGTGGGAAGGGAGGTACCGGTAGACAATAGACCCGGGTTGGCCAAGGTACAACCCCGTGGAGGCAACCCTCAGCCTCCAGATGAGGGTGGGAAACACCGTGATGGACAGCCAAGCTGTTCATACGGAGCATCTTGCCACAAGGCTCAAGGAGAGTACAAGCCGTGGAGACATTTCGAGAGTGCTCAGAGCGCACTCCACAATGTGCTCCTTCCGACGATCAAGCGACTGAACGAACAGCATAATCAGTTGCATCGTCTGAAGAAGGCGAAGAAGAAAAGCCGTGTCGACAGCGCGGCGTTACAAGAGCTGGTGCAGACTCTAACCCAGCAGAATGAGGACCTTACTCAAGATCGGGATGACTCTATTGAGGAAGGGCAAGGCTGGGAAGAAGACTACAACCAAGCCATGGATGAGGTGCATGCATTGCAGGACCTCGTACCTCCGGTATTGGGCATACCGGTGGTCTTGGGTCTTCCGGCTATGGGAGAGCCCGAGATGGGGAAGAGGTTGTAGATCCAGAACCACCAGCAGAGGTACCGGAGGAGGACGACCCACAGGAGGTCGAGTTCTACTCCGAGTAGGAGGTTACCGTTGCCAAGTAGGGAAACCAGAGTAGTATGACCCAAACTTTTGTAACCAGTGACATGTCGTGTAGGCAGTAGCGTATGTATAGATAGTGACGACATGAGAACGACTTCTCGGAAACCCGAGAATAATGTATCTTGTATAAAGTTTATGCTTTATCAATATATGTGAATATTGTGCAAATTAGTCATGCGTCACTTTAATACCTACTGTTGCATATGGAATTTTAAGTATGACATGTACTGATCGCTGCTGTTTGAATTTCAGAATGACTCGTACTTGTGCCAACCCAGACGTTGGGGGTTCTAGTAAAGGGGGAGAAACCTCCCAACCGCCTCCCGAGGACTCCTCGGGACAGCAGCAACAACAACAGCAACAGCAAACACCGCCACCGCCAACGGTTACATTGGCCGACATCGTGGCGGCAATGGCGGGTTCTCATCAGCAGCACACGGAGTTGCTGCAAACTCTCATCGCCAATACGTCTCGCCCAGAGATACATCAAGACCGTGAGGAGCGTCAACAGAGATCCTACTCCGACTTCCTAGTGACTCATCCCCCGGTATTCTCAAGGGCGGATGAACCCCTCGATGCGGACAACTGGCTCCGCACAATAGAGATGAAGTTCGGGCTGCTCATACTAAGTGAGCAGCGCAAGACTCAGTTCGCGGTCCAACAGCTCCAGCGTTCCGCGAGCGCGTGGTGGGCAAACTTCTGTGCTTCACAGCCCACCGACCAAGTTATGACCTGGGCGGAGTTCCGGACGGCCTTCCGGGCCTATCACATACCGCCAGGTCTGATGAAGAGGAAGACGCAGGAGTTTCTACACCTGCAGCAAGGGAGCCGGAACGCGCTGAAATACTCCAGGGCATTCAACGATCTCGCGCTCTATGCGTCGTATCACGCCAATACTGACGAGAAGCGGCGGGACCACTTCTACCAGGGGCTTAACCCGCTCCTGAAGGACAAGCTGGCGATGTTCAATCGCGGCAGCCTCAATGACATAATTGATGCTGCGATTGTTCAGGAGGCGGTCCTTCTCAGAAATTTCGGATGGTGAATCGCCCACCATCAGGTCCATGCTGGCAGCCACCACAGAGGTCGATTCCATTCCGCAGTCGACCGTATTCTTCACCGGCATTCAGGCCGGCACTGCCAGTACCACCTCCGCAACAACAACAGCAGCAGCGGACGATGCCGCGTGCGTATGCACCTCAGCATCGCATGCCGGGCTTTCGTCCTCCGAGCACCGGACAAGCAGCGGTCACATGGTACAAATGTGGTCGCCCAGGACACTTCGCCAGCAGTTGTCCGGAGAGACAAGGCGGCGGAGTTGCACCGCAACTTCCGGGGAGGAATCAGCCCCGGAACCCCACTAAGGCACGGCGGGCAAACCCGAGGCCCGGCACTGTCCACCAACTTGCCATAGAGGATGTGCCGGAGGGTGAGCCAATCCTTGCGGGTATGTTCCAACTCCACCAGCATCCCGCCATAGTATTGTTTGATTCCGGCGCCACGCATAGCTTCATTAGCCAAGCTTTCATTGCTAAATATAGCTTGCAAATACTACCCACCGATAGTCCTTATGTGATCTGTTCACCGGGTGGTAAAATTTCAGCAAGCATGATGGTCCCAAAAGCGCCATTGTGCTTAGAGGGTAGAGTATACCCTACGTCTCTCATAATTTTGGAGGGACAAAAGGTCGATGTCATCTTAGGGATGTCGTGGTTAACCCGCCACGGCGCTGTTTTAGACACCGTCCTCCGAATCGTGCATTTGAATTCAGAAGTGCACGAATCTCATTCTTTATTTCTGGACAGTGCAGAAATAAAACTTCCAAGCGTCTATCAGTCCATAACCATCAGATTGGAAGATATTCCAGTGGTCCAAGAGTTCCCTGACGTGTTCCCGGATGATTTACTGGGGATGCCGCCCGATAGAGAGGTGGAGTTCAAGATTGAACTTGCACCGGGAACCATGCCAATATCCCGAAGGCCGTACAAGATGGCGCCCAAGGAGTTGGCTGAACTGAAGACTCAGCTCACGGACCTGCTGGAGAAGGGTTTTATTAGGCCGAGCTCCTCGCCATGGGGCTGTTTGGCATTATTCGTGAAGAAGAAAGACGAGATGCTGCGGCTTTGCGTGGACTATCGTCCATTAAATGCTGTAACCATCAAGAACAAGTACCCGTTGCCACAAATTGACATGTTGTTTGATCAGTTGGTCGAAGCAAGGATCTTTTCCAAGATGGACTTAAGATCCGGGTACCATCAGATTAAGATACGGTCTGAGGATATTCCGAAGACGGCTTTCTCGATGAGGTACGGGCTTTATGAGTACCTGGTCATGTCCTTCGGCCTCACCAATGCTCCAGCTCACTTCATGTACTTGATGAACTCGGTATTCATGCCGGAGCTGGACAAGTTTGTCGTGGTCTTTATCGATGACATACTGGTATATTCCAAGTCAGAGGAAGATCACAAGAAACATCTGTATATAGTCTTGCAACGGCTGCGGGATCACAGGCTCTACGGGAAATTCAGCAAGTGCGAATTCTCGATATCGCAAGTGCCTTTTCTCGGGCATATCATCTCAGCGGAGGGTATCGCTGTAGACCCGAGTAAGATCACTCAAGTGCTGGATTGGAAGTCCCCGAGTACTGTTCACGAGGTACGGAGTTTCCTCGGACTCGCGGGATATTATCGGAGGTTCATTCCGAACTTCTTGAAGATTGCCAAGCCGATGAAGGAGCCGCTGAAGAAGGCTACCAAATATGTTTGGAGTCCAGCGTGTGAAGCAGCATTCAAGGATTTAGTTAAGCACCTGACATCAGCACCAGTTTTGGCGCAGCCAGACACAACAAAACCATTCGATGTGTACTGCGATGCATCCGGCATTGGGCTCGGATGTGTGCTGATGCAAGACCGAAGGGTGGTCGCGTATGGATCATGACAGCTTAGAAACCACGAGCAGAATTATCCAACTCATGACTTGGAGCTCGCTGCCGTGGTACTTGCACTAAAAATGTGGAGGCACTACCTACTTGGTAACCTCGTACATTTATATACCGACCACAAGAGCCTCAAGTACATATTCACTCAGAAGGAGCTGAACATGAGGCAGCGAAGATGGTTAGAACTGATAAAGGATTACGAAATAGAGATCCATTATCACCCCGGCAAGGCAAACATAGTGGCGGATGCGCTGAGTCGCAAGTCACACGTCAACAATTTGACCATCACACCGTTGGAAGAGAGTGAACCACAACTGCATGTGATTCCACACGGAGCTCTCTACAACCTAGCTTTGATCCCCACCATCCGTGAAGAGATAGCGGCAGCTCAGAAACATGACAATGGCATGTCGCATTTGCGGAGATGTGTAGACAGTAGGGAGCTGAAATGTTTCCGGAAGGACGGAGACGGCGTCCTATGGTTCAAGGACCGGATCATCGTACCCCGTAACCCGGAGTTACGGAAGAAAATTTTTGATGAGGCTCACTTATCAAAATTTTCTATTCACCCCGGCAGCAATAAAATGTATCAAGAACTCAGAAGCAAGTTTTGGTGGAGACGGATGAAGTGGGAGATCGCAAAGTACGTGTCAGAGTGTGATACTTGTCGAAGGGTGAAGGCAAATCATATGCAGAAACCGGGACTGCTACAACCACTGGGCATTCCTGCCTGGAAGTGGGAGGATGTGAGCATGGACTTCATCGTCGGTTTACCCACCACTTTTCAGAAACATGATTCTGTGTGGATAATCGTCGACCGGCTCACCAAAGTTGCTCATTTCATCCCGGTCAACACCAACTACAATGCCAAGAAGTACGCTGAACTGTACATCTCACGGATCCTATGCTTGTACGGCGTACCCCGTACCATCATATCGGATCGGGGCACTTTATTTGTGTCCCGTTTTTTGGGAGCAGCTACGCGCTGCCTTGGGGACGAAACTGATCCGTAGTTCAGCATACCACCCGCAAACGGATGGGCAAACCGAGTGGGTAAATCAGATCCTAGAAGACATGCTACGAGCTTGCGCTATCAACCACGGCAAGAATTTGGCTGATCACTTGCCGTTAGCCGAGTTCTCGTACAACAATGGGTACCAAGCCAGCATCAAGATGGCGCCTTATGAGGCGCTATACGGGAGGAAATGCCACACACCACTGGATTGGTGTGAGTCTGGCGAAAGGGTTACCTTCGGGATTGACCTTGTCAACAACGCGGGAGAAAAGGTTCGACTGATTCAAGCGAACCTAAAAGCGGCTCAATCCCGTCAGAAACAGTATGCGGACCGGAGAAGACGCCCATTGCAGTTCGAAGTCGGGGATCACGTATACCTACGTGTGTCTCCAATGAAGGGCGTAAACAGATTTGGGGTGAGAGGAAGTTGGCACCCCGACTCATCGGTCCATTTCAGATTACCGAAAGATGTGAATCAGTAGCATACCGGCTGAAATTACCAGAAGCACTTTCCGGTGTGCATGATGTCTTTCACATCTCCCAGCTGAGGAAATTTCTTAAGCTATCAACTACCTTTCAGCTGGAGGACATTGAAGAACTGAAACCGGATCTCACCTATCGGGAGGAACCGGTTCAGATCATTGACGAGAACGCCCGAACCACACGCAACCGTACGTTGTGGTTCTACAAAGTCCTATGGAGTAATCACTCCGTGGACGAAGCGACATGGGAGAGCGAAGGATTTCTTCGCGCTAACTACCCTGACTTTTTCACGTCGCACATCCGATAATTTTCCACCATCCTCTCTCTCATTTTCACCTTATAATCTCGGGACTAGATTCTTTTAAGGGGGGAGGAATGTAAGGGCCTCAGTTTTTGACACGTGTTTGAAGTGTTCATCACCACACACACACCTCATTTGTAGCAAGTTGATGAACACATTTGAAGAGCAAGTAACCATTATCAACATGCTCATTAGAGAATAAACTCACAAAATGCAAAAGTGGTATTTTCCACATGCATCATCTAGGGGCTGGAGATATGAAAACTCCTACACCTTGCTAAGGATGTCCATGCAAAGTTTCACCCAAATTCAAAAACCTTTTTGAGGTCATTTTGGTTATAGCTAGAAAGAGGGTAGTTTGAACTCAAATTCAAACTGTTTCTATCCCATGAATTCAAAAGTGGGAGATATACACTTACTCAGTACATTTTTGTGAGCTGACACACCAATTTTCACTCCATTTGGAGTTGAGCTTGACATGAGCTAAGTGGAGCAAATTCAAACTTTATTTGAATTTCAAAACTGAACATGTGCTGAAATTTATTCAAACCAAACCCAAAGTTGAATTCTAACCAATTCAAATGGCTCAAGGGTAAATAATTCAAATCATCATGGGCTTTGTAGGAACTACTGTTTACAACAGTGAATTGGAGTTAAGTTCAGGGGTTAAAATTGAGAGTGGGACCCACATGTCATAGAGCTAAGAGGTGTGACTTGCACACAAAGTCACAGCCTCGGTGGGAAATTCCACCGAGCAGCTGCCGGGTGTGCCACCGAGAAGAAGCCGGCGCCACCAGCTGCTTCCTGCCTCGCGTGCTGGCGCCCAGGGCGGCCTTCTCGTGCCCCACACGACCCTCACCGCCTCAGCCGAGCGAAGACCGGTTACCTTCTTATCCTCGCGGGCGACATCGAGCAGCACCATTCTTTTTCCCCCGAGCTCTCGGTCGATCGGGAAAACAGGGAAAACAATCGCACCCTCGCCTCCCCGAGCTTCTAGGCAGCGCCCTGAGCTCAAGCACCACTCTCCCGACGCCTAGTCCACCAAGTTTCGGCCTCTGTTCCCGTGATCAACAACGACCGCCGTGACTTAGTTCAAGAAAGGCGATTGGTCTCACGTGGGCAGCGCACCACAGCCACTTTCAAGGCCGAGCAAGGGCAGCAAAAGGAGCGCACGGACTCCACACTGCTTCCACCAGAAGCTCAAGCCACGTTGTGAGCTCTCGCCGGCGAATTCCGAGATTTTGCTCTGGCGGCCTCAACCCGAGCTTCCGGTACAGTTCCTTAAAATTCTCCTTCTCTACTCCTCCTTAAGTCATCAAATTTTGCACGTGTATGCTGGATTAGCCGGCGATCAATTCTCCTTTAGCATCCATCGCATGAAAACGCCTCGGAGCGGCGGAATTCAAGCTCTACTAAGGGGGTTCGTCGCGGACCCATTGGGTCGCATGGTGCAACCGTATTTGCGGCCACTCCCGAGCTACTCTGCGCTGGTGCCGATCTTCCTAGAGCTGCGCTGGTGGTGTAGAGCCCATCGGTACAAGTATTGGCGGGCTGGAGACCTCGGGCGACGGCGCCGAACCACCAAGTAGCCGCCGCGCGTCACCGAGCTGGTTCCGGCCACCGGCAGCCCAAGCAGAGCCCACCAGCGTGTTCCTCGGTGCCCTAAACCCTCTGGCGGCGAGTCTCTGGCTGGGCGGCGGCCGAAAATGCCAGTCCTGCGAGCAGCCGTCTGCTCCGGTGAGGGGGGAGCGCGCGGGCGCGAGGAAGAGGGCGGGAGGAAGAAGAAGATGAGGGGCCCGGCTGTCAGCGGCTCATAATTTAAATCGGGATCGGGCTGCGGCTCGGATCCAGTGTGCTGGCACGCAAAAGACTCCGTAGTCCCCGGTGTGCCGACGCCTCAGCACACAACACGTGTCCCCGTGGCCCACCAGCAGATTTAAACTTTTCCCCGATTTTCAGTTTTAGTTCAAACTTCAAATACTCATAACTTTGGCTAGGAAGCTCCAAATAAAGTGAACCAAATTTTGTTGGATTCAGCTCTCTGAGCACTTTCCAGCAAATCAAGTTTCACTTCATGAAAATCCTTAATTCTCCAGAATTGATTCCTCAAAGTTTAAACTGTTTGGAATTTTAACTGGAGAATCCCTTAGAGGAAAAGTCTGAAATTTTGCTTGGATGTTCACCAAAATATCCCTGAACTACCATAAAAATTCAGATCCATTTGATCTCATTTGATCCACCTAATGTTGTGATTAATGAAACTGTTCCAGAGAAAATAGAAAATGTTCAGAAACATTTTCAGAATTTCTCTGAAATTGTTTGGCTCATATCTTTAGCTAGGACCCTTCAAATTAAGTGTGACCAACTCCATTAGAACCCTCTGAAAATCTAGTTTTCAGAAAGTCATGGCTTGTTCCATGAAAATCCCTAGAGCACCCTAAGAGTTCCAATTAAGGTCAAGGACATAATTAATTGTGGAGAGCTCAAATGAATTTTGCTGCAACTAAAACTTGACCAAGTCTCTGTTTAGGTTGTAACCAAGCCATAGTAAAAGTTTCACAGTCTTTGGGTCTGTCTAGTGAGACTTAGAAGGTTCACAAGTTTAAAACTCAATTCAAATGCATTTAATTAATACATGTACTTCTTATATCATGTAGTCGCTAAGGTTGAGGAGGAACCCGAAGTCCTAGACTTCGTTACTCCGGAGGAGCAGCTAGCCTACGACCAAGAGCAGCAAGGCAAGCTCCGTTTCGCATTAACTTTTTTACAAATTTTTATTGTTTTGAGCACTTACTTGAGTACCATTATTCCTTGCATTAGAGTCTTGTTTGGAAACCCAATTGCATAGCCAAGAAAACAATGGGTTGGGTTTAGGATTGCAAACCCCGTTAGCTACTGCGATGCTAAGATAGTGTAGGATTCGGTACAATTCGAGTAGTCGGATACTCGCGAGCATAGGCTAAAGGCACTCGACTCGGGTAGAGATATCACATGAAATACATGGCAAGAAAAATGAGACCGAGTGGAGAGTAGGGGCAGCAGGACTTTGGGGCCTGTGTGCTATAGCTACGCTTGTGTCGATTGAGGACCGAGCCGTGTGCGGGCCTGTTGAACAAGCTAGAACAGTACCGAAAACCTACCGGCTATATGGGAACCGGGAAACCGATGTAACTCGGGTAGCTGGGTGTTGAGGCATAGCTGGTCGTTCAGAGGGTAGGTTGAGAGCTCGAGGTGTAAATCGGCTGGCGGCATTGAGATGCGTGTGCAGAGACCTCTTGCTCGGGATGATTGGACTGGTTCAACATTTGGCTAATGGGTGAAAGGTGGTTGCGTACGACGTCCGTGATGGTTGTTGTAGGCAACATCGAGTACGGGCGTACGTGACGGGTTATTCGGGTAACCCTGTAGGTGTAAATCAATTATAATCGTCGTCCCTCGCGGTCAGTGAGTACCACTTGTTCACTGTGCCGTGACGTAGAAAGAACGGGCTAGTTACATGTTAAAATGTTGTTGATTGAAAGATGGACTTGATTGTTAATGATTTGCTGTAGTCTAGAGCTAACTAAAGTTCTTTTCAACTTTGGGCAAAGTACATGAGAGAAATGTGTTTCTTGTTTGATTGCGGCTCTCTCATGTGCCTTAGCATAAGGTTCTCCAAAACCTGCTGCTAAAACTTGAAAGTAAGGTTCCAATAATTAGGCGAGTCCTTTGCAAATTGTTTTATCTCATGTACCCATCAACCCTCATGTAGAAGTTCCATGTTTAGAAGAGACAGGTCAGTCTTGCTGAGCCTTCGTGCTCACTGCTTGTGTTTGAAGCTTTTGCAGGGTTCTATGAGGAAGGGACTCTCGAGGAGGAGACGGAACCCCAGGAGGGGAACCCCGTCGAGTGGGAGTCGTGCATGCCGCCATGTTAGTGTGCGTGTGTGCTAGCAAGGACATGTTCACGGGCTGAACGTGAACTTGATGCGTAGTCTACACCCGTGAGTGTAGACTGAACATATTTTGTTGTAAAAATGTTCATAAACCTGTTTATGTAATAAAATTTTTCTTCTGCATTGTACCTTGATGTGTGTTATTCGGTGCTGTGCAACGCAGCACCCCTCAGCGTGATCCTGGCTCGAAAGACCGTGGGGTCGTGTCAATCCCATGCCACAGAGTATCCCGTCTCCCCCTCCAGAGCGACTGACAAGCGGGCTCGGTGAGGCTTCTTCAACCTCGCGACTCACGCGCCCGCGCGCCGCCGAGCTCACCGGAGCTCTCTGGATTTCAGCCCCCCGGCCATCCCCGAGCTCTCCCTCGCCGCTAGAGGCTAAAACCATGCGATGAACACGATGGAACAACTTTCCCCGACAAGCGGTGGCTCCAACCCAGCCGTCGACGGTGCGGCGGCTCGGCTCACCTTCGGTGGCGTCGGCCAGCTAGCCTAGCCCGCTAAAAGCTCGATGAAATGGCGCTACAGCACCAGTGAACCATGAGGAAGCTCGACATAACCTCGAAACTGCTCGGAACCGGCGGCTAATGGTGTTTCAACGAGCACCCGAGACCTCCTCCATGTTTGAGCTCGGAAAACCTAGAATTTGTGCGGTCTACGTGCGTTTCCCAGCTAGGGTTGTGAAGGGCAAATGATCGCCAACTACTTTCGGTCCCGTGTGCAAGATTTAGCGACCTAAGAATGAGAATAGAGATCGAATTTGAGATTATCGTACCGGAAGGTCGGTTTGTGCCCGCTGGGGAAACTTTCTCGAATTCGCATTCGGTAGTCCATGTCTTGGCTTGAGCTTCGGAGTGAGCATCACAGGGTCCTAGTGCATCATAGGAGGCTCTTGCTTGGGCATGAAAGGCTTCCTGCAGCGCTGTCCATGTGAGACCTCTCCGTGGGTGCTCGTTCGGCCACCGTGCGCACATGGCGTTCCCGGGGTAGGGAGGCCAAACACCGGTCGGTGGCATGTTGAGGAGGGAGAGGGAGATGCCCTGGTGCCATTTTGCCACTCTGCCGAGGCTTGCACGCGATGAAACGCCGGCTACACGATTGATCGGTGGTGGCGACAGCGAGCGGCGCTGTGCTCAGGCGTGAGCACGAAACAAAGGCAGTGGGGTTTCAGTTTGCAAGCGAGAGGATCATGTCGGGCTAAGGAATCACCCAAGCAACTTGCCAGCATGATGAAAACTTCGGGAGAGTATCTGCTGCATGGAAAACTCGGTGGCGCCCTCTGCTGCCTCGGTTATTCGTGAGGAGATAGCGAAGAGCAAACAGCTCGGTGTAGCAAGGAAAAGATCACGCCGAGGGAACAGAGAACCACACGCACGGTGCCAGCGTGAGGGAAGTTCAACGAGGATGTGGCGGCAGCTCCCTCGGTGGCGTCCGTGTGCATCTCCTCGGTGGAGTAGGAAAACAGGGCCCAAGACTTAGGGTGCAAGTCAAATTAGCCCTATGACATGTGGGCCCCACTGTCCCCCTTATCCCATCAAATTTTCTCGCAAATATCTCCTCAATTTGGCAAATGCTGGAAATCAAATTGTGGGAATTAAAATCTGAATTATGTGTGGATAATTGGACAAGTTTCATCCAAATTTAAATTTGTATTTGAATTCATTGTACATTTAAGTCTATTTGGAAAAATGGATAGCAAATATCTTCAAAAATTCATGAGACTTTGCCTACCCTCTAATTTGGACCTAAGGAATTCAAATATGAAGCTTGATTTTTTGTTTGGCTTCTGCAAATGAGGTTTTGATCACAACAGTTTGTATTCCTATTGTTGCCCTCATTTGAAATTTGAGTTTGAACAATTTGAGTTTAAAAATCTGAATTTCATTCCCCCTTGCACATGAGAGATTACACATGGGTTTCAAAATAACCTTGTACCCCAACAATCAATTGATCCTAGGTTAGAGTGGTGGGACACTTATGTGTGTCATCACATGTGGAAAAGAATTTAAACAAGTCCAAATTTTCATAACTCAAAACCAAATGGTGTTCAAACTTCAGGCCCTTTGTATCCCAAATTTTGGGACCTTTACAATTTTGTATCTTTACAAATTCCCAAACTCATTCCTTTTAAAGTTCTTCAACTCTTCTTGCATAGCCATCACCCAATCCAGATCTTGTAGTGCCTTTTCCACCTTTAACGGCTCCAAAGAAGAGACAAACGAGTAATGTTCACAAAAATTAGCTACACGGGATCGAGTAGTTACCCCTCTAGTGATGTATCCAAGAATGTTGTGACGGACCGGGGTTCGTACATTCCAGGAATCGCGGAGGGTGGTGTCGTGTTATGCGACACCCGACAACACACATAGTAAAGAACACATACTACATAAACGTTTGCTGAAATTTTACAAATGTTATGCAAACTTGTTTAGATTAACAAATAGTTTACACAATAATCACTAAAGCGGAAGATAATAAATGATCTGGCCTTATGCCTAAGCTAAGCAAAATTCAACTGTTCAGCCCTATGGACAGCCCACACTAGCAGCATGCACAGGTCTTCACGGCGGCGTGCAGGGCTCTCATTCGGCCGTAGTCCCCAAAGGGGGTCTGCGGTGAACCCTTTATCGTACTCGTCATCAAAATATTCAACACCTGCAGCATCAACTTAAAATTGCAACCGTGAGCACGAAGGCTCAGAAAGACTTAACTGACTCACCTAAACATGAATCTCTACATGCAGGAATAAACCGACAAATAGGACAGTTCATTTGCAGCAAGGACACGCCTAACAGTTCATCCTTAATTACAGCTTTAGCAGCAGATTAAGAGTTCAAGAAGCTGAAATTTAATGAGCAATATTTGGTGGCAATCAGGTTGCAATACAATTAAGTCATAGCAGCAGTATATATCATGAAATTAGTTTCAACAATTTACTACATCACGACACAGTGAACAAGTGGTACTCATAACCGTGAGGGTCGGTGAATCGACTCGATATACACCTGCAGGGATACCTGAGTAGCACGTCACATATGCCCATCCTTGGAGCTGCAATGCCACGCTCAACCGATGTCATACGGGACAACCTTTCGCCCGACAGCCCAAACGTCGAACCTCTCGCACCGAAACGAGCAGGAGGTACCTACACGGAGCAACTCTATGCACGTTTGCGGATTTACACCTTGCTGCTCTCAACCCACACCTATAAAATCAGTGTGCTATGCCACAACGCCCAGATGTCAAAGTTACATCGGTTTATGGGGTCCCATATATCCCGTATGCCTTCCGTACATTCAAACTTGTTCAACAGGTCCGCACATGACACGGTCCTTGATCGACAAGGCAGGACTATGCACGCAAGATCACGGCTTGCTGCCTCCTACCTCTCTGCCTGATCTCAATTTTCAGAAGAAAATGATTCACACCGCTCGACCAAACCCGTGTGTAGCCCATCTCCTAATCTCGTGAGTAGATTCCAACTACCCGACTTGTACCGAATCTTATACAGTAATTAGCATGGCATAGACTACTTGAGGACTTAACCTCTACCAGCACTCTCCCTGGGATCATTTGGATATGCAATTGGAGTATAAAGTGAGACTACACTTAATGCACAGTACAAGACTTCACAATCTAAGTCACACAAAATAAAAACTGAATTGATCGTTGTTAAATGCAAACCGGGGCTTGCCTTGCTGCTGCGAGGTGTCAAATTCTGTGCCCAGAGGAAGGGTGTCGATGGGCTCTGGGGTCTCCTCGATCTCGGTTACTAAACGACATGATTAAGATGCACATGATCTGGAATTAATTCCCAAAGTTTTAACTTTAAGGAATTAATAAGCAGAATCCAAAGACTTCCATACCAATTAAATGGTATTGCCAGAAAGTACTGGTCACAAGAGTTCTAAAAAATTGTTGAGAAATTTTGGACAATCTTACCGAAAGATATGAATTTCCAAAGTTTGCCCTCAAACTGGAGAGCTCCGGAGCTGCTACGTGTAATCCGGCTTCGTACCTTGCCTCCCAGCTAAGGAGAGGTCCGGTGCTGCCACGTGTCCACCGGCTTCTGATCTTGCCTTCCTGCCAAGGTGAGGTCCGGTGCTGCCACGTGTCCTCCGGCTTCGGACCTTGCCTCTCTGCTAAGGAGAGGTCCGGTGCTGCCACGTGTCCTCTGGCTTTGGACCTTGCCTCCCTGCCAAGGAGAGGTCTGGTGCTACCACGTGTCCTCTGGCTTCAGACCTTGCCTCCCTGCTAAGGAAATTTTACTTTTACCTGCTCTACCGCCTCATTGATGAGGTCAATCCCTATAAACCACTCATTCACTCAACTCACACCAATTGTGTGATGTACGACACTTTCGGCCGTAGAGAGCTTCATATGGTGCCATTCTGATGCTCGTTTGATAACCGTTGTTGTACGAGAACTTTGCCACCGGTAAGTGATCATATCAATTCTTACCGTGGTGTAGGGCACATGCTCTCAGCATACCCTCAAGTACTTTATTCACCCTCTTAGTTTGCCCATCGGTTTGAGGGTGATATGCGGAGCTCCGACATAATTTGGTCCCCAACACTGCGTGTAGTTGCTTCTGAAAGCGAGATATAAACAATGATCCTTTGTTCGATACAATGGTACGGGGAACTCCATGTAAGCACATAATCCGTGCTATGTACAACTTCACATACTTCTTGACATTGTAACCGGTATGCACAGGAATAAAGTGTGCTGATTTGGTTAATAGATCAACGATTACCCAAATTGAAGCGTGCTTATGGGAGGTGAGAGGTAATACGAAGATGAAATCTATGCTCAAATCCTCCTATTTTCACGCCGGTATTTTCAATGGATGTAGCAGCCCTGATTTCCGCATATGATCCGCTTTTAGTCTCTGACATGTATCACATTCGGAGACATACTTTCCTATCTCCCAGCTAAGGAGAGGTCCGTTGCTGCCACGTGTCCTCTGTCTTCAGACCTTGCCTTTCTGCTAAGGAGAGGTCCGATGCTTCCACATGTCCTCCGGCTTCAGACCTTGCCTCCCTGCCAACGAGAGGTCTGGTGCTGCCACGTGTTCTCCGGCTTTGGACCTTGCCTCTCGGCTAAGGAGAGGTCCAGTGCTGCCACGTGTCCTCCAGCTTCGAACCTTGCCTCCTTGCCAAGGAGAGGTTCGATGCTGCCACGTGTCCTCGAGCTTTGGACCTTGCCTCCCTGCCAAGGAGTGGTCCGGTGCTGCCATGTGTCCTCCGGCTTCGGACCTTGCCTCCCTACGAGCGAGGCGATGAGAATTTGTCGCCACCGGCAAAAACGGCTTGGTCCACCGTCGAGCCCCTACTTGTCGCCGTTTTCCGCTTGGTTAGGGTTTAGTTTCACGTGCTACACGTCCTAGGGATGCTATTCGTAAGCTTGGCTCGTTGATTTAGGCTTGGGGCACGCCGTCCTCGCTGGCGTCGTGCTACCGACTGCCTCCACCAAGGGCGACCCGTCTCCGGCCATTTTCATGCGGTGAGACCTTGCCCGGCTGCTAGGGCACGGTGTGAGGAACATGTAGGACGAAATCTTAGCAAAAATGGTTGAGAAACAGCTACGAACGAGGTGCGCCACTCCTCTGTTCCGGCGTGCGCGGGGTTCTGGCGTGAGGTTGAAGAAGCTCCTGACGAGGGGGCCCCATTGTCAGCGTCAAATGGAGATTTCTGTGGCAAATTAATTACAAAAATAGCCAACCTTTGCAATCCCATAACTTTGGGTAGGAAACTCCAAAAAGGGTGAGACCAATTTTATTGGAATCCTCATTAGGAGTGCTTTGCAGAGGAGCAAAGTGCTGGCTATGAAAATGCCCAGGATTTTCTGTAGAATTCTTTTTAATAAATCCTTTAGGGAGTAATTCCAGGAACATTCCTTTATGAAATATTCCCATTTTTTGTCAGAAAATTCTTCTCCTAGTTCCTGATCTCCAGTAAAAATCTTAGGTTTTTTGGAGCTGATTAAGGTGGTTTAATAAGTAGGTTATCTCAGGGTTAAATAAATGAGCTAAAATCACAGAAGTAAATTCCAGAAAATACATCAAGTTTCAATAAGCAATTCTGACCAGAAAAAGGCTAAGAAAATTTTAGAACAAATTTTCCTGGAAACCCTTAGGTCCATACTTCTCAGAATATCACCTTATTCCATATGAGAAGTTTGTCTTTATTTTCTGTAAATCAAATTAGGTTAAATCTTCCAAGAATTATTGTGGCCAACTCCATCAAAAACCTCTGAAAATTTTATCATAATCCTATCATGATGTTAGAAAGCTCCTGTAAAAATTTCAACCACAGGATCATCTGTCTTCATAGATTTTAGTTCTGTAGTTTATATATTGCATTTACATAATGTGACTGTAGGACCGAAGAGTTCGTGAAAAGCTACCAGAGGGGGGTGAATGGTAGATTTTAACTTTTTAGCGAAAGCAATAAAAAACCTCTCGGCAGAAAATTGATTTGTTAAAGAAACTGTGTATGCGACTAATCTAAATGTGTTCAACCGTGACAAAAGTGGTATATATTATATAGAATCAAGTCACGAAGACACGACAACAAGAATCACAGAAATCCGTCCAAGAAAAACTCAAGTTATGATCAAAAGATCAAACGAGGGTCAATCTGTTCTACTCGAGTAAAAATCAGATCTGCAACACTGCAAAGAAACTCATGTAGATCAGAAACTACAGATCCAATGACCGTGAAATTTTCATAGATGATATATAATCAAGTTTTGAAGACAACCCAAAAAGAATCACGTCAATTGGATCTGTAAAGTTATGATCAAAACACCGAAGCACTGTCGTGCTGTCCAGAAAGTCGACGAGAAAGACTTAACAAAAACAAGTCGGACGAACAAGGCACAAAAGCTCCTCTAAATTACGAATTTTATTGATCAAAACATAAGAGGAACAGCCCAAGGTCGTCTTTCCACGAGCTCTGGCCTCCCTTGCTTATATAATCAGCCCGGAGGCCAACCCAATTAAAACTAGGATTCTAATCCTACTCAGTTTCTAAACTGAAACTTTCTATAACTGCTCAAAACACTTCTATACGCAGATAGAAGCAATCTTAAGACTTCCAAACACCTTAGGAACGTATCCCACATTTCTAAAACAACTTAACTTCATGTCCCACACGAAATCATATCATAACCAACTCAAATCTTTCCATATTTGAGCCATAACCGACTCAGCCGCAGCCTGAGTCCATAATCCAGCCGGTTGGACCTTTCCTACCAATTCTTTACGTCCACATCTCTTCAGCACGCTTTAGAACCATGTTGCCACATCCATGCACTCCTTGCACACGTGCAAACACCTTCCAACAACGTCCACGATACCTTCATATGCATTGTTCTTGATCCAAGCATGTTGCGCGACCTCCCGATCAACTCAACCACAATTCCTCCCAAACTTGGTTGTTGAACCTCATATTCTCTCTAAGACTAGTTCAATGGATCCCGTCACCAGCCATATCTTGAACTCAAGCAACACCTGCACATGAATAAACAACCAATACTATCGAGCACAAGTCCGTGACTTGACTCACGTTAGTTTCGAAAACCACAACACCTTACGTGAACACCTCACGTAAGCATGTTGCAAACCATAGCAAAATGTTAACCAACGTAAACAGCCATAGCACTTCAAAAACTTAGTAAAAGAATACTAAGCAAACTTTCCATAGATGTAAAGAAGGTTCGAAACATTTGCATGGTACAAACAGAACCATTGTGATTTAGCTCCGGACCTTGCCAAAGCTAACCGAACCTTGAGCCGGAGCTTACCAAAGGTAGCAGAACCTAGCACCGGAACTTACCAAAGCTAGTCGGTCCTACCGCCGGAGCTAACCAAACACATGTCGGACCTAGCCATAGCAAGTCGTACTTTACGTCGGATCTTGTCGGAGCTCGGACCTAGAGTCGGACCTTGACAAAAAGAGTGTTTTGACAGAATTCAAAACTTTTATCGTCATAGCCAATGTATTCAGCACACATAGGTCTCACAATCTCCCCCTCGATGAATGCATTGGCAACACCACTTAAAATCCGAACATTGCTTATTCACATGAAAAGTTTTGAAAACACTCCCCCTTTGTAAATCAGAAATAATATAAGAAGAAAAACAAAAAATCTCCCCCTGAGAAGAATCGTGCCAAAACACATGTGAATCGTGCAATGTATGATCAATTTCTCCCCCTTTGATAATGTATTCAACAATGTTCAAAAGAGAAATTTCAATAGTTATGAGCATATTTATAACATATACATATAAAACAAAGCTCATCCAAGCCATACTATCAAGTAACTTACACTATCACATCAATGAGATACATAAAGTAGTGTAAGTCATGCTAGAGATCAAGTGTAATTTTTAATTTAAGAAAGTCATGATCTCACAAACTTAACAATGTCAAGACCTGAAAGCATGAAACTTGTTACTGCATTTTAATTATTTTTCAAAGCATAAATTTAGATAATATGATATTTGCAAGAGATTATATACCGCATCAGCCTTATTCTAACCAACCAAGCCAAGCCTATGTCATTTGACAATCAAAAGCTTAAGGACATGGTTTTAGTCATACACAACTTCTTCCAAATTTATATCTAAGTGCAATGATAAGCCATCTCAAGAAGAAGTGCGATGCATGCATATTCTCTTGATATTTTTATCAATTTTTCATTTGAACATAAAGCTCAACATATGAATAGTTGATTGATTATTTTTTCATTATTCAAATCACTTGTGAGCATGCAACAAGTTTAAAACAGCATGAAAGTTCGATCGTGACCAGATTTAGTGTAAATAATTATTCCAATTATTAGTCATGGCAAAAACTACAAAATGTATAACATGAGTAATGTAGTAAGAACTTTCAGCATATAAAAGGAATCAGAAAGTCATATATGTATGAAATACTATGCTCATATTATTTTAGATTCAGATTCGCACATAGACTTCTCAAGTTTCAAAACTCCCCCTCAATTTAAGCCATGAGGATGCATAAGCCCTATTTCACTATGAATGAAACAAAAATGATTGAAATCTAAAGGTTTGCAAAAATGTCAGCCAATTGTTGTTCGGTATCTACATGGAGAAGCGCAATGTTTCCTTTTTCAACATTATCACGGAGAAAGTGATACCTAATGTCAATGTGCTTTGTTCTCGAATGTTGCATGGGGTTTTTAGCAATGCAAATGGCACTAGTATTATCACAAAATAGTGGAACACTATCTAGATCAACCCCATAGTTCTTAAGTGTTTGAACAATCCAAAGGATTTGTGAGCAAGCGCTAGCAGCAACTACATATTCAGATTCGGCTGTGGATTGTGCAACTAAATTTTGTTTTCCATAGGACCAAGCAATAAGTGAATTACCAAGAAAATGATAACCAACTGAAGTATTTTTCCTATCAATTCTACAACCCCCAAAATTAGCATCTGAAAAAGCTTTCAAAGTAACGGTTGAGGAAGAAGGAAAAAATCCCAAATTCTTGAGTTCCATGTAAGTACCTGAGAATTCTTTTGATGGCTTGACGATGTGAAGCACATGGGGAAGCTTGAAATCGTGCACAAATACATACGCTGAATTGTATGTCCGGTCTTGATGCCGTGAGGTACAAAAGTGATCCAATCATATTTCTATATTCTTTTTGATCCACGGGTTCACCATCTTCATCAAGTTTAAGTGTCGTTGCTGTACCCGTTGGTGTCCGAAGAGACTTGCTTTTGTCCATGTTGAAGCGCTTAAGAAGGTCCCTTGTATACTTTGTTTGATGCATAAAAGTACCCTCCTTGGTTTGCTTGATTTGCAGCCCCAAAAAGTATGTGAGTTCTCCCATCATACTCATCTCATTCTGAACTCATCATAGCTGGAAACATGGACACAAGATCATGAGAAGCACAACCAAAGATAATATCATCCATATACACTTGAACGAATAATGAGTCATTGCCATGCTTAAGCAAAAAAATAGTTTTCTCAACCTTACCCATAGTAAACCCCTTTTCAAGTAATTGTTTTTTAACCTATCATACCATGCTCTATGGGCTTGTTTAAGACCATACAAAGCTTTGGACAGTTTGTAAATATGATTAGGAAAATTTGGATTTTCAAAATCCGGTGGTTGCTTGACATAAATATCCTCATCTATGTAGTCATTAAGAAAAGTACTTTTAACATCCATTTTATATAACTTGAAATCTTTAGATGCAACAAATGCTAACAAAATTCTTATGGCTTCTAATCTAACAACAGGAGCAAAATTTCATCAAAATCTAGTCCTTCAACTTGTGTGAACACTTGAGCAACTAACCTAGCCTTATTCCTAACCACAACACCATCCTCACTTTGTTTATTTTTAAACACCCATTTAGTTCCGATTAGAGTGTGACCTTGAGGTACGGTGGAGGTACAAGTTTCCAAACATTATTTCTTTCAAAAAATTTTAGCTCTTCTTGCATGGAAATAATCCAAGATTCATTAGTGAGTGCGTGTGATATATTTTTGGGTTCAAAAGAAGAACCAAATGCAGAATGAGCGTGAGAGTTTGGATCACAAAACCTGGACCGTGTGACTTGTTCGTGCAAGCTTCCAATCATTTGTTGTGGAGGATGACTTTTGAGGACCCAGAGGGAAGTAGACAATTCACAAGCTCCTTCTTATTCATGTTCATCACAAATTGAAGAACCTGTGACTTGAGGACGATCTGGACCAGCAATGGTGGTCGTCGATACTGGTTGTGAATCAAAATCAGGAGCTGGAACAATGTCATTAGCTCCTGAATTTTCGGGCAGCAGCATCACTTCTTCATATTTTTCGATGAAAATACTCTCCCCCTGTGGATATGGGTCTGGTCCTGCAATATTAGAGCTTGTACCTGGGCTAGCTTCATCAAAAGAAACCTCGCAAGTCTCCACAATTTTGTTAGTGTCATGTAAAATCACACGGTAGCCTCTAGTATGAGATGGGTAACCAAGAAACATGCCATCAATGGATCTAGGTTCAAATTTATCAAGATTACCATGTTTCTTAACAAAGCATTTGCAACCAAAGATCCGAAAGTGTGTGACACTAGGGCTACGTCCAAACCGAATTTCATATGGTGTTTTACCTAGCTTAGCACGCAAGAAAACACGATTTGAGACATAACAAGCAGTTGCAATTGCATCAGCCCAAATTTTTCTAGGAGTTTGATATTCATCAAGCATAGTCCTAGCCATCTCAACTAGGGTTCTGTTCTTTCTCTCGATAATACCGTTTTGTTGAGATACATATGGTGAGGAAAATTGATGATCTATTCCATTTTCAGAAAAAAAGTGATCAAACGATTGATTTTTAAATTCGGTTCCGTTACCACTTCTAATTGCTTTTAAAGATCCTGGGTGATCAACTGATAATCTAACAAATAAGGTTCTAAAGTGACTAAAAGTTTCATTCTTAGATGCCCTAAAATAAACCTAATAGTATCTTGAATAGTCATCAACAATCACAAGAACATACCATTTAGCTCCGAAGGATTGAACACGTGAAGGTCCTACGGTGTCAAGGTTCAAAAGTTGACCCAGTTCAGTTGTCATGGTCATTGTGAGAGGAGCATGTGAACCTGCAACCATCTTAACATGTCTATAAGAAGAGCACACAATTTCTTTCTCTTTTAAGCATAGGCAGCCCATGTATGTGATCAAGAGCACTAACACGTGTGAGATGATCAAAACCTACATGACTAAGTCTACGATGCCAAAAATATAAGTCTTTTGAATCATTAGTAACTAGACATCTATGCTTAGAGGATACATATCAAAATCAGCTTTAAAAACTCTTCTAAACCGAGACATATTAAAAATGAGCTCACTATTTGAATCTACAATCTTGCAATAATTTTTAGTGAAAATAATTTCCAGGTTTTCATCTAGCAATTGTGAAACAGAAAGCAAGTTGTATTTCAAATTTTTAACAAGTGCCACATCTTTTAAAGTGTAGTGATTATTTACTCTAACCGAACCCTTAGGAATTATAGGAGTTGAAGAATTATTGGCAAAAGTAACATTTTCTACATGTGACACAAAAGAGAGGGAGGAGAACCATTCTTTGTTACCGGTCATGTGGCGTGAGCATACTGAATCCACAATCCAAATGTTCTCCTTCCTCAAGCGTGTAACCTACATAGAAGTACAATACGTCGATGACTCAATACTGGGGTTAGTCAAAAGGCATTTAGGAATCCAGTACCGAGTCACACGATGTCCAGCAGAAGTAACACGCAAAGGCTGAGATAAAACAGCAGGTTTATGAGCCAAAGTTTGAGGATTTCTGTACCCAACTACTGACCTACGAGGTGTTACATGAGTAGCACTAAAAACAGTAGGTCCGGAAGCAAACTTGGAATGTTTTTGACTCACTACAGCAGGTTGCATATTCCTAACATTCAGTTCAGCACATGCAACAGGTTTTGCACAGTGTTATATGATCTAGCAATTATTCTTTCCTTTTTCTATTGCTTATCTAGTCTATAACAAAAATCTATGACATGACCACCTCTACCACAGTATGTATAATAAAATTTAACTTTATGTTCATGTCTAGATGAGCAGACAACATGTTTATCTGAAACCGAATGAGACAACACTCCTGCAGATTTAAAAACCACTTCTTTATGTTTAGTAATTGTTTTAATCAAACCACTTCCTAAGGACTTTATAATATTAAGTGGATGTGCTTTAGCATGAGCATGGGAATCAAAACCTAAACTAGTTTTATCATTGCAAGATTTAGAAGAATTCAACAGCATGTTTATATTCTTATTTCTATTATAAAACCGCTCTAGTGTCCTATTCATGTCATCAAGTTTCTTAGATAAATCTAGCCAGTTTTGGCATGAAGTTTTTCCTTTTAGTTTGCAATTGGAACAATACTTAACTTCATGAGAACGTAAAGCATTGTTCAATATAGAAATTTCATTCATAGTATCTTGTAGTTTCTTATTAAGATCATCACAAGTAGAACAATGCAAATCAATTGTAGAACAACAAGCATCTTTCAAGTTTTTATCATTAAGTGCAGCAAGCTCTCTGTTCTTTTCAATCTCTAACTTAAGTTTATCAAGTGTGGAGTTATGTGCACTTCTTAGAGAGGACAATTGTTCATATATTAAATCACATGAGGAACAAGAATCATCACTAGTAATCAAAGATTTTAAACGATTAATTTCAGATTCTAGTGACTCAATTTTAACAGCATTGTCCATAAGATTTTTGTCCTTTTTCTTAACTATAACAGTGGCACGAGAAATAGCATCACACATTTCTTCACAAGTAGGACATACCTCTTCATTGTCGCTGTTGTGTTTTGCCTCCTCGATACTTGAACTTGATTTGCCCGCGACGCAGCATAAGTTTGCCAAATCTTCTTCATCTTCGCCACTTCCGATGTCCACATCGCTCGAGGCAAATTCTTGAAGTGCGGAGACTAAACTATTTATCATTTGGCGTCTTATAAAACCCTTCTTTTTTTTTATCGTTTGCAGAGGAGTGCTTCGTCCTAGTTTGCTTTTCATCACGGGAAGTAGGACCTGAAAGGTTAGGGCAATCTGTACGAAAATGTTCTGTCTTACCACATTCAAAGCATCGTTGAGGTCCGACACTTCTTCTCCTTCTAGTTCTCACATTTTGCAATGCTTTTGAGAACCGAGTAGAGATGAGTGCAAGTTCTTTCTCTAGAAACTCTTCAATCTGTTCAAGGGTTAGAGAGGACAACAAAGAAAGTGTACCACAAAATGAAGATTGACTAGAGCTAGACATGTCACATTGTGAAACAAATGCAAGAGACTTGTTGGGGTTCTTACATGATATTATGTCAATTTCATGAGTTTTTAACTTAGAATATAGCACATCTAATGTAAGTGTACTCATGACAGTAGATTCACGAATAGATGTAACTTTCATCTCCTAAATTGACATGTCTAATGCACTTAATAATTGCCTAGCATTTTCAGCATCTGAAAAATTAACGTTGACACTACGCAAGTTGCTGAGAATTTTATTGAAGCGAGCAAAGAGGTCATCGATTGACTCACCGGGTTGCATCTCGAACCGCATGTATTCTTTCTTGAACATATCTTGTCTTACCTCCTTGATCATGTTGGATCCTTCGTGGTAGTCACAAAGTGTTTTCCACACATCGTATGCAGATCAGAGGTCTGCAACACGGTCGAAGTCACTTTGAGTTAATCCTTGTATGATCAAGTTTCGTGCTTTGTTGTTGTTGTCAACATCTATAATGTTCGTAGACGTGACTTGGTCATTTTGCGGTATGTCATAAAGCTTGTATACCTTTTACCATATTGCTAAGCCTTGCGCCTAGATGAAAGCCTCCATACGTGCCTTCCAAATCAGAAAATCAATGCCACTGAACACACAAGGTTTTGCGGAGTATTTCTCCATTATGATTAGTCAAAACACGTGCAAATCACAAATATTAGAGCACCGTGGCTCTGATACCAATTGTAGGATCGAAGAGCACGTGAAAAGCTACCATACTTTTTAGCGGAAGCAACAAAAACCCCCTCGACAGAAAATCAATCTGTTAAAGAAACCGTGTATGCGACTTATCTAAATTTGTTCAACTGTGATAAAAGTGTTATATATTATAGAGAATCAAGTCACTAATACACGACAACAAGAATCACGGAAACCCATCACGAAAAACTCAAGTTATGATCGAAAGATCAAACGAGTGTCAATTTGTTCTACTCGATTAAAAACCAGATCTGCAATACTGCAAAGAAACTCGTGTAGATCAGAAACTATAAATTCAATGACCGTGAAATTTTCACAGATGATATATAATCAAGTTGTGAAGACAACCCAAAAAGAATCACGTTAATTGGATCTGTAAAACTCGAGTTATGATCAAAACACCGAAGCACTATCGTGCTGTCCAGAAACTCGACGAGAAAGACTTGACAAAAACAAGTCGGACGAACAAGGCACAAAAGCTCCTCTAAATTACGAATTTTATTGATCAAAACATAAGAGGAACAGCCCAAGGTCGTCTTTCCACAAGCTCTGGCCTCCCTTGCTTATATAACCAGCCCGGAGGCCAACCAATTCAAACTAGGATACTAATCCTACTCAGTTTCTGAATCGAAACTTTCCATAACTGTTCAAGACTCTTCTATACGCAGATAGAAGCAATCTTAAGACTTCCAAACACCTTAGGAACGTTTTCCACATTCCTAAAACAACTCAACTTCGTGTCCCACACGAAATCCTATCATAACCAACTCAAATCTTTCCATATTTGAGCCATAACCGACTCAGCCGCAGCCTGAGTCCATAATCCAGCCGGTTGGACCTTTTCTACCAATTCATTACGTCCACATCTCTTCATCACGCATGGGAACCATGTTGCCACGTCCATGCACTCCTTGCACATGTGCAAACACATTCCAATAACGTCCACGATACCTTCATATGCAATGTTCTTGATCCAAACATGATGCGCGACCTCCCGATCAACTCAACAACAATTCCTCCCGAACTTGGTTGTTGAACCTCATCTTCTCCCTAAGACTAGTTCAATGGATCCCGTCACCAGCAGTATCTTAAATTCAAGCAACACCTGCACATGAATAAACAACCAATACTATCGAGTACAAGTCCACGACTTAACTCACGTTAGTTCTGAAAACCACAACACCTTATGTGAACACCTCACATAAGCATGTTGCAAACCATAGCAAAATGTTAACCACCGTAAACAGCCATAACACTTCAAAAACTTAGTAAAAGAATACTAAGCAAACTTTTCATAGATGTAAATCAAGTTCGAAACATTTACATGGTAAAAATAAAACCATTACGATTTAGCTTCGGACCTTGCTAAAACTAACCGGATCTTAAGCCGGAGCTTACCAAAGCTAGCAGAACCTAGCACCGGAACTTACCAAAGCTAGTCGGACCTACCGCCGGAGCTAACCAAACACATGTCGGATCTAGCCATAGCAAGTCGGACGTTCCGTCGGATCTTGTCGGAGCTCGGGGCTAGAGTCGGACCTTGACAAAAAGAGTGTTTTGGTATAATTCAAAACTTTTATCGTCATAGCCAATGTATTTAGCACACATAGGTCTCACAGTGACACATCCTTTTATTTGATCATTGCGATAGAAATATTTTTTGAGAGGACTTCGGAGGCCGCTGACTTGATTCTACTGACAAAAACATTACTCTGGATCAACACTAAGACAAGCCCCTGTTTACATTAAAAATTCACATGCTTATATTTGTATACACTTTATAATGTCTAGAATTGTGATTTTTGCATTAAGTCTAGGTTGTATCACATTCCACATGCATGACTCATTAAATCTCTGGAGTATTGGTTAGGTTAGGTTTTCACTTAATTATAACTGCTATGATCAAGTTAAGAAAAGTGGATTAGAGAGACATAACTCAAGTAGGTCATTTCCTACTCGTGAATAGGGATTAAAGGGGATCAATCGGAAGATTTGGGAATTGATCCATTTAATTGGAAAATGGAGACCAAGCAGCATGGATGAAAGGCTCAAGGACGTGGTCCTGTGATCCTAGTCCCTATCCGAGTCAATTGAGGATCGTTCTCATGTGCGGCTCTGTTGGACAAGTTTGATCTTGTACCGGATGCATACTGGACATATGGTACCCAGGAAACCGATGTAACATGTTAAACTGGGTGTCGAGGGAATCTCCACCGTCTCATGCAGATGCTGAAAGGAGAGAGAAGTCGTCACTGTGACATGTGGCTGTCTTGGTTGCCACATACGACGTTCAAGGGATTGGTTGATCACCTTTCTCAGACGGTGTATGTGTCGTGTCATCCGTGTTTTTTATTAGAATCATCATTGCTCGTGGTAGTGAGCATAAGCGTCGTGACGTAGTAAGAAACTGAGGGAAAGAAATATGCTTCATGATTAATCCTCATATTGGAGATGAGGAATGATAACTACTTTCACTAAATTTACGTTCTACTTTGGACTAGTGGCATCAAAACGAAGCGTTCCTTATTTGATTGTGGAGTGTCGATGTTGATGGCGCAAGTTATGTATTGGTCTAGGGTAGCTCTCACTAAATTTACCTTCTCCTCGGGCAAGTGGCATCAAAATGAAGCATTTCTTGTTTGGTTGTGGAGTATCAATGTAAATTGTGCGAGTATTATAAAAGTTGTTTAAAACTAGAAGTAAGGACTCTCTATTAGCAAAAATTCATCTTTTATGCAAACTTATTTAGTCAGCCTTCTATTTCCAGCATTTAGAGTTCCATGTGTAGGGTTACGGTTAAGTCTTACTGAGCATAAGCTCACGGTTTGTTGATCCATTGTTTTGCAGGTGACGTTGCATAAGGCAACGTTAGGGAGGAAGGATGATCCAAGTGGGGCAACACCCAATGAGGGGTGTGAGTCTCCCTTGAAACCCTGCACGTTGTCGTATTTTGGTGTATTGCTAGTGTGGAGCATCCACGGACAAGATAGCTTTCTTTTCGCTGCAATGTACGTTGTACATTATTTATAAAATATGATAATAATATGTATAAAATACATATATTGTTGTGTATATGTACTTTTAGATCATGTGTTGTTAGGTGTCACATCGCACAACACTACCCAATGCAATCTCTGAACTATCTGAACGATGGTCCCCACACTAGTCTACCCCCTCCGTCCTTTTTCTATGCTATTTAGTTCAGTGTAGGTGAAAGTAAAAGCACCGAAGTAAAATGAAAATTATAATTTTGGCCAACAAATATGGATACCACATAATAATCATTTTCAACCAAGGACCAGCCCTCCAATCAACCTTCAACTATGATAAACCTAAAGATCAGCCATTCGTTAACTATTTCTCCATCAGTAAGCCACAACTGAGCTTGCAAGCATTAACTTACTCAATTTAGATGTGTACGTTTGATTGTCAGATATGTATAGAAAATTTCAGCACCGCGATATGAGACTAAGAATAAAGGCAAAAGTGAACTGCTCTACAACAGGGTAATAGTTACTGTCTTTTCTAATTATTGACGTCGGTTGAGCAAAGCAACATCAGTAATTAAAAACAGTGCATAATTAGCCCTTTTACAACGTCATGCTCTCTTCATTTTGAATTGTTATCATTAGAATAACAGTTCTAAGTTAAAAATAAATTAAAGTTCTTATACTAACAACGGCAACTTAAAAATGAAATATATCTTTCTAGGCATAACTGCAAATGCACAGAAATTCATGAAAAAGATATTTCTTTTCATGAATATGTTTGTTGTTCATGCAAAAGAACAGTACCCTCTAGATGAAATAATAGTCTTCATGGCTGCTGACTAATACACAATAATGAACATCTCATTCACCAGCTGATGATGTTACCACATATATTACAGTTACTGGCCGCTGCTATGTACACAGGATTTTGTAATCTAAGTGATAGGTCATCCTAGCCTGTGTGAGAGCCTGAGGTTGGTACATGGTTAAAGGAGTATAATGAGAGCTGCCTAAAGGGCAAGTAGTGTGTTCTGTGCACTTGCTATTGTTATATCTGCAGATCATCCAGTGACAATTCCTCAGTTGATAACATCTTTAATTTCTGCAAGTATGACGCACGGTCAAGTTATTTAATGAATTGGAGAGGAGACCTGAAAAATTAGCCAACTAACTTACAGTTATGAACTGTGGTGGATCATCAAGACTAGTGGAGCCAAGGATGATTTCTCTCTTTAGTTTGCCTGTTAGCTTGTGAGCAGCGCGTAACTGATTCACATAGGAGATATGGATTGAGAATATGAATAAATATATTCATTGCTTTTTAGTTCTTAGGTTATATGCCTCACTTAGCCTACCCCAATATGCCTCACTTGACCAAAGGAAAAACATACCTCAGATCGAGTAGCACCTCCAATTACAAAGATAAATAAGCGTTGACCCAACTTTCTGAAGTCACTTGATGCATGCTTCAGCACAGAGTCGCTGTAAGAATCCATATTAGTCATTAAGAGTTATTCATGCTTAAAATTCCGTACCCCCCAAAAAAAGATCATATTTTCTCGGAAGTGGCTATCTACACATGTTTGGTGAAAAATGTCACTTGCTTGAAAATGGTGTATGTTCAAACATTTAAAAATTGCATGATAGCTTCGTTGTTCAATGAATGCATATCACAGTTAGAGAGAATATCAGGTGGTCCAAGCACCTTAGCTGCTACAGTACTCCTACACGTCAAACACACAAAAAATGCATGAAGAGCTTGAACAATATGCATGTTGTCATCTACAATCATGCAAAATTTAAGATGAAACAAAAACTTTGCAGGAAGCAATGAAAAAGAGAAAATCAGCTTCAACAGTAGCAAGTTGTAACTGTTCATACTTCATATCAAACCCGCAATCCTTTACTATTTATGGTGACTTCTCTTTTTGTTGCAGCTCAAGTTTTACATGGTTGTAGATGACAACAAGTACAATGCCTCTATATCTTTGTTAAAAAATTTCATGTAAGTTCATAGTGTGTCTAGGGGTGGTAATGGGCTTCAGCCCACGGTCCCTTTCATAATTTATTTCAGCCCTTATTAAATATTAGTTCAAAAATAAATATGAATTTGGTCCGATTCAAATCTGATCCGGCCCTTGTCATTATTAGTTCATTTTTTGGGGCCATTATCAGCCCTAAGTGTGTCTCTCCAGCAAGAGCACTAGAGTCTCTGGGAGAACTAGATATTTTCTCTATAGTAGATTATAACGAAAAGGCACATGATGCCAACTCTTAAAATAGCCATTAAGGAGGAGTGTTATAAGAGTTGGCATCATGATAGAAGCGCAAGTAACATGTTGAAGTACAAAGAGGCCAAGAAAAATGCTAGACGGACTGTGAGTAAAGCAAGGGGACAGACCTATGATGAGTTATATGAGAGACTAGAGACAAAAGAAGGTGAAAAAGATATATACAAGATGACAAAAATTCGCGAGAGGAAGATGAGAGATTTCAATCAAGTTAAATGCATCGAAGATGAGACAGATCGAATTCTAGTGAAGGATGAAGAGATTAAGAATAGATGGTGAGATTACTTTAATGGGCTATTCAATGATGGGAATGGGATCATTATGCTCGAGCTGGATGACTCCTTTGATGACTCCAACAGACAGTTTGTGCAGATGATACAAGGATTTGAGGTTAAAGAGGCCTTAAAAAGGATTAAAGGAGGAAATGCCCTTAGCCCTGATGATGTCCCTATTAAGGTATGGAGATGTCATGGGGACGTGACAATAGTATGGCTCACAAAACTATTCAATCATATTTTTCAGTCAAACAAGATGCCTGAAGAGTGAACGAAAAGTATTTTAGTACCTATTTTTAAGAATAAAGATATTCAAAGTTGTACTAATTACCGAGTGATTAAGATTATAAGTTATACTATGAAGCTGCGGGGGAGAGTGATTGAACATCGCTTGAGCAGAGTGACCAATGTCATATAAACCAGTTTGGTTTTATGCCTGAGAGGTCTACTATGGAGGCGATTTTCTTGCTTCGTCAGCTTATGGAGAGATATAGGGAGCAGAAAAAGGACCTCCATATAGTGTTCATTGACTTGGAGAAGGCGTATGACAAAATACCATGGCTGGTCATATGATGGACGTTAGAGAAACATAAAGTGCCAACAAAGTACATTACACTTATTAAAGATATGTACGATAATGTTGTGACAAATGTGCGGTAAGTGATAGTGAGACCGATACATTACCTATCACGATAGGACTACATCAAGGATCAGTTTTGAGCCCATACATCTTTTTCTTAATGATAGATGAGGTGTCAAAGGATATACAAGGGGATATCCCTTGGTGCATGCTCTTTTCCGATGATGTAGTATTGGTAGATGAAAGTAGAGATGATGTTGATAAGAAATTGGAGTTATGGAGACAAATCTTAGAGTCCAAGCGGTTTAGACTTAGTAGGACGAAGATCTAGTATATGAGGTGTGACTTTAGTGGTGTTGGTTGTGAAGAGGAAAATATTAGTCTACAAGGACAAATAATACCTAGGAGTGACTCTTTTCGATGCTTAGGATCAATGTTACAAAACAATGGCGATATTGACGAGAATGTTTGTCACAGGATCAAGGTAGGGTGGACGAAATGGTGACAAACCTCTGGAATCCTATGTGATAGGAAGGTCCCGCAAAAGGTAAAAGGAAAGTTCTATAGGAAGGTGATCAGACCCGCGATGCTATATGAAGCGGAATGTTGGTCAACTAAATGACAACATATCCAACAAATGAGGGTCGCTGAGATGGGCATGCTACGGTAGATGTGTGGATACACAAGAAGAGATCGAATTAGTCCAACATCGACTAAGGTGGTTTGGACATATCCAACGGAGACCTCCAGAAGCACCGGTTAACATGGGAATTTAAGAGGTAGAGAAAATATTAGGAGGGATAAAGGACGACCAAGGTTGATTGGGAGGAGGCAGTAAAATAAGAGTTGAGAAATTGAAATGTATCTAGAGACTTAGATCATGATAGGCTTGCATGCAAAGTAGCAATTCATGTGTCAGAATCTTATTTTTTTTTGTTACTCTTATCTCTCTTCCTCTCTTTTACTCCATTTAAAAAAATAAAAAATTGTTCAGTTTCATGTATAGACTATCCTAACGTGATTGGGACAAAGCCTTTGTTGTTGTTGTATAACAAAAAGGCACGTGATGAGGTTTTTCCTCACAAAAAGGGGAGAAATGGATGTTTTGATTTCACTGTTCATCAAATTTCCACAACTTTTATGGAATAACAAAAAGAAAAACTTGCCTCATGTCGTTAAAGTTTCAATTAAATTTCCACTGTTCATCCGTAATTGACATTCTTAAGTAAAATAATAACTATAATTCAAGAAAATCAAGGCCAACTGAATACGAACCTTGAATAACCATCATCAGAGTTCCGAGGTCTAGCCCACGTGCCACCAATTCGCCTAGATCTCATTGATTGAGCTTGTTGATGAGCTGGGCTTGTTCGGGCAGATGCGCAGCCTTGAATTCCACGGAAACTAGGACTAGGGTCATTCATGCAATGGTACTCATCTTTTGTTAGCTCGCCCTTACTAAGTTTGTCAATTAAATCCTACAGAAAAATGCAAGACACTAATCCATAAATACAGTAGAAAGATCAGTCCAACTAACCAGAGAGCCAGAGGACACACTGGAAATACTGATATTATAGTTATCTTGCATGTATTACTACTTCACAGCAATCAGGAAAATATAGCAAAACAGTAACACTCTGATCATCCATGCAGCCTGGACTACGAAGCATAAGTGCTTAAAACAGCTTTTCTGAGAATTTCAGGACTAAGAAGATTCATAGAACAAAAGTTCTTGCTATCTCATATTAATCCACAGGAATGATACGAGAAAATATTAGCAACAAATATAGGAGAAACTCAATGAACTGGTGTTAAGGCCACTGATCTGATCAGCCCATTAGGCTAATTTTTCTTTTACATTTAGCAAAACCATAAAAACACATACAATGAATCTTCAATACAATTAAAGAAGCCAGTAATTTAGGACAAAAAAAGAGAGAAATTTTGCTGTCGGGCACTGTACATAGTTCGTAAAAGTCAATTCTAGCTGGAGGACACTAAATAGCTGTGGTTTTTCTCTTAAGACACTAGCAGGAAATAAGGGTTGTTATTAAATTTTTTATCTCGATGCCCAAGATACATAACGACTTGAAATTCTGCACAAATATGCATTGCTACGTGTTCTCTAACTATGTGTTTTTTCCATGATTGTTTTTTCTTTTTTTGCATAATGTGGTCCAAAAAATAGGTCTTTTCACATTGGAAAGTTATGTGCAAACAATCAGAATTATTTTGTGAAAGAACATAGCCAGAGAATGTAGCAATGAATCTTTGTGGAAAAAATTTTAAAATTATAACAGCCCTTTTCTCCTGCTAGTGTCCTAGTCTCCTAGAGACAAAAGCCATGTTTTGTCAGTGTCCTACAGCTAAAATCAACTTTTGAGGTGTCCTGCAGCTAAATCCAACTATATGAAGTGTCCCACAACAAAATTTTCTTAGAAAAAGTGATGCTAACTGTATAAATTATAAAAAAATGCAAGTACACCAATTAATTAACAACTGAACTTTAAGATATAATACCTTAAATATTTGGTACAGAAAAAAAAGAGACGCAGATGGCCAAGGCACAAACCAGTAGCAAGAACTTGATAAATTTGTGTTCGTATTAAGTATATAGATATAATTATTTAGACATTGTAGTTTTGGAATGTGTTCGGTGTTCATACCTCGAGTACGGGATAAAATCGGGATAACATCCACGTTGACTCCTCTCTGATCCGTTCCTTTCTAATACCATGCTTTTTCTGATTTTCGTGAAATTGAGTTAACTTCTAAGATATTGAAGGCTATATGATTCAAAACAAACTAATAAACTAATAACATTTCACAGCAACATTACCTTATGAAGATCGAATTTCAGAGAAAACCCAGCAACGGAAGAAGACTTTTTAGTGTCAGGTCCACATAAGCAGCGCATGTTGTTTACCGCAATCATGTCATCAGCAGATAATCCTGCAAGCTGTCAAAGAAAATTTATAAAAGCAAAAGCATTGCACCAAGCACCACAAAAGCAATAGTCCGGAGAAAGTTGGGGTATAGACTCAACATGAAACCCAAAAGGATCGAAATAAGAATAAAAAAATGAGACTATAAAACACTTGCTGAATTTATGTATGCATAATAATGATCAAGAGTCTTTGAGTGCCGATTGTTTGTAATTTTGAAAACTCATTGGCGACCAGGGTTTTCGGCATCCCAATAGGAAAATACATAATTCAACATGCAATGTTTCAAAAAATTTATGCATGTAGCGCAAATTCAATTCAAAAAGACTTGAACTAATAGAGTACGATAAACATTCCAGATTGGTTGATGTCTATCTTATTCCTTGACATCTACAATGAATTTGTTGCTGTATGAACTCAATTCCATGTGTACTGCATTCATGATTGTTTGACGAAATTTTGAAAAAGAAAGAAATATACAAAATCACTAACAGGGATACGGGAACCTCTGGACACAATCCTCTGGTTGAATAATACAACAACAACAAGAACAAAGCCTTTGTCCCAAGCATGTTGGTTAGGCTATATGGTGGAATAATAAAATGTATAAATGTTGCAGGACACCACTTTGAGGAAGTCTAATTCCTTTGTTTCCCAGTGCTGCAAAGCAGGCTGGTAAGCTAGCTGTCATTACTTTCTCCATCACTCCATCTCACCTAATCGTCATGTAAGAACTCCCACTACTTTGTGCTCACAGTTCTGGATTTGAGTGACTTGACACTGCCAACAAGCAGTACACTTTTGCTAAGGTCCAAAAAGGCATCCACTACATCACCGTAAATGCTCAAGCTGCAATACAATCGCGAATACTGACTATTGTGCTTTGAGCCATGCAAAAAAATATAAATGCCCGTGCATGTCATCACTTTTCTCAAGTAAGTTCTATCAGCATCTGTCAGATGCAATTAACTATACGAAAAAATATATACGGGACAAAACCTAATCAAGTGGGAAAAAATTGATGCTTGTACTTGTACTAAGGATACACAATCAACAAAACAACAACAACAACCAAGCCTTTATCCCAAGCATCTTCAGGTCGGCTAGACATGAAACCTAATAATTATATATATATATATGAAGTAAAAGAGAGGAAGAGATATAAGAACAAAAAAAAAGAGCAGCCCGGTGCATGTAGCTCCCGCTTGCGCAGGGTCCGGGGAAGGGTACGACCCATGAGTTATTGTGCATTACCCTAAGATTCTGGCACATGAATTGCTACTTTCCATGTGATTCTATCATGAGTTAAGTCTCTAGATACATTCCAATCTCTCAAATCTCGTTTTACCGTCTCCTCTCAGGTCAACATTGGTCGTCCTCTACCCCTCCTAATATTTTCTCTACCTCTTAAAATCCCACTGTTAACCGGTGCTTCTGGAAATCTCCGCTGGATATGTCCAAACCACCTTAGTCGATGTTGGACTAAGTTCTCTTCAATCGGTGTCACCCCTACCCTATCACGAATCGCCTCATTCCTTATTCGGTCTCTTCTCGTGTGTCCGCACATCAACCGTAGCATGCGCATCTCTACGACGCTCATCTGTTGGATATGTTGCCGTTTAGTTGGCCAATATTCCGTCCCATAAAGGATCGCAGGTCTAATCACCCTCCTATAGAACTTCCCTTTTAGCTTTTGTGGGACCTTCCTATCACATAGGATTCCAGAGTCTTGTCGCCATTTCATCCACCCTACCTTGATCCTGTGGCAAACATCCTCATCAATATCGCCATTGCTTTGTAACATTGATCCTAAGTATCGTAAATAGTCCCTTCTAGGTACTATTTGTCCTTGTAGACTAACATTTCTCTCTTCACGACCAACACCATTAAAGTCACACCTCATATACTCGGTCTTGGTCCTACTAAGTCTAAACCCCTTGGACTCTAAGGTTTGTCTCCATAACTCTAATTTCTTATCAACATCATCCCTAGTTTCATCTACCAGCACTACATCATCGGCAAAGAGCATGCACCAAGGGATATCCTCTTGTATATCCTTCGACACCTCATCCATCACCAAGGAAAAGATGTATGGGCTCAAAGCTGATCCTTGATGTAGTCCTACCGTGATAGGAAATGCATCAGTCTCGCTATCACTTACGCGCACACTTGTCCTAACATTATTGTGCATATCCTTGATAAGGGTAATGTACTTTATTGGCACTTCATATTTCCACATGACTGACCTTGGTATCTTGTCGTACGTCTTCTCCAAGTCAATGAACACCATATGCAAATCCTTTTTCTGCTCCCTATATCTCTCCATAAGCTGACGAAGCAAGAAAATCGCCTCCATTGTAGACCTCCCAGGCATAAAACCAAACTGATTTTTAGTGACATTGGTCACTTTCCTCAGGCGGTGTTCAATCACCCTCTCCCAAAACTTCATAGTATGACTCATAAGCTTAATCACTCGATAATTAGTACAACTTTGAATACCTCATTTATTTTTGAAGATAAGTACTAATATATTTTTCCTCCATTCTTCAGACATCTTGTTTGACTGAAAAATGTGGTTGAATAGCTTTGTGAGCCATACTATTGCCACGTCCTCAAGGCATCTCCACACCTCAATAGGGACATCATCAGGGCCGTGGGCCTTTCCTTCTTTCATACTTTTTAAGGCCTCCTTAACCTCAAACTCTTGTATCCTCCGCACGAACCGCCTGTTGGAGTCATCAAAGGAGTCATCCAACTCAACTATAGTGCTCCCATTCCCATCATTGAATAGCCATTAGAGTAATCCCGTCATCTATTCTTAATCTCTTCATCCTTCACTAGAATACGATCAGTCTCACCTTTGATGCATTTCACTTGACTGAAATCCCTCATCTTTCTCTCGCGGATTTTTGCTATCTTGTACATGTCCTTTTCACCTTCTTTTGTCTCTAGTCTCTCGTATAACTCATCATAGGTCTGTCCTCTTGCCTTACTCACAGCCCACCTTGCATTTTTCTTAGCCTCTTTGTACTTAAGCATATTGCTTGCGCTTCTATCATTATGCCAACTCTTGTAACACTCCTTCTCCTTAATGGCCTTTTGTACATCCTCATTCCACCACCAAGTGTCTTTATCTACAAGTTTCTTTCCTTTTGTCACACCGAACACCTCACTAGCTACCTTCCTAATGCAAGTTGCTATCTTCACCCACATACTATCTGCATCTCCATTTTCTGCCCAGTGTCCTTCTGTGATCACCCTATTTTTAAAGGATTCTTTTGATTCTCCTTTCAACTTTCACCACTTTGTTCTTCTGATTTCGACACCTTTGTCCCGCAAAGAACATGTATAGAAGCGAAAGTCAACTACCACAAGCTTATGTTGTGTCACAACACACTCCCCGGGAATCACCTTACAATCTAGACACTCTCGTCTATCTCTTCTCCTAGTGAGGACAAAGTCAATCTGGCTAGAGCGTTGGGCACTACTAAAGGTCACTAGGTGAGATTGCCTCTTCCTAAAGAGGGTGTTAGCTACCAACAGATCATAGGCTACGACAAAGTCTAGGATGTCCTTACCCTCTTGATTTCTATCGCCGCATCCAAAGCCTCCATGTATGTAACACACCAAAACCTGTTAAGAGGGGAATTTAAAAAATTTTGGACGTATTGCATGTGGTGCAGAAATTCAAATTTAAATTGGAATTTAAATTCAACTCAAAACAGAAAAGAAAACGAAAAAGAAAAAGAAAAAACAAAACACCCGACCAGTGCGCCGAAACCCACCAGCCGGCCCACCCGCCCCCGCGCCAGCCCGCAGCCGCGCGCTCCCCTCTCTCTCACTGACACGCGGGACCCGCGTCTCATCCCTCACCTCCCGCTCGCGCCAACAGCCGGACTCTTCCCCGTGCCCGATTGTTAGATATAATCCCGTTTTTCTAATAATTGGTGTTAGAGATAGAGTCCTAGTCCAATAAGAGTAGGAGTTAGTATTAGATAAGGACTCTGTAATTTGGGGCTATATATACAGCCCCCCCATTAAGAGAAGAGAAGAGAAGAGATTAGAGGAAATTAATCCCCGGATTTCCAACAATTGGTATCAGAGCTAGGGTTCAAGATCTAACCTCGTGTTGCCCCGGGACGGTGTGCTCCCGGGGCGGCCAACCCCCGGGTGGTTTGGGTAGAATCGACGTCGAGGTGGCTTGGATCCAGCAGCGAACAACGCGGGTGAGGGCGCTGCCGACTCAGGGCGCGTGGTGAATCTCCAGGCGGCCGCGACGCCGAAGAAGTCCAGGAACTAGGGCCGCAGCTTCAAGAGGACGGGGGGCCGCGGGCGCTCGCGAGCTTCTGTGCAGGGGCGGCGGGTTGCGGGCAGCGCGACGCGCGGCCAACGCGCGGGCGTGAGGAGCGCGGGCCAGGCACCAGCGGCGCGCGCGGCAAGGGCAGCACGAGCGCAGCCAGGATCGGGCCCGCGCGGCGGTCGAGCCGGATCCAGAAGGAGGGTGAGGCGGGCGCGAGCGTGGAAGCTCGTTGGTGGCGCGAGGAGGAGACTGGTGTCGGCGGCTGCTGCCAGAGAAAGGAGGCTGAAGGTAGCACGCGAGGCGGCTGGCGCTAGGGTTGCGGCGGCGAAGGCTCGGGCTGAGCAGAGAAGAGGCGGTGGCTGCTGTTCTGTGAGAGAGAGGTTGCTAGGTTTTGGAGGCAGTTGGGCCAGCTTGGGCCTCGTGGGCTTGAGCTTGCGCTTGTGACACAGACCAAGGCTGAGGCCTGTCGGGCCAAGTGTGCTCAGCTGGGCTGGCTGGGCTGAGGTGTAGAGGAGGTCAAGAGGATCTAGGCTGGGCTGGATTTTGTGTTCCTGTGTTGGTCAGGTGGACAAGACAGGAAAGTTCAGTTGGGCCATCCGGGCCTGGTAGCCGGCTTGGCTGAGGTGGGCCAGAGGAAGTCAAGTGCTAGCCCACGATCAAGGAGGTGTCTGCAGAACATGACACATAATTCGACTTTCAGACCAACAGAGGACGAGCTGGTGCTTCACTTTCTCCGACCACAGCTGCGTGGTTTTCCACCACGCAAGGCGGGCGTTATGATAGAAGCAGACTTCTATGATGTGACGTCGTGGGACCTTTTGGCGAACTACGGCCTGCGCGACTTGGGATACTTCTTCACGTTACGCAGGCGGAGCAAGCCTCGAGTACAACGGTCCAGTGGTGGCGGCATTTGGAAGCATAGCGCGACCGAGTGTGCACAGTCAATTTCCAACATGGGAGTTGTGGTGCAATGGCGTATGGTCAAGTTTTGCTTCTACATGCGTGGAGAACTCGGGAAGCGTCGTAGCACGGGATGGATCTTGGAAGAGTACGAGATCACTGACCCAAGGTGCTATCGCCACGACGATGAAGGTGAAGAAGTAGAATATTGGGTGCTCTGTCGCGTGAGGAAGAGCAGACCAATGCGAGGTGTGCTCGAGATGAAGATGTGACCATCTCGAGTATGTGGTCGGAATGAAGATGCGTCCATTCCGAGATCATATGCAGGATGAAGATGAGTCCATCCTGGGTTGAAGATGTGACCAACCCGAATTTGTGTGCAGGATGAAGATGCGGCCATCCTGGGGATGAAGACGTGCCCATCCCAAAATTGAGTTGTGCAGGGTGTAGATGTGACCATCCTGGGGGTGCAGTTGTGTCCATCCTGAAAGTGTGTTTAGGGTGGAAGTGTGTCTCCATCCTAATTAGTGTGAGTGTGATCTAAAAAAACGAGATTAGGGGGTGATTGTTAGATATAATCTCGTTTTTCTAATAATTGGTGTTAGAGATAGAGTCCTAGTCCAATAAGAGTAGGAGTTAGTATTAGATAAGGACTCTGTAATTTGGGGCTATATATATAGCCCCCCCATTAAGAGAAGAGAAGAGATTAGAGGAAATTAATCCCCGGATTTCCAACACCGATCGCAACCGACTCCGGTAATCCGCGTCCCCAGCCCGACTCCCGGTCCCGGACGACTCCGGCTCGATCTAAACAGACACGCCGCCCTCCCTCGTCTATAAAAACGCCGGCATCGCCCCGTTTTTCCCCCACGATCGGCTGTTTTTCCTCCCGGTGAGAACCGAAGCTCCGATCACCGTTTTCTCTTGATCTCTGCTCGGATTTTCCGATCTAACGCGCTGATCGTGTTCCACCGCCTCCGGGGAATCACGCAGGTGCAGAAGACTCGGTGGTTTGCGCTCTAGGCACAGCTCCGACGAGCACCGCAGCGATTCCATCTCGGACCTCGTCGCCGACCGCCTTCCAGAACCTCCGAGCTCAAGAAAAACCCCGAGGTGAGATCCCCGACCTCCCCTCTACCGATATATGCCATGAAATCCCGCTTTTAGGAAGAATAGACGAAGATACGAAGTTTTCCGGCGAGATCGCCGCCTCCCACCGGCGCCGCTGGGCAGCGCCGCCCGCGCACGGCCAGGGCGACGTGGCCGCTTGTGCGCCGTCTATTTTAAATCACACAGTAGAATTAAAACCCGCGCGTACCGGTTCGATGATCTAATCCGAGCTCTCTGTTTTAAATCGGATGGTCCACATCAGCCCCGCATTATAAAGGCCGGGATTCTTACGCACTACCACCTGGGGATCTCGGAAAACACGAGCTAGCCCCGGAAACTTCTGATCTAGCCCCTGGAACTTCAGAAATTCATGTAAATTAAATTAAAAATCAGTTTTAGCCCCTGGATTTAATAAAAATTAGGAAAACACCTCTGTTATGTGTAGTTAGACCCCCGGAAATTTATGAAATAATATAATAGACTCTGTAGTGGGGTAAGTTTACCTTTTTAACCCTATATGATATTAAATTTAGGAATTTGAATATGTGATTAGGATTTAAAATTTAAAAGGTGAGACAAACACATTGTAAATTCAAATTTAAACTCTCCTAGCACTTGGAAAACTTTAGAATGAGTTAAAAGTAGATTTTAAGCTAAAATGAATCTGTTTAATTGATTGTTCACATTTAATTAGTTATAGGGACACATTTTTAGTTTAGGAAATAATTCTGAAAATAGGTAAAATAAATTTAAATTAGTTCACATCAGAGGAGAGGTTCCAAAATATATTATTTAATATTTTAGATCAGAACCTATTCTGTTTAGATGATATACCCTACTATTTAATATTAAAATTTACTTTTAGTCATAGAAAGTAAATCTGGGAAATATAGGAAAATAGGTGTGCATGACTAGAAAACGATAAATGAAGTCTCCAAATTTAAAGACTTCAATTTAGGACTGGTAGAAGATCTGAAAACCCATTTGAAATAGGAAATTACCTTCCATGCAAACTTGGTAGCTAAAAAGTGTGTTAAAGAAGTTGTTTAAATTGAAAATTCATATATAGTGTGCAAAAAGAAATCTGAATACAAAAGTTAGAAATTATATACATATGTTTAAAAGTGCATGTGGGCTAAAAATCAACATATCTAGAGTAACCACAACACTTAGAAATGTGAATGACTATCATATGTATGTATGTGTGGAGTGAAAGTGTGAACTATGTCTTATGGATTGTTGTTTTCTTTTGCTATGTGTGTTGGCATGAGTAGAACCTGCCTCAGAGCAAGTTCTTCCCTTCCAAGATCAGGACTATTCATTCCCAGAGCAGCAGGAAGAAGGCAAGTGTCCTTGACCACTTTGATCCTATATTAGGATGTGTAGATAGAATTATTTGCATTGTCAATTGAAACATGAAACCCATGCTAGGAAGTTTCCCTAGAATTGGATTACCTTGTTTTCCTTGTAGCTTGGGTTGGGATTTTGCTTTATTATGTCATTCATTCATATTACTTATGCTTAGCCATGTTTAGAATGGGATGAGTGGGATATGATATCATCAACTTGCTTACCTTATTCTTAAATGAGATATTATGAGTTATGTAGAGGTAGCGATCAAGACAAGTTGGATGTTTTGGTTGGTGCTGGGTGCACGAGACTCGGGTTTGTGTTTAGTACTTGCCTGGATCCTAAGGACCGGTTCATGGAGCATGTAACCTGGCTTTACCGTGCCAACCACATGCTGAGATGGGGCAGCTTGGCCAATTAATTAGGTGTATCCCCAGCGTAGTATGGGTGTGTTGGATGGTGCGGGGAATAGGTGTCAGCTGGACTACCATATGAACCGCAAGGCTCAAGAGGGGGCCACTGCAGCGGGGTTGGAGCCTCTTGTATGCTGTTAGGGGTGAAACCTCAGTGGGCCCATGCTCGTCGGGAATCCCTTTGTAAAGGTTTCGTAGTGATCTTCTGGCTACACACCTGGGAAGTATGAATGTGGTTCGTAGCCACTGGCATAATGGAGGTTCTTTTAGTCCACCCGGCAACAGGGGATGAAATCACTACATGTGGGTACAGTGGTGCAAACTCTGCAGAGTCAAATCTGTCATGACAGCCGTGCTCACGGTCAAGAGCGACTTGGACGTATTCATGATTAGAAGATGATGACCTTGGAGGTTGTGGATGTTAAGCGGGGAGCTTAACATTGGAAATGACGTTATGGTTATTTGATTATGATGATGGCATGGGAGATTGGGACCATATCACCTGTGTAGTAATGTAGGTGTTTAATAAGCTAAGGTGGTAGGCAATAATTGCGTAGTGCTTTAACCATGAGTTCAACCTCTACTTGTTCTAGCCATGCATGATAGAACTTTCCCACACTTGTTGAGTACCAACGGTACTCAACCTTGCATATTTGTTGGTTTAAATTGCTGCTCAGATCAAGGGGATGATGTGGTGTTCAATGACCAAGACTTCAGAACCGAAGAAGGATTTTAGGTTCATGGAGTCCCCCGGGCAACTCCTGTGACAGAGCCCACAAGAATAATATTCCGCTGCTATTTTATTTATATGTTATGAACTTATTATCGTCCATCGAAACATATGCTATGCAAGACTTTTTTATATTCGACACCTGGCTTGTAATAAATGATGCTTCACTATTTGTCATCACATGTATGAGAAAATGATCCTGGCATACATGTGATATTCACTCGGTTGTTCTTTGAAGAAACTGGGTGTGACAGAAGTGGTATCAGAGCCAAGGTTGCCCGTAGGAACGTGGACGTAGGTAGAAATGGACGTATTTAAGGATCCTATTTTCTTAAAAATTATTTTTACAAAGGTGTGGGTTGAAAAGTGTTATTTAATGGGGTCACTTTATTCATCTTACCCAACTTTTATTCAAAATAGGATTTTTGTTTAAAATCTTATCTAACTTAAATTTTAAATGCTTTAGGTTTTAGATGGTTCGCATGATCCGCACCGCCCGCAAGTCCACCGGAGGGAGAGTTCCCGTAGTTGCCCTTGCCCTGAGAGTGGAGAACCGTCCGGTGACGTATCTCTCCTACGGATTGGCAGTAGGAGGCTTGTTGCGCCGTCTTCGACGTATGCTCCAAGCCGCCGGCAATACGGGCAAGCTACTCATACACTACGGCTCCACCCAACCATCCGTGAGAAGCGGGAAGAATGGAGTTCAGAAATGAGGATTATCCACGAAAATCAGCTGCTCAAGATTCACCGCTCTCCAGCTTGCCGAGCGACACAGGTCGATGCGGAGAAGGATGTCACCTGGGAGGCAATCACCTGCCAGAGTCACATCTATCGTCGCTACCTGGACAGGATTGAGTACATGTATGTTCTCCAGCGTGAGAGTGGTACGACGGAGTACAAGTACCCGCCAGTGCAGCAGGGGACTTCCCATGAGCACATGGACCTGTGCTTGGAGGATGCTGCTATGCTCAGCACTCGACTGTAGGAGTGTCAGCAGGAGCTTCAGGATGTACGTGACACCCTGAAGGAGACCGAGGTGTTGCTTCGAGCCAGCTTGAGGGCGAGAGAAAGAGGAGATGGGAATGGACTGTGTGTCACCGTGAATGACACATTGACTCCTGACTCCCCAGATCGTCGGGCAAGCAGGCGTCGCCGCACATCTCCACCAGCAGCTTCCCCACCCAAAGCGGAGTCAGAGGGCAGCCGCAATAATGAGGAAGATCCCGAGGAGCCAGCTTAGTGATACGAGTCGTGTAGAGTCCTTTCCCATAGTTCAGCAGGTTATCGAGTAGGCGAGTCAATACCTTAGTTAATGGTGTGTTAATGTTTGGTGTGTGACGTGAGTTGTGGAAGCCATGGGCATTTGTCCACAACCTCGTCTTTAGGATGTTTTGCTTTGATTTGTGAACCCCTACGAATTAAGAGTGCATTTATTTTCGCGTAAAACATGAAACCCTCAGAAAATGTTAATATAATAACACCCCATGAATTTTTAGTTTAAACGAGCCAATTGGGAAGTTAACACGTAATGCTTTAAATTGACATTTGGTTGATCATGAAGATGGCCGGAAGAGGAAAGGGTCGTGGTGCCAACCCCGCCAACAACAACGATGAGGCCGGCAACCCTCAACTTTCTGAAGGGCAAGACAGGGGTGGTCGCCGTGAAGGAGCTGATCCCATCCACCAAATGCTTGAAAATCAAAATCAGCTCATCCAGAGCCTAACTCAAGTGGTGGCCAACTTGCACCAAGCTCCACCTCCACAAGCTGCACCACGCCAACCAAGGTTGAGTGAGTTTCTAGGGACTTAACCTCCAAAGTTTGCAAGTGCTGCTGAACCTCTGGAGGCAGATGACTGGCTAAAGACCATTGAGAGCAAGATGAGGATCATACAATGCCAAGGGTATGAGAGGGTGTTGTTTGCCTCTCACCAATTGCACGGACCTGCTGCTGATTGGTGGACCGCTTACGTAGCAGCCTATCATGACCCAGAGAACATCACTTGGGATGAGTTCAAGCACAGTTTCCGCAACCATTACATACCAAGGGGTGAACTCAAAAACAAGAGAAAGGAGTTCTTGGGACTGCAGCAAGGAAACATGACCGTGAAGGAATACCTCACTAAATTCACCCAACTATCCCGTTATGCCCCACGGGACATAGAGACTGATGAGCAGAAACAGGATTGCTTCGTGGAAGGACTTACAGCAGAAATGCAGTGTGCAATGTCCTCCAACGAGTATGAAAGCTTCCAAAAGATGGTGGACAGAGCATTTGTTGTGGAAAGAAAGCTGAAGGCCTTGGAAAATGAAAACAAGAGGAAGGCGGGATGGTCACACCAAGCCTCGGGAAGCAACACACGCCCACGTCTAATGCAGCAACCCGCAGGGCAGACGAACCACGCTGGGGTACCCTACTCAGCACCGAGAGGGTACAACCCGAACTTCAGGCCTCCGTCAGCACCAGCACAGCCACAACGTCAGTTTGTACAGCAGCCTCGCCCAGCATATCAACCTCGACCAGCAGTACAAGGACCCCCGAACCAACCCCAAGACAACAAAGGTCAGGCACCTAAGGTGGGGGTGCAATGCTTTAACTGTGGTGAAGTGGGGCACTACGCCCATAAATGCCCAAAGAAGCCCGTGCAGCCGCAACAGTAGAATGTGATGCGAGGACGGGTGAACCACGTGACCATGGAGGAAGCGCAAGAGGCACCTGACCTGGTAATTGGTAAGTTTCCTGCCAATTTACACATTGCAACCCTGTTGTTCGATTCTGGTGCTACCCACTCGTTCATTGCTCAAGGGTTTGTTAAAAAGCATGATCTAGCAACCACACAAATGAACAATATGCTAGCAGTGAATTCTCCAGGCGGGGAAATAAGGACAAGACAAGTGTGTCCCAAGGTGAATCTAGACATTAATGGGATAGTATTTACTGCCAACCTCATAGTGATAGATTCCCAAGGGATAGATATTATTTTGGGTATGGATTGGTTGACCAAACATAAAGGAATCAACCATTGTTCGACCAGAAAGATGGAACTAACTCACCCTAGTGGCACAAGAGTAAAGTTCATAACAATACAAGAGCCTAGGAGGGACATTAAATTAAATCAAGTTGAGGTGAAAGTGGAGGAGATCAGGATTATTAGGGAATATCCAGACGTTTTTCCGAAGGAGTTGCCAGGTATGCCTCCTGATCGTGAAGTGGAATTCACGATTGAGCTAGTGCCTGGAACAGCTCCGATATACAAGAGACCTTATCGGATGGACTCCAAGCAGTTGGGAGAACTCAAGGATCATTTAAGAGAATTGACAGGGAAGGGGTACATTCGTCCTAGTTCCTCACTAAGCAGTTGGAGCCTCTTGTATGCTGTTAGGGGTGAAACCTCAGTGGGCCCACGCTCGTCGGGAATCCCTTTGTAAAGGCTTCGTAGTGATCTCCTGGCTACACACCTGGGAAGTGTGAATGTGGTTCGTAGTCACTGGCATAATGGAGGTTCTTTTAGTCCACCCGGCGACGGGGAATGAAATCACTACATGTGGGTACAGTGGTGCAAACTCTACAGAGTCAAAACTGTCATGACAGCCGTGCTCACGGTCAAGAGCGGCTTGGACGTATTCATGCTTAGAAGATGATGACCTTGGAGGTTGTGGATGTTAAGCGGGGAGCTTAACATTGGAAATGACGTTATGGTTATTTGATTATGATGATGGGATGGGAGATTGGGACCATATCACCTGTGTAGTAATGTAGGTGCTTAATAAGCTAAGGTGATAGGCAATAATTGCGTAGTGCTTTAACCATGAGTTCAACCTCTACTTGTTCTAGCCATGCATGACAGAACTTTCCCACACTTGCTGAGTACCAACGGTACTCAACCTTACATATTTGTTGGTTTAAATTGCTGCTCAGGTCAAGGAGATGATGTGGTGTTCAATGACCAAGACTTCGGACCCGAAGAAGGATTTTAGGTTCATGTAGTCCCCCGGGCAACTCCTGTGACGGAGCCCACAAGAATAATATTCCGCTGCTATTTTATTTACATGTTATGAACTTATTATCGTCCATCGAGACATATGCTATGTAAGACTTATTTATATTCGACACCTGGCTTGTAATAAATGATGTTTCACTATTTGTCATCACATGTATGACAAAATGATCCTGTCATACATGCGATATTCACTCGGTTGTTCTTTGGAGAAACCGGGTGTGACAATGTACTCCCTCAAATCCTACGTTAGTTGCACCCACATGACCATTGAGATCTCCTCCTATGAGGAGTTTCTCGGTTATCGGTACACTACTAACCATATCCTCCAAGTCCTTCCAAAATTGTCTCTTAGCACTCATGTTGAGCCCAACTTATGGGGCATAAGCACTAATGACGTTCAAGACAATGTCCCCAATTACTATCTTGATTAAGATGATCCTATGAAGGGCAGGTCTGGCGCAGTGGTAGAGTCTCTCCACTTGTGTCCTGGAGGTCCTGGGTTCGAATCAGCCTCCTTGCAAAATAAGCAAGGGGAAGGCTGCCTAGAAATTCCCTTCCCCAGACCCCACAAGGTGTGGGAGCTTTCAGCACTGGGTATGCCCTTTTATTAAGATGATCCTATATCCTCGTCTTTGAACATCCACTACTCCATCCTTAAGACTCTTATCTATTAGAACCCCTGCGCCATTCCTAGTCCCAGCCGATCCAGAATACCAAAGCTTGAAACCGGTATTTTCGACTTCTCTCGCCTTTTGACCCGCCCATCTAGTCTCTTTTACACAAAGGATATTTACTCGTCTCCTAATGGCAACATCTACTAACTCACGTAGCTTCCCCGTCAAGGATCCTACATTCCAACTACCCACATGAAATCTATGTTCCTCGGCTACCTTCCTTACGCTTTGCACCCGTCGAGTAAGATGCAAAGACCCTTGCTCACTTATCACTACATCCGGACGATGATGTAGCGCGTCACTAAGGTGGTGACAATCCGGCCCTTGCTCATTTAACACCATATCCAGGTTCCGATATGGCGAGCCACTAAGGCGGTGGTGACCCGGCCCTTGCCCACTTAACACCAGACCCGGGTTCCGATATGGTGCGTCGCTAAGAGGGTTACGCCCCAACGAATTTCTATTGGGTTTCATTTCCATAAGAATGGCTAATGTAATTGTTGGCTCGCCAAGCCTATCACAACCCCTCCTTCTTTACCCGGGCTTGGGACCGGCTATGTCATTATAACATAGGCGGAGTTACTAAGGATACACATTCAAAATAAAAAATAAGATGAAAGAGAAAAGTTAATTTACCTGCATCAGCTTTGAACCTTTCTCACTTTCAAACTTCTCTGGGTTGATTGAAGCGTAAATCATTAATAAGCGCAGCTTATTTTCACGACTTACATCCTGTAGTAGGTAAAAATTCATAAATGTTGGCAAGAGAGGTTTTAGTATCTCAGTGGTTGAGTTCAAAAAACACTTGCCAAGCGTGTCCGCAAGAAATTGATAAGTTCTTTTGTCCCAGCATCACCAAACACAAGATCTTGCTCAAGCTGTCCAACATCTTTAAGATGTTGTTCTTTGATTATATTATTGAGCTTTCCTGCAATCTGTATTATATTAAAATGAGTAAAGGAAAATATTAATTTGGATATTGCTATTATCTTCCAGTGAGATCCTATATTAATAATTTCTTCATTCAGTAGAGCATTATTTGAAATGCCTATTCATGTGGCCATAATATCATTTAGCAATGCACATGATGAGTTAGCATGTGCTTGCTTGTATAATATAATACTATAACTGTAGGATACTGGTCCCTGGTTGCAGAATACAAGAACACTGAATATGATCTAGCAGCATCATAAACGGAAACTATACCTTATGCAAAATTATTAACATTTGTTTTTCAATATCTGAACTACAAAATTTCAGGTTTTCAACTGACATTTTTACTGAGGTGACCTAAGAAATCATTGAACCAGCAAAGCTACCTCAATAGGAACAGGCATGTAGCATGATATACACAACAAATCTACCTCAACATGAAGGGTAAGCTTGTCAATTTGATCACTGTACTGAGGAAGGGCTTGGACCATTTTCTGCAATTGTTTAGTCGATAACTCTCCACCAGACCTGGAAACACACAGAATATATAATTAAACAAACAAAAATTTTCTCCTGCAAAAAATGATTTTATTGTGACTATAGTTATTAAGGCGCTTAAGCGCTAAGGCGCCCCAGTTGCCTTAGATCCCGGCATAAGGCGTCTGAGGCGTCCGCGAGCGACCTCAGGGCGACGCCTTAGCACCGGGGAGAGTAAGATTTACCTGGCTGCTTAGCCGAGTACAAGGAGAGGCTCGGGTCCGATTAGGGTTGCCCACTGTCACGGCGACGTCCTCGGCGAGTGCCTGATCAGCTCGGCGGGAAGAAGACTAAAGCTTTATCTTTTGTATTGTGGCGCCAATCGTGTGTGGGCTGAGTTCTGGACAGTGGGCCTTAAGTGGTATGTAATGTGTTGTGAACTGAAAAGGCGTGATGTCGTGAAATTGAAAAGCAACAGGTTGATTCTGTTCGGCCGACAAGCTGAAACAGAAAACACTTTTGTGTCTACCTGCCTTCACGTGCGTTCTCGGTGGGGCGAAACACTGCGTGATCTCACGCCCCGATCCCTGACACATTGGCGGCCACGGGACACGACAGTTGGTATCAGAGCGGGTTTCTTGGGCGGTGGCGGTGTTGAGGCAACTCCAGGCTGTAAAATCCCGGTGGAGAGTGGCGGCGGCAGAAAAAAATTTTCCCGGATAGCCTGGGTTGTGCAGCAAGACGGCGACGGTGAAGCCTTCACAGCAAACTCGGATTTTGTTAGAGAAGATGTCGGCAGCACAAGAGAAGGGCAACGAGCAACTGGCGAAGATCTTGCACAAGCTAGAGCATATCACCGAGCGACACAATCGCGCTGACGAGATCCAGAGACAGCTTCTTGCTCAGCAGTCCTTGGTGGCATCGGTGGCGGAGCAAGCAGCTAAAGAACGTCAGCTGTTGGGCCGGCACGTGGAAGAAACCGCGAAGAGGGTGGCTACGCTGACACTTGAGCGGATGGCTGAAGAAATGGAGAACTTTTCTGACTCTAGGTCTTTCAGTTCAGTGCCCAGATCGCCTGATCGTAGAGGAGAAAGAGATGAAGGGGTGCGGCTTGATAGAGCGGGTACATCCAGAGTTCAGAGAACACGAGAATAAGTTGGCATGGATCGACACCAGCATCATCAGCTTAGCGACGTGGGAGGTGGAGACAGAACATTGATGAAACTGACATTTCCTACGTTTCAGGGTGACCAACCGAAGATATGGCTGGACAAATGCCTGTACTATTTCGTCTTGTATCAGGTGGACGAATCATCATGGGTCTGAGCTGCATCATTGCACATGGAAGGCAACACTGTCGTTGGCTACAAGTGTATAAGTTGTCTGTTGGGCTGGGTACCTAGGATGAGTTTGCAACTGCAATGAAAATGATGTTTGGTGACTATCAATATCCCAAGGCAATGCATGACTTCTTGAATTTGAGGCAAACTGCATGATTGGAAGATTACATTACTCACTTTGAGGAACTTCGATACACTACTTCCATGCACAACAAGGATCTAGACGAAGTGTTTTTTGTCACTCAGTTTGTAAAGGGTTTAAAATCTAACATTCAAGGATTTTAGCTCATGTTCCTTCATCGGTGAATAGAGCCATTCTCCTAGCAAGACTTCAGACTGAAATTTTGGAAAAGGCACGAGCAGTTCATGCTGAATTCAAACATGATTAAGGCAAGGGAATGACTTGAGTTGTATCACATGAAATGATAAACTCGAACATGGACATGTGGGGAGAGCAAAATTGTTCTTTAGCTCCTGCTGAACACATGTTAACCCGGGAAAGAATTTCACTCTCAAAAATCTAACTCATATGCACATTCTCTATGAGTAGAGGGGAGGGAAGTTTAAAACTCATTTTTGAACCCTTGCAAAGAATCATGTTCAAATGGTCCAAAGGCCTATATGTGAGATGGTCATTGCAGCCCTCAGTTCTAAAAGAGCTTAAGTTCTAAATTTGGAGAAATTTGGAGCTCATATACCCTATGTTCAAAGCATTATTTGAGATCACCTTCGAACTCAAATTTGAGCGGCATATTCAAACTGAACTTATGAAGTTCAGATTAGGACCAAGGTTGATCAAGCATGGGCTAGGAGCAAACCAAAAATTTTCACCCAAAGTCAAATGGGTCATCACAAAAGAGGACTTAAATATTTAGTTTGAATTAAATGGTTTACTTCAAGGAAAAGAAGGTCATCTCAAAAAAAAAATCAAACTGTTGTTTAAAAATTTGTATTTGCAACGGCCAACTCAAAGATCATAGGGCATATTCCAACTCTCCAGGTCCAAACTATGAGGAAGGCAAATTTTGAGCAAATTTGGAGGTGCTTTGATATGTATATCAAAGGGACTAGTAAAATTCCTTGAAATTTGAATTCAAATTTGAAACCGAGGCAAAACTTGTCAAATTGCCAAAGGGATTTTGAATTTGAGCTCCATATGAGTGAAGTTTGCATTGTGCCAAAAGTTGGAAGTCTTTTGGGAGTAGTAGGGGTGGACCCACTTGTCAATGAGCAAACTGAAGACTTGTACTCGAAGTCACTTCTCTGTTTTGACTCGATCACCACGGGGTCTGCACCGAACGCCACCGAGGGCGCTACCACCACCTCCTGCTCGAGTTCTCCCCCCCCCCACGCGCGGGCGGCAAAGGCGGTTCACCCGGTGCTTATCCCTCCCACCGAAGCAAACATGAAGTCGCTCAGCTCGTGCCCGTGGCTTTCGTCTGCTCCCGCGCTCGAAAAACAGCCGTCGGCGACGCTTCTGTTCTTTCGGTTGGCCACCAGCTCGTTTCCCCTTTGCTCGAGTTGTCCACACAAAAAGGGAGCGCTAACGAGTGTACAAGATCCTTCACAGCTCAGCTCCGACGTTCCTAGCTTGTGGTGCGTACAAATCAACATTTGACGCGAGAAACCGAAGCTCACCGGCGAAAGGGCAACTTGGGTCGTTGTGGGCAGCTCACCACCGTGGGTTTCACGCTCAAGCAACGACGCTCAGAGGTGGCAACTTGGGTCGTTGTGGGCAGCTCACCACCGTGGGTTTCACGCTCAAGCAACGACGCTCAGAGGTGCGTCATACCACCGTGGTGCTTCTCCCCGGGGCTCAGCTCAAACGGTGATCCCTAGCAACCGAATTCGAAGTTTTTCTTCCGGAGCATGACCACAGACCCTCTGGTAAAGATTTCTCAAATTCGCGCTTAATTTGCACCATGGACTCAGGATTATGGGTCGAAGAACTCACTACTGCAACCCCGACAGGAAACCAAAATGTTCACCCTTGCAACTGACCTGTCCAAAGAACGACAAATAAGAGAGTACAGAAGGATCAACGGATTATGTTAAATGTGGTGACAAATTTTAGCCAGGCCACGTTGCAAAATGCCCCAAACGAACACAAGTTCACCTGAAATCTATAGCTGCCGAGGATTTAAATATGGAGCTAACACAAGAAATTCTGTTGCAACTGGAGGAAGAGGACAGACAGCTGAAAGAGAATGGAGTGTTGTCTATTCATGCTATCTCGGGAACAGAAGGAGATAACTGTTTACGCCTAAGGGTACTGATCAAAAGCTCATTGATTCAGGGAGTTCTGCAACTTTTATCAACTCTGCATTTGTAGCTCGTGCAGGCCTTAAGACTTCTAAGAGTACTCCACTGTGAGTTTAGGTGGCCAATGGGGAGGTAATCTGTAGTGACACAATTGCACCAGATGTAGCATGGTGGTGTGATGGACAAACTTTCCACACTGATATGAAGGTCTTACCGCTTGGCGCATATGATGCCATTTTGGGTTTTGATTCGCTTCAAAGTTACAGTCCAATGCTTTGTAATTAGCAAGACAAGACAATGTAGTTCTGTCACAAAGGTCAATCCGTTATTTTGCACGGGGTGAAACAGATGGTACAACGAGAGCTGAACTTCCTCTCAGCAGTGCAACTTAAGTGGATCAAAGAAAATGAAATTTGGTCTATGGTTGTGGTTAAACCATCGTACATCATCTCTCACTCCGACTCTGTCAGTGTTGTTGAAACAGCATTTTCTGCTTTCACGGAACACTCTGAACATGATAAAGTCTCCAAGCTGCTGGATGAGTATGCAGATGTGTTTGAAGAACCGAAGAGTTTACCCCCTACTCGTCCATTCGATAATGCAATAGCATTCATCCCAGATGCTATTCCTTTCAACTCAAAACCCTATAGATATTCTCATAAAACAGAAATGGAAAAGCAAGTGCAGGAGCTACTAGCAACTGGTTTAATAGAAAACAGTGTTAGTCCATTTGCATCACCAGTTTTGTTAGTGTAAAAAAAAGATGATACATGAAGATTTTGTGTTGATTACAGAAAATTGAATGACTGGACTATTAAAAACCGATTTCCTACGCCACTTGTGGAGGAAATACTTGATGAGCTTGCAGGTGCTAAATATTTTACAAGTCTTGATATGAAGTCAAGGTACCACCAAATTCGAATGAAGTTGGGTGAGGAGTTCAAAACAGCATTTAAAACACATAGTGGTCATTTTCAGTTTAAGGTGATGCACTTTGGACTCACAAATGTGCCTGCTAACTTCCAATGTGCAATGAACTCCATCCTTGCCCCGTTTCTTAGAAAATTTGTTTTGGTATTCATGGATGATATTTTGGTGTATAGCACCAATTTCGATCAACATCTGGATCATCTTGGCAAGGTGTTCGAAACACGCAGATATCACATTTTTTATCAGAAAGTCCAAGTGCTCATTTGTGAAGACTGAACTTTCTTATTTAGGCCATATCATATCTGCACAAGGAGTCTCTACAGATCCAAGCAAAATTGATGCAATGGTCAAATGGCCAAGGCCCACCTCCCTGACAGAGAAAAAGGATTTCTAGGACTTACAGGGTATTATAGACGGTTTGTAAAGAATTATGAAACAATTGTCAAACCCCTCACTCTGATATTGAAGCAGAAGGCATTTTGCTAGAATAAGGAGGCAGATGGCATTTCAAGCACTGAAACAAGGCATGGTTTCTACATCAGTGCTAGCCTTGCCTAATTTTGATGAGGTTTTCACTGTAGAAACAGATGCGAGCGACTTGGGATTTGGGGCAGTGTTGATGCAAAATAGTCAACCTATTGCATATCTGAGTAAGTCACTGTCAGACAAACACAAGAATTTATCCATCTATGACAAGGAATTCCAAACACTACTCTTAGCAATAGAAAAATGGTGCCAATATCTACAGAGGGGTCAATTCATCATCAAGACAGATCACATAAGTTTAATCTTTCTGGAAATTTAGACCTTGCAGACTGACTTGCAAAAGAAAGTCATGACAAAACTAATGGGACTCGATTTCAAAGTAGTTTACAGGCAAGGGAAAGAAAATCTAGCTGCTGATGCCTTGTCAAGGATTGGAGGGGTGCAGATAATTTCTGAAGTAAAACCGATGTGGATTCAAGATGTCCTTAACAGTTATGCCACTGACAGTGAAGTGCAGCAGTTACTGGCCAAGTTGGCATTACATATCCCGCATGAAAATAGATTTGCTCTCCACCAGGAACTCATCAGAAAAGGAGATCAGTTATTTATTGGCAATAACTCGGCACTTCGCACAAAGCTTATAGCTCTTCATGACACTGCCTTTGATGGGCACTCGGGAATGCAGTGTACTTATCAAAGAGTCAACATCTTGCTGCTGGTTTTGGGGATGTCGAAAAGTGTCCAAAAACCACCACGCCAATAGTGAGGAGATACAAGAATACATCAAGAAGAGTGCAAGGTCAATGAAGATTGTTTTAATGATGAAGAGGAGCAGCAGCAGCAAAGAGATGATGTTGAGGTTCAAAAGGTTACTCTAGATTTGAGAAGCTTCTTCTCGAACTACTTCTTGCCACTCTTCAGTTCCTAGCTCTGGAACGACGGCAAAGAGAATGCAAGCTGCTCTTTGCTTCAAAATTGTGTCTAAAGAGATGAAGTCTGTTTTACTTTTATCAATGGTAAAAAAGACACAAGAAGAGCTGATTGAATAAAGACACTCAAAACAACAATCTAAAGCCTTCATAGAGCAATATACAAGGAAAAAAGAAGAATGAGAGACCACACATGAGCATGTTTCCGATTTCTTTTATGTGTGGCTGTCGAAGTGTGCCGTCGACACTTCCCCGGGCTTGCTTCAGGAGCAAACCGCGGAGGTTCTTTTTCGGAGTGGCTAGTTCTCTCTGAAGGTCACGTTGGTTGTGAGAGGATTGACACAAGAATGAGAGACCACACATGAACTGAGTTGTCCACTTTCGAACCCTCTGAACCCCTTGCAACGTTGCCAACCCGAGTCTTTTATACTTTAAGGCTCGGGCGGCTTACAAGGTGGGCCCCGGGGCCCGACAGGTGGCCCCGAGGAGATTTCCTGCCATCTACCATATCTTGCAGTGAATGCTGGTAGTTGTCTCTGGCAATGGCTTCTTAGTCGTCGTTTTGCCGTCCTGCCCGTGCCGCAAGCTAGGCATAGTGATTGATGATGACAGGGACGGCAGGGAACGTCTTATCGCCGTATCTATTGGTCAATAGCTTCTGACATCGTGTGCTTGTCTTAACTGTGATGCGACTGGTCACAGAGCCACCTGACAGGGGCGTGCGCTGCGTCTCCGCGTCTTGAGAAGGCGCGGGTGTTGAATGTCTTGATCGAACAAGGCATGGCGTACCTTTACTCCTGCTGCCTACCGAGCTGAGGTGGGCAGCACGGCACGTGGCGCCTTCGGAGCTCACCCCTGCGGAGGGGGTGAGGTCCGACACTGCTGGCCACGTGGCAGGCCCGGGCCTTGCCTCTGAGGATAGGGGAGGCCCGGCCCCGCTGGACACGTGGCGCCTTCGGGGCTCGCCCCTGCGGAGGGGGTGAGGTCCGGCACTGCTGGCCACGTGGCAGGCCTGGGGCTCGCCTCTGAGGAGAGGGAAGGCCCGGCCCCGCTAGACACGTGGCGCCTTCGGAGCTCGCCCCTGCGGAGGGGGCGAGGCCCAGCTCTGCTGGCCGCGTGGCAGGCCCGGAGCTCGCCTCTGAGGAGAGGGGAGGCCCGGCCCTGCTGGACACGTGGCGTCTATAGAGCTCACCCCTGCGAAGGGGGCGAGGCCCGGCTCAACTGGCCGCGTGGCAGGCCCGGGGGTCGCCTCTGAGGAGAGGGGAGGCCCGGCCCTGCTGGACACATGGCGCCTTCGGAGCTCATCCCTGCGGAGGGGACGAGGTCCGGCAATGCTGGCCACGTGGTAGGCCCGGGGCTCGCCTCTAAGGAGAGGGGAGGCCCGGCCCCGCTGGACACGTGGTTCCGATGGAGCTCGCCCCTGTGGAGGGGGCGAGGCCCGGCTCTGCTGGCCGCGTGGCAGGCCCGAGGGTCACCTCTAAGGAGAGGGGAGGCCCGGCCCTGCTGGACACGTGGCGCCTTCGAAGCTCACCCCTGCGGGGGTGGGGGGGCGAGGTCCTTAGGCGGTTTTTCTCCTGTGCGCGGGGGTACCCGGTACTGAGGGTACCGACAATGGCCCCCGGGCCCACCTCAGGGGAGATAACGATCCCGCGGGTGGGGCCTTCTCCTTTTCTACCCCGCGCACTTTCTTGAAAACTCCTTTAGGCCGTTGTCTTGAGTGTTCTCTATGCTTGTAGGGTCTCGTCGGCTGACAGTGACGCGCCTGTCCCTCGGCCAACTTCGGCTGGTAGCAGCCCAGAGCCGCAGCGTCCGAACGCCACGGCAGCTTCACCGGCCCTCGTGCAAGTCCAGGCCTCTTCTCTCTCTGACCCGGCAGGACCGGCCTCTACGACGACGGCGACGCCTGTTCCTACGGGTGCGCCGGTGAGCCCAAGTACTTAGGCTCCCGCTCCTAGTGTTGCGGCGTACCTCCTCCTTCGCCGGCTCGGGAGCTGGCTGCTGGTGAAGACTCGGCGGAGCAGGCTGGCAGCAACCAGCCTTCGGGTGCTGACGCGGGAGGAGCTGACGCGGGTCCCCAGGTGGGCGGTGAACAGGAGCGCATCGGGACTAGCCCTGCCTCAGCGTCGTCTTCTCCTGATCGGCGCATCGTCATGGCTCCCCCGGGTTTTGTGGCGCCGGCGTCTCCTCCGTCGGATGACGACGCGCATGGAGGAGGTTCGTGGCGCAGCTTCGGCCTCTGCTGCTCCACTGTCCCTATCGGACGCCATGGAACTTGCCCAGTCCAGTGTCCGGCAGGTTCAGGCTGCGCTCAAGCGTGAGCGGGAGGACTTGGCGGACGAGAGAGGCCGCCTCCGCGGCTGGGGGCGGCTCTTGAAGCTGCGGACCAGTGAGGTCGAGGAGGAGCTCGACGCTAAGAGTGTTGCAACTCCAGTCCTGTTTCCTGCTGAAACAGCGTCTGATCTTGCTTTATAATCAGATCTGAACTAGCAGATCAATCTGCCCTCCAAGGAGACAGACCAGAATTAATCTACAGCGAGAACAGAGGCTAGAACAGAAGAAAAACAGAAGCCTCTCCACGAAGTCTCTGCTGGACCTCTCCACGATGTCGATCAAAGAGGCGATAGGCCGCCTCAAGGTCATCGACAGTGACGAATCTCAGCCTCTCTCGGGGCCTATCACCATCGGCGGGAAGCTACATCTCACTCGGGAGCAGTGGGAGGTCTGCCAAGGTGACAGGAAGAAGGGGGAGCCCTCCTTCTCGAAAGGCGGCCGCAAGCGCGGCAAGCTAAGCAAGGGGCGCGGAGGTGCCCAAGCTGAGGCGCAGAGACGTGCCGAGGGTGGCGCCCATGGAGGCACCCAAAGCAGCGCCGCCGGCAACCAGAAGTCAGCACGAGACGACACTTGCCACAACTTTGGCAAGCTTGGTCATTGGGCCAGGGAGCGTCGGCAGCAACGACGTGGCCAGGCCCACGTCGCACAGGTGGAGGAGGAGCCGACTCTGCTCCTGGCGCACGCAAGCATCGAGCCACCTCCAGTAGCATCGGCCGCAGCGGCTCTCCTCCACATCGATGAGCCGAGAGCACACGCCTTTCTCGGTGACGGCTCCAGCAACGACAAGATCGACGGGTGGTGCCTTGACACCGGCGCCACCCATCACATGACTGATCGATGGGAGTTCTTCACTGAGTTCGACCCTAATGTTCGAGGCTTCGTCAAATTTGGGGACGCCTCTGGTGTGGAGATCAAGGGTGTCGGCTCCGTCATTCTCACCGCCGAGTCTGGTGAGCACAGGCTGCTCGTCGGAGTCTACTACATCCCCGCGTTGAGGAACTCTATCATCAGCCTGGGCCAGCTGGATAAGAACGGTTCGCGCGTGGAGATCAAGGACGGAGTCATGAGGATTTGGGATCGCCATCGTCGCCTTCTTGCCAAGGTAACTAGAGGCACCAATCGACTCTACGTCCTTAACGTGCAGGTAGCACAACCTCTCTGCCTTGCTACTCGTCGGGATGACGAGGCGTGGCAGTGGCATGAGCGCTTTGGGCACCTTCACTTCAAGGCCCTGAAGCGGCTTAGTGCCAAGGAGATGGTACGGGGCCTGCGGTGCCTTGACCATGTGGAGCAGTTCTGCGATGTCTGCGTAGTGACAAAGCAGAGGCGGATCCCCTTTCCCCAGCACTCGATATTCGAGCCAAGGAGCGGCTCGACCTCGTGCACGGGGACTTGTGTGGCCCGGTGACACCGGCTACACCGGGAGGACGACGTTACTTCCTGGTGCTTGTCGATGACCTCTCCTGCTACATGTGGGTGATGGTCCTCGGCAGCAAGGCAGAGGCTGCGAACGCCATCAGGCGCGCGCAGGCCATTGCGGAGGCGGAGTGCGGCCGCAAGCTGCGCGAGCTGCGCACCGACAACGGCAACGAATTCACGACGGCTGAATTCGCGTTGTACTGCGCGGATGAGGGTGTTCAGCGCCACTACTCCGTGTCGTACAGCCCGCAGCAGAACGGCGTCATCGAGCGATGCAACCAGACGGTTGTGGGGGTGGCTCGGGCCCTCCTCAAGCAGAGGGGAATGCCGGCTATCTTTTGGGGAGAGGCGGTGGTGACGGCGGTCTACATCCTCAACCGCTCGCCCACCAAGGCTCTCAACGGCAGGACGCCGTACGAGGCTTGGCATGGGCGCATGCCGACAGTCTCTCACCGACGGGTCTTCGGCTGCCTAGCGTTCGCCAAGGAGCTTGGCCACATCAGCAAGCTCGACGACAGGAGCACTCCAGGGGTGTTCATCGGCTACGCGGAGGGCTCGAAGGCCTACCGCATTCTCGACCCAGGAACACAGCGCGTGCGCACGGCACGTGATGTACTGTTCAATGAAGGGCGAGGATGAGCATGGGAAAAAGCGGTAGACGACGGCTCGACTTCGACGTACGACAACTTCATCGTCGAGTACGTCCACTTCAAGGGAACTGGGGGAGTAGGCAGCTCTTCTCCACCAACTTCAACGCCACGCTCCCCAGTCACGACCTCGGCTGCGACGACCTCTCCACCACCACAGCCGGCGACCCCACGCACTCCAGCACCGACTGCCATCCCTACGGGTACGTCCACTCCGACACCAGCTTGTGTCGAGCACAAACCGGTGGAGTTCATTACTCCGCTCTCCCACGACGAGGAGCGCATCGACGCGTACCACGACGGCGAGTCGTTGCGGTATCGTACGATGGAGGATCTTCTCGGTGACCAGTCGGTGCCGGGACTGGTCCCTCGCGATCTGGAGGCGCAGTTGCATCTTGCGTGCGATGACGGCGAGCCTCGGTCTTTCGCGGAGGCTGAGAGACACGCGGCATGGCGTGCCGCGATGCAGTCGGAAATGGACGCGGTTGAGAACAACCGCACATGGGAGCTTGCTGACCTCCCTCAAGGTCACCGCGCGATCACCCTTAAGTGGGTGTTCAAGCTGAAGAGGGATGAAGTCAGTGCCATCGTCAAGCACAAGGCTCGCTTGGTGGCACGCGGTTTCGTGCAACAGGAGGGAATCGACTTCGACGATGTCTTCGCGCCCGTGGCGCGGATGAAATCTGTGCGACTCCTTGCACTGGCTGCTCAGGGAGGCTGGCGGGTTCAGCACATGGATGTCAAGTCAGCGTTTCTTAACGGCGATTTAAAGGAGGAGGTCTATGTGCACCAGCCGCCAGGATTTACGATTTCTGGCAAGGAGGGCAAGATGTTGCGTCTGCGCAAGGCCCTCTATGGCCTGCGACAGGCACCAAGGGCGTGGAATGCCAAGTTGGGCTCCACGCTCAAGGGGATGGGCTTCGAGCAAAGCCCGCATGAGGCGGCCATCTACCGGCGGGGCAATGGAGGAAATGCCCTACTGGTGGGTGTCTACGTCGACGACTTGGTGATCACCGGCACCAAGGATGCGGAGGTGGCAGCATTCAAGGAAGCGATGAAAGCCACCTTTTAGATGAGTGACCTGGGATATCTCTTCTTCTACCTAGGGATCGAGGTGCACCAGGCCGACTCCGGGATCATGCTTCGACAGACTGCCTACGCCAAGCGCATTGTTGAGCTGGCTGGGCTCACAGACTGCAACCCAGCTCTCACTCCCATGGAGGAGAGACTGAAGCTAAGCCGCAACGGCACGACGGAGGAGGTGGACGCCACGCAGTATCGGCGTCTTGTAGGGAGCCTTCGCTACCTCGCCCACACACGGTCGGACTTGGCATTCTCTATCGGCTACGTCAGTCGGTTCATGCAGCGACCGACGACGGAGCACCAGCAGGCTGTGAAGAGGATCATCCGCTACGTTGCGGGGACTCTCGACCACGGCCTCTACTACCCGAGGTGCCCTGGGGCGGCACACCTTGTCGAGTACAGCGACAGCGACCACGTCGGCAACATCGACACTAGCAAGAGCACGAGCGGGATTCTCTTCTTCCTCGGTAAGTGCCTCGTTACCTGGCAGTCGGTCAAGCAGCAGGTGGTGGCCCTATCCAGCTGCGAGGCCGAGTACATAGCAGCCTCTACCGCTTCGACTCAGGCGCTCTAGCTAGTTCGACTGCTTGGTGATCTTCTCGGCAAAGACACCGGGGCGGTGGAACTCAGGGTGGACAACAAGTCCGCTCTGGCTCTAGCAAAGAACCCCGTCTTTCATGAACGGAGCAAGCACATCCGGGTGAGGTACCACTTTCTCCGAGGCTGCTTGGAGGAAGGGAGCATCAAGGCGTGCTACATCAACACCAAGGACCAGCTTGCAGACCTGCTCACCAAGCCCCTTGGGAGGATCACGTTCCTTGACCTTTGCTCCAGAATCGGGATGGTCGAACTCTCCCACAAGACAACGCACAAGACTTAGGGGGAGAATGAAGGAATAAGTCTTGTACTCTTGGTCTGTGTGGCCCCTAGTTAGGACAGCATATTAGTCCTTTGGTAGGACAGCATCTTAGTCCTTGTTAGGACAGCATCTTAGACCAAGACGACAGCATATCAGTCCTTGTTAGGACAACATATTAGTCCTTTGGTAGGACAGCATCTTAGACCAAGAGGACAGCATCTCAGTCCTTGTTAGGACAGCATATTAGTCCTTTAGTAGAACAGCATCTTAGACTAGCATCTAGGTATATGCTTGGCTGCCTCAGCTATAAATATGTAACCCCAACCCCTAAGTTGGGCATGGCATTGTGTGTGGAATGAAACATGAAAAATTCTCAACTCTTAGTGTCATCCTCTCCATAAGAGTAATACTTCAGATACTAACAGACGAGAGTGGGTCTCGAGGGCGCGCGTGGCGCGACGACTGGTGTAAAGGGCTCCATTGCCGCGCGTGGCGCAACTGGAGCTGAGGCCCCATCCCGCGCTCGTCGCTGGTAAACAAGTGCAGGGTCGGCGAAGCGAGAAGTCGTCATCGGTGCTGTGACTGGTGACGTCGGGCTCGCTGCAGGTGACGTTGGGGAAGCCGAGGCCACGCGTGGCGCACCTGGTGGCGTAGGGGTCACCCAAGGCGCAGCAGGCGACGCCGGAGACGTCGATGCCGCGCGTGGCGCAGCTGGTAACGTCGGGGCCACCTAGGTACAGCAGGTGACGCTAGAGACGTCGATGCCGCACGTGGTGCAGCATGTGACGCTGGAGGCACCTGAGGCGTAGCGCGTGTCGAACCAGCAGAAGAAAGAGGCCAAGGCAGCTGGGGAGCAGCCTCGGGGTCAGTGAGAAAAAGGGAATCCAGCTCTATGGTGGAACCGGAAGAGGTGGTGGAGAAGGGAAAGGAGGACTCGTCGAAGACGACGTGCCGAGAGATCAAAAGGCGGTGAGTAGTGAGATCTAAGCACAGGTTCCCCTTATGATCAAGGGAATACCCAAGAAAAACACAACGTGTCGAGCGGGGCGCAAGCTTATGCGGGGTAGTGGCGGAAAGGTTAAGATAGCAAGCGCACCCAAAAATTCGAAGGTGATCGTAAAGAGGATCGGTGCCATATAAAGCAAAGTAGGGGTGGAGTCACGAATCGCCTTGGTAGGAAGGCGATTGATCAGAAGTGTGGTAGTATGGAGAGCCTCCACCCAGTATCGGGCTGTAACAGATGCCTGGATCAGGGAGCGCACAACATCATTCGTGGTGCGAATCATGCGCTCTGCCTTGCCGTTTTGAGGAGAGATATACGGACAAGACATGCGTAGTTGTACCCCATGTGCGGAGAGAAAGTTACGAAACGCAGAGTTATCAAACTCGCGTCCGTTATCACACTGGACGGCTCGAATGGTGCGCCCAAACTGAGTGAAAATCCAAACGAAGAAGTGATAAAGAGTAACGAAAGTCTCAGACTTCAATCGTAATGAAAAAGTCTAGGAAAAGTGAGAAAAATCATCAATGATCACCAAGTAATAATTAAAGCCCGCTACACTAGTAATGGGTGATGTCCACAAATCATAATGTATAAGATCAAAACGTGCTCAACATGAGTCGCAGAAGTGGGAAAAGGGAGCCGAACATGGCGACCAAGCTGACAAGCATGACATAAGAAGTCATGTGTGCCCCTAGAACACGAGATAACAGAACTACTAGACAATTTTGACATACCATCTGCACCAGGGTGGCCAAGCCGGCGATACCAAATGGTGGATGAAGCTGTCGTAGTCAAAGCAAAAGGCGGTGATGCAGCGAAAGTAGGAAGTCGAAGTGTGTAAAGGAGTCCGAGCTACCACATCGAAAAAGAGGTCGTCGAGTAGAAAGATCATTCACAGACAAACCAAATGGATCAAACTTAATGAAAACATTGTTGTCAGTGGTAAAACGACAGGTAGAAAGCAAGTTTTGAATGATATCCGGAGCGACAAGAATGTTTTTAAGCTGGAAAGAACCCGGGAGACCGGAATCACCTACTGAGGTGACCGGAAGAACAGACATTCCCAACAATGATAGATGAACGAAAAGAGGGATTGGAAGGGTGGGTGGAAGAGAGTATACCAGCATTTGGAGTGGTATGGTATGACGCTCCGAAGTCAACTATCCAGTCGGCACATGGTGGAGTAAGGTGCATGGTGCTGAAGGAAGAGGCTAGCGATTGTCGATCCCACGTCGAGGGTGGCTCCTGGAGAGGTGTCGACGGCTCTGAGTACCCAACAGGATAGTCGGTGCCTCCATAGGTCGAGGCTGAGTGTCCGCCAAAAGGGTAGCCAGGCCCATCGTAGGCCTGAGTCGGCAGCCCACCAGCACTGTAGGCTGGTCCTCTGTAGTCTGGGGTGGCTACGAACGTCGGCTGGGGCCGTGGTGGTCGTGGGGGCTGAGAACCCGGAGACGGCCCAGGCCACATGTAGATCTGACCAGTCCACGGGTTGTAGGGTGTGGGCCAGGGTGCACCTCCTCGGCCGGTACCACCACTACCACCAGTAGCCAGAGTAGTGGGTGTAGGAGTGCCGCCTACACTGCTACCTCCACCACGACCGTTGTGTTTGCCTCGGCGGCGACGATTTCCACCTCCAGTACTAGCAGGAGTGCCTGGGGTGGAAGATGGTCACGACGGTGATCCACCAGCAGCTGGTGAGGGTGGACCAGCAGATGGTGAGGGTGGACGAGGGGACTGCCCAGAGCCATAAAAGGTTGTGGCAGACCCGGAGCCAGTAGAGCCTCCTGCGGTGATCTCCTCAAGCTCAAGGTCAGACCATACCTTCTCGAAGGTAGGGGTGACTCTAGACGGAGTAGCCACGTCCGTAGGTGACAATAGCACTCATTCAGACCCTGAAGGACACAAAGAACGAGAGCGCTATCGGTAACCGGCTCGCCAAGGTCACGTAGAGCATCCACCATGCCCTTCATCTCCCGGCAGTAGGTGGAGACAGAGCGATCACCCTGAATGGTATTCTGGAACCTAGCGCTGATGTGGAGGGCTCGAGTCGCGCGGTTCCCCCGAAAACGCTGCTCAAGGACCAGCCAGGCCCGTCGAGCGGTGCCACCACCGCGCTGCCTAACGATGTCCTGTAGCTCCTCCGACAAGGAGCCAAAGATCCAGGATAGGACGAGGCTGTCCATGCTGATCCAGGAGACATCCACTGAAGAGCCATCCTGGAGGACGTGATCGTCGAGGCGGAAGCGCCTCAGTGTGAGGAGCACCAGGTCACGCCATCGGGCATATGAGGTAGACTTGGAGCTGAGGACAACCGACACGAGTGTTCGGATGTTCTGAATCCCAGCGGCCTACGCATGAAGAGCAACCACAAGTGAAGCTGAGTATGTACCAGCGTCCGAGTGAGGCTCATGAGCAGCACTCGTTGGTCGGTGAGCACTCTCCTCGAGCTGGTGAGATAGAGCGGCCACGGAGGCACACTCCTGCTCCAAGGCGAGAGCGAGTGCCCGCTCACGCTCGCGAGAGACAGCCAGAGTTGCGGCGATATCGGAGGTGTCCGTCGTGTCGGTGCAATAGGAAGAAGTAGTTGCGCTCTCAGCAGCGGCGCCAGCGACTGGAAACGGGATTGGCGGGATGGCGGTCGTGGTGCTCCCATCGATGTTGAGGCCGGTGGGGGTAGAATCACGTGGCCCAAAGGTACCTGCCATGAAAATGATAGCGGCAGCGGGTCTGTTCTTCCGATCACCTCAGTAGGTGATTCCGATCTCCCGGGTTCTTTCCAACTTAAAAACATTCTTGCCGCTCCGGATATCATTCAAAACTTGCTTTTTGTTCGCCGTTTTACCACTGACAATAATGTTTCCATTGAATTTGATCATTTTGGTTTGTCTACGAAGGATCTTTCGATCTTTCCACCAGGCGACCTCTTTTTCGATGTGATAGCTCGGGGGCCCTATACACACTTCGGCTTCCTACTTCCGCTGCATCACCGCCGTTTGCTTTGACTACGACAGCTTCATCCACCATCTGGCATCGCCAGCTTGGCCACCCTGGTGCAGATGCTATGTCGAAGTTGTTCAGTAGTTCAGTTATCTCGTGTTCTAGGGGCACACATGACTCCTTATGTCATGCCTGTCAGCTTGGTCGCCATGTTCGACTTCCTTTTCCCACTTCTGTGACTCATGTTGAGCACACGTTTGATCTTATACACTGTGATTTGTGGACATCTCCCATTACTAGTGTATCGGGCTTTAATTATTACTTGGTGATCATTGATGATTTTTCTCACTTTTCCTGAACTTTTCCATTACGATTGAAGTCTGAGACTTTCGTCACTCTTTCTCACTTCTTCGTTTGGATTTGTACTCAATTTGCGCGCACCATTTGAGTTGTCCAGTGCGATAACGGACGCGAGTTTGATAACTCCGCGTTTCGTAATTTTCACTCCGCACATGGGGTACAGCTACGCATGTCTTGTCTGTATACCTCTCCTCAAAACGGCAAGGCAAAGCGCATGATTCGCACCACCAATGATGTCATGCGCTCCCTGATGTTCCAGGCGTCTATTCCATCCGGTACTAGGTGGAGGCTCTTCATACTGCCACACTTCTGATTAATCGTCTTCCCACCAAGGCGATTCGTGTCTCCACCCCCTACTTTGCTCTATATGGCACCGATCCTCTTTACGATCACCTTCGAGTTTTCGGGTGCACTTGCTACCCTAATATTTCTGTCACTGCCCCACATAAGCTTGCGCCCCGCTCGACACGGTGTGTTTTTCTCGGGTATTCCCTTGATCATAAGGGTTACCGGTGCTTAGATCTCACTACTCACCGTTTTTTGATCTCTCGGCACATCGTCTTCGACAAGTCATCCTTTCCTTTATCCACCACCTCTTCCGATTCTACCACAGAGCTGGACTCCCTTTTTCCTACTGACCCCGAGGCTGCCTCCCAGCTGCCTTGGCCTATTTCTTCTGCAGGATCGACACGAGCTACATCTCAGGTGCCCCCGATGCCGACTGCTGCACCTCGTACGGCATCGACGCCTCCGGCGTCACCCGCTGCACCCCGTGTGGCATCGACGCCTCCGGCGTCACCCGCTGCGCCACGCGTGGCCTCAGCTTCCCCGACGTCACCTGTTGTACCTCAGATGCCCCCGGCGTCACCAGCTGCACCACGTGCAGCATCAACGCCTCTGGCATCACCTGCTGCACCACGTGCGGCATCAGCGCCTGCGGCTTCTCCAGCTGCCTCTCCGACGTCACCTGCAGCGAGCACGACGCCACCAGCCGCGCCACGCGTGGCACCGACGACGACTTCTTGTTTTGCTGACCCCGCACTTGTCTACCAGCGACGAGCGCGGGGGGGAGGGGGAGGGGGGGAGCAACGCCACGCACGGCCTCGAGACCCACTCTCGTCTACCCACGACGAGAGAAGATGATTGTACCCGAGCGGCCGATGTACAACCCCCCTCTCCTTCACAGGGATCCTGGTCACGTCCACCCGATGGTGACTCGACGTGCGTCCGGGAGTCTTCGGCCAGTTGAGCGGTTCGACGGGGCCGCTTTCTCGTCAACGACATCTCCACCGACCGAGCCTTCTTCGATCTCACCCATACCTACTTCCGTGCGTAGCGCCCTCGCCGACCCTCACTGGCACCGCGCTATGGAGGAAGAGTATGAGGCCCTGCTTGCCAACCGGACCTGGGACCTGGTTCCCCGTCCCGGTCGTGGCAATGTTGTCACGGGCAAGTGGGTATTCACGCATAAGAAGAAGGCGGATGGTACCTTGGAGAGGTACAAGGCTCGTTGGGTACTTCGGGGTTTCACTCACCGCCCTAGAGTCGACTACGACGAGACTTTCAGCCTAGTGGTGAAGTCGGCGACAGTTCGTACCGTACTGTCGCTGGCTCTCTCACGTTCTTGGCCTGTCCACCAGTTGGACGTCAAGAATGCCTTCCTCCACGGTACACTGACCAAGACGGTGTACTGCAGTCAGCCGGCAAAATTTGTAGATTCAGCTCACCCAGACATGGTCTGTAAGCTGAACAAATCCCTGTATGGACTGAAGCAGGCACCACGAGCCTGGTATAGCCGGTTCGTCTCTTTCTTGGTTTCACAGGGGTTTGTCGAAGCTAAGTCGGACACTTCGTTGTTTGTCTATCAACGGGGCAGTGACACTGCTTACCTCCTACTGTATGTCGGTGACATTGTAGTGACAGCGTCTAGTCCGGCTCTGCTTCGGCGAACCATTTCTGCTTTGCAGCAGGAGTTCGCTATGAAGGACCTGGGCCGTCTCCACCACTTCCTGGGTATTACGGTCGAGGACCGACCAGGCGGCCTATTCCTTCACCAGCGACAATACTGCCTGGATATCCTCCAGCTAGCGGGTATGGCTGAGTGCAAGCCGTGCTCCACTCCAGTGGATACTAAGTCGAAGCTCTCCGCTATCGACGGGACACCCGTCTCTGACCCCACTTCTTACAGGAGTCTTGCAGGTGCTCTTCAGTACCTCGCCTTCACCGGGCCGGATATCTCATATGCGGTTCAGCAGGTGTGCCTCACATGCATGATCCGAGGGAACCGCACCTCACCGTTGTGAAGCGGATTCTTCGGTATATACGAGGCACCCTCGACTACGGCCTCCTCCTTTGGCGTGACACGGCCTCTGAGTTGGTCGTGTACACTGATGCTGACTGGGCAGGCTGCCCGGACACACGACATTCTACTTCTGGGTACGCCATCTTCCTAGGCGGCAACCTCGTCTTCTGGTCCTCGAAGCGACAGCCCGTGGTGTCGCGCTCGAGTGCTGAGGCAAAGTATCGCGTCATGGCTAACGGTGTGGCTGAGGCCTCCTGGCTTCAGCAGCTACTTCAGGAGCTCCACACTCCCGTCGCCAGGAGCACCCTCATCTACTGCGACAACGTCAGCGCCGTATACCTCTCCACCAACCCGGTCCAGCATCAGCGCACGAAGCATGTGGAGATCGACCTCCATTTTGTTCGTGAGCGGGTTGCATGGGGCGAGGTTCGGGTACACCATGTCCCGACGACGACGCAGTTCGCCGAAATCTTCACGAAGGGTCTCCCGTTGTCGCTGTTCTCCGAGTTTCGGTCCAGTCTCAACATCTGCAGTGGCTAGATGTTATGACTGCGAGGGGGGGTGTTAGACACTGTAATTAAGTGTGTGTCACAGGGGCATATTAGTCATTAGAGAGGGATTAGGGTTAGTTTAGTCCTTTTTCCCATCCTAATCCCTCTATATAATCAGACTTGTACCTCAGCATTATGATTCATCTAATACAGCCACCATTAGCCCTCTAATAGACGGGACACCCGTCACTGACCCCACAGCTTAAAGGAGTCTTGCAGATGCTCTACAGTACCTCACCTTCACCAGGCCGGACATCTCCTATGTGGTTCAGCAGGTGTGCCTCCACATGCATGACTCAAGGGAGCCGCACCTCACCGCTGTGAAGCGGATTCTTCGGTACCTACGTGGCACCCTCGACTACGGCCTCCTCCTTCGACGTTCCGAGCTGGTCGTGTACACCGACGCTGAATGGGCAGGCTGCCCGGACACTCGCCGGTCTACCTCTGGGTACATTGTTTTCCTGGGCGGTAATCTCGTCTCATGGTCCTCGAAGCGACAGCACGTGGTGTCGCATTCAAGTGCTGAGGCGGAGTATTGCGCCGTGGCCAACGGCATGGCTGAGGCTTCCTGGCTTCAGCAGCTGCTTCAGTAGCTCCACACTCCCGTCGCTAGGAGCACCCTGATCTACTGCGACAACGTCAGCGCCGTGTACCTCTCCACCAACCCGGTCCAGCATCAGCGCGCGAAGCATGTGGAGATTGACCTTCACTTTGTTCGTGAGCGGGTTGCACGTGGGAAAGTTCGGGTACACCATGTCTCGACGACGACGCAGTTCGCCAACATCTTCACAAAGGGCCTCCCGTCGTCGCTGTTCTCCGAGTTTCGGTCCAGTCTCAACATCTGCAGCGGCTAGATGTTGTGACTGCGGGGGTGACTCTGTAATTGTGTGGGTAACACAGGGATAGTTTAGTCATTAGTGAGGGATTAGGGTTAGGGGTAGTTTAGTCTTTTTCGCTCACCTAATCCCTCTATATAATGGACCCTGTACCCTATTGATTATCATCATCTAATACAACCCACAATTAACCCTCTATTATTCTCTAAACAGCTACTAATAGAAATACGCATGGACATTAACTGGAAAATGCTGCCAGTGGAATAGGACGATCTAAGCATATGGAGCACTTGCTGAACTAAAACATTCTACGTGCATTTATGTAGAATTAAATAGAAGAGAGCTTATGAACATCTTACGAATGTCAATTGCATATAAGCAGCAGTGACATTATATTGTAGCACCACCAATAACCTTCAGATAACACTGTTAAAAAGGGCAGCCCGGTGCATGTAGCTCCCGCTTGGGGAAGGGTCCGATCCACTTTGGATCAGATAACACTCGGTTATCCCTCAAATTTCAAAAGAAAAAAAGATTAACAAACCTTGCCTGTTGCAGCTGAGCTGCCTTGTTTTTAGATACAAAGTTGGTCATCTTTTCATGCAAACGTTCATTAACCTGCAACATTGATGTCATCAATGTAATTGGTAAAAGCATATGGAATAGTTAAACACCAAAGTGGCAAATAATCTTACATCAGCTATGTGTGCATGCCGAAGCTCAAGCCACACTGGATCGTGATCTTCCAACAAAACCTCCTTTTTCTCATTAGCTGAACCATTCTTACTTGGAACCTATTGGTTTAGATTTGTACATAATATTTAAGAAAACAAGAATCAATAGCACGGAAGAACTGAACTTGCCCTCCAACGAAACCTCATTTTTCTCATTAACTGAAATATTGTTAATTGGATCCTATTAAATTAGGGCTATATGCAAAAACAGGAATCAAAAGCACAGGATAACTGAACTTGTGGTACGCCAGTGGAGTAGGATGCAAGCTGCTGATATGCTCACCTCCTGCACATACTTGTTGCCATCCATATACAGCAGATCATGGCACATAGCATCATACGTCCACTCATGAATAATCGGTGCAATCTATAGTTCTCAAGAGAAAGTGAGAAATCAAAGGATGCACCAGCTGTATTCCATGGGGCAGGTGTCGCAAACTTAACAATGTTTCTCTGGGCATAGAAATACTACCTGATCTACCGATCGGTCCACAATAAGGAGTTCACATGTTTCTGTTTGTGGAAATTCAGGTATTGTAGCCTTATATCTGGCAAGGCAGTTCCACACAGAAGCAGCAAGCTTTGTGGGGACTAAATCTCGTAGTGTTGTCAGAGTAGAAGCATCAATAGTCCTGGCCACACGGTAGTGCACACGAGGAAACTCCTAAAATAGATGGAGACAGTCTCAGTAAACTTGAAGATAACATGATACTTTGGTGATTACAAGAAAGTAAAATCGTAATGATATGTTTAAAGTCCAATTTTATCTTATTCTGACTCCAACCAACTTGTAAATGGGCGCCTGCTGGGTGCCTGGACGCCCAGGTACCCGCCTAGGCGCCTGGTCAGGCGCCCGAGGTGGGTGGTGGCGACGACGGGTGGGTGGGCAGCGAAGGCAGAGGCGGGTGGGCGAGCAGGCAGGCGGAGGAGGTGCCTCACACTCGGCCCAACTAATGTGGACCGTCAGATGAAATCCGACAATCCTCATTATTGATTGGGGTATATAAAAACCTACACTCATCGCCTAACCCTAATCATTTTCTCCCTCACCCTCTCTTCTCTCCACTACCGGCGGGTGGCGGCGAAAGTGAGGCGGCGGCAGTGCTAGGGGACGGACAGCAGCAGCGCTAAGTGCGTGCGTGCGGCGGCGGCGGCCAGTCGGCCGGATAGGCGAGTCGGCCAGCCATGGCGTCCAGGCCGAAGCGCCTCGACGCCTAGGCGACGCCTGGTAAACGCTGACTCCAACCAATTTTCCTCTATGCATGATCCCATCAAGCATGTAAATGGTCGCCTGGGCGACCGGCCAGGCGCTCGAGGCGGGTGGCGGCGGTAGAGGCGTGCGGCAACGGCAGAGGCAGGCGGGCGGAGGAGGCGCCCGACCGTTTGGGCCTCACACTCAGCCGATTTGGCATGCTTCCTTTGAAACTTGTTTGAGGGTCTAGAAAACTTGTTTCATTTACGATGCTTTCTTTCAAAGAATCATAACATGTGACATATAAGATAGACTAATGAGAACATGTGACACATAAGATAGACTCTCATTCTTTGTCTGGTAGTTGTAACTTGTAAACTATGCCCATCATTTCAGAATTGTAACCGAAGTAACAGTGCAGATATACACCATCAAAATACAAAAAAAAACATGCAGGTATGAAGACCCTGTAAATAGTGAATGGCAAAACCTACCCTCATTGAAGCAAACACTGTAGCAATGCGTGTCGCCATTGTATTAAGGCATGCATTGTACTTGTGTGAACCTTCCGCACTTTCACTGAACAACTCTTCCATGGCCTTGTCATTGTCAGTTATGAAGCCCTGTATACAACATCAAAACAATAAAATTTTGAAATGAAATTCAGTCAACATGAACTTATATCCAGTTTTTGTTTGGACTACTAATCCAATCTAAAAAATTAATGCTTGCAAAACAGAAAGATTACCTGACTATCAATAGCAAAGTATTCCAAGTTCATCTGTGAGCATGGAACAGAAGCCAGATAACAGAATGTAACGTCTGTGAAATAATCAAATAAACGAGCATGGACGAAACAAATGAACTCAGACAACCTCACTAAGTGCACCAATTCGTGTTAGAACAGTCGAATCTTTTTTTATATGAGCTACCAGTTCTCTCTGTACAGGTGAACTGAAAAAGACATAAGCTCTGCACCAGGTTAAACAATGTATCAGTGCTTAATGCTACAAAGCAGATGCTAATAATAAAGATATTATTGGTCACATACTTTTTATACAATGGATTTTTCCCTGACATGTCGGACATGAATACGCGAATGCTGCATTATCATCACAGTGAAATGGTTATAGAACTGGATAAAAAATTACAATATACTACAAAGAAATACAAAGTACATAAGTCACAGCAACTTACTGCTGTGTGAAAGGCATTAAAGGCAGAAAAATAACTGTTTTGCCAGTAAACTTAAGTTCAGTGTACAATATTGTAGCAAAAATGCATTGTTTCCTAAAGAAACAGTGCTAAATGTCCGACCAGGTATGTCCATTGGTTCAGCTATAGCATCCGACAGGCCTGCGTACAGCAGCTGGGCACGTAAACAGCGATCACAACACAGTCGGAGTAGAGTAGTACGACTCCAGTCGACACACAGCATCTCCCATCCAAAAGAACACAATTTTATATGAGAATGTTTGTTCTATCCATCAAAAGACAATTTTGCTAAGATAGCAGTGCTGGCCTAGATTCAACAATTCACAGGTAATTGGGTGGGGTTGGACTTCGAATTTCAGGTAATCCTCTCCGCCTCCCATGTTTCCTTCTTTGCACTCTCCATGTTCTCTCTCTCTCTCCCTCTGTTTTCCTCTGATGGAACCGAGCTCCTATGAGTTTGTATTGGAGTGCAGCTGAGCTGCTAAAGGAGGAACACCTCATTGCTCTTATATAGACCATTCAGCGGGTATACAGATGGATGTCCAGCCATTGGAACAGTTCCCGCTGCCCGAACAGTGCCTTCATCGGTAGTGTCAGGATTCTGGCATTAACTCCCCTCTAACACCTACTTCTAACAACTCTGCTTTCCTCATCACATTGTTCTTGCTGCCGTGAGCAGCCTAGAGATACTAAGAGCAACCCATTTAACTTACAAGCAGCACAACTATTAACCCGTCATAAGCATCAAGGAAAGCACTAAAGGAAATTCAAAGCTACTGGACAAAGTTATTACAGTCCTGAACTGGTCAGAACACAATAAAGTTGCAATAAGAAATAAAATCAGAATTAGGATATGTAATTTACTCTTAGGGGAAATAAATCATACATTTTATGAAAGTTGTCCAAGATTAATTGTTTTAGGAGGTCTCAAAACTATTGAAAAAGATGCTTTACAGTGACAAGACAACAATATTAATGAGTAGTAGTTAACCCAACATACTTCTCTTTGGTTGGCTGCATGAAATAAATTGCATCCATAGACGGCAATGGCTGCCTTCGTTTGTACAGGTCCTCAACCACTGCAAAAAGGGTTGTCAATACTGCACTTGTACACTTGTATGTATATATGGTAGTTTTAAAGAGACTGTAACAAGAAGATTCTAAAAACAGAAAAATTGTTTCAAGTTCTTCCAAGTCGACGGTAATACAGCTTTAACAAAACAAATGCTAGAAACATCAAAGATGTAATACTTCGGTAAGAAAGTGGTAGCTATCCACAATGCTTCCCTGTGAAAACTTACTTAGCAAAGGGTACCGCACAAAAAATTTAGACATGATTTTGTAAAAATGAACACGTCGGTACAGTTCCTGTAGAAATTTTTGTGGATTAACGTTAGTATATAATTCTCATGATTCCAGTAAAACTGATACTGTCAGGCTAATGGAATTCTCACAAGATGCCTGCTCAAAGGTTTGCAACAACAACAACAACAACAACCAAGCCTTTATCCCAAGCCTGTTGGGGTCGGCTAGACATGAAACCCAATATCAATGAAGTAAAACAGAGGAAGAGATATGAGAACAAGGGGAAAAAAGGAAAAAAAAAGAAAAAAAAGGAAAAAAAGAAAAGGAAAAAGAGAAAAGAGAAAAGAAATAAGAAAAAAGGAAAAGAAAAAGAGAAAAGAAAAAAAAGAAAAAAAAACAAGACTACGATTCTGGCACATGAATTGCTACTTTCCATGCGGTCCTATCATGAGCTAAGTCTCTGGATACATTCCAATCTCTCAAATCTCGTTTTACCGCCTCCTCCCAGGTCAACCTTGGTCGTCCTCTACCCCTTCTAATATTTTCTCTACCTCTTAAAATCCCACTGTTAACCGGTGCTTCTGGAGGTCTCCGTTGGATATGTCCAAACCACCTAAGCCGATGTTGGACTAACTTCTCTTCAATCGGCGCCACCCCTACCTTATCACGAATCGCCTCATTCCTTATTCGGTCTCTTCTCGTGTGCCCACACATCCACCGTAGCATGCGCATCTCTGCGACACTCATTTGTTGGACATGTTGCCGTTTAGTTGGCCAACATTCCGCCCCATAGAGCATCGCGGGTCTGATCACCGTCCTATAGAACTTCCCTTTTAGCTTTTGTGGGACTTTCCTATCACATAGGATTCCAGAGGCTTGTCGCCATTTCATCCACCCTACCTTGATCCTGTGGCAAACATCCTCATCAATATCGCCATTGCTTTGTAACATTGATCCTAAGTATCGGAAAGAGTCCCTTCTAGTTACTATTTGTCCTTGTAGACTAACATTTTCCTCTTCACGACCAACACCACTAAAGTCGCACCTCATATACTCGGTTTTGATCCTACTAAGTCTAAACCCCTTGGACTCTAAGGTTTGTCTCCATAACTCTAATTTCTTATCAACACCATCTCTAGTTTCATCTACCAGCACTACATCATCAGCAAAGAGCATGCACCAAGGGATATCCCCTTGTATATCCTTCGACACCTCATCCATGACCAAGGAAAAGATGTATGGGCTCAAAGCTGATCCTTGATGTAATCCTACCGTGATAGGAAATGCATCAGTCTCACTATCACTTACGCGCACACTTGTCCTAACATTATTGTACATATCCTTGATAAGGGTAATGTACTTTGTTGGCACTTTATGTTTCTCTAGTGCCCACCACATGACTGACCTTGGTATCTTGTCGTACGCCTTCTCCAAGTCGATGAACACCATATGCAAGTCCTTCTTCTGCTCCCTATATCTCTCCATAAGCTGACGAAGCAAGAAAATCGCCTCCATTGTAGACCTCCCAGGCATAAAACCAAACTGGTTTTTAGTGACATTGGTCACTTTCCTCAGGCGGTGTTCAATCACTCTCTCCCAAAGCTTCATAGTATGACTCATAAGCTTAATACCTCGATAATTAGTACAACTTTGAATATCTCCTTTATTTTTGAAAATAGGTACTAATATACTTTTCCTCCATTCTTCAGGCATCTTGTTTGACCGAAAAATGTGGTTGAATAGCTTTGTGAGCCATACTATTGCGACGTCCCCAAGACATCTCCACACCTCAATAGGGACATCGTCAAGGCCGAGGGCCTTTCCTCCTTTCATCCTTTTTAAGGCCTCCTTAACCTCAAACTCTTGTATCCTCCGCACGAACCGCCTGTTGGAGTCATCAAATGAGTCATCCAACTCAACCATAGTGCTCTCATTCCCATCATTGAATAGCCCATTAAAGTAATCACGCCATCTATTCTTAATCTCTTCATCCTTCACTAGAATGCGGTCAGTCTCATCTTTGATGCATTTAACTTGATTGAGATCCCTCATCTTTCTCTCGCGGATTTTTGCTACCTTGTATATGTCTTTTTCACCTTCTTTTGTCCCTAGTCTCTCATATAACTTATCATAGGTTTGTTCTCTTGCCTTACTCACAACCCGCCTTGCATTCTTCTTAGCCTCTTTGTACTTAAGCATGTTGCTTGCGTTTCTATCATTATGCCAACTCTTGTAACACTCCTTCTTCTCCTTAATGGCCTTTTGTACATCCTCATTCCACCACCAAGTGTCTTTATCTATAAGTTTCTTTCCCTTTGTCACACCGAACACCTCACTAGCTACCTTCCTCATGCAAGTTGCCATCTTCATCCACATACTATCTGCATCTCCATTTTCTGCCCAGGCTCCTTCTGTGATCACCCTATTTTAAAGGATTCTTGTGATTCTCCCTTCAACTTCCACCACTTTGTTCTTGTGATTTTGACACCTTTATCCCGCAAAGAACATGTATGGAAGCGAAAGTCAGCTACCACAAGCTTATGTTGTGTCACAACACACTCCCCCGGGATCACCTTACAATCTAGACACTCCCGTCTATCCTTTCTCCTAGTGAGGACAAAGTCAATCTGGCTAGAGCGTTGGGCACTACTAAAGGTCACTAGGTGAGATTGCCTCTTCCTAAAGAGGGTGTTAGCTATCAACAGATCATAGGCTACGGCAAAGTCTAGGATGTCCTTACCCTCTTGATTTCTATCGCCGCATCCAAAACCTCCATGTACTCCTTCAAATCCTAGGTTAGTTGCACCCACATGACCATTGAGATCTCCCCCTATGAGGAGTTTCTCGGTTATTGGTACACTACTAACCATATCCTCCAAGTCCTCCCAAAATTGCCTCTTAGCACTCATGTTGAGCCCAACTTGTGGGGCATAAGCACTAATGACGTTCAAGACAATGTCCCCAATTACTATCTTGATTAAGATGATCCTATCCCCTCGTCTTCGAACATCCACTACTCCATCCTTAAGACTCTTATCTATTAGAACACCTACGCCATTCCTAGTCCCAGCCGAACCAGAATACCAAAGCTTGAAACCGGTATTCTCGACTTCTCTCGCCTTTTGACCCGCCCATCTAGTCTCTTGTACACAAAGGATATTTACTCGTCTCCTAATGGCAACATCTACTAACTCACGTAGCTTCCCCATCAAGGATCCTACATTCCAACTACCCACCCGAAATCTATGTTCCTCGGCTAGCTTCCTTACGCTTTGCACCCGTCGAGTAAGATGCAAAGACCCTTGCTCACTTATCACTACATCCGGGCAATGATGTAGCGCGCCACTAAGGTGATGGCGATCCGGCCCTTGCTCATTTAACACCATATCCGGGTTCCGATATGGCGCGCCACTAAGGCGGTGGCGACCCGGCCCTTGCCCACTTAACACCATACCCGGGTTCCGATATGGCGCGTCGCTAAGAGGGTTACGCCCCAACGAATTTCTATTGGGTTTCATTTCCATGAGAGTGGCTAAGTGTAGTTGTTGGCTCGCCAAGCCTATCACAACCCCCTCCTTTACCCGGGCTTGGGACCGGCTATGTCATTACAACATAGGCGGAGTTCCTGCTCAAAGGTTTGCATGAAAAAAAAAACCATATGAACATAAACTTAATATTCAAGAACATATGCTTTAGAAGAAGGGCGGACCTAGCACAGTGGTAGTGTGTCTCCACTTGTGTCCTGAGGTCTTGAGTTCGAACCAGCCTCTCTGCAAAAGCAGGGGTAAGGCTGTCTATAAATAACCCTTCCCTAGACCCCACATGTGTGGAAGCCTTCAGCACTGGGTACGCCCTTTTTTATATGCTTTAGAACATTACAAATATACTACATACGAGACACAAAACTTTTGGATATAAAAGAAAAACAACTGGATACAGCAACTGCTTCACGTGAAATATATTAGTGCAAAAAGTTTGGTACTATATATTGTTATGAAAAAATGTTACAATAAAAAATTTCCTACTTACATGAAACCCCTTCTTCTGTGATATCCGCCATCTTGCATGAAAATGACATTATCTTGACCGTAAGTTTGTCCATGATAAGAACCTGAAGTGCATATCACAATATGATGGCATAAATCAGACTCCCTTCACAAGGCCATAGAAAATGAGAACATCTTAAAATTTAAATGTCATCTATCCTGTAAGATACCTTCCATGTTGATTTTGAGCTCTTCCGACTCGACCTCAGCATTTCAATTAATAATCCTATATAATAGCAACAACAATAAATAAACAAATTCGAAATTACGAACATGGAAGCAAGCATACAATGAAAGAAAAGGTGGTGGACTAAAAGTATTTCATGTGCAAGAAATGTCTATGATAATTGCTAGATTGTGTGTATTGTGTGTGTCAAGGGGTATTTTGATCTTTTGAGTTGGGCTTCATAGCCTATATATGTAACCCCCTTTGCATTATCAATAGAAGAGAGTTTAGTTTCCTTCCAATATTGGTATCAGATTAGGGTTTCTTGGGCCTCTCCCTCTCTCCCCCACAACCGCCGCCTCTCTTCCACCACTACAGTCGCCGCCTGCTCCTCCCATGTAGCAGTGCCGCTGTCGGCCTGCGAGCCAGCGGCGGCCCGCCTCGTGTGTGCCTCCGCCACGCCTCTACCTCCGCGTGCGCCCGCTCGGTCGCTCCAGAGGCTCGAGCGCCGCCACCACCGCCAGACCCGACAAGCGTCGCGGCCGGCCTCTCGAGCGCCACCGCCGGCCACCAGCGCCGCCGCCAGCCTCCCGAGCGGCTCGGCCACCTTCTTGAACGCCGCCGTCGGTTCATCGACCCCGACGCAGCCGGATCCGCCACCACCCTCCTCGTCGCCGGCTTCCCCGGCCCCTACGCGGCCGGATCCGCCGCTGCCCTCCTCGCCGCCGGCTTCCCCGGCACCAGCGCGGCCGGATCCGCCGCCACCCACCTCGCCGCCGGCTTCCCCAGCACGGCGCGGCCGGATCCGCCGCCGCCGCCCTCCGCCGCAGCTCACGAGGCTCGAGCACCGCCGCCCCTGCACGCCCGACTACATAAAGTACAGTTAATTATCATTGTATTTACGAGATATGGATTGAACATACATAAAGTACAGTTAATTATCTACCACAATAACATTCAGTACATTTGGCTTCTTGGTCATAATAAACTACAGGCATGAACTCGCAGACCAACTACTCACATTGTTAGCTGTGGTTTTGTGTCCCACTGTGCCAGTTAAATCTGATTGTAGTTACACACTACATCAGTTCCTGGGTCCTATTCCAAATAAAAGTCCTTAAATTTATTTGTGCCACTAGTCAAGATTTTTTTACTTGTTTTATGGTGTCTTCTTCTAGCTGGTGTGCGCAGGGCAGAAGAGGAGATGCGACTGGGAATTAGAACGCAATGGATATCTTGGAGGATCCACGGCGCTGGCGCTGGTTAGGGTTCCAGTAGGGTGCCGCTAGTACCAAAACTCCCAGGTATGGGATTATTATTTTCTTCTTGCTTCCCTAATACAAGCTACGTAGTTACCTTTATAATCCAAGCAACCTCTTATTTTTAGGTTCTGTTATAACAGAACCGCACACAATCTTATTAGGACTCCTAATTCTATCTTCTTCTATCTATAATCTGAAACCAACTCCAACATATCTATTTAACTCCTCTGCGCCTTTAATATTTGCGCCCATAATATTTATTTATAACACTTGGAATAAACTCAAAACCCAGTTCAACTATTTTCGACTTTTGACCTCCCAATTCAACAACAACGAAGCGCACTCTCAAGCACGCTGGGTAGGCCAGTGTTTTCAAGTCGGACGACTAATCGCGATTAGTCACGATTAGTCGTCCTTATCGCTAGTTGGCGCCCGATCAGGTCATCCGACGCGATTAGCTCGACTAGGAAACTAGTCGTCCGACTACTCGGCCGATCAAGGCGACTAATCGCGCGACTAGTGATCAGAACGATTTGCAATTTTTTTGGGGGCCAACTAGCTAGCCCATTAGGGTTCCTTCTCTTATTCACTTTTGCACTCTTAACCCCTGGAGCCTCTCCTACCTCACCAGGCGCCGACCTCCTCAGCGCCCTTCCCTAGCGCCGCCCGCGCCCTTCCCCTGCGCCGGCCGAGCCATCTCCTGCCGGTGCCGCCGCCCGAGCCCTTCCCTGGCGCCGCCCGAGCCCATCTCCTGTCGGTGCCGCCGCCAGAGCCCCTTCCCTGGCGCCAGTCGCGCCCTTCTCTCCTGACGCCGCCCTCCTCCAGCGCCACCCCACCCCTGCCGCCCGAGCCCTTGTGCTCTTTGACTGCTCGGTGACTGTGAGCTGACGCCGACAAGATGACTTCCTCCTCAAATGAAGGTATGGCGTGGCATTGTCCCTCTTCCTCCTAGTCCTAGCCTATGTTTGGTGTTGTACATAGCTCTAAAGTTTTGTAATATGTACTATTGTGTAGATGTAAGTCGGCAGCGACGTGATTTGGTGCAAGTGATTGTTCCCTAACACGAAGGGATCAAATCTGGTGGCGCTGCTAATGCCACAGGTGAATCAGTTGCGTCTGCTTCTTCTACTGCAGATTGTTCATCCATTGCAGAGAAGACAATTGATGCACTATCGAAAGAAATAGCAGAGATGGCTAAGGATCCTAAGAGAAAGGTTTGATCTTCGGATCTAGGATGGAAGTTTGGATTTTGGCCGGATTGTTCAAAGAAGGAGATGGTTCAATTCATATTTTGTCTTAGTTGTCCCTTCAAGAATCAAAAGGTTCAAACAACACTTGGCTGGAGGGTTTGGTGTGTCGAGAAGTGCCCTAAAGCACCTGAGGTGGTTAGGAACCTATTTGAAGAAAAATGTAAGAAGTAAGATTGTTCAATTGGAATATGAAGAGGAAGATGAAGGACAGGGGCAGCAAGAAGATGCACGGGAAGTTGCTCAAGAGGCAAACCCGGCACCAAGTTCTGGGACAAAAGAAAAGCAAATTAAGAAGAAAATTGCTCAAACTTCTATCAATTCCTTCACGGTCTCTGCTCCTGTGAAACCACAAACTCAGAAACATTCAAAATCCATTAGCTCTTTGCTTTGCAAGACACAGGAAGAAGTAGCTGCAGAAAGATTCAGGTCCAAGACGACTCAACCTACGCTTGAGCACCTCACAAAGAAAGATAAGGAATCCAAAATGGTTGTTGATGACCGTGTTGCTGATTTCTTAATCGAGAATGGTATTACCATTCAATGTCATTAACTCTAGAAGTTGACACATCATGCTTGAGTCCACTGGACAATATGGCACTGGATACCGGACCTCTTCATACCATGAGTTGAGGGTACCATTGCTTGATAGGGTTGTTGATAGGACAATGGAGTTGAGGAAGAAGCATGAGGAAGCTTTGAAGGAGTATGGCTACACTATCATGTCCGATGGATGGACCTCGACGAACCAACGTCGTATTATTAATTTTCTTGCCAACGTCCAGCGGGGACCTTTTTCCTTGGGTCGGTGGATGCCTCAAACGAGGTAGCAAATGCAAGTATGCTAGCTGACCTATTGGAGAAGCAAATTGATAAGGTTGGCCAGGAATATGTGGTGCAGGTAGTCACGGACAATGGATCCAACTTCAAGGAAGTAGGAAGAATTCTAATAGATAGGATGCAACTCTCTTTTGGACACCTTATGTGGCCCATTGCTTGGATTTGATGTTGGAGGACATTGGGAAGATAAAGGAGTTTAGTGGTTGCATCAATCACGCAAAGAAGGTGACTAGATTTATCTACAAGCATGGGAGATTGCTTGACACCATGAGGGATAAAATAGGTGGAGATCTTGTAAGGCCCGCTGTGACTTGTTTTGCTACTTTGTTTCTCACATTGGCAAGCATGCAAAGGCACAAGCAAGGCCTAAGAAGCCTCTTTCTCAGTGATGAGTGGCACCAAAACAACTTATCTGCTACTAGGGAAGAGCAGCAAGTTGAAAGCATTGTCCTCTCTATTCTATTTTGGGCAAAGGTGGAAAATTGTCTGAGAGCTTCACAACCACTTCTTATTGCCCTTAGGATAGCAGATGGGGATGAAACACCAGCCATGCTTGAGATCATGGCAGCAATGGATGTTGCAAAGAGCACCATCAAAGACGCTTTGAATGCAAAGCCACAACTGTTTAGCGAGGTCATGGATTGCTATGACAAGAGATGGGATGGCCAAATAGAGCAAAAGTTATATGGGGCAGCCTTATTCTCGAATCCATCTAAGTTCTTTTCTTTAAAGGAAAAGGATAGGAGGAATGCATCAAGGGTAAGGTCAGTGTTTAATGATGTTGTATGAAAGATGGTGATTGATGAAGATGAGCAAAGCAACACAAGTAAGGAAGCCGATGATTATGAGAGGTCCGAAAGAGAATGCTTCTCCAAGGCATTAGCAATAAGGGATAGAGATAAAAAAAGTCCTAGTGAGTTTTCTCCTTAATTCTTTAAAATTAGTATTCTTTGAGAAATAATTGTTCTTCTAATGAATTGTTCTTTAAAATGCAGTTCTTTGGTGGGGAGCATATGGTGGTCTTGCATTCGAGCTCCAATGTCTAGCAAAAGGAATTGTGAGTCTTTGTTGTTTGGCATTGGGTTGTGAGCGCAATTGGAGCACATTTGCTCATGTATGTCCATCTTTTATTGTTACTATTTTGTTGTTAAGTTGTTGTCCTTTAATTGATGTTGTTAATTTGCTCATGTATGTAGGTCCATACTAAAAAAGGAACCGCTTAGAGCATAAAAGGTTGAATAAGTTGGTGTATGTTAGCTACAATTGGAAGATGGCAAATAGATTTCAAACAATTAAAGAAAAGTATCCCCTTGCTGCTTGAAGAGTTTCAACGAGAGAATGAGTGGGTTGGTCAAAATTGTAAGGTGGGAGAGTGAACTGAACTTTGAAGTGCCGTTGATGAGGCTATTGGTGCAACTAAGCATCTAAGGGGGAGAAATCTTCCTAGGTATGTTGCTGCTAGTGGTTCTTCTCCCCAAACATACTCAAGGAAGCGTGCAAGAACCCAGCCTAATACAATTTCAGAGCAGCCACAAGTTGATGAAAGATCTGATTCAGATGAAGAAATGGATAATCAAGATGGAGATGGACAGCACCCACCATCTATAACAGATCCAGCTGGAGATGGATGCTTCCAACTTCATGATGACATGTTTTAATTAAAATGTTGCTGGACTGAAAGACTTGTTTCTTAGTTTAATGCTGAACTGAACTTTAAATATTGTTGCTTGTTTATTTTATTTAACTACTGCTGGTTTTGTTGTCTCTTTCTAATGTTGGGGATCTGAATTTCTGAAATTTTATTGCTGAGCTGATCTGAACTGATCTGAATTTTGCTGACCTGAATTGAATTGTAAGTACTTCTGCACTGAACTTCTTTTGTTGATCTGATCTGAACTGAAATTATGTGCACATTTTGTTTATCAGGTCTAGAATTTCAATCCTCAATTTGGTATGTAATTTATATTTTCTAAGCATATTCTGCACTTAAATTGTTGCTGATATGAACTTCTAAAGGTTTGTTTGCTAATTACAATGCTCAATCTGTATGTGTATTATTGCTAATAAAGTGTTATGTGTGTGTGTCCATATATATATATATATATATATATATATATATATATATATATATATATATATATATATATATATATAATCATCGACTAGAAACCGCTACAAAAAATGGACGACTAGGAGCTCGACGAGAGGTCGACTAGGGTCGACTAGTCGCACCTAAGGCGACTTAAAAACATTGGGGTAGGCTAGACATGAAACCCAACAATTTATTTAAAAAAAAAAAGTAAAAGAAAGAAGGAGAGGCAAAAGTAACAAAATACAAGTAAACTAAGATTCTGACACGTGAATTGCTGATTTCCATGTGGTTCTATTATGAGTCAAATCTCTAGGTATATTTTCATTAGTATCATTTTACCGCTTTCTCCAATGCCACCCTTGGCCGCCCTCTGCCCCTACTAATATTTTCTCTACCCTTCATAAGTCCATTGTTAACCGGTGCTTCTAGAGCTCTCTGTTAGATATATCCAAACTACATTAATCGATGTTGGACTAGCTTCTTTTCAATCAATGCCATCCGTATCCTATCACATATAACCTTGTTTCCTAGCTATTGTTCTCATTTTATTGGTTGCCATGACCTAGCAAGTTTTGATTGACGACCCTTGATTAGTGCTTGAATGGATCTTGTACCAGATTTGGAAACAACACACAATCCTCAACTTATTTGTTACTTCCCATGAGCGTATTTCGCTCCCATAAACATAGCTCATTAAATGGGTCATTTAAATCCTCCTCCTCTCTATATTGAAACTGAATGAGAAAATTAGCCAAACAGTTTTTAAAGTGATTTTGTTTCACGTTTAGAAACGTTTCTGTGTAGAAACTGAAACGTTTCTGATTCTTGAAGAATCTGGAACCGTAACAAACGGGCTGGAACCGTAACAAACGGGCCCTTAGTTAGCCTCCCAGTTCATTTTTGCAAAATGAATTCTTTCTAGTGGTTTTGGGCTTCAAGCACTTCATTTGGATCGTTTTGATAGGGCTTCACCCTGAAGCTGAAGCCGGAGCTGCCTTTGGTAGTGTGTGTGTGTGTGGGGGGGGGGGGGGGTACGCGAAAAGGACAACAAATCAACAAATCAGCATTTCCAAGTATCAGCAACCAATCTCGTCAAATCCACTCGGGCAGCCACAGAGATCACCTGATCCCCACCAACTAATCACTACTACAGCGAGCGAGAACGGAAGCGGGGCTTACGGTCTCGAGTAATCTGGCGGAAGCTCCTGTGGTCGGCGCCGCCAAACGAGGAGGAGGAACTGTCCGAGTCCATCGACATGGCCGCCTCCTCACCGCTAGCGAGGCCTCGCTGTAGTTGGGGTTGGAGACCTCCTCCGGGCACCACCGCCGCCAACAGCTCGGAATGCGAAATCGGGGAGTCAGACGGAGCAACGCCGATGCAGGTGCTGAGAGATGGAGGGGCAACGCTGTTCAAGGAAGTTTACAGGGTTGCCGCAGCCGCGGGGCTTGGATGGGAACGGGAACAAGGAAACGACCCGTCCTTTTTCCGCAGCGGGGGGAGTCGTAGTGCGGGGTTTTAGGTAGGTCAATGGTGGATGGGGCCATGACGCGCAGTTACGTATCTGGACCCACACGTCATTCGACGTGCGTTGATACAGTAAAAGTAGAAACGGGAGGGGTGCACGAGAAGTTTCCAACCTTCCAGAAGTGGATGTAGTCGTAAAGGAAGAGGGGGAAAGGAGTTCCTTTGCGTAGAAGAAAAAGGGTATGAAAATCCAAATTTTCCATGGAGCAGTTTTTCTTTCCTACTTTTTTTGCTAGAAAAGCTTTTCTTTCCAATATCCAAGTCCTACTTTTATATTAATACTTAGATTCATAATTAGTAAATGATAATATTTTTGTTCTGAATGTAAAGATTTAAGACTAACGGAAGTCACCCTACTCAGTGCATTTTGCGCTCTTTGGGCCTACAATTTCTACCCATAACATTTTTAACAATGTGGAATGACTCAGTCTTCCGCTCTCGCTCCTGTTCAGGCAAGGGGAATGTAAAAGCCCCAAATCTCAGCATGCGTAGCTCCGTAGTAGAATGTAAATCCGCGGGATCAAATCGAATTCTAATTAGGGTTTCCAATTCAAAATTTCCGGCTACATGCAATAAAGGAAACCTAGCCATAAAGGAATTAAACCCGACAATTAAAACGCGAGCACGAGCGATGGTTAACGCCATGGTATTTCAAATTCAAATTTTGGAATTTGCTGAGTTCTCTGAATTCGAATTTGGATCGAAGTTTGTGTGGGGGGGAGACCTCGGTGGGACCCGCAGGTCAGTGGAACAGAGACCACACCGAAGTGGTTTCTCTGTGAGCGTGACACCGCAGGGAATGAAGCTCCACCGAGCTGCTTGCTCCCGAAGTCGGTTCGTTTTCTCACCCTTAGCTGCTCGCTAAAGATCACGAGCTGCACAACTCAATTGTCCTTCTCCGCTTCACACGCGCAAAGCCACGGAACCGTCCTTTCTCTCTCGCGCGCGCTCGCCCGAGAAAACACTACAGAAACCCGATCATTTGCGATGGCTAGAATTATTTGTGACGGCGTCCCGTCGCAAATAAATTAAATTAGGATGCCTAACCCTAGGTCGTTGTAAATATAGTAGCCATCGCAAATAGTACTCTATTTGCGAAGGCTACGACTGCAGCCGTCGCAAATAGCATTAATTTGCGACGGCCGGACCCGTGGCCGTCGTAAATTAAGTAACCGTCGCAATTAAAAGCTTGTTTGCGACGGCCGAAGGAAATGCCGTCGCAATTATGGAAGTCGTCGTAAATGACCCCGATATAGTCGACCGGGCACCTCCCGGTTCACACAATTGTCGCCGCCGCCGAACCGTGCCGCGCGGCCGCCTCCTGCGCCCGTGCACCCTCGGCTCCCGCCTTCTCTGCCCTCATCGTCGTTCTTCTTCCAGCCACTGTGGCGCCCGGTGGAGCCAACAAACAGTTGCGCCGGAGTCTCCTCTACGTTCTCGACGTGTCCCAAGCTCACCCCCCGCCTCCTTCAAGCGGTGCCACCCCATTCTTCTTCCGAAAAACAGAGTCACGTGTCGCACGTTGCTGCTATTCAACGTTCGGGCTACTCCAAGCGGCTCCGGTCTGAGCAAACACGCATAGAGGTTAGCACGGTTGTCTAGCTCATCATTCCATAACCCTTTTGCTCTTCCCTGTCGCCGGCTTACCGGAACTTGGATTTTAGCGCCAGTGTACGTGAAGAACCGCCGGAACCGAAAGCGGGAAATTTGCTTCACACGTTTGATCATCCTTTCTATGGCTCAAAATTAAGATACTAGCCATCCTAGCGACCCTACATGCCAAACGCCGAAGCAAACCGGCCATCCCACGTCCCGGGCGACGAGAAATCGCCGCCGCCGGCTAAATCCGCCTCAGTCCACGGTGACAACTAGTTTTCCGCTGTTTGCTGTGAGGGTTGAGCTCTGTTCCATGTTATACGACCACTAGGGATGATATACGGCAACTTAGCTCCTCGGGAGAGGCAAGGGACACGTCGGAACGCGTTGATGCCGCGCAGCCGAGCGCTGCCGTCGGTGCCGACCCATTTTCCTGTTGTTTTCTTGAGGTGGGACCTTGCCCGACATCTGTGCCACGTTCCAAGGGTCGTGTAGGGCGAAACCGGAGTAAAAACGATGGAGAAATGAGGGAGAACGGGGCGCACCATCCCTCTGTCCGGCGTGCACCCGCGGGCTCTGTCCAAGGTTGAAGAATGAACTGACCCGTGGGCCCCACTTTTGAGTGCTTTGTGTAAAATTTAAACAGAAAGTTGTTCAAACTTGAAAAACCCATAACTCTGGGTAGAAAGCTCTAAAATTAGTGAGACAAATTTTGTTAGATTCCTCATAAGAAGTACTTTGCAGAGAAACAAAGTGCTTGATATGAAAATTCCCAGGAATTTCTGTAGAATTGTTTTTATTAAATCTTTTAGGGATTTATTCCAGGAGCAATTCTTTATGAAACATTCCCAATTTGGGGCAGCAAATCTTTCTCATAGTTCCTGAGCTCCAGTAAAAATTTCAGGATTTTTGGAGATGATTAAGAGGGCTTAATCAGTATGTTTTGTCAGGTTTATTTAAATGTGCTGAAAAATCACATAATCAAATTACAGAAAATAGAATTTAACTTCAATCCTCCATTATGGCCAGCAGAAGACTTAGAAAAATTTGAAACAAATTTTCCTAGGAACCTTAGGCCCAGAGCTTTTGGGATATCAAAATTTTCAATATGACCAAGTCTAATTAAATTTCTATAAATCATTAAAGGTTAAAGGTTCCAAGAATTCTTGTGGCCATCTCCTTCCTCAAAAGCTTCTGAAAGTTTTACCATAACCCTATCATGATATTAGGAAGCTTATGTAAAAATTTCAACCCTAGAATCCTCTGTTTGCAGATAGTTTGTTTATGTAGTTTGTATATAGCACATTATTTCATAATGTGGCACATCCTTTATATCGATCGTTTCGGTAGAGTGAATTCACTCGAAGACTTCAGAGGCCACTGACTTGCTCCTATTGACAGAAACTTTAGTTGGGATCAACACTAAGGCAAGTCCCAGTTTGCATCAAAATTTATAAGTTTCTATTTGTATTCACTTTATAATGTCTAGCATTTTGATTGTTGCACTAAGTCTAGTTTGTATGACACTCCACATGCATAACCCAATAAATCCCTGGAGTTTGATTTAGAGTAGGTTTTTACTTAATTATAACTGCTATGACCAAGTTAAGAAAAATAGATTAAAAGAGGCATAACTCGAGTAGGCTGTTTCCTACTCGTGAACCGGGATTAAGGGGGATCAATCGGAAGAGTTGGGAATTGATCCTCTTAGTTGGGAATGGAGACCGGGTAGTATGGACGGAAGGCTCAAGTACGTGGTACTATGAACCTAGTCTCTGTCTGAGTCGATTAAGGCCCGTTCTCGTGTTCGGCCCCGCTGGACAAGTTTGAGTTGTATACCAGATGCATACTGGCTATATGGGACCTAGGAAACCGATGTAACGTGTTAACCTGCGTGTCGAGAAAATCCCCACCGTCTTATGCAGATGCTGAAAGGATAGAGAAGTCGGCTCTACGAGGGTTTGCCATAGTGAGACTTAATCCAAGTCGGTGGGACCGGTTCGATCTTTGGGTGTCATGTGAAAGGTTGCCACATACGACGTTGAGGGGATCGGTTGATCACCGGCCTCGTACGGGTGTATGTGTCATGCCAGCCGAGTGTTTTTATTTGAATCACCGTCGTTTGCGGTAGTGAGCATACTTGTACACTAAGTCGTGACGTAGTAAGAAACTGGGAAAAGTTAATATGCTTCGTGAGTAATCCTCATATTGGAGATGAGGGATGATCAACACCTTCACTAAATTTACTTTCTACCTTGGGCTAGTGACATCGAGATAAAGCGTTTCTTGTTTGATTGTGGAGTCTTGGCGTTGATGGTGCAAAGTATGTATGGGTCTAGGGTAGCTCAATAAATTTATTTTCTCCTCGGACAAGTGGCATCGAGATGAAGCGTTTCGTGTTTGATTGTGGAGTCTCGATGTAAATTGTGCGAGGGTTATAAAAGTTGCTAAAAACTTGAAGTAAGGACTCTCCATTAGCTCAAGTTCATTGTTTATGCAAACTTCTCTATTCAGCCCTCTATTTTCAGCATCTAGAGTTCTATGTGTAGGTTTTTGGTTAAGTCTTGCAAAGCATAAGCTCGAGGTTCATTGATCCATTGTTTTGCAGGTAATGTTGCATAAGTCAACATTAGGGAGAAAGGGAGAGTTGAGAGAGGTAGCACCCAATGTGGGGTGTGAGTCTCGCTTGGAACCCTGCACGCCGCCGGGTTTTTGATGTGGTGCTAGTGTGAAGCATCCGCAGGCAGGATGGCTTCATTTTGCTTAGGTGGGCTATAGTCCGTGAGTGTATTCTTATCTTTCACTGCAAATGTACGTTTGTACATTCTTTGTAAAATGTGACAATATTATGTATTAAAGTCATATATTGTTGTGTATGTGTGTTTTTCGGATGTGTGCTGTTGGGTGCCGCATCGCACGTCACCATCCAATGTGATTCTTGGACTGTCGGGGCAGTGGTCCCCACAGGCATGGTATTAGAGCCGCATTAGTAATAGCGCACCTAAAAAGACACGTATTTTCAAAAACTTAGAGTCTACGAGTGAGGAATCGGTACTAGGCCCACATAAGGTTTACTATTAGCATAAGTGATGTATGGTGGCAAACTAACATATTTGTTACTGTATTCTGTAACGACGCACCACCGACCAGGTAAGAGGTAAGGTACGCCACCGAAAGCGGATCAATTTCGGTTAGCTCCCCTGACAAGGAAAGTGGTTAAGGGCAGAGATCTCACAGCTTGGTGTGAGACGTCAATATGGAACTCTTGAACTCTTCATGTTCCTGAGCTCATATGAAATGTTGCTCCCTGACGTGCATTATGCAAGAAAGTGGAAACCCCATCGTGTAGTTGGTAACACGATAGTGTGTTCTTCTGGAAATAGGCTAGGAGGACATACGAAGTGCTCGCCATCGGCGTGCCCTGCAAGGCAATAGGTGGTATCCGTTGGGTTGATAAAATTCCCAACCGTGACGACCTGTTCGCGCTCTACTCGGGTTCCCCGTCGTGTGGTGTGAAAACACGACCATGTACCTTGAGACGTGACTTGACTCAAGGACGACCCGTATGGAAATGATATGGGGTGTATTCTTTTGTTATGATATGGACCTGCCTGGAATGACAACCCTATGTGTGCATCATCATTGAGTGTTTTTCTGTAGGTACACTAACCATGTATCCGTATTATGAGTAGAATACGTTTGCAAGTGAATGATCCTAGTGCCACTAATAGAACGTATATGCCGATAAACCGGTTAGAATTTTCTACTTTTATGAGGAACGTAGTACCGACATTGTCATGAAGATTGCATCAATACCTCGCTCACCTTCTAAATTTCAAGATTCTGTAAAAATTTGACTGAAGGCGGTTCAAATGAAGTTGTTAAAATGTGTTAGAAACCCACTCAAGGCTATGTAAGTATAGAGAGATCCAAAAACAGAGTCCTTTGTTTTGGTAGTGTTTCTGCTGAAACTTGTACAAGGTGTTACTCATTGTAAAGAAGACCAATGTTAGTGTGTGATACAGTTTTGTAAAGGTGGAGAAGTCCTCTAAAACTTCTCTATAAACCTCCAGGCCAGAAACACACTTAGGCCTTGTTTGGCAGCGCAAAATCCCACAGGGATCCCGGCTGAATCCGCGGCCCAGAAAACTCTGGGCCAAAATTTCCTCCACGTGTATTTGGCAACCCATTTTCCCGGCCCGATCCATGGGGGAGCACGAGCCTTTCTGCCCTGGCCTGCCGAGGACGGGCAGGAAACCCTCGCGACACTCACCCCCGTCCTTCTCGGCTCTTCCTGTGTCTCCTCCTTCCTCCCGGTGCCGCTCGCCGCGCCTCCGCACTCCCACCTCCCAAGGCGTCGCTCGGCTCACATCCCCCCCCCCCCCCCCCGCGGCAGGGTACGCTCGCCGGACCAGCACCACGCCCCCCACCCAGATCTGGCGTCAGTCGCGTCCCACCTACCAGGGCACAGCCCCCCCCCCCCCCCGCAGATGATGCTCGCCCGACACCGCTCCCCTCACTGCGCCACCGGCAGGCGATGCTCGTCCGGCACCGCTCGCCTTGCTACGCCGCTCCCCCCCCCCCCCCCCCCCCGCAGGCGATGCTTGCCAGGCACCGCTCCCGTCGCTGCGCCGCCGGCAGGCGATGCTCGCCCGGCACCGCTCGACCCGCTTCACCCCCCCCCCCCCCCCCCCCCCGCGAACTGGATTTGGGACCATTGGGACCAGTTAGATCTCCTGTCTTGTGATAGCCCCTAGGTAGATCTCTCCTTTCTTCTGGTTTTTAAGATTGTGGAGTTTGCTAAATTACGATACTAAGAAATTTGATATGGTTGTGCTGTTGTCTATGTGCTCATTGTTCTGAACATTAGCAAGAGATTGTGGAGTTTCTTACTAGAAATTTGATATGGAGTTTGCTTCTTGAGCATGAGTCATGCTACAAATTCAGAAGGCCCTCATCAATATGCTATGCTCGTCAATGCACTTTGCAACTGGAAGAGAAGATTTGCATAAAGTCAAAACTCAAGCAAGCTAGAGATTTGAAATGTGATAAGCAAACTGCACCTTTCTGTTTGCTTCCAAATGATCGAGTGAGGGGGTTGTGTTTATTTACATCTGCTCAATTTTGTATTTTTGAACGTTTTCCTGTTTTCTTCTTATAACCGCAGTACTGGGATCTCTTTACAACACAATCCTTATACATTAATGTCAGCTTTGTATATCGTTGATTGCAAATCATGCATATTGCCGCAATTTGCTTTGGCCTACCTCAGGCTATTTATTCTTTCTTTTTATGTAACAGCAACAGTTCAAATTTCTACATAGAAATTGATGTGGAAAGAAAATAAAATAACACCAAAGGCAATTTGTATATGAAAGCTAGTGCTGACGTCCTGAGTAGAATATACAACTGTTGTCTCCATTGATCGAATTTTGAAGATTAAAGAAGCTGAATTTATTTTAAGAATTAGGCTGAGAGGATCGTGGTATTAATATATTGATGATATTTTATGTTAGAGTGCATATTTTGAAGTTCTACTAATATTACAAGTATTTTTCATTTTTAATTTTTTCTCACTTTTCTTGATTTTTCTAATTTTTGTGACTGTTTTTATTTCTTTTAGGATTTTAACGCTATGTTACCAAATAATGACAGGGAATAAATCCCACAGATGGCAGGGAATATACATGGAAGGGAAATATCCCTCCTGGGTTTTTTCCCTGAGATTTACACCTCTTGCTACCAAATAGGCCTTTAAAGTTGGTCAAAAACCTTAGAAACCGAAATCTGCTACAACTGGGTAAAACCAAAACAGAGTCTCTGTAATTCCACCATAACTCTCGGTGGAAAAATCTCTAAGGGTATTGTGATACAATTATCGAAAGAGCATGAGATATGTTACAACTTTGGAATTCAAAGTTTTGCCAAAATTAGAGAAGAATTAACTGGAATTGTGGATTGAAACTAGGTACCTCTAGGGAGGTGCTGTAAAAATCCTGCCAGAAATTATGTTAACTTTGAACCATCATATCTTTTGATCCAGGAATGCAAAGAGGTCATATAAATACATTTTGAAAATCTTGGGAAATTCTTTACATGTTTTATGTTCAACCCCAGGACAGAATTCTCCTGTAAAGGGGTGGAATTCGCAGTACTAGTGAAACTGTCTAGAGTACTCCAAGGCGGTGTATAGTTTCTGTACTGATTGGAGTTTTGCTTATAACTTCCTGGATAAGAGTTGTAAAATGGGAAATCTTACAATTCTGGAAAGCTTATGAATTGTTCTTCAACTTTGTAGTTATGATTTTGGTCCATATACGTTTCTAACTGTATGGAGAAGTTGACTCAAAGTGAGCACTTACAGGGGAGGTGCTGCTGAAATTCTTCCAGAATTTTTGTCAACTTCAAAAACTCATAAATTTCAATCTAGAATTTAGTTGAAGGAAAATAAACACTGTTGGGAAGATATGGAAGTCTTCTCCAACTTTTCGGTTCATTCCGACAACAGATTCACAAGTTAAATTAGGATTTTATACCATAGAACAGAAGCTGGTTTAGTTTCTGTACTTTTATGGTTTTGGACCATCACTTCCTGTCTACATTTTTTCAAAGGTTGTGTGATACATTTCTGAAAATATGGTGAGTTAGGATACAACTTTGTAGTTGTGAGTTTTGATAACTGGGTTCGGAAGTGTATGATAAAGTTGAATCAAAGTGGGTACCTCTCGGTGGGGTACTGCTGAAATTCTCCCTGAATTTCTATCAACTTTCACACTTCATATCTGTTGAACCGGAACTGATATAGGGTCACATAAGTAACCGTTGGATGGATACGGAAGTGATTCAGAACTTTGGTATTCCATTCGAGTCTTGAGTCTGCTGTTAGCTCAGGTAAGAATGGAATTTTAGGACAGACCGGTCAGTTGTGGATACGAGTTTTCGGGAAACTGATTGGTGAAGCACCTGATAACTTGTTGTGGTGAGGAGCGTTTTTCTTCTTACTCTCAGAAGTCCATAACAAGTTCCGAGTGTTCTTTATATCATCAGCTTCGACTCCAACTACAGAAGATTTCCATTTACAAGAATTAAGAGAACAAGCAGGTTTAGAAAATCCATATAGTGACAACCCTAGTATGGTGAGGTCATAACTAGGAGCTAGGACTAGTAGTCATTCTTCACACTGAAAGGTTAGATGAAGATTTAGGAAAAGGAAGAAGGTGAAGTCAACGTTTAGTAGCTAAGTTTTCATGGAATATTCCCCAACAATCTTGTCAAACATTTGAAACAATTCCATTGCACTTGGTCACAACATGAAAGTAGTAGTCCTTGTTTAGCACCTTCCATGACTAAGTTATTTGTACCTTGCAAAATCTGAGACGATTCTTAATCATGTTTGAATTATTGTACTAACTCTTGCTCAAACTATAAAAGATGATGCACCATACATATGCATCATTTTGCACCATATCATGTACATATGCATTGCACCATACCACATGTGCAGCATCATTATGCATCATGAATAAGGAGATAGCATATAAAACACCAAAATACTGAGCAAGATTGTGTACCTTCTTTCAAATCATTAAGTAGTGTCTACTAACTTTGGTCTTATCACCTCCTTGTAATATTGATCAAGTTACTTGATTCGACCTCCTTGAATAATACAAGGGAAACCAATTATCAACATCCCCATGTATCTTTTGAACATTCATCCATGATTTGTATAGCTCTGAGTACCGTAATTGTCAGAACTAGACAAATTTCTAATCGTGGGGTTTACCGATTGGTTGCTCAACCTCGCGACAATCCTTGAACACAATCTTAAGAGATTATATGGTGACTTTGATACCCTTGTGGTTACCATAGGTAGTGGGTCTTTGCTATGTTGATAACATAAGTGAAATTGACTTGTGACAGTTCTTATGTTCAAGAAAAGCCATCAGTTTTGGACTAAAGGGTTGAGATGCCAAATCGAGGTAAGATTACCGATTCATTGTTTAGTCTCACCAAACATCTTGACTTATGTTTTGGGAAGTACTACACTAAGTTTCTAAGGACTCAGTTGATCTAGACAAGCATTAGATATCCATGACAAGATTAGGATAGTAAAGATTCAAGCCAGCCGATCAGATCGTTGTGGTGGTAACTAACCATACCGTCAAGAGGGATATCAAGACAAAGGTTCTCGCCAATCTTAAATGCGCTCATACTTTGAGTTTTTTGGCGACTCAACCACCGGTCATCATAGAGGCCGAGGATCCTCTGGTGGCGGATAACTAGATCCGTACCATAGAGTTTAAGTTCGAGTTGCTTCAATGCATCGAACATCAGAAATGGTATGTAGCGCAACAACTTCACCGTTACGCTAGTACCTAGTGGGTGAATCAGCTCGCATCCCTACCAGCTGGACATCAGCTCTCGTGGACGTAATTCCGGAAGGCATGCCTTGCTTAGCATGTTCTTTCTGGAATAATCCAGGGGAAGCTCAAGGAGTTTCTAGTCTGGAAACAAGGAGGGAGGGATGCCACTAGCATTGGTACCATATGCGCCTGAGTACGTGAACCCGGAGGCATGAGCATGCAAATGGCTCATTCGTAGCCTCCATGCTAAGTAAGGGGGAGACTGACCTTGGTAATTCAGAGTTACTTCAACGAGTTAATGGGTTAATGCCAATCCTTGTATTTTGGAAGTCAGAGATCAAGTATGTCTCCGAGTATCCCTGATGAAAGGAATGCATCGATTTGGGGTCAAGAGAAAGCTAGCTCCTCGTCGTGTTGGTCCGTTTCTCATTAAAGAAAGGTGTGGACTGGTAGCATACCGTTTGGAGCTACCCACATCATTGTCGGGCATCCACAACATCTTCCATGTCTCACAAATAAGGAAATGTTTGATGGAGCCGATGAAGGTTCTTTCAGGAGGCATGGAAACCTTAAACCGGATCACACCTACAGCGAGAAACCGGTACAAATCCCCAACGCAATGAATCGTGAAACAAGGCGTCAATCATTGCAGTTCTACAAGTTCCTGTGGATTAACCACACCGACGACAAGGTTACATGGGAAAGCGAGGGTTTTTATCTGATGAATTGGCCGGAATTGTTATTGAACTATCACCGGTAACATTCTTTCCATCTCGTTCTTTTACTAATCTCGGGACGAGATTCCTTTAAGGAGGGAGGATTGTAAAAGCCCCAAATATCAGCATGCGTAGCTCCGTAGTAGAATGTAAATCCGCGGGATAAAATCAAATTCTAATTAGGGTTTCCAATTCAAAATTTCTGGCTACATGCAATAAAGGAAACCTAGCCACAAAGGAATTAAACCCGACAATTCAAACGCGAGCACAAGCGAGGGTCAACGCGATGATAATTCAAATTCGAATTTCAAAATTTGCTGAGTTCTCTGAATTCAAATTTGGAGCTAAGTTTGTGGGGGAGGGGGGGTGGAGACCTCGGTGGGACCCACAGGTCAGTGGAACAGAGGGCGCACTGAAGTGGTTTCTCTGTGAGCGTGACTCCGCAGGGAATGAAGCTCCACCGAGTTGCTTGCTCCTGAAGTCGGTTCGTTTTCTCGCCCTTAGCTGCTCGCTAAAGATCACGAGCTGTACAACTCAATTGGCCTTCTCTGCCTCAAACGCGCAAAGCCACGACACCGTCCTTTCACTCTCGCGCGCGCTCATCCGAGAAAAGCACCCTCGGCTCTCGCCTTCTCTGCCCTCATTGCCGTTCTTCTTCCGGCCACTGTGGCACCTGGTGGAGCCAACAAACAGCTGCGAGAGTCTCCTCTACGTTCTCATGTGTCCCCAGCTCACCCCCGGCTACTTGGATGATATGAATGAATGTGATGCTCCGGAATCAAATAGAATGGTGGCTAGGTTGGAGTTGGAAAGGAACATACCAATCACGATGTCCTCAGCCTGTTGTGCTTCCTCAGTAGAAACATGGTTCACATTGCCGCGAGCGTAGTTCTGCTGTCCACGGTTTCCTTGTGTAGCTCCTCCGTTTGGCTGTGGGTTCTGCTTGGCCACATTGCTTGTCTGTCCAGGACCTTTCCTTGGGCACTGACTTGCAAAGTGTCCTGTTTCTCCGCATGCGAAGCATGCCTTGTTGCCCAAGACAGCGGGGACGTTGGGGCGGGGGTTTTGAACATAAGCGCCCATATTGGGTCGGGGCGCAGGAGGCAAAGGCACACGAGGTGCTTGCGTAACAGGACGTTGCTGTGGTGGTTGATTCGGGCAAAAAGTAGGAGCGGACGATCCATACTGTGGTGCAGCTGGGGGCATGTACCGGGGACTTACATTGCTCCCTTGTGGTTGGTATGGCATCTTTCTTTTACCCTCTTGCTCGATCTCCCGGATCTTGCTCTCAACCACTATAGCTTTGTCAACTAGCTTCTGGAAGTTAGCATAGTCATTGTTGAGAAGCTGAACTTGGATCTCATTGTTCAACCCTCTCGTGAACAAGTACTGCTTCTGTTGGTCCGAGTTGACATCCTCGGGGGCATACCTTGACAGCTGCGTGAAGTTGTTGAGGTACTCATTCACGCTCTTCTTTCCTTGGCGGAGACCTTCAAACTCTTGCCATTTTAGCATCATGACTCCAGCAGGGATGTAATGAGAGCAAAAACTCTCCTTGAACTCAGCCCAAGTGATCGTTTCCTGGTCGACATGAGCGTTGCAAAGAGCGTCCCACCAGTCAGCGGCTGCTCCCATAAGTTGGTGCGATGCGAAGAGAACTTTCTCTCGATCATTGCATTGAACTATGGCAAGCTTCTTCCCCATGGACTTCAACCAATCATCGGCCTCCATGGGATCATTAGCTTGAGCAAAAGTGGGTAGTCGAGTCCTCATGAACTCTCCCGATCGGTTGTGAGCCGACGGTGGTGGCGGTGGTGGTGGTGGTGGTGCAGGAACGGGGTTATTGTTGTTGTTGGCTTGTAGCTGACCCAAAGTTTGGATCATGGTTTGCATGAGCTGGTTCTGCATAGCCATCAACTGTTCCAAGTTGTTTGCACCAGCCCCGAGGTCAACATCCTCAGAAACCTCAACGTGGTCATCCTCTTGTGGTTCCTGGTTGCCACGGACGTTCCTCCTTTGTCGGCCGACGTTTTCTCTCACCATCTGTGAGAGAGAGTCGAGTGGAATAGAAGTTAGAAGTTTATATCTCACCATCGGTGTTTTCTTCCCCCCCCCCCCCCCGACTATATGCATCAAGGGTATGAACTATATATCAACCTATATGAGGATGTGAACACATGCCGAAGCATCCACATCTCTCTACTATGTGTGGCTATGGACAATGCTGAAACGTCCCACGGCTCACACTAAGCACTCAAGCACAAACAATCATCACAAAATTTTAAAAAAAAACTCCTATTCAAGTTTATTCAATGGGAGTCCTATGTGGTTTAGGGTGATACCAATCTGTGACTTTGTCCCATGGTCAATGGGGTTCTAATGCCAATCTATGCCTTCTACCTAGGCTTGTATCCTATGTTCAACGTGACTCCTAATACCAATCTACGACTAGACTTGCGTCCTATGGTCAACGTGGCAGCACCAATCTTGTGAATTCTATTTAGTCTTGCGACCTACGGTCAACCGTGGCTCTGATACCAATCTGTGACGCCCCTGTTTCGAAAACCTTAGAACCGGACTGATGCATATGTGTGCCCAGGATGTTCATCACACATACACATGTAATCCACAAACTGAATTCAGAATAATACCACGAATAATAGGGTTTTATTACATTGTCTCATGAATTTCTAACTCATTCTAACAGCGGAAGTCTTTAACCTAGCAGCAGAAGTCTTCTAAACTATTGCGGAAGCAAACTAAACACGGCAGTGGCTCCATCTCCTACTCCATCCATCCCCACGGGCAAGTTGACGGTAGATCACACGCCTAATACTCCACATGGTCTTCAAAGTATTCCTCTCCTGTTGCTGATGATGTATGATAATGCAAGGGTGAGTACATGTGGTACTCAGCAAGTGCGGGAAGTATGACATGTAGCTTATAACAAGGTAGACATAAAAGGCTCATTGCATAAAAGCAAAGTTTATTTCACAAAACATGATAAAAACAACAACTAGCTTTAAGTGAATTAAATCCCAACATGTATCCAATTAAAACATCATCATACCTCCATCATATTTCACTCCTTTTCATGTCTCATCAGACATTCATCTTTCTCAACTCTTTCTCATGCTCATGAATACCATCTCGTATTCATTACCATCTCATACCGAGACCAAAGCTCATTATCACGAGTTAATACTCCCATTCTCATCACCAAGACTCAACAATCCCAAAACCAAATCCAAAGACCAAACCAATATCCAAACCAAATACCATCCCAATAACCATCCCATCTAATCATGTGAGTTGGCCAGGCGCTTGTGACCGGAAGCACGACTATCATGATAGTTTTACACTCTACAGAGTTTGCACCACTTTACCCAGAAGTTTGTGATTTCGTCACCCGTCGGTGACTACAGAACCTCCATTATACCAGTACACAACCGTCGGTGTATGGCCAAGAGATCACAAAATAGCCTTTACAAAGGGGCTACTAGATGTATGGACTCACTAAGGTTTCACCAGCAGGGTAGAATCACCATTCTCCCACCTACAGGCCCCCTCTTGTGCCATGTAGTTCCTAGTGCAGTCCTCACTCGACCCCCATTCCCTGCGCCTTCCACGGTCCATAACAATCTAGTAACTTACCTAATTAGCCAGCTAAGCCGCACCCATATTTGGCCTTGTGGTGGCACTGTTTTTCCTAGCATGGCTGGTATGAACTGGTCCTTAGATCTACGGCAAGTAAACCATCATCTCATTCTACCACTTCCATGAACCAAGGTTGCCTAGATCTCCCCCGATTCATGTTCATTATCAACATCAAGTTCTCATTATTATTGTTCATATGAGTGCAGTAGCTAGACACAAACTATCTCGCTTCCTATATCTCGTGGACTCAGCGAAGCAAATAGAAAAAATGACCATACCCGACTCATCAACTTTCCCGGCGACAAGGGTGGTTAACAAAACTAGTAAACTCCTATGAAAGGGTTTTCCCATCAAGCTGACTCAAGCAAACACACCTTTTCGCAAACAAAACAGTTTTAAAACATGGGATCAATATGGTCAAGGGGCACTTGCCTTGTTCCTGTGGCTTCTGTTGCTCTGGGATCTCGAAGTCTAGGTGTTGTAGTCCTTCATGGATAGCTCCCTGAGCTTGTCCTTCTACTCACAATTACGCACATACAAGATCCACAACAATCAATTATCATGCACAAACATACTCAAGATGCAATAGTGCATATGCATGCTACTCCTACGATGCAGCCTTATTAATTCAGTTGGTACGTGTTCTTGCATGTTTTAAGGGCTTTGCATGGGGTTTTACGATGAACGAGGGTGTAAGGATCAAACGTGGACGTGGTTATGATCTTGTCTCAAGATGTAGATCAAACCGATCAACACGTGATCTGTCCATGAAAAAGCTTCTGTTCAAAGGAATCAAGGAAACAGATGCGAAGAAAACCGTGATGACGTCGTAAGGTGGTAATGGAGACCTACCTTACTTCCTTTCGGCCTTCCTCCTTGCAATGGCAGCAAAACAGATCGTCGGCCCTTCTCCGACGATCGTGACAGGGCTCGTCGGCGGCTCTCCGGTGACTAAACTCTGGCGAAGGGGTTAGCTCGGCGAGTTCGGGGCTAGGGCCTCTAAGTTGTCGGCTTGGGGATATGTTACGATCAAAGGGGTGTTTCGGGTTCTTTTTATAATCGGAATAAGAAGAGTCCTACTCCGATTGGATTTCAAATAAGAGTCCTATTTGATTTGTTTTTGGATCTTAACAACTTATCTCTAATCAATTTGGTGCGGTATCAATCGTGGAAGAAACCGTGTCGGTTTTCTTAGTATCGGGTACTTGCGCACAGAGAAAAACCGCTTCAGAATTGCGTCCTTCCGCAGGGATAAGCTCCGGAGGCTCCACGTGTCCAGCGGGGGCTTGGGCTTCCCTTTTCCTTAGGGGTGAGCTCTGGTTGTCCCGTGTGTCAGGCGGGCGGGACCTCCCTCTTCCTCGGAGGCGAGCTCCGCGTGCGTCTTGCGTCTAGCGGGCGGGACCTCCCTCTCCCTCAGAGGTGAGCTCCGCGTGCGCCACGTGTCTGGTGGGTCGGGACCTCCCCTCTCTCCAAAGACGAGCTCCGCGTACGCAACGTGTCAGTGCCGGACCTCCCCTCTCTTCGGAGGTAGCTCTGAATATGCCATTCAGTGCCGGACCTCCCCTATGTTTGGAGGTGAGCTCCGATAGTGCCACGTGTCCTAGCAGCGCCGTACCTTCCTTCCTCTCAGAGATGAGCTCCGAGAGTGACATGTGTCAAGCAGGGCGGAACCTCTCGGAGGCGAGCTCCGAGGCTGACACGTGTCCTGCAGTACCTTCTCCTCGGAGGTGAGCTCCGAGGATGACACGTGTCCACCGGGACGGACCTCCCGGAGGTAAGCTCCGGAGGTGACACGTGTCCAGTAGTGTCGAACCTCTCGGAGGTGAGCTCCGGAGGTGACACGTGTCCCACAGTGTCGGACCTCTCAGAGGTGGGCTCCGAGAGCGACACGTGTCCCATGGGTCGAACCTCTCGAGCTCCGAGAGCGACACATGACCTGCGCGGCTAGTCCTCTCTTTTCTTCTGTGACTAGCTCCGAAGGCGACATGTGTCCTGCGGGGCTGACCTCGCTTCTCTGCAGAGGCTAGCTCCAGGGACAACACGTGTCCCACGGGGTCGGACCTCGCCCCCTTCGTAGAGGCAAGCTCCGAGCCTACCACGTAGCCAGTTAGTGCCGGACCTCATCCCTTTCACAGGGATGAGCTCCGAAGGCGCCACGTGGCTAGTGGGTCGCGGGAAGTGTCTTCGGCGCTCTCTGTGGATTGGATTTGGCTCTTTTTGGCTATCTTTCTGATTCTTTCTTTGTTTCTACTTCTTTTAAAATGTTTCTCTATATGAAATCTGTATGAATGCATAAATACGAATTTGAGGGTGTTACATGGTAGAACTAATAAATATACTCTGATGCATAAAGGAAAGAAAATCACTTTGCTTCCTATGACTCCTGCTGAAATTGTGCATTTGGAGAAAAGTAAAACACGTGATGATAAGGCAACGAAATCACTAGACTCTGAAAACAGCAAGTAATTAAGTTAAAATCACCTTCGTTGCTCACAACTAAATCTGATCTTGCTGATTTATTTAATACCAAGGGGATGTACTATGCTTTAGTATGCAAAGAAGCCATATTTTCGCTTCATGAAGTGTCCATTGCATTGCCCTCTGCTGTTGCTAACCTTTTGCAGGATTTTGCGGATGTGTTTCCCCTGAGATACCCTCTAGATTACCACCTATGAGGGGCATTAAACATAAGATCGACTTGATTCCAGGGGCAATTTTGCCAAATCGTGCGGCGTACAGGGCGAATCCAGAAGAGACAAGGGAAATTCAGCGACAAGTTCAAGATCTTTTGAACCGCGGGTATATTCATGAAAGCCTTAGTCCTTGTTCTGTTCCTGTTCTTTTGGTTCCTAAGAAAGATGGTAGCTAGCGTATGTGTGTTGATTGTAGAGTGATTAATAACATCACCATTCGATATCGTTATCCTATTCCTCGCTTAGATGAAATGCTTGATGAATTGAGTGGTGCTATTATTTTCACAAAAATTGACTTGCATAGTGGTTACCACCAAATTAGAAAGGCACTAGGAGATGAATGGAAAATTGTATTTAAAACCAAGTTTGGACTTTATGAGTTGTTAGTCATGCCTTTTGGTTTAACTAATGCACCTAGCACTTTTATGCGAATAATGAATGAGGTTTTACGTGCTTTTATTGGAAAATTTGTGGTGGTTTACTTCGATGATATCCTCATTTAAAACAAGTCATATGACGAACATCTTAATCATTTACGTGTTATTTTTAGTGTCTTAAGAGATGCACGTTTGTTTGGTAACCTCGAAAGTGCGTATTTTGCACCAATCGAGTTTCGTTTCTTGGATATGCCGTTTCATCGCAGAGAATTAAGATGGATGAGGCAAAAATTGTGGCGGTCACTAGCTGGCCAACTCCATCGACCGTAACGTAGGTGCGTAGTTTTCTTGGTCTTGCAGGTTTTTACCGACGCTTTGTGCGGGATTTCAGCACCATTGCAGCACCTCTCCATGAACTGACGAAGAAGGGTGTGCAGTTTCGATGGGCCGAACAGCAGCAACAAGCTTTTGATGTTCTCAAATCAAAGCTTACACAAGCACCATTGCTACAACTTCCTGATTTTGACAAGACATTTGAGCTAGAATGTGATGCAAGCGGCATTGGTATTGGAGGTGTTCTCATACAAGGAGGTAAACCCGTTGCATTGTTTAGTGAAAAATTGCATGATCCTTCTCTGAATTATTCTACTTATGATAAGGAATTGTATGTCTTAGTGCGAGTTCTACAAACTTGGCAACATTACCTGTGGTCTATGGAGTTCGTCATACATTCCAATCATGAATCTTTGAAGTATCTTAAGTGTCAAACCAATATGAATAAACGACATGCTAAATGAATTGGGTTCATACAATCATTTCCATACATCATTAAGCATAAGAAAGGGAAGGAGAATGTTATTGCAGATGCATTATCTAGACGTTACACCATGCTGTCCCAACTTGATCACAAAATATTTGGTTTGGAAACAATAAAAGGATTATATCCTATTGATTTGGACTTCAAAGATGCCTTTGAAAATTGTAGAGAAGGAAGAACTTGGAATAAATATATACTACGGGAGGGCCTCCTCTATCGTTCTAACAAGCTATGTGTTCCTGCTAGTTCCGTTCGCCTATTACTTTTGCAGGAAGCACATGGAGGAGGTTTGATGGGACATTTTGGAGTGAAGAAAACTAAGGACGTGATGGCCACACATTTCTTTTGGCCAAAGATGAGATGTGATGTCGAGCGCTACGTGTCACGATGCACTACTTGCAATAAAGCTAAGTCTCGACTTAATCCACATGGTCTTTATATGCCTCTTCCTGTTCCCAGTGTACCTTGGCAGGATATTTCCTTGGATTTTGTTTTGGGATTGCCTAGGACTAAGAGGGGGAGGGATAGTATTTTTGTAGTTGTTGATCGTTTCTCCAAAATGGCACATTTTATACCTTGTCATAAGAATGATAATGCCTCACACATTGCTGATTTGTTTATGACGCAAATTATTCGTTTACATGGTGTGCCAAATACCATTATTTCTGATCGTGATGCAAAATTTTCAAGTCATTTTTGGAGAACTTTGTGGTATAAATTGGGAACCAAGCTGCTGTTTTTAACCACATGTCATCCACAAACTGATGGACAAACTGAGGTAGTAAATCCTACTCTATCCACTATGTTGCGGGCTATTTCAAAAACAAATTTAAAGGGTTGGAAGGATTGTTTACCACATATAGAATTTGCTTACAACAGGTCAGTTCACTCTACTATAAAGGTAAGCCCATTCCAGGTAGTGTATGGTTTCAATCCCCGTGCTCCTATTGATTTATTACTTTTGCCTCCTTCTGAAACTATAAATTTGGATGCTACACAACGATCTGAATTCATTCTTAAGATGCATAAAACTACAAAGAAAAATATTGAAAGGATGAATGAGAAGTATAGATTTTTTGGTAGTAAAGGTAGAAAAGAAGTAAAACTTGAACCAGGGGACTTGGTATGGCTACATTTGAGAAAAGAACAATTCCCTCACTTGAGAAAATCTAAACCTATGCCACGAGCTACTGGTCCTTTTAAGATTGTTGAAAAGATCAATGACAATGCAAATAAGCTTGAGTTGCCTCCCGATTTTGGGGTTAGTCCCACATTTAACATTTCAGATTTACGACCATACTTGGGAGAAGAAGATGATCTTGAGTCGAGGACGACTCCGATTCAATAGGGGAAGGATGATGAGGACATCACAACAGTGGATACTCACATTGATATACAAGGACCAATCACAAGAGCACGAGCACGGTTACTAAATCAGCAGGTGAACTCGTTCCTAACTTCTTACCCATATGATTTTAAGAATGGATTGCTATTTAATGATTTAATTGTTATTAGGAACCATGGACATGATCAACAAGTAAAGAGAGGAGGATTTGGGGACGTGGAGAACCATATGGGACGTCCACAAGTTGATGGAAACAGTCGCCAACTCGGACTCGAGTTCAACTCGGAGTCCAGGAGCAGTCCATCTTAAAACGGACGCCTAGGATGCATACGGACTCTGTTTTCGACGTTCTACATATGCATGGAAATATGAGAAGATAAACTTTCTAATGATTCTAGTCCCACATTAAAGTTCGCCAGGAGTCATTGGGAGTTGTCAAAACAAGTCGAATTCATAGTTCTGTCCGATTCTGCACCACCGTATTGGGCTTTTGGGCCTTGTATCCCGTATGAGTCCATTAGGGATGCGTCTAAGGGTCTTATGGCCGAACCCTAGCCTTTAAATACTGTAGCCCCCAGCCAAATTCATGGGTTTTGCTTAGATTAAACAATCTCGCCGTTCTACGGTTTGTGAGACCCCAATTTCGCAATTCAGATTGCATCTGCATCGTTCTTGCTTGTGTTCCCGGTTGCACCAGCAGGAATAGCCTTCTTGGCGAGGTCAAGCGTGTGAAGCACGGTTGATAACCAACAGAGCAGAGGTGTAGTGATTGCAGGGGTAATTCGGGTCTGCTCGAGTGCCTCGGATCATCAACGTCAAGATATCCACTTCAATCGACCTACCTTTCGGAAGATCGGGCCTAAACCACTCATCACTCATCATCCCGTAGCCCCCTTGCTCTTCCCCATCGCCGGCTTGCCAGAATTTGGATTTTAGCACCGGTGTACGTGAAGAACCGCCGAAGCAAACCGGCCATCCCACGCCCTGGGCAACGAGAAATCGCTGCCGGCGGCTAAAACCGCCTCGGTCCACGGTGACAACTAGTTTTCCGCCATTTGCTGTGAGGGTTGAGCTCCGTTCCATGTTATACGACCACTAGGGATGCTGTATAGCAACTTAGCTCATCGGGAGGGGCAAGGTACACGCCGGAACGCGTCGATGCCGCGCTGCCGAGCACCGCCATCAGTGCCGACCCGTTTCCGGCTGTTTTCCTGTGGTGAGACCTTGCCCGGCATATGCGCCACGTTCCAAGGGTCGTGTAGGGCGAAACCGGAGCAAAAAAGGTGGAGAAATGAGGGAGAATGGGGCGCGCCACCCCTCTGTCCGGCGTGCATCCGCGGGCTCTGTCCGAGGTTGAAGAAAGAACTGACCCGTGGGCCTCACTTTTGAGTGCTCTGTGTAAAATTCAAACAGAAAGTTGTTCAAACTTGAAAAACCTATAACTCTGGGTAGAAAGCTCAAAAATTAGTGAGACAAATTTTGTTGGATTCCTCAAAAGAAGTACTTTGCAGAGAAACAAAGTGCTTGATATTAAAATGCCTAGGAATTTCTCTAGAATTGTTTTTATTAAATCTTTTAGGGATTTATTCCAGTAGCAATTCTTTATGAAAAATTCCTAATTTTGGGCAGCAAATCCTTCTCATAGTTCCTGAGCTCCAGTAAAAACTTCAGGATTTTTGGAGATGATTAAGAGGGCATAATCAGTAGGTTCTCTCAGGTTTATTTAAATGGGCTGAAAAATCACAGAATCAAATTACAGAAGATAGAATTTAACTTCAATCCTCCATTCTGGCCAGCAGAAGACTTAGAAAAATTTGAAACAAATTTTCCTAGGAACCTTAGGTCCAGGCCTATTGGGATATCAAAATTTTTAATATGACAAAGTCTAATTAAATTTCTATAAATCATTGAAGGTTAAAGGTTCCAAGAATTCTTGTGGCCATCTCCTTCCTCAAAAGTTTCTGAAAGTTTTACCATAACCTTATCATGATATTAGGAAGCTTCTATAAAAATTTTAACCATAGAATCCTCTGTTTGCAGATAGTTTGTTTATGTAGTTTGTATATAGCAGATTATTTCATATATGGACGGAAGGCTCAAGGACTTGGTCCTGTGAACCTAGTCTCCGTCTGAGTCGATTAAGGCCCGTTCTCGTATGCGGCCCCACTGGAGAAGTTTTGAGTTGTGTACCAGATGCATACTGGCTATATGGGACCCAGGAAACCAATGTAAGATGTTATCTTTGGTGTCGAGGCAATCCCCACCGTCTTATGCAGATGCTAAAAGGATAGAGAAGTCGGCTCTACGAGGGTTTGCCGTAGTGAGACTTAATCTAAGTCGGTGGGACCGGTTCGATCTTTGGGTGTTGTGTGAAAGGTTGCCACATACGACGTTGAGGGGATCGGTTGATCACCGGTCTCGGACGGGCGTATGTGTCGTGTCAGCCGGGTGTTATTGATTTGAATCACCGTCGCTCGCGGTAGTGAGCATACTTGTACACTGAGTCGTAACGTAGTAAGAAACTGGGAAAAGTTAATATGCTTCGTGAGTAATCCTCATATTGGAGATGAGGGATGATCAACACCTTCACTAAATTTACTTTCTACCTTGGGCTAGTGGCGTCGAGATAAAGCGTTTCTTGTTTGATTGTGGAATCTCAGTGTTGATGGCGCAAGGTATGTATGGGTCTAGGGTAGCTCAGTAAATTTATTTTCTCCTCGGGCAACTGGCATAGAGATGAAGCATTTCTTGTTTGATTGTGGAGTCTCGATGTAAATTGTGTGAGGGTTATAAAAGTTGTTAAAAAACTTGAAGTAAGGACTCTCCATTAGCTCAAGTTCATTGTTTATGCAAACTTCTCTATTCAGCCCTCTATTTTCAGCATCTAGAGTTCCATGTGTAGGTTTTCAGTTAAGTGTTGCTGAGCATAAGCTCAAGGTTTGTTGATCCATTGTTTTGCAGGTAATGTTGCATACGACAACGTTAGGGAGAAAGGGAGAGCTAAGCGAGGTAGCACCCAATGAGGGGTGTGAGTCTCACTTGGAACCCTGCACGCCACTGGGTTTTTGATGTGGTGCTAGTGTGAAGCATCCGCGGGCAGGATGGCTTCATTTTGCTTAGCATAGGCTATAGTCCATGAGTGTATTCTTATCTTCCGCTGCAAATGTATGTCTGTACATTCTTTGTAAAATGTGACAATATTATATATTAAAGACATATATTGTTATGTATGTGTGTTTTTCAGATGTGTGCTGTTGGGTTCCGCATCGCACGGCACCACCCAATGCGATTCCTGGACTAACCGGCAGTGGTCCCCACATGGAAGACCCCGGAGACGAATCCCGAGCCTGACCTCGGGTATGCGAGAAGCAGATGGACTTCAATTCGGAACTGGCGCGGGTCAAGTGGGAAGGCACTTGAGTGTCGTCCCTGGCGAGAGCATTGAATGTTCGTTCAGTCTGACGGGACAAGAGAGGAGGAATACGCGGAGCGCGCGTGCGCTCCGGTATGTCTTACCCCAGTGACAAGACGGGAGCAAGCGGGGTGGCGGACTCTCGTCACGGCGACTTCATCGAGTACTCTAGTCGACGCACAACGAGACAACCGTCCCTATACCCATGACCTCCTCCCCACTTGTAATAAGAGAGACAGCAAAAGCGAGTATAAAGGGAGGGGGTCGATTGACTCCCTAGGGGACAAGCTCTCACACTTGTAAGAGAACCACCCCCATTCTTAAGAAAGAACGGTGAGACACCCAAACTGGACGTAGGGCACCTTGCCCGAACCAGTATAATTCCTTTGTGCTCTTAGCTAGGCCATCTCGAGGAAGAACGCACGACACATTAGTTACTAGTCAGAAATCCGAACACTGGCAGTTGGCGCACCAGGTAGCGGGGCTGTCGTGCATTCCATTCTCTATCACCTTGATGGCTCCACTACAATCGACCTTTGCACCCGACACAAAGATACCCTTCGACGATTTTGAGTTCACCACCAACGACGGCGACTGGCTGGAATACGCCCCCGCCAACCTCCAGAGCCGGACCGCACGATCTGGGAGTCAGGGTTCCTTCGCCCATGATGCGAGTGTCCCTTAGGTCCCCGGTGCGCAACTGGCCATCTCGCCCCCGATAGGCAGGCCGACTTGTGACTTCGGAGGAAACGTCACCGATGGTTGCTCACCCTCCTACATAGGGACGACCAAGACCGCTCTATCACCTCCTCGTGACACCCGGAAGGTCAACATCACCGTAACGCCTACCGCACCACCCCTCCCGTGGTCCAGAGCGAGGATCACGTTCAGCCGGTCCGACCACCCCGCCCATCTCCCGCAAGCTGGGCGCCTGCCCCTAATCGTGGACCCAATAGTCCGCCTAAGCGCCTGACCAAGATGATGATGGATGGCGGGAGCAGTCTTAGTATCTTGTATGTCAAGTCGCTATGGGAATACCACACTCCCACCTCCGGCCGGCTCGAGCACCCTTCTGCGGCGTCATTCCTGGCGAACTGGTGATACCACTCGGAGAAGTCAACCTCCCTATCACCTTCAGGGATGAAACAAACTCCCGCACAGAGACCCTCACGTTTGAGGTCCCCGAATGTAATGGCCCATTCCATGCCATACTAGGACGACCATGCTACGTGAAGTTCATGGTCATCCCGAGGTAAGCCTACCTCAAAATGAAGATGCCCGACCCCAAGGGAGTCTTCACAATACGATCGAGCATACGGTAGGCTCTCCTATGCGAACGAGACGCATGCGAGCTGATGTCACAGCGGCAGAGCTCGGTGAGCTCCAACAGCATGCAAGAGGAGATGTACTCGACCGTACTGCCATGTCCGGTACCTTTCGACCTGGGGAAGACATGAAGGTGGTCTGGGTCGACCCCGAAGAGCCATCCAAGATGGTCCAGATCGGTACCGCGTTAGGCCTGGAGCAGGAAGCCACACTCGTCGAGTTCCTGCGCTCCAATCGGAACATCTTTGCCTGGCAGCCTCCTGACATGCCTGGCATCCTCAGAGAGATCGCCGAGCACACCCTCAACATCAAGTCTAGCTCCCAGCTCATCAAGCAGAGACTGCGTCGCTTCGATGAACAGAAGCGGCGAGCCATTGGGGTCGAGATTAGCAAGCTCCTATCATCCGATTTCATTGAAGAGGTAAAACACCCCAAGTGGATAGCCAACCCAATGCTCGTTAAAAGAAGAGCGGGGAATGGAGGATGTGTGTCGATTACACGATCTTGAACAAGGCATGCCCGAAGGATCCCTTCCCGCTGCTTCGCATCAACCAGGTCATCGACGTCACAACAGGGAGAGAATCCCTGTGCTTCTTCGATGCCTACTTAGGGTATCACCAGATCGCCCTTTGCGGGGAGGAGCGGCAGGTCACGGTGTTAATCACCCCCTTCGGCTCTTACTGCTACGTAAGGATGCCCTTTGGGCTAAAAACACGGGAGCAACGTACCAGTGATGCATGCATAGGTGTTTCCAACAACAGATCGGGCGGAACTTCAAAGTCTACGTCGATGACAAAAATTGAGAAAGGCCTCTAGCCTCATCTTCAACCTCGAGGAAACCTTCAGTAACCTCCGCTGCAACAACATCAAGCTCAACCCGTAAAAGTGTGTGTTTGGCGTCCCCCGAGGTAAATTGCTCGGGTACATCATCTTGGAGCGCAACATCAAAGCCAACCCCAAGAATATTACAACGATCACCAACATGGGCCCCATCGTTGCCTGGCTCGAGGAGCGGGGGTTGCCCCTATACAAGCTCCTAAAGAAGTCCCAACAGTTCAATTGGACAGAGGAAGCTTAGAAAGCCCATGATGACCTGAAGGTTTTTCTCACCAATCCTCCAATACAAGCATCACCCGGTCCAAACGAGCCACTCCTTCTCTACATCGCGGTCACCAGCCAAGTGGTCAACACTGCCCTCGTTGTGGAGCGGGAGGAGCCCAGGCACATCCACCGGGTTCAAAGGCCGTCTACTTTGTGACCAAGGCGCTGTCCGATTACGAGACACGCTATATTCACGTGCAGAAGCTTCGATATGCCATCCTCATAACAAAGCGGAAACTTCTGCACTACTTCCAGAGCCACCCGGTGCGGCTAGTGACCGCACATGGGCTTGGTGTGATTATCAACAGCTGGGATTCGTCCGCGAGTGACGCGGCCCCACGGCCTCGTCGAGCCAGGATCACGCCGAGGGTGCTGCATTGCACAACACCGGATAACGCACATCAAAGATACAAAGCAGAAGCATAGTTTTATTACATAAACCAGTTTATGGACATTTTCACAACAAAATAAGTTCAGTCTAAACTCATGGGCGTAGACAATGCATCGAGTTCACGTTCAGCCCGTGAACGTGTCCCCGCTAGCACACACACACACACACTAACACGGCGGCGTGCACGACTCCCACTCGACGGGGTTTCTCTCTTAGGGTTCCGTCTCCTCCTCGGGAGTCCCTTCCTCATAAACCCCTGCAAAAGCTTCAAACACAAGCAGTGAGCATGATGGCTCAGCAAGTCTGACCCGTCTCTCCTATACATTAAACATCTACATGAAGGGTTGTAGGGTACATGAGGTAAGTTGCAAAGGACTCACATAATTATTTGAATCTTACTTTCAAATTTTAGCAACAGGTTGTGGAGAACCTCATGCTAAGGCACATGAGAGAGCCGGAATCAAACAAGAAACACATTTCTCTCATGTACTTTACCCAAGGTCAAAAGGAACTTTAATTATCTCTAAACTACAGCAAGTCATTAACAATCAATGTACAGCTTTCAAATCAGCAAACTTTTAACATGTATCTAGCCTGTTCTTTCTATGTCACGGTACAGTGAACAAGTGGTACTCACTGACCGCGAGGGACGGCAATTATAATTGATTTACACCTGCAGGGTTACCCGAATAACCCGTCACATACGCCCCTACTCGATGTGGGCTACAGCAACCATCATGGACGTCGTACGCAACCACCTTTCACCCATCAGCCAAATATTGAACCGGTCCTATCGTCCCGAGCAAGAGATCTCTGCACGCGCATCTGCAGTGCCGCCAGCCAATTTACACCTCAAGCTCTCAACCTACCCTCTGGACGACAAGCAATGCCTCAATATCCAGCTACCCGAGTTACATCGGTTTCCCGGTTCCCATATACCCGGTAGGTCTTCGGTACTGTTCTAGCTTGTTCATCAGGCCCGCACACGGCTCGATCCTCAATCAACACAAGCGGAGCTATGGCACCCAGGTCCCAACATCCTGCTGCCCTTACTCTCTGCGGTCTCATTTTTCTTGCCATGTGTTTCATTTGCTACCTTTACCCGAGTAGTGTGCCTCTAGCCTATTCTCGCGAGTAGTTCCAACTACTCGACTTGTACCGAATCCTACACTATCTTAGCATTGCAGTAGCTAAATGAGGTTTACAAACCTAATCCCAACCCAGGGTTTTCTTGGCTATGCATTTGGGTTTTCAAACATGATCTAATGCAAAAATTAAGTGGGTGCTTAAAGTAAGTTCCCAAAATAGTAAAATTTGTAAAAATAGTTAATGCAAGTCGGAGCTTGCCTTGCTGCTCTTGGTCGTAGGCTAGCTGTTCTAAGACTTCGGGTTCCTCCTCAACCTTAGCGACAACATGTGATAAATACAAATATGTGTCAATTTAAATGCATTTGAATTGAAGTTAAACTTGTGAGAGCTATAAGTCTTACTATACAGGCCCAATGACTCTGAAGTTTTTACTGTGGTTTGGGTACAACCTTGACAGATACTTGGCCAAGTTTCATTTTCAGCAAAGCTTATTTGTGCTCTCCACAATTAATTATATACTTGGCCTTAATTGGAGCTCCTAGGGTGTTCTAAGGATTTTCATGGAGCAAGCCATGACTTTATGAAAACTAGATTTTCAGAGGGTTCTAATGGAGTTGGTTTCACTTAATTTGACGGTTCCTAACCAAAGATATGAGCTAAACAAGTTCAGAGAATTTCTAAAAAATGCTTCTGGACATTTTCCATTTTCTCTGGAACAGTTTTATTAATCGCACCATTAGGTGGATCAAATGAGCTCAAATGGATCTGAAACTTTTATGGTAGCTCAGGGATATTTCGGTGAACATCCTAGCAAAATTTCAGAATTGTCCTCCAAAGGGTTCTCCAGTTAAAATTCTAAACAGTTTAAATTTTTGAAGAATTAATTCTGGAGAACTAAGGATTTTCATGAAGTGAAACTTGATTTGTTGGAAAGTACTCAGAGAGCTGAATCCAATAAAATTTGGTTCACTCGTTTGGAGTTTACTAGCCAAAGTTATGTGGGTTTTAATTTGAACTAAATATGAAAATCGGGGAAATGTTTAAAACACTGCACGTGGGTCCCACACACAGTGTCTTCGTCTACCTCCCGCCAGCGCCCGAGCGCACGACACACAGCGACGGTGGCGCGGTTCATTCTCGGCCGTTACTGCCTAATTCTTGACACGGTTTCTTCCTATGTGACCCTTGGAGCACGGCGCACACGCCGGGCAACTTCTCGAGCCTTGACATCGCCGGGAACATAGTCGGCGACGGTGGCGGCGGAACATGAGCTCGGGTCTGACGGTGCTAGCTCGTCTTGGCGGTAAACACGATCAACCAATGGGTCACAAAGCACCACTGGGGCACGGGGAAGCTAACCCTGTCCTCCTCTTGGCCGTAGATCGCCGGGAAAGTAGACTTCACCGGCGACCGGAGCCGTTTTCACCGGCGGTGGCCAAAATCAGGTGCTCTGCTCACTGGGTTGACTATCATCGCTAGGATTTGGCTGAGGTAACTGTGACGCGCCACTCTATCTTCATCTCGACCAGGATTTCTCGTGATCAGGTGATCGAGATGAATTTTGAGTTTTGGTTCTCGGTGGTCTATACGGTGATCATCGGAAAAATTAAAATTCCGGCTAACCGGCGCTAAGAGGGAGCTAGGGAGCTTGGGGAGAGCTACTAGACATTGATGCTAACCTCAGAGACCACTTTGCCATGCTGGAGAAGCTTAAAGCTGCTCGGACGACAGCGTCGAGTCGAAGGAGCTTTCGGGTTGACAGAGCCGTGGAAGATCGGCTCAGACAAGCTCAACAGAAGCTGATCACGAGCAGCTGAGGGTGGTAGCACGTCAAGCAAAGGTCGGCGGTGCCGTTTGTGGCCTCAGCTTGCGGTCGGTGGTGAGTTGGGGGTGTGCGGTGACTTGCTTCGGTTTCTCAATGCGGGAAACGTCGAGGCAGCGTGAAAACAGGCTGCTGCCATCGGCAGCTCGAGGCTAAATAGCTGAGGACGTCGGTTTGCAGCTGTGATCAGCGATCAGGAGGTGGCAGCGGCGTGCAGCACCGTGGCGATCACGTGGGCGCGCGCAAGAACCGAGTCTCGGTGACTTCAGTCAGTTCACTGGCTTGTGTGGCTGACAAGTGGGACCCACTTCCCTTTTATCCTCTAAAATTCAATTTTCCCCACTGCTCTAAACAGTAGAGACCCAAATACCCTTTGACATTTGAATTATCTACCAACTGGCCCTTTGAATTGGATAGAATTCAAATTGTTGAGTGTTTGAATATATTTTCAGCACGTATGCAGTTTGAAATTCAAATTGAGTTTGAATTTGCTAAAATTAGCTCATGTCTAGATCAACTCCAAATGGAGTGAAAATTGGTGTGTGAGCTCACAAAAATGTGCTGAGTATGAATATACCTCCCACTTTTGAAGTCATGGGACAAAAGTAATTTGAATTTAAATTTGAGTTCAAAGTAGCCTCTTTCTAGTTATACCCAAAAATACCTCAAAAAGGTTTTTGATTTGGGTGAATTTTGGCATGAGCATTCCTAGCAAGGTGTTGGAGTTTTCCATATGCTCATCCCCTATAAGATGCATGTGGGAAATGCCACTTTTGCTTTTTTTGTGAGTTTATTCTCTAATGACCATGTTGATGGTGTTTACTTGCTCTTCAAAGGTGTTCATATATTTTCCTCAAATGAGGTGTGTGTGGTGTAATGAACACTTTGAATGTGTGCAAAAACCTAGGCCCTTACATTCCTCCCTCCTTAAAAGAATCTCGTCCCGAGATTATAAGGTGAAAATGAGAGAGAGGACGGTGGAAAATTACCGTATGTGCGACGTGAAAAAGTCGGGTAGCTAGCGTGAATAAATCCTTCGCTTTCCCACGTCGCTTCATCTACGAAGTGATTACTCCAGAGAAATTTGTAGAACCACAACGTACGGTTGTGTGTGGTTCGGGCCTTTTCATCCATGATCTGAACCGGTTCCTCCTGATACGTGAGATCCGGTTTCAGCTCTTCAATACCCCCAGCTGAATGGTAGTTGATAGCTTAAGACACTTCCTCAGCTGGGAAATGTGAAAGACGTCGTGCACACCGGAGAGTGCTTCTAGTAATTCCAGCTGGTATGCTACCGATCCACATCTTTCCGTAATCTGGAATGGACCGATGAATCGGGGTGCCATCTTTCCCCTCACCCCGAATCTGTTCACGCCCTTCATTGGAGACACACGTAGATATACGTGATCCCCGACTTCGAATTGTAATGGGCGTCTTCTCTGGTCCGCATACTGTTTTTGTCGGGATTGTAAAATCCCCAAAAAGTGGTAGCAAGAAAAATTCAGCTCATGTACACTTAGGAAAAATGAGAGGAATTAAAACTTTGAATTATAACGGTGTAAGTTCAAAGTGAGGATTTAGACTTCCCAAAAAATTCCAAACATGGAGATCTAAATGCATAACTTGGATCTTCATATTCCAAATATTCAACCTTCCAAATTTCAGCTCATTTGGGGGAGTTTTAATATTTGTTTGGGATTAAAATAGGAAGCCCTCTAATCTGAATTTGAATTTCAGTTTCAAATTCCAATTTCCTCAATTTGCAAATTTGGTTCCACAAATATGTTCTCCAAATTTGAATCTGCAGCCATGAAAAATTCAGAAACTTTGGAGTTGGTTTGCTATGTTTTTGGAACAATACAAAAAGGGGAATTTAAATACCATTTCAAATTCAAATGATCAAACATAATTTAAACTCCACACCAGATTTCAAACCATTTGAATTCAGCAAATTTAAACCATGACTTGGGGTGGAAAAATGGACTTCAATTCTGAGTAGCTGGGGTAAAAATATCAGAGAAAAAAATGATTAAAAGAGGAGGAGGTGGGACCCAGTGGTCAGCCTCACAACAGGGCTACCGCCTCTGTTTTCTTCAGCCGGTCGCCGAGGCGCCGCCAGCTCCCGGCGCGACCCGCTCCTGAGGCCCTCCACCGCGCCACCTCCTGGTTCCCTCGCAGCTGCTCGTCCTGATCACCCCGTCAAGTGCCACAGCACCATTTCGTTTCCTCAGTTCGCCGGGCTGTGTTTCCTCCCGCACGCACGAGCTCGTTCCGCGCCATCTCTGCTCGCGCTAGTCTCAGCCACCCCGAGCTCGATTGCTCGAACTCCCAACAGCAAAGAGCTGCGCCCACCAGTGCTCTAGCTGGCCAGCCCTTCTTCTCCACGGTCCCAAGCTTGTTTGCACCGGAAAACGGCGAAGTTGCTGCGGTTCTCAGGTAAACACTGAAAAACCGAGCAAGGTCACCATGGACAGCTCACACCGAGCAAGGTCACGTGAAAGAAAGCCAGCCCCTCGGTGCACCCTCGACCCTAGCTGCTCAAGCCCAAAACTCAGCCCTAGCCGTTGATCACAGAAGGAGAATTTCGAGTTTTTCTCCCGGGTGGTACAAACCGACCCCGAGGTAGGAATTTGCCAAATTCTTCGTTAATTCGTGTTCTTGTTGATTCAAACTGTGCATAAAGCTTCCCAACTACTTGGCGCACTTCCTCCATCGATTTTAGACCTAGATATGGGCTGTAGAGGGAGAATTTCCGTGTTTTGATCATGGCGCACCGCCGGACCCCATCGGGCGCACGGTGCCGATGGGTTTGCAGCGCTCCCTGATCCGTTTGGGCTCCATGTCAAGGGTCTACACGGTTCCCTGATGCTCTAGAGCCAAAAACCCGATCAATTGGTGAAGGAATGGGCTGCCGCGACCTCGCCGGAGACCTAGGTCTCACTGTTGCCGGTCGGTGATTTCCGGTGAGCTACGGCCGCCGGCGACCCTCCTAGAGAGTTCAGCGGATTGTAACAGGGGGGAGCGGCGACTAGGAGGCCGGGAGGTGGCCGGAAAATGGCTTCCGGTGACCCTCGCCGGAGCAAGCCACCTGGTTCTCTGTTTTGGCGTGAGGTAGAAGACGAGGACTAGAGAGTGGGACCCACGGGCAGTGTTTAAACTTTTTCCAGATTTTCCTAATTCGGTTCAAACTTTGGAGAGCCATAACTTTATGTAGGAACCTCCAAAAATTGTGAAACCATTTTTGTTGGAATCCTCATAAGGAGTAATTCCCAGAGGAACAAATTGCTTGCTATGAAAATGCCCATAAATATCTGTAGAATTATTTTTAGTAAATCATTTGGAGATTTATTTCAGGAGCAATTCTTTATGAAACATTCCCAAATTTGGACAGCTAATCCTTTCTATAGTTACTGATCTCCAGTACAAATTTGAGCTTCATTGGAGTTCATTTGCTAGACTAAATTGCCTTCCAAAGTTCAGCCTTTATTTGGAAAATTCAAATTTAAACAGAAACTTTTCAGAACTCCTGTCCAACTTCAAAAATTAATATCTCTCTGTAGGTAACTCAAAAAATAGGGAAACGAATTTTGTTAGAACCATGGAGACTTACCCTAATCAGATCTTCCACTGTTAGCTATGTCAAAGCTCCTGATTTGGGCTCAAAATTCAGAGAAGCCTTGTACTTGTAGGAATTTTAGAGACTACATTGTGCAATGACATTTCTCCAAATTTTGCTCAGATCATCCTTAGAGAGTCTAGTATCCACTGGGAAAATCCCAAAGCCAATTAAGGATCCTAAATAGCAGTAGCTATGAATAGAAGTTTACTTCTTATAAGTGCTTAATACTTATACATATATTTTGCTACATTTCATTTAGTGACCGAAGTTGAGGACGCACCGGAGCCCTTGGACGTTCTCCCACCAGAAGATGACTTCCCATTTAACTCGCAACCAGACAAGCCCCGGTTTGCATTTAAGTACTTTTGCAAATTCTTTATTTGTATCACTTATGTCTAGGGTGAATGCTTGCATTAGAGTTAGGGTGAATGAAACCCCACTTGCATAAACTTTTAAATCCTATGGAGGGTTGGGTAGTTTACAAACTCAACGAGTAGAGAATGCCGTGCTAATGTTCTTAGGATCTCGGTAGAAGTCGAGTGGTTGGAAGCTACTCGCGAGATAGTATTTATCACACGGGATGAGAAGAGGTAGAAAATGGCTTAAGTTGTGAAAATGAGACCCAGCAGGGGGGATAGGATGCAGTGAGGCGAAGGTCTCATGTGCGTAGCCCTGTTGGTGTCAATTGAGGACTGAGCCGTGTGCGGCCCTGCTGGACAAGTATCGAACAGTACCAGATGCATACTGGCATATGGGAACCGGGAAACCGATGTAATTGGTTAACCTGGGTGCCGAGGCTTACCCAACCGTTTTATAGGAGTGGGTTGAGGGTAGAAAGGTGTAAATCTGCTGATGGACACAAACACGCTCCACGTGGGGACCTCCTGCCTGTTACGGATGGACCGGTTCAACATTTGGGTTGCCTTTGAAAGGTTGTTGCATACAACAGAGTAGGAAGGTGTGAAGCACCACACTTATGAAAGTGGGTGTATGTGACGTGTTATCCAGGTGTCTCCTGATTGCAATCACCGTCCGTTGCGGTTATTTGAGTACCCGCTTGTTCACTGCACTGTGACGTAGTAAGAAGTAAAATAAGCCAACTGAATATGCTGTATTGAACTATCAATGTCTTGAAACCTTGTATGCTGTAGTTATAGAGCTAATTAAGTTTATATTCCACTTTGGGCATCACCACATCGGAGGAAAGCGTTTCTTGTTTGATTGTGGACTTCCAATGTGAGGGCTGCCTAAAGCTCATTAAACTGTTGCTATAAAATTTAAAGTAAGGATCAACATGTAGGCATGTCTTTATTGCAAAGTCCTTTTTCCTATCTTACACATCCTTGCATGTAGAGTTTCATGCCTAGGGTTGTCGGTTAAGACTTTCTGAGCCATCATGCTCATGGTTGCAATATTTGAGCTATGTGCAGGTGAGAGCTATGAGGAGGGGTCCGAGGACGAGGTGATGCCCCCGTCGGGGTACACGGCCGAGCTGGAGCCCTGCACACCGCCATGATCCCCGTTTACATGTTGCTAGTGTGTAGCCTCCCCGGGCTGGACGGCTGCACTTTTGCTTACTCAGGATTAGAGAGTAGTTATGTATATTACTTCTGCTGCATAATTAAGTTTTGTAAAAAGACTTCCACTGTTTTATATCAAATAAAAGTTTGTATGTTGTTCTTAATTCTTTTCGTGTGTACTGTTGGGGGCCGCATCGCACGGCACCACCCTCTGCAATCCTGGAGTGGGTGAACCACGGGGTGGTCCCCATAGGGATTGGGCGGCTTTTAGGTTTGCTTGAATTAGTCAAACCTTTTCCTCCGCGTTGTTGACAAGATCAATCCCGAAGGTGACCCTTTCACCAGACTCACACCAATTCAGTGGTGTGCGACACTTTCTCCCGTATAGCGCCACGTAAGGCGCCATCTTGATGCTGGCTTGGTACTCGTTGTTGTACGAGAACTCGGCTAACGGTAAGTGATCATCCCAGTTCTTACCGTGGTTGATAGTGCAAGCTCGTAGCATATCTTCTAAAATTTTCTTTACCCGTTCGGTTTGCCCATCCGTCTGCGGGTGGTACGCTGAACTACGGATCAGCTTTGTCCCCAACGCAGCGTGTAGCTGCTCCAAAAAATAGGACACAAATAAAGTTCCCCGATCCGATATGATGGTGCGGGGTACGCCATAGAAGCATAGGATCCGTGAGATGTACAATTCAGCATACTTCTTGGGGTTGTAGTTGGTGTTGACCGGGATGAAATGGGCAACTTTGGTGAGCCGGTCGATGATCACCCACACAGAATCATGCTTCTGAAAAGTGGTGCGTAAGCCAACGATGAAGTCCATGCTCACATCTTCCCACTTCCAGGCAGGAACGCCCAGTGGTTGTAGCAGTCCCGGTTTTCTCATGTGGTCTGCTTTAACCCTTCAACATGTATCACACTCGGACACATATTTTGCGATCTCCTGCTTCATTCGTGTCCACCAAAACTTGTTTCTGAGGTCTTGATACATTTTGTTGCTGCTGGGGTGAATAGAAAACTTTGACAAGTGAGCCTCATCAAAGATTTGCTTCCGTAGCTCCGGGTTACGGGGTACGACGGTCCGATCCTTGAACCATAGGACGCTGTCTCTGTCTTTCCGGAAACATTTCAGCTCCCCACTGTCTACACGTCTCTGCAAATGCGACATGCCCTTGTCATGTTTCTGAGCTGCCGCTATCTCTTCACGGATGGTGGGGATCAAAGAGTTGCAGAGAGCTCCATATGGAATCACATGCAGTGGTGGCTCGCTCTCTTCCAAGGGTGTGATGGTCAGATGGTTGACGTGTGACTTGCGACTCAGCGCATCTGCCACTACGTTTGCTTTGCTGGGGTGATAATGGATCTCTATTTCATATTCCTTTATCAAATCTAACCATCTTCGTTGCCTCATGTTCAGCTCTTTCTGAGTGAATATGTACTTGAGGCTTTTGTGGTCGGTATATAGATGCACGAGGTTACCGAGTAGGTAGTGCCTCCATATTTTAAGTGCGAGTACCACGACAGCGAGCTCCAAGTCATGAGTTGGATAATTATGCTCATGGTTTCTGAGCTACCCTGATCCATACGCGACCACCCTTCGGTCTTGCATCAGCACACATCCGAGCCCAATGCTGGATGCATCGCAGTACACATCGAACGGTTTTGTTGTGTCTGGCTGCGCCAAAACCGGTGCTGATGTTAGGTGCTTCACTAATGCCTTGGACGTTGCTTCACATGCTGGACTCCAAACATATTTGGTAGCCTTCTCTAGCAGCTCTGTCATATGCTTGGCAATCTTCGAGAAGTGAGCTGGAGCGTTGGTGAGGCCGAAGGACATGACCAGGTACTCATAAAGTCCGTACCTCGCCGAGAAAGCCGTCTTCGGAATATCCTCAGCCCGTATCTTAATCTGATGGTACCCGGATCTTAAGTCCATCTTGGAAAAGATCTTTGCTTCGACCAACTGATCAAACAACATGTCGATCCGTGGCAACGGATACTTGTTCTTGATGGTCACGGCATTTAGTGGATAATAGTCCACGCAAAGCTGCAACATCTCGTCCTTCTTCTTCACGAATAATGCCGACCAGCCCCATGGCGAGGAGTTCAGCCTAATAAAACCCTTTTCCAGCAGGTACATTAACTGCGTCTTCAGTTCAGCCAATTCCTTGGGCGCCATCTTGTACGGCCTTAGGGATATTGGCATAGTTCCCGGTGCAAGTTCAATCTTGAACTCCACCTCTCGGTCAGGCGGCATCCCCGGTAAATCATCCGGGAACACGTCAGGGAACTCACGGACTACTGGAATGTCTTCCAATCTGATGGTTGTGGATTGATATACACTTGGATGTTTTATTTCTGGACTGTCCAGAAATAATGAATGTGACTCGTGCATTTCTGGGTGTAGATGCACGACTCAAAGGACGGTGTCTAAAACAGCGCCGTGGCGGGTTAACCACGACATCCCTAGAACGACATCAACCTTTTTGTCCCTCTAAAACTATGAGAGACGTGGGGTATACTCTACCTGCTAAGCATAATGGTACTTTAGAAACCATCATGCTTGTTGAAATCTTCCCACCCGGTGAACAAATCAAATATGGACTTTCGGTGGGTAGTATTTGCAAGCTGTGTTTAGATATAAAAGCTTGGCTAATAAAATTATGCGTGGCGCCTGAATCAAATAACACTATGGAGGGATGCTGGTGGAGTTAGAACATACCCGCAAGGATTGGCTCTCCTTCCGGCACGTCCTCTATAGCGAGTTGGTGGACAGTGCAAGGCCTAGGATTTGCCCGCCGCACATTAGTGGGGTTCCGGGGCTGATTCCTCCTCGGAAACTGCGGTGTCACTCCGCCGCCTTGCCTCTCAGGACAGTTGTTGGCGAAGTGTCCTGGGCGACCACATTTGTAGCATGTGTCTGCTGACAAGCCGGTGCTTGGGGGGACGAAAGCCCGGCATGCGCTGCTGAGGTGCATACTCACGCGGCATCGCCCGCTGCTGCTGTTGTTGTTGCGGAGGTGGAGAATATGGCCGACTGCGGAATGGCATCGGCCTCTGTGGTGGCTGCCAGCATGGACCCGATGGTGAGCGATTCACCATCTTGTATTTTTGAGAAAGACCACCTCCTTCTCCGCTGCTTTGCAGCGCGCTTCGCTCCCTCTCCGCCGCCGCTAATGTAAAAGTCCCAAAAATGTGTATGAATAAAAACCAAGGTTTGAGTTCATATGTGTGGCAAAGACATGAAAAAGGGGACTTGCTAAAACTTTTCTTCATGCAAAGTAATACATGGATGAGCATCCAAAATGAGGTTCCATTTTTTTTATTTTAAAGGGTTGAACCACTAAGGAGTTAAATACCTCTTTGCATGTAAGCTTAAAAATCAGATTTGAAATTCAAGTTCACACATTGGGTGACCAAGAACTTTGAATAAACATACAGCCCTATAGTTGGATTTATAGGGAAAAGTTTGATCACAAACTTTTTATTTGTAGGGTAGGCTCAAAAGAGAGTTAAAGAGAAGAATTTGCAAACTTCAACCAAATTCAATTTGGCAAGCAAATTCAAACTGAATTGGAAGGATTCAAATTCTAACCCACATTTTAAAACTCAGAATTGTGGGAATTAAGAGGATCACCTTGAGAAGATATTTGTGGAAGAAATGTGGAGTGGGACCCACATGTCATAGAGATGAAGAGGCTGCCTTACTCACTAAGTCTTACTCTCGGTGGGAAATTTTCCCGAGCAGCTCACGGGAGCCACCGAGGAGCTTGCCGTGCCAGCTCCTGCTGCCGGCCTCCCTGCGCTGGCGCCCCGGGGTCGGTCCTGACCGCGTCTTCAACGTGATCACGTGCTCTCAGACCAAACAAAGGACCATTTGCTTCCTCTCCTCGCGAGCGCACGCACTGAACCGAGCTCCTCACCTCCGCTCTCGGTTCGATCGGAAGAACGGCAAAACCACCGCGCTCTTCCCTCCCCCGAGCTGCTAAACCTTTCCCTGAGATCAGCCTCCACCTCCCCGACACGAAACCAAACGAGCTTCGACCTCCCTCGCCCGAGAACAACCACCGCCGCGGCGACCGAGTTCAAGAAAGTGATCGGGCGCACGTGGGCAGCTCGCCACAGCGGTTTTCACGGCCAAGCGAGGACGGCAACCGGAGCGCACGGCCACCGCGCTGCTCTCACCCGAAGCTCAGGCCGTGCCGTGAACTATCGACGGCGAATTCTGAGGTTTTGTTCCGGCGACCTCATTCCGAGCTTCCGGTATGGATTCAGCAAATTCCCGCTCTCTAATCCTCCCTAGGTCGTCAAACTTTGCATGTAGGAGCTGGACTAGCCGACGGTCATATCCTCTTTAGCATCCGTGGCATGAAACTAACTGGGAACCACGTATTTTGAGCTCTACCGAGCGTGATCGCGGCGGACCCAATTGGCCGCATGGTGACGACCGGCTTGCGGCTGTTCCAGAGCCATTTGGGGGCCATGCCGAGCCTTGCGATCATTTACTGATGCTGTAGAGCTCATTGGTTGGGTGTTTGGCGGGCTAGAACCCACGGCCGACAGCGCCGAAGGGCAACCGAGGCCGCCACACGTCGCGAGCTATTTTCCGGTCGCCGGCAGCCCTAGAACGCCCCACCATCGTGTTCCTTGACGTCAATAACCTCCTGGCGGCGAGTTTTAGCTCAGGCGGTGGCCGGAAACGGCAAACCAGCGAGCTCCGACGTCGGGCCGGCGAGCTGGGCGGCGGGCGCGCGAAGGGGAGCCGGAGGAAGAAGACGAAGCGTGGGCCCCGGCTGTCAGCAGCTCAGAATTCAAATCCGGGATCGGGTGTGGCCGGGATCCCGTGTGCTGGCGCGCAAAACCCCGTGGCCCCGGTGTGGCTTCGTTTCTATTGGCTGGGATTCAAAACAGTGGGTCCAGCCGGATTTTCTGTAGGAAAACAATTCCAGAGTTGGCTAAATCTTTGGAAATTCATAGCTCCTGGTAGAAACCTCCAATTTGAATGATTCCACTTGGGTTGGATTCATCTCTCTGAGTTCTATCCAAATATGAACTCAGATTTGTATGAAAGTTAATATTATATTCTTGGAAGGTTTTCTGAAAAAGGATTATTGAGGGAGTTTGGGTTATCCAAAAATCCCCAAATTTTGCCAGAATATTCTTAGCATAGTATTGACCTACTAGCAAATTTTCAGCTCATTTGAAGATCATTTGAGTAGGAATTTGCTAAATGCAAACTACTGTGTTCAAAGGAGTCCAGAAACATTTTCAGAAAACGTTTCCCACTTCAAAAATCGATTCTGAGCAATCCATAGCTCCAAAATTCATAGGAAAATTTAGGAAAGCTCTCTGAGACATACTTGGAATTGTAGTTCACTTAATTGGGCATGAAAATGCACATTACTTTTGAATTAATTCTTTTGAGTACAAATGCTTAAAGAATTATTCTGGGAGAACTACTCAGGTAAAAGGGCTGAATTTTGGACCAGATTATTGTCATGTGACCAAGAATTCACATGTAAATGATCAGCCCAAGTTGAGCGGTGAAACTCCCTGTTCCTATTCTCCATACTTATGTATATGGGGATATACATGAGGGACATTATGAGGATTATGGAGAACACAATTTAACTCCACATTAGCTGCAATTTGGCAAGCTAAATCCTTAGATAGTATAGAACCTGCTGTAAAAGTTTTGAGGCCATTGGAGTTCTTGTTTTTCAGTTGCACTCAAATCCTTTTCAGCTTATCTATTATGTTCATTAGGGAAAATGATTAGTGTATAGCTAAGGCCTTAAAGTCAATTTAGTTTAGATCTGTTTCTTTGCACAACAGAGGCAAACCAAGCCATTCTTGGCTTTTCCATACAACCTCTGTTCCTAAGAACTTTATTCTATAACTTCTTTCCATTACATTCTATAAAACATGTGCATATATGTTTCAATAGGAACCACAACGAAGGGGATTCAAAGGAGTGATTCATTGAAGTGGATCAAGCTCCGGAGAATCAAGGGTGGATCAGCAAGGACACTAACTGATTATATACGACTACCCTGCAAAACAGGCAAGCTCCGGTTTGCATTTAACAGCTGTTAAGTTTTCCTTTTGTATTCACTTTCGGTTAAGAGATGAACTGTGCATTAGGTCTAGTGTTTGATACTCCTCTTGCATAGCCAAATGACCCATGGAGTATTGGGTAGGTGTCTTTCACCATGTAGAGCTGCTATGCTTAAGTACGGTTCGGTAGAAGTCGAGTGGTGAGATGCTACTCGCAGATTTAGGAACAACAGGGGCATACGGGATTGGTTCATAAATGAATTAGCAAGTTAAAGTTGAGACCGGAAGGTTGTAGGGGCAGCAGGACATAGGGGCCTGGGTGCTATAGACCTGTCCGTGTCGGTCAAGGACCGATCCGTATGCGGCCCCGTTGAACAAGTTTGAGTTGTGTACCGGACTCATGCTGGCTATATGGGACCCAGTAAACCGATGTACCTCGGGAAGCTGTCGTTGGGACTTTTCGGGTCGCCTCAGGCGGACGACCGATGTGCAGTATGTGGGGAATATTCTCATGACATCTCATGTCGGTAGGTGCACCATGAGAGTAGCTACTGTACGGGGCGACTTGATCGATTCAGCGGGGGTGAAACATGTAAGGGTCTCAGTTTTTGACACCCATTTGCAGTGTTCATCACCACACCACACACCTCATTTGAGCAAGAATGATGAACACAAATGAAGAGCAAGTAACAATTATCAACATGCTCATTAGAGAACAAACTCACACATTGTAAAAGTGGTATTTCCCACATGTGATATAGATGGGCTGGACATATGAAAACTCCTACACTTTGCTAAGGATGTCCATGCCAAGTTCCACCCAAATTCAAAACCTTTTTGAGGTCATTTTGGGTATAGATAGGAGGAGGGCAGTTTGAAACCAGATTCAAATTCAAACTGTTTTCACCCACTGAATTTAAAAGTGGAAGGCATATTCTCACTCAGCACATTTTTGTGAGCTCCCACACCAATTTTCACTCCATTTGGAGTTGATCTTGACATGAGCTAAGGGGGAGAAATTCAAACTTTATTTGAATTTCAAACTGAACTTGTGCTGAAATTCATTCAAACCAAACCTCATTTGAACTTTGATCAATTCAAATGGCTCATGGGTGAATAATTTGAATTGCCAAGGGTAGTATAGGGTTCACTGTTTACCACAGCTGTTAGGAGTAAATTTCAGAGGTTAAAAGGAGGGGTGGGACCCACATGTCAGCCTCTGCCTCAATACAAACCGACTGAAACACAGTTCAGTCGGTTCCCGGCTGCTGTGTGCGCGCGCCACCGAAGGGGGGCAGCCGGCGCCAGCTCCTGCTGCGCGCCCCAAGCCGGAGACCAGCCGCCAGGCTATTTATTCCCTCCCCGGCGTGCTCCGATCACTCATTCCCCGAGCTGCCGGCATACTCGGCCGTTTTTCCACTGCCATCACCGCCGCTCGAGCTCCCGCTTGATCAAGCCGATCGCTCGCGAGCACAGCCTCCTCCACAGCAAAACGGCACCAAGGGATCGAGAGCAACCTCCCACACTCCGTGTTGGCCAGTGAGCAAGCTTCCTCGAGCTGTACGAGCCATTTCTCCGGCGAGCCGAACATCGCCGCCGATCGGGCTCCCGTGGACAGCACGGCACAGCCGTTGTCACGTCCTCTTCTCTACACAAGAAAGGTGCGTGATTGTATGTAGATGGAGTAGCCGAAAGCCGTTTGGCGATTGATCAACCCTCGGCCGAGAATTTCCAAATTTACTCTTGATCAGTTCATAAGAACCGAGCTCACCTTCGGGTGAAATTCGTGCTCTATGCACGAAGGTTGGACAAGCTCGTTACCTAGTAGCTTCTATGCACGCTAGCGCCCATGCTCGGACTGGAATTGGAGAAAACCATCGAGAATCGGCCATGATATGGCTGTTTTCCCCGCCGCCATGGCTGAACACCTCGGCTCACCGTCGAGAGCCTAGTTGCCGGTATTTCTAGCTTCCACCCAGCCCTAGTTCGTGTTTCCCATGCCCTACTGATGCTCTCCGACCGATTTCCGGTCGATTTGGTGCACGGGAGAGCGGGACCGACCTCACCGGAACCCTAGCAGGTGCTGTCACCGGTGCGCACGGGTTTCCGGTCACCGCCGGCGGCCGGCGACCCTACCATCGAGTCCAGGGGGTCGGAAAAGGGGCAGGCGGCAAGTTTCGGGCCGGGGGGTGGCCGGGAACTCAGTTCCGGCGAGGGTCGCCGGAGAACGCCGCCGCCGCGCAGTTGGCGCGAGGAGGGAGACGACGCACTGTGTGCGGGGCCCACAAGCCAGAGTTTAAACTTTTCCCCGAATTTCAGTTTTAGTTCAAACTTCAAATCCTTATAACTTTGGCTAGAAAGCTCCAAATTGAGTGAACCAAATTTTGCTGGATTCAGCTCTCTGAGTACTTTCCAGCAAATCAAGTTTCACTCCATGAAATTCCTTATTCCTCCAGAATTAATTCCTCAAAGTTTAAACTGTTAGGAATTTTAACTGGAGAATCCTTTGGAGGAAAATCCTGAAATTTTGCTGAGATGTTCACCAAAATATCCTTGAACTACCATAAAAATTTCAGATCCATTTGAGCTCATTTAATCCACCTAATGGTGTGATTAGTGAAACTGTTCCAAAGAAAATAGAAAATGTTCAGAAACATTTTCAGAATTTTCTCTGAAATTGTTTAGCTCATATCTTTAGTTAGAGACTTCCAAATTAAGTGAGACCAACTCCATTAGAACCCTCTGAAAATCTAGTTTTCAGAAAATCATAGTTTGTCTCATGAAAATTCCTAGAACACCCTAAGAGTTCCAATTAAGGTCAAGGACATAATTATTTGTGGAGGGCTCAAATGAGCTTTGCTGCAACTAAAACTTGACCAAGTCTCTGTTTAGGTTGTAACCAAGCCACAGTAAAAGTTTCACAGTCATCAGGTCTATCTAGCAAAGGTTGTAGACTTCACAACTTCCAACTTAATACAAATGCATTAAATTAATACATGTATTGTTTCTATCATATAGTCGCTAAGGTCGAGGAGGAACCCGAAGTCCTAGACTTCGTTACTCCGGAGGAACAGCTAGCCTACGACCAAGAGCAGCAAGGCAAGCCCCGGTTTGCATTAACCTTTTTACAAATGTTTATTGTTTTGAGCACATCTTTGAATATTATTCTTTGCATTAGAGTCTTGATTGGAAACCCAACTGCACAGCCAAGAAAACCATGGGTTGGGTTTAGGATTGAAAACCTCGTTAGCCACTGCATTGCTAGGATAGAGTAGGATTCGGTACAAGTCGAGTAGTTGGAACTACTCGCGAGAATAGGCTAGAGGCACATTGCTCGGGTAGAGATAGCACATGATACACATGGCAAGAAAATGAGACCGAGTGGAGAGTAAGGGCAGCAGGACTTTGGGGCCTGTGTGCTGTAGCTCCGCTTGTGTCGATTGAGGACCGAGCCGTGTGCGGGCCTGTTGAACAAGCTAGAACAGTACCGAAGACCTACCGGCTATATGGGAACCGGGAAACTGATGTAACTCGGGTAGCTGGGTATTGAGGCATTGCCCGTCGTTCAGAGGGTAGGTTGAGAGCTCGAGGTGTAAATCGGCTGGCGGCACGGAGATGCGCGTGCAGAGACCTCTTGCTCGGGACGATGGGACCGGTTCAATATTTGGCTAACGGGTGAAAGGTAGTTGCGTACGGCGTCCGTGATGGTTGTTGTAGGCAACATCGAGTACGGGCGTACGTGACGGGTTGTTCGGGTAACCCTGCAGGTGTAAATCGATTATAATCGCCGTCCCTCGCGGTCAGTGAGTACCACTTGTTCACTGTACCGTGACGTAGAAAGAACAGGCTAGTTACATGTTAAAATGTTGCTGATTGAAAGCTGGACATTGATTGTTAATGATATGCTGTAGCTTAAAGCTAATTAAAGTTCTTTTCAACTTTGGGCAAAGTACATGAGAGAAATGCGTTTCTTGTTTGATTGCGGCTCTCTCATGTGCCTTAGCGTAAGGTTCTCCACAACCTGCTGCTAAAACTTGAAAGTAAGGTTCTACTAATTAGGCGAGTCCTTGCAAATGATTTTTACCTCATGCAACCCATTACCCTCATGTAGAAGTTCCATGTTTAGGTGAGACGGGTCAGACTTGCTGAGCCTTCGTGCTCACTGCTTGTGTTTGAAGCTTTTTGCAGGGTTCTATGAGGAAGGGACTCCCGAAGAGGAGACGGAACCCCAGGAGGGGAACTCCGTCGAGTGGGAGTCGTGCACGCCGCAGAGTTAGTGTGCGTGTGTGCTAGCAAGGACACGTTCGAGGGCTGAACGTGCACTTGATGCTTAGTCTACGCCCGCGAGTGTAGACTGAACTTATTTTGATGTAAATATGTTCATAAACTTGTTTATGTAATAAAACTTCCGCTTCCGCTTTGCACCTTTGACGTGTGTTATACGGTGCTGTGCAACGCAGCACCCCTCAGCGTGATCCTGGCTCGACAGGACCAGTGGGGTCGTGTCAGCGTGGTATCAGAGCTCGCTTGAGGTTTAACACAATACAAAGGTCTTCTTTTTCAAAAATCCAGTGAGGAACGAGTTAGTAGCCCGTATAAGGATGTTATTAGCATATAGAAAGTGGCTTGTTAACCTATTTGTTATGTCGGATAATCGTGCATCTCGGGACGTTTATGTCTTGGGGGGTGCACGTAAGCGCTGTCCACCAGTGCGCACAAGCTGAAGGGTGGAGCCCCACGGGTGGCAGGTAACCCGACCCGCTTTGATATCCTCTACGACTCTTCATGTCGTTTGGGGTATTCGAGCAACGTCTGTCCCTGGCGTGCATGGTGCAACATGGGAGACCCCGTCACGTGGTCTGAAACGTGAACACGTAACTCAAGGCGTGTTTGGCTTGAGAACATCCGGGTGAGTGATGACGGCCGGGTGTACAAACTGTATGGATTCCGGGCTCGGTGTGCAGCCGAGTCTGATGATTGTTTGAGTTTATGCAGGTAGCCTGACCACGAAACGGTAGACGTGTAGCATTCGTGTGCGAGTGACGTTTAGTGCCACTGAACTAACGAAGCCGGCTAAGTCCGGTATAGGTTTTTCTTTGTGAGGACGTAGTACCGACATAATCTGGTGACGCATCGACGTCACACCCAACTAAATGAACAACTTCATTTAAAAATTTGAAGGTTTTGATCCAAAGTAGTAAAACTTGATGTAACTCCTTCCCTTGAACAGGATATTCAAAGCTAATAAGTTTTCAACCTATAGGATGTCAAGGACAGAGCACTCTGTTTTCAGCTAAATCAAGGCTGAAGTTAATCAGAGGTTAGAGGTTGAGTTCTTTCGAGCTTGGGGTCGTATGATACATTTCTGGAAAGCTTTGGAGGAGCCTTACAACTTTTCTGTTGAGTTCCAGAGGTGTTTCATCCCGTAACCACTCGAAAAATGCAGTAGAGTTGAAACTGTCCAGAAAACAGGACGGAGCAAAGACTCTCTGTAGACTCTCTGTAAATTAAGCATAACTTCCTGCATAAAAATCCAAAAATAGAAAATGAGGTAGTTCTGGAAAGCTTATGAGATGGGTTACAACTTTGTGACAGAAAGTTTTGTCAGATTAGGAACAGAAGTAACTGAGATTGTTGGATCAAATCAGTACCTAAGGCAGGGAGGTGCTGTCCAATTGTTCCCAGAAATTCTGTTAACTTTGACATCTCATAACTTTTGAACCAGGACAGATCTTAGGCCAACCAAATACTTTCTGGAAAGCTATTGAAGTTAACTTTAACTTCTATGTTGAGCTCCAGGACTGGTTTTGCTTTTAACCTGGCCTAAATCAGATTGATATGGAAACTGGTCAGGGCTGTCATGGTAACAGCAGATCAGCAGTCAAATTTGTTTAAAAATTTGAACTATGTTTCCAAGTGTTATGGGTTCAATGACATATCTTATGTTATAACTCAATGGTTTACTGTTCAAATAAATATTTGACATTTCTCAAATATATTTTTACAGATGGCAGCAGATAAACGGTTGGAGAACGGGTGGGTAGTTTCCCACTGCTCTGACCGTAGCGGCTACCCGGAAGCATTGCGGCAAATGCTCCAATATTTCGGGTACAATCAGATGCCGCAATACTTCGCCAAGGAAGAAGGCGAAGAGGGGAACAAGACGTGGACGATCCATGTCGAAGTTTCCGCAGGACCTACGCCACCCGGTTGGGTGCCATTCACCGTCACGGTGAGAGGAAGACAACCGGAAGGGATGTGGCAAGTGGCAGCCCGTGACACCATGTCACGCTTCTGCCAACTACACGTGCAGGATATGGAGGGCACATCATACGCACTCGTTCCGGTGGAGGGGCGAGCTCAGCATGTGTGGGCAGAGAGGTACCTGGAGGCAACAGACCCGACTTGCCCAAGGTACAACCCCGCGGAGGCCAACCTCAGCCTCCAAATGAGGGCGGGAAACGCTGTGATGGACAGCCAAGCTGTTCATACGGAGCATCTCGCCACCAAGCTCAAGGAGAGCACAAGCCGTGGAGATCATTTCGAGAGTGCTCACAGTGCACTCCGCAATGTGCTCCTTCCGACGATTAAGCGACTGAATGAACAACACAATCAGTTGCGTCGTCTGAAGAAGGCAAGGAAGAAGAGCCGTGTTGACATCGCGGCGTTGCAAGAGCTGGTGCAGACCCTAACCCAGCAGAATGCGGACCTTGCTCAAGAGCGGGACGACGCTATTGAGGAAGGACAAGGCTGGGAAGAGGACTACAACCAGGCTATGGACGAGGTGCATGCATTACAGGACCTCGTGCCCCCGGTATTGGGCGTACCGGTAGTCTTGGGTCTTCCAGCCATGGGAGAACCTGGAATGGGAGAAGAGGTGGTAGACCCCGAGCCACCAGCAGAGGTACCGGAGGAGGACGACCCACAGGAGGTCGAGTTCTACTCCGTGTAGGGGGTTACGGTTGCCAAGTAGGGCAGCTAGGGTAGCGTAACCCAACTTTTGTAATCGGTGACATGTCGTGTAGACAGTAGCGTATGTATAGGTAGTGACGACATGAACACGACTTCTCGGAGATTCGAGAATAATGTATCTTGTATAAAGTTTATGCTTTATCAATATATGTGAATGTTGTGCAAATTGATCATGTGTCACTTCAATACCTACTGTTGCGTATGGAATTTTTAGTAAGACATGTGCTAATTGCTGCTGTTTTGAATTCCAGAATGACGCGTACTCGTGCCAACCCTGACGTTGGGGGTACTAGTCAAGGGGGAGAGACCTCCCAACCACCTCCCGAGGACTCCTCGGGACAGCAGCAGCAACAACAACAGCAAACACCGCCACCGCCACTACCAACGGTTACATTGGCCGACATTGTCGCGGCAATGGCGGGTTCACATCAGCAGCACACAGAGCTGCTGCAAACGTTAATTGCGAATACGTCTCGCCCAGAGAGACGTCAAGATCGTGAGGAGCGCCAACAGAGCTCCTACTCCGACTCCCTGGCGACTCATCCCCCTGTATTCTCAAGGGCGGATGAACCACTTGACGCGGACAACTGGCTCCGCGCCATAGAGATGAAGTTCGGGCTGCTCCAAATCAGCGAGCAGCGCAAGACTCAGTTCGCGGTCCAGCAGCTCCAAGGATCCGCGAGCGCGTGGTGGGCCAACTTCTGTGCTTCACAGCCCACCGACCGAGCGATGACCTGGGCGGAGTTCCGGACGGCCTTCAGGGCCTATCATATACCGCCCGGTTTGATGAAGAGGAAGACGCAGGAGTTCCTACACCTGCAACAAGGGAGCCGGAACGCGCTGGAATATTCCAGGGCGTTCAATGATCTCGCGCTCTACACGTCGTATCATGCAGATACGGACGAGAAGCGGCGGGACCACTTTTACCAGGGGCTTAACCCGCTCCTGAAGGACAAGCTGGCGATGTTCAATCACGGCAGCCTCAACGACATAATTGATGCTGCGATTGTTCAGGAGGACTCTGGCAAGGAGTTGGCGGCGGCAGAGCGAAAGCGAAGCGCGCCGCAGAGCAGCGGAGAAGGAGGCGGTCCTTCTCAGAAGTTTCGGATGGTGAATCGCCCACCATCAGGTCCGCGCTGGCAACCACCACAGCGGTCGATGCCGTTCCGCAGTCGGCCGTACTCTTCACCGGCATTCCGGCCGGCACTGCCAGTACCACCGCAACAACAACAGCAGCAGCGGGCGATGCCGCGTGCGTTTGCACCTCCGCAACGCATGCCGGGCTTTCGTCCCCCGAGTACTCCACCAGCAGCGGCCACATGTTACAAGTGTGGTCGTCCAGGACACTTCGCGAGCAGTTGCCCGGAGAGGCAAGGCGGCGGAGTGGCACCACAATTTCCGGGGAGGAATCAACCCCGGAACCCTACTAATGCGCGGCGGGCGAACCCTAGGCCCGGTACTGTCCACCAGCTTGCCATTGAAGACGTGCCGGAGGGCGAGCCAATCCTTGCGGGTATGTTCCAACTCCACCAGCATCCCGCTATAGTACTATTTGATTCAGGCGCCACGCATAATTTTATTAGCCAAGCTTTCATTGCTAAACACAGCTTGCCAATACTACCCACCGATAGTCCATATTTAATTTGTTCACCGGGTGGGAAGATTTCAGCAAGCGTAATGGTCTCCAAAGCACCATTATGCTTAGCGGGTAGAGTGTACCCCACGTCTCTCATTATCTTAGAGGGGCAGAAGGTCGATGTCATCCTAGGGATGTCGTGGTTAACCCGCCACGGCGCTGTTTTAGACACCGTCCTTCGAGTCGTGCACTTAAACTCAGAGGTGCACGGTTCTCACTCATTATTTCTGGACAGTCCAGAAATAAAACTTCCAAGTGTCTACCAAGCCACAACCATCAGATTGGAAGACATTCCAGTGGTCCGAGAGTTCCCTGATGTATTCCCGGACGATTTGCCGGGAATGCCACCCGATAGAGAGGTGGAGTTCAAGATTGAACTCGCACCGGGGACCATGCCAATATCCCGAAGGCCGTACAAGATGGCGCCCAAAGAGTTGGCTGAACTGAAGACTCAGCTCACGGACCTTCTGGAGAAGGGTTTTATTAGGCCGAGCTCCTCCCCATGGGGCTGTTCGGCATTATTTGTCAAGAAGAAGGATGAAACGTTGCGGCTTTGCGTGGACTACCGCCCATTAAATGCCGTAACCATCAAAAACAAGTACCCGTTGCCACGGATCGACATGTTGTTTGATCAGTTGGTCGAAGCGAAGATCTTTTCCAAGATGGATTTAAGATCCGGGTACCATCAGATTAAGATAAGGGCGGAGGACATTCCAAAGACAGCTTTCTCGACAAGGTACGGACTTTATGAGTACCTGGTCATGTCCTTTGGCCTCACCAATGCTCCAGCTCACTTCATGTACTTAATGAACTCGGTGTTCATGCCGGAGCTGGACAAGTTTGTCGTGGTCTTCATCGACGACATCCTGGTATATTCCAAGTCGGAGGAAGATCACAAGAAACATCTGCGTATAGTCTTGCAACGGCTGCGGGATCACAAGTTATACGCAAAATTCAGCAAATGCGAGTTCTGGATATCGCAAGTGCCTTTCCTCGGGCATATCATCTCAGCGGAGGGTATCGCTGTGGACCCGAGCAAGATCACGCAAGTGCTGAATTGGAAATCCCCGAGAACTGTTCATGAGGTACGGAGTTTCCTCGGACTCGCGGGATATTATCGGAGGTTCATTCCGAACTTCTCGAAGATTGCCAAGCCAATGACAGAGCTGCTGAAGAAAGCTGCCAAATATGTTTGGGGTCCAGCATGTGAAGCAGCATTCAAGGCTTTAGTCAAGCACCTGACATCAGCACCGGTTTTGGCGCAGCCAGACACAACAAAACCGTTCGATGTGTACTGCGATGCATCCGGCATTGGGCTCGGATGTGTGCTGATGCAAGACCGAAGAGTGGTCGCGTATGGATCACGGCAGCTTAGGAACCATGAGCAAAATTATCCAACTCACGATTTGGAGCTCGCTGCCGTGGTACTTGCACTGAAGATGTGGAGGCACTACCTACTCGGTAACCTCGTACATTTATATACCGACCCCAAAAGCCTCAAGTACATATTCACTCAGAAGGAGTTGAACATGAGGCAACGAAGATGGTTAGAACTGATAAAGGATTACGAAATAGAGATCCATTATCATCCGGGCAAGGCAAACGTCGTGGCAGATTCGCTGAGCCGCAAGTCACACGTCAATAATCTGACCATCACACCGTTGGAAGAGAGCGAACCACCACTACGTGTGATTCCACACGGAGCTCTCTACAACTTAGCTTTGATCCCCACCATCCGTGAAGAGATAGCGGCAGCCCAGAAGAATGACAAGGGCATGTCACATTTGCGGAGACGTATAGACAGTGGGGAGTTGAAATGTTTCAGGAAGGACGGAGACAGTGTCCTATGGTTCAAGGACCGGATTGTCGTACCCCGAAACCCGGAGTTACGGAAGGAAATCTTTGATGAGGCTCACTTATCAAAGTTTTCTATTCACCCCGGCAGCAACAAAATGTATCAAGAACTCAGAAGAAGGTTTTGGTGGACACGGATGAAGCGAGAGACTGCCAAATACGTGTCCGAGTGTGATACATGTCGAAGGGTGAAGGCAGACCATATGCAGAAACCGGGACTGCTGCAACCACTAGGCATTCCTGCCTGGAAGTGGGAGGACGTGAGCATGGATTTCGTCGTCGGTTTACCCACCACCTTACAGAAACATGATTCTGTGTGGGTAATCATCGATCGGCTCACCAAAGTTGCCCATTTCCTCCCGGTCAACACCAACTACAACGCCAAGAAGTACGCTGAACTGTACATCTCACGGATCCTATGCTTATACGGCGTACCCTGTACCATCATATCGGACCGGGGCACTTTATTTGTGTCCCGTTTTTGGGAGCAGCTACACACTACCTTGGGGACGAAGCTGATCCGTAGTTCAGCCTACCACCCGCAGACGGATGGACAAACCGAGCGGGTAAATCAGATTCTAGAAGACATGCTACGAGCTTGCGCTATCGACCACGGCAAGAATTGGGATGATCACTTGCCGTTAGCCGAGTTCTCGTACAACAATGGGTACCAAGCCAGCATCAAGATGGCGCCCTACGAGGCGCTATACGGGAGAAAATGCCGCACACCACTGAACTGGTGTGAGTCTGGCGAGAGGGTTACCTTCGGGATTGACCTTGTCAACGACGCGGAAGAAAAAGTTCGACTGATTCAAGCGAACCTAAGAGCCGCTCAATCCCGTCAGAAACAGTATGCGGACCGGAGAAGGCGCCCATTACAATTCGAAGTTGGAGATCACGTATACCTACGAGTGTCTCCAATGAAGGGTGTAAACAGATTTGGGGTGAGAGGAAAGTTGGCACCCCGATTCATCGGTCCATTCCAGATTACCGAAAGATGTGGATCGGTAGCATACCGGCTGAGATTACCAGAAGCACTTTTCGGTGTGCACGACATCTTTCACGTTTCCCAGCTGAGGAAGTGTCTCAAGTTATCAACTACCGTTCAGCTGGAAGACATTGAAGAACTGCAACCGGACCTCACCTATCGGGAGGAACCGGTGCAGGTTATTGATGAAAAGGCCCGAACCACACGCAACCGTACGTTGTGGTTCTACAAGGTTCTATGGAGTAATCACTCCGTGGACGAAGCGACATGGGAGAGCGAAGAATTCCTTCGCACTAACCACCCCGACTTTCTCACGTCGCATATCCGGTAATTTTCCACCGCCCTCTCTCTCATTTTCACCTTATAATCTCGGGACGAGATTCTTTTAAGGGGGGAGGAATGTAAGGGTCTCAGTTTTTGACACCCATTTGCAGTGTTCATCACCACACCACACACCTCATTTGAGCAAGAATGATGAACACAAATGAAGAGCAAGTAACAATTATCAACATGCTCATTAGAGAACAAACTCACACATTGTAAAAGTGGTATTTCCCACATGTGATATAGATGGGCTGGACATATGAAAACTCCTACACTTTGCTAAGGATGTCCATGCCAAGTTCCACCCAAATTGAAAACCTTTTTGAGGTCATTTTGGGTATAGATAGGAGGAGGGCAGTTTGAAACCAGATTCAAATTCAAACTGTTTTCACCCACTGAATTTAAAAGTGGAAGGCATATTCTCACTCAGCACATTTTTGTGAGCTCCCACACCAATTTTCACTCCATTTGGAGTTGATCTTGACATGAGCTAAGGGGGAGAAATTCAAACTTTATTTGAATTTCAAACTGAACTTGTGCTGAAATTCATTCAAACCAAACCTCATTTGAACTTTGATCAATTCAAATGGCTCATGGGTGAATAATTTGAATTGCCAAGGGTAGTATAGGGTTCACTGTTTACCACAGCTGTTAGGAGTAAATTTCAGAGGTTAAAAGGAGGGGTGGGACCCACATGTCAGCCTCTGCCTCAATACAAACCGACTGAAACACAGTTCAGTCGGTTCCCGGCTGCTGTGTGCGCGCGCCACCGAAGGGGGGCAGCCGGTGCCAGCTCCTGCTGCGCGCCCCAAGCCGGAGACCAGCCGCCGGGCTATTTATTCCCTCCCCGGCGTGCTCCGATCACTCATTCCCCGAGCTGCCGGCATACTCGGCCGTTTTTCCACTGCCATCACCGCCGCTCGAGCTCCCGCTTGATCAAGCCGATCGCTCGCGAGCACAGCCTCCTCCACAGCAAAACGGCACCAAGGGATCGAGAGCAACCTCCCACACTCCGTGTTGGCCAGTGAGCAAGCTTCCTCGAGCTGTACGAGCCATTTCTCCGGCGAGCCGAACATCGCCGCCGATCGGGCTCCCGTGGACAGCACGGCACAGCCGTTGTCACGTCCTCTTCTCTACACAAGAAAGGTGCGTGATTGTATGTAGATGGAGTAGCCGAAAGCCGTTTGGCGATTGATCAACCCTCGGCCGAGAATTTCCAAATTTACTCTTGATCAGTTCATAAGAACCGAGCTCACCTTCGGGTGAAATTCGTGCTCTATGCACGAAGGTTGGACAAGCTCGTTACCTAGTAGCTTCTATGCACGCTAGCGCCCACGCTCGGACTGGAATTGGAGAAAACCATCGAGAATCGGCCATGATATGGCTGTTTTCCCCGCCGCCATGGCTGAACACCTCGGCTCACCGTCGAGAGCCTAGTTGCCGGTATTTCTAGCTTCCACCCAGCCCTAGTTCGTGTTTCCCATGCCCTACTGATGCTCTCCGACCGATTTCCGGTCGATTTGGTGCACGGGAGAGCGGGACCGACCTCACCGGAACCCTAGCAGGTGCTGTCACCGGTGCGCACGGGTTTCCGGTCATCGCCGGCGGCCGGCGACCCAACCATCGAGTCCAGGGGGTCGGAAAAGGGGCAGGCGGCAAGTTTCGGGCCGGGGGGGGGGGGGGGGGTGGCCGGGAACTCAGTTCCGGCGAGGGTCGCCGGAGAACGCCGCCGCCTCGCAGTTGGCGCGAGGAGGGAGACGACGCACTGTGTGCGGGGCCCACAAGCCAGAGTTTAAACTTTTCCCCGAATTTCAGTTTTAGTTCAAACTTCAAATCCTTATAACTTTGGCTAGAAAGCTCCAAATTGAGTGAACCAAATTTTGCTGGATTCAGCTCTCTGAGTACTTTCCAGCAAATCAAGTTTCACTCCATGAAATTCCTTATTCCTCCAGAATTAATTCCTCAATGTTTAAACTGTTAGGAATTTTAACTGGAGAATCCTTTGGAGGAAAATCCTGAAATTTTGCTGAGATGTTCACCAAAATATCCTTGAACTACCATAAAAATTTCAGATCCATTTCAGCTCATTTAATCCACCTAATGGTGTGATTAGTGAAACTGTTCCAAAGAAAATAGAAAATGTTCAGAAACATTTTCAGAATTTTCTCTGAAATTGTTTAGCTCATATCTTTAGTTAGAGACTTCCAAATTAAGTGAGACCAACTCCATTAGAACCCTCTGAAAATCTAGTTTTCAGAAAGTCATAGTTTGTCTCATGAAAATTCCTAGAACACCCTAAGAGTTCCAATTAAGGTCAAGGACATAATTATTTGTGGAGGGCTCAAATGAGCCTTGCTGCAACTAAAACTTGACCAAGTCTCTGTTTAGGTTGTAACCAAGCCACAGTAAAAGTTTCACAGTCATCAGGTCTATCTAGCAAAGGTTGTAGACTTCACAACTTCCAACTTAATACAAATGCATTAAATTAATACATGTATTGTTTCTATCATATAGTCGCTAAGGTCGAGGAGGAACCCGAAGTCCTAGACTTCGTTACTCCGGAGGAACAGCTAGCCTACGACCAAGAGCAGCAAGGCAAGCCCCGGTTTGCATTAACCTTTTTACAAATGTTTATTGTTTTGAGCACATCTTTGAATATTATTCTTTGCATTAGAGTCTTGATTGGAAACCCAACTGCACAGCCAAGAAAACCATGGGTTGGGTTTAGGATTGAAAACCTCGTTAGCCACTGCATTGCTAGGATAGAGTAGGATTCGGTACAAGTCGAGTAGTTGGAACTACTCGCGAGAATAGGCTAGAGGCACATTGCTCGGGTAGAGATAGCACATGATACACATGGCAAGAAAATGAGACCGAGCGGAGAGTAAGGGCAGCAGGACTTTGGGGCCTGTGTGCTGTAGCTCCGCTTGTGTCGATTGAGGACCGAGCCGTGTGCGGGCCTGTTGAACAAGCTAGAACAGTACCGAAGACCTACCGGCTATATGGGAACCGGGAAACTGATGTAACTCGGGTAGCTGGGTATTGAGGCATTGCCCGTCGTTCAGAGGGTAGGTTGAGAGCTCGAGGTGTAAATCGGCTGGCGGCACGGAGATGCGCGTGCAGAGACCTCTTGCTCGGGACGATGGGACCGGTTCAATATTTGGCTAACGGGTGAAAGGTAGTTGCGTACGGCGTCCGTGATGGTTGTTGTAGGCAACATCGAGTACGGGCGTACGTGACGGGTTGTTCGGGTAACCCTGCAGGTGTAAATCGATTATAATCGCCGTCCCTCGCGGTCAGTGAGTACCACTTGTTCACTGTACCGTGACGTAGAAAGAACAGGCTAGTTACATGTTAAAATGTTGCTGATTGAAAGCTGGACATTGATTGTTAATGATATGCTGTAGCTTAAAGCTAATTAAAGTTCTTTTCAACTTTGGGCAAAGTACATGAGAGAAATGCGTTTCTTGTTTGATTGCGGCTCTCTCATGTGCCTTAGCGTAAGGTTCTCCACAACCTGCTGCTAAAACTTGAAAGTAAGGTTCTACTAATTAGGCGAGTCCTTGCAAATGATTTTTACCTCATGCAACCCATTACCCTCATGTAGAAGTTCCATGTTTAGGTGAGACGGGTCAGACTTGCTGAGCCTTCGTGCTCACTGCTTGTGTTTGAAGCTTTTTGCAGGGTTCTATGAGGAAGGGACTCCCGAAGAGGAGACGGAACCCCAGGAGGGGAACTCCGTCGAGTGGGAGTCGTGCACGCCGCAGAGTTAGTGTGCGTGTGTGCTAGCAAGGACACGTTCGAGGGCTGAACGTGCACTTGATGCTTAGTCTACGCCCGCGAGTGTAGACTGAACTTATTTTGATGTAAATATGTTCATAAACTTGTTTATGTAATAAAACTTCCGCTTCCGCTTTGCACCTTTGACGTGTGTTATACGGTGCTGTGCAACGCAGCACCCCTCAGCGTGATCCTGGCTCGACAGGACCAGTGGGGTCGTGTCAAAACGGGGGAAAGGCTGCCACGTACGACGTCAGTGATGGTTGTTGTAGGCAACGTCGAGTACGGGCGTACGTGTCATGTAGTCCGGGTGTTATTGATTCGAATCACCGTCGCTCACGGAATGGACCGAGCATACTTGTTCTCACAGTCGTGACGTAGTAAGAACTTGCATGAGAAAGGAACTAATCATATTGATGTGAAGTATTATACTAGTTTTGTATTGGATCTTGATGAATAGGCTAGTGCAAACTCGATTCTTTTATGCCATGAGCAATTTACATCGGGGGAAAGCGTTTCTTGTTTGATTGTGGACTCCCGATGTGGCATGCCTAGGGTTACTTAAATGCTGCAATTAATACCTGAAAGTAAGGAATCACTTTTAGGCGAGTTTAATTATGCTTATGCCATCCTATGTTAGGTTCATAACCTCACTTAGAGTTTCATGTTTAGGGTGACGGTTAAGTCTTGCTGAGCGTTATGCTCACGGATGCTATCCGAGTTGTTTTGCAGGTAATTGACTCGATGCTTATGAGAAGGGATGCCGATGAGACTCGGGAACCTCCGAGTGCTTACTCAAAGAGCATCCTCGCCGCTGCAGATTGATCTTCGTGTTGCTAGTAAGAAACGTCCGCGGGCTGGACTGTTTCTTTGTTGCTAAGATAGAGATGATTCGTGATAGAGATAGTCTTCCGCTGTAGCTTACTCTGATATATTTATTTGTAAAACAATCTTGTACGCTTCCGCAAACTCTTTATGAAATATGATGTGTTTTCATGGACCCGTGTGCTGTTGGGTGCCGCATATCACGGCACCACCCAACGAGGTCCTGTCCCTCACAGCGTGGCATCAGGGCTGCTACAACATGGTATCAGAGCTGTGTTGGGAACAGAGCACGGATTGAGCATCATATTATGTCCAAAACTTAGGATACGGTGAGATAACGGTACTAGGCCCACATAAGGACTATTATTAGCATATTATGAAGGTGGCAAGCTAACTTAATTGTTATGTCAGAAAATCGTGCATCTCAGGACGTCTATGTCTTGGGGGGTGCATGTATGCGCTGTCCACCAGTGCGCACAAGCTGAAGGGTGGAGCCCCACGGGTGGCAGGTAACCCGACTCGCTTTAGTATCCTCTACGACTCTTCATGTCGTTTGGGGTATTCGAGCAATGCCATTCCCTGACGTGCGTGGTGCAATTTGGGAGACCCCGTCATGTGGTCCGTAACGTGAACGTGTAGCTCAAGGCATGTTTGGCTTGAGAACACCTGGGCGAGTGATGACGGCCGGGTGTACGAACTGTATGGATACCGGGTTTGGTGTGCAGCCAAACCTGAGGATTGAGTGTGGCTTATGTAGGTACTAACCACGAAAACCTTAGTGCATGTAGAACATGTTTGCAAGTGACCGTTTTAGTGCCACCTAATGATACGTATATCGGTGTAATCCGGTTAGGTTTTTCTTTGGTGAGGCAACGTAGTACCGTCATATGTCTTACGGTGCATCGTCACCGTACTACACTGGATAGTATTCTTACCTATGAAGAAATCATTCATGACTAACTTCCAAACTAAAAATGGATGTGATAAAGCACATATTAGTTACTGAGCTCTTCATTTGAACTGAGTTTCAAAGAAGAGACTTGTTAGGCTTCACTTGATCTCAAAGACAGAGTGCTCTGTTCAGACAGAAATTTTCTGGGCTTTAACAGAGCGTAACTCTGATTAGCCTGACCCAATGGAGGTGTTTGATACAGTTCTGGAAAGGTTATTAAGTGTTCTACAACTTTTCTTTAGAACTCCAGAGCCAAATCTGACACCAACTTGGTTGAATGTCCAGATGATTGCAAACTGTTCAGAAAACAGAGCAGCTGCAAACTTCTCTGGATGTTGCTGTAAATTTAGCCGTCACAGGATGTAGAAAAATTTCTACGGGTCATACGATACACCGCTGGAAAGGTTAGGAAATTTGCAACAATTTTGTAGTTCATAGTGTGTTCAGAATTGTACTTCATTTGTATGTAAAACTGTGATGAAAACAGCCACATACAAAGGAGGTGCTGGCAAATTTTAGCCAGAAATTCTGTCAACTTTGAACAATCCTAACTTTTGGTCCAGAAATGATCTAGGGGCATATGAGTACTCGTTGAAAATATACTAAAGTTAACTTTAACTTTGGTATTCAACCGGAGTTATGAAAATGTTTCTAACCGGATCAAAATCTGGGTTAAGTACAGAAAGGTCGATTCTGTACAGAATAGAGGGATTGTTCTATTTTTGGCTTTAGAAAGATGTGTAAACATGAAGTATTGTTATGATTTCATAAAGTTTTAGCATGTTCATGTTTTACATACTTTCACATACTGCTGAGATCAAGTTTTGACTCTCTTCAAAATAATGCTTTTGCAGTATGGTGCGTACTCATTCTCCGAGTAGGGCTGAAGGTTCTCGCCGAGACGATGATGACTCGACTCCACCACGGCCACCGCCATAAACGGTATGGGCGGATATCATGGCTCAGATGGTCGAGTCAAGTCAAGAGAACACAATACTACTCCAAGCCTTGGTACGACAGGGTTTACTCCAACATGCACAACAGGACGTTCCACCTCGGAACGCCTATTTGTACTTCTTGGCGACACAACCGCCAATTTTCACGGAAGCCAATGAACCAGTGGAAGCTGATCAGTGGCTTCGAGTTATGGAGTCCAAGTTTGGAGTGTTTGAGTGCGATGAGTATCAGAAGACATTATTTGCAGCTCAACAGCTGAATGGAGCCGCCGGAAATTGGTGGTTTGCTTATCTCGCCACCGTTCCGGAAGGCCATCAAGTGGAATGGACGGAATTTCGTGAAGCATTCCGTGCTCGTCACATTCCTATGGGTTTTATCAAGGCCCAACAGCAAGAATTCAGAAACTTGAAGCAGGGGGACATGAGTGTCCTCGATTATGTCAGACGATTCAACCTTCTGGCACAATATGCTCCTGCTTATGCGACGAGCGAAGCTGCAATGTGTGACTACTTTTTCTATGGCTTGAGTGCCATACTAAAAGAGAAGTTAGCTTTGTTCAATCAGTTACACCGAGTTGATCAGTGCTGCTCTGCTGCAAGAACAAGCGACACTTGAGTGTCAAGCAGAGAAGAGGGACCGGGAGGATGTGCAAGAAGACACACCAGTCGTTCCTCGTAAATACCGTGTGGTGTATCACATACCATCCGATGAAATATGGCAAGCACCAGTAAGATCAACGCCGTACAGATTTCCTGCTCAAGAATCATGTCTTGAAGCAACACCTTTGCCGCAGCAACGAAGGACAACTGTTACATCATTGCTGCAACCAAGTATATCAACTTCTCAACCACAAGTCAACGAAGAACCGGGGAGACCTCCGTGTTCTTATTGCCACCGTTCAGGGCATTTTAGGCAGGAATGCCGGGAGAAGTTGTTGAACACCAGACAACCATCATTGTCAGGTGGTATGCCGCCACCGGCTCAAGTCAACATAACCGCATTGCAATCCAGGAGTGTGCAACATCTGGCTATTGAGGATGTCCCGGAGGGAGCACCGGTGTTAGCAGGCATGTTCACTCTCAAAGATGTGCCCGTGCTCATACTTTTTGATTCCGGTGCCACCCGCAATTTTATCAGCAAAACATGCGTGGATCAGCACCAATTATCCACCAATACTCCCACAACGAGTCTTCTTATACGTTCACCGGGAGGGAATATCTCTGCCAATCAGATTGTGTCCCGAGCAGCTTTGTGTTTGGGCGGAAAAATATACCCGACATCGCTGATTATGTTGGATAGGCAGAAGATAAACATTATATTGGGGATGTCTTGGTTAAATCGTCACGGTGCCGTTCTCAATATCGGTAACCGGACTGTCCAGATTGACTCGCCGATTCACGGACAGCACATGCTGTTTTTAGACAGCGAAGATCCAGATATGGTAGAGGCCTACCACACGGAAGCACTTAAACTTGAAGATATTCCGGTGGTTCGTGATTATCCCGACGTATTTCCTGATGACTCACCGGGCATGCCGCCCGAACGGGACGTCGAGTTTAAGATTGAACTGGCGCCGGGAACGACACCTATCTCACAAAGGCCTTACAGGATGGCACCTAACGAGCTAGCGGAGTTGAAAGAGCAACTGAATGAACTTATGAGCAAGGGTTTCATACGACCAAGTTCTTCACCTTGGGGTTGCTCAACGCTGTTCGTTAAGAAGAAGGACGAAACACTACGGCTATGTGTTGATTATCGTCCTCTCAATGCTGTCACAATAAAGAACAAGTATCCTTTGCCCCGCATTGACATCCTGTTCGATCAACTGGTGGGTGCAAAGGTATTTTCGAAGATGGATCTTTGGTCAGGGTATCACCAAATCAAGATCCAACCGGAGGACATACCGAAGACAGCTTTCTCGACGAGATACGGACTCTACGAGTACCTCGTCATGTCATTTGGGTCAACCAATGCTCCGGCACACTTCATGTACTTGATGAATTCTGTGTTCATGCCGGAGTTAGACAAGTTCGTCGTGGTATTCATCGATGACATATTGGTTTACTCCAAATCTGAAGAAGAACACGCTGAACATCTGCGCATTGTGCTACAACGGTTGCGGGAGCACCAGTTATATGCCAAGTTCAGCAAGTGCGAGTTCTGGATCGATCAAGTGCCTTTCCTAGGCCATATTATTTCAGCAGAGGGCATTGCCGTGGACCCCAGCAAAATTGAACAAGTGCTGAAGTGGGAATCTCCCAAATCCGTCCACGAGATCTGAAGTTTCCTAGGTTTAGCGGGGTATTATCGGAGGTTTATTCCAAGCTTCTCAAAAATTGCTAAACCAATGACGGAGATGCTGAAGAAGGGCACAAAATACATGTGGAATGCAGCATGTGAAGCCGCATTCAAAACTTTGGTGAAACATCTCACAACAGCTCCAGTTCTTGCTCAGCCAGACACGACGAAGCCATTTGATGTATACTGTGATGCATCCGGCATCGGTCTCGGCTGTCTTCTGATGCAAGAAGGGCGTGTAGTCGCCTATGGGTCTCGTCAACTGCAAAACCACGAGCAGCATTATCCAACTCACGATCTCGAGCTTGCTGCTGTGGTGTTGGCGTTAAAGATGTGGAGGCATTACCTACTTGGTAATCTTGTTCACCTCTACACCGACCATAAAAGATTGAAGTATATCTTCACGTAGAAGGAGCTGAATATGAGACAACGTAGGTGGTTGGAGCTCATAAAAGATTATGAAATTGAGGTCCACTATCATCCGGGAAAAGCAAATGTGGTCACCGACGCGCTTAGTCGGAAAGCCCACGTTCACAACTTAGTGGCTGCTGAGTGGGATGATGAAGAACCAAGTCTCCGTGTCATTCCGTATGGCGTGCTTTATAATCTCGCGCTCATTCCAACAATCCGTGAAGAGATTGTCGAGGCTCAAAGAAGAGACAGGGGTATGTCTCACATACGGAGAAGACTAGACAACGGAGAGGTGAAATGTTTCCGGAAGGATGAGAACGGTACAATATGGTTCAATGACCGTATAGTGGTACCGCGCAATATGAAACTCCGGAAGAAAATATTGGATGATGCCCACCTGTCGAAGTTTTCCATTCATCCCGGAAGTAACAAGATGTACCAAGATTTGAAACAGAAATTTTGGTGGACGAGGATGAAGAGGGAGATTGCTAAATACGTATCCGAGTGTGATACGTGTAGACGGGTCAAGGCTGATCATATGCGGAAAGCCGGACCGCGACAACCGTTGAAGATACCGGCATGGAAATGGGAGGATGTGAGTATGGACTTCATCGTCGGATTACCGCTCACATCCAGGAAGCACGACTCGATATGGGTGGTCGTCGACCGGTTGACGAAGTCGGCTCATTTCATACCGGTGAACGCTCATTATCGAGCAAGGCAATATGCGGAGTTATTCATCTCCAGAATTATATGCTCACATGGTGTCCCGAAGACCATCATTTCAGATCGAGGTGCGCTGTTTGTTGATCGTTTTTGGGAGCAGCTGCATGCCTCGTTGGGCACCAAGCTGATTAGGAGCTCCGCATATCACCCTCAAACCGATGGACAAACTGAGAGGGTGAATCAAGTGCTTGAGGATATGTTGAGAGCGTGTGTCATCCACCATGGTAGGAATTGGGATGATCACCTACCGCTGGCGGAGTTTTCATACAACAACGGTTATGAAGCGAGTATTAAAATGGCACCGTATGAAGCTCTCTACGGCCGGAAGTGTCGCACACCTCTGAATTGGTGTGAGTCCGGCGAAAGAGTTCTGTTTGGGATTGATCTTGTGAACGAAGCCGAAGACCGAGTTCGGTTGATACAAGAGAACTTGAAGGCTGCACAATCCCGACAGAAGAGCTACGCTGATCAAAGGCGTAGACCATTGACGTCGGAGAGCACGTATATCTTCATGTATATCCGATGAAGGGAATTCACCGGTTCGGTGTAAAGGGGAAACTCGCTCCCCATTTTATTGGTCCTTTTGCTATCACGGAGAAGTGCGGACCCGTAGCCTACCGGCTGGAATTACCGGCAAGTCTAGCGGGTGTTCATGATGTATTTCATGTTTCACAGCTGCGGAAGTGCCTCAAATTCACCGCTACTGTTCGCACCGAGGACATCGACGAATTGAAACCGGACCTGACCTACACCGAGCGACCGGTTCAGATTTTGGATGAAAAGACCCGGGTAACCCAGAACCGGACGATCAGATTTTTCAAGGTGCTGTGGAGTAATCATACTGCAGAAGAGGCGACGTGGGAAAGTGAAGATTACCTCCGCACCAACTATCCGGAATTTTTAGCGTTGTACAGTTTGTAATTACCTCTCCCGTCTCGTTCCTCTTTTGTAATCTCGGGACGAGATTCTTTTAAGGGGGGAGGAATGTAAAAGTCCCAAAAATGTGTATGAATAAAAACCAAGGTTTGAGTTCATATGTGTGGCAAAGACATGAAAAAGGGGACTTGCTAAAACTTTTCTTCATGCAAAGTAATACATGGATGAGCATCCAAAATGAGGTTCACATTTTTTTTATTTGAAAGGGTTGAACAACTAAGGAGTTAAATACCTTTTTGCATGTAAACTTAAAAATCAGATTTGAAATTTAAGTTCACACATGGGGTGACCAAGAAAAACATACAGCCCTATAGTTGGATTTATAGGGAAAAGTTTGATCACAAACTTTTCATTTGTAGGGTAGGCTCAAAAGAGAGTTAAAGAGAAGAATTTGTAAACTTCAACCAAATTCAATTTGGCAAGCAAATTCAAACTGAATTGGAAGGATTCAAATTCTAACCCACATTTTAAAACTCAGAATTGTGGGAATTAAGAGGATCAGCTTGAGAAGATATTTGGGGAAGAAATGTGGAGTGGGACCCACATGTCATAGAGATGAAGAGGCTGCCTTACTCACTAAGTCTTACTCTCGGTGGGAAATTTTCCCGAGCAGCTCACGGGAGCCACCAAGGAGCTTGCCGCACCAGCTCCTGCTGCCGGCCTCCCTGTGCTGGCACCCCGGGGTCGGTCCTGACCGCGTCTTCAACGTGATCACGTGCTCTCAGACCGAACAAAGGGTCATTTGCTTCCTCTCCTCGCGAGCGCACGCACTGAACCGAGCTCCTCACCTCCGCTCTCGGTCCGATCGGAAGAACGGCAAAACCACCGCGCTCTTCCCTCCCCCGAGCTGCTAAACCTTTCCCCGAGATCAGCCTCCACCTCCCCGACACGAAACCAAGCGAGCTTCGGCCTCCCTCGCCCGAGTACAACCGCCGCCACGGCGACCGAGTTCAAGAAAGTGATCGGGCGCACGTGGGCAGCTCGCCACAGCGGTTTTCACGGCCAAGCGAGGACGGCAACGGGAGCGCACGGCCACCGTGCTGCTCTCACCCATAGCTCAGGCCGTGCCGTGAGCTATCGACGGTGAATTCCGAGGTTTTGCTCCGGCGACCTCATTCCGAGCTTCTGGTATGTATTCAGCAAATTCACGCTCTCTAATCCTCCCTAGGTCGTCAAACTTTGCACGTAGGAGCTGGACTAGCCGGCGGTCATATCCTCTTTAGCATCCGTGGCATGAAACTAACTGGGAACAACGGATTTTGAGCTCTACCGAGCGTGATCGCGGCGGACCCAATCGGCCGCACGGTGACGACTGGCTTGCGGCTGTTCCAGAGCCATTTGGGGGCCATGCCGAGCCTTGCGATCATCCACTGATGCTGTAGAGCTCATTGGTTGGGTGTTTGGCGGGCTAGAACCCACGGCCGACAGCGCCGAAGGGCAACCGAGGCCGCCACACGTTGCGAGCTATTTTCCGGTCGCCGGCAGCCCTAGAGCGCCCCACCATCGTGTTCCTTGACATCAATAACCCCCTGGCGGCGAGTTTTAGCTCAGGCGGTGGCCGGAAACGGAAAACCGGCGAGCTCCGACGTCGGGCCGGCGAGCTGGGCGGCGGGCGCGCGAAGGGGAGCCGGAGGAAGAAGACGAAGTGTGGGCCCCGGCTGTCAGCAGCTCAGAATTCAAATCCGGGATCGGGTGTGGCCGGGATCCCATGTGCTGGCGCGCAAAACCCCATGGCCCCGGTGTGGCTTCGTTTCTATTGGCTGGGATTCAAAACAGTGGGTCCAGCCGGATTTTCTGTAGGAAAACAATTCCAGAGTTGGCTAAATCTTTGGAAATTCATAGCTCCTGGTAGAAACCCCCAATTTGAGTGATTCCACTTGGGTTGGATTCATCTCTCTGAGTTCTATCCAAATATGAACTCAGATTTGTATGAAAGTTAATATTATGTTCTGGAAAATTCTTGGAAGGTTTTCTTAAAAAGGATTATTGAGGGAGTTTGGGTTATCCAAAAATCCCCAAATTTTGCCAGAATATTCTTTAGAATAGTATTGACCTACTAGAAAATTTTCAGCTCATTTGAAGATCATTTGGGTAGGAATTTGCTAAATGCAAACTACTGTGTTCAAAGGAGTCCAGAAACATTTTCAGAAAATGTTTCCCACTTCAAAAATCGATTCTGAGCAATCCATAGCTCCAAAATTCATAGGAAAATTTAGGAAAGCTCTCTGAGACATACTTGGAATTGTAGTTCACTTAATTGGGCATGAAAATGCACATTACTTCTGAATTAATTCTTTTGAGTACAAATGCTTAAAGAATTGTCCTGGGAGAACTACTCAGGTAAAAGGGCTGAATTTTGGAACAGATTATTGTCGTGTGACCAAGAACTCACATGTAAATGATCAGCCCAAGTTGAGCGGTGAAACTCTCTGTTCCTATTCTCCATAGTTATGTATTTGGGGATATACATGAGGGACATTATGAGGATTATGGAGAACACAATTTAACTCCACATTAGCTGCAATTTGGCAAGCTAAATCCTTAGATAGTATAGAACCTGCTGTAAAAGTTTTGAGGCCATTGGAGTTCTTGTTCTTCAGTTGCACTCAAATCCTTTTCAGCTTATCTATTGTGTTCATTAGGGAAAATGATTAGTGTATAGCTAAGGCCTTAAGGTCAATTTAGTTTAGATCTGTTTCTTTGCACAACAGAGGCAAACCAAGCCATTCCTGGCTTTTCCACACAACCTCTGTTCCTAAGAACTTCATTCTATAACTTCTTTCCATTACATTCTATAAAACATGTGCATATACGTTTCAATAGGAACCACAACGAAGGGGATTCAAAGGAGTGATTCATTGAAGTGGATCAAGCTCCGGAGAATCAAGGGTGGATCAGCAAGGACACTAACTGATTATATACGACTACCCTACAAAACAGGCAAGCTCCGGTTTGCATTTAACAACTGTTAAGTTTTCCTTTTGTATTCACTTTCGGTTAAGAGATGAACTGTGCATTAGGTCTAGTGTTTGATACTCCTCTTGCATAGCCAAATGACCCATGGAGTATTGGGTAGGTGTCTTTCACCATGTAGAACTGCTATGCTTAAGTACGGTTCGGTAGAAGTCGAGTGGTGAGATGCTACTCGCAGACTTAGGAACAACAGAGGCATACGGGATTGGTTCATAAATGAATTAGAAAGTCAAAGTTGAGACCGGAAGGTTGTAGGGGCAGCAGGACATAGGGGCCTGGGTGCTATAGACCTGTCCGTGTCGGTCAAGGACCAATCCGTATGCGGCCCTGTTGAACAAATTTGAGTTGTGTACCGGACTCATGCTGGCTATATGGGACCCAGTAAACCGATGTACCTCGGGAAGCTGTCGTTGGGACTTTTCGGGTCGCCTCAGGCGGACGGCCGGTGTGCAGTACGTGGGGAATATTCTCATGACATCTCATGTCGGTAGGTGCACCATGAGAGTAGCTACTGTACGGGGCGACTTGATCGATTCAGCGGGGGTGAAACGGGGGAAAGGCTGCCACGTACGACGTCAGTGATGGTTGTTGTAGGCAACGTCGAGTACGGGCGTACGTGTCGTGTAGTCCGGGTGTTATTGATTCGAATCACCGTCGCTCGCGGAATGGACCGAGCATACTTGTTCTCACAGTCGTGACGTAGTAAGAACTTGCATGAGAAAGGAACTAATCATATTGATGTGAAGTATTATATTAGTTTTGTATTGGATCTTGATGAATAGGCTAGTGCAAACTCGATTCTTTTATGCCATGAGCAATTTACATTGGGGGAAGCGTTTCTTGTTTGATTGTGGACTCCCGATGTGGCGTGCCCAGGGTTACTTAAATGCTGCAATTAATACCTGAAAGTAAGGAATCACTTTTAGGTGAGTTTAATTATGCTTATGCCATCCTATATTAGGTTCATAACCTCACTTAGAGTTTCATGTTTAGGGTGACGGTTAAGTCTTGCTGAGCGTTATGCTCACGGATGCTATCCGAGTTGTGTTGCAGGTAATTGACTCGATGCTTATGAGAAGGGATGCCGATGAGACTCGGGAACCTCCGAGTGCTTACTCAAAGAGCATCCTCGCCGCTGCAGATTGATCTTTGTGTTGCTAGTAAGAAACGTCCACGGGCTGGACTGTTTCTTTGTTGCTAAGATAGAGATGATTCGTGAGAGAGATAGTCTTCCGCTGTAGCTTACTCTGATATACTTATTTGTAAAACAATCTTGTACGCTTCCGCAAACTCTTTATGTAATATGATGTGTTTTCATCGACCCGTGTGCTGTTGGGTGCCGCATATCACGGCACCACCCAACGAGGTCCTGTCCCTCACAGCGTGGCATCAGGGCTGCTACAGCTAACTCCTTGCTGGAGTCCTCCTGAACAATTGCATCATCAATAATATCATTGAGGCTGCCGCGATTGAACATCGCCAGCTTGTCCTTCAGGAGCGGGTTATGCCCCTGGTAAAAATGATCCCGTCGCTTTTCGTCGGTATCGGCATGATAAGAAGCATAGAGTGCAAGATCATTGAACGCCCTGGAGTATTCCAGCGCGTTCCTGATTCCTTGCTGCAGGCGAAGGAACTCCTCGTCTTCCTCTTCGTAATACCCGGCGGTATGTGATAGGCCCTGAAGGCCGTCCAGAATTCCGCCCAGGCCATAACTCGCTCGGTGGGTTGCGAGGCACAATAGTTCACCCACCAAATGCTCACAGATTCTTGAAGATGTTGGACCGCAAACTGAGTCAAGCGCTGCTCACTCACTTGGAGCAGCCCGAACTTCATCTCCGTCATGCGGAGCCAGTTGTCCGCATCGATGGGTTCATCCGCCCTTGAGAATACCGGGGGATGAGTAGCCAGAAAGTCGGAGTAGGAGCTTTGTTGGCGCTCCTCGCGATCTTGATGCCTCTCTGTTCGAGACGTATTCGCCATGAGAGTCTGCAGCAACTCTGTGTGCTGCTGATGAGAACCCGCCATCGCCGCAACGATGTCGGCCAAGGTAACCGTTGGCGGTGGCGGTTCTTGCTTTTGCTGTTGCTGTCCCGAGGAATCCTCGGGAGGCTGTTGGGAGGTCTCTCCCCCCTGACTAGAACCCCCAACGTCTGGGTTGGCACGAGTGCGAGTCATTCTAAAATTCAAAACAGCAGCAATCAGCACATGTCATACTTAAAATTCCATATGAAACAGTAGGTATTGAAGTGACACATGAATAACTTGCACAACATTCACAAATATTGATAAAGCATAAACTTTATACAAGATACATTATTCTCAGTTCTCCGAGAAGTCGTGCTCATGTCGTCACTACCTATACATATACTACTGTCTAGATGACATGTCACCGATTACAAAAGTTTTTCTTATACCACCCTCGCTGCCCTACTTGGCAATGGTAACCCACTACTCGGAGTAGAACTCGACCTCCTGTGGGTCGTCCTCCTCCACTACCTCTGCTGGTGGCTCCAGATCCATGACCTCCTCTTCCGGTTCCGGTTCCCCCATCGCCGGGATACCCAAAACTACGGGTACGACACCTACCATCGGTAGGCCCATTACCGGAGGTACGAGGTCCTGCAATGCGTGCACCTCGTCCATGGCCTTGTTGTAGTCCTCTTCCCAGCCTTGCCCCTCCTCAATCACGTCATCACGCTCTTGAGTGAGAACCTCATTCTGCTGGGTCAGAGCCTGCACTTGTTGTTGTAAAGCTGTGATGTCGACGCGACTTTCCTTTTTCGCCTTCTTCAGACGATACAACTGATTATGTTGTTCGTTCAGTCGCTTTATCGTTGGAAGGAGAACATTGCGAAGTGCGCTATGAGCACTCTCGAAATGATCTCCACGGCTGGTGGTCTCCTTGAGCTTTGTAGCAAGACAATCCGTATGAACAGCTTGGCTGTCCATCACGGCTTTTCCTGCCCTCAACTGGAGGCTGAGGTTCGCCTCCGCGGGGTTGTACCTTGGGCAACCCGGATCTGTTGCCTCCGTGTACCTTTCCCCCCACACATGATTAGCTCGTCCCTCCACTGTAATTAGTGCATATGGAGTGCCCTCCATAGATCTCACGTGTAGTTGGCAGAAACGCGACATGGTGTCGCGAGCTGCCACTTGCCACCCTCCCTCCGGCTGTCTACCTCTCACCGTGACGGTGAATGGCGCCCAATCGGGTGGCGTGGGTCCTGCAGGAACTTCGATGTGTATTGTCAACGTCTTGTTCCCCTCCTCCCCTTCTTCCTTGGCGAAGTACTGCAGCACCACGACGTAACTGAAATATTGAAGCATTTGCCTCAACACTTCCGGGTAACCGCTGTGGTGAGAACAGTGGGATACCACCCATCTGTTCTCCAGTTGGTTGTCCGCTGTCATCTGTAGAAATGTATTTGAAAAATTGAAAAAGGTCAAATGTTTATTTCAATAGTAAATCATTGAGCTATAACATAAAACATGTCATTGAACTCATAAAACTTGGAAACACAACTCAAATTTAGAACAATTTGATTGCTGGTCTGCTGCCTAATCTGACAGCCCTGACCAGTTTCCATTTCAACCTGATTTAGACCATGCTAAAGGCAAAACCAATTCTGGGGCTCAACATCAAAGTTAAATATAACTTCAATAGATTTCCAGAAAGTGTTTACTTGGCCTAAGATCTGTCCTGGTTCAAAAGTTATGAGATATCAAAATTGACAGAATTTCTGAAGAAAATTGGACAGCACCTTCCTGCTCGAGGTACTGATTTGATCCAAGAATTCCAGTTAATTCTACCCCAAATTTGACCAAACTTTATGTTACAAAGTTGTAACCCATCTCCTTAAATTTTAAGAACTACCTTATTTTCTATTTTTAGATTTTTGTGCAGGAAGTTATGCTCAATTTAGAGAAAGTTAGAGAGAGTATTTGCTCTGCCCTGTTTTCTGGACAGTTTCAACTCTACTGCATTTTTCGACTGGTTAAGGGATGAAACACCTCTGGAGTCAACAGAAAAGTTTGTAAAGCTCTTCCAAAGCTTTCCAGAAATGTATCATATGCCCCTAACCGTGAAATAACACAACCTCTAACCTCTGATTAACTTTATCCTTATTTCAGCTGAAAACAGGGGACTCTGTCCTTAGTATCCTATAAGTTGAAAACTTGTTAACTTTGAATATCCTAATTAAGGGAAGGAGTTACATGAAAGTTTTAGTGCTCTGGATTAAAACTTTCAAGTTTTACAATGCAATTGCTCATTTATTGGGGTGTGACGTCGAAGCGTCACCAGTTCATGTCGGTACTACGTTCCTCACAAAGAAAAACCTATACCGGACTTAGCCGGCTTCGTTAGTTCAGTGGCACTAAACGTCTCTCGCACACGGATGCTACTCGTCTACCGATTCGTGGTTAGACTACCTGCAAATAACTCACACAATCGTTAAACTCGGCTGCACACCGAGCCCGGTACCCATACAGTTCATACACCCATCCGTCATCACTCGCACGGGTGTTCTCAAGCCAAACACGCCTTGAGCTATGTGTTCACGTTACTGACCACGTGACGGGGTCTCCCAAACTTGTCCGAAGCACGCCAGGGAAAGGCGTTGCTCGAATACCCCAAACGACATGAAGAGTCGTAGAGGATATTAAAGCGGGCCGGGTTACCTGCCACCCATGAGGCTCCACCCTTCAGCTTGTGCGCACTGGTGGACAGCGCTTACGTGAACCCCCAAGGCATAAAGTGTCCTGAGATGCACGATTTTCTGACATAAGAAAATAGGTTAGTATGCCACTTTCTAAACACTAATAACATCCTTATATGGGCTACTAACTCGTTCCTCACTGAATTTTTGAAAAAGATGACCTTTGTAGTGCGTTAGACCTCAAGCGAGCTCTGATACCACGCTGACGCGGCCCCACGGCCTCGTCGAGCCAGGATCACGCTGAGGGGTGCTGCGTTGCACAACAACAGATAACGCACATCAAAGATACAAAGCAGAAGCAAAGGTTTATTACATAAACCAGTTTATGAACATTTTTACAACAAAATAAGTTCAGTCTATACTCACGGGCGTAGACTACGCATCGAGTTCACGTTCAGCCCGTGAACGTGTCCCTGCTAGCACGCACACGCACACGCACACACGCACACACACACACACACACACACACACACACACACACACACACACACACACACACACACACACACACACACACACACACACACACACACACACACACACACACACACACACACACACACACACACACACACACACACACACACACACACACACACACACACACACACACACACACACACACACACACACACACACACACACACACACACACACACACACACACACACACACACACACACACACACACACACACACACACACACACACACACACACACACACACACACACACACACACACACACACACACACACACACACACACACACACACACACACACACACACACACACACACACACACACACACACACACACACACACACACACACACACCACACACACACACACACACACACACACACACACACACACACACACACACACACACACACACACACACACACACACACACACACACACACACACACACACACACACACACACACACACACACACACACACACACACACACACACACACACACACACACACACACACACACACACACACACACACACACACACACACACACACACACACACACACTAATACGGCGGCGTGCACGACTCCCACTCAGCGGGGTTTCCCTCTTGGGGTTCCGTCTACTCCTCGGGAGTCCCTTCCTCATAAACCCCTGCAGAAGTTTTAAACACAAGCAGTGAGCATGATGGCTCAGCAAGTCTGACCCGTCTCTCCTATACATGAAACTTCTACATAAAGTGTTGTAGGGTACATGAGGTAAATAAGTTGCAAAGGACTCACCTAATTATTTGAACCTTACTTTCAAGTTTTAGCAGCAGGTTGTGGAGAACCTCACGCTAAGGCACATGAGAGAGCCGCAATCAAACAAGAAACGCATTTCTCTCATGTACTTTACCCAAGGTCGAAAAGAACTTTAATTAGCTCTAAACTACAGCAAGTTATTAACAATCAATGTACAGCTTTCAAATCAGCAAACTTTTAACATGTATCTAGTCTGTCCTTTCTACGTCACGGTACAGTGAACAAGTGGTACTCACTGACCGCGAGGGACGACGATTATAATCGATTTACACCTGCAGGGTTACCCGAATAACCCATCATGTACGCCCGTACTCGATGTTGCCTACAACAACCATCACGGACGTCGTACGCAACCACCTTTCACCTGTCAGCCAAATATTGAACCGGTCCTATCGTCCTGAGCAAGAGGTCTCTGCGCGTGCATCCGCAGTGCCGCCAACCGATTTACACCTCAAGCTCTCAACCTACCCTCTGGACGACAAGCAATGCCTCAATACCCAGCTACCCGAGTAACATCGGTTTCCCGGTTCCCATATATCCGGTAGGTCTTCGGTACTGTTCTAGCTTGTTCATAAGGCCCGCACATGGCTCGGTCCTCAATCGACACAAGCGGAGCTATGGCACCAAGGCCCCAAAGTCCTGCTGCCCTTACTCTCTGCTCGGTCTCATTTTTCTTGCTATGTGTTTCATTTGCTACCTTTACCCGAGTAGTGTGCCTCTAACATATTCTTGCGAGTAGTTACTCGACTTGTACCGAATCCTACACTATCTTAGCATTGCAGTAGCTAAACGAGGTTTACAAACCTAATCCCAACCCAGTGTTTTCTTGGCTATGCATTTGGGTTTTCAAACAAGACTCTAATGCAAAAATTAAGTGAGTGCTCAAAGTAAGTTCTTAAAACAGTAAAATTTGTAAAAATGGTTAATGCAAACCGGAGCTTGCCTTGCTGCTCTTGGTCGTAGGCTAGCTGTTCTTCTGGAGTGACGAAGTCTAAGACTTCGGGTTCCTCCTCAACCTTAGCGACTACAGGTGATAAATACAAAATGTGTCAATTTAAATGCATTTGAATTGAAGTTAAACTTGTGAAAGCTATAAGTCTTACTAGACAGGCCCAATGACTCTGAAATTATTACTGTGGTTTGGGTACAACCTAAACAGAGACTTGGACAAGTTTCATTTGCAGCAAAGCTTATTGGAGCTCTCCACAATTAATTATGTACTTGGCTTTAATTGGAGCACCTAGGGTGTTCTAAGGATTTTCATGGAGCAAGCCATGACTTTCTGAAAACTAGATTTTCAGAAGGTTCTAATGGAGTTTGTTTCACTTAATTTTACGGTTCCTAACCAAAGATTTGAGCTAAACAAGTTCAGAGAATTTCTGAAAAATGTTTCTGGACATTTTCCATTTTCTCTGGAACAGTTTTATTAATCACACCATTAGGTGAATCAAATTAGCTCAAATGGATCTGAAATTTTTATGGTAGCTCAGGGATATTTTGGTGAACATCCTATAAAAATTTCAGAATTTTCCTCCAAAGGGTTCTTCAGTTAAAATTCTAAACAATTTAAATTTTGAAGAATTAATTCTGAAGAACTAAGGATTTTCATGAAGTGAAACTTGATTTATTGGAAAGTACTCAGAGAGCTGAATCCAAAAAAATTTGGTTCACGCGATTTGGAGTTTCCTAGCCAAAGTTATGTGGGTTTTAATTTGAACTAAATCTCAAAATTGGGGAAATGTTTAAAACACTGCACGTGGGTCCCATGCACAGTGTCTTTGTCTACCTCCCGCCAGCGCCCGAGCGCGCGACACACAGCAACGGTGGCGTGGTTCGCTCTCGGTCGTTGCTGCCTAATTCTCGACACGATTTCTTTCTACGTGACCCTTGGAGCACGGCGCACACGCCGAGCAACTTCTCGCGCCTTGACATCGCCAGGAACATAGTCGGTGACGGTGGCGGCGGAACATGAGCTCGGGTACGACGGTGCTATCTCATCTCAGAAGTGACCACGATCAACCAATGGGTCACAAAGCACCACTGGGGCATGGGGAAGCTAACCCTGCCCTCCTCTTGGCCGTAGATCGTCGGGAAAGTAGACTTCACCAGTGACCCAAGCCGTTTTCATCGGCGGCGCCAAAAATCAGGTGCTCTGCTCACTGGGTTGATTATCATCGCTAGGATTTGGCTGAGGTAACCGTGAGGTGCTACTCTAGCTTCAGCTCGACCAGGATTTCCCATGATTAAGTGATCGAGATGAATTTTGTGTTTTGGTTCTCGGTGGTCTATACGGTGATCATCAGAAAATTGAAATTCCGGCTAACTGGCGCTAAGAGGGAGCTAGGGAGCTCGTGGAGAGCTACTATGTGACACCCTCATTTTTTGATTTCTTCATATATTCATGTTTCATAAACATTTTTATAAGATTGAAACAGAGAAGAATCAAAAGATAGCCAAAAGGAGCCAATTTCAATTCCCCTAGAGCATCGTAGACATTTTCCACAGGCCGCTGGCCACGTGGCGTGTCCGGAGCTCATCCCCGCAAATGGGGAAAGGTCCGACCCCGTGGGACGCGTGTTGCCCTGGAGTTAGCCTCTGCGGAAAAGCGAGGCCAGTTCCGTAGGACACGTGTCACCTTCGGAGCTAGTCACCGCGGAAAACAGAGGACCAGTCGCGCGGGATATGTGTCGATCTTGGAGCTCACCTCCGAGAGGTCCGGTCCTATTGGACACGTGTCACCTCCGGAGCTTATCTCTAGGAGGTCCGTCACTGTTGGACACGTGTCAACCTCGGAGCTCGTCTCTGAGAAGAAAGGAAGTCTGGCACTGTTAGGACACGTGGCACACACGGAGCCACCTCCGAAGAGAGGGGAGGTCTGGCATTGATACGTGGCGTTCGCGGAGCCACCTCCAAATAGAGAGGAGGTCTCGACTGCCAGGATATGTGGTGCACGCGGAGCCCACCTCTGAGAAAGAAGGAGGTCTCGCTCACTTGGCACGCGGCACAACCGGAGCTCGTTCTGCGGAAAGGGGGAGACCAGGCCCCCGATGGACACGTGGAGCTTCCGGAGCTCATCACCGCAGAAGTAACGAGTTTTGGAGCGGTTTTTGCTTCTGTACGCGTGGGAATACCAGTACGGGAGGAAACCGACATGAATTCCACAATGTTACCGCACCAAATCAACTAAAAGATAAGTTGTTAAGATTCAACGACAATTTGAATAGGACTCTTATTCGAAATACAATCAGATTAGGACTCTTCTCCTCCTGATTATAAATAGAACCTAGAACCTTTGGCCGAAACCACGAACTTCTTTTCCACCTCCCGAGCCGACAACTTAGAGCACTAGCCCCAGCACGCAGAGTAAACCCTTTGCCGGAGTTCGGATAGGAGAAGGACCCCGAGACTAAGAAGTTGGCCAGTAACCATCCCAACTAATCATGGAAGTTGGCCAGGCGCTCATGACCGTAAGCTCGGGTACCATGATAGTTTTTAGACTCTGCAGAGTTTGCACCTCTTTACCCACAAGTTTGTGATTTCGTCACCTGTCGGCGACTGCAGAACCTCCATTATACCAGTACACAACCGTCGGTGTATGGTCAAGAGATCACAAAATAGCCTTTACAAAGGAGCTACTAGATGTATGGACTCACTAAGGTTTCACCGGCAGGCTAGAATCTCCAATTCTCCCATCCACGGGCCCCCTCTTGTGCCATGCAGTTCCCAGGGCAGTCCTCACTCGACTCCCATTCCCCGCGCCTTCCACGGTCCATAACAATCTAGCAACTTACCTAATTAGTCAGCTAAGCCGCACCCATACTTGGCCTTGTGGTGGCACTGTTATCCTGGCATGTGCTCGCATGAACCGGTCCTTAGATCTACGGCAAGTAAACCACCATCTTATGCTACTTCATTCACAAACCCAGTCTTGCCTAGATCTCCCTTCGATCCATGTTCATTAACAACATCAATTTTCTCATTATCATTACGAGTGCAGTTAGCTAGACACATCTATCTCGCTTGCCCAATCCCATGGACTCAGCGAAGCATAATTAAAACCATACCCGACTCATAAACATTCCTCGCGACAAGGGTGGTTTAACCAAAACTAGTAAACTCCTATAAAAGGGTTTCCCATCATGTTTGACTCAACACACACACACCTTTTCGTAAAACAAAACAGTTTCCCAAAACATAGGATCAATATGGTCAAGGGGCACTTGCCTTGTTCTTGCGGTTCCTGTTGCTCAAAATCTTGTTGTTGTACTCCGTTGTAGGTAGCTCCCTGAGCTTGTCCTTCTATATACGATCACACACATACAAGATTCACAGCAATCAATATCATGCATAAACTCTACTTTAAGATGTAATGATGTATATGCATGTTAATCCTATGGTGCAGTTTTTATTAGATCAGTTTGTACGTGTTCTTGCATGGTTTGCATGGATTTTATGATGAACAGGGGTGTCCGGATCAAATGTGGACGTGGCGATGATCTTGACTCTAGATCAGACCGATCAACACGTGATCTGTTCACGAAAAGCTTTTGTTCGAAAGGAATCAAGGAACAGATGCAAAGAAAATGCGACGATGTCGTAAGGTGGTATTGGAGACCTACCTTATGTTCTTCTTAGTCTTGGGGTCCTTCTCCTATCAGACAGATCGTTGGGGCTCTCTTCCGGCAATCTCTTTCGACCAAACTCCGGCGATGGGTTTACTCGGCGAGTTGGGGGCTAGGGCTCTAAGTCATCGGCTCAGGAGGTGGAAAATAAGTTCGTGGTTTCGGCCAAGGGTTCTGGGTTCTATTTATAATCGGGAGAAGAAGAGTCCTAATATGATGGTATTTCAAATAAGAGTCCTACTCAGATTTTCGTTGAATCTTAACAACTTATCTTTAGTTGATTTGGTGCGGTAACATTGTGGAATTCATGTCGGTTTCCTCTCCGTACCGGTATTTTCACGCATACAGAATCCAAAAACCGCTCCAAAACTCGTTACCTCCGCGGTGATGAGCTCCGGAAGCTCCACGTGTCCACCGGGCCTGATCTCCCCCTTTCCGCAGAGACGAGCTCCGGTTGTGCCGCGTGTCAAGCGAGCGAGACCTCCCTCTCCTTCGGAGGTGAGCTCCGCGTGCGCCACGTATCCTGGCGGTTGGGACCTCCTCTCTATTCGGAGGTGGCTCCGCGCACGCCACGTGTCAGTGCTGGACCTTCCCTCTCTCCGGAGGTGGCTCCGGGTGTGCCACGTATCCTAACAGTGCCAGACTTCCTTTCTTCTCCGAGACGAGCTCCGAGGTTAACACGTGTCCAACAGTGACGGACCTCCAAGAGATAAGCTCCGGCGGTGACACGTGTCCAATAGAACCGGACCTCTCGGAGGTGAGCTCCGAGATCGACACGTATCCCGCGCGACTGGTCCTCTGATTTCCGCAGTGACTAGCTCCGAAGGTGACACGTGTCCTGCGGCTGGCCTTGCTTCTTCGCAGAGGCTAGCTCCGGGGGGCAACACGTGTCCCACGGGGTCGGACCTCTCTCCGTTTTGCGGAGATGAGCTCCGAAGGTGCCACGTGGCCAGCGGGCCGCGAGAGTTGTCTTTGGCACTCTTGGTGAACCTCTTTTTGGCTATCTTTTTAATTCTTTCTCTGTCCCCACTTCTTTTAAAATGTTTTCTCTACATGAAACATGAATACATGCAGAAACCAAAAATGAGGGTGTCACAAATCTACCCCCTTAAATTGAATCACGCCCTCAAGATTCGTTAGTAGAGAATAGATGAGGGAATTCTGCCTTGACGTCTTCTTCACGCTCCCATGTGGCTCCAACTTTGGTGTGATGGCTCCATTGTACCTTGCACCATCGGATCACTTTGTTCCTTGTGACCCTTTCCTTTGTGTCCAAAATTCGGACAGGGTGTTCCGCATAAGTCAGGTCCTCTTGAAGTCCAAGATCTTCCATTGGTACTTGCTCCTCTGGTACTCTCAAGCACTTCTTGAGCTGGGATACATGAAACACGTCATGTACGTCGGAGAGATGTGTTGGGGGCTCTAGTTGATAGGCTACTTCTCCTCGCTTGTCCAAAATCTTAAATGGTCCGATGTAGCGAGGTGCTAGCTTGCCTTTGACGTTGAAACATCGTTGGCCACGGATAGGTGATACCTTAAGGTATACGAAGCCTCCTACTTCAAAGGTCAACTTCCTTCGCCTATTGTCCGCATAGCCTCTCTGTCGTGACTGAGCGGCCTATAAGTTCTCCTGTATCGTTTAGACTTGCTTTTCAGATTCTTGCAGTACTTCGGGTCCAAACACCTGGTTTTCTCCGGTTTCGTTCCAAAACAGCGGTGTTCTACACCGTCTACCATACAATGCTTCGAAAGGCGACATCTTCAAGCAAGCTTGATAGCTGTTGCTAAAGGAGAATTCGGCGTACGGTAAACTCCTATCCCAACTACGCCCACGTTTCAAGGCCCAAGCTCTCAACATGTCCTCCAAAATTTGGTTTGTCCTTTCGGTTTGTCCATCGGTTTGTGGGTGATAGGCGGAGCTAAAATCCAGTCGTGTACCCATAGCTTTCTGTAGCTTCCTCCAGAATCTAGAGGTAAACTGAGAACCTCGATCTGAGACTATCCTCCTCGGGACTCCATGACGGCACACGATCTGCTCCATGTACAACTCGGCTAATTGTGCAACGTTGTACTTGGCCCTTACAGGGAGAAAATGGGCTGTTTTTGTCAATCAGTCCATGATAACCCAGATGGAGTCATAATACTGAACGAGTTCGTGGCAATCCGACGATGAAATCCATACTGATGTGCTCCCACTTCCACTCGGGTACCTTCAAGGGTTGCAACAATCCAGCGGGTCTTTGATGTTCGGCCTTCACCCGTTCGCATGTGTCGCATAGGGCAACGTATTCGGCTATATCCCTTTTCATACCATCCCACCAAAAACAAGTCTTCAAGTCCTTGTACATTTTGGTACTTCCGGGATGTATGGAATAGGTTGAATCATGTGCCTCTTTTAATATCATGTCGCGGATGTGCTTCACGTTAGGCACACAAATCCTTTTTCCTAGCCAAAGCGTACCCTTCTCATCTTCTTTGAAATCCTTCTCTATTCCTTGTCGGATCCTTTCCTTGATCTCCTCATCCGTTGCTTGGCCATCTCTTATCTCTTGCTCCAATTAAGAGTGGATCTCCATCACTTCCATCTTGTTCAAGAATCCGAGGTGTAATCGTTCGAACTCCTTACGTAGTTCGGGTTGTAGCTCCCGAACTGTGAGTTGGTGACATGCTCCCTTCCGGCTCAATGCATCAGCTACTACATTGGCCCTTCCAGGGTGGTAGTTGATTCCAACATCGTAATCCTTGATGAGTTCCAACCATCGACGTTCCCTCAAATTCAAGTCCTTTTGTGTAAATATGTACTTGAGGCTTTTATGATCCATATAGATCTCACATCGATGACCAAGGATATAATGTCTCTAAATCTTCAATGCATGCACTACTGTTGCTAGCTCCAAGTCATGTGTAGGATAATTAAGCTCGTGCTTCTTTAATTGTCGTGAGGCATAGGCTACCACTTGTCCTTTTTGCATGAGCACCCATCCGAGCCCTTGTATGGATGCGTCAAAATATATATCAAAGCCCTTGCTTACGTCTAGCAATATCAAAACCGGTGCTATGGTTAGCCTTTTCTTGAGTTCCTAATTTTTTTTGGCATGCTGGTGTCCATTGGAAGGCTTTTCCCTTCGTTAGCAACTCTGTCATAGGCTTTGCTATCTTAGAGAAGTCCTTGATGAAGCGTCGGTAGTATCCAGCCATCCCAAGAAAACTCCGAATATCCCTCACGTTTTGCGGTTGGTTTCACTTCAGAACATCTCCCACTTTTTCGGGATCAACCGATACTCCTTCCTTGGAGATAATGTGGCCTAGGAACAATATCTCGTTTAGCCAAAATTGACACTTGTTAAGCTTGTCATACAATTGATGCTCACGCATTTTCTGCAAGGTCAATTTCAAATGTTCTTCATGCTCCTCCTCACTTTTTAAATACACCATAATGTCGTTGATGAAAACCACGACGAACTTATCCAAGTACTCCATGAAAACCTTGTTCATAAGGTACATGAAGTATGTGGGTGGATTTGTTAACCCAAAAGACATGACGGTATATTCATACGAACCATACCGTGTTCGAAAGGCAGTCTTGGGTATATCGGAGGGCTTAATCTTCAGCTGGAAGTATCCCGACCGAAGATCAATCTTGGAGAACACTCGGGCTCCTTTCATTTGGTCGAATAGGTCCTCTATACGGGGCATATGGTATTTGTTCTTGATTGTCACCTCATTGAGAGACCTACAGTCCACACACATCCTTTGGGTCCCATCCTTCTTGTCCACGAAGAGCACAGGAGCTCCCCATGGTGACGAGCTTGGACGTATAAAACCCTTCTCCAACTGCTCCTGAATTTGCTTCTTGAGTTCCACTAGTTCATTGACGGGCATCCTATAGGGTCTCTTTGCTATGGGTGCAGTTCCGGGTACCAAATCAATGGAAAACTCAATGTCCCGGTCAGGTGGCATACCTGGAAGCTCCTCTAGAAACACGTCCGTGAATTCCTGAACCACTGGAATGCTGTCCAATGTTGCTCCTTCGACGTGGTTCAAAATTGCCCTTTCGGTTGTTTGTTGGGCTGACTCAAACTCGACATGAATACCGTGCTCATTTGTCATCTGCACGCTTCTTTCAGCACATTGGATTACCCCGTTGTGCTTGCTTAATCAATCCATCCCGAGTATTATGTCAAGCCCTTGGGAGTCCAAGACAATGAAGTTGGCAAGGAAGTCTACCCCCCCTTAATTTAAGGCTTACTTTCGGACATACTATATTAGTCCTCATCTCCCCACCGGGAGAATTAACTAACATAGCGCATTTTAAGTATGATATAGGTAGATTATGCTTGGCAATATACTTGGATGATATGAAGGAATGTGATGCTCCAGAATCAAATAAGATGGTGGCAGGGTTGGAGTTGGCAAAGAATATACTAGGTACGACGTCCTTAGCCTGTTGTGCTTCCTCAGCAGAGACATGGTTCACGTTGCCGCAAGCATAGTTCTACTGTCCACGGTTTCCTTGATTGTCCCCTTCGTTCAGTCGCGGGTTCTACTTGGGCACATTGCCTTGCTGTCCAGGGCCTCTCCACGGGCACTGGCTCGCGAACTGTCCTGTTTCCCCGCATGCAAAGCATGCCCTGTTGCCTACGGCAGCAGGTACATTGGGGCGTGGGTTTTGAACAGGAGCGCCCATGTTGGGTCGGGGCACAGGAGGCAAGGGCACACGAGGTGCTTGTGCAACGGGTCGTTGCTGTGGTGGCTGACTAGGGCGGTATGCAGGAGCGGTCGATCCATACTGCGGTGCGGCCGGGGGCATGTACCGAGGTCGTACGTTGCTCCATTGGGGCTGGTATGGCATCTTCCTCTTGCACTCTTGCTCGATCTCTCGGATCTTGCTTTCGACTACTATAGCCTTGTCAACCAACTTCTAGAAGCTCGCGTAGTCATTGTTGAGGAGCTGAACCTGAATCTCATTGTTCAACCCTCTCATGAACAGGTATTGCTTCCTCTGGTCTGAGTTGACATCTTTGGGGGCATACCGGGACAGTTGTGTGAACTTGTTGAGATACTCATTCACGCTTCTCTGTCCTTAGCGGAGACCTTCAAACTCCTGTCTCTTGAGCATCATTACAGCAGCAGGGATGTAATGAGAGCGGAAACTCTCCTTGAACTCAGTCCAAGTGATCGCCTCCGGGTCGACATGAGCGTTGCATAGGGCATCCCACCAGTCAGCGGCAGCTCCCATGAGTTGGTGCGACGCAAAGAACCTTCTCTCGGTCATTGCACTGCACTATGGAAAGCTTCTTCTCCATGGATTTCAACCAGTCGTCGGCCTCCATGGGGTCGTTAGCTTGAGCAAAGGTGGGTGGTCGAGTCCTCATGAACTCTTCTAGTCTGTTATGAGCTGGCGGTGGTGGTGGCGGTGGTGTCGGAACGGGATTGTTGTTGTTGGCCTGCAACTGACCCAAAGTTTGGATCATGGTTTGCATAAGTTGATTCTGCATGGCCATCAACCGTTCCAGGTTGTTCTCACCAGCTCCGGGGTTAACAGGAACTTCATCGTGGCCATCCTCTCGGTTGTCACGGACGTTCCTTCGGCCAGCGTTTCCTATCACCATCTGTGAGAGAGAACGAAATAGAATAGAAGGTTAGAAGGTTAGATAGATCCCCTCAACTATATGCATCAAGCTGGATTGGACTATATATCAGCCCATATGAGGATGTGAATAAGTGCCGAGGCTTCTCACACCTCTTTCTACTTATGTGTGGATATGGACACCGCTTTGAGACGTCCCACAACTCACACTAAGCACATAATCACAAACAATCATCACAAAGGCTCACACAACTCCTATTCAAGTCTTGTTCAATGGGGGTCCTATATGGCTTAGGGTGTTGCCAATCTATGATCCAGCTATGGCCTTTCCTGGGCTTGCATCCTATGTCAGCGTGGCTTAGCTACCAATCCGTGTCTGTTACCAATCTGTGATCTATCTAAGCGCGTAACCTACCATCAACCCGTGGCTCTGATACCAATCTGTGATGCCCTCAATTCGGTGGAAAACCACGGAACCGAGAATTGATGCATATGTGTGCCCAGGATATTCATCACACATATACACATCATCCACAAACTGAATTTCAGAATATATACGACCACGAATAACAGAGTTTATTACAATGTCTCATGAGTATTGGACTCATGCTCACAGCGGAAGTCTTTATTCTAGCAGCGGAAGTCTTCTAACTAATGCGAAAGCAATCTAAGCAGCAGCAGCTCCATCTCTACTTCATCCGCACAGACAAGGTTGAGGACAGATTACACGCCTAATGCTCCACTTGGTCTTCATAGTAATCTTCCCCTGTTGCTGATGATGAAATAATAATGCAAGTTTGAATACTATGATTTACTCAGCAAGTGCGGAAAAATATGATATGTAGCTCACAACAAAGTAGGTATAAAAAGGCTCATTGCAGAAAGCAAAGTTATTTATCAAAACCATGATAAAACAACAACTTATCTTTAAGCGAATGTAATCCCAACATGTACTAAAATACCAATCATACCTCCATTATGTTCATTACCTTCCATGTCCCAACCAGACATTAATCGACCTCATTCTTGTTCACGAATACCTTCTCGTATTCGCTACCATCTCATGAATATCATCTCGTATTTGCTACCATTTCATCTCATAAACAATTTCGTCTCACACCGACCAACCTCGTTGCCATGACTCAACAGTCATGCAAGCCATCTTATCACCTGGACTCAACAGTCCCGAAAACAAAACCAAAACCAAACCTTCCAAAACCATCCATAGCCAATAACCATCCCAACTAATCATGGAAGTTGGCCAGGCGCTCGTGACCGTAAGCTCGACTATCATGATAGTTTTTAGACTCTGCAGAGTTTGCACCTATTTACCCACATGTTTGTGATTTCGTCACCCGTCGGCGACTGCAGAACCTCCATTATACCAGTACACAACCGTCGGTGTATGGCCAAGAGATCACAAAATAGCCTTTACAAAGGAGCCACTAGATGTATGGACTCACTAAGGTTTCACCGGCAGGCTAGAATCTCCAATTCTCCCACCCACGGGCCCCCTCTTGTGCCATGCAGTTCCCAGGGCAGTCCTCACTCGACTCCCATTCCCCGCGCCTTCCATGGTCCATAACAATCTAGAAACTTACCTAATTAGTCAACTAAGCCGCACCCATACTTGGCCTTGTGGTGGCACTGTTATCCTGGCATGTGCTCGCATGAACTGGTCCTTAGATCTATGGCAAGTAAACCACCATCTCATGCTACCTCATTCACAAACCCAGTCTTGCCTAAATCTCCCTCCAATCCATGTTCATTAACAACATCAGTTTTCTCATTATCATTACGAGTGCAGTTAGCTAGACACATCTATCTCGCTTCCCAATCCCATGGACTCAGCGAAGCATAATTAAAACCATACCCGACTCATAAACATCCCTCGCGACAAGGGTGGTTTAACCAAAACTAGTAACTCCTATAAAAGGGTTTCCCATCATGTTTGACTCAACACACACACACCTTTTCGTAAAACAAAACAGTTTCCCAAAACATAGGATCAATATGGTCAAGGGGCACTGTCACACCCGGTTTTTCCGAAGAAACAACCAAGTGAATATCACATGTATGCCAGGATCATTTTCTCATACATGTGATGACAAATAGTGAAGCATCATTTATTACAAGCCAGGTGTCGAATATAAATAAGTCTTACATCGCAAATGTCTCAATGGACACTAATGCTTCATCACAAGTAAATAAACTAGCAGCGGAATTTTATTCTTTAGGGCTCCATCACAGGCGTTGCCCGGGGGTCTTCATGAACCTAAAAACCTTCCTCGGGTCCAAAGTCTTGGTCATTATACACCACCTCATTATCTTGACCTGAGCAGCAATATAAACCAACAAAAATGCAAGGTTGAGTACCAATGGTACTCAGCAAGTGTGGGAAAATTATATCATGCATGGCTAGAACAAGGAGAGGTTGAACTCATGGTTAAAGCACTACGCAATTAATACCTATCACCTTAGCTTATTAAGCACCTACATTACTACACAGGTGAAATGGTCCCAATCTCCCATCCCATCATCATAATCCAATAACCATAACATCATTTCCAATGTTAAGCTCCCCGCTTAACTTCCAAAACCATCAATCCTCTAATCATGAATAAGTCCAGGCCGCTCTTAACCGTGAGCACGGCTGTCAAGACAGTTTTTGACTCTGCAGAGTTTGTACCACTGTACCCACAAGTAGTGATTTCATCCCCCGTTGCCGGGTGGACTAAAAGAACCTCCATTATGCCAGTGGCTACGATCCACATTCACACTTCCCAGGTGTGTAGCCAGGAGATCACTACGAAGCCTTTACAAAGGGATTCCCGACGAGCGTGGGCCCACTGAGGTTTCACCCCTAACAGCATACAAGAGGCTCCAACCCCGCTGCAGTGGCCCCCTCTTGAGCCTTGCGGTTCATATGGTAGTCCAGCTGACACCTACTCCCCGCACCATCCAACACACCCATACTACGCCGGGGATACACCTAATTAATTGGCCAAGCTGCCCCATCTCAGCATGTGGTTGGTACTGTAAAGCCGGGTTACATGCTCCATGAACCGGTCCTTAGGATCCAGGCAAGTACTAAACACAAACCCAAGTCTCGTGCACCCAGCACACAACCAAAACATCCAACTTGCCTTGATCCCTACCTCTACATAACTCACAATGTCTCATTCAAGAGTATGGTAATATAAACTGATGATCTCATATCCCAAATATCCCATTCTAAGCATGGCTAAGCAAATGCATGTAAATAAATGACATGATAAAATAAATCCCAACCCAAGCTACAAGGAAACAAGGTAATGCAATTCTAGGGAAACTTCCTAGCATGGGTTTCATATTTCATTTGACAATGCAAATAATTCTATCTATATATCCTAGCATAGGATCAAAGTGGTCAAGGACACTTGCCTCCTTCTTGCTGCTCTTGAAATGGGTAGTCCTGATCTTGGAAAGGGATAACTTGCTCTTGAACAGGTTCTACTTCATACCATCACACATAGCAAAAGAAAAACAACAATCATAAGACATAGTTCACACTTCTACTTCATACAAACCACACATTCATATTTATGAAAGTTCTTTACCATTATATGTGTTGTGGTTACTTTATGTGTGTTGAGTTGTGGCTTGCATGCACTTTTAACCATGTGTATATGATTCCTACTTTTGTGTTCATATTTATACTTACATACTATATATATGTATATATATGTGTGTTTCAGTTTTAAATAAATTCCTTATATTAAACTACTACACCTTTTCACTACCAAGTATGTATGAAAATTATTTTTCTTCTCCATATGTGCCTTCAGAATTTCTACCAACCCTAAACTGAATTCTTTGGATTTTAGAAACTCCATTTATCATTTGCTAGTTGCTATATTTTCAGATTTATTCTCCTATGCATAAATGTGTATTTTATTATGAAATTAGAAATACACATCATCTAAACAGAATAGGTTCTGGTCCTAAATAATTTAAAATCATATTTTGACCATGGCTTATGATGTATACTATTTCATAATTATTTTCCCTATTTTTCTATAACTATTCTTTACTTAAAAATGTGTCCCTCTACTAATAAATGTGAATAATAGATAAAACAGATTTATTTCAGCCCAAAAATATATTTTTATCTCACTCCAAAGTTTTCCTAAGTACTGAGAAAGTTTTTAATTAATTTTGACAATTATGTTTGTCCCCCTTTTTAATTTTTAACCACTAGTTACATATTCAATTTTCTAAATTAAATACTAAACAGGGCTAAAATAATGAATTCACCCCATTACAGGGTCTATAATATTATTTTCATAATTTCCAGGGGTCTAGCTACACTTATCAGAGGTGTTTTTCTTAATTTCTATTAAGTCCAGGGGCTAAAACTGATTTTTAAATGAATTTACATGATTTTCTGAAGTTCCAGGGGCTAGATCTGAAGTTTCCGGGGCTAGCTCTCAATTCCAGAGAACCCCAGGGGGTAGCACGTAAGAATTCCAGTCTTTATAATGCGGGGCTGACGTGGTCCGTCCGATTTTAAACCGACGGCTGAGATTATAACATCGAACCGGTACGCGGGGTTTTAAAGTCTACCGTGCGATTTAAAATAAACGGCGCACAAGCGGCCACGTCGCTCTGATCGAGCGCGGGCGGCGCTGCCGGCGGCGCACGGCGGCGGGAAGCGGCGATCTCGCCGGAAAGTTTCGGATCCGCGAGAATTCTGCCTAGAACTGTGATCTTATGGCATAGATCGGTAGAGGGGAGGTCAGGGATCTCACCTCGGGGGTTTTCTCGAGCTTGGGGGTCCTGGAAAGTGATCGGCGGCGAGGTCCGAGGCAAAACTACGGCGAAGCTCGTCGGCGCTGGGTTTACACCGTAAGTCTTCGGGTTTTCTGCACCTGCAAAGTTCCCCGGAGGCGGTGGATCAAGACCAGCGAGTTAGATCAGAGTTTCCGAGCTTAGATCGGCCAGAATTCACCGGCGAAGTCTCGGTGCTCACCGGAGTGAAAATCGGCGATCGCGTGGGAAAAACTGATCGGATCGGGGGTTTTTATAGCCGGGGGAGGGCGGTGGGTCTGTTGTGATCGAGTTGGAGTCCTCAGGGACCGGAATTCGGCTGCGGGACGGGCTTTCCCGGTCGGTTGCGATTTCGCGCGCTCGGGAGAAAAGTCCGGGGTCGCGGGGGCTCGGGGTTAGGGATGACAGGTGGGGCCCACCCGTCGGTGAGGGGCACCGCGGCGCGCGCGGGGGCGGGCTGGCGCGGGAAGACTGGGCCGGCTGGCGGGTTTCGGCCCACTGGCCAGTTTTTTTACCGTTTTCCTTTTTCTTTTTCCATTTCTTTTCTGTTTTGAGTATAATTTGAATTCCAGTTTGAATTTGAATTTTTGCAAAACATGCAACACGTCCAAAAATTTTTAAATTCCCCCCTAAACATGGTTAAGAGTTTTGAATCAAAATTTGGGGTGTTACAGGCACTTGCCTTGTTCTTGCGGTTCCTGTTGCTCAAAATCTTGTTGTTGTAGTCCGTCGTAGGTAGCTCCCTGAGCTTGTCCTTCTATATACGATCACGCACATACAAGATTCACAGCAATCATTATCATGTATAAACTCTACTTTAAGATGTAATGATGTATATGCATGTTAATCCTATGGTGCAGTTTTTATTAGATCAGTTTGTACGTGTTCTTGCATGGTTTGCATGGATTTTATGATGAACAGGGGTGTTCGGATCAAATGTGGACGTGGCGATGATCTTGACTCTAGATCAGACCGATCAACACGTGATCTGTTCATGAAAAGATTTTGTTTGAAAGGAATCAAGGAACAGATGCAAAGAAAACGCGACGATGTCGTAAGGTGGTATTGGAGACCTACCTTATGTTCTTCTTAGTCTCGGGGTCCTTCTCTTATCAGACAGATCGTTGGGGCTCTCTTCCGGCGATCTCTCTCGACCAAACTCCGGCGATGGGTTTACTCGGCGAGTTGGGGGCTAGGGCTCTAAGTCGTCGGCTCAGGAGGTGGAAAAGAAGTTCGTGGTTTCGGCCAAGGATTCTGGGTTCTATTTATAATCGAGAGAAGAAGAGTCCTAATCTGATTGCATTTCGAATAAGAGTCCTATTCAGATTGTCGTTGAATCTTAACAACTTATCTTTAGTTTATGTGGTGCGGTAACATTGTGGAATTCATGTCGGTTTCCTCTCCGTACCGGTATTTTCACGCGTACAGAATCTAAAAACCGCTCCAGAACTCGTTACCTCCATGGTGATGAGCTCCGGAAGCTCCACGTGTCCACCGGGGCCTGGTCTCCCCCTTTTCGCAGAGATGAGCTCCGGTTGTGCCGCATGTCAAGCGAGCGAGACTTCCCTCCCCTTCGTAGGTGAGCTCCGCGTGCGCCACGTATCCTGGCGGTCGGGACCTCCTCTTTATTCAGAGGTGGCTCCGCGCACGCCACATGTCAGTGCCGGACCTTCCCTCTCTCCGGAGGTGGCTCCGGGTGTGCCACGTATCCTAACAGCGCCAGACTTCCTTGCTTCTCAGAGACGAGCTCCGAGGTTAACACGTGTCCAACAGTGATGGACATCCCGGAGATAAGCTCCGGCGGTGACACGTGTCCAATAGAACCGGACCTCTCGGAGGTGAGCTCTGATATCGACACGTATCCTGCGCGACTGGTCCTCTGATTTCCGCGGTGACTAGCTCCGAAGGTGACACGTGTCCTGCGGCTGGCCTTGCTTCTCCGCAGAGGCTAGCTCCGGGGGCAACACGTGTCCCACGGGGTTGGACCTCTCCCCCTTTTGCGGAGATGAGCTCCGAAGGCGCCACGTGGCCAGCGGGCCGCGAGAGTTGTCTTCGGCACTCTTGGTGAACTAGATTTTTGCTCTTTTTGGCTATCTTTTTAATTCTTTCTCTGTCCCCACTTCTTTTAAAATGTTTTCTCTACATGAAACATGAATACATGCAGAAACCAAAAATGAGGGTGTCACACCAGTGCCCGAGGAGAGGTCCTGGACAGCAAGGCAACGTGCCCAAGCAGAACACGTGACCGAACGGAGGAGACAATCAAGGAAACCGTGCACAGCAGTACTATGCTCGCAGCAACGTGAATCATGTCTCTGCTGAGGAAGCACAACAGGCTGAGGACGTCGTAATTGGTATGTTCCTTGCCAATTCCAACCCAGCCACCATTTTATTTGATTCCGGAGCATCACATTCCTTCATATCATCCAAGTATGTTGCCAAGCATAATCTACCCATATCACATTTAAAATGTGCTATGTTAGTTAATTCTCCCGGTGGAGAGATGAGGACTAATATAGTATGTCCGAAAGTAAGCCTTAAAATAAGGGGGTAGACTTCCTTGCCAACCTCATTGTCTTAGATTCCCAAGGGCTTGACATAATACTCGGGATGGATTGGTTAAGCCAGCAGAACGGAGTAATCCAATGTGCTGAGAGGAGCGTGCAGTTGACAAACGAGCACGGTATTCGTATCGAGTTTAAGTCAGCCCAACAAACAACCAGTAAGGCAAGTTTGAACCACGTCGAAGGAGCAACGTTGGACATCATTCCAGTGGTTCAGGAATTCTCGGACGTCTTTCCAGAAGAGCTTCCAGGTATGCCACCTGACCGGGACATTGAGTTTGCCATTGATTTGGTACCCGGAACTGCACCCATAGCAAAGATACCCTATAGGATGCCCACCAATGAACTAGTGGAACTCAAGAAGCAAATTCAGGAGCAGTTGGAGAAGGGTTTTATACGTCCAAGCTCGTCACCATGGGGAGCCCCTGTGCTCTTCGTAGACAAGAAGGATGGGACCCAAAGGATGTGCGTGGACTATAGGTCTCTCAACAAGGTGACGATCAAGAACAAATACCCTCTGCCCCATATAGAAGACCTATTCGACCAAATAAAAGGAGCTTGAGTGTTCTCCAAGATTGATCTTCGGTCGGGATACTTCCAGCTAAAAATTAAGCCCTCCGATATACCCAAGACTGCCTTTCGAACACGGTATGGTTCGTATGAATATACCGTCGTGTCTTTTGGGTTAACAAATGCACCCACATACTTCATGTACCTTATGAACAAGGTTTTCATGGAGTACTTGGATAAGTTCGTCGTGGTTTTCATCGACGACATTATGGTGTATTCAAAAAGTGAGGAGGAGCATGAAGAACATTTAAGATTGACCTTGTAGAAAATGCGCGAGCATCAATTGTATGCCAAGCCTAACAAGTGTCAATTTTGGCTAAAGGAGATATCGTTCCTAGGCCACATTATCTCCGAGGAAGGAGTATCGGGTTATCCCGGAAAAGTGGGAGATGTTCTGAAGTGGAACCAACCGCAAAACGCGAAAGACATTCGGAGTTTTCTTGGGATGGCTGGATACTACCGACGCTTCATCAAGGACTTCTCTAAGATAGCAAAACCTATGACGGAGTTGCTAACGAAGGGAAAAGCGTTCCAGTGGACATCAGCGTGCCAAGAGAGCTTTGAGGAACTCAAGAAAAGGCTAACCACAGCGCCAATTTAGGTATTGCCAGACGTAGGCAAGAGCTTCGACATATATTGTGACGCATCAAGACAAGGGCTCGGATGTGTGCTCATGCAAGAAGGACATGTGGTAGCCTATGCCTCACGACATTAAAGAAGCACGAGCTTAATTATCCTACACATGACTTGGAGCTAGCAGCAGTAGTGCATGCATTGAAGATTTAGAGACATTATATCCTTGGTCACCGATGTGAGATCTATACGGATCATAAAAGCCTCAAGTACATATTTACACAAACAGACTTGAATTTGAGGCAACGTCGATGGTTGGAACTCATCAAGGATTACGATGTTGGAATCAACTACCACCCTAGAAGGGTAAATGTAGTAGCTGATGCATTGAGCCGGAAGGGAGCATGTCACCAACTCACGGCTCGGGAGCTACCATCCGAACTACGCAAGGAGTTCGAACGGTTACACCTCGGATTCTTGAACAAGATGGAAGTGATGGAACTCTACTCTTCATTGGAGCAAGAGATAAGAGGTGGCCAAGCAACGGATGAGGAGATCAAGGAAATCAAGGAAAGGATCCGACAAGGAATAGAGAAGGATTTCAAGGAAGATGAGAAGGGTACGCTTTGGGTAGGAAAAAGGATTTGTGTGCCTAACGTGAAGCACATCCGCGACATGATATTAAAAGAGGCACATGATTCACCATATTCCATACATCCCGGAAGTACCAAAATGTACAAGGACCTGAAGACTTGTTATTGGTGGGATGGTATGAAAAGGGACATAGCCGAGTACATTGCCCTATGAGACATATGCCAACGGGTGAAGGCCGAACATCAAAGACCCGCTAGATTGTTGCAACCCTTGAAGGTACCCGAGTGGAAATGGGAAGACATCAGTATGGATTTCATCGTCGGATTGCCACGTACTCAGTCGGGTTATGACTCCATCTGGGTTATCGTGGAGCGATTGATGAAAACAGCCCATTTTCTCCCTGGATGTTCATTTGAAAATCCTTGAGTGATAGGAAAAATTTCAGATCCATCCAAGTTCATTTAGTCTCCCTAATGGTGTGATTAAGTGAACTGCCCTGAGAAAACAGAAAAATGTACAAAAACATTTTTCAGAATTTTCTCAAATCTTGATTAGGGCATGACTTTATCTAGAATTCTTCATATTACATGAAACCAATTCCATTAGGACTATCTCAAACTCTAGTTGCCAGAAAGTAATGGGTTGATTCATGAAAATCCCTGGAAATCCTTAGAAGCTCTAATAATGACCATTTAGACTTATATTGGTGCAGAGCTCAAAGGAGCTTTGTTTCAAATGAAATTTGGTCAAGTCTCTGGTTAGGTTCTTACCAAGCCACAGTAAAAATTTCAGAGCCAAATGGGATGTCTAGCTAGAGTTATAGTCTTTTGTATGCTAAATTTAACACATTTGCATTTTAATTGACATATCATTAAATTGATTACGTTTAGTCGCTGAATGCAAGGTGTGACACCCGGTTTCGAAAAGAGAACAAAGTGAATGCATATGTGTGCCCAGGATGTTCATTACACATACACATGTAATCCACAAACTGAATTCAGAATATAACCACGAATAAATAGTGTTGAAGTACTTTATTACAATGACTCAATGTCTCACTCATGAATATATAACTTATTCTTGCAGCGGAAGACTCTAAACGACAGCGGAAAATCAATAAAGACAGCAGGCTCCAACTTCAACTCCACAGGCATGTTGACGGTAGTTCGTATGCCTAGTACTCCACATGTTACTTTAAGTACTCATCTCCTGTAGCTGATGTATATGTGGCAATGCAAGGGTGAGTACATGTCGTACTCAGCAAGTGCGGGAAAAGTATGACATGTATCTTACAACAAGACATGAAATAAAAGGATCAGCAAGCAAATTTTATTTCACAAACATGGTAAAAACAGCAACTATCTCTAGGTGAAATTTATCCCATCATAATAAAGTAATTCAGCAACATTCTCCCATCATAATTCACCATTTATCAAGTCTCATCCAGCCATTAATCTTTCTCAAGTTCATATCATACTCATAATTATTCATAACCATCTCCTTTTCATATAGCCGAGACAAAATTTATTGTCATGACCCAAAACAGTCCCAAAACAAGTCCCAATGACAATAACCATAACCATACGGAATAAACATTCCAAGTTTTGCCTCTAATCATGGAAGTTGGCCAGGTGCTTGTGACCGGAAGCACGGCTATCATGATTGTCGAAGTGTTCGGTCGACACTTCCCCCGGGCCTGCACTGGGCAGCCCGCGGAGGTTCTTTTTTAGGCGGGGCTAGTCCCTTGCGGAGAGCTTGCGCGGATGGACGAGTTAGTAAGAGCTTGACGCGGTGAGTTTTACGTGGTTCAGGCCGCCGGAGCGTAAAACCCTACGTCCACGGCGAGCTATGGAGCTCGCTGTATTGCTTGCTGCTCAGGGCCGGAGTCCTGAGCTTGGGGGTGAGTTGTAGCTTGGGAGTGTATGGCTAGCGTATGAGTTGCAGAGTGCGAACCCTTGCTATCGTCGCCTACCCGAGCCTTTTATAGTCCAAGACTCGGGCGGCTTACAAGGGGGCCGGGACCCGACAGGTGGTCCCAGGAAGATTGTCTATTATCTACCGTATCTGCAGTTATGCCGGTAGTTGTCTCTGGTCGAAGGCTTCTGAGTCTTCGTCTTGCCACCCTGCCCATGCCGCATGCTAGTCGTAGTGGTTGATGACGGCGCAGGCGGCATGGGATGTCTTGTCGCGGTGTTTATTGGCTGGCAGGTTCTGACACCGTGCGCCAGTCTGTGATGCGACTGGGCGCAACGGCACCTGACAGAGGCGTGCTCCGCGTCTCCGCGTCTTGGGAAGACGCGGGCCTTGAATACCTTGTACGGGCAAGGTATGGGGCGTCTTTACGCCCGCTGCCTATCTCGCGGGGGCAGGCAGCACCGTTCTTCTGGCCACGTGGCGGGCCCGGAGCCCTTCTCAGAGGAGAGGAGGGTTCGGCCTGCGGGGCACGTGGAGCCTCCGGACCTCTCCCCGCAGAGGGGGAGGCTCGGCTTCTGTCGGCCACATGGCGGCCCCGGAGCTCTCCTCTAAGGAGAGGGAGGTCCAGCCCCGCTGGACGCGTGGCGCCTTCGGACCTCTCTCCCGCGGAGGGGGAGGTCCGGCTTCTGTATGCCACGTGGCGGGCCCGGAGCTCTCCTCTGAGGAGAGGGAGGTCCGGCCCCGCCAGACGCGTGGCGCCTTCGGAGCTCTCCCTGCGGAGAAGGGCGAGTTCCTTAGGCATTTTCCCCTGTGCGCGGGGGTACCCCATATCTCAGGTACCGACAGTGGCCTCCGGGCCCATCTCGGGGGAGATAGCGAGCCCGAGGTGGGACCTCCGTCTCTTCCGATCCACGCACTTTCTCTAAGTCCCAAATTGACTGCTGCCGGAGCATGAACGGCCGCGGGATCGTGGGAGCGTGCGCTCACTTGATGGTTGCTTTTACTGCGGCGGTTCCCAAGACTGTCACTCCTGCACGTTGCGGTGCTTTCTTCGGGAATCGCCGAAGTGCCTTGCCGGCTCATCTTCTCAGGAGACTGACTCCTTGACCCACCGCTTCGGTTGGGCGGCTTGGGTCCTCCCGTCATCGGCACTCGGTCTAGGAGCCGAAGCGGTTGTCGATGCGGTGTATTCAAAGAGTTCTGAATCGCTTGGAATTGCACCCGGGAAGGTGTGAAATGAAACCCCCATGTGGGTACACTCCCCTTATAAGGCTTCCTGCCCCTGCGCCTCCCTCGAGTCTCTGCAGTCTTGTCTTCTTCCATGGCTCTAAACCCGCCTTATGGGGGGAGAATCGCTCTCGGTTCCCTCCAGCTATGGCGTCTGCACCATGCCTGGGACTCAGGGAGCCCGCCTGCCCTGCCTCTGAGGGTGGCGCCACCAAGGGGTCTCTGGTTTGTCCTCCCGACGGAGCCCTTCCTTGGTGACGGCAGGCAGAAAGCTCCTCAGCGTTGCGTCCCTTCCCAGGTGGTGGAGTCTTCAAAGAAAACGCTGAAGCACCGAGGAGAATCCCAGGCGGCAGAGTCTCCGAGAAGACCGCTGAAGCTGTGGAGGGGGGGCCTCAGGAGCACTCTTGATGACACCAGCTTTTGCGCAGGTGATGAAGGAAGGAGGCTCCAGGGGCACCCTTGACGACACCGGCTTTTGCGCCGATGATGAGGGAACTTCAGGAGAAGGAAACCGCCGATGCACCATGGAGGATCCCAGACGGTAGAGTCTCCAGGAAGACCACTGAATACTGTGGAGGGGGCCTCAGGTGCTCCCTTGGTGTCACCGGCTTTTGCGCCGGTGATGAGGGAGGCGATTCCTGCGCTCGGGTCATAGAGCGAGAGAGTTCCGCCAGGGCTGAAGCCTGGTGATGCGGCCGTTCTTGCAACTTCTGGATTCTGGTCGTGTCAGGAGACCCTTGGGACTTGTTTCTTTCTTTTTATCGAGTCTGTAGTCCAGCTCATGGAGCCTCGCATAGTTTGACTCTTTAAGATATTTGCGTCTGTGATGCTCCTTCTCGGCTTTGCCTGACTGAGTCCTTAGCTCTGCAAGGTACTCAGAGGCCATTTCCAATCTCGGAGCTCTGCATAGACACCCTCCCCGGGTCCTAACCGTGTTAGGGGCCCCCAGGGGTCTCCGGATCCCGCCCTTTGGGGAGCTCCAAATCTGCCTGCCACGTGGCGGGTCCGAACCCCCTCCTTAAGAGGCTGGAGCTCCGGCCATGTTGGACACGTAGGGCTTTCGGAGCCCTCCCACCGAGGGGGAGGTCCGGTTTCCGCCTGCCACGTGGCGAGCCCGGAGCCCTCCTCAGGGGAGGCGAGAGCTCCGGACCCGCTGGACACGTGGGGCTTTCGGGCCTCGCCCCTGCTGAAGGGGCGGGGCCCGGTCCTTCCAGTCCTGGGCCGGTGCTGCTGATAGCTCCTTTCCCCCCGCTTTATGTAGTCCCTGTCGCCATAGCCTGGAGGCCCTGCACACAGGTAGAGGAAACGTAATTCTCCTTGGGGGCTCCCCCTCCCTTATCTCATAGTCTTATTTGACTTATAGCCCCTAACCATATGCTTGGTGCTTGGGGACTGTAGAGAGGGGGAGCTGAGCACATGGCAACCATGCACTGCAAGGGTGGTTAAAAAACTTAATACACAATTTAAATGGGTACGAGGAAAGAGCAAAGTAGAGCAGATTTCTTTTCGCACAACTTTCCACAGGAGGAAGGCAGGATAAACATGGAGGCCATGACCCGCCCCATTAAGAGGGGAAGCAAGACTTTACGCGCTTGGAGTCGGAACCAGGCAAAGCTGAACGTAGTCCTGTACCGTCCCCTGGGGCTTAGCTGCTCCGAGCGCTGCTCCTGGACTCTATGGAGTTTATTACGAAAAGAAAGTATTGTCCTATTTTTGCTCTAGGGGTAGAACTTACGGAGGTGTTCTATGTTCCAAGGGTTCGGGAGCAGGTCCCCATCCTCGGTGGAAAGGCGCACACACCCGAGGCGGCATACTTTCGTGACTCGGAAGGGGCCTTCCCAACTAGGGGAGAGTTTGTGGGCCCCTTCGCGAGAAAGTATGCGCCGCAACACCAGGTCACCTTCCGCAGCTCCCGGGCACGCACAGACCTCTGGTGGTAGCGCCGAAGCGCTTGTCTGTACCGCGCGTTATGGAGTGCTGCATGTAATCGGACCTCGTCGACGAGGTCGATTTCTCCACGCCGGAGGTTGTCCTGCGCGGCTTCGTCGTAAGCCCGGACACGGTGAGACTTCATGGTGATTTCTGGGGGAAGTACAGCTTCAGCCCCATACACCATGAAGAAGGGTATCTCCCCGGTGGCCCGGCTCTGGGATGTCCGGTTAGCCCATAGTGTGCTCGGAAGCTCATCTACCCAATTGGCACCATGTTTCTTCAGGCTGGCGAAGGTGCGAGTCTTAAGGCCCCGGAGAATCTCCGCGTTGGCCCTCTCAACTTGCCCATTGCTCCTTGGGTGGGCGACAGAGGCATAGCACACCTGAATACCAAGGCCCTCGCAGTAGTCTTGGAATGCTGCGCTGGTGAACTGGGCCCCGTTGTCGGTGATGATTCTGTTCGGGACCCCGAACCGGCAGACAATAGACTTGATGAACTTTACTGCGGATTGTTTGTTGATGGTGACAACTGGTGTAGCTTCTGGCCACTTGGTGAACTTGTCAATGGCGACATAGAGGTACCGGAATCCCCCGACGGTTCTGGGAAATGGTCCCAAGATGTCCAGCCCCCATACGGCAAATGGCCACGAGGGCGGGATCATCTGTACCGCCTGAGCCGGTGTATGGATCTGCTTGGCGTGGAACTGGCACGCCTTGCAGCTCTCGACCAGCTTGACGGCATCCAGGAGTGCTGTCAGCCAGTAGAAGCCATGCCGGAAGGCTTTACCGACAAGCGTGCATGAGGAAGAGTGACTCCCACATTCGCCTCCATGGATCTCAGCGAGCAAGTCGCAGCCTTCCCCCTGGGTTATGCACCGCAATAGGATGTGGTTGGCTCCACGCCGGTAGAGATCCCCCTCTACCAGCGCGTACCTCTTAGCCATACGCACAATCCGTTCAGCGGTTGCATGTTCATCAGGGAGGATATTGTCCTTCAAGTAGTCCCGGATCTCCGTGATCCATGCATCGGGTCTGACTTGAGCTTCTGGATCTTGAGCGCTGGGTTGCACGGAGTCCCCAGTGACGCTTACGATCCTTGGCGGCATCCATGGCTGTAGGGCCGCCGGGACCTCCAGCTTCGAGGTGCTGGTCAAGCCCCCTTCGCCCGGCTCGGCGGGCCGGGCTGTAGGCCGCAGCAACGTCCTCTCGAAAACTCCTTCGGGCCCGGGGGCTCCGGTGGAAGCCTTCGTTGAAAGGTTGTCAGCTGCGGCATTACCAGCGCGCGGTACGTGATGCAGGTCCAAGGCGAGGAATTCTTTCTCCAACATCTGCACGTGAAGCAGATACGCAGCTAGCTGCGGGTCATTGCAGGAGCATTCGCCCTTGACTTGCTTGATGACCAGTTGGGAGTCGCCCTGTGCCAACAACCGGCGAGCGCCTAAAGACAGGGCTGTCTGCAGGCCAAAGATGAGTGCTTCATACTCCGCCATGTTGTTGGTTGCCTTGAGATTTAGACGCACCATATACCCAAACTGTTCCCCCGATGGCATGAGGAGCAGTACGCCGGCACCGGCCCCCTGCTTTCACGAGGAGCTGTCGAAGAAAAGTGTCCAGTGGGGTTCGGTGAAGACCGGAGCTTGGTGCTCTGGCTCACCGCCTTCATGGCCCCCTGGGTCAGTCTTCGTTGGTGTCCACTCCGCCACAAAGTCAGCCAGTGCTTGGTTCTTGACTGCATGGCGTGGGAGGAAGTCCAGCTCAAACTCCGCCAGCTCCGCCACCCATTTAGCAACGTTGCCAGTCGCATGGGGGCTGTGAAGAATTGTCTTCAGCGGATACGAGGTGACTACCGAGACCCGGTGGGCCTGGAAGTAATGGCGGAGCTTCCTAGAGGCCACGAGCACCGCATACAACAGCTTGTGGACTTCTAGGTACCTTGTCTTGGCATCATGAAGTACTTCGCTGATGTAGTAGACAGGCCTCTATATGGTTCGAACCCTCTCTCTTAGGCTTGGGAGGTCCTCGTCCATTGGCCCTGGCCCGTTGGGGGTGAGTGGACCCACGGGGGCCTCCGGGAACTGGGACCCGGAGGCCCTTAAGCTATCTTGACTATCCGGGAGCTCCGGGGGGTCTTGAGGGACCTCCAGGAGGTCCCAATTGGCCCCCGGGGATTTATCTTGGGGGTCCGGCAGACAGCCCTGGACCTCCGGGAGGTCGACCTGGACCTCCGGGGGGTCCGGGAGACCGCCTTGGCCCTGCGGGGCCTCCTGGCATCTGTCTTCTGCTACCGGAGCAGGTTGCGATGGTGAGGGGTCTGACTGCTCTGCGACGAGGACCATACTCACCACTTCTGTTGTTGCCGCAATGTAGAGCAGCAGGTGCTCCCCGGGCTCAGGGGCTACCATGATAGGTAGGGTCGTCAGGAGTCGCTTCAACTCCTGGAAAGCCTCTTCTGCTTCGTCAGTCCAGGCAAAAGGGCCTGACTTGCGCAGAAGCTTAAAGAAAGGGAGTTCCCGCTCTGCTAGCCTTGGTATAAACCGACTCAGCGCGGATAGACATCCCGTGAGTCTCTGAACATCCTTGACGCGGGTAGGGGGCCGCATCAAGTCGATGGCCTTGATCTTCTCTGGCTTGGCCTCAATCCCTCGGTGCGAGACCAGGAACCCTAAGAGCTTCCCAGAGGACACGCCGAACACACATTTATCTGGGTTCAGCTTGGTGCGTGTAGAGCGCAACTTGTCAAAGACTAAGTCTAGGTTATCTAGCAAAGATGAACCCTGCTTGACCTTGACAACTATGTCATCGACGTACACCTCAACTAGGTCTCTTATTAACTCCCCAAAGGTTTTGTGCATCGCCCGCACAAAGATGGGGAGTGCATTCTTTAGGCCGTAAGGCATAGACACATAGCAATAAAGGCCGTCTACTGTGATGAAGGAGGTGTGCTCCTCGTCCTCCCTAGACATGGGGATCTGATGGAAACCCGAGTAGGCGTCTAGGAAGCACAGCATATCACAGCCTGACGTTGAGTCTACTATTTGATCTATTCTAGGGAGAGGGAATGGATCTTTGGGACATGCCTTATTGAGACTGGTGTAGTCGATGCACATCCGGAGCTTCCCGCCGGCCTTCAGGACAACGACAGGGTTCGCCAACCACCGGGGGTGGTGGACCTCCCGTATGAAGCCAGCGTCCAGCAGCTTCTTGACTTCTTCACGGATGAAGTTTTGCCACTCGATGGACTGCTTGCGGGGCTTCTGTTGAACCGGCCGGGCGTCGTGGAAGACTTTCAAGTGGTGCTCGATCACCTCCCTGGGGATCCCCGGCATCTGTGACGGCTGCCATGCAAACACGTCGACGTTGTGCCGGAGGAAGGTGTCGAGCACGCCTTCCTATTTGCTATCCAGGCCCCCGGCTACCCGGGTGGTCTGGGTAGCTTCGGCGCCGACTTGGACGACCTTTAAGGGGACGCCGCCCTCGTCGAGAGGTTGCACGCGGGGTGCTGTGGCGGAAGCACGGTGACGTGCGCTCGGGCGGAGCTGGTCCGGCTCCGTATTGCCGGGGGCTGATGCCCCAGCTGTTGCGAGCGCTTGGAGCTTCTCTAGGGCTGACACTGCAGCAGTGCGGTCCCCACGAATCCTGAGGACACCCGTCAGTGTTGGAATCTTCAGGACGAGGTAGCCGTAGTGGGCTACAGCCATGAACCGGTACAGGGCTGGCCTGCCGATTATGGCGTTGAAGGGGAGGTCTTTCTCCGCTACGTCGAACAGAATGTACTCTGTCCGATAGCTGTCCGGAGCCCCGAAGGTCACCGGGAGGCTAATGTTGCCGTAGGGGATGACCTGTCCCGGCCCTACCCCTGAGAACGGGCTCGACGGGGTGAGCTTGGCCATCGGGACCTGCAGCTTCTGGGGCAATTGATGAGGTTCAGCCCAGCTCCTCCATCTACCAAAACGTGGTACATTCTCACGTTGGCAATGGTAGGGGCTACCAGGAGCGGTAGTTGGCCGGCCCCAGCCATGTTCCTGGGGCAGTCGGTGGCGTCAAAGCTGATGGGGGTCCCCATCCACTTAAGGTGCGGTGCAGCACTTGGGAGTGGCGCCACCGACGCTACCGCTCGGCGCAGAGTCTTGACCGCGCTTCGGGACGAGGGGTCGGCGGACCCGCCATATATGACGTAGAGCTTCTTCCGACGCTCATCGTCACTGGAGCTGGAGTCCTCATGATTGCGTGCCTCCTTCACGACACGCTGAGGCTCCTGGATCTCCTCCGGGTGGTCGATGTTGTCTGGAACATCCACCCTCTGTTCGTCTTCCTTTGGACGGAAGGGCAGGGCATCAGCCCGCTGCCGCTTCCCCTTGCAGAAGCGCTCTGCGAGCCTTCGGATCTCCCGGCACTCGGCAGTAGTGTGGCGACAGCTGCCGTGCACGGGGCACATATTGTCTTGATTACCTTCTGGGATCGGTGACCTTCGCTGCCTCTTGTCGGGGCGCGGCCCCCGAGCCCCACTGAGCGTCGCTGCAGTGACGATTGGGGCTGCGGCCGGTGATCTTATCTTGCTTCTGCCTCGGCTCTTGGTCTTCCTGCTGCCTCCATAGGGAGTAGGACCAGATCCGGGCAGTCCCCCTGACTCGGAGGATGGCTGTGAGTGCCAGTTCCGTCCTTCGGCTGCTCTGGTGCACTTGTCCGCCAAGCTGAAGAGCTCTGAGGCATCGCGGACCTCCCTGGTCGCGAGTTTCTCAAGCATCTTCTTGTCTCGGACGCCTTGCCGGAAAGCCACCACCACAGAAGCATTTTGAATGTGTGGGATGGTGTTCCGCACCTGGGAGAACCGCTGTATGAAAGAGCGCAGCGACTCCCCAGGTTGTTGCTGGATGGCGTGGAGGTCGAGCTCCGTGCCAGGCAGGGTGTAGGAACTGCCGAAGTTGGCTATGAACTGCCGGCAAAGCTCTCCCCAGGAAGTTACGGAACCCTGGGGGAGGTTCATGAGCCAAGACCGGGCTGGGCCAGTCAAGGCGACAGGGAAGTAATTGGCCATGACGGCTTCATTCCCTCCTGCGGCAAGTACGGCGGTGGAGTAGATCTGGAGGAACTCCGCCGGGTTGACGCTGCCGTCGTACTTCTCGGGCAGGTGCGGCCGAAACTTGCGCGGCCACTTTGCGAAGCGAAGGTGGGGCGCGAGGGCCGCACACCCTGCTTCTGTCGCCGCAGGTTCTGGTGCCGCGAACGCTTGGTTCGCACTGAGCACCGCGTGCCCCGGTATGGGCAAGGCTGCACCATAGGCCAGGGGTGCCATCTGCAGGACATATGACCGTGGCATATTCTGCACGGCGTAGGCCTGGGGCAGAGATCGCGTGGCGAAGGTCTGCTCTTCAGGCTGGGTCGAGGCCGATGTCATGCTGTTGTCAGCCTCTTGGTAGCGGCGCCTTTCTCGGCGCTGCTCGAGGTATACCCGGGCATCTTGACCCAGGCGACACCGCTCCAGCTCTGTCCTCAGATCTGTCGATTGGGGCCTAGTAGAGCTGGAGTCTGCCGTCTGCTCGTCAACCAATGGTGCGCGCATCAGCGACATGACCGGTTGGCCAGAGCGTCGTCCCCGCCGAAGTCGAGGGTTTGCGGCGGCGACGACGAGACGGTCTACCTCGCGGATCCACTGCCGGGTCGCTGCCTGAGGCGCGTCCCCAGTGGGCTGATTGTACAGTAGCGCTCTCGCTGCAGCTAGCACACCCCCACTGGGTACGCCCAGCGCTACTGAAGACTTGATGCTGGTTGGAGCCTGCATTGCCGGGGTCGGCGCTGCCAGAGCCGGTTGCTGGCTCCCAGCTTGTACCGACACACTCCGTCCCGAGTGTGTCGACATGTACTCCCCCCTGGTCGCGGTTGGCCGCAGAGGCGAGGGGGGAGAGTTCGCCGCTGAAGGAAGCTTGGTCATCTTCGTCGGCGGAAACTCGTCGTGCTAGGAGAGAAGCCCCCTTCCTGGCGCGCCAAATGTCGAAGTGTTCAGTCGACACTTCCCCCGGGCCTGCACTGGGCAGCCCGCGGAGGTTCTTTTTTAGGCGGGGCTAGTCCCTTGCGGAGAGCTTGTGCGGATGGACGAGTTAGTAAGAGCTTGACGCGGTGAGTTTTACGTGGTTCAGGCCGCCGGAGCGTAAAACCCTACGTCCACGGCGAGCTATGGAGCTCGCTGTATTGCTTGCTGCTCAGGGCCGGTGTCCTGAGCTTGGGGGTGAGTTACAGCTTGGGAGTGTATGGCTAGCGTATGAGTTGCAGAGTGCGAACCCTTGCTATCGTCGCCTACCCGAGCCTTTTATAGTCCAAGACTCGGGCGGGTTACAAGGGGAGCCGGGACCCGACAGGTGGGTCCCGGGAAGATTGTCTATTATCTACCGTATCTGCAGTTATGCCGGTAGTTGTCTCTGGTCAAAGGCTTCTGAGTCTTCATCTTGCCGCCCTGCGCATGCCGCATGCTAGTCGTAGTGGTTGATGACGGTGCAGGCGGCATGGGATGTTTTGTCGCGGTGTTTATTAGCTGGCAGGTTCTGACACGGCGCCAGTCTGTGATGCGACTGGGCGCAACGGCACCTGACAGAGGCGTGCTCCGCGTTTCCGCGTCTTGGGAAGACGCGAGGCTTGAATACCTTGTACGGGCAAGGTATGGGACGTCTTTACGCCCGCTGCCTATCTTGCGGGGGCAGGCAGCACCGTTCTTCTTGCCACGTGGCGGGCCCGGAGCCCTTCTCAGAGGAGAGGAGGGTCCGGCCTGCGGGGCACGTGGAGCCTCCGGACCTCTCCCGCGGAGGGGGAGGCTCGGCTTCTGTCGGCCACGTGGCGGCCCCGGAGCTCTCCTCTGAGGAGAGGGAGGTCCAGCCCCGCTGGACGCGTGGCGCCTTCGGACCTCTCTCCCGCGGAGGGGGAGGTCCGGCTTCTGTATGCCACGTGGCGGGCCCGGAGCTCTCCTCTGAGGAGAGGGAGGTCCGGCCCCGCCGGACGCGTTGCGCCTTCGGAGCTCTTCCTGCGGAGAAGGGCGAGTTCCTTAGGCATTTTCCCCTGTGCGCGGGGGTACCCCATATCTCAGGTACCGACAATGATAGTTTTACGCTCTGAAGAGGTGGCACCACTTTACCCATAAGTTTGTGATTTCGTCACCCGTCAACGACTAAAGAAACCTCCATTATATCAGTACACAACCGTCGGTGTATGGCCAAGAGATCACAAAATAGCCTTTATAAAGGGGCTACTTGTATGTACGGACCCACTGAGGTTTTACCCGCAGGCTCTGTGACACCTGGTTCCGAAAACAGAACTAAGTTAATGCATATATTTGCCCAGGATGTTCATCACACATACACATGTAATTCACAAACTGAATTCCGAATATAACCACGAATAAATAGGGTTTAAGTACTTTATTACATAGACTCATTGTCTCACTCATGAATTTCTAACTTATTCTTGCAGCAGAAGTCTCTAAACGACAGCGGAAATAACTAAGTAGCAGCGGCTCCATCTTGAACTCCACAGGCATGTTGACGGTAGTTCGCACGCCTAGTACTCCACATGGTCCTCGAAGTACTCTTCTCCTGTTGCTGATGTTTATGTGATAATGCAAGGGTGAGTACATGTCGTACTCAGCAAGTGCGGGAAAAGTATGACATGTAGCTTACAACAAGGTATGGAGTGAAAAGGCTCATTGCAGCAAGCAAATTTTATTTCACAAACATGATAAAAACAGCAACTAAGTCTAGATGAATTTAATCCCAATATAACCAAGTAAAACAGCAACATTCTCTCATCATAAATCACCTTTTCTAAGGTCTCAACCAGCCATTACTCTTTCTCAAGTTCATCTCATGCTCATAAATATTCATAACCATCTCATATTCATATAACCAAAACCAACTCATTGCCAAGACCCAACCAGTCCCGAAACCAATCCCAATGACCATACCATAACCATACCAAACATCCATCCCAAGTTTTCCCTCTAATCATGTGAGATGGCCAGGTGCTTGTGACCGTAAGCACGGCTATCATGATAGTTTTACACTCTGCAAAGGTGGCACCACTTTACCTACAAGTTTGTGATTTCGTCACTCGTCGGAGACTGCAGAACCTCCATTATACCAGTACACAACCGTCGGTGTATGGCCAAGAGATCACAAAATAGCCTTTACAAAGGGGCTACTAGATGTATGGACTCACTGAGGTTTCACCGGCAGGCTCGAATCACCATTATCCCACCCACGGGCCCCCTCTTGTGCCGTGCAGTTCCAAGGGCAGTCCTCTCTCGACTCCCATTCCCCGCGCCATCCACGGTCCATGACAAGCTAGCAACACAACTAATTAGTCAGCTAATCCGCACCCATATTTGGCCTTGTGGTGGCACTGTTTTCCTGGCATGTGCTGGCATGAACCGGTCCTTAGATCTACGGCAAGTAAACCACCATCTCATTCAGCAACATCCACGAACCAAGCTTGCCTAGATCTCCCCCCGATTCCATGCTCATTATCATCATCAAGTTCTCATTATCATTGTTCATATGAGTGCAGTAGCTAACCATGTTTTAATTCAGCTTCCCGTATCCCGTGGATTAAGCGAAGCAAAAAAGGAAAAACGATCATACCCGACTCATCTACTGTCCCGGCGGCAAGGATGGTTAACAAACTAGTAAACTCCTATAAAAGGGTGTCCCATCAAGTTGACTCAAGCATACACGTTTTCGCAAACAAAACAGTTTCAAAACATGAGATCAATATGGTCAAGGGGCACTTGCCTTGCTCCCGTGGCTCTTGTTGCTCAAGTGTCTCAAAGTCTTGGTGTTGTAGTTCTTCGTAGATGGCTTCCTGAGCTTGTCCTTCTACTCACAACCACGCAACATACAAAATTTACAGCAATCAAACATCATGCACAAACTTTACTCAAGATGCAATGGTGTAGATGAATGCAAATCTTATGGTGCTGTTTCATTAAACCAGTTTGTACGTGTTCTTGCATGTTTTAATGGGCTTTCATGGGGTTTTATGAACAAGGGTGTAGGGATCAAGTGTGGACGTGGTGATGATCTTGACTCAAGATCTAGATCAATTCCACTGTAAAAAACCGATCAAAACGTGATCTGTCCACACAAAAAAATTTCTGCTCGAAGGGAGCGAAGAAAACGGATGTGTAGAAATTACGACGACATCGTAAGATGGGTAACGAAGACCTACCCACTTTCCTTTGATGACATGGCCTTTCTCCTAGCAATGGCAGAAGCGGGGGCTCACCGGCGACTGAACTCCAGCGAGGGGGGGCTGTCCAACTCGGCGAGCTGGGGCTAGGGCCTCCAAGTCGCCGACTTGGAAGGGGAAAAGGGAAAGGGGTTACGGCCAAGGAGGGGGTTTTGGGTTCTATTTATAAGGGGAAAAGGAGGAGTCCTACTCCAATTGGAGCTTAAATAAGAGTCCAACTCAATTTTGGATTTCAACAAACTTATCTTTTCAGTTAGGTGCAGCAGCCTTGGGGGAAATTGTGTTGGTACCCTCAGTACCGGGTACCCCTGCGCACAGAAGAAAAATCTGCCTAAGGACCTCGCCCCCTTCCGCAGGGGTGAGCTCCGAAGGTGCCACATGTCCGGCGGGTCCAGGCCTCCCCTCTCCTCAGAGGCGAGCTCCGGGCCTGCCACGCGGCCAGTAGAGCCGGGCCTCGCCCCCTCTGCAGAAGCGAGCTCCGAGGATGCCACGCGTCCAAAGGGGTAGGACCTCCCTTCTCCTCAGAGGCGAGCTCCGAGGGCGCCATGTGTCCAGCGAGCCAGACCTCCCTTCTACTCAGAGGCGAGCTCCGAGGGCGCCACGTGTACAGCGGTGCCGGACCTCACCCCCTCTGCGGAGGTGAGCTCCGAGAGCGACACGTGTCCAGCGGTGCCGGACCTCACCCCCTCCGGGGAGGTGAGCTCCGAGAGCGACACGTGTCCAGCGGTGCCGGACCTCACCCCTTCCGTGGAGGTGAGCTCCGAGGGCGCCACGTGTGTCCTTCGGCCGGATCTCATCCCTTCCGCAGGGATGAGCTCCGAAGCGCCAGCCAGGGGACGTGTCGACAGCGCACTTCGACAAATTGGAATTGGCTTATTTCAGCTATCTTTTTCCCATTCCCCATCATTTTTATGATTCTTTCTCCATTTATACTTCTTTTATAATGTTTCTCTATATGAAAAATGTATGCAATGCAAGGAGATGAATTTGAGGGTGTTACAAACCTACCCCCTTATACTGAATCTCGCCCTCGAGATTCGATAGAGTAGATAATAGGTGAGGGAATTCTGCCTCGAGGTCTTCCTCACGCTCCCATGTAGTTTGGCTTCCGTGTGATGGCTCCACTGTATCTTGCACCAACGGATCACTTTGTTCCTCGTGACCCTTTCCTTCACGTCCGAAATTTGGACGGGGTGCTCCACATAGGTCAGATCCTCTTGAAGCTCGAGCTCATCCATCGGTACTTGTTCTTCCGGTACTCTTAAGCACTTCTTGAGTTGGGATACGTGAAACACGTCGTGTACGTCGGAGAGGTGCGTTAGCAGCTCTAGTTGATAGGCTACCTCTCCTCGCTTGCCCAAAATCTTGAATGGACCGATATAGCAAGGTGCTAACTTGCCTTTGACGTTGAACCGTCGTTGGCCTCGGATAGGCGATACTTTAAGATACACGAAGTCTCCCACTTCGAAGGTCAATCTTCTTCGTCTATTGTCCGCATAACCTTTTTGTCGTGACTGAGCAGCCTTCAAATTTTCTCGTATCGTTTGGACTTGTTTTTCGGCGTCTTGCAGCACTTTGGGTCCAAACACTTGGCTCTCTCCGGTCTCATTCCAGAACAGCGGTGTTCTACACCGTCTACCATACAATGCTTCGAAAGGTGACATCTTCAAGCTGGCTTGATAGCTGTTGTTGTATGAGAATTCAGCATACAGCAAGCTCCTATCCCAACTACGCCCATGTTTCAAGGCGCAAGCTCTCAACATGTCTTCCAAAATTTGATTTGTTCGCTCAGTTTGCCTGTCAGTTTGTCGGTGATAAGCGGAGCTGAAATTTAGCCATGTACCCATGGCTTCATGCAGCTTCTTCCAGAACCTAGAGGTAAATTGAGAACCCCGATCTGAAACTATCCTCTTTGGAACTCCATGGCGACACACGATTTGCTCCATATACAGCTCGGCAAGTTCTGTGACGCGGTATGTGGTTCTAACCGGAAGGAAATGGGCTGTTTTCGTCAATCGGTTCACAATAACCCAAATGGAGTCGTAACCCGACCGAGTACGTGGCAATCCGACAACCAAATCCATGCTGATGTCTTCCCACTTCCACTCGGGTACTTTCAAAGGCTGCAACAGTCCAGCGGGTCTTTGATGTTCAACCTTCATCTGTTGGCACGTGTCGTATAAGGCAACATATTCAGCTATGTCCCTTTTCATACCATCCCACCAATAGAAAGTTTTCAGGTCCTTGTACATCTTTGTACATCCGGGATGTATGGAATAAGGTGAGTCATGTGCCTCTTTTAATATCGTGTCGCGGATGTGCTTCACGTTAGGCACACAAATCTTTTCCCTAACCAAAGCGTGCCCTTCTCGTCTTCCTTGAGATCCTTTTCTATGCCCTGTCGGATCTTTCCTTGATTTCCTTGATTTCTTCATCCGTTGCTTGGCCATCTCGTATCTCTTGTTCCAGCGAAGAGTTGAGTTCTATCACTTCCATCTCATTCAAGAACCCGAGATGTAACCGTTCGAACTCCTTGCACAGCTCGGGCGGTAGCTCCCGAACCGTGAGTTGGCGACATGCTCCCTTTCGGTTCAACGCATCAGCTACTACATTGGTCTTTCCGGGGTTATAATTGATTCCAACATCATAATCCTTGATGAGTTCCAACCATCGACGTTGCCTCAGATTCAGTGTGACGCCCTCAATTCTGTGGAAAACCACGGAACCGAGAACTAATGCATATGTGTGCCCAGGATGTTCATCACACATACACATACGTTCCACAAACTGAATTCAGATTATATATTACCATGAATAACATAGTTTATTACAATCACCTCATGAGTCTTGGACTCATGCTTACAGCGGAAGTCTTATTCCTATGCAGCGGAAGTCCTTATTTAAATGCGGAAGCAAGCTTAGCAGAAGTGGCTCCATCCCTACTCCCTCCACAGGCAAGGTTGAGAACAGATCACACGCCATAATGCTCTACTCGGTCTTCATATAGTCTTCTCTTGCTGTTGATGAAGAAATAATAATGCAAGTTTGAGTACAATGATGTACTCAGCAAGTGCGGGAAAACACATGATATGCAGCTCATAAACAAGGTAGGCATAAAAGGTTTATTTGCAGAAAAGCAGTTCTGTAAAACCATGATAAAACCACAACTTAAGTTTAAATGTGATCCCAACATGTATTAAATGACCAACATACCTCCATCACTTTCCGTGTTCCATCCGAACATTAACCAATCTTTTATTCATACTCACGAATACCTCCTCGTAATCGCTACCATCTCTCCTCATAAAACAACCACGTCTCGCATCGAGACCAATCTCATGTCATGACCCATCAGTCATGCAACCATCTCATCTCTCGGACTCAACAGTCCCATAACCAATAATCAATCCAAGAACCTTTCCAATAACCATCCTAGTAATCATCCCATCTAATCATGGCAGTTTAGCCAGGCGCTCGTGACCGTAAGCTCGGCTATCATGATAGTTTTAATAACTCTGCAGAGTTTATACCTCTTTACCCACAAGTTTGTGATTTCGTCACCCGTCGGTGACTGCAGAACCTCCATTATACCAGTACACAACCGTCGGTGTATGGTCAAGAGATCACAAAATAGCCTTTATAAAGGGGTTACTAGATGTATGGACTCACTAAGATTTCACCGGCAGGCTAGAATCTCCAATTCTCCCACCCACGGGCCCCCTCTTGTGCCATGCAGTTCCCAGGGCAGTCCTCACTCGACTCCCATTCCCCGCGCCTTCCACAGTCCATAACACCCTAGCAACTTACCTAATTACTCAGCTAAGCCGCACCCATACTTGGCCTTGTGGTGGCACTGTTATCCTGGCATGTGCATGCATGAACCGGTCCTTAGATCTACGGCAAGTAAAACCACCATCTCATGCTACCTCATTCACAAACCCAGGCTTGCCTAGATCTTCCCTCCGATCCATGTTCATTAACCTCATCAATTACTTGTCATCAGTACGAGTGCAGTTAGCTAGACACATCTATCTCGCTTCCCAATCCCATAAACTCAGCGAAGCATAAAGCAAAAACCATACCCGACTCATAAACTTCCCAAGCGACAAGGATGGTTTAATCAAAACTAGTAAACTCCTATAAAAAGGGTTTCCCATCATGTTTGACTCAGCACGTACACCTTTTCGCAAAACAAAATAGTTTTACCCAAAACATAGGATCAACATGGTCAAGGAGCACTTGCCTTGTTCTTGCGGTTCCGGTTGTTCTTGATTCTCAAAGCCTTGTTGCTGCAGCCCGTCGTAGACAGCTTCCTGAGTTTGTCCTGCTATGTAGGATTCACGTGCATACAAATTCACAGCAATCAATATCATGCACAAACCCTAAACTAGGTGTGATGATGCACATGCATGCTATACTACGATTAGTTTTATTAGATTGATCTGTACGTATTCTTGCATGGCTTGCATGGTCAGAGGTGTTCGGATTAAAGGTGAACGTGGCGATGATCTTGTCTTTAGATCAAACTGATCATCGAGTGTTCTGCCCACGAAAAGGCTTCTGTTCGAAAGGAATCGAAGACCAGATGCAAAGATGAGCACAATGATGTCGTAAGGTGGTATCGAAGTCCTACCTCACGCTCTTCTTGTCTTCGGGGTCCTCCTTAGACCGCTTGGTTCTTCTCCGATGATCTCCCTTGTTGTGCTTTCGGCGATGTTTTGCTCGGCGAGTTAGGGCTAGAGCGCTAAGTCATCGGCTCAGGAGTTGAAAGAGAAGTTCGTGGTTTTGGCCAGAGGTTTTGGGTTCTATTTATAATCGGGAAGAGAAGAGTCCTAATCTGATTGGATCCCGAATAAGAGTCTTATTCAGATCTTTGTTAGATCCTGACGTCTTATCTTTGGTAACCATTGTGTATTTTAGATCGGTTTCTGTTGCGTACCGGTGTCCTTGCGCGTAACAGCTGCTTCAGAACTCGTTACCTCCGTGATGATGAGCTCCGGAAGCTCCACGTGTCCTCCGGGCCTGGTATCTCCTCGTCCGCAGAGACGAGCTCCGGTTGTGCCGCGTGTCAATCAATCGAGACCTCCCTCTTTTGCGGAGACGGGCTCCGCGCACGCCACATGTGGGTGCCGGTCTTTCCGCTCTCCTTCCCTTAGGGACATGCCCCGAGGTCGACACGTGTCTAACTGCGACGGACCTTCCGGTAATAAGCTCCGGTGGCGACACGTGTTCGATAGATCCGGACTTCTCTGAGATGTTTTCCGAAATTAACACATATCCCGTGCGACTGGTCCCCTGACTTCCGCGAGGACTAGCTCCGTGGATGACACGTGTCCTATGAAAAATGCCTTTGCTTCTTCCGCAGAGGCTATCTCCGCGGCAGCACGTGTCCCACAGGGTCGGACCTCTTTCCAGTTGCGGAGGTGACCCCCAAGCCTGCCACGTATCCAGTTTAGCGTCGGACCTCTCCCTATCTCTCGGGAATGAGTTCCAAACACACCACGTGGTCTGCTGGTCGTGGAAGTTGCCTTCGGCGCTCTCAGAGAGCTTTACTGGCTATCCTTTTGATATTTGTTTCTGTTCCCTCTTTTCTAAAAATGTTTTTCTTCTTCATAAAACATGAACATATGCTGACACCCGAGGTGAGGGTGTCACAAATCTACCCCCCTTAAATTGAATCTCGCCCTCGAGATTCGTTAGTAGAAAATAGATGGGGAAATTCTGCCTTGATATCCTCTTCACGTTCCCATGTGGCTTCAGCTTCAGTGTGATGGCTTCATTGTACCTTGCACCATCGAATCACCTTGTTTCGGGTGACCCTTTCCTTCACGTCCAAGATTCGGACAGGGTGTTCTGCGTAAGTCAGGTCCTCTTGAAGGTTAAGTTCTCCCATTGACACTTGTTCCTCTGGTATTCTCAAGCACTTCTTGAGCTGGGATACATGAAACACGTCATGTATGTCGGAGAGGTGGTTTGGGAGCTCTAGTTGATAGGCTACTTCTCCTCGCTTGTCCAAAATCTTAAATGGTCCGATGTAGCGAGGTGCTAGCTTGCCTTTGACGTTAAAACGTCGTTGGCCTCGGATAGGCGATACCTTAAGGTATACGAAGTCTCCAACTTCAAAGGTCAACTTTCTACGTCTATTGTCCGCATAGCCTTTCTGTCGTGACTGAGCAGCCTTTAAGTTTTCCCGTATCATTTGGACTTGCTTTTCATCCTCTTGTAGTACTTCGGGTCCAAACACCTGGTTCTCTCCAGTCTCATTCCAGAACAGCGGCGTTCTACACCGTCTGCCATATAAGGCTTCGAAAGGCGACATCTTCAAGCTAGCTTGATAGCTGTTGTTATAGGAGAACTCGGCATACGGTAAACTCCTATCCCAACTACGCCCACATTTCAAGGCGCAAGCTCTCAGCATGTCCTCCAAAATTTGGTTTGTCCTCTCGGTTTGCCCATCTGTTTGTGGGTGATAGGCGGAGCTAAAATCCAGTCGTGTACCCATGGCTTTCTGCAACTTCCTCCAGAATCTAGAGGTAAACTGAGAACCTCGATCGGAGACTATCCTCTTCAGAACTCCATGACGGCAAACGATCTGCTCCATGTACAATTCTGCCAATTGTGCTACATTGTAACTGGTCTTTACAGGGAGAAAATGGGCGGTTTTCGTCAATCGGTCCACAATGACCCAGATGGAGTCGTATCCTGACTGAGTTCGTGGCAATCCGACAATAAAGTCCATACTGATGTCCTCCCATTTCCATTCAGGTATTTTCAAAGGTTGCAACAATCCAGCGGGTTTTTGATGTTCGGCTTTTACCCGTTGGCATGTGTCGCATAGGGCAACGTATTCGGCTATATCCCTCTTCATACCATCCCACCAATAGCAAGTTTTCAAATCCTTGTACATTTTGGTGCTCCCTGGATGTATGGAATAGGGTGAATCATGTGCCTCCTTCAATATCATGTCGCGAAGGTGTTTTATGTTTGGCACACAAATCCTTTTTCCTAGCCAAAGCGTACCCTTTTCATCCTCCTTGAAATCCTTTTCTATCCCTTGTCGGATTCTTTCTTTGATCTCCTTGATCCCCTCGTCCGTTGCTTGTCCCTTTCTTATTTCTTGCTCTAACGAGGAGTGGATTTCCATCATTTCCGTGTTATTCAAGAATCCGAGGTGTAACTGTTCGAACTCCTTACGTAGTTCGGGTGGTAGCTCCCGAACCGTGAGTTGGTGGCATGCTCCCTTTCTGCTCAATGCGTCAGCTACTACATTGGCCTTCCCGGGGTGGTAGTTGATTCCCACATCATAATCCTTGATGAGTTCTAACCATCGACGTTGCCTCAAATTCAAGTCCGTTTGTGTAAATATGTACTTGAGGCTTTTATGATCCGTGTAGATCTCACATCGATGACCAAGGATATAATGTCTCCAAATCTTCAATGCATGCACCACTGCTGCTAACTCCAAATCATGTGTAGGATAGTTAAGCTCATGCTTCTTTAATTGTCGTGAGGCATAGGCTACCACTTATCCTTCCTGCATGAGCACACATCCGAGCCCTTGTCTGGATGCGTCACAATATATGTCAAAGCTCTTGCTTACGTCTGGCAATACCAGAACTGGTGCTGTGGTTAGCCTTTTCTTGAGTTCCTCAAAACTTTCTTGACAAGCTTGTGTCCATTGAAAGACTTTTCCCTTCATTACCAACTCCGTCATAGGTTTTGCTATCTTAGAGGAGTCTTTAATGAAGCGCCGATAGTATCCTGCCATCCCATGGAAACTCCGAATATCCCTCACGCTCTTCGGTTGGTCCCACTTCAAAATATCTCTCACCTTTCCAGGATCAACCGATACCCCTTCCTTGGAGATGATGTGGCCTAGGAAGGATATTTCCCTTAGCCAAAATTGACACTTGTTGAGCTTGGCATACAACTGATGCTCGCGCAACTTCTGCAAGGTCAATCTCAGATGTTCTTCATGCTCCTCCTTGCTTTTTGAATACACCATAATGTCGTTGATGAAAACCACGACGAACTTGTTGAAGTACTCCATGAAAACCTTATTCATAAGGTACATGAAGTATGCGGGTGCATTCGTCAATCCAAAAGACATAACGGTATATTCATATGAACCATACCGCGTCCGAAAGGCTGTCTTAGGTATATCGGAGGGCTTAATCTTCAGCTGGAAATATCCCGACCGAAGATCAATTTTGGAGAACACTTGGGCTCCTTTCATTTGATCGAACAGGTCCTCTATACGGGGCAGAGGGTATTTATTCTTGATTGTTACCTCGTTGAGAGACCTGTAGTCCACGCACATTCTTTGGGTTCCGTCCTTCTTGTCCACGAAGAGTACCGGGGCTCCCCATGGTGACGAACTTGGACGGATAAAACCCTTCTCCAACTGTTCTTGAATTTGCTTCTTTAGTTCAACTAACTCGTTGACGGGCATCCTATATGGTCTCTTAGCTATGGGTGCAGTTCCAGGTACCAAATCTATGGCAAACTCAATATCCCGGTCAGGTGGCATACCTGGAAGTTCTTCCGGGAATACATCCGAAAATTCCTGAACCACTGAAATGTTGTCCAATGCTACTCCTTCAACATGGTTCAGATCCGCCCGTTCGGTTGCTTGTTGGGCTGACTCAAACTCGACACGGATACCGTGTTCGTTTGTCAACTGCACGCTTCTCTCAGCACATTGGATTACCCCATTGTGCTTGCTTAACCAGTCCATTCCGAGTATGATGTCAATTCCGTGGGAGTCCAAGACAATAAGGTTGGCAAGGAAGTCTACCCCCCTTATTTTAAGGCTTACCTTAGGACATACTATACTAGTCCTCATTTCTCCTCCGGGAGAATTAACTAACATAGCACATTCTAAGTGGGATACGGATAGATGATGTTTGGCAACATATTTGGATGATATGAAGGAATGTGATGCTCCGGAATCAAATAAAATGGTGGCTGGGTTGGAGTTGGCAAGGAACATACCAATTGCGACGTCCTCAGCCTGTTGTGCTTCCTCAGCAGTGACATGGTTAACATGGCCACGAGCATAGTTCTGCGGTCCACGGTTCCCTTGGTGGTCCCCTCCGTTTGGTCGCTGGTTCTGCTTGGGCACGTTACCTTGCTGTCCAGGGCCTCTCTTTGGGCATTGGTTAGCGAAGTGGCCCACTTCCCCGCATGCAAAGCATGCCCTGTTGCCTACGGCAGCAGGTACGTTGGGGCGGGGGTTTTGAACAGGAGCGCCATTGTTAGGCCGGGGCGCAGGAGGCATGGGCACACGAGGTGCCGGTGCAACGAGCCGTTGCTGTGGTGGCTGACCAGCGTGGTATGTAGGAGCGGTCGATCCATACTGCGGTGCAGGGGGCATGTATCTAGGTCGTACGTTGCTCCCTTGGGGCTGGTATGGGATCTTCCTTTTGCACTCGTGCTCGATCTCTTGGATCTTGTTTTCCACCACAATAGCCTTATCAACCAGCTTCTGGAAGCTTACGTAGTCATTGTTGAGGAGCTGAACTTGGATCTCATTGTTCAACCCTCTCATGAACAGGTACTGCTTCCTCTGATCTGAGTTGACATCTTCGGGGGCATACCGGGACAGTTGTATGAACTTGTTGAGGTATTCGTTCACACTCTTCTGCCCTTGGCGGAGACCTTCAAACTCCTGCCTCTTGAGCATCATTACGCCAACAGGGATGTAGTGGGAGCGGAAACTTTCCTTGAACTCAGTCCAAGTGATTGTCTCCGGGTTGGCATGGGCATTGCTCAAGGCATCCCACCAGTCAGCAGCTGCTCCCATCAGTTGGTGCGACGCAAAGAGAACCTTCTCTCGGTCGTTGCACTGTACAATGGCAAGCTTCTTCTCCATGGATTTCAACCAATCATCAGCCTCCATTGGATCGCTTGCTTGAGCAAAGGTGGGTGGTCGAGTCCTCATGAACTCTCCCAACCTGTTATGAGCCGGCGGTGGTGGTGGCGGTGGTGCCGGAACGGGGTGTTGGTTGGCCTGCAACTGACCCAAAGTTTGGATCATGGTTTGCATAAGCTGGTTTTGCATGGCCATCAACCTTTCTAGGTTGTTTTCGCCAGCTCCAGGGTTAGCAGGAACTTCTTCGTGGTCATCTTCCTGGACGTTCCTTCGGCTGGCGTTTCCTCTCACCATCTGTGAGAGAGAACGAAATAGAATAGAAGGTTAGAAGATTAGATAGGTCCTTTCAACTATATGCATCAAGGGGAGTTTGGACTATATATATTAGTCCTTATGAGGATGTGATCAAGTGCCGAAGCATTTCACTCCTCTTTCTTCTTACGTGTGGATATGGGCAACGTTGTTGAGGCGTCCCACAACTCACACTAAGCACATATTCACAAATAATCATCACAAGGGCCCACTCAACTCCTATTCAAGGATGGTTTCCTATGTCAAGGTGGTTTCAAGGCCAATCCAAGCTATTCATCCTAGGATGCTTCCTTTGGTCCGCGTAGCTTCTATTTAGGGGTATAACTTGTTGTTAACCCGTGATTCTAATATCAACCTAAGGTTTCTATCTAGGCGTGTAACCTACTTTCAACCCGTGGCTCTGATACCAATCTGTGACGCCCTCAATTCTGTGGAAAACCACGGAACCGAGAACTAATGCATATGTGTGCCCAGGATGTTCATCACACATACACATACGTTCCACAAACTGAATTCAGATTATATATTACCACGGATAACATAGTTTATTACAATCACCTCATGAGTCTTGGACTCATGCTTATAGAGGAAGTCTTATTCCTATGCAGCGGAAGTCCTTATTTAAATGCGGAAGCAAGCTTAGCAGAAGTGGCTCCATCCCTACTCCCTCCACAGGCAAGGTTGAGAACAGATCACACGCCATAATGCTCTACTCGGTCTTCATAGTAGTCTTCTCTTGCTGTTGATGAAGAAATAATAATGCAAGTTTGAGTACAATGATGTACTCAGCAAGTGCAGGAAAACACATGATATGCAGCTCATAAACAAGGTAGGCATAAAAGGTTTATTTGCAGAAAAGCAGTTCTGTAAAACCATGATAAAACCACAACTTAAGTTTAAATGTAATCCCAACATGTATTAAATGACCAACATACCTCCATCACTTTCCGTGTTCCATCCAAACATTAACCAATCTTTTATTCATACTCACGAATACCTCCTCGTAATCGCTACCATCTCTCCTCATAAAACAACCACGTCTCGCATCGAGACCAATCTCATGTCATGACCCATCAGTCATGCAACCATCTCATCTCTCGGACTCAACAGTCCCATAACCAATAATCAATCCAAGAACCTTTCCAATAACCATCCCAGTAATCATCCCATCTAATCATAGCAGTTTAGCCAGGCGCTCGTGACCGTAAGCTCGGCTATCATGATAGTTTTAATAACTCTGCAGAGTTTGTACCTCTTTACCCACAAGTTTGTGATTTCGTCACCCGTCGGTGACTGCAGAACCTCCATTATACCAGTACACAACCGTCGGTGTATGGTCAAGAGATCACAAAATAGCCTTTACAAAGGGGTTACTAGATGTATGGACTCACTAAGGTTTCACCGGCAGGCTAGAATCTCCAATTCTCCCACCCACGGGCCCCCTCTTGTGCCATGCAGTTCCCAGGGCAGTCCTCACTCGACTCCCATTCCCCGCGCCTTCCACAGTCCATAACACCCTAGCAACTTACCTAATTACTCAGCTAAGCCGCACCCATACTTTGCCTTGTGGCGGCACTGTTATCCTGGCATGTGCATGCATGAACCGGTCCTTAGATCTACGGCAAGTAAAACCACCATCTCATGCTACCTCATTCACAAACCCAGGCTTGCCTAGATCTTCCCTCCGATCCATGTTCATTAACCTCATCAATTACTTGTCATCAGTACGAGTGCAGTTAGCTAGACACATCTATCTCGCTTCCCAATCCCATAAACTCAGCGAAGCATAAAGCAAAAACCATACCCGACTCATAAACTTCCCAAGCGACAAGGATGGTTTAATCAAAACTAGTAAACTCCTATAAAAAGGGTTTCCCATCATGTTTGACTCAGCACGTACACCTTTTCGCAAAACAAAATAGTTTTACCCAAAACATAGGATCAACATGGTCAAGGAGCACTTGCCTTGTTCTTGCGGTTCCGGTTGTTCTTGATTCTCAAAGCCTTGTTGCTGCAGCCCGTCGTAGACAGCTTCCTGAGTTTGTCCTGCTATGTAGGATTCACGTGCATACAAATTCACAGCAATCAATATCATGCACAAACCCTAAACTAGGTGTGATGATGCATATGCATGCTATACTACGATTAGTTTTATTAGATTGATCTGTACGTATTCTTGCATGGCTTGCATGGTCAGAGGTGTTCGGATTAAAGGTGAACGTGGCGATGATCTTGTCTTTAGATCAAACTGATCATCGAGTGTTCTGCCCACGAAAAGGCTTCTGTTCGAAAGGAATCGAAGAACAGATGCAAAGATGAGCACAATGATGTCGTAAGGTGGTATCGAAGTCCTACCTCACGCTCTTCTTGTCTTCGGGGTCCTCCTTAGACCGCTTGGTTCTTCTCCGATGATCTCCCTTGTTGTGCTTTCGGCGATGTTTTGCTCGGCGAGTTAGGGCTAGAGCGCTAAGTCGTCGGCTCAGGAGTTGAAAGAGAAGTTCGTGGTTTTGGCCAGAGGTTTTGGGTTCTATTTATAATCGGGAAGAGAAGAGTCCTAATCTGATTGGATCCCGAATAAGAGTCTTATTCAGATCTTTGTTAGATCCTGACGTCTTATCTTTGGTAACCATTGTGTATTTTAGATCGGTTTCTGTTGCGTACCGGTGTCCTTGCGCGTAACAGCTGCTTCAGAACTCGTTACCTCCGTGATGATGAGCTCCGGAAGCTCCACGTGTCCTCCGGGCCTGGTATCTCCTCGTCCGCAGAGACGAGCTCCGGTTGTGCCGCGTGTCAATCAATCGAGACCTCCCTCTTTTGCGGAGACGGGCTCCGCGCACGCCACGTGTGGGTGCCGGTCTTTCCGCTCTCCTTCCCTTAGGGACATGCCCCGAGGTCGACACGTGTCTAACTGCGACGGACCTTCCGGTAATAAGCTCCGGTGGTGACACGTGTTCGATAGATCCGGACTTCTCTGAGATGTTTTCCGAAATTAACACATATCCCGTGTGACTGGTCCCCTGACTTCCGCGAGGACTAGCTCCGTGGATGACACGTGTCCTATGAAAAATGCCTTTGCTTCTTCCGCAGAGGCTATCTCCGCGGCAGCACGTGTCCCACAGGGTCGGACCTCTTTCCAGTTGCGGAGTTGACCCCCGAGCCTGCCACGTATCCAGTTTAGCGTCGGACCTCTCCCTATCTCTCGGGAATGAGTTCCGAACACACCACGTGGTCTGCTGGTCGTGGAAGTTGCCTTCGGCGCTCTCAGAGAGCTTTACTGGCTATCCTTTTGATACTTGTTTCTGTTCCCTCTTTTCTAAAAATGTTTTTCTTCTTCATAAAACATGAACATATGCTGACACCCGAGGTGAGGGTGTCACATTCAGATCCGTTTGCGTGAATATATACTTGAGTCTTTTGTGATCCGTATAGATCTCACATCGGTGACCAAGGATATAATGCCTCCAAATCTTCAAGGCATGTACCACGGCTGCAAGTTCCAAGTCATGTGTGGGGTAATTCAGCTCGTGTTTCTTTAGTTGTCTCGATGCATAGGCTACCACTTGTCCTTCTTGCATGAGCATGCATCCAAGCCCTTGTCTTGATGCGTCACAATATATATTAAAACTATTGCTCACGTCCGGCAATACCAAAACCGGCGCTGTGGTTAGTATTTTCTTGAGCTCCTCAAAGCTTTCTTGGCACACTGGCGTCCACTGAATTGCTTTTCCCTTCATTAGCAATTCAGTTAAAGGCTTAGCTATCTTGGAGAAATCCTTGATGAACTGTCGGTAGTATCCAGCCATCCCAAGAAAACTCCGAATATATCTCACATTCTGCGGTTGGTTCCACTTCAGAACATCTCCCACTTTTCCGGGATCAACCGATACTCTTCTCTCGGAGATGATGTGGCCTAGGAACGATATCTCCTTTAGCCAAAATTGACACTTGCTGAACTTGTCATACAATTTATGCTCTCGTAATTTCTGCAATGTCAATCTCAAATATTCTTCATGTTCTTCCTTGCTTTTTGAATACACCATGATATCATCCATGAAAACCACGACGAACTTGTCCAAGTACTCCATGAAGACCTTATTCATGAGGTACATAAAATATGCGGGTGCATTCGTTAACCCAAAAGACATAATGGTATATTCATACGAACCATACCGTGTTCGAAAAGCAGTCTTGGGTATGTCGGAGGGCTTAATCTTCAGCTGGAAGTATCCCGGCCGAAGATCAATCTTGGAGAAAATTTGGGCACCTTTCATTTGGTCGAACATGTCCTCTATATGGGGCAGCGGGTATTTATTCTTGATCGTCACCTCATTGAGAGACCCATAATCCACACACATCCTATGGGTCCCATCCTTCTTGTCTACGAAGAGCACGGGGGCTCCCCACAGTGACGAGCTTGGGCGTATAAAACCCTTTTCTAGCTGCTCCTGAATTTGCTTCTTAAGTTCCACTAGTTCATTAACGGGAATCCTATATGGCCTTTTCGATATAGGTGCAGTTCAAAGTACTAAATCAATGGCAAATTCAATGTCCCGGTCAGGTGGCATACCAGGAAGTTCTTCCGGGAACACGTCCAAAAATTCTTGAACCACCGGAATGCTTTCCAATGTTTCTTCTTCGACGTGGTTCAACGCTGCCTTCTCGGTTGCCGGTTGGGCTGACTCAAACTCAATACGAGTACCGTGCTCATTTGTCAACTGCATGCTCCTCTCAGCACATTTACTCTGTTGTGCTTGCTTAACCAATCCATTCCCAGTATTATATCAATCCCTTGGGAATCCAAGACAATAAGGTTGGCAAGAAAGTCTACCCCCTTATTTTAAGGTTTACTTTCGGACGTACTATATTAGTCCTCATCTCGCCACCGGGATAATTAACCAACATAGTGTATTTCATGTGTGATATGGGCAGATTATACTTGGCAACATACTTGGATGATATGAATGAATGCGATGCTCCGGAATCAAATAAAACAGTAGCTGGGTTGGAGTTGGCAAGGAACATACCAATCACGACGTCCTCAGCTTGTTGCGCTTCCTCAGCAGAGACATAATTCACGTTGCCACGAGCGTAGCTCTGCTGCCCACGGTTACCTTGCGTAGCTCCTCCATTCATCCGTGGGTTCTGTTTTGGTGCATTGGTCGGCTGTCCAAGGCCTTTCTTTGGGCATTGGCTTGCAAAGTGTCCCGCCTCTCCGCATGAAAAATATGCTTTGTTGCCCAAAACAGCAGGAATGTTGGGGCGGGGCTGGTTTTGAGCATAGGCGCCCATGTTGGGATGGGGCGCAGGAGGCAAGGGCATACGAGATGCTTGCACAACAGGATGTTGCTGCAGTGGTTGATTAGGGCGAGGTGGGTTTGCAGGGCGGAAGGTAGAAGCGGACGAGCCATACTGTGGTGCAGCAGGTGGCATGAAATGGGGACGTACATTGCTCCCTTGTGGCTGGTATGGCATCTTCCTCTTGCCCTCTTGCTCGATCTCACGGATCTTGCTCTCAACCACTATAGCTTTGTCAACGAGCTTCTAGAAGTTTGCATAATCATTGTTGAGCAGCTGAACTTGGATCTCATTGTTCAATCCTATCATGAACAAGTATTGTTTCCTTTGATCCGAGTTGACGTCCTCGGGAGCATACCTTGACAGCTGCGTGAACTTGTTGAGGTACTCATTCACGCTCTTCTTGGCGGAGACCTTCGAACTCTTGCCTTTTAAGTATCATGACTCCAGCAGGGACGTAATGAGAGCGGAAACTTTCTTTGAATTCAGCCCAAGTGATAGTCTCCTGGTTGTCATGAGCATTGCAAAGAGCGTCCCACCAGTCAGCGGCTCTCCCATAAGTTGGTGCGATGCGAAGAGAACTTTATCCCGATCATTGCACTGAACAATAGCAAGCTTCTTTTCCATGGATTTCAACCAATCATCAGCCTCCATGGGATCATTAGCTTGTGCAAAAGTAGGCGGTCGAGTCCTCATGAACTATCCCAACCTGCTGTGAGCCGGCGGCGGTGGTGGTGGTGGTGGTGGGGGTGCAGGAACAGGGTTAGGATTGTTGTGGTTGTTGGCTTGCAGCTGTCCCAAAGTTTGTATCGTGGTTTGCTTGAGCTGGTTCTGCATAGCCATCAACCGTTCAAGGTTGTTTGCATCAGCCCCGGGGTTGGCATTTTCAGGAACTTCAACGTGGCCATCCTCTTGTGGTTCATGGTTGTCATGGACGTTCCTCGTTTGATGGCTGGCGTTTTCCCTTACCATTTGTGAGAGAGAATTGAGGAGAATAGAAAGGAGAAGTTTCGATTGATCCCACTATATGCATCAAGGTGCATGAACTAAATATCTTCTTTTATTAATATCAGCCTATATGAGGATGTGAACAAGTGCCGAAGCACCTCACATCTCTCTACTATGTGTGGATGTGGACATTCGCCGAAGCGTCCCACAACTCACACTAAGCACACAAGACAAGCAATCATCACAAAAGTTCAACACACCACTCCTTTTCACGCTACTACGATTTAAACGTTCCTATTACAGCTTATTCAATGGGAATCCTAAACTTAATCATGTGAACTGGTGCTGTTCCCGCCGTGTGACGGGGGTGGTCCATCGGACACCTCAATGGGGTTAAGTGCACTCCCACGTGGTGGTGAACGAGTACTTATGTGTGTCGTGCTCCGGATCATTGGCATCTATAAATAGGACATGAGAAACTTTAGAGAAGGAAGAAAGTACTTCAAAACTTCAGAAGCTATGAAGCAAGAAAGCAAAAGTGTTGTTGTCCAAAGGAAGAGAAAAAAGGGGCTGAAAATAGCACTTTGCGGTGGCTGAATTAACAAGAAAAGTGCGGCAGCAAGAAATTTTTGAAAATAGCAGTTTAGAGGGGTGTCCCTATGTGTTTTAGAGTGTCCATTCTACCTAGGCTTGCGTCCTACGATCAACGTGACTCTGATACCAATCTGTGACACCCGGTTCCGAAAACAGAACCAAGTTAATGCATATGTGTGCCCAGGATGTTCATCACACATGCACATGTAATCCACAAACTGAATTCAGAATATAACCACGAATAAATAGGGTTTAAGTACTTTATTACATAGACTCATTGTCTCACTCATGAATCTCTAACTTATTCTTGCAGCGGAAGTCTCTAAACGACAGCGGAAATAACTAAGTAGCAGCGGCTCAATCTTCAACTCCACAGGCATGTTGACGGTAGTTCACACGCCTAGTACTCCACATGGTCCTCGAAGTACTCTTCTCCTGTTGCTGATGTTTATGTGATAATGCAAGGGTGAGTATATGTCGTACTCAGCAAGTGCAGGAAAAGTATAACATGTAGCTTACAACAAGGTATGGAGTAAAAAGGCTCATTGCAGCAAGCAAATTTTATTTCACAAGCATGATAAAAACAGCAACTAAGTCTAGATGAATTTAATCCCAATATAACCAAGTAAAACAGCAACATTCTCTCATCATAATTCACCATTTATCAAGTCTCAACCAACCATTAATCTTTCTCAAGTTCATCTCATGCTCATGAATATTCATAACCATCTCATATTCACACAACCGAAACCGAACTCATTGTCAAGACTTAAACAGTCCCGAAACCAATCTCAATGATCATACCATAACCACACCGAACATCCATCCCAAGTTTTCCCTCTAATCATGTGAGTTGGCCAGGTGCTTGTGACCGGAAGTACGGCTTGTGACCCGAAGTTTTCCCTCTAATCGAAGCTCTCCTCAGAGGGGAGATCCGGGCCTGCCACGTGGCCGGCAGAGCCGGACCTCGCCCCCTCCGCGGGGGTGAGCTTCGAAGGCGCCATGTGTCCAGTGGGGCTGGGGCCCACCCTCTCCTCAGAGGTGAGCTCCGAGCCCGCCATGTGGCCGGCAGAGCCGGACCTCGCCCCCTCTGCAGGGGTGGGCTCCGAGGGCGCCACGTGTCCAGCGGGGCCGGGGTCTCCCCTCTCCTCAGAGGTGAGCTCCGGGCCCGCCATGTGGCCGGCACAGCTGGACCTCGCCCCCTCCACGGGGGTGAGCTCCGAAGGCGCCATGTGTCCAGCGGGGCCGGGGCCTCCCCTCTCCTCAGAGGTGAGCTCCGGGCCCGCCACGTGGCCGGCAGAGCCGGAACTCGCCCCCCCCCCCCCCCCCCCCGCAGGGGCGAGCTCCGAAGGCGCCACGTTTCTAGCGGGGCCGGGGCCTCCCCTCTCCTCAGAGGTGAGCTCCAGGCCCGCCACGTGGCTGGCAGAGCCGGACCTCGCCCCCTCCGCGGGGTGAGCTCCGAAGGCGCCACGTGTCCGGCGGGGCCGGGCCTCCCCTCTCCTCAGAGGCGAGCCCCGGGCCTGCCACGTGGCCAACAGAGCCGCGCTGCCCACCCCGGCTCAACAGGCAGCAGGAGTAAAGGCACGCCATGCCTTGTCCGTACAAGACATTCAAGACCCGCGCCATCCCAAGACGCAGCGCACACCCCTGTCAGGAGGCACTGTGACCAATCACGTCACAGTTAAGTCAAGCGCGCCATGTCAGAGGCTGCTGACCAATGGCGACAATACATGCCCTGCCATCCCTGCCATCATCAACCACTACGCCTAGCTTGAGGCACGGGCCGGGCGGCAGGACGACGACTATGAAGCTACCGCTAGAGACAACTACCAGCATTCATTGCAAGATATGGTAGATGGCAGTAAATCACCCCGGGGCCACCTGTCGGGCTCCGGGGCCCACTTTGTAAGCCGCCCGAGCCTTGTACTATAAAAGGCTCGGGTAGGCAACATTGCAAAGGGTTCGGCATTTGGATCAACTCCCTCTAGCGCCTAGGGCAACTCTGCTCACCACCAAGCTTAGAACTCCGATTCTAAGCTCCAAGCAATACATCGAGCAACACATCTACCGTGGACGTAGGGTTTTACGCTCCGGCGGCCTGAACCACGTAAAAATCCTTGTGTCAACCCTCTTACAACCAACGCGACCCTCTCGAGAGGACTAGCCCCTCCGTAAAAGAACCTCCGCGGGCTGCCCCTGAGCAGGCCCGGGGGAAGTGTCGATGGTACATTTCAACATTTGGCACGCCAGGTAGGGGTCTTTTTTCTCTCGCGACGGGTCTGCGCCGACAAAGATGACCAATCTTCCTTCAGTGGATGGCTCTTCGTGCCCTTGTTCCCGGCGAACAATGACCAGCGAGGCTTATGTCTCAACGCACTCAGGGAGGAGTGTGTCGGGACAGGTTGGGAGCCCACGTCCGATTCCAACAACGCGGACTCCTACAACCTCAAGATCTATTGCGGCGCCGAGTGCTGCTCAAGCAAGCGCACTGGCTGCCGCATGAGCGTTCCTGCATAATCCGCCTGCTGTGGACGCTCCCCAGGGAGCCACCCAGCAGTGGATCCGCGACGTTGACCACCTCATCGCTACTGCCATCAACCCTCCGCTGCAGTGGGGACGACGCCCCCGGTCAACCAGATGTGTCGCTGTTGAGCACACCGACGGTTGCCCTGCAGACGGCAGACTCCCGCTCCACCAAGCTCTCAACGGCTGATCTGAGGTCAGAGCTGGAACAACGTCACTTGGGGGAAGATGCCCGCGTGACCATCGAGTGACGGCGGGAGAGGCGTCGCAACCACGAGGTCGACTACAGCATGTCAACTGCCTCGACTCAGCCTGGGCCGCAGACGTTCGCCATGCGACCTCTGCCCCAGGCGTACGCCATGCAGCATATGCAGCAGCCATATGCCTTGCAGGTGGCGCCCCCGGTATATGGTGCACCATTGCCCATGCCGGGGTACACCGTGCCAGCAGCGGACCAAGTGTTCGCTGCACCAGGATCTGCAGCAGCAGGGGTGGGGTGTGCGGCCCTGGCGCCCCACCTCCGCTTCGCAGTGTGGCCGCGCAAGTTCAGGCCACACCTGCCGGAGAAGTACAATGGAAGCGTCAACCCTGCAGAGTTCCTGCATATCTACTCCACTGCCATTCTCGCGGCAGGAGGGGATGAGGCCGTCATGGCCAACTACTTCCCCGTCGCCTTGACCGGCCCAGCACAGTCATGGCTCATGAACCTCCCCAGGGTTCCATAACCTCCTGGGGGGGAGCTCTGCCAACAGTTCACGGTGAACTTCGGCAGCTCCTACACGCGTCCCGGCACGGAGCTGGACCTCCACGCCGTGCGACAGAAACCGGGAGAATCCCTGCGCTCCTTCATCCAGCGGTTCTCCCAGGTGCGAAACACCATCCCCCACATCCAGAATGCATTAGTTGTGGTTGCATTCCGACAGGGTGTTAGGGATGAGAAGATGCTCGAGAAGTTGGCCACCAGGGTGGTGCAAGGAGTCTCGGAGCTCTTCAGCCTAGCGGACAAGTGCGCCAGAGCAGCAGAAGGGCGTAGAAGGCACTCACAGCCAGCCTCCGAAGCAGGAGGGCTGCCCGGAGCTAGTGCTGCGCCCCAAGGGAGCAGCAAGAAGAGCAAGAAGAAAGGCGGTGGCAAGATCAAGCTGCCGGCCGGAGCTCCCGTTGCTGCAACTGCAGCACCTGGTGGAGCTCGGGGGCCACGCCCCGACAAGAGGCCACGGCAGTCACCTGACGGTGGCAACCGTGGTGAGCCGTGCCCGGTACACAACACCAGGAGCCACACTGCTGGTGAGTGCCGGGAGATCATGAAGCTTGCGGATCGCTTCTGCGAGGGGAAGCAACCGCGCACAGATGGTGCTCCCTTCCGCCAGAGGGAGGGCAAGCAGAAGGTCGACCCCTGGGACAATGGCGACCAAGAGATGGGGTACCACGAGCCCCAGCGCACCGTGAAGGTGGTCCACAACCATGGGGACTCCAGCTCTGGTGAAGACAAGCACCGGAAGGCGCTCCACGTGATCTACGGAAGGTCCTCGGACCCCTCGTCCCGGAACGCAGTCAAGACCCTGCGCCGAGCAGTGGTGTCGGTGGCTCCTACCCCAAGCGCAGCACCGTACCTCAAGTGGGTAGGGACCCCCATCAGCTTCGACGCCTCCGACTGCCCCAAGAACATGGCTGGGGCTAGACAGCTACCTCTCTTGGTAGCCCCCACCATAGCCAACGTGAAGATGTACCACATACTGGTGGATGGCGGGGCCGGACTCAACCTCATCAGCCATGCAGCTTTCCAGAAGCTGCAGATTCCCATGGCCAAGCTATCCCCGTCGAGCCCGTTCTCAGGGGTAGGGCCTGGACAAGTCATCCCATATGGCAACATCAGTCTTCCAGTGACTTTCGGAGCACCGGACAACTACCGAACAGAATATGTTCTGTTCGACGTGGCGGAGGTCGACCTCCCCTTCAACGCCATCATTGGCAGACCGGCCTTGTACCTATTAACGGAGATAGCCCACTACGGTACCTGGTCCTGAAGATGCCTACGCCCACCGGTGTCCTCAGGATGCGTGGAGACCGCACGGCCACAGTGTCAGCCTTGGAGAAGCTCTAAGAACTTGCGGCAGCCCGAGCACCAGCCCCTGGCGGTGCAGAACCGGGCCAGCTCCACCCGAGTGCATGCCAACGTGCCTCGACCTCTGCACCCTGAGTGCAACCCTCCGACGAAGGCGACGTCCCCCTAAAGGTCGTCCAAGTCGGCTCTGAGGCTGCCCAGACCACCTGGATAGCCGGGGGCCTGGACAGCAAATAGGAAAGCGCGCTCATCACCTTCCTCCGGGACAACGTCGACGTGTTTGCATGGCAACCGTCACAGATGCCCGGGATCCCTAGGGAGGTGATCGAGCACCATCTGAAGATTTACCCCGACACTTGGCCGATCCAGCAGAAGCCCCGGAAGCAGTCCATCGAGCAGCAGAACTTCATCCGTGAAGAGATAAAGAAGCTTCTCGATGCTGGCTTCATACGGGAGGTCCACCACCCCCGGTGGTTGGTGAATCCTGTTGTCGTTCCGAAGGCCGGTGGGAAGTTCCGGATGTGCATCGACTACACCAGTCTCAATAAGGCATGCCCAAAGGATCCATTCCCTCTCCCTAGAATAGATCAAATTGTAGACTCTACATCAGGCTGTGATATGTTATGCTTCCTTGACGCCTACTCAGGCTTCCACCAAATACCAATGTCTAGAGAAGATGAAGAACACACTACTTTTATAACAGTAGATGGCCTGTATTTTTATGTCTCCATGCCTTATGGTCTGAAAAATGCTCTCCCTACTTTTGTACGTGCTATGCATAAAACATTTGGGGAGCTAATCCGGGACTTAGTAGAGGTGTATGTCAATGACATCGTTGTCAAAGTCAGAAAGAGCACATCCTTGTTAGATAACCTAGCTCTAGTCTTTGACACATTGCGCCCCACGCGCACCAAACTAAACCCGGACAAGTGCGTGATCGGTGTCTCCTCTGGAAAGCTCCTTGGATTCCTGGTCTCACACCGAGGGATCGAGGCCAACCCAGAGAAGATCAAGGCCATCAAGCTGATGCGACGCCCGGCTCGCATCAAGGATGTCCAGAAGCTCATGGGATGTCTAGCTGCGCTCAGTCGGTTCATACCTAGGCCAGCTGAGCGGGCTCTTCCCTTCTTCAAGCTCCTGTGCAAAGCCGGTTCATTTGTTTGGACCGAAGAAGCAGAAGAAGCATTCCAGGGGTTGAAGCAGCACCTGACGACGTTACCTATCATGGTAGCCCCTGAGCCCGGTGAGCATCTACTGCTCTACATCATGGTGACAACAGAAGTGGTGAGCATGGTCCTAGTCGCAGAGCGGCCGGACCCCTCGCCACTACAACCTGCTCCTGCAGCAGAAGTCAAGCATCAAGGCTGTCCGGACCCCATGGGGGGCCCCGACAGCCAGGAGATCTCTGAGGCCCAAGCCCCAGAGACCACAGTCGACCTCCCGGAGGTCCAAGGTGACCTCCCGGAGGTCCAAGACGACCTCCGGGAGGTCCAAGATGGTCGAGAAGACTCCGGGTCCCAGCCCTCGGAGGCTGACCCAGACCTTGAGGACAGGAGGTCCCAGGGTCCGGTGGCAATGGAGGAGGACGTCTCGGATCCCTCAGGGAGGATCCGGACCATCCAAAGGCCCGTCTACTACGTCAGTGAAGTCCTCCATGACACCAAGACTAGGTACCTGGAGGTACATAAACTGCCGTATGCAGTGCTAGTGGCATCCAGGAAGCTTCGGCATTACTTCCAAGCCCGCCGGATCTCGGTGGTCACCTCCTATCCGCTGAGGACCATTGTCCGCAGCCCTAATGCGGCTGGCAACATTGCCAAGTGGGCAGCAGAGCTGGTGGAGTTTGAGATGGACTTCCTACCATGTCATGCAGTCAAGAGCCAAGCACTGGCTGACTTTGTGGCGGAGGGGACGCCGTCACCAACTAACCCAGGGGGCCCAGAAGGTGGAGAACCGGAGCCCCGGGCATCGATCTTCACCGAGCCTTACTGGACGCTCTACTTCGATGGCTCCTCACAGAAGCAGGGGGGCGGAGCCGGCATACTGCTCCTCACGCCGACGGGGGAGCAGTTCAAGTACATGGTGCGCCTCAACTTCAAGGCAACCAACAACATGGCCGAGTATGAAGCTCTCATCTTCGGCCTGAAGATGGCGCTGTCTCTCGGCGTTCGCTAGTTGTTGGTCAAGGGCGACTCCCAGCTAATCATCAAGCAAGTAAAGGGTGAATGCTCCTGTAACAACCCGCAGTTAGCTGCCTATCTGCTCTACGTGCAGATGCTGGAGAAGACTTTGAAGCCTTGGACCTGTGCCATGTACCGCGCACCGACAACACCGTCGCCGACGACCTGTCAACGAAGGCCTCCACCGGAGCCCCGGCGCCCGAAGGAGCCTTCGAAAGGACGTTGCCGCGACCCACAGCCCGGCCTGCCGAACCGGGCGAAGGGGGCAAGACCAGCACCTCGAAGCTGGCGGTCCCGGCGGCCCTGCAACCATGGTGCCCGCCAAGGATCGTATGCGCCACTGGGGACTCCGTGCTACCCAGCGCCCAATATACAGAAGCTCAAGTCAGCCCCGAAGCATGGATCACGGAGGTCCGGGGCTACTTGAAAGACAACATCGTTCCTGATTAACATGCATCCGCTGAATGGATTGTGCGGATGGCTAAGAGATACACGCTGGTAGAAGGGGATCTCTACCGGCATGGCGCCAACTGCATCCTATTGCGGTGCATAACCCAGGAGGAAGGCTGCGACCTGCTCACAGCAATCCATGGAGGCGAGTGCGGGAACCACGCATCTTCCCGCACGCTGGTCGGTAAAGCCTTCCGGCATGGCTTTTACTGGCCGACAGCTCTCCTGGATGCCGTCAAGATGGTTAAGAGATGCAAGGCGTGCCAGTTCCATGCCAAGTAGATCCACACACCGGTGCAGATGCTGCAGATGATCCCACCCTCGTGGCCGTTCGAGGTATGGGGGTTGGACATCCTGGGGCCCTTCCCCAGAGCCGTCGAGGGATACCGGTACCTCTACGTCGCCATCGACAAGTTCACCAAGTGGCCGGAAGCTGCACCAGTCATCACCATCAACAAGCAATCATCTGTCAAGTTCATCAAGTCAATCGTCTGCAGGTTCGGGGTCCCAAACAGGATCATCACCGACAACGGGACCCAGTTCACCAGTGCAGCATTCCAAGAGTACTGTGAAGACCTTGGCATCCAGGTGTGCTATGCCTCTGTTGCTCATCCAAAGAGCAACGGGCAAGTCGAGAGAGCCAACGCCGAGATCCTTCGGGGCCTCAAGACTCGCACCTATGCCAGCTTCGAGAAGCATGTTGCCAAGTGGGTGGACGAGCTTCCGTGCACACTATGGGCCAGCTGGAAATCCCAGAGCCGGGCCACAGGGGAGACACCGTTCTTCATGGTGTACGGGGCCAAAGCCATGCTTCCCCTGGAGGTTACCATGGGGTCTCCCCGTGTCCGAGCTTACGACGAAGCCACGCAGGACCAGCTCCGGCGTGAGGACATCGACCTCGTCGACGAGGCAATATGACAAGCAATGCTCCAAAATGCATGGTACCGGCAGGTGCTCTGGCGCTACCACCAGAGGTCCGTGCATGCTCGGGAGATCAAGGAAGGCGACCTGGTGCTGCGGCGCATACTTTCTCGAGAAGGGACCAACAAACTCTCCCCCAGCTGCGAAGGTCCCTTCCGAGTCATGAAAGTTTTCCGCCCCGGGTGCGTACGCCTTGCTACGGAGGATGGGGACCCGCTCCCCAACCCTTGGAACATAGAACACCTCTGTAAGTTCTACCCTTAGGGAAGTAGTTGGACATTGTCGGTACCTGAGATATGGGGTACCCCCGCGCATAGGGTAAAATGCCTAAGGTACTCGCCCTTCTCCGCAGGGAGAGCTCCGAAGGCGCCACGCGTCCGGCGGGGCCGGACCTCCCTCTCCTCAGAGGAGAGCTCCGGGCCCGCCATGTGGCATACAGAAGCCGGACCTCCCCCTCCGCGGGAGAGAGATCCGAAGACGCCACGCGTCCAGCGGGGCCGGACCTCCCTCTCCGCAGAGGAGAGCTCCGGGCCCGCCATGTGGCATACAGAGGCCGGACCTCCCCCTCCGCGGGGAGAGGTCCGGAGGCTCCACGTGCCCCGCAGGCCGGACCCTTCTCACCTCAGAGAAGGGCTCCGGACCCGCCACGTGGCCAGAAGAACGATGCTGCCTGCCCCCGAGCGGTAGGCGGCGGGCGTAAAGGCGCTCCTCACCTTGCCCGTACAAGGTATTCAAGGCCCGCGTCTTCCCAAGACGCGGAAACGCGGAGCACGCGTCTGTCAGGTGCCGTTGCGCCCAGTCGCATCACAGACTGGCGCGCGGTGTCAGAACCTGCCAGCCAATAAACGCTGCGACAAGACATCCCATGCCGCCTGTGCCGTCATCAACTACTACGACTAGCACGCGGCATGGGCAGGGCGGCAAGATGAAGACTCAGAATCCTTCGACCAGAGGCAGCGACCGGCGTAACTACAGATACGGTAGATAACAAGCAATCTTCCCGGGACCACCTGTCGGGTCCCGGCTCCCCTTGTAAGCCGCCCGAGTCTTGGACTATAAAAGGCTCGGGCAGGCGTCGATAGCAAGGGTTCGCACTTTGCAACTCATACGCTAGCCATACACTCTCAAGCTGTAACTCACCCCCAAGCTCAGGCCTCCGGCCCTGAGCAGCAAGCAATACAGCGAGCTCCATAGCTCGCCGTGGACATAGGGTTTTACGCTCCGGCGGCCTGAACCACGTAAAACTCGCCGTGTCAAGCTCTCGCTAACTCGTCCATCCGCGCAAGCTTTCCACTAGGAGACTAGCCCCGCCGAAAAAAGAACCTCCACGGGCTGCCCAGTGCAGGCCCAGGGGAAGTGTCGATCGCACACTTCGACAGACATGTTTTTTCTCCTTTCTGTAACAGATCCCATAGAGCACAGGAGCAGCGCTCAGAGAAACTAAGCCCTAGGGGGTGGTCCAGGACTACATCCATCTTAGCCTGGTCCTGTACCCTAAGCGCGTAGTCTCTGCCCCCCTTCACAGTGGGGTGGGTCGTTGCCTCCATGTACAGCCTGTGTTCCTCCTATGGATGTATATGAATGGAAAGAACCCTGTATTACCACGCTCTCTTATGTGTTCATTTAAATTACGCATTAATTTTCATGATCACCTTCCCATGCTCAAAGACAGTGTACGCCCATCGTACACTCGGCTCTCCTATCCCACTCTCGTACCTAGTCGGCATTTGCCATCCTGCCGAAGGCGGTTGTGCTTGAGGTACCTGCCAAAGGCCCGGGGACCTCTCAGACCTCCCCCAGTTAGGTATTGTGACGCCAGTTGGTCTCCTCCAGGAAAAACCTACGCCAGACCAGGGGGTCCAGGGTGTGCAGCCTGCTTTGCCTGGTTCCATACCCAAAGCGTGCGCACTCTGCCTTCCGGGAGGTCCAGGGTGTGCAGCCTGCTTTGCCTGGTTCCGTACCCAAAGCGTGTGCACTCTGCCTCCCCAGCGCTACGGTCTAGTACTAGGGGCCATACGGTTGCACCCTGACCAAGGAGGGAGTCGGACCTCCGGTGCCGAAAGTACTAAGTTGCCCAAGCCCCGTACACCGGCCCTGGACTGTAAGCCAAATAAGACTAAGAGACAGGGAAGGGAGAGCCCCCGAGCAGAATTACCGTTTCCCTACTTGTATGCAGGACCTTCTGAGAGGCCTCCCGGACCTCCGGTGCTGGAGCTCGAACACCGGCGTGCTCCGAACGGTCAGGAGGAGGCCCTGGCCTTAGCTCCCCCGCAGGAATGTGGTAGGTGTGCCCGATGCATTGGCCACACCTACCAGAGGCCACTACGGGGACTGCACAAGGGAAGACCAGAGCACCCGGTTGTACTGAAGTCCTAAGGTTTCTCAAGACCGGAGCTCCAGACTCCAACTCAAGACCCCTTGGGTACTTATGAGAATAAGGGCCCAAGGGAGGTGTCTGTGCAAAGCTCGAGATCGGTGGAGACCTCCCGGGGCCTTACGGAGCTAAGGGCTCGGGCAGGGCAAGCCAAGAAAAGAAAGCAAGAAGCACAGGCACACAAGACAACAAGCCTATTCACTAAAGAGCTCCACGAGCTGGTCTACAAACAGAAGACAAAAGGGAAAGTACAAAAGGCCCTCCAGCTACAAGGGCAAGCATATAGGAGTCCCCGGACTTCCGCTAGAACCTAGACGCGATGAGGGCGGCGATGTCTCCGACTCCGGCCCTGGCGACCTCCTCCTGCTCGGCGACGGGGCCCTGCACCACCGGCTTCAGAGAGATGGAGGAGTCCCAGCTCCGGAAGCACGTCAGCACGTGCACGGTGACCTCCTTCGCCAAGCTCCTCCCCTCGACCTCGAGCTTGTCGGCGATCACGGCTTCCAGCTTCTCCAGCTTGGCGCCGATAGACTTGAGTGCCGGAAGCACCTGGGCCACCTCTTGCGCCGAAGCCCCCGTCCTCACGGGGCTGAAGTCGAGAGGCGCTAGAGCAGACTCCGCCTGGCCGACGAAGTCCTAGACTCACTGGGCCTCGGCGGTCCGCCAAGCTCGGAGCTGCTCCACCTCCTGGCGAGCCACAAGCAGGGCGTCGGGTCCTTCCTCGGTGATCCTCCTCTCCTTGGCCGCCAGATCATTCTCCCGGAGCTGGAGGTCCCGGGTGAGCCTCTCCAACTCCGACGCCCGGAAGTCGGCAGCAAGCTCCAGGTTCAGAACCATCTGGCGGTCCTGGGTGACCTGCTCCTCCTTTTCGGCCAAGGAAGCCTCCCGGAGTTCCAGCTCTCTGGCCCTGGCCTTCAGGTCGCCTTCTCCCGCCTCCAGCTGCTCGGCGACCTCCTTCTCCTTGACCACCACGGTGCACTCCCACTCCACGACGGTACATTAACGCCGCACCAGCCGTAGCTGCATCTCCTTGTTGGCGGCGGAGCGGGCCTGGAAACCGTCATAGGCCTCGTGGGCCTCCTGCATGATCCTCCGGGTATCGGAGTCCAGACGGTCGACGATGATCTTCTGCACATTGAGGAGCTCCTCCTCAGCGTCGAGCCTCACCCTCTTAGCGTCGAGCTCCTCCTCAACCTCCCTGGTCCGCAGCTTCAAGAGCCGCCTCCAGCCGCGGAGGCGGTCCCTCTCATCCGCCAGGACCTCCCGCTCGCGCTCGAGCGCAGTCTGAACCCGCCGGACGCTGGACTGGGCCAACTCCATGGTGTCCGACAGGGACAGTGGAGCAGCAGAGGCTGAAGCCGGGCCGCGGACCTCCTCCATGGCGTCGTCATCCGATGGAGGAGATGCCGGCACCACAACATCCGAGGGAGCCACGACGATGCACCGATCAGGAGAAGACAGCGCTGAGGCAGGGTCAGTCCCGATGTGCCCCTGCACACCGTCCACCTGAGGACCTGCGTCGGCTCCTCCTGCATCGTCGCCTGCCTGCTCCACCGGGTCTTCACCAGCAGCCAGCTCCCGAGCTGGTGAGGGAGGAGGCGCCTCCGCCGTCGCAGAAGCCGGTCCTGCCGGGCCATAAGGAGAAGCGGCCTGGACTTGCACGGGGGCCGGTGAAGCTGCCGTGGCATCCGCACGCTGCGGCACTGGCCCCTACCAGCCGAAGTTGTCTGAGGAACAGACGCGCCCCCCACAACCGATGAGTCCCTTCAAGCACAGGGAGCACACAAGACAAGAATAGAAGAAGAGCTAGAGTATGCAAGTACTTAGTCCCGGTAACTGCAACTTACGAGGGACATGGACATTCCAGCGGGCATGAAGCCCTGGCTTCCGAGCCGGGGCAGGGCCGCCAGAGCCTGCCGACGCCGCCGGGGCCTGTGCCGAAGGCACCTGGACTGGCGGAATAGGGGGTGCACCCGGAGCCCCCCTGGGAGATGGAGCAGCGGAGCTCCCACCGGCAGCACCTCTGGTGTTGCTCGCCGTGCCAGCCCCTGAAGCACCTGAAGCCCGGGGCGCCTGCGCCCCCTGATGAGTCCCGGCAGCACTCCCTCCGGCACTGCCGCTTGCTGAGTCTGCAGCAGAGACACTCGACGGCCGGGGCACCTGAGCCCCCGGCTGAGTCCCAGAAACTGCGGCACTGGGGTCCCTCCTCGGAGTTCCACCTGTGGAAGGAGTGTGGGACGCCCGGGGCTCCTCCGACCGCCGCTGTCCAGGAGGAGTTCCGTCGGCACGGAAGACCCGAGGCCTCTTTGGGTCGCTGCCTGACGGACCGATGCCTCTTGATGAAGAGCGAGGGGGCACTCCGGTCCCCTTACTCGGCGCAAACGACACCCTCGGCGGTGACCGGGAGTGCTTCCTCTTCGGCACACTAGAGGCCGACACCTTGCCCTTCCCCTTGTCGACAGTCTGAGCTCTGTCGCTCCTCGGCGCGGGTTGGGCATCGGCCGACGCCTCGCGCCGCGCTCTGGAGCCATCAACCTCGGTGATCGAGATCCCCCGGGAAGCATCACTGACCTGGCGCACAGCGATTCCGATATCGTCCAAGGTTGGCATCTCCTGCAGCAGCTTCGACCTCCACGCCAGCTCCACGAAGAGGGGGAGGCAGGAAACTGGAACTGTTAGGGAGCGGTCATCGAGGATGTCGCTGCTTACCCTCATCACCATCTCCCTTAGCATCTTGACAGACGGGTCAGAGTCTAAGCCCGTCTCCAGCCTGGTGAAGTCATGCATGCCGGTGTAGTACCACGCCGGGCGATTGCGATGCTGCAGCGGTGCGACAAGAAGTCCGCCAACACCATCAGGGACGTCAGCCCCTGCTCTGCTAGGAACTAGATGCGCTCCAGGACTGGCGTGTACTCCGGCTCCAGCTCCGGGCACTCCTCCCAGAAGCAGCGCCCGGTGGTTGGGGCCTCGGTCGGCAGCTGGAGGTGATCGTGCTCATCAGTCTTCATGATCACCCAGTCATCCCTCCAGCCATCCCACCTCGAGGCACTGAAGGGCAGAAGGTACTTGGAGACCTTCGGATCCTTGCAGCGGTGCTGGAAGTAGTAGGGTCCCAGCTGGTTCTTCGAGCCTCGCCCGGTCATCCGCGGCAAGAAGAAGTGACGGAAGAGCGTCACTCAAGCGCGGACCCCCATGAACATCTCGCAGAAGTCCACAAAGACAGCAGCCAAAGCAAAGGAGTTCGGGGAGAAGTGGTGGAGTTGAAGACCATAAGTCTTCATCAAAATCACGAAGAAGGAAGAAATCGGCGGGACAAACCCAGCCAAGGCAAATGCGACGAAGAGGAAAGTCTCCCCTCTCTCCATATGCAGGGGAAGAGATCCCGCCGAAGGCAAAGCCTCTGCTATTCCGAGTGCCATCCCAGGAGCCTGCGCACCGGCCCAAGGTCCTTCGTCCGGGCGATGCACGGCGAGGGCAGGCTGGAAGCCATGGGAGGTGAAGGAGCAGGAACTTGGAAGACAGAGACGGCTTGGGCGCACGGAAGAACAAGGAAGGCTCAGGCGTAGGGAGATGTGCGAAGGGAAGCCTGCGATGCAGAAGGGGTTCCCTTTAAATCTCCCAGAGGCAATTCGAAACGCTTCGTATGTGCCGCTCGATGCAGACACCCCAGGTCCAAGCCCCAGCGACAATGACAAGAGGGCCCAAGCCGTCCTGCAGAAGCGGTGGGCCAAGAAGTCAGTGTAAAAGTCCCAAAACTTGTAAATAGAAAACTTGAGCTATGAATAAAGTTGAGTTTATATGCAAGAAATGGGACTTACAAAAACTGTTGTGTTACTCATGAAAGTGTTGGCATGAGCAATAAAAACTTTAAATTCAGTTTGATTTAAGAGATGCACTTCAAGAAGAAGGAGGGCATGTTCAAAAGAAAAAAATCCAAACTGTTGTTTGAAAAAAGTGTATTTGCAATAGCCAACTCAAGGATCAGAGGACATATTTGAATTCCTCAGGTTCAAGTTGTGAAGGAGGCAAATTTTGAGCAAATTTGGAGGTGCCTTGATATGCTTATCAAAGGGACTTGTAAATTTCATCTAAATTTGAATTCAAATTTGAAACTGAGGCAAAACAGGTCAAATTGCCAAATGACTTTGGAATTTGAGTTCCTCAGAATTGAATTTGTAAAGTGGCAAGAATTTTGGAGATATTTGGGGCAGAAGGGAGTGGTGGGCCCCACTTGTCATAGAGATGGGGGGTTATGACTTGCTGCTTAAGTCTGCCTCGGTGTATTGGTTTCCACCCGAGCTACCGAGGGAGCTACGGGCGCCACCGCGACTCCACGGGGAGGACACCTCCTGGTCTGTATTCTCGCGCTGGCGATCGACTCGGCGGTTCGCTCGTCCTCAGTGTGTGAAGTAGCCGTAAACGAGTTGTGGTGCCCTGCCTCTCCCCGAGTAACCAGCCGAACAGCACGCTGCCACCGCTCCCCGGTGATCCAGCAGAATCCAGCGAAAACCGGTGCACAGCCTCCCTCCGAGCTGCTGAACAACACCGTGCGCCACTCTTCTTCTCCCCGACACAAAAGCGATCGAGGTTGATCCTCTCTGCCGCAAAGGCGCCGTGTCCGCGCGTCGGCCAAAAGTGAACCGAGGAGAGGGCTCCCGTGGACAGCAGAGTCTAGCGCCTTTCATGGCCAAGCGAGGACATCCCCGGACGCGCCAGCGAGCCCTGCTGCTTCCACCCAAACCACAAGGGAAGCCATGAACCACCGAGTGAGAATTCGGAAAAACTTCGCCGGCGGCCACCAGGCGACGTTCTGGTATGAATTCTCCAAATTCTCACTCCCTTCTCGTCTTTAGGTCACTAAACTGTGCTCAAAGGACCTAGACTCGAGGACGACCCGATCCCCTCCCCAATCATGGCTTGAAACCCCATATTAGCAGACCATTTTGAAGTTTCCGAGCGGCGATCATGGCGGGGACCCTCGGGCACACGGTGAACCCCCACTTGCCACCATTTCTGAGCCATGTTGATGCCACGCCGAGCTAGCCCACCCTCTGCTGGTACTTTTAGGTGGTTCAGTCGAGCTGTTAGCGGGCTACAGGGGTCGGGCGACGGTGCCGATCATCACCGAAGGCCGCGGCTCGTCGCCGGCCTACTTCCGGCCACCGGCAGCCCGAGCCAACCCCGTAGACGTGTTTCCCGACCCTGAAAACTCCCGGGCAGCGAGTAGCAGGCCGTGGGATGGCCGGAAGGTCAAGTCCGGCGAGGTCAGCACCACGCCGGCGAGGGGGGTGGAGCGCGCGGGAAAAAGGGGGGCGGGAGGAAGAAGAAGCTGCTGGCCCCACTGGTCAGTGGCCGTGGCGGTCGACTGGGATCTGCTGCGGCCACCCGATCTGCTGCGGCTACAGACTGGGCAGCTGTGGTCCGTGGTGTGACTACAGCGAGGGACTGACACGTGTGCCGGTCAGAGTTTAAACTGTTTCCAATTCAGTTTGAATTACAAATTCAGCTCAAACTTTGGAACTACATAACTTTTGCTAGGGAGCTCCAAAATTAGTGATTCAAATTGGGTTGGATTCAGGATGAAAAACTCTATCCAAATATGCAACCCAATTTGCATGAAAACCAATAGAAAATGCTGGAGAATTCTTTAAATCTTTTCAGCAAAAGAATTTTAGAGGGAGTTTGGTTCATCCAAAATTCCCCAAATTTTGCCAGGATATTCTTTAGGATATTAGGAGACTCCTGTAAAAGTTTCAGCTCATTTGGGGTTGATTTAATTAGGGTAATTCTAATTCCAAGTTTCTGCATTCAAATAAATACAGAAACATTTTCAGAGAATTTCCAAAACTTGGAAATTCAGTTCTGGACATTCCTTAGCTCCAAAAATCCTAGGAAAATTCAGGCATACTCTATGAGCTATTTATGGAATTTTAGTTCACTTGAATTTGCATGAAAGTGCAAATTTATTCAGAATTAATTCCTCTTTGCCTAAATGCTTAGGGAATTGTTCTGGGTGATCTACTTAGTGAAATATTCTGAATTTTAGTCCAGAGGACTTTCTTGTGACAAGGAACTCACAAGAAAATTTCCAGCTCCATTGGAGCCCTGGATCATTATGTCCTGTTCAATCTTATTAGTTGATCCCCACCCAAGTGATGAAACCCCACTCATCACTTGATGATAGTGCTTAAACACAAACCCAAACCACTAGCACCAGATTCATTTTAAATTCTTAAACAAAGTTCCAGTTTCAAACTTGTCTTTAGAACTTGTTAGCAAAAAGTTTTATAATTAAACATGTATACATATTCATAACGTGTAGTGATTAGACGTGGAAAGTGAAGAAGGAGGAGTTGAGCTTGAAGCAAGAAGCAAGAAGGCAGTGATTCAGCTTCAAGGCAGCAACAACTAACTTCATAATCATCTGACTTTAGTCACCTGCAAAACCAAGGCAAGCCCCGGTTTGCAATTAAGTTGTTTTTAAAGTTTTCCTTTTGTTCACTATTATTGGTCAAGGTTTGTATGTGCATTAGGTCAAGGATGTTTTATACTCCACTTGCATAACCAAACATGAACCCTGAGGTCAAGGGTAGAATTGTGTCATCGCTGTAGAATAAGGCCATGCTAAACAGACTATGGCATCCGGTAGAAGACGAGTAGTTGGAATCTACTCGCGAGCTGTAGTTTAGAATATCATAAGTGTGGTTGGGAAAGGAAGCAAACTAAAGTTTACATTTCTAAAGATGAGACCGGGCAGAGGGGTTAGGCAGCGACAAGACGAGGTCTTGGTCGAGTAGCTCTGCCTGTGTCGGTTAAGGACCGATGCGTATGCCGCGTCCAGGAGCAAGTATTGAGTTGTGTACCGGATGCTTACTGATATATGGGAACCAGGAAACCGATGTACCAGGTTCACTGGATTGTAGAGGCATACCACATCGTCTCGTTAGACCTATGAGCCCGAGACGGCGCGACCGGTTCTACAGTTTAGTGTCCTGAGGAAGGTTGCCACATACGACGTAATGAAGGACGCCAGAGTTGGGTCTTCAGAGGCGGGCGTATGTGTCGAGTTATCCGGGTAGTGTTTGATTCGAATCACCGTCCCTCGCGGTTATTGAGTACCGCTTGCTCCTATGTTGTGACGTAGTTAATCAACTTGTGTGGAAGCAGTTTGCAAAAGTATAATTGCTGCTATGATTATGTTAAGTTGCATGAAAACCATGTTTGAAGTAGAGATAGAGCTAACTAAAGTTATTTTCTACCTTGGGACAAGTAACATTGGAATGAAGCGTTTCTTGTTTGAATGTGGAGTTCCAATGTTGCTGATCGCAAGGTCATTATTATTATGGCTAAAATTTGAAAGTTAAGTATGAACTCGTAGGCGAGTCTTCTCGCAAATGACAGGCTTAGGTCTTAGGTTACTTTCATCTAGAGTTTCATGTCTTAGGAGAGACGGTTAAGTCTTGCTGAGCCTTTGTGCTCACTCTTGCTATATAAGTGGTTTTGCAGGTAAACCTCGACGCTATAAAGAAGGTTGTCCGGTGAGACTCGGGAACTTCCGAGTCATGTCACACTCGGAGAACCTAGCCGCTGCCGTGTCTTCGTGTTGCTAGCGAGAGGAGTCCGCGGGCTGGACCTCTTCTCGAGTGCTTCGTAGTTATTCAACGTGAGCTGGTTATAGACGCTGTAGCTATTTTATGTAAATTATTTACAAAGAACAGTTGTAAGCTTCCGCTTTGATTTATGTAATACATGGTTCCTTATATGTGTGCTGTTGGGTGCCGCATAACACGGCACCACCCAATGTGATTCCTCGGGCGAGGCGACACGGCCCCGTGATCGGGACCGGGCCCTCTCAGTCAGTCCCTCAAGCGGACAACCCGGAGGTCCCTAACAAGGCGCTGCAACGTGCAATAATGGCAGCCTTGGGAACCGCCACTGTTAAAGCAGCTATCAAGCAGGGGTCACGCCCCCATGACCGGTCGTGCTGATCTTGCAACGGTCTAAAGGAGCCTCCAAGAAGGTGCGCGGGGTAGAAGATGTAATGGCCCCACTCCAGGATCGTTATCTCCCCCGGGATGGGCCCGGGGGCCACTGTCGGTACCCTCAATACCGGGTACCCCCGCGCACAGGAGAAAACCACCTAAGGACCTCGCCCCCTCCGTAGGGGTGAGCTCCGAGGGCGCCATGTGTCCAGCAGGGCCAGGCCTCCCCTCTCCTCAGAGGGGAGCTCCGGGCCTGCCACGTGGCCGGCAGATGACACGACCCCACGGTCTTGTCGAGCCAGGATCACGCTGAGGGGTACTGCGTTGCACAGCACCGGATAACACACATCAAAGGTACAAAGCGGAAGCAAAGTTTATATTACATAAAGTAGTTTATGAACATGTTTACAGCAAAATATGTCCAGTCTACACTCACGGGCGTAGACTACGCATCAAGTTCACGTTCAGCCCTTGAACGTGTCCTTGCTAGCACACACGCACACTAACTCTGTGGCATGCACGGCTCCCACTCGACGGGGTTCCCCTCCTGGGGTTCCGTCTCCTCTTCGGGAGCCCCTTCCTCATAGAACCCTGCAAAAGCTTCAAACACAAGCAGTGAGCACGAAGGCTCAGCAAGTCTGACCCGTCTCACCTAAACATGGAACTTCTACATGAGGGTTGATAGGTTACATGAGGTAAAAAAATCATTTGCAAGGACTCGCCTAATTAGTAGAACCTTATTTTCAAGTTTTAGCAGCAGGTTGTGGAGAACCTTACGCTAAGGCACATGAGAGAGCCACAATCAAACAAGAAATGCATCTCTCTCATGTACTTTGCCCAAAGTTGAAAGGAACTTTAGTTAGCTCTAAACTACAGCAAATCATTAGCAATCAAGTCCATCTTTCAATCAGCACCATTTTAACAAGTAACTAGCCTGTTCTTTCTACGTCACGGTATAGTGAACAAGTGGTACTCACTAACCGCGAGGGACGGTGATTATAATCGATTTACACCTGCAGGGTTACCCGAATAACCCATCACGTACGCCCGCACTCGATGTTGCCTACAACAACCATCACGGACGCCATACGCAACCACCTTTCGCCCGTCAGCCAAATATTGAACCGGTCCCATCGTCCCGAGCAAGAGGTCTCTGCACGCGCATCTCAGTGTCGCCAGCCGATTTACACCTCGAGCTCTCAACCTACCCTCTGAACGACGGGCAATGCCTCAATACCCAGCTACCCGAGTTACATCGGTTTCCCGGTTCCCATATAGCCATTAGGTCTTCGGTACTGTTCTAGCTTGTTCAACAGGCCCGCACATGGCTCGGTCCTCAATCAACACAAGCGGAGCTACAGCACACAGGCCTCAAAGTCCTGCTGCCCTTACTCTCCGCTCAGTGTCATCTTTCTTGCCAAGTGTATCATGTGCTATCTCTACCCGAGTCGAGTGCCTCTAGCCTATGCTCGCGAGTAGTTCCAACTACTCGACTTGTACCGAATCCTATTCTATCTTAGCATTGCAGTAGCTAACGGGGTTTTCAATCTTAATCCCAACCCATGGTTTTCTTGGCTACGCAATTGGGTTTCCAAACAAGACTCTAATGCAAAGAATCGTAATACTCAAGTAAGTGCTCAAAACAATAAAACTTTGTAAAAGTTAATGCAAACCGGAGCTTGCCTTGCTGCTCTTGGTGACAGGCTAGCTGTTCCTCCGAAGTAACAAAGTCTAGGACTTTGGGTTCCTCCTCGACCTTAGCGACTACATGATAGCAGAAGTACATGTATCAATTTAACTGCATTTGTATTAAGTTTGCACTTGTGAAGCTTATAAGTCCCACTAGACAGACTCAATGACTGTGAAACTTTTACTGAGGCTTGGTTACAACCTAAACAGAGAGTTGGTCAAGTTTTAGTTGCAGAAAGGCTCATTTGAGCCCTCCACAATTAATTATGCACTTGACCATAATTGAAGGCTTTTAGGGTGTTCTAAGGATTTTCATGAAACAAACTATGACTTGTGAAAATTATATTTTCAGAGGGTTCTAATGGAGTTGGTCTCACTTAATTTGAAGGTTTCTAGCTAAAGATATGAGCTAAACAATTTCAGAGAAAATTCTGAAAATGTTTCTGAACATTTTCTATTTTCTCTGGAATAGTTTCACTAATCACACCATTAGGTGGATCAAATGAGCTCAATTGGATCTGAAATTTTTATGGTAGTTCAAGGATATTTTGGTGAATATTCCAGAAAAATTTCAGGATTTTCCTCCAAAGGATTCTCCAGAAAAACTTTGAGGAATTAATTCTGGAGAAATAATAGTTTTCATGAAGTGAAACTTGATTTGCTGGAAAGTGCTCAGAGAGCTGAATCCAACAAAATTTGGTTCACTCGACTTGGAGCTTCCTAGCCAAAGTTATGAGGATTTGAAGTTTGAATGGAATCTGAAAATCGGGGGAAAGTTTAAATCTGCCGGGGCCCGCGGGGACACGTGTTGGGCGCCGAGGCGACCGCACACTGCGGCCCACAGGGTCTTTGTGTGCCAGCACACCCGATCCCGGCCACACCCGATCCCGATTTAAAATTTTGAGCCGCTGACGCGTGGGCCAGCCGGCTTCGTCTACCTCTCGACGCGCCCGCGCGCCCGCGCCGCCGCCCCTCGCCGGAGCAGACCCGGAGCTCGCCGGCTCGCCGCTGCCGGCCATCCCATGGTCTGAAACTCGCCGCCAGGGGGTTGTCGACGTCGAGGAACACGTCGGTGGTGTCAGTTCGGGCTGGCGGTGACCGGAAATAGCCCGGCGACGTGCCGCGGCCTCGGTTGAGGTTCGGCGCCGTCGGCCGTGAGTTCTAACCCGCCAAAACCTCGAACAATCGGTCCTACAGCATCAGTGTATCTCTAGGAAGCTCGATAAGGTGTCAAAAGGGTTCAGGGATGGCGGCAAGTTGGTCGGCACCGTGTGACCGATCGTGCCCGCCATGACCGCCCTTGATCGAGCTCGAAATTCGTCACTCCTAGACAGTTTCACGCCACGGATGCAGAAAAGAACTTGATCGCCGGCTAGTCCAGCGTCTATGTGCAAGATTTGATAGCTAGAGAAGGATCTTAGAGCGAGAATTAGAAGGATCCGTACCGGAAGCTCAGTTTAAGGTCGCCGGAGCAAAAACTGAGAATTCGCAGTGGATTCATCACGGTTTGCTTCCAAACCTGGAGGAGAGCAGCACGATGGTCGCGCGCTCCTGTTGCCTCTCTTGCTGGACCGTGGAAACGCCTGTGGAACGCTGTCCACGGGCGTCTGACTCTCGGCTGAGGCTAGGTCACCGCGGTGGCGATCATTTTCGGGCAAAGGAGGTCGGAGCTCGGGGTTTCTGGCGTTGGGGAGGTAGAGGGCGATCTCAGGTTGCTGTCTAGCAGCTCAGGAACGAAGGAGGAGATTGTTTGCTGGTTTTCCCGATCGAGCAGTGATCTGCGGGGAGAAGAACTGCCGCTGCTCGGGTTCACACGCGAGGAGATAAAGCCAGCCGACTCCTGCTCGGGCTGAGGCGGTGCCGGTCGCGTCGAGGCGCGAGTAAGCCGCCCTCGGCGCCAGCGCGCGTAGAGGGGAAGCAGCTGGTGGCGCCGGTGGCTGCTCGGTGGCACAGCCGACAGCTGCTCGGTGGAATTTCCCACCGAGGCTGTGACTTTGTGTGCAAGTTTTCCCTCCTTCTCTCTATGACATGTGGGTCCCACCCGGGGTTTTAACCTCTGAAATTTACTCCTAATCACTGTTGTAAACAGTGAGCCCCATAATACCCCTGGTGATTCAAATTATTCACCCATGAGCCATTTGAATTGATTAGAATTCAAATTGGGTTTGGTTTGAATGAATTTCAGCACAAGTTCAGTTTGGAATTCGAATAAAGTTTGAATTTGTCCCACTTAGCTCATGTCAAGATCAACTCCAAATGGAGTGAAAATTGGAGTGTGATCTCAAAAAAATGTGCTGGATAAGAATATGTCTCCCACTTTTGAATTCATGGGATAAAAACAGTTTGAATTTGAATATGGTTTCAAACTGCCCTCTTTCTAACTATACCCAAAATGACCTCAAAAAGGTTTTGAATTTGGGTGAAACTTGGCATGGACATCCTTAGCAATGTGTAGGAGTTTTCATATGCCCAGCCCTTCTATATCACATCTGGGAAATACCAGTTTTGCAATATGTGAGTTTGTTCTCTAATGAGCATGTTGATGGTGGTTACTTACTCTTCATTTGTGTTCATCAACTTACTTCAAATGAGGTGTGTGGTGTGGTGATGAACACTTCAAATAGGTGTCAAAAACTGAGGCCATTACATTCCTCCCCCCTTAAAAGAATCTTTTCCCGAGATCATAAGGTGAAAAATGAGAGAGAGGATGGTGGAAAATTACCGGATATGCGACGTGAAAAAGTTGGGGTAGTTAGCGCGAAGAAATTCTTCGCTCTCCCATGTCGCTTCGTCCACGGAGTGATTACTCCATAGAACCTTGTAGAACCACAACGTACGGTTGCGTGTGGTTCGGGCCTTTTCATCAATAATCTGCACCGGTTCCTCCCGAAGGTGAGATCCGGTTGCAGTTCTTCAATATCTTCCAGCTGAACGGTAGTTGATAGCTTAAGACACTTCCTCAGCTGAGCAATGTGAAAGACGTCGTGCACACCGGAAAGTGCTTCTGGTAATTTTAGCTGGTATGCCACTGATCCGCATCTTTCGGTAATCTGGAATGGACCGATGAATCGGGGTGCCAACTTTCCTCGCACCCCAAATCTGTTTACGCCCTTCATTGGGGACACACGTAGGTATACGTGATCCCCCACTTCGAATTGTAATGGGCGTCTTCTCCGGTCCGCATACTGTTTCTGACGGGATTGGGCGGCTTTTAGGTCCGCTTGAATCAGTCGAACCTTTTTATCCGCATTGTTGACAAGGTCAATCCCGAAGGTAACCCTTTCGCCAGACTCACACCAATTCAATGGTGTGCGGCATTTTCTTCCGTATAGCGCCTCGTAAGGCGCCATCTTTATGCTGGCTTGGTACCCATTGTTGTACGAGAACTTGGCTAACGGCAAGTGATCATCCCATTTCTTGCCGTGGTTGATAGCGCAAGCTCGTAGCATGTCTTCTAGGATCTGATTTACCCGCTCGATTTTCCCATCCGTCTGCGGGTGGTACGCTGAACTACGGATCAGCTTCGTCCCCAATGCAGCGTGCAGCTTCTCCCAAAAATGGGACACAAATAAAGTGCCCCGATCCGATATGATGGTATGGGGTACGCCGTACAAGCATAGGATCCGTGAGATGTACAGTTCAGCATACTTCTTGGCGTTGTAGTTTGTGTTGACCAGGATGAAATGGGCAACTTTGGTGAGCCGATCGACGATCATCCACACAGAATCATGCTTTTGAAGAGTGGTGGGTAAACCGACGATGAAGTCCATGCTCACGTCCTCCCCCTTCCAGCCAGGAATGCCCAGTGGTTGCAGCAGTCCCGGTTTCCGCATATGGTCTGCCTTCACCCTTCGACATGTATCACACTCGGACACGTATTTTGCAGTCTCCCGCTTCATCCGTGTCCACCAAAACTTGCTTCTGAGTTCTTGATACATTTTGTTGCTGCCGGGGTGAATAGAATACTTTGACAAGTGAGCCTATTCAAAGATCTTCTTCCGTAATTCCGGGTTACGGGGTACGACAATCCGGTCCTTGAACCATAGGACGCCGTCTCCGTCCTTCCGGAAACATTTCAGCTCCCCACTGTATACACATCTCCGCAAATGCGACATGCCCTTGTCATTCTTCTGGGCTGCCGCTATCTCTTCACGGATGGTGGGGATCAAAGCTAAGTTGTAGAGAGCTCCATGTGGAAGCACATGCAGTGGTGGTTCGCTCTCTTCCAACGGTGTGATGGTCAGATTATTGACGTGTGACTTGCGGCTCAGCGCATCTGCCACTACGTTGGCCTTGCCCGGATGATAATGGATCTCTATTTCATAATCCTTTATCAGTTCTAACCATCTTCGTTGCCTCATGTTCAGCTCCTTCTGAGTGAATATGTACTTGAGGCTTTTGTGGTCGGTATATAAATGTACGAGGTTACTGAGTAGGTAGTGCCTCCACATTTTCAGTGGGAGTACCACGGCAGCGAGCTCCAAGTCGTGAGTTGGATAATTCTGCTCATGGTTTCTAAGCTGCCGTGACCCATATGTGACCACTCTTCGGTCTTGCATCAGCACACATCCGAGCCCAATGCCGGATGCATTGCAGTACACATCGAACGGTTTTGTTGTGTCTGGCTGCGCCAAAACCGGTGCTGATGTCAGGTGCTTGACTAAAGCCTTGAATGCTGCTTCATACGCTGGACTCCAAACATATTTGGTAGCCTTCTTCAGCAGCTCCGTCATAGGCTTGGCAATCTTCGAGAAGTTCGGAATGAACCTCCGATAATATCCCGCGAGTCCGAGGAAACTCCGTACCTCATGAACAGTCCTCGGGGATTTCCAATTCAGCACTTGAGTGATCTTGCTCGGGTCTACAGCGATACCCTCCGCTGAGATGATATGCCCGAGGAAAGGCACTTGCGATATCCAGAACTCGCATTTGCTGAATTTCGCGTATAACTTGTGATCCCGCAGCCATTGCAAGACTATACGCAGATGTTTCTTGTGATCTTCCTCTGACTTGGAATATACCAGGATGTCGTCGATGAAGACCATGACAAACTTGTCCAGCTCCGGCATGAATACCGAGTTCATTAAGTACATGAAATGAGCTGGAGCATTGGTGAGGCCGAAGGACATGACCAGGTACTCATAAAGCCCGTACCTCATCGAAAAAGCTGTCTTTAGAATGTCCTCCGCCCTTATCTTAAGCTGATGGTACCCGGATCTTAAGTCCATCTTGGAAAAGATCTTTGCTTCGACCAACTGATCAAACAACATGTCGATCCGTGGCAACGGGTACTTGTTCTTGATGGTTACGGCATTTAATGAACGATAGTCCACGCAAAGCCGTAATGTCTCATCCTTCTTCTTCACAAATAATGCCGAACAGCCCCATGGAGAGGAACTTGGCCTAATAAAACCCTTTTCTAGCAGGTCCGTTAGCTGGGTCTTCAGTTCAGCCAATTCCTTGGGCACCATCTTGTACGGCCTTCGGAATATTGGCATGGTTCCCGGTGCAAGTTCAATCTTGAACTCCACCTCTCTATCGGGCGGCATCCCCGGCAAATCGTCCGGGAATACGTCAGGGAACTCTCGGACCACTGGAATATCTTCCAATCAGATGGTTGTGGCTTGATAGACACTTGGAAGTTTTATTTCTGGACTGTCCAGAAATAAAGAGTGCGACCCGTGCACTTCTGAGTTTAAGTGCACGACTCAAAGGACGGTGTCTAAAACAGCGCCGTGGCGGGTTAACCACGACATCCCTAGGATGACATCGACCTTTTGTCCCTCTAAGATTATGAGGGACGTAGGGTAGACTCTACCCGCTAAGCATAATGGTGCTTTGGAAGCCATTACGCTTGCTGAAATCCTCCCACCCGGTGAACAAATTAAATATGGACTATCGGTGGGTAGTATTTGCAAGCTGTGTTTAGCAATGAAAGCTTGGCTAATAAAATTATGCGTGGCACCTGAATCAAACAATATGATAGTGGGATGCTGGTGGAGTTGGAACATACCCGCAAGGATTGGCTCACCCTCGAGCACGCCCTATATGGTAAGCTGGTGGACGGTGCCAGGCCTAGGGTTTGCCCGCCGCGCATTAGTAGGGTTCCGGGTTGATTCCTCCCCGGAAACGGTGGTGCAACTCCGCCACCTTGCCTCTCCGGGCAACTGCTCGCGAAGTGTCCTGGACGACCACACTTGTAACATGTGGCCGCTGCTGGCGTAGTGCTCGGGGGACGAAAGCCCGGCATGCGTTGCTGAGATGCATACGCACGCGGCATCGTCCGCTGCTGCTGTTGTTGTTGCGGTGGTGGTACTGGCAGTGCCGGCCTGAATGCCGGTGAAGAGTACGGCCGACTGCGGAAAGGCATCGACCTTTGGGGTGACTGCCAGCGTGGACCTGATGGTGGGTGATTCACCATCCGAAACTTCTGAGAAGGACCGCCTCCTTCTCCGCTGCTCTGCGGCGCGCTTCACTTTCACTCTGCCGCCGCCAACTCCTTGCCGGAATCCTCTTGAACAATCGCAGCGTCAATGATGTCACTGAGGCTGCCGCGATTGAACATTGCCAACTTGTCCTTCAGGAGCGGGTTAAGCCCCTGGTAAAAGTGGTCCCGCCGCTTCTCGTCGGTATCTGCGTGATACGACGCATAGAGCGTGAGATCGTTGAACGCCCTGGAGTATTCCAGCACGTTCCGGCTCCCTTGCTGCAGGTGCAGGAACTCCTGCGTCTTCCTCTTCATTAGACCTGGCGGTATGTGATAGGCCCTGAAGGCCGTCCGGAACTCTGTCCAGGTCATAACTCAGTCGGTGGGCTGTGAAGCACAGAAGTTGGCCCACCACGCGCTCGCGGATCCTTGGAGCTGCTGGACCGCGAACTGAGTCTTGCGCTGCTCACTTATCTGGAGCAGCCCGAACTTCATCTCTATTGCGCGGAGCCAGTTGTCCGCGTCAAGAGGTTCATCCGCCCTTGAGAATACCAGGCGATGCGTCGCCAGGAAGTTGGAGTAGGAGCTCTGTTGTCGCTCTCACGGTCTTGATGTCTCTCTGGGCGAGACGTATTGGCAATAAGAGTTTGCAGCAACTCCGTGTGCTGCTGGTGTGAACCCGCCATTGCCGCGACGATGTCGGCCAATGTAACTGTTGGCAGTGGCGGTGGCGGTGTTTGCTGTTGTCGTTGCTGCTGTTGTCCCGAGGAGTCCTCGGGAGGCTGTTGGGAGGTCTCTCCCCCTTGGCTAGTACCCCCAACGTCCGGGTTGGCACGAGTATGAGTCATTCTGAAATTCAAAACAGCAGCGATTAGCACATGTCATACTTAAAATTCCATATGCAACAGTAGGTATTGAAGTGACACATGAATAATTTGCACAACATTCACATATATTGATAAAGCATAAACTTTATACAAGATACATTGTTCTCGGTTCTCCGAGAAGTCGTGCTCATGTCGTCACTACCTATACATACGCTACTGCCTATACGACATGTCACCGATTACAAAAGTTGGGTTACACTACCCTAGCTGCCCTACTTGGCAACTGTAACCCCCTACTCAGAGTAGAAATCGACCTCCTGTGGGTCGTCCTCCTCCGGTACCTCTGCGGGTGGCTCTGGATCTACCACCTCCTCTCCCATCTCGGGTTCTCCCATTGCTGGAAGGCCCAAGACCACCGGTATGCCCAATACCGGAGGTACGAGGTCCTGCAATGCATGCACCTCGTCCATAGCCTGGTTGTAGTCCTCTTACCAGCCTTGCCCTTCCTCAATAGCGTCGTCTCGCTCTTGAGTAAGGTCCTCGTTCTGCTGGGTCAGATTCTGTACCAGTTCCTGCAACGCCGCGATGTCGACACGGCTCTTCTTCTTTGCCTTCTTCAGACGATGCAACTGATTGTGCTGTTCATTCAGTCGCTTGATCGTCGGAAGGAGCACATTACGGAGCGCGCTGTGAGCACTCTCAAAATGGTCTCCACGGCTCGTGCTCTCCTTCAGCTTCGTGGCGAGATGCTCCGTATGAACAGCTTGGCTGTGCATCACGGCATTTCCCGCCCTCATCTGGAGGCTGAGATTTGCCTCCGCGGGGTTGTACCTTGGGCAACTCGGGTCCGTTGCCTCCAGGTACCTCTCTTCCCACACATGGTGAGCCCGTCCCTCCACCGGAACGAGCACGTATGGAGTGCCCTCCATAGCCTGCACATGTAGTTGGCAGAAACGTGACATGGTGTCACGGGCTGCCACTTGCCACCTACCTTCCGGCTGTCTACCTCTCACCGTGACGGTGAACGGCACCCAACCGGGTGGCGTAGGTCCTGTGGGGACTTCGGCATGGATTGTTCACGTCTTGTTCCCCTCTTCGCCTTCTTCCTTGGTGAAGTACTGTGGCATCTGGTTGTATCCGAAATATTGAAGCATCTGCCTCAATGCCTCCGGATAACCGCTGTGGTGAGAACAGTGGGATACCACCCACCCGTTCTCCAACTGTTTGTCTGCTGTCATCTGTAAAAATATATTTGAGAAATGTCAAATATTTATTTAAACAGTAAACCATTGAGTTATAACATAAGACATGTTATTAAACCCACAAAACTTGGAAATACAGTTCAAATTTAAACAAATTTGACTGCTGATCTGCTGTCTGCATGACAGATCTGACCAGTTTCCATTTCAACCTGATTTAGGCCCTGTTAAAGGCAAAACCAATTCTGGAGCTCAACATCAAAGTTAAAGCTAACTTCAATAGCTTTCCAGAAAGTATTTGCTTGGCCTAAGATCTGTCATGGTTCAAAAGTTATGAGATGTCAAATTTAACAGAATTTCTGGAGAAAATTGGACAGCACCTCCCTGCTTTAGGTACTGATTTGATCCAAGAATCCCAGTTAATTCTGTTCCCAACCTGACAAAACTTTCTGTTACAAAGTTGTAACCTATCTCATGAGCTTTCCCGAACTATCTCATTTTCTATTTTTAGAATTTTATGCAGGAAGTTATGCTCAATTTACAGAGAGTTTACAGAGAGTCTTTACCCTGTCCTGTTTTCTGGACAGTTTCAATTCTCCTGCATTTTTCGATTGGTTAAGGGTTGAAACACCTCTGGACCTCAACAGAAACGTTGTAAAGCTCTTCCAAAGCTTTCCAGAAATGTATCATATGACCCCAACCTCGAAAGAACTCAACCTTTAACCTCTGATTAACTTCAGCCTTGATTCAGCTGAAAACAGAGTGCTCTGTCCTTACAACCTATAAGTTGAAAACTTGTTAACTTTGAACATCCTGATTAAGGGAAGGAGTTACATCAAGTTTTACTGCTTTGGATTAAAAACCTTCAAGTTTTAAATGAAGTTGTTCATTTAATGGGGTGTGACATTGATGCGTCACCAGATCATGTCGGTACTACGTCCTCACAAAGAAAAACCTATACCGGACTTAGCCGGCTTCGTTAATTCAGTGGCACTAAACGTCACTCACACACGGATGCTACACGTCTACCGTTTCATGGTTAGACTACCTGCAGAAACTCAAACAATGGTCAGACTCGGCTGCACACCGAGCCCGGTATCCATACAGTTCGTACACCCGGCCGTCATCACTCGCCCGGATGTTCTCAAGCCAAACACGCCTTGAGTTACGTGTTCACGTTTCAGACCACGTGACGGGGTCTCCCAAGTTGCACCACGCACGCCAGGGACAGACGTTGCTCGAACACCCCAAACGACATGAAGAGTCGTAGAGGATATCAAAGCGGGTCAGGTTACCTGCCACCCGTGGGGCTCCACCCTTCAGCTTGTGCGCACTGGTGGACAGCGCTTACGTGTACCCCCCAAGACATAAATGTCCCGAGATACACGATTTTCTTACACAGACAATTAGGTTAGTATGCCACTTTCTATATGCTAATAACATCCTTATACGGGCTACTAACTCGTTCCTCACTAGATTTTTGTAAAAAAAGATGACCTTTGTAGTGCGTTAAACCTCAAGCGAGCTCTGATACCAACGCTGACATGACCCCACGGTCTTGTCGAGCCAGGATCACGCTGAGGGGTACTGCGTTGCACAGCACCGGATAACACACATCAAAGGTACAAAGCGGAAGCAAAGTTTATATTACATAAATTAGTTTATGAACATGTTTACAGCAAAATATGTCCAGTCTACACTCACGGGCGTAGACTACGCATCAAGTTCACGTTCAGCCCTTGAACGTGTCCTTGCTAACACACACGCACACTAACTCTGCAGCGTGCACAGCTCCCACTCGACGGGGTTCCCCTCCTGGGGTTCCGTATCCTCTTCGGGAGCCCCTTCCTCATAGAACCCTGCAAAAGCTTCAAACACAAGCAGTGAGCACGAAGGCTCAGCAAGTCTGATCCGTCTCACCTAAACATGGAACTTCTACATGAGGGTTGATAGGTTACATGAGGTAAAAAAATAATTTGCAAGGACTCGCCTAATTAGTAGAACCTTATTTTCAAGTTTTAGCAGCAGGTTGTGGAGAACCTTACGCTAAGGCACATGAGAGAGCCGCAATCAAACAAGAAACGCATTTCTCTCATGTACTTTGCCCAAAGTTGAAAGGAACTTTAGTTAGCTCTGAACTACAGCAAATCATTAGCAATCAAGTCCATCTTTCAATCAGCACCATTTTAACATGTAACTAGCCTGTTCTTTCTACGTCACGGTACAGTGAACAAGTGGTACCCACTAACCGCGAGGGACGGCGATTATAATCGATTTACACCTGCAGGGTTACCCGAATAACCCATCACGTACGCCCGTACTCGATGTTGCCTACAACAACCATCACGGACGCCGTACGCAACCATCTTTCGCCCGTCAGCCAAATATTGAACCGGTCCCATCGTCCCGAGCAAGAGGTCTCTGCACGCGCATCTCAGTGCCGCCAGCCAATTTACACCTCGAGCTCTCAACCTACCCTCTGAACGACGGGCAATGCCTCAATACCCAGCTACCCGAGTTACATCGGTTTCCCGGTTCCCATATAGCCGGTAGGTCTTCGGTACTGTTCTAGCTTGTTCAACAGGCCCGCACATGGCTCGGTCCTCAATCAACACAAGCGGAGCTACAGCACACAGGACCCAAAGTCCTGCTGCCCTTACTCTCCGCTCGGTCTCATCTTTCTTGCCAAGTGTATCATGTGCTATCTCTACCCGAGTCGAGTGCCTCTAGCCTATGCTCGCGAGTAGTTCCAACTACTCGACTTGTTCTGAATCCTATTCTATCTTAGCATTGCAGTAGCTAACGGGGTTTTCAATCTTAATCCCAACCCATGGTCTTCTTGGCTATGCAATTGGGTTTTCAAACAAGACTCTAATGCAAAGAATCGTAATACTCAAGTAAGTGCTCAAAACAATAAAACTTTGTAAAAGTTAATGCAAACCGGAGCTTGCCTTGCTGCTCTTGGTCGTAGGCTAGCTGTTCCTCCAGAGTAACGAAGTCTAGGACTTCGGGTTCCTCCTCGACCTTAGCGACTACATGATAGCAGAAGTACATGTATCAATTTAACTGCATTTGTATTAAGTTTGCACTTGTGAAGCTTATAAGTCCCACTATACAGACTCAATGACTGTGAAACTTTTACTGAGACTTGGTTACAACCTAAACAGAGACTTGGTCAAGTTTTAGTTGCAGAAAGGCTCATTTGAGCCCTCCACAATTAATTATGCACTTGACCTTAATTGAAGGCTTTTAGGGTGTTCTAAGGATTTTCATGAAACAAACTATGACTTTCTGAAAACTAGATTTTCAGAGGGTTCTAATGGAGTTGGTCTCACTTAATTTGAAGGTTTCTAGCTAAAGATATGAGCTAAACAATTTCAGAGAAAATTCTGAAAATGTTTCTGAACATTTTCTATTTTCTCTGGAACAGTTTCACTAATCACACCATTAGGTGGATCAAATGAGCTCAATTGGATCTGAAATTTTTATGGTAGTTCAAGGATATTTTGGTGAACATTCCAGAAAAAATCAGGATTTTCCTCCAAAGAATTCTCCAGTTAAAATTCCAAACAGTTTAAATTTTGAGGAATTAATTCTGGAGAAATAAGGGTTTTCATGAAGTGAAACTTGATTTTCTGGAAAGTGCTCAGAGAGCTGAATCCACCAAAATTTGGTTCACTCGATTTGGAGCTTCCTAGCCAAAGTTATGAGGATTTGAAGTTTGAATGGAATCTGAAAATCGGGGGAAAAGTTTAAATCTGCCGGGGCCCGCGGGACACATGTTGAGCGCCGAGGCGACCGCACACTGCGGCCCACAGGGTCTTTGCGTGCCGGCACACCTGATCCCGGCCACACCCGATCCCGATTTTAAATTTTGAGCCGCTGACGCGTGGGCCAGCCGGCTTCGTCTACCTCTCGATGCGCCCGCGCGCCCGCGCCGCCGCCCCTCGCCGGAGCAGACCCGGAGCTCGCCGGCTCGCCGCTGCCGGCCATCCCATGGTCTGAAACTCGCCGCCAGGGGGTTGTCGACGTCGAGGAACACGTCGGTGGTGTCAGTTCGGGCTGGCGGTCACCAGAAATAGCCCGGCGACGTGCCACGGCCTCGGTTGAGGTTCGGCGCCGTCGGCCGTGAGTTCTAACCCGCCAAAACCTCGAACAATCGGTCCTACAGCATCAGTGTATCTCTAGGAAGCTCGACAAGGTGTCAAAAGGGTTCAGGGATGGCGGCAAGTCCTTGATCGAGCTCGAAATTCGTCACTCCTAGACAGTTTCACGCACGGATGCAGAAAAGAACTAGATCGCCGGCTAGTCCAGCGTCTATGTGCAAGATTTGATAGCTAGAGAAGGATCATAGAGCGAGAATTAGAAGGATCCGTACCGGAAGCTCAGTTTAAGGTCGCCAGAGCAAAAACTGAGAATTCACCGTGGATTCTTCACGGTTTTCTTCCAAACTTGGAGGAGAGCAACACGATGGTCGCGTGCTCCTGTTGCCTCTCTTGCTGGACCGTGGAAACGCCTGTGGAACGCTGTCCACGGGCACCTGACTCTCGGCTGAGACTAGGTCGCCGCGGTGGCGATCGTTTTCAGGCAAAGGAGGTCGGAGCTCGGGGTTTCTAGCGTTGGGGAGGTAGAGGGCGATCTCAGGTTGCTGTCTAGCAGCTCAGGAACGAAGGAGGAGATCGTTTGCTGGTTTTCCCAATCGAGCAGTGAGCTGCGGGGAGAAGAACTGCTGCTGCTCGGGTTCACACGCGAGGAGATAAAGCCAGCCGAATCCTGCTCGGGCTGAGGCGGTGCCGGTCGCGTGGAGGCGCGAGTAAGCCGCCCTGGGCGCCAGCGCGTGTAGAGGGGAAGCAGCTGGTGGCGCCGGTGGCTGCTCGGTGGCACAGCAGACAGCTGCTCGGTGGAATTTCCCACCGAGGCTGTGATTTTGTGTGCAAGTTTTCCCTCCCTCTCTCTATGACATGTGGGTCCCACCCGGGGTTTTAACCTCTGAAATTTACTCCTAATCACTGTTGTAAACAGTGAGCCCCATAATACCCCTGGTGATTCAAATTATTCACCCATGAGCCATTTGAATTGATTAGAATTCAAATTGGGTTTGGTTGAATGAATTTCAGCACAAGTTCAGTTTGGAATTCAAATAAAGTTTGAATTTGTCCCACTTAGCTCATGTCAAGATCAACTCCAAATGAAGTGAAAATTGGAGTGTGAGCTCACAAGATTGTGCTGGATAAGAATATGTCTCCCACTTTTGAATTCATGGGATAAAACAGTTTGAATTTGAATATGGTTTCAAACTGCCCTCTTTCTAACTATACCCAAAATGACCTCGAAAAGGTTTTGAATTTGGGTGAAACTTGGCATGGACATCCTTAGCAATGTGTAGGAGTTTTCATATGCCCAACCCTTCTATATCACATGTGGGAAATACCACTTTTGCAATATGTGAGTTTGTTCTCTAATGAGCATGTTGATGGTGGTTACTTGCTCTTCATTTGTGTTCATCAACTTACTTCAAATGAGGTGTGTGGTTTGTTGATGAACACTTCAAATAGGTGTAAAAAACTGAGGCCCTTACATTCCTCCCCCCTTAAAAGAATCTCTTCCCGAGATTATAAGGTGAAAAATGAGAGAGAGGATTGTGGAAAATTACCGGATATGCGACGTGAAAAAGTTGGGGTAGTTAGCGCGAAGAAATTCTTCGCTCTCCCATGTCGCTTCGTCCACGGAGTGATTACTCCATAGAACCTTGTAGAACCACAACGTACGGTTGCGTGTGGTTCGGGCCTTTTCATCAATAATCTGCACCGGTTCCTCCCGATAGGTGAGATCCGGTTGCAGTTCTTCAATATCTTCCAGCTGAACGGTAGTTGATAGCTTAAGACACTTCCTCAGCTGGGCAATGTGAAAGACGTCGTGCGCACCGGAAAGTGCTTCTGGTAATTTTAGCCGGTATGCCACTGATCCACATCTTTCGATAATCTGGAATGGACCGATGAATCGGGGTGCCAACTTTCCTCTCACCCCAAATCTGTTTACGCCCTTCATTAGAGACACACGTAGGTATACGTGATCCCCCACTTCGAATTGTAATGGGCGTCTTCTCCGGTCCGCATACTGTTTTTGACAGGATTGGGCGGCTTTTAGGTCTGCTTGAATCAGTCGAACCTTTTCTTCCGCGTTGTTGACAAGGTCAATCCCGAAGGTAACCCTTTCGCCAGACGCACACCAATTCAATGGTGTGCGGCATTTTCTTCCGTATAGCGCCTCGTAAGGCGCCATCTTTATGCTGGCTTGGTACCCATTGTTGTACGAGAACTCGGCTAACGGCAAGTGATCATCCCAATTCTTGCCGTGGTTGATAGCGCAAGCTCGTAGTATGTCTTCTAGGATCTGATTTACCCGCTCGATTTGCCCATCCGTCTGCCGGTGGTACGCTGAACTACGGATCAGCTTCGTCCCCAATGCAGCGTGCAGCTGCTCCCAAAAACGGGACACAAATAAAGTGCCCCGATCCGATATGATGGTACGGGGTACGCCGTACAAGCATAGGATCCGTGAGATGTACAGTTCAGCGTACTTCTTGGCGTTGTAGTTTGTGTTGACCGGGATGAAATGGGCAACTTTGGTGAGACGATCGACGATCACCCACACAGAATCATGCTTTTGAAGAGTGGTGGGTAAACCGACGATGAAGTCCATGCTCACGTCCTCCCACTTCCAGGCAGGAATGCCTAGTGGTTGCAGCAGTCCCGGTTTCCGCATATGGTCTGCCTTCACCCTTCGACATGTATCACACTCGGACACGTAATTTGCAGTCTCCCGCTTCATCCGTGTCCACCAAAACTTGCTTCTGAGCTCCGGGCCTGCCATGTGGCCGGTGAGCCGGACCTCGCCCCCTCCGCAGGGGCGAGCTCCGAAAGCGCCACGTGTCCAGCGGGGCCGGGGCCTCCCCTCTCCTCGGAGGTGAGCTCTGCTCCCGCCATGTGGCTGGCAGAGCCGGACCTCGCCCCCTCCGCGGGGTGAGCTCCGAAGGCACCACTTGTCCAGCGGGGCCAGGCCTCCCCTCTCCTCAGAGGCGAGCCCCGGGCCTGCCACGTGGCCAACAGAGCCGCGCTGCCCACCCTGGCTCGGCAGGCAGCGGGAGTAAAGGAACGCCACGCCTTGTCCGTACAAGACATTCAAGACCCGCGCCTTCCCAAGACGTGGAGACACGGCACACACCCCTGTCAGGATTCATTGTGACCAATCACGTCACAGTTAAGACAAGCACGCCATGTCAGAGGCTGCTGACCAATGGCGACAAGACATGCCCTGTCGTCCCTGCCATCATCAACCACTACGCCTAGCTTGCGGCACGGGCAGGGCGGCAGGACGACGAATAAGAAGCTACCGCCAGAGACAACTACCAGCAGGAAATCACCCCGGGGCCACCTGTCAGGCTCCGGGGCCCACTTTGTAAGCCGCCCGAGCCATGGACTATAAAAGGCTCGTTAGGCAACGTTGCAAAGGGTTCGGCATTTGGCTCAACTCCCTCTAGCGCCTAGGGCAACTCTGCTCACCACCTAGCTTAGAACTCCGGTTCTAAGCTCCAAGCAATACATCGAGCAACACAGCTCCCGTGGACGTAGTGTTTTATGCTCCGGCGGCCTGAACCACGTAAAAATCCTTGTGTCAACCCTCTTACAACCAACGCGACCCTCTCGAGAGGACTAGCCCTCCGTAAAAGAACCTCCATGGGCTGCCCCTGAGCAGGCCCGGGGGGAAGTGTCGACGGTACACTTTGACCGGACCCGAAGTGCTGCAAGACGCTGAAAAGCAATTTCAAACGATACGAAAAAATTTGAAGGCTGCTCAGTCACGACAAAAAGGTTATGCGGACAATAGGCGAAGAAGATTGACCTTCGAAGTAGGAGAATTTGTGTACTTAAGGTATCGCCTATCCAAGGCCAACGACGGTTCAACATCAAGGGCAAATTAGCACCTCTCTACATCGGGCCATTTAAGATTTTGGGCAAGCGAGGAGAAGTAGCCTATCAACTAGAGCTGCCAACACACCTCTCCGACGTACACGACGTGTTTCACGTATCCCAACTCAAGAAGTGCTTAAGAGTACCAGAAGAACAAGTACCGATGGATGAGCTCGAGCTTCAAGAGGATCTGACCTATGTGGAGCACCCCGTCCAAATTTTGGACGTGAAGGAAAGGGTCATGAGGAACAAAGTGATCCGTTGGTGCAAGGTACAGTGGAGCCATCACACGGAAGCCGAAACAACATGGGAGCGTGAGGAAGACCTCAAGACAGAATTCCCTCATCTATTCTCTACTCTATCGAATCTCGAGGGTGAGATTCAGTTTAAGGGGGGTAGGTTTGTAACACCCTCAAATTCATTTCATGCATTGCATACATTTTTCATATAGAGAAACATTATAAAAGAAGTAGAAATGGAGAAAAGAACCGTATAAATGGAGGAAGGAACCATAGAAATGCAGAAAGAATCATAAAATGGTGGGGAATGGGAAAAAGATAGCTGAAATGAGCCAATTCCAATTTGTCGAAGTGCGCTGTCGACACTTCCCCCGGCCTCGCTGGACACATGGCGCCTTCGCAGCTCCCCCCTGCGGAGGGGGTGAGGTCCGGCACTGCTGGCCAAGTGGCAGGCCCAGAGTTCGCCTCTGAGGAGAAGGGAGGCCTGGCCCCGCTGGACACGTGGCGCCCTTGGAGCTCACCTCTGAGGAGAAGAGAGTTCCGGCCCGCTGGACACGTGGCGCCTTCGGAGCTCCCCCTTGTGGAGGGGGTGAGGTCCAGCACTGCTGGCCACGTGGCAGGCCCGGAGCTCGCCTCTGAGGAGAAGGGAGGCCTGACCCCGCTGGACACGTGGCACCCTCGGAGCTCGCCTCTGAGGAGAAGGGAGGTCCGGCCCCGCAGGACACGTGGCGCCCTCGGAGCTCACCCTTGCGGAGGGAGTGAGGTCTGGCACTGCTGGCCACGTGGCAGGCCCAAAGCTCGCCTCTGAGGAGAAGGGAGGCCCGGACCCGCTGGACACATGGCGCCTGCGGAGCTCACCTTTGAGGAGAATGGAGGTCCGGCCCCGCTGGACACGTGGCACCCTCGGAGCTCGCCCCTACGGAGGGGGGCGAGGCCCGGCATTGCTGGCCGCATGGCAGGCCCAGGGCTCACCTCTGAGGAGAGGCCCAGTCCCGCTGGACACGTGGCGCCTTCGGAGCTCACCCCTACGCAGGGGGGCGAGGTCCTTAGGCATTTTTTCTCCTGTGCGCGGGGGTACCCGATACTGAGGGTACCGACACAATTTCCCCAAATTTTCCCCACATTTGGGGGGATAAAATCCCCAAGGCTGCCACACCAAGCTGAAAAGATAAGTTTGTTGAGAGCCAAAGTTGTGTTGGACTCTTATTTGAGCTCTAATTGGAGCAGGACTCCTCTTTTTCCCCTTATAAATAGAACCCAAACCCCCCTGGCCGCAACGCCTTTCCCTTTTCCCCCCTCCCAAGTCGGCGACTTGGAGGCCCTAGCCCCCAACTCGCCGAGTTGGACCACCCCCCTCTCCTGAGTTCAGTCGCCGGTGAGCACCACCGGTGAGCCTGCCGACGAGTCCCGTCACGCCTCGCCATCGCCAGAAAAGAGCCAACAATCTGTCCTGCCCTAATCTTCCATAGAAAAATTCCCCGCTGCTGCCATTGCAAGGAGGAAGGCCCTGTCATCAAAGGGAAGTGAGGTAGGTCTTTTTTAGCCATCTTACGACGACGTCGCTGTTTCTACGCATCCGTTTTCTTCGCTCCCTTCGAACCGAAACTTTCTCGTGTGGACAGATCACGTTTTGATCAGTTTTTGACGGCGGAGTTTCTAGATCTTGAGTCAAGATCATCATAACGTCCACACTTGATCCCTACACCCTTGTTCATCATAAAACCCCATGAAGGCCCATTAAAACATGCAAGAACACATACAAACTGGTTTAATAAAACAGCACCATAGGATTTGCATTTATCTACCCCATTGCATCTTGAGTAAAGTTTGTGCATGATGATTGATTGCTGTAAATTTTGTAAGTGCGTGATCGAGAGTAGAAGGACAATCTCAAGAGGCCATCTACGAGGAACTACAGCACCAAGACTTCGAGACGCTCGAACAACAAGAACCATGGGAGCAAGGCAAGTGCCCCTTGACCATATTGATCCCATGTTTTGAAACTGTTTTGTTTGCGAAAACTCGTATGCTTGAGTCAACTTGATGGGACACCCTTTTATAGGAGTTTACTAGTTTTGTTAACCATCCTTGTCGCCGGGAACGTCGATGAGTCGGGTATGGTCGTTTTTCCTTTTTGCTTCGCTGAATCCACGGGATACGGGAAGCTGAATTAAAACATGTCTAGCTACTGCACTCATATGAATAATGATGATGAGAACTTGATGATGATAATGAGCATGGAATCGGGGGAGATCTAGGCAAGCTTGGTTCGTGGATGTTGCTGAATGAGATGGTGGTTTACTTGCCGTAGAACTAAGGACCGGTTCATGCCAGCACATGCCAGAAAAACAGTGCCACCACAAGGCCAAATATGTGTGCGGCTTAGCTGACTAATTAGGTGCGTTGCTATCTTGTTATGGACCGTGAATGGCGCGGGGAATGGGAGTCAAGAGAGGACTGCCGTGGGAACTGCATGGCACAAGAGGGGGCCCGTGGGTGGGAGAATGGTGATTCGAGCCCGCCGGTGAAACCTCAGTGAGTCCATACATCTAGTAGCCCCTTTGTAAAGGCTATTTTGTGATCTCTTGGCCATACACCGACGGTTGTGTACTGGTATAATGGAGGTTCTGCAGTCACTGATGGATGACAAAATCATGAACTTGTGGGTAAAGTGGTGCCACCTCTGCAGAGTGTAAAACTATCATGATAGCCGTGCTTCCGGTCACAAGCACCTGGCCAACTCACATGATTAGAGGGAAAACTTGGGATGGATGTTCGGTGTGGTTATGGTATGGTCATTGGGATTGGTTTCGGGACTGTTTAAGTCTTGACAATGAGTTTTGTTTCGGTTATATGAATATGAGATGGTTATGAATATTCATGAGCATGAGATGAACTTGAGAAAGATTAATGGTTGGTTGAGACTTGATAAATGGTGAATTATGAGGGAGGAATGTTGCTGTTTTACGTGGATATATGTTGGGATTAAATTCACCTAGAAATAGTTGCTGTTTTTACCATGTTTACGAAATAAAATTTGCTCGCTGCAATGAGCCTTTTAATTCCATACCTTGTTGTAAGCTACATGTCATACTTTTTCCGCACTTGCTGAATACGTCATGTACTCACCCTTGCATTATCACCTAAACATCAGCAACAGGAGAAGAGTATTTCGAGGATCATGTGGAGTACTAGGCGTGCGAACTTCCGTCAACATGCCTGTGGAGTTGAAGATGGAGCCGCTGCTATTTAGTTATTTCCGCTGTCGTTTAGAGACTTCCGCTGCAAGAATAAGTTAGAGATTCACGAGTGAGACAATAAGTCGATGTAATAAAGTACTTAAACCCTATTTATTCGTCGTTGTATTCTGAATTCAGTTTGTGGATTACATGTGTATGTGTGATGAACATCCTGGGCACACATATGCATTAACTTGGTTCTGTTCTCGGAACCGGGTGTCACAAGGAGAGTCGGTTAAGCCTTGCCGAGCCATCGTGCTCACGGTTTCTGCTATGAGTGTTTGCAGGTGAGGAGTACCCCACGGACTCCGAGTACGAATCCACCGGTAAGGGCTACCCTCCGTCGGGGACTACGGCTGTGTGGGAGCCGTACACGCTGCGCTGAGGCTGAGTGAAGCTAGTGTGGGTTGTCCATAGGGACGGACAACCAACTTTTGCTAGTTAGGTGTTGGCGTGAGTTGTATAAATATCTTCCGCTGTAGTGGACTCTGTACAGGAGTTGTAACTGAAGAGTGTACTACTTTTGTACAAATTCAGTAAGTTTCAATGTAATACTATGTTTCTTATCGTGTGTGCTGTCGGGTGTCGCATCGTGCGGCAGCACCCTCTGAGATCCTGGGATGTACGGATTTTGGTCTGTCTCAGGCTGGTATCAGAGCTTCTTAGGGGATAGCATGCTATATGAGGACAGTATTACGGGAAAACTTAGGATTACGGTGAGGAATCGCTAGTATGACCAAATAAGGACTATATTAGTGTAGTTACTTAAAGTGGCATGACTAACCAATTTGTTATCATTCTGAATTTTGATTATGTAACGACGCACCTACTCTCAGGTAAGCATGGTAAGGAATGCCATCGAAAGCGATTCAATTTCGGTTAGCTCCCCTGATGAGGAAAGTGGTTCAGGGTATAGGTCTCACAGCTTGGTGTGAGACGTCAATATGAAACTCTTGAACTCTTCATGTTCCTGAGTTCATACGAAACGCTGGTCCCTGACATGCATTAGGCAAGAAAGTGGAAACCCCATCGTGTGGTCTGTAACGCGATAGTATGTTCTTCTGGAAATAGCCTAGGAGGACATACGAAGCGCTTGACAACGGTGTGCCCTGCAGGGCAGTAGGTGGTATCCGTTGGGTTGATAAAATTCCCAACCGTGACAACCCGTTCGCGCTCTACTCGGGTTCCCCATCGTGTGGTGTGAAAATGCGATCACGTACCTTGAAACGTGACTTGACTCAAGGACGGCCATATGGCAATGATACAGGCATATGTATTTACTTTTAAATATGGACCTGCCTGAAATGAAAAAAAAAACCTTTGAGTGAACCATTATTGAGTGTTCTTCTGCAGGTGCTAACCACGTACGTACCCGTGTAGTACACGTTTGCGAGAGACCGTTTTTAGTGCCATAGTTGAGTCGTATATGCCGGTATAATCCGGTTAGGATTTTCCATTTGTGAGGAACGTAGTACTGACATGTAATAATCATGATTGCATCAAATTTTTTTTGAAAAGGAATTAAGATAACCAAGTTTTAATCCTTAGGACTCTGGTTTTGAAGAAAAATTCGAAATTTGATTAGTTCAGCACAAAGGATTTGAAAAACAGAGTGCTCTGTTTTTGGCAGCAAGTTTGCTGAACATTAACAGAGCATAACTCACAGGTTACTTAGCCAATGGAGGTTTGGGATATAGTTCTGGAAATAGGTTTAAGTGCTATACGACTTTGTTGTAGACTTCCAGAACAGAATCACAAATCTCCAGATGATTGTAAACTGTCCAGAACCAGGACAGATTCAAAACTCTCTCTGGAATGTTCTGTTTTTCAAGCATAACTTCCTGTAGAGAAATCTAAAATAATCATATGATACCTTTTTGGAAAGGTTAGGAGGTGTGTTACATCTTTGTAATTCAAAGTTTCTGCAGCTGAAGCACGGAATTCAGTGGAATTTTGAGTTGAAAACAGCAACTTTCAAAGGAGGTGCTGTTGAAATTCTTCCAGAAATTCCGTGGACATTGAATTATCATAACTTTTTAACCAAATATGATCTGGGAGCAAATAAATACTCGTTGGAAATATACTGAAGTTAAATTTAACTTTGGTATTAAACTTGAGTTATGAAAATGCCAACTACCTGATCAAAATCTGGGATAAGTAGAAACTGGTCATTCTGGGCAGAGGAATGAACAGTTGAACTCATTGGAGAGATTGTTGCACCTATTGGAGTTTTATTACACCCAATGGGGTAGGACATACTCATGAGTTGTTATCTTCAACTAGTGAAAGATTTGAGTAGATTACCTACTCAAGTTCTTTTTGCTAGAGACCATGTTTGTGTCGTATTGAAGATAAAGAGTAGTATACGTGATGACAACGCGATATTAACGTCTCGTAAGATGAACTTCTAAAGAGGAAGTCCATCAATTTGGATTTAATTAATTTATATTTTGTCTGGTAATGGTGTATCTTGTGCAAAGTTATTACATTATCTATGTACAAGACGTCTCGCATGTTTACTGTCATTATGTTTACCACTATTTTATGGACTGCATGGAGTATGCTATGGGGCTAATGTTATTGTCGTTATGTTTGCAGATGGTTCGTACTCGGACCACGCACGAGGTCGGGGGCTCGAGTCAGCAAGGGGGTGATGACTCCCAGCCGCCTCCCTACGACAACACCCCGCAGCAACAACCACCACCGCTGCCTCCGCTTACACTGGCGGATGTGATCTCGGCGCTGGTGGGCTCTCGTGAGGAGCAGACCGACCTGCTCCGCACGATTGTGCAGAATACGTCCCAGGCAGGGACACGTCAAGAGAGGGGGCCTCGTGAGCCCCACATCAGTACGTACTCGGATTTCATGAGTACACATCCTACGGTCTTCACCGAAGCGGCGGAACCACTGGAGGCCAACAACTGGCTGCGGATGATCGAGTCCAAGTTTGGGATGCTCCAATGTATGGCGCGGCAAAAGACTCTCTTTGCGGTGCAGCAGCTTCACGGTGCCGCCGGTGTGTGGTGGGCTAATTATCTCGCCTCACTGCCTGCTGGCCACGCCGTGGAATGGCAAGAATTCCAGGAGGCGTTCCACGCCTATCACATAACTCCCGGGATGATGAACAGGAAGTTCCAAGAGTTCTTGGAACTGAAGCAAGGCGGGAGGAGTGCCCATGACTACTCCTGTGTGTTCAACCATCTGGCGCAGTACGCGTCGGATTACATCTCCACCGAGGAGAGAAAGCGCGAGCAGTTCTATCAGGGTTTAAATCCCGAGATGAAGAATCACCTCGCGCAATGCAATCCCGGCACCTTCAACGACCTCGTCAATGCCAAGATTCTGCAAGAAGATGCTCAGCGGGAGTTTGCGGCTGAGCAGAGGAAGCGCAGCGCTCCACCGAGCAGCGGGGGTTGAGCTCCTCAGAAATACCGAATGGTGTATCGGACACCATCCGGTCAGCAGTGGCATCCACCAGCATGAACTCAACAGTTTGGGGGTCGTCCTTACCAGCCACCCCCGTTCCGACTGTCGATGCCACCACCGCGACCGCAACAGCAGCAGATGGTACCCAGGCGTTTCCACAGCCACAACTCGCCCCGGGATTCCGTCCACCGGTCAGCGGAGGACCGCCTCACTACACATGCTATACGTGTGGCCAGGCAGGTCGTTTCTCGAAGGACTGTCCACAGGGGCAGCAAAGCAGCGGGCAAGCCCAATATCAGGGCGGTGCTCGAGGCCGACCACCGGTGAAGAAGGGAGGTCAGCAACCCGGGGGTGTTTGTTACCTCGACAATGAGGATGCCCTGGAAGGAGAGAATGTGCTGGCGGGTACGTTCACTCTCAACGATCGTGCAATCATCTTTTTATTTGATTCGGGTGCAACCCACAACTTCATAAGTGCATCATATGTGGTTAAGCATCAACTGCAAGTCTTTCCAACCGAGTGCTCATATATGATCTGCTCACCGGGAGGGAAGATTTCAGAAAATGTGATGATTCCAAAAGCACCACTGTGCTTAGGTGGGAGAATATATCCCACTACTATGATTATTCTTGAGGGGCGGAAGATTGATGCAATCTTAGGAATGCCATGGTTAAATTACCATGGCGCTGTCCTGGAAACTTTATCACAGACGGTTCATTTGAACTCCTCACTCCACCGTCCGCATTCACTCGTATTAGACAACCCTGTACCAGAAGTTTCAGCCACCTATCATACTGAAGCTCCCAATTTGGAGGACATCCCCATAGTCCGAGAATACCCCGATGTGTTCCCGGATGATCTTCCGGGCATGCCACCTGAATGGGATGTTGAGTTTAAGACTGAACTTGCACCCGGGACTACACCAATATCGCGGAGACCGTATAAGATGGCTCTGAATGAGCTGGCTGAGTTGAAGGAACAACTCAATGATTTGTTGAGCAAGGGTTTCATTAGACCGAATTCCTCGCCATGGGGATGCTCAGCGCTGTTCGTCAAAAAGAAAGATGAAACCTTGAGGTTGTGTGTGGATTACTGACGGCTCAACGCAGTCACCATCAAGAACAAATATCCACTGCCCCACATTGATATTCTGTTTGATCAAATTGCGGGTGCGAGTGTGTTTTCAAAGATGGACCTTCGCTCCGGGTATCATCAAATAAAGATCCGAGCGGAGGATATTCGAAAGACGGCCTTCTCGACGAGATATGGACTATATGAATATCTCGTTATGTCTTTTGGTCTCACCAACGCCCCGGCACATTTCATGTACCTCATGAACTCGGTGTTCATGCCGGAGTTGGACAAGTTCGTGGTGGTGTTCATTGATGACATGTTGGTTTACTCCAAGTCGGAAGAAGAACACACCGAACACTTGTAAATCATCCTTCAACGATTGCAGGACCATAAACTCTATGCCAAGTTCAGCAAATGCAAGTTTTGGATCAACCAAGTGCCATTTTTGGGACATATCATCTCAGCGGAAGGCATTGCGGTTGACCCAAGAAAAATAGAACAGGTGCTGAAATGGAAAGCCTCCACTTCTGTCCATAAAGTCAGAAGCTTCCTCGGTTTAGCGGGATATTACCGGAGGTTCATTCCGAGCTTCTCCATGCTTGCTAAGCCGATGACTAAATTATTTAAGAAGGGGACGAAATATGTTTGGAACTCAGCATGTGAAGGAGCGTTCCAAGCATTGGTGAAGCATCTCACAACAGCCCCGGTCTTAGGTCAACCGGATACGACCAAGCCTTTCGACGTATATTGTGATGCGTCCGGTATCGGGCTTGGCTGCGTGTTGATGCAAGGAGGATGTGTGGTCGCGTATGGCTCATGTTAACTTTGAAACCACGAGCACCACTATCCGACTCATGATCTTGAGCTTGCTGCTGTGGTACTGGCACTGAAAATGTGGAGGCACTATCTCCTTGGAAACCTGGTGCATCTCTACACCAACCACAATAGCTTAAAGTATATCTTCACCCAAAAGGAGCTGAATATGAGACAAAGGAGGTGGTTAGAATTAATCAAAGACTATAATTTTGAGATTCATTACCACCCCTGCAAGGCGATTGTGGTTGCCGACGCGCTGAGTCGAAAATCACATGTCCATAACCTTACCATTACACCGATGGAAGAGGAAGAACCGAGTTTATACTTGGTTCCATATGGATCACTCTACAACCTTGCTCTCAACCCTACCATTAGGGAGGATGTTATTGCAGCTCAGAAGATGGACAAGGGCATGGCACATCTCCGGAAAAGGACAGCCAACAGTGGTATCAAATGTTTCTGGAAGGATGATGAGGGGACGCTGTGGAAGTGTTCGGTCGACACTTCCCCTGGGCCTGCACTGGGCAGCCCGCGGAGGTTCTTTTTTCAGTGGGGCTAGTCCCATGCGGAGAGCTTGCGCAGATGGACGAGTTAGTAAGAGCTTGACACGGTGAGTTTTACGTGGTTCAGGCCGCCAGAGCGTAAAACCCTACGTCCACGGCGAGCTATGGAGCTCGCTGTATTGCTTGCTGCTCAGGGCCGGAGTCCTGAGCTTGGGAGTGAGTTACAGCTTGGGAGTGAATGACTAGCGTATGAGTTGCAAAGTGCGAACCCTTGCTATCAACGCCTACCCGAGCCTTTTATAGTCCAAGACTCGGGCGGCTTACAAGGGGAGCCGGGACCCGACAGGTGGTCCCGGGAAGATTGTCTATTATCTACCGTATCTGCAGTTATGCCGGTAGTTGCCTCTGGTCGAAGGCTTCTGAGTCTTCATCTTGCCGCCCTGCCCATGCCGCATGCTAGTCGTAGTGGTTGATGACGGTGCAAGCGGCATCTGATGTCTTGTCGCGGTGTTTATTGGCTGGCAGTTTCTGACACCGCGCGCCAGTCTGTGATGCGACTAGGTGCAACGGCACCTGACAGAGGCGTGCTCCGCGTCTCCGCGTCTTGGGAAGACGCGGGCCTTGAATACCTTGTACGGGCAAGGTATGGGGCGTCTTTACGCCCGCTGCCTATCTCTCGGGGGCAGGCAGCGCCGTTCTGCTGCCACGTGGCGGGCCCGGAGCCCTTCTCAGAGGAGAGGAGGGCCCGGTCCGCGGGGCACATGGAGCCTCCGGACCTCTCCCCGTGGAGGGGTGGCTTGGCTTCTATCGGCCACGTGGCGGGCCCGGAGCTCTCCTCTGAGGAGTGGGAGGTCCGCCCCCCCTGGACGCGTGGCGCCTTCGGACCTTTCTCCCGTGGAGGGGGAGGTCCGGCTTCTGTATGCCACGTGGCGGGCCCGGAGCTCTCCTCTGAGGAGATGGAGGTCCGGCCCCGCCGGACGCGTGGCGCCTTCGGAGCTCTCCCTGCGGAGAATGGCAGGTTCCTTAGGCATTTTCTCCTATGCGCGGGGGTACCCCATATCTCAGGTACCGACAGTGGCCCCCGGGCCCATCTCGGGGGAGATAGCGAGCCTGAGGTGGGACCTCCGTCTCTTCCGATCCGCGCACTTTCTCTAAGTTCCGAATTGACCGCTGCCGGAGCACGAACGGCCGCAGGATCGTGGGAGCGTGCACTCACTTGATGGTTGCTTTTATTGCAGCGGTTCCCAAGACTGCCACTTCTGCACGTCGCGGTGCTTTCTTCGGGAACCGCCGAAGTGCCTTGCCGGCTCATCTTCTCAGGAGACTGACTCCTTGACCCACCGCTTCAGTTGGGCGGCTTGGGTCCACTTTTCATCGGCGCCCGGTCTCGGAGCCAACGCGGTCGCCGATGCGATGTTTTTGGAGGTTTTCGAATTACCTCGAACCATCCCTGGAAAGTTTTAAAAGGGGATCTCACCCGCATCGCGGCTTCCCTTCGCATTGCGCTCGTACTTCCCTTGAACTCTTGCGCCCCGGCTTTCTTGCCCTTGCGCCCTCTTTCGCCATGGCTTCCAATTTGCTCCCGACGCGCCTCGTTCGTTCTTCCGAGCTCGGGCCAGTGCGCAGGCTGCTGGGCTGGCGCTCAGAAGAGCAGAAACATCGGCTTCGCCGAGGATCTCTCCCCTTGGTCCTGGAAAAGGGGGAGATAGTCTTCTTCACCGCTTATGCTCTGGCGGGGTTCGTTCCGCCGATCTCTTCCTTCTTTGTCACCCTGCTGGAGACATATGGTCTCCAGATCCACCATCTTTCCCCCAACTCCTTCGCAATGGTTGCTGTTTTTGTCCACTTCTGCGAGATGTTCGTGGGGGTGCACGCCTCTGTGACGCTCTTCCGCCACTTCTTTGTGCTGCGGACGACTGGGCGCGGCTCGAAGACTCAGATGGGGGCATACTACTTCCAACATCGCTGCAAGGACCCCAAAGTCTCCGGATACCTTATGCCCTTCAGCGCATCAAGGTGGGAAAACTGGAGGGAGAGCTGGGTGGTAGTGCAGACCGACGAGCACGATCGCCTACAACTCCCAACCGCCAGCCCAACCACCGATCGCCGCTTCTGGGAGGAGATCCCTGAGCTGGAGCAGGAGTTCTCCCCGGTCTTGGAGCGGATCCGGTTCTTGGCCAACGAGGGGCTGACGTCTCTAATGGTGCTGATGGATTTTATGTCGCGCCGCATTGCACCCTTGCAGCAGCGTAGCCGCCCAGCGTGGTACTACACCGGCGAGCAGGACTGTACCAGGCTGGAGAGGGGCCCCGGCTCTGACCCTTCCGACGAGGAGCTGATCGAGATGGTGAGCAAGGTGAGCGGTGACTACATTCCCAGTGGCGACCCCGCCCTTCCGCCCTCTGCTACCCCCCTCTTCTTGGAGCCTCAGAGGAGGTCAGAGCTCCTGCGGAAGATGCCGAACCTTGACGACATCGGGATCGCCATCCGGCAGGTCGGGGATGCCTTCCGGGGTATCACCATTCCAGGAACCGAGCACTCCGGGTCTGGGCATGAGGCCTCCGCCGCTGTCAAACCCTCCCCCAGAGCCGACGGAACCCAAGCCGTCGACAAAGGGAAAGGAAAAGAGCCGGCCCCCAGGCATCTAGAGAAGAAACGCGCCCAGTCTCCTCCGAGGGCGCCGCCTGCGCCGAGTCAGGGTGCCGGAGCTACTTTGCCCCCATCTCCCGTGACACGACCCCATTGGTCCTGTCGAACCAGGATCACGCTGAGGGGTGCTGCGTTGCACAGCACCGTATAGCACACGCCAAAGGTACAAAGCGGAAGCGGAAATTTTATTACATAAACAAGTTTATGAACATGTTTACAGCAAAATTAAGTTCAGTCTACACTCGCGGGCGTAGACTAAGCATCAAGTGCACGTTCAGCCCTCGAACGTGTCCTTGCTAGCACACACGGACACTAACTCTGCGGCGTGCACGACTCCCACTCGACGGGGTTCCCCTCCTGGGGTTCCGTCTCCTCCTCGGGAGTCCCTTCCTCATAGAACCCTGCAAAAGCTTCAAACACAAGCAGTGAGCACGAAGGCTCAGCAAGTCTGACCCGTCTCACCTAAACATGGAACTTCTACATGAGGGTAATGGGTTACATGGGGTAAAAATCATTTGCAAGGACTCGCCTAATTAGTAGAACCTTACTTTCAAGTTTTAGCAGCAGGTTGTGGAGAACCTTACGCTAGGGCACATGAGAGAGCCGCAATCAAACAAGAAATGCATTTCTCTCATGTACTTTGCCCAAGGTTGAAAAGAACTTTAGTTAGCTCTAAGCTACAGCATATCATTAACAATCAATGTCCAGCTTTCAATCAGCAACATTTTAACATGTGACTAGCCTGTTCTTTCTATGTCACGGTACAGTGAACAAGTGGTACTCACTGACCGCGAGGGACGGCGATTATAATCGATTTACACCTGCAGGGTTACCCGAACAACCCATCACGTACGCCCGTACTCGATGTTGCCTACAACAACCATCACGGACGCCGTACGCGACTACCTTTCACCCGTTAGCCAAATATTGAACCGGTCCCATCGTCCCAAGCAAAAGGTCTCTGCACGCGCATCTCCGTGCCGCCAGCCGATTTACACCTCGAGCTCTCATCCTACCCTCTGAACGACGGGCAATGCCTCAATAACCAGCTACCCGAGTTACATCAGTTTCCCGGTTCCCATATAGCCGGTAGGTCTTCGGTACTGTTCTAGCTTGTTCAACAGGCCCGCACATGGCTCGGTCCTCAATCGACACAAGCGGAGCTATAGCACACAGGCCCCAAAGTCCTGTTGCCCTTACTCTCCGCTCGGTCTCATCTTTCTTGCCATGTATATCATGTGCTATCTCTACCCGAGCAATGTGCCTCTAGCCTATTCTCGCGAGTAGTTCCAACTACTCGACTTGTACCGAATCCTACTCTATCCTAGCAATGCAGTGGCTAACCAGGTTTTCAATCCTAAACCCAACCCATGGTTTTATTGGCTATGCAGTTCGGTTTCCAATCAAGACTCTAATGCAAAGAACAATATTCAAAGATGTGCTCAAAACAATAAACATTTGTAAAAAGGTTAATGCAAACCGGAGCTTGCCTTGCTACTCTTGGTCGTAGGCTAGCTGTTCCTCCGGAGTATCGAAGTCTAGGACTTCGGGTTCCTCCTCGACCATAGTGACTACATGATATAAGAAACATATGTATCAATTTAAATGCATTTGTATTAACTTTGAAGTTGTGAAGTCTATAACCCTTGCTAGACAGACCTAATGACTGTGAAACTTTTACTATGGCTTGGTTACAACCTAAACAGAGACTTGGTCAAGTTTTAGTTGCAGCAAAGCTCATTTGAGCCCTCCACAATTAATTATGTCCTTGACCTTAATTGGAACTCTTAGGGTGTTCTAGGAATTTTCATGAAACAAACTATGACTTTCTGAAAACTAGATTTTCAGAGGGTTCTAATGGATTTGGTCTCACTGAATTTGGAAGTCCCTAACTAAAGATATGAGCTAAACAATTTCAGAGAAAATTCTGAAAATGTTTCTGAACATTTTCTATTTTCTCTGGAACAGTTTCACTAATCACACCATTAGGTGGATCAGATGAGCTCAAATGGATCTGAAATTTTTATGGTAGTTCAGGGATATTTAACATCCCAGCAAAATTTCAGGATTTTCCCCCAAAGGATTTTCCAGTTAAAATTCCTAACAGTTTAAACTTTGAGGAATTAATTCTGGAGACATAAGGAATTTCATGAAGTGAAACTTGATTTTCTGGAAAGTACTCAGATAGCTGAATCCAGCAAAATTTGGTTCACTCAATTTGGAGCTTTCTAACCAAAGTTGTGAAGATTTGAAGTTTGAAGGAAATCTGAAAATCAGGGAAAAGTTTAAACTCACGCGTGGGCCCAGGGGACACGCGTCGCACGCCTAGGCGATGGCACATCGCGGCCCACAAGGATTTTGCGCGCCAGCACACCCGATCCCGGCCGCAGCCGGATCCTGATTCAAAATATCTCCCGCTGACAGCTGGGGTCCACCCCCTTCTTCAACCTCGCGACACCCGCGCCCCGCCGCCGAGGGATCTCGCCGGAGAGCTCGCTGCCGGCTGCTGTACAGCTCCAAACTTCTCGATTCTGGCCGCCCCTGCCTACTTTTACTCGGGGAACAGGATCCGAGGGTCAGCTGCTCATGACAACGGCCGGAGCATGGTCGGCAACGAGCCGCCACCTCGGAATGACTTCGGCCATGTCGGCTGACTTCTCTAGCACCTCAGCTACTTGGGAAATCGGTCGGGGAGCATCAGTGGACCTCAGAGAAGGTCGACATGAGCTCGAGGCAGCTCGGGGAAGGCCCGAAATAGGTCCTCAGAGAAGGTTTGAATGAATTTCAGCACAAGTTCAGTTTGAAATTCAAATAAAGTTTGAATTTCTCCCACTTAGCTCATGTCAAGATCAACTCCAAATGGAGTGAAAATTGGTGTGTGAGCTCACAAAAATGTCCTGAGTAAGAATATGCCTTCCACTTTTAAATTCATGGGATAAAAACAGTTTGAATTTGAATAAGGTTTCAAACTGCCCTCTTCCTAACTATACCCAAACTGACCTCAAAAAAGTTTTGAATTTGGGTGAAACTTGGCATGGACATCCTTAGTAAAGTGTAGGAGTTTTCATATGTCCAGCCCATCTATACCACATGTGGGAAATACCACTTTTGCAATGTGTAAGTTTGTTCTCTAATGAGTATGTTGATAATTGTTACTTGCTCTTCATTTGTGTTCATCATTCTTCCTCAAATGAGGTGTGTGGTGTGGTGATGAACACTGCAAATGTGTGTCAAAAACTGAGGCCCTTACATTCCTCCCCCCTTAAAAGAATCTCGTCCCGAGATTATAAGGTGAAAATGAGAGAGAGGACGGTGGAAAATTACCGGATATGCGACGTGAAAAAGTTGGGGTAGTTAGTGCGAAGGAATTCTTCGCTCTCCCATGTCGCTTCCTCCATGGAGTGATTACTCCATAGAACCTTGTAGAACCACAACGTACGGTTGCATGTGGTTCGGGCCTTTTCATCAATAATCTGCACCGGTTCCTCCTGATAGGTGAGATCCGGTTGCAGTTCTTCAATGTCTTCCAGCTGAACGGTAGTTGATAGCTTGAGACACTTCCTCAGCTGGGAAATGTGAAAGACGTCGTGCACACTGGAAAGTGCTTCTGGTAATTTCAGCCGGTATGCCACCGATCCACATCTTTCGGTAATCTGGAATGGACCGATGAAGCGGGGTGCTAACTTTCCCCTCACCCCAAATCTGTTTACGCCCTTCATTGGAGACACCCGTAGATATACGTGATCCCCAACTTCGAATTGTAATGGGCGCCTTCTCTGGTCCGCATACTGTTTCTGACGGGATTGAGCGGCTTTTAGGTTCGCTTGAATTAGTCGAACCTTTTCTTCCGCGTTGTTGACAAGGTCAATCCCGAAGGTAACCCTTTCGCCAGACTCACACCAGTTCAATGGTGTGCGGCATTTTCTCCCGTATAGCGCCTCGTAGGGCGCCATCTTTATGCTGGCTTGGTACCCATTATTGTACGAGAACTCGGCTAACGGCAAGTGATCATCCCAATTCTTGCCGTGGTCGATAGCGCAAGCTCGTAGCATGTCTTCTAGAATCTGATTTACCCGCTCGGTTTGTCCATCCGTCTGCCGGTGGTAGGCTGAACTATGGATCAGCTTCGTCCCCAAGGCAGCGTGTAACTGCTCCTAAAAACAGGACACAAATAAAGTGCCCCGGTCCGATATGATGGTACGGGGTACGCCGTATAAGCATAGGATCCGTGAGATGTACAGTTCAGCGTACTTCTTGGCGTTGTAGTTGGTGTTGACCGGGATGAAATGGGCAACTTTGGTGAGCTGATCGACGATCACCCACACAGAATCATGTTTCTGTAAGGTGGTGGGTAAACCGACGACGAAATCCATGCTCACGTCCTCCCACTTCCAGGCAGGAATGCCCAGTGGTTGCAGCAGTCCCGGTTTCCGCATGTGGTCTGCCTTCACCCTTCGACATGTATCACACTCGGACACGTATTTTGCAGTATCTCGCTTCATCCGTGTCCACCAAAACTTTCTTCTGAGTTCTTGATACATTTTGTTGCTGCCGGGTGAATAGAAAATTTTGATAAGTGAGCCTCATCAAAGATTTCCTTCCGTAACTCCGGGTTTCGGGGTACGACGATCCGGTTCTTGAACCATAGGACGCCGTCTCCGTCCTTCCGGAAACATTTCAACTCCCCACTGTCTATACGTCTCCGCAAATGTGACATGCCTTTGTCATTCTTCTGGGCTGCCGCTATCTCTTCACAGATGGTGGGGATCAAAGCTAGGTTGTAGAGAGCTCCGTGTGGAATCACATGGAGTGGTGGTTCGCTCTCTTCCAACGGTGTGATGGTCAGATTATTGACGTGTGACTTGCGGCTCAGCGCATCTGCCACAACGTTTGCCTTGCCCGGATGATAATGGATCTCTATCTCGTAATCCTTTATCAGTTCTAACCATCTTCGTTGCCTCATGTTCAGCTCCTTCTGAGTGAATATGTACTTGAGGCTTTTGTGGTGGGTATATAAATGTACGAGGTTACCGAGTAGGTAGTGCCTCCACATTTTTAGTGCAAGTACCACGGCAGCGAGCTCCAAGTCGTGAGTTGGATAATTTTGCTCATGGCTCCTAAGCTGCCGTGATCCATACGCGACCACTCTTCTGTCTTGCATCAGCACACACCCGAGCCCAATGCCGGATGCATCGCAGTACACATCGAACAGTTTTGTTGTGTCTGGCTGCGCCAAAACCGGTGCTGATGTCAGGTGCTTGACTAAAGCCTTGAATGCTGCTTCACATGTTAGACTCCAAACATATTTGGTAGCCTTCTTCAGCAGCTCTGTCATTGGCTTGGCAATCTTTGAGAAGTTCGGGATGAACCTCCGATAATATCCCGCGAGTCCGAGGAAACTCCGTACCTCGTGAACAGTTCTCGGGGATTTCCAATTCAGCACTTGAGTGATCTTGCTCGGGTCCACAGCGATACCTTCCGCTGAGATGATATGCCCGAGGAAAGGCACTTGCGATATCCAAAACTTGCATTTGCTGAATTTTGCGTATAACTTGTGATCCCGCAGCCGTTGCAAGACTATACGCAGATGTTTCTTGTGATCTTCCTCCGACTTGGAATATACCAGGATGTCGTCGATGAAGACCACGACAAACTTGTCCAGCTCCGGCATGAATACCGAGTTCATTAAGTACATGAAGTGAGCTGGAGCATTGGTGAGGCCGAAGGACATGACCAGGTACTCATAAAGTCCGTACCTCGTCGAGAAAGCCGTCTTCGGAATGTCCTCAGCCCTTATCTTAATCTGATGGTACCCGGATTTTAAATCCATCTTGGAAAAGATCTTTGCTTCGACCAACTGATCAAACAACATGTTGATCCGTGGCAACGGGTACTTGTTCTTGATGGTTACGGCATTTAATGGACGGTAGTCCACGCAAAGCCGCAACGTCTCATCCTTCTTCTTGACAAATAATGCCGAACAGCCGCATGGGGAGGAGCTCGGCCTAATAAAACCCTTCTCCAGAAGGTCCGTGAGCTGAGTCTTCAGTTCAGCCAACTCCTTGGGCGCCATCTTGTACGGCCTTCGGGATATTGGCATGGTTCCCAGTGCAAGTTCAATTTTGAACTCTACCTCTCTATCGGGTGGCATCCCCGGCAAATCGTCCGGGAATACATCAGGAAACTCTCGGACCACTGGAATGTCTTCCAATCTGATGGTTGTGGCTTGATAGACACTTGGAAGTTTTGTTTCTGGACTGTCCAGAAATAATGAGTGAGACTCGTGCACTTCTGAGTTCAAGTGCACAACTCGGAGGACGGTGTCTAAAACAGCGCCGTGGCGGGTTAACCACGACATCCCTAAGATGACATCGACCTTTCGTCCCTCTAAAATTATGAGAGACGTAGGGTAAACTCTACCCTGGCTGCCCTACTTGGCAACCGTAACCCCCTACTCGGAGTAGAACTCGACCTCCTGGGGGTCGTCCTCCTCCGGTACCTCTGCTGGTGGCTCTGGGTCTACCATCTCTACTCCCATCCCGGGTTCTCCCATTGCTGGAAGACCCAAGACTACCGGTACGCCTAACACCGGGGGCACGAGGTCCTGCAAAGCATGCACCTCGTCCATAGCTTGGTTGTAGTCCTCTTCCCTGCCTTGTCCTTCCTCAATAGCGTCGTCCCGCTCTTGAGCAAGGTCCTCATTCTGCTGGGTTAGGGTCTGCACCAGCTCTTGAAACACCGCGATGTCCACACGGCTCTTCTTCCTTGCCTTCTTCAGACGACGCAACTGATTGTGTTGTTCATTCAGTCGCTTGATCGTCGGAAGGAGCACATTGCGGAGTGCGCTGTGAGCACTCTCGAAATGATCTCCACGGCTTGTGCTCTCCTTGAGCTTTGTGGCGAGATGCTCCTTATGAACAGCTGGGCTGTCCATCACGGCGTTTCCCGCCCTCATCTGGAGGCTGAGATTTGCCTCCGCGGGGTTGTACCTTGGGCAACTCGGGTCTGTTGCCTCCAGGTACCTCTCTTCCCACACATGCTGAGCTCGTCCCTCCACCGGAACGAGTGCGTATGGAGTGCCCTCCATAGCCTGCACGTGTAGTTGGCAGAAACGTGACATAGTGTCACGGGCTGCCACTTGCCACATCCCTTCCGGTTGTCTTCCTCTCACCGTGACGGTGAATGGCACCCAACCGGGTGGCGTAGGTCCTGCAGGAACTTCGACATGGATCGTCCACGTCTTGTTCCCCTCTTCGCCTTCTTCCTTGGCGAAGTATTGCGGCATCTGGTTGTACCCGAAATATTGGAGCATTTGCCACAATGCTTCCGGGTAGCCGCTACGGTCAGAACAGTGGGAAGCCACCCACCCATTCTCCAACTGTTTATCTGCTGCCATCTGTAAAAATATATTTGAGAATTGTCAAATATTTATTTAAACAGTAAACCCCTGAGTTATAACATAAAACATGTTTGAACCCATAAAACTTGGAAACATAGTTCAAATTTTAAACAAATTTGACTGCTGATCTGCTGTTCCCATGACAGCCTTGACCAGTTTCCATATCAACCTGATTTAGGCCATGTTAAAGCAAAACCAATTCTGGAGCTCAACATCAAAGTTAAAGTTAACTTCAATAGCTTTCCAGAAAGTATTTGGTTGGCCTAATATCTGTCCTGGTTCAAAAGTTATGAGATGTCAAAGTTAACAGAATTTCAGGAATGAATTGGACAGCACCTCCCTGCTTTAGGTACTGAATTGATCCAAGAATCCCAGTTAATTCTGTTCCCAATCAGACAAAACTTTCTGTTACAAAGTCGTAACCCATCTAATAAGCTTTCCAGAAGTACCTCATTTCCTATTTTTGGATTTTTAAGCAGGAAGTTATGCTTAATTTACAGAGAGTTTACAGAGAATCTTTGCTCTGTCCTGTTTTCTGGACAGTTTCAACTCTACTGCATTTTTCGAGTGGTTAAGGGATGAAACACCTCTGGACCTCAACAGAAGAGTTGTAAAGCTCTTCCAACGCTTTCCAGAAATGTATCATACGACCCCAACCTCGAAAGAACTCAACCTCTAACCTCTGATTAACTTCAGCCTTGATTCAGCTGAAAACAGAGTGCTCTGTCCTTAACATCCTATAAGTTGAAAACTTGTTAACTTTGAATATCCTGTTCAAGGGAAGGAGTTACATCAAATTTTACTAATTTGGATAAAAACATTCAAGTTTTTAAATGAAGTTGTTCATTTAGTTGGGTGTGACGTCGATGCGTCACCAGATTATGTCGGTACTACGTCCTCACAAAGGAAAAACCTATACCGGGCTTAGCCGGCTTCGTTAGTTCAGTGGCACTACTCGTCACTCGCACACGGATGCTACACGTCTACCATTTCGTTGTCAGGCTACCTGCAGAAACTCAATCAATCGTCAGACTCGGCTGCACACCTTGCCCGGAATCCATACAGTTCGTACACCCGGCCGTCATCACTCGCCCGGATGTTCTCAAGCCAAACACGCCTTGAGTTACGTGTTGACGTCTCAGACCACGTGACGGGGTCTCCCATGTTGCACCACGCACGCCAGGGACAAACGTTGCACGAATACCCCAAACGACATGAAGAGTCGTAGAGGATACTAAAGCGGGTCGGGTTACCTGCCACCCGTGGGGCTCCACCCTTCAGCTTGTGCGCACTGGTGGACAGCGCTTACGTTCACCCCCCAAGACATGAACGTCCCGAGATGCACGATTTTCCGACATAACAAATAGGTTAATAAGCCACTTTTTATATACTAATAACATCCTTATACGGGCTACTAACTCGTTCCTCACTGGATTTTTGAAAAAGAAGACCTTTGTACTGTGTTAAACCTCAAGCGAGCTCTGATACCACGCTGACACGACCCCATTGGTCCTGTCGAGCCAGGATCACGCTGAGGGGTGCTGCGTTGCACAGCACCGTATAACACACGTCAAAGGTACAAAGCGGAAGCGGAAATTTTATTACATAAACAAGTTTATGAACATGTTTACAGCAAAATTAAGTTCAGTCTACACTCGCGGGTGTAGACTAAGCATCAAGTGCACGTTCAGCCCTCGAACGTGTCCTTGCTAGCACACACGCACACTAACTCTGCGGCGTGCACGACTCCCACTCGACGGGGTTCCCCTCCTGGGGTTCCGTCTCCTCCTCGGGAGTCCCTTCCTCATAGAACCCTGCAAAAGCTTCAAACACAAGCAGTGAGCACGAAGGCTCAGCAAGTCTGACCCGTCTCACCTAAACATGGAACTTTTACATGAGGGTAATGGGTTACATGGGGTAAAAATCATTTGCAAGGACTCGCCTAATTAGTAGAACCTTACTTTCAAGTTTTAGCAGCAGGTTGTGGAGAACCTTACGCTAGGGCACATGAGAGAGCCGCAATCAAACAAGAAACGCATTTCTCTCATGTACTTTGCCCAAGGTTGAAAAGAACTTTAGTTAGCTCTAAGCTACAGCATATCATTAACAATCAATGTCCAGCTTTCAATCAGCAACATTTTAACATGTGACTAGCCTGTTATTTCTACATCACGGTACAGTGAACAAGTGGTACTCACTGACCGCGAGGGACGGCGATTATAATCGATTTACACCTGCAGGGTTACCCGAACAACCCGTCACGTACGCCCGTACTCGATGTTGCCTACAACAACCATCACGGACGCCGTACGTGACTACCTTTCACCCGTTAGCCAAATATTGAACCGGTCCCATCGTCCCGAGCAAGAGGTCTCTGCACGCGCATCTCCGTGCCACCAGCCGATTTACACCTCGAGCTCTCATCCTACCCTCTGAACGACGGGCAATGCCTCAATAACCAGCTACCCGAGTTACATCAGTTTCCCGGTTCCCATATAGCCGGTAGGTCTTCGGTACTGTTCTAGCTTTTTCAACAGGCCCACACACGGCTCGGTCCTCAATCGACACAAGCGGAGCTATAGCACACAGGCCCCAAAGTCCTGTTGCCCTTACTCTCCGCTCGGTCTCATCTTTCTTGCCATGTATATCATGTGCTATCTCTACCCGAGCAATGTGCCTCTAGCCTATTCTCGCGAGTAGTTCCAACTACTCGACTTGTACCGAATCCTACTCTATCCTAGCGATGCAGTGGCTAACGAGGATTTCAATCCTAAACCCAACGCATGGTTTTCTTGGCTATGCAGTTGGGTTTCCAATCAAGACTCTAATGCAAAGAACAATATTCAAAGATGTGCTCAAAACAATAAACATTTGTAAAAAGGTTAATGCAAACCGGAGCTTGCCTTGCTGCTCTTGGTCGTAGGCTAGCTGTTCCTCCGGAGTAACGAAGTCTAGGACTTCGGGTTCCTCCTCGACCATAGCGACTACATGATATAAGAAACATATGTATCAATTTAAATGCATTTGTATTAACTTTGAAGTTGTGAAGTCTATAACCCTTGCTAGACAGACCTAATGACTGTGAAACTTTTACTATGGCTTGGTTACAACCTAAACAGAGACTTGGTCAAGTTTTAGTTGCAGCAAAGCTCATTTGAGCCCTCCACAATTAATTATGTCCTTGACCTTAATTGGAACTCTTAGGGTGTTCTAGGAATTTTCATGAAACAAACTATGACTTTCTGAAAACTAGATTTTCAGAGGGTTCTAATGGATTTGGCCTCACTTAATTTGGAAGTCCCTAACTAAAGATATGAGCTAAACAATTTCAGAGAAAATTCTGAAAATGTTTCCGAACATTTTCTATTTTCTCTGGAACAGTTTCACTAATCACACCATTAGGTGGATCAGATGAGCTCAAATGGATCTGAAATTTTTATGGTAGTTCAGGGATAGTTTGGTGAACATCCCACCAAAAGTTCAGGATTTTCCCCCAAAGGATTTTCCAGTTAAAATTCCTAACAGTTTAAACTTTGAGGAATTAATTTTGGAGAAATAAGGAATTTCATGAAGTGAAACTTGATTTTCTGGAAAGTACTCAGAGAGCTGAATCCAGCAAAATTTTGTTCACTCAATTTGGAGCTTTCTAGCCAAAGTTGTGAGGATTTGAAGTTTGAAGGAAATCTGAAAATCGGGGAAAAGTTTAAACTCGCGCGTGGGCCTAGGGGACACGCGTCGCACGCCTAGGCGATGGCACATCGCGGCCCACAAGGATTTTGCGCGCCAGCACACCCGATCCCGGCCGCAGCCGGATCCCGATTCAAAATATCTCCCGCTGACAGCTGGGGTCCACCCCCTTCTTCAACCTCGCGACACCCGCGCCCCTCCGCCGAGGGATCTCGCCGAAGAGCTCGCCGCCGGCTGCTGTACAGCTCCAAACTTCTCGACTCTGGCCGCCCCTGCCTACTTTTACTCGGGGAACAGGATCCGAGGGTCAGCTGCTCATGACAACGGCCGGAGCATGGTCGGCGACGAGCCGCCACCTCGGAATGACTTCGGCCATGTCGGCTGACTTCTCTAGCACCTCAGCTACTTGGGAAATCGGTCGGGGAGCATCAGTGGACCTCAGAGAAGGTCGACATGAGCTCGAGGCAGCTCGGGGAAGGCCCGAAATAGGTCCTCACCGTGCGCCCGATGCCGCCCGTTCGTTCCGCCATTAGTAGACCTCAAATTACGCCGGGCACAGAGGTTCTCCGGCCCAGAGTTGTGAAGGCAACTTGTGCATTATCGTGTCTAGCTCGTGTGAGAGCGGCCTGAGGCCCTCTAATCCTTTCTAGAGCACGAATTAAACAGAATCGTACCCGAAGGTCGTTCTGCACACAGAAAGGGGAAAAGTGGAAATTTGCCACCGGTGAGCAACCACTCGAGCTGTGGCTCGGGGATGAGCAGCACCGGTCACCCGCGCGTCCAAGGGTGCCTTGGCTCGGGCGTGACAACGCCCTGGTTGGGCTGTCCACGAGAGCCCGAGGTGCGGCGGTTCCAAGTCCCGAATTTGATCTTTCGGCACAGCCGATATCAATCGGTTTCAACCGAATTCTAGCAACGGGAAGGACGGAGGAAGGTCTCTAGTACCTTGCTGGGGCTCTGGAGTGGAAGGGGGGAGCTGCGATCGGCGTTCTCGGATCAAGCCCAAGCTGCGGAAGTTTTCGGCCGGCGCTGAGTTCTTGCGGGGAAGAACGGCGGTACCTCGGCCGAGGAGGGGGCAGGCGCCTTAAGAAGGCTCTGCACCGCCTCACGCCCGCGCGTGGGCAAGCAGCTGGTGGCGCGGCGGCTGGCCTCGGTGGCGATCACCGCTGCGGCTCGGCGACCCGAGTGAAAAAGTCTCAGTCGGTTTGATCTGAGCAGTGGCTGACATGTGGGTCCCACCTCCAGTTTTAACCTCTGAAATTTACTCCTAATCACTGTTGTAAACAGTGAACCCCATACTACCCTTGGCAATTCAAATTATTCACCCATGAGCCATTTGAATTGATCAAAGTTCAAATGAGGTTTGGTTTGAATGAATTTCAGCACAAGTTCAGTTTGAAATTCAAATAATGTTTGAATTTCTCCCACTTAGCTCATGTCAAGATCAACTCCAAATGGAGTGAAAATTGGTGTGTGAGCTCACAAAAATGTGCTGAGTAAGAATATGCCTTCCACTTTTAAATTCATGGGATAAAAACAGTTTGAATTTGAATAAGGTTTCAAACTGCCCTCTTCCTAACTATACCCAAACTGACCTCAAAAAGGTTTTGAATTTGGTTGAAACTTGGCATGGACATCCTTAGTAAAGTGTAGGAGTTTTCATATGTCCAGCCCATCTATATCACATGTGGGAAATACCACTTTTGCAATGTGTCAGTTTGTTCTCTAATGAGCATGTTGATAATTGTTACTTGCTCTTCATTTGTGTTCATCATTCTTCCTCAAATGAGGTGTGTGGTGTGGTGATGAACACTGCAAATGTGTGTCAAAAACTGAGGCCCTTACATCCCGGGGGTGCTGGTCCATCGGGTGGCGACCCAAAGAGGCCCCGAGTGTCCCTCCCCGGCGGGTCTCTCCCCAGACAGCGGCCGTCCGAACCAGCCCAAGTACCTCGCCATCCTTCCTCAAGCGGAGGGGTTTCCAGGAAGGATGTTGGTGGGGCGACACCGGCGAGTGTGCCGGGGATCCAGGCGTCCCATTCCGCAACCGTTCCAGCCGCTGGTCTCGGTGGTTCAGCTACAGCCCAGAGGCCAGTGCTGCAAGCCCGTTGGAGCGCTCATGCCGCCCAGTAAGTGTTGCCGTTTCTGGCTTGTAGGAGCAGAGCTCTTGTCTCTTCTCTTATCCTGAGGCCTTTCTCTTCTTGCAGGGACCGACCAGCTGCCAGGGGCGGCCCTCTTATCCGGCCGCCTTCAACCGACGGAAGCTCCGCGCCTCAGCACCTGGGGACCGTGGTGGCTCCCATGGTCCCCAAATCGACGGGGGGCACCCTCTGCGCCAGCGGGTTCACTCTCCGCGGTGGCCGCATCTGCTCCTATCCGCCCTCCTTCACCAGTCCAGAAGTCCGGTCCTGAGACCGGGAGGGCTGCTGTAGGTGCGCCTGCTGGCCCCCTGGCCTCCTTAGGACAGCGCCCCACCCTGGTTGTTGAGGCACCGGCGCCTCCGCCGGTCTTAGACTCGTCAGGGGGGTCCAGTGGCGCAACTCCTGTCCCCCCTGCTCCGGCGCCCGTGTGGGATGCCCTAGGGCATGTCCAGACCAGCGCCCGGCAGCTCCAATCTTCCTTTGAGCAGGAGCGGGGGGCGCTGGCCGGCGAGAGGGAATGCCTTCTCAGCTGGCAGCAGCGGCCCCGGGAGGCTAAGGCGGACCTTGACTCGAGGCAGTCAAGGCTTGAGGCCATGAGTGCTCTGCTTGGCACTCAGAAGAAGGCCATTAGCCGCTTGGAGTCAGAGGCCCAGCGGGTTCGTGCCACCTACCGCGAGGCTCTGGCCCACGCTGAAGCCAAAGCCAAGGAGCGTTCCGCTGCCGCGGAGGAGTTGCAGCTGCAGGTAGCCCGTCGAGAGCGCGCCGTCGCCGATCGGGAACGTGCCACTGCGGCCGAGGAGGAGAAGACCACCGCCCGGCTGAGGGCCAAAGTGGAGGAGCTAAGGGCTCGGTCCGAGGAGCTGGAGCTCCGTGAGTCGGCTGTTGCCGTGAGGGAGGAGCAGTTCTCCAAGGAGCGCCAGGCGGCGATGGATCGTGAGCTGGCGGCTCGCCAAGAGGTAGAGGAGCTCCAGTCCTTGCGGATTGCCGAGGCCCAGGCAGTCTGGGGGTTCATTGCCAAGGCGGGGTCCGCCTTGGCTCCTCTTGGTTTCAGCCCTGTGCAGGTGGAGGCTCCAGCGCGGCCGATGTCCGAAGCGATCCCGGTCCTTGAGTCTATCGGCGACGAGCTAGGTCGGCTTGAATCAGTGATCGCCGACGAGCTGGAAGCGGAAGGTCGGGGCCTTGCGAAGCAGGTTGCTATGCACGTTCTGTCGTGCTTCCTGAGCCGAGACCCTTCCTTTTCTCTGGAGCCGGTTCGTCTAGGACCCGTCGCCGATCGGGAGGAAGCTGCCAGGGCCGAAGTCGAGGACTTAGCTGCCCTCGTGGCCTCTAGGTTTCATCGGGAGTCCGGGGACTCTTAGGCATCTGCCCCCGTGGGCACAAGGCCCTGTACTTCCTTTTTTATTTTTGTTGAGTCTGTAGCCCAGCTCGTGGAGCCTTCGTATGAACAGACTCCTGTTTCTTTTTGTGTCTGCATGTCCTAGTCTTCTTCTTGGCTTTTCCTGGACGAGTCCTTAGCTCCGCAAGGTACTCGGAGGCCTTGACCAATCTCGAAGCTCTGCATAGACACCTTCTCCGAGTCCTCACTGTATACTAAGGGTTCCGAAGGTCTCCAGGACCCGCCTCACGAGATCGGAGGGGGGTCCGGGCCTGTTGGTCACGTGGCAGGCCCGGAGCTCCCGCCTGAGGGGAGGTCCGGGCTTGCGGGGCACGTGGAGTCCTCGGGCCTCTCCCCGCAGAGGGGGGAGGTCTGGCTTCTGTAGACCACGCGGCGGGCCCGGAGCTCCCCTCAAGGAGGTGGAAGGTCTGGCCCTGCTGGACACGTGGGACCTTCGGGCCTCGCCCCTGTGAGGTCCAGTTCTTTGATCTTACCTTGGGGTTTCGGTCTTGCGCGATCCCGTAGCGGCCCCCTGGTAGGTGCGTTCCATTGGATGGATGTGCCTACCATACTCCTGCGGGGAGCTGAGGCCGAGAGGCCCTGCACACAAGTAAGGAAAACATAATTCTCCTTGGGGGCTCCCCCCCTCTATCTCTTAGTCTTATCTGGCTTACGGTCCCCGTCCACTTATACGGTGCTTGGGACCTCACACTGGGCAGCGTCGCCGGATCCCGGCTGACCCCCTGGCTTGGGGGCCGGCAGAGAGTGCCAGTTCCGCCCTTCGGCTGCTCTGGCACACTTGTCCGCCAGGCTGAAGAGTTCTGAGACATCGCGGACCTCCCTGGTCGCGAGCTTCTCGAGCATCTTCTTGTCCCGAACGCCTTGCCGGAACGCCACCACCACAGAAGCGTTCTGGATGTGTGGGATGGTGTTCCGCACCTGGGAGAACCGCTGGATGAATGAGCGCAGCGACTCCCCTGGTTGTTGTTGGATGGCGTGGAGGTCGAGCTCCATGCCGGGACGGGTGTAGGAGCTGCCGAAGTTGGTGACGAACTGCCGGCAGAGCTCTCCCCAGGAAGTTATGGACCCCTGAGGTAGATTCATGAGCCAAGACCGAGCTGGGCCAGTCAAGGCGACGGGGAAGTAGTTGGCCATGACAGCCTCATCCCCTCCTGCGGCAAGTACGACGGTGGAGTAGATCTAGAGGAACTCCGCCGGGTTGACGCTACCGTCGTACTTCTCAGGTAAGTGCAGGCGAAACTTGCGTGGCCACCTCGCGAAGCGAAGGCGGGGTGCAAGGGCCGCACATCCTGCACCTGCTGCTGCAGGTATTGGCGCTGCGAACGCTTGGTTCGCACTTGACACCGTGCATCCCGGCATGGGCAAGGCTGCACCATAGACCGGGGGCGCTGCTTGCGGCGCATACGGTTGTGGCATATGTTGCGTGGCGAATGCCTGAGGCAGGACTCGCGTGGCGAAGACCTGCCCTCCAGGTTGTGTCAAGGCCGACGTCATGCTGTCGCCAGCCTCATGGTTGCGGCGCCTTTCTCGACGTCGCTCGAGGTACACCCGGGCATCCTGGCCCAAGTGGCACCGCTCCAGCTCCCTTCTCAGGTCCATCGACGGGAGCCTGGAGGAGCTGGAATCTGCCATTTGTCCGTCAACCGTGGGCGTGCGCGTCAGCGACACAGCCGGTTGTCCAGGGCGTCGCCCTCGCCGAAACCGAGGGTTCGCGGCGGCGACGACGAGGCGGTCCACCTCGCGGACCCACTGTTGCGTCGCAGAATGGGGCGCATCCCCAGCAGGTGGGTTGCACAGCAGTGCTCTTGCTGCAGCTAGCGCACCCCCATGGTGTACGCTCAGCGCTGCAGAAGACCTCACACTGGTCGGAGCCTGCATCGCTGGAGTCGGCGTTGCCGGAGTCGGCTGCTGGCTACCAGCTTGTGCCGACACACTCCGTCCTGAGTGTGTCGACATGTACTCCCCACTGGTCACGGTTCGTCGTGAACGCGGGGGAGGAGAGTTTGCCGCTGAAGGAAGCTTGGTCATCTTCGTCGGCGGAAACTCATCGCGATAGGAGAAAAGCCCCCTACCTGGCGCGCCAAATGTCGAAGTGTTCGGTCGACACTTCCCCCGGGCCTGCACTGGGCAGCCCGCGGAGGTTCTTTTTTTCGGTGGGGCTAGTCCCTTGCGGAGAGCTTGCGCGGATGGATGAGTTAGTAAGAGCTTGACGCGGTGAGTTTTACGTGGTTCAGGCCGCCGGAGCGTAAAACCCTACGTCCACGGCGAGCTATGGAGCTCGCTGTATTGCTTGCTGCTCAGGGCCGGAGTCCTGAGCTTGGGGGTGAGTTATAGCTTGGGAGTGTGTGACTAGCGTATGAGTTGCAAAGTGCGAACCCTTGCTATCGTCGCCTACCCGAGCCTTTTATAGTCCAAGACTCGGGCGGCTTACAAGGGGAGCCGGGACCCGACAGATGGTCCCGGGAAGATTGTCTATTATCTACCATATCTGCAGTTATGCCGGTAGTTGTCTCTGGTCGAAGGCTTCTGTCTTCATCTTGCCGCCCTGCCCATGCCGCATGCTAGTCGTAGTGGTTGATGACGGCGCAGGCGGCATGGGATGTCTTGTCGCGGTGTTTATTGGCTGGCAGGTTCTGACACCGCGCGCCAGTCTGTGATGTGACTGGGCGCAACGGCACCTGACAGAGGCGTGCTCCGTGTCTCCGCATCTTGGGAAGACGCGGGCCTTGAATACCTTGTACGGGCAAGGTATGGGGCGTCTTTACACCCGCTGCCTATCTCTCGGGGGCAGGCAGCGCTGTTCTGCTGCCACGTGGCGGGCCCGGAGCCCTTCTCAGAGGAGAGGAGGGCCCGGTCCACGGGGCACGTGGAGCCTCCGGACCTCTCCCCGTGGAGGGGGTGGCTTGGCTTCTGTCGGCCACGTGGCGGGCCCGGAGCTCTCCTCTGAGGAGTGGGAGGTCCGGCCCCCCTGGACGCGTGGCGCCTTCGGACCTCTCTCCCGCGGAGGGGGAGGTCCGGCTTCTGTATGCCACGTGGCGGGCCCGGAGCTCTCCTCTGAGGAGAGGGAGGTCCGGCCCCGCCGGACGCGTGGCGCCTTCGGAGCTCTCCCTGCGGAGAAGGGCGAGTTCCTTAGGCATTTTCTCCTGTGCGCGGGGGTACCCCATATCTCAGGTACCGACAGACGCTATGGTTCAATGGCCATAGTTATACCGCGGAATATGGAGCTGAGAAAGAAGATCCTTGATGAAGCTCACTTTTCCAAGTTCTCCATTCATCTGGGCAGCAACAAAATGTACCAAGATTTGAAGAGTAAATTTTGGTGGACACGGATGAAGCGGGAAATTGCAAAGTACGTATCCAAATGTGATACGTGTAGACGAGTGAAGGTAGATCACATGAAAAAATCAGGGCTGTTGCAACCCCTGAAAATTCCATCATGAAAGTGGGAAGTTGTGAGCATGGATTTCATTGTGGGATTACCCATTACTTTTAACAAGCATGATTCCATTTGGGTAATCGTTGACTGGTTAACCAAGTCGGCTCACTTCATTCCCGTGCATACACATTTCCATGCCAGCAGGTATGCAGAGTTGTACATTGCAAGAATCATATGCTTGCATGGGGTACCCAAGACCATAATCTCAGATCGAGGGGTATTGTTCGTGGCTCGTTTCTGGGAGCAGTTGCACGCTGCTTTGGGTACCAAACTGATTAGAGGCCCACCTATCACCCTCAGACAGATGGGCAAACTGAGAGGGTGAATCAAGTGTTAGAAGACATGATGAGAGCGTGTGCCATCCACCACGCTAGTAATTGGGATGATCATCTACCGTTGGTAGAATTCTCGCATAACAACGGATATCAAGTGAGTATCAAGATGGCACCCTATGAGGCTCTCTACGGTCGCAAATGCCGCACCCCATTGAACTGGTGCGAGTCCGGTGAAAGGATCACGTTCAGGATTGATTTGGTGAATGAAAATTAAGAGCGAGTTCGGGAAATTCAAGCAAACTTGAAGCCCGCTCAATCCTGACAGAAGAGTTACGCTGATAAGAGGCGTAGGCCGCTGCACTTCGACTTCGGGGAACACGTTTACCTCCGTGTCGCCGCGGGGAGCGCGGGTGTCGCGAGGAAGACGAAAGGGGGGCCGGGTCCACCAGTCAGCCTCTATTTTCCAGCGGGGATCAGTTTGCGGCTGTGATCCAGTGCGGCAGTGCAGGGGAAACCCCGTGGGCTGCGGTGTGGCCACGAGCTCAGTTGGCCAATTTAAGTAGTGGGGCCCACAACCAGAGCTTAAACATTTCCAACAATTTCAGATTTTTGTTCAACTTCAAATGCCCATAACTTTTGCTAGGAGGCTCCAAATTTAGTGAACCAAATTTTGTTGGATTCAGCTATCCGAATACCATCCAGCAAATCAATTTTCAGTTCATGAAACTTAATACATTTCCATAATTAATTCCCTAAATTTGAAGCTGTGAGGAATTTTATCTGGAGAATTCCTTTATGGAAAATTCTGAAATTTGGCTAGGATGTTCATTTGAAAATCCTTGAGTCACTGGAAAAATGTCAGATCCATAAGAGTCCATTTAGTTCCCTAATGGTGTGATTAAGTGAACTGCCATGATAAAATAGAAAAATGTACATAATTTTTTTCAGAATTTTCTCAAACCTTGATTAGGGCATGACTTTCTATAGGATTCTTCAAATTACATGAAACAAATTCCATTAGGACCATCTCAAACTCTAGTTTCCAGAAAGTAATGGGTTGATCCATGAAAATCCTTGGAAATCCTTAGAAGCTCTAGTAATGACCATTTAGACTTTTATTTGTGCAGAGCTCAAAGGAGCTTTGTTTCAAATGAAATTTGGTCAAATCTCTGGTTAGTTTCTTACCAATCCACAGTAAAAATTTCAGAGCCAAATGGGATGTCTAGCTAGAGTTATAGTCTTTATATGCTAAATTTATCACATTTGCATTTTAATTGACATATCGTTAAATTGATTACGTGTAGTCGCTGAGAGGAGACCCCAGAGATTTTGGACTTCATACCTCCAGAGGAGACATTAACCTCTGAACAGCAGCAACAAGTCAACCCCCGGTTTGCATTTAACAAGTTTTACCAATTTTTTCTTTATAATCATATAGCTTGAAGTATGTATGTGCATTAGGTGTAGGATGATTGACACTCCACATGCATAACTAGATTATTCCAAATGGAGTGAGGGTAGTGTATAAGGCCTCGAGTAGATCATGCTTTGCTTAATGTTTATAGACTTTGGTACAAGTCGAGTAGTTGGCATCAACTCGCGAGTATAGGTTCTGTCACACACGGGATTGGTTAGAGATGTGAGACAACATTAGTAAGAAAAATGAGGCTAGACAGGGGCTAGGACGCAGCAAGAGGAAGTCTGTGTGCATAGCCCTGTCCGTGTTGATTGAGGACCGATCCGTGTGCGGCCCACGCTGAACAAGTTTGAATGTACCGAAGGCATATCGGATATATGGGGTCCGATAAACTGATGTAACCTATACCTCCGGGCGTCGAGGCATAATGCACCGATTTATAGGTGTAGGTTGAGGGTAGCAAGGTGGAAATCCGCTAACGGGCATAGAGAGATGCTATGTGTAGGGAACGTTCTGTCCATTTGGGTGCGACCGGTTCGATGTTTGGGCTGTTTGGTGAAAGGTTGTTCCATACGACATCGAGTGAGCGTGCTGTGTAGCTCCGAGGATGGGCGTACGTGACGTGCTATTTGGGTATACCTGCAGGTGTATATCGAGTCGATTCACCGTCCCTCACGGAAATGAGTAGCACTTGGTCAATGAGTCGTGACGTAGGTTAACATATGGAATGTTGCGATTCAATATTGCTGCTATGATTAACTTGTATTGTTACATGTGTGCCACCAAATATTGCTCACTAAATTTCAGATTCATGAATCGTTAACGTGTGGCTAAAAGATGAATTAAGGATGAACTTGTAGGCGTGTCGGTTCTCCAACTTATCATCCTATATTAGAGTATGACTTGCATGTAGGGTTTCATGTGTAGGAGAGTTGGTTAAGCCTTGCTGAGCCATCGTGCTCACGGTTGCTGCTATGAGTGTTTGCAGGTGAGGAGTACTCCACCACGGACTCCGAGTACGAGTCCACCGGCGAGGGCTACCCTCTGTCGGGGACTATAGATGTGTGGGAGCCGTACACGCCGCACTGAGGCTGAGTGAAGCTAGTGTGGGTTGTCTGTAGGGCCGGACAACCAACTTTTCCTAGTTAGGTGTTGGCGTGAGTTGTATAAATACCTTCCGCTGTAGTAGACTCTGTACAGGAGTTGTAACTGAAGAGTGTACTACTTTTGTACAAATTCAGTAAGTTTCAATGTAATACTATGTTTCTTATCGTGTGTGCTGTTGGGTGTCACATCGTGCGGCACCACCCTCTGAGATCCTGGGATGTACAGATTTCAGTCCGTCTCACGGGGCTGCCACATGTCGGTGGGCTCTGAACCTCCTCCCTGCTGAGGAGGGCTCCGGAGCCGACACGTGCCCTTGGCTCTAGTCCAAGCCTCTCCACTGAGGTGAGGTCCGGGGCTGCCACATGTCAGTGGGCTCTGAACCTCCTCCCTGCTGAGGAGTGCTCCGGAGCCGATACGTGTCTTTGGCTCCGGTCCGAGCCTCCCCGCTGAGGTTAGGTCCGGGGATGCCACGTGTCGGTGGGCTCTGAACCTCCTCCCTGCTGAGGAGGGCTCTGGAGCCGACACGTGCCCTTGGCTCCGGTCCGAGCCTCCCGCTGAGCTGAGGTTTGGAGCTGCCATGTGTATGCCGACTCCAAACCTCCTCCCCGCTGAGGAGAGCTCCGGAGCCGCCATGTGTCCCACGATCCCTCGTGGGCTGTGAGTCGACGAAGTCAAGGAGGAAGTGCGCTGTCAGGCCTTGCATTTAAGGCTTGTGTCTTCCCTAGAAGCATGGTGCACGGCGCACGCCTCCGTCCTCCGCCTGTTCACCATTACGGTGACAAGACAGGGCAGCGAGGTGTGATAGCGGTATAGTGCTGCCCAATGCCACAGAGCCGCCCAAGCAGAGCGAGAAGATGCAACGACAAGATGACGAATTCATCATCACCTTCCACACGGATAAGGACGCTTAGCGCGCCAGGCGGCGGGACTTAACTCCCCCACTGACTACTCTACTTAGAGTTATAAAACCCTAGATCATGTATAGGGTTTGGACCGCTTGGGGCCACCTGACGGGCCCTAAGTCACATTGTAACTACCACGGCCTTGGACTATAAAAGACCGGAATGTCCACCCGACAAACGGTCGGTTGGTTCCCATGCATTAGAAACCCTAGCAACAAACGCGCAAGCAATACAACAAACACTCCCGTGGACGTAGGGTATTATGCTCTGGCGGCCTGAACCACGTAAATCCTGGTGTTCACCCGCTCTCTTGAGTCGGATCTCTCTAGGGACGTCAAGCCCTTCAAATAAAAGAACCTCCGCGGGCTACTCCAGTAGCAGTTCGGGGGGAGTATCGAAGCAAACACTCTGACATTTGGCGCACCAGGTAGGGGGCTTTTCACGCTCTCTAGGTGACCATGGTGAACGTCACCTCTCTCGGCGAGACTTCTCGCCCTACTCACTGTTGTCTCCAGGCGGGAGACAATGAGGCCACCTCCCGCTCCATGGCGGGTAGGTTTGGCTGGGCCGGCGACCAGACGGTAGGAATGCCCGCGGTGCCCACGGCGCCCAGGTCTGGCCAAGCCGGTGACCAAACACCTGGCACACTCTGCGAGATGTACAGGGCTCTTCCAATGTCTCGTCTTGACGAGCTGTCAAGACCCTGCGCCGAGCGGTGGCAGCAGGTGCTCCAATCCCTAGGCCGACGCCACACCGCAAGTGGATGGAAACGCCGATCAACTTCGACGCCTCTGACTGCCCCAAGAACATGGCAGGCGCCAGGTAGCTTCCACTCCTCGTCGCCCCGACCATCTCCAACGTGAAGCTCTACCACGTGCTGATCAATGGCAGGGTGTCTCTTAGCGTAATCATCCTTGCAGATTTCATGAAGCTTCAGATCATTTTGCCCCAGCTTAACCCCTCAAGACCATTCTCGCGGGTAGGTCGGGACCCTATCTTCCCATGCGGTAGCAACTCCCTCCGGGATGGTCCGGACCATTCAACGTACGGTCTACTTCATCAGCCAGACCCTCCACGATGCCAAGACAAGGTATCTGGAGGTGAACAAGCTGCTCTATGTTTTCCTCATTGCATCAAGGAAGTTGCGCCACTACTTCCAAGCTCACAGGATCTCAGTGGTCACCTCGTATCCACTGAGGACCGTTCTCCACAGCCCCAACGCAACTAGGAAAATAGCCAAATGGGCTGCAGAGCTGGTGGAGTTCAAGCTGGACTACATACCGTGCCACACAGTGAAGAGTCAGGCGCTAGCTGACTTCGTGGCAGAGTGCACACCACCACCATGCCACCCTGGGGGTCAAGACATCAGTGGACCAAAACCCAGAGCTTCAGTTTTCACTGGGCCCTACTAGACTCTCTTCTTCGACGGTTCCTCGCGCAAGCAAGGTGCCATAGCGGGGATCCTGCTCCTTACACCAACCGGAGAGCAGTTCAAGTACATGGTGCGACTTGATTTCAAGGCAAACAACAACATGGCGGAGTATGAAGCTTTCATCTTCGGGTTAAAGACCGCACTGTCCCTTAGCGTACAACAGTTGTTGGTCAAGGGTGATTCTCAACTAATCATCAAACAAGTCAAGGGAGAGTGCTCCTGCAACAACCCACAGCTTGCACCCTATCTCCTCCAAGTACAGAAGTTGGATAAGGACTTCTTATCCTTGGATTTGTGCCATGTTCCCAGCGCCAACAACACAATAGCCGACGACCTGTCAACGAAGGCTTCCACTTGGGCTCCGGTGCCTGAGGGGGTCTTTGAAGGAAGTTGCTGCGACCTACCGCCAGGCCGGCCGAACCAAGCGAAGGGGGCGAGACCAGCACCTCGAAGATGGCGGTCCCGACGGCTCTTCTACCATGGTGCCCACCAAGGATCGTAAGCGTCACTGGGGACTCCGTGCAACACGACACTCAAGATCCTAGTGCTCAAGTAGGTCCCGACGCATGGATCACAAAGATCCAGAACTACTTGAAAGACAATATCCTTCCCGATGAATGTGTATACGCTAAATGGATCGCTCAGTAAGCTAAGAGACACGCGCTGATAGAAGGGGATATCTACTTGCGTGGCGCTAATGGCGTCCTATTGCGGTGCATAACCCGGGAGGAGGTCTGCGACTTGCTCGCAGAGATCCATGGAGGCGAGTGTGGGAACCATGCATCTTCCCTCACATTGGTCAGTAAAACCTTCCGGTATGGCGTCTACTAGCTGATAGCTCCCCAGGATGCCATCGACCTAGTCAAGAGATGCAAGGTGTGCCAGTTCCATGCCAAGTAGATCCACACACCGGCGTAGACGTGCAGATGATCCTGCCCTCGTGGCCCTTCACTGTTTTGGGGCTGGACATCCTAGGGCCATTCCCCAGATCCGTTGGAGGGTACCGGTACCTCTCTGTCGCCGTAGACAAGTTCACCAAGTGGCTAGAAGTTGCCCCTGTAGTAACAATCAACAAGCAGTCGGCAGTCAAGTTCATCAAGTCGATCATCTGCCGGTTCGGGGTCTCGAATAGAATCATCACCGACAACGGGACCCAGTTCACCAGTGCAGTGTTCCAAGAGTACTGCAAAGACCTTGACATCCAAGTTTGCTATGCTTCCGTTCCTCACACGGAGAGAAACGATCAAGTCAAAAGACCAAACGCCGAGATACTCAGAGGACTCAAGACGTGCACCTACGGCAGCTTGAAGAAGCACGGTGCCAATTGGGTCAAAGAGCTTCTGTGTGCACTATGGGCTAGCTGGAAGTCCCTGAGTCACGCGACAGGGGTAACACCCTTCTTCCTGGTGTATGGGGTTGAGGCCGTCCTCCCCCCCAGAAATCACCATGGGCTCATCCCGTGTCCAAGCGCATGATGAAGCCACACAGGATCAGCTTTAGCGTGAAGATATCGACCTTGTCGATGAGCGAAGGTGGCAAGCACCTGCTCGAAATGCGTGATGCCGTCAAGCGCTCCGGTGTTAACAACAGCGGTTTGTGCGGAGTAGACAGCTCAAGGTGGGTGACCTGGTGCTTTAGCGAATACTTTCTCGAGAAGGGGGGGGGGGACAAAGTCTCCCACAGCTGGGAGGGTCCCTTCCAAGTGATACAAGTATGCCGCCCCGGGTGCGTCCGCCTAGCCACGGAGGATGGGGTACCTCTACCCAATCCATGGAACATAGAACACCTCCGTAAGTTCTATCCTTAGCGCAGCTGTAGGGTTCTATTTTCCATGTAAGTGTGTCAGTGTCTAAGAAGAACACTTAGAACAGCTAAGCTCCGGAGGAGTCCTGCTACTCTTGTCATTCAGAGCAGGTCGCTGCTTTCTTGTACGGCCTGCTTCCTCCTATGAAGGAAACCTGAGATGAGAAAATTTTTTCTTACCCTGTGTACTCTCTCTTTATAGTTTGTGCTCACTCATGCATACTGTAAGTGCATCTAGGTATCCCCATGGGTTTTGGATGATTGATGACGATGATTAAGAGAATAATGAGCCGACATGATCATAAGCACAGGATATTTCCAAGGCTAAACTCTCAAAAAGGAAAAGGATGAAGAATGGCGTCGAAGACTCGAAGAGTAGAAATTAGGGTTTCATTTGAGTCTTTAGTAGGCTAGCTGTGTTAGAGTCAGAGTGTGTGTGTCAAGTGCATTGAGATCATAGAAGAGAGCTCAAAGCGTTAGAAGTGTCGAATCCTTAGTGGAGAGTGCTAGTGAGGTAAACCCTAGTAGGCCGGACTTGTCTAGGCCAGAGGCCGGACTAGTTCGGAGTCCTACGGCTTAGTCCATTTTGGGGCAGACTAAGAGCTCCTGACTGAGTTTGGACTTGTCCGTTTGGAAACGGACTAGTCCGGTTCTCTCTTGGTGAGAGTGTTTCGGGACTAAGTCCTAGTAGACCGAACTTGTCCGCCTCAGTGGTCGGACTAGTCCGGGCTAGCCAGACTTGTCGGTTCTCACACGGACCAAGCGGTCCTGTGTGAGTTCGGGCTAGTCCATTCTGAGGCGGACTAGTCCATATGGTTGTAAGATGAGAGGTCCCACAGCTAAGTCTTGGTGGACCGAACTTGTCCGCCTTAGTGGCCGGACTAGTCCGGGTCCTCCAGACTTGTCCGTTCTCACCCGGACAAAGAGGTCCTGTGTGAGACTGGACTGGCCCTTTATGAGGCGGACTAGTCCGGAGATCTGTGAACGTTTGAAATTTGAACGTTGGCGAGTAGTTGGCTTTGTGACGTCAGTGGTCTCTGTAGACCGGATTTGTCCGGGGTCCTTACCGGACTAGTCCGGACATTAGTTGGTGGCAACGGTTGGCTATCGGGACCTCTATAAAAGGAGGTGCCCCGACTTCATTTCACCTACTCTGGAACCCTAGCGCCGCCGCAGCCACTCTAGAGCATTTCTAAGCCTTCTCTCTTGCCTACTCACCCTCTATAACCAATTCTTGAGTGGATTTCGGGGTGTGAGGAGAGGAGAAGGAAGAACTTTGTGTTTGGGCTCTTGGAGTGATCTCGTGCAAGTGTGAGTCTTTGTGACATGTGGCTTGTGAGATTCGTGAAGTTTGTGGACGTGTTCAAGTGGGAGCCCCAGATTGTGAGCAGCCCTAAAGATCTTGTAAGTTCACCCTTGAGATAGTGAAAAAACCAGGTTGGCCTTAGTAGCGACTTGGTGAGGAAAGGGTTGTTAAACCCGGTCCTTTGTGGACTCCTCAACGGGGACGTAGATTCCTGAGTGGAATCGAACCTCGGGCAAAAATCTCCGTGTCTCTCTTGCATTTACGTTTCATCGATCGTTAAAATTGCTTAGGGTTTGTTTTGCTCATTTCGCTCTTCTAGTGTTCCTCGTTACAATCTTGCAATCCACCTGCTATATCTCGTCATACTTGTCATATTAGATTGATAGATAGTTTATCCGCATTTCGTTGAGCTAAAATCTGAAGAAAACCCATAAAAATCAAGTTTTTAGGTTTTTCCAGCAGGCTGATCGGACTAGTCCGCCCTTGAGCCAGACTAGTCTAGCCCCTGTGTTCTAATCTCATTTAATTAGGTCATTTCAAGTAGTTTAGCCTATTCACTCCCCCTCTAGGTAACTTTCAATTGGTATCAAAGCAGGTCTCTCCATCAAGAGTCTAACCACTTAGAGAGAAGATGGCCGGAGTGGATGGATACGAGATTCCGTCGATGTCGCAAGGCGACAACACACATGACAAGAAGAAGAACGCGGATGTGCTGCAAGACCATTCAAGTGACGATGAAGAAGTTCGTCAGCTCAAGGCGTGACTTCGCGAGAAGCTAGGTCACTCAAGCAAAGAGGAGAAGAAGGAGATGAAGGATCAAGAAAGGAGTGGTCAACCGGACTACTCCCAATATCCTTTCAACTATGAGCGATTAACCTCTAACAACCATTACTTGTCTATTCCTCTTGGAAAACCTCCTCAATTCGATGGAAATGACTACTCCAAGTGGAATCATAATATGAAGATGTATCTAATCTCCTTAAACCCTAGCTTGTGGCAAATTGTCCAAACAGGTGTCCATCTTCCAAGGAATGAAGAAGACGTTACCCCGGAGCAAGCAGTCCTACTTCATCGCAATGCTCAAGCAGTTGGGTTCGTCACCTCATCCTTGACTCGAGATGAGTTTAACTGAGTCGATGGATTGGAGGTGGCCAAAGACATATGGGACACACTCAAGACGGCGCCTGAAGGCAACCGAGTCATTAGGAAGGCCAGATCGAGATGATCGAAGGAGAGCTTGGGAGGTTCACCATCATGGATGGTGAGTCCCCTCAAGACATGTACAACCGTCTCAAGGTCCTCGTCAACAAGAGCTGATCCTATGGATGCAATCGGTGGATGGATCATTAGGTGGTGAAGAGGATAGTTCGGGCATTCATGCCTAGAAACATTGCTCTTTGCTCTATGATCCGTGAGAGTCTGGGATATGCTCAAATGACCCCAGAGGAAGTTCTTGGAAGGATCATCAACAATGAAATGATGGAGAAGGAAGCCATGTTATACAACAACCTCCAAAGGCTCACCTCCTCCAAGAAGAAAGATGTTGCTTTCAAAGCAACATCCTCATCACAAGACCTTGAAGCAAGTGATGATGAGAGTCTTGACACCGATGAAGAAGAGGCGCACTTCATCAACAAATTCAAGAGGATGATGAGAAGGAGGAAGGGGAGCTACCACTATGAGAACAAGGAAAGGTCCAATCCCAAGACGAAAAGAGCATGCTACAATTGTGGTGAATATGGACACTTCATTGTGGATTGTCCATATGAAGAGAGCAAGAAGATGAGGGATGGCAAGCCCCAAGAGAAGAAGTTCTTCAAGAAGAAGAAGCCATCGGGACATGCTCACCTTGGGAAGGAATGGGACTCAAACAAAGACTCATCCTCCAAGGATGAAGAGAAAGTTGCAACACTTGCCATTGGAAGGAGCAAGCTCTTCCCCAACCTTGAAGACTTCAAGTCTACATGTCTCATGGCTAAGGAGGGAAGAAGAAAGAGTAAATCTAAACCATCCTCCTCTACTTCTTCACTTGATAACTTTGATAGTAGTAGTGAAAATGAATCCATGCTCAAGGATCTAAGTAGGAGCACCTTGAAAAAGATGAGCTTGTTGTTAGAAGAAATCTTTGAGAAGGAAGAACTCATCAACCGTCAAGAAGACATGCGCATCCTTGAAAAGGAGAGATGTCATGAGCTTGAAGAGCTCCTTGAGGTTGAAAGTGAAAGAAGCAAGGCACTTGTGCGTGAACTAGCTTTGAGCAAGGAAACTTGATCAAATCTTAAGGACACAACTATTGTGCTCAAGGATGAAATTGTTAACTTGACAAAAGTTAACAAGATCCTTGAAACACAAGTTGAGTCTCTCAAGATCAATGCACATTCTTCCTCTATGATTCCACCCTCCTCAAAGAAATCTTCTAAAGCAACTCAAACTTGCAAGTGCTCAAACTTAATCCGAAAACTTAAGGATGAACTCAAGTTGGCACAAAACAAGAAATCACCGAAAGGTGGGATCTTTGACAAGGGGAAATTGGCATGTGCACGAAGTCCATATACCAATGTAAGACCTCCACATGTCAAAGATGGTCTTGGCTATTCTCGGGAGTGGAAGCAACATGCTAAACTCCCAAGAATGGGAAAGACTTGATTATTTTTGTCAAGGAGGGTTCATCCAACAAAGAAAATGGAAAGAACATTGCAAACTCATCTAACATGCCTAAAAATGAACCTCATCCCTTGTTCCATGACTTTTATGCTTCATATGTTTTATTGAGGAAAAAATTTGGAAAGACCTATGCTAGGTATGTTGGGCCACTCCGCAAGAGTCCAAAACCTTGAGTGTGGGTGCCCAAGTGCCTCTTGATTAACATGAAAGGACCCAACTCCGTTTGGGTACCTAAAGGAAAGACATAACTCTATTTTGTAGGCATACTGATGAGGACATCACAACAGTGGACACTCACATTGATATACTGTGACGCCCTCAATTCTGTGGGAAAACCACGGAACCGAGAACTAATGCATATGTGTGCCCAGGATGTTCATCACACATATACATATATTCCACAAACTGAATTCAGAATATATATAACCATGAATAATAGAGTTTATTACAATACCTCATGAGTCTTGGACTCATGCCCACAGCGAAAGTCTTATTTCTATGCGGCGGAAGTCTTTATTCTAATGCGGAAGCGATTTAACTAGTGCGGGAGCAAATCTAAGCAGAAGTGGCTCCATCTCTACTCCCTCCACAGGCAAGGTTGAGAACAGATCACACGCCATAATGCTCCACTTGGTCTTCATAATAGGCTTCTGCTGCTGCTGATGATGAAATAATAATGCAAGTTTGAGTACAATGATGTACTCAGCAAGTGCGGGAAAACACATGATATGCAGCTCATAAACAAGGTAGGTATAAAAAGACTTATTTGCAGAAAAGCAGATTTATAAAACCATGATAAAACAGCATTCTTAACTTTAGATAAAAGTAATCCCAGCACGTATTAAATTACCAACATACCTTTATCGCTTTCCATGTTCATTCATACTCACGAATACCTCCCCGTATTCGCTACCATCTTAAAACAACCTCGTCTCACACTGAGACCAAACTCGTTGCCATGACTCAATAGTCATGCAACCATCTTACCTCCCAGACTCAACAGTCCCAAACCAAACTTAACCATACCAATAACCATAACCAATAACCATAACCGATAACCATCCCAATGACCATCCCAACTAATCATGGCAGTTTAGCCAGGTGCTCGTGACCGTAAGCTCGGCTATCATGATAGTTTTAGACTCTGCAGAGTTTGCACCTCTTTACCCACAAGTTTGTGATTTCGTCACCCGTCGGCGACTGCAGAACCTCCATTATACCAGTACACAACCGTCGGTGTATGGTCAAGAGATCACAAAATAGCCTTTACAAAGGGGTTACTAGATGTATGGACTCACTAAGGTTTCACCGGCAGGCTAGAATCTCCAATTCTCCCACCCACGGGCCCCCTCTTGTGCCATGCAGTTCCCAGGGCAGTCCTCACTCGACTCCCATTCCCGGCGCCTTCCACAGTCCATAACACTCCAGCAACTTACCTAATTACTCAGCTAAGCCGCACCCATACTTGGCCTTGTGGTGGCACTGTTATCCTGGCATGTGCATGCATGAACCGGTCCTTAGATCTATGGCAAGTAAACCACCATCTCATGCTACCTCATTCTCAAACCCAGTCTTGCCTAGATCTCCCTCCGATCCATGTTCAGTTTTAACATCAGTCTCTCATTATCATTATGAGTGCAGTTAGCTAGACATATCTATCTCGCTTCCCAATCCCATAGACTCAGCGAAGCATAAAGCAAAAACCATACCCGACTCATAAACTTCCCAGGCGACAAGGGTGGTTTAACCAAAACTAGTAAACTTCTATACAAGGGTTTCCCATCATGTTTGACTCAGTACGCACACCTTTTCGCAAACAAAACAGTTTCACCCAAAAAATAGGATCAATATGGTCAAGGAGCACTTGCCTTGTTCTTGCGGTTCCGGTTGTTCTTGAATCCCAAAACCTTGTTGCTGCAGTTCATCGTAGACAGCTCCCCGAGCTTGTTCCGCTAGGTAGGATCACGTGCGTACAAGATTCACAGCAATCAATATCATGCACAAACCTTAAACTAGATGCGATGATGCACATGCATGCTATCCTATGATTAATTTTATTAGATTGGTCTGTACGTGTTTTTTTGCATGGCTTGCATGGACAGAGGTGTTCAGATCAAAGGTGGATGTGGCGATGATCTTGTCTTTAGATCAACCTGATCATCAAGTGATCTATCCACGAGAAGGCTTCTGTTTGGAAGGAATCAAAGAACATATGCAAAGAAAACACAACGATATCGTAAGGCGGTATTGGGGCCTACCTTACGTTCCTTTCGGCCTTCGAGGTCCTCCTCAGACCGCTGTGCTTTCCTCCAGCAATCTTCCTTGTTGCGCTTCGGCGATGGTTTACTCGGCGAGTTAGTGCTAGGGCTCTAAGTCGTCGGCTCAGGAGTTGGAAAAGAAGTTTGTGGTTTCGGCCAGAGGTTCTGGGTTCTATTTATAATCGGGAAGAGAAGAGTCCTAATCTGATTGTATCCCGAATAAGAGTCTTATTCAGATCGTCGTTGGATCCTATCATCTTATCTTTAGTTGATTTGGTGCGGTAACGTTGTGGAATTCAGATCGGTTTCCTTTACGTACCGGTATTCTTACGCGTAACAGCCGCTCTAGAACTCGTTACCTTCACGGCGATGAGCTCCAGAGGCTCCACGTGTCCTTCCGGGGCCTGGTATCTCCTTCTCCGCAGAGACAAGCTCCGGTTGTGCCGCGTGTCAATCGACCGAGACCTCCCCCTCCTTTGGAGGTGAGCTCCGCGCACACCACGTGTCGGCGCCGGTCTTTTCCTCTCTTCTTTCTTCAGGGACATGCCCCGAGGTCGACACGTGTCCAGCAGCGACAGACCTCCCGGAGATAAGCTCCGGTGACGATGCGTGTCCAATAGAACAGGACCTCTTGGAGATGGGCTCCGAGATCGACACGTATCCCACGCGACTGGTCCTCTGATTTCCGTGAGGACTAGCTCCGAGGATGACACGTGTCCAGCGGAAATGCGTTTGCTTCTTCCACAGAGGCTAGCTCCGTGGGCAAGACGTGTCCCACAGGATCGGACCTCTCCCCTTTGCGGAGGAGAGCCCCAAGCCTGCCACATAGCCAGCTTGGCGACGGCCTCTCCCCACTTCGCAGGGATGAGCTCCGAACACGCCACGTGGCCAGCGGCCGCGGTAAGTTGTCTTCGGCGCTTTCTGAGAGCTGGATTCGGCTCTTATTGGCTATCCTTTTGATATTTTTCTCTGTCCCTACTTTTCTTAAAGTGTTTCCTCGTTATAAAACATGAACATATGCTGACACCCGAGATGAGGGTGTCACATATACAAGGACCAATCACAAGAGGACGAGCAAGGTTACTAAATCAGCAGGTGAACTCGTTCCTAACTTCCTACCCATGTGATTTTGAGAATGGATTGCTATTGAATGATTTAATTGTTATTAGGAACCATGGACATGATAAAAAAGTAAAGGGAGGAGTATTTTGGGGACGTGGAGAATCAGATGGGACGTCCACAAGTTGATGGAAACAGTCACCAACTCGGACTCGAGTTCAACTCGGAGTACAGGAGCAGTACATCTTAAAACAGACGCCCAGGATGCATACGGACTCCGTTTTTGACGTTCCACATATGCATGGAAATATGAGAAGATAAACTTTGCAATGGTTCTGTTCCCACATTAAAATTCACCTGGAGTCGTTGGGAGTTGTCGAAACAAGTTGAATTCGGAGTTCTGTCCAGTGTTGCACCACCGTATTGGGCTTTTGGGCCTTGTATCCTGTATGAGTCCATTAGGGACGCATCTAAGGGTCTTATGGTCGAACCATAGCCTTTAAATACTGCATCCGCCGGCCATATTTGGTGGCTTTTGCTTAGATTAAACACTTTCGCCGTTCTACGGTTTGTGAGACCCCAATTTCGCAATTTTGGATTGCATCTTCGTCGTTCTAGCTTGTGTTCTCGGTTGCACCTGCAGGGATAGCCTTCTTGGCAAGGTCAAGCGTGTGAAGAACGGTTGATAACCAACGGAGCAGTGGTGTAGTGATTGCAGGGGTGTTCGGGTCTGCTCGAGTTCCTCGGATCATCAACGTCGAGATCTTCACTTCAAGCGACCTACCTTTCGGAAGATCGGCCCTAAACAACTCATCATTTGGTATCAGATTTCAGGTTGCCCGTGAGGTACTTTGATTTCCCACTAGATTAGTTTTTGTTTTTCATACCTAGAGTCCACAGAAAAAGCCAGAAAAAAACATATCGTGTTACCGATTCCTAGACTATAGTGCCTGCAAGTTTTCGTTTTTCAGTTTGCATTGTTGAGTTTGCATTCGTGTTGTCGAGTCTTGTTGCTGGTTTAGCTTTGTGTTTTTGGGTCGTAGTTATCATTTTTCTTCCTTGTTTTTCGTGCTGCTCACCTATTCCACAATCCCTAAACAACAAACCGAGTCACCAAGATCATCGGTTTGCCCTAGCTAGCCCCCTTGCGTGAACTCCCGCATCGCAAGCCCTAAAACATATGACAAACCATTGTGCCAGTCCTCCTTGACTCATCACACAACATCCCATCAGCCATTGTTGCTAAATTCCTATTGTTTTTCACATCCTATTGCGAGATCTTTTTCAAAACCGAGTTTGAATCAACATAAAAAAACAGTAACTCGGATAGCCTACCTTAAAACGGCCATAACGTTTGCATACGAACTCAAAATCGGGCGCTTTTTTTTTCAAATTGATCTACTCGAAATTTCGCAACCGATTTTCCACGGCTTCACCATGTTCGGTGAAATTTGTTTGGCCAAATTCCCCACGGAAGATAGACTATCCGGACTCCGAAGTTTCAGCACAAATTTTAAAGAATCTTCCTGATTTTCTATAGGCCACATCTTACATCCAATTGAGCTGCAAAGTTGTGTGCTTCCTATTTTTGTGCTCTCAAGTAAACAAAAAATATCATAAAAATATTACAAAAAGAAAAAAAATAGTGAAGAGAGCACATATATTAAAGCATTGACAGCACACACTTGAAACAGTTGGCCTATACACTTGTGCTGTACTTGTTGCTTATATCCTCCTGATCTTCTATTTGCCTCTCTACCGCCTTGTGTTGTGCTAGGCCTAGAACACTTGTTAACCAGCAACAGTTCCTACATTGAATACTTATTCAACTTTGTTTTGCTGTTAACAATTTTCTTTGCCTATTAGCCACTATATTGTGCCATCCAAGCTCCACTTTTCCTCTTGAGCAGCACCAACGCATGAGGAGCACATTTACACCGCGTTCGACATCTACACCATCCAAAACAGCACCATCTTCGAGTTTTCCTACTGCCACTACACCATCCAATGGTGGTCAACAAACTTCATCTACTGCTCCATTTCCTCGCGCGCCGGAGGGCAGCAAGACGACATCATTCAAGCCTACGTCTTCCACTCGTTCCACAAGTCGAACTTCCAACATTAAGTGTCACCGCTGCCAGGGAGTTGGTCATGTGATGAAAGATTGCCCTAGCAAACGAGCATACATAGCACGAGATGATGGCGGGTATGATAGTACTTCGGATGTTGAAGATGAATATTCTCTTGCTACTAACGTTGCAGGACCAAAAGATGACCACTATAGCATAGATGAAGAGGTACTTGGTACTGCAGCAACTGAAAATTATAGAAGCATAATTGTGCAGCGTGCTTTGAGCTCCAAAGTTGAGGCGGATGACAAGCTACAACGACACAATCTTTTTCACATGTTTCTCATCGTCAAGGACTGCCGCGTGCACACTATAATTGATGGAGGCAGCTGCAACAACTTGGTGAACACGGATGTGGTCAAGAAACTTGGGTTGACAACAAGAGCACACCCTCATCCATACCACATTCAGTGGTTCAACAACAGCGGTAAGGTTAGGGTAACACAAACAGCGAGGGTACATTTTTCGATTGGTTCTTACCATGATTTTGCTGATTTTGATGTCGTACCTATGGATGCTTGTTCTCTTTTGTTGGGACGTCCTTGGGAATTTGATACAGATGCTATTCATCATGGTAGACCTAATAAATATACTCTGATGCATAAAGGAAAGAAAATCACTTTGCTTCCTATGACTCCAGCTGAAATTGTACATTTTGAGAAAAGTAAAACACGTGATGATAAGGCAACAAAATCACTAGACTCTGAAAAAAAGCAAGTAATTAAGTTAAAATCACCTTCGTTGCTCACAACTAAATCTGACCTTGCTGATTTATTTAATACCAAGGGGATGTACTACGCTTTAGTATGCAAAGAAGCCATGTTTTCAATTCATGAAGTGCCCATTGCATTGCCCCCTGCTGTTGCTAACCTTTTGCAGGATTTTGCGGATGTGTTTCCCCCCGAGATACCCCCTGGATTACCACCTATGAGGGGCATTGAACATAATATCGACTTGATTCCAGGGGCAAGTTTGCCAAATCGTGCGAAGTACAGGGCGAATCCGGAAGAGACAAGGGAAATTCAGCGACAAGTTCAAGATCTTTTGAACCGTGGGTATATTCGTGAAAGCCTTAGTCCTTGTTCTGTTCCCGCTCTTTTGGTTCCTAAGAAAGATGGTAGCTGGCGCATGTGTGTTGATTGTAGAGCGATTAATAACATCACTATTCGATATCGCTATCCTATTCCTCGCTTAGATGACATGCTTGATGAATTGAGTGGTGCTATTATTTTCACAAAAATTGACTTGCATAGTGGTTACCACCAAATTAGAATGGAACTAGGAGATGAATAGAAAACTGCATTTAAAACCAAGTTTGGACTTTATGAGTGGTTAGTAATGCCTTTTGGTAACTAATGCACCTAGCACTTTTATGCGATTAATGAACGAGGTTTTACGTCCTTTTATTGGAAAATTTGTGGTGGTTTACTTTGATGATATCCTCATTTACAGCAAGTCATATGACGAACATCTTAATCACTTACGTGCTGTTTTCAGTGTCTTGAGAGATGCACATTTGTTTGGTAACCTCGAAAAGTGCGTCTTTTGCACCAATCAAGTTTCGTTTCTTGGATATGTCATTTCATCGCAGGGAATTGAGATGGATGAGGCAAAAATTGTGGTGATCACTAGCTGGCCAACTCCATCGACCGTCACCCAGGTGCGTAGTTTTCTTGGTCTTGCAGGTTTTTATCGACGCTTTGTGTGGGATTTTAGCACCATTGCAGCACCTGTCCATGAACTGACGAAGAAGGGAGTGCAGTTTCGATGGGGCGAACAGCAGCAACAAGCTTTTGATGTCCTCAAATCAAAGCTTACACAAGCACAATTGCTACAACTTCCTGATTTTGACAAGACATTTGAGCTAGAATGTGATGCAAGCGGCATTGGTATTGGAGGTGTTCTCATACAAGGAGATAAACCCGTTGCATTCTTTAGTGAAAAATTGCATGGTCCTTCTCTGAATTATTCTACTTATGATAAGGAATTGTATGCCTTAGTGCAAGTTCTACAAACTTGGCAACATTACCTATGGCCTAAGGAGTTCGTCATACATTCCGATCATGAATCTTTGAAGTATCTTAAGTGTCAAAACAATCTGAATAAACAACATGCTAAATGGATTGAGTTCATAGAATCATTTCCATACATCATTAAGCATAAGAAAGGGAAGGAGAATGTTATTGCAGATGCATTATCTAGATGTTACACCATGCTGTCCCAACTTGATCATAAAATATTTGATTTAGAAACAATAAAAGGATTATATCCTACAGATTTGGACTTCAAAGATGCCTTTGAAAATTGTAGAGAAGGAAGAACATGGAATAAATATGTACTACGGGAGGGCCTCCTGTATCGTTCTAACAAGCTATGTGTTCCTGCTAGTTCCGTTCGCCTATTACTTTTGCAGGAAGCACATGGAGGAGGTTTGATGGGACATTTTGGAGTGAAGAAAATGGAGGACGTGCTGGCCACACACTTCTTTTGGCCAAAGATGAGACATGATGTCGAGCGCTATGTGTCACGATGCACTACTTGCAATAGAGCTAAGTCTCGACTTAACCCACATGGTCTTTATATGCCTCTTCCTGTTCCTAGTGTACCTTGGCAGGATATTTCCATGGATTTTGTTTTGGGATTGCCTAGGACAAAGAGGGGGAGGGATAGTATTTTTGTGGTTGTTGATCGTTTCTCCAAAATGGCACATTTCATACCTTGTCATAAGAATGATAATGTCTCACACATTGCTGATTTGTTTATGACGGAAATTATTCGTTTACATGGTGTGCCAAATATCATTGTTTCTGATCGTGATGCAAAATTTTTAAGTCATTTTTGGAGAACTTTGTGGTATAAATTGGGAACCAAGCTGCTGTTTTCAACCACATGCCACCCACAAACCGATGGACAAACTGAGGTAGTAAATCATACTCTATCCACTATGTTGCGGGCTGTTTTAAAAACAAATTTAAAGGGTTGGGAGGATTGTTTACCACATATAGAATTTGCTTACAACAGGTCAGTTCACTCTACTACAAAGGTAAGCCCATTCCAGGTAGTGTATGGTTTCAATCCCCGTGCTCCTATTGATTTATTACCTTTGCCTCCTTCTGAAACTATAAATTTGGATGCTACACAACGATCTGAATTCATTCTTAAGATGCATGAAACTACAAAGAAAAATATTGAAAGGATGAATGAGAAGTATAGAATTTCTGGTAGTAAAGGTAGAAAAGAAGTAAAACTTGAACCAGGGGACTTGGTATGGCTACATTTGAGAAAAGAACGATTCCCTCACTTGAGAAAATCTAAACTTATGCCACGAGCTGCTGGTCCTTTTAAGATTGTTGAAAAGATCAATGACAATGCATATAAGCTTGAGTTGCCTCCCGATTTTGGGGTTAGTCCCACATTTAACATTTCAGATTTACGACCATACTTGGGGAAAGAAGATGATATTGAGTCGAGGACGACTCCGACTCAAGAGGGGGAGGATGATGAGGACATCACAACAGTGGATACTCACATTGATATACAAGGACCAATCACAAGAGGACGAGCACGGTTACTAAATCAGCAGGTGAATCGTTCCTAACTTCCTACCCATGTGATTTTGAGAATGGATTGCTGATGAATGATTTAATTGTTATTAGGAGCCATGGACATGATCAAAAAGTAAAGGGAGGAGTATTTGGGGACGTGGAAAATCAGATGGGACGTCCACAAGTTGATGGAAACAGTCACCAACTCGGACTCGAGTTCAACTCGGAGTCCAGGAGCAGTACATCTAAAAACGGACGCCCAAGATGCATACAGACTCCGTTTTTGACGTTCCACATATGCATGGAAATATGAGAAGATAAACTTTGCAATAGTTCTGGTCCCACATTAAAATTCGTCCGGAGTCGTTGGGAGTTGTCGAAACAAGTTGAATTTGGAGTTCTGTCCGGTGTTGCACCACCGTATTAGGCTTTTGGGCCTTGTATCCCGTATGAGTCCATTAGCGACGCGTCTAAGGGTCTTATGGTCGAACTCTAGCCTTTAAATACTGCAGCCGCTGGCCATATTTGGTGGGTTTTGCTTAGATTAAACACTTTCGCCATTCTACGGTTTGTGGGACCCCAATTTCGCAATTTCGGATTGCATCTTCGTCGTTCTTGCTTGTGTTCTCGGTTGCACCTGCAAAGATAGCCTTCTTGGCGAGGTAAAGCATGTAAAGCACGGTTGATAACCAACGGAGCAGTGGTGTAGTGATTGTCGGGGTGTTCGGGTCTGCTCGAGTTCCTCGGATCATCAATGTCGAGATGTCCACTTCAATCGACCTACCTTTCGGAATATCAGGCCTAAACAACTCATCACATACTCCTTTGGTGGATCAAAATGGGTGCTCGACAGTGGATGCACAAACCATATGACCAGAGAGAGAAGGATGTCTGTAGAGTATGAGGAAAATGAAGATCCAAGTGAAGGCATATACATTGGGGACAATAGCCAAGGGAAAATCCTTGGCACCGGTAAAATCGCTATTTCTCCCCATCATACTCTTTCCAATGCTTTGCATGTTGAATCCCTTGATTATAACCTTCTATCCATATCCCAACTATGTGATAAAGGTTATAACTGTGTTTTCACTAACAAGGGTGTGACTGTCTTAAGAAGAAGCAATGACTCAATCGCCTTTAAGGGCGTGCTCAAGGGAAAGCTTTACCTTGTGGATTTCACCATGGATAAAGCTCAACTTGACACGTGCTAAATGGCAAAGACCAACATGGGATGGCTTTGGCATAGACGGCTAGCCCATGTTGGGATGAGAAATTTGCAAAAACTTCTTAAGGGAGAACATATTCGAGACTTGAAATATGTTGTTTTTGGTAAGGACATGCCATGTAGTGCTTGTCAAGTCGGAAAGCAAGTTGGAGCTCAACATCCATCCAAAAATGTCATGAAGACTACAAGACCTTTTGGAACTACTTCACATGGACCTATTCGGTCCAATCGCCTACATAAGCATCAGCGGTAACAAATATGGTCTTGTAGTTGTAGATGATTATTCTCGCTTCACTTGGGTGTTCTTTTTGCGTGACAAAGGCGAAAATCAATGTGTGCTCAAGAAATTCTTGAGGAGAGCTCAAAACGAGTTCTCCTTAAGAATCAAGAACATAAGGAGTGATAATGGCACCGAGTTCAAGAACACTCAAGTGGAATAATACTTGGATGAAGAAGGCATCAAGCATGAGTTTTCAGCCCCCTACTCCCCTCATCAAAACGGGGTGGCTGAAAGGAAGAATAGGACTCTTATTGATATGGCAAGAACCATGCTTGATGAGTACAAGACGTCAGACCGATTTTGGGTGGAAGCGGTTAACACAGCTTGCCATGGCATAAACCGGTTGTACCTTCATCGACTTTTGAAGAAGACGTCTTACGAACTTCTAACCGGTAACAAACCCAACATCTCTTACTTTCGTGTCTTTGGGAGCAAGTGGTATATTCTCAACAAGAAACCTAGGACTTCGAAGTTTGCTTCAAAGTCCGATGAAGGTTTCTTGCTTGGTTATGACTCAAACACCTATGCCTATCGTGTTTTCAACAAATCCTCCAGAATTGTTGAAATAGCGAGAGACGTAGTGTTTGATGAGACTAATGGCTCCCAAGTGGAGCAAGTTGATCAAAATGTGCTAGATAGAGAAGAGGCTCCACAAGAAGCACTTAAAAGGATGACACTTGGAGACGTTTTCCCTGAAGAACATCCTCAAGACTCAAATGATCTTCCAACAGACGAAGATAGTCTCCTTCCCACGATCAAGCTCAAGATGAGCAAGACCAACCTCAACAAGATCAAAATGATCAAAGTCAAGAAGGAGGATTGTATCAAGGGGTCAAAGAGTCCAACCACCTCATCCAAGAGTGCACCAAAGTGTTCAACAGGATCATACCGTCGATAACATACTAGGAGACATCTCCAAAAGGGGTAACCACTCATTCTCGAATGGCTAACTTTTGTGAACATTACTCTTTTGTTTCCTCTTTGGAGCCTCGCAAGGTAGAAGAAGCACTACAAGATCCGGATTGGGTGGTGGCCATGCAAGAGGAACTCAACAATTTTGAAATAAATCAAGTATTGGAACTCGTGAAGCAACCCAACACAAATGTTGTGGGAACCAAGTGGGTATTCCGCAACAAGCAAGACGAGTATGGAGTTGTAACAAGAAACAAGGCAAGACTTGTTGCAAAGGGATATGCACAAGTTGAAGGTTTGGATTTCGATGAAACTTTTGCTCCCGTAGCTAGGCTTGAATCAATTCATATATTGCTTGCCTTTGCTACTCACCATGATTTCAAGCTATACCAAATGGATGTGAAAAGCGCTTTCCTCAACGGCCCGATCAAGGAGGAAATGTACGTGGAGCGACCATCCGGATTTGAGGATGATAAGTATCCTAACCATGTCTTTAAACTTCGGAAAACCCTCTATGGCCTCAAACAAGCTCCTAGAGCTTGGTATGGGTGTCTTAGAGACTTTCTCATTAAAAATGGTTTTAGGATAGGGAAAGCCGACTATACACTCTTCACTAAGCATTTTAACGATGATTTATTTGTGTGCCAAATATATGACGATGACATTATATTTGGTTCTACTAACAAAGCTTTTTGTGATGAGTTTTCAAAGATAATGACCGAAAGGTTCGAGATGTCAATGATGGGGGAATTGAAGTTCTTCCTAGGATTCCAAGTCAAACAACTCAAGGAAGGAACGTTCATAAGTCAAACCAAGTATACTCAAGACATACTCAAGAGGTTCGACATGGACAAAGCCAAACCCATCAAGACTCCAATGGGAACCAACGGACACCTTGATCTCAATGAAGATGGTCCAAGTGTGGACCAAAAGGTATTTCGTTACATGATAGGTTCCTTGCTTTATCTTTGTGCAATAGGCCCGACATAATTCTTAGTGTGTGTATGTGTGCACGGTTCCAAGCCGCTCCTAATGAGTGTCACTTGACAGCCGTTAAGAGGATTCTTAGATATTTGGTTCATACTCCTAACCTAGGACTTTGGTATTCCAAGGGATCCCAGTTCAATCTCATCGGATACTCTGATGCCAATTATGCCGGTTGTAAGGTAGATAGGAAGAGCACGTCCGGGACTTGCCAATTCCTTGGTAGGTCCTTGGTTTCGTAGTCTTCAAAGAAACAAAACTCCATTGCCTTATCCACAGCCGAAGCGGAGTACGTCGCAGCCGGGAGTTGTTGTGCACAACTTCTATGGATGTGACAAACTCTTAGGGACTATGGTTACACTTTGAACCATATTCCACTCCTATGTGACAATGAAAGTGCCATAAAGATTGCTCACAATCCCGTGGAGCATTCTAGAACCAAACACATTGATATCCGTCACCATTTCCTGCGAGATCACTCTATCAAGGGAGATATCGTTATCTCTCATGTTAGGAGTGAAAAGCAATTGGCGGATATCTTCACCAAACCCCTTGATGAGATACGTTTTTGTGACCTAAGGAGTGAACTAAATATCCTAGATTTTCGAAACGTTGCTTGAGCCATGCACATCTGTTTGTTACTTGTATATAAACTTCAAAAATTGCATGCTTTCAAAATTCTACCCTAATCTCTCTTACTCTATGAAAACTATGTTCAAAAGGATTCTTTGTCAAATATGGTCATTGTTTGTTTGATGTATTCTTACTGACCATGTTTGTCAAAGATATTTGCAAAAACTTGTCCAAAAAAAAGGATCATATTCTTGAGCTAAAATCAAATTATATGAAATTTCAGCTTATAGCCGGACTAGTCCGCCCCATGGGCCGGACAATCTGGGCTGTCTAGGTCGTACTTCTCAGCGGACAAGTCCAAACCAGACTTGTCCGCCTGGGAGGCCGGACAAGTTCGGCTCTGGTCCGTCGACCGGACTTATCCGTGCATCAGGCCGGACTAGTACAGCCCTTGGGGACTTAACCTCCCAGGGGCGGCCAGACCACCCCCTCTCTTCACTCTCAACTATCTCTCTCTCTAGCGGGAACCGCCCCTCAACTGGCAATTTTTGCTTTTCTCCACCAAAAACCTCTTCCAATCCACGGATTGGAGTCCTAAGGAGGCCGGAATCCTTCCCGGTGGTTCGTTGCTCGAGTTTCGCCTCCGATTTCATCGCATTTGGAGATTTGAAGAGGTATTCTTGACCTACCCAAAATTCTCTCTTTTTCTTCATTCTTAGGTCTTTTGCTAGAAACCTCTTCACAAATGTTGTTCCTCATGTCATTGTGATCGTAGCCTAGAAGTATTGCGACTTGATTCAAAGTTTTGCAAAAAAATGTTAGGGTTAGGGGTTCTTCCTTTTAACCCAGACTAGTCCGGTTTCTGGGCGGTCAAGTCCGTCCCCTTAACGGACAAGTCTGGTTTAAACATGACAAACCCCAATTTTAGCCATTTTAGTGAATTCTTTCGCAATATTCCACTTCCTTGACCTCTTATCTCTTGTTTCTCAGGCGATATGTCAGACTCCGACCACGGCTCCCCTCTTGCAAATCTCGCGGCCGAGGAGGCTCGACAAGCCCTCTATTGGCGCATTGCCGAAGAGAGGGCGACAAAGGAAGCTCAAGTGGCTAAGGATGCCGTCACCCGAGAGGCAAGGACAACGTGATCCCGAATAGCAGGCATAGATTGCCAAAGCCGTTGAAGAATCCATGGCGGATCAATGGAAGAAGAAAAGGACCGAACATGAAGCCCATAACTCCCAGGCTTCTAGTGCCTTAGAGCCCAAGAGGAAGAAGCTAGTCACTGCTTTGGGAGAAAAAGAGCGGGCCAAAGAGAAGGAGAAAGAACCCGAGGGTAGGGTTCTCCATGACCCGAGGAAAGGCAAGGCTCCACTTCCTGAGGAGCCCAAGAAGAAAAAGCCAATTGCCAAGGCACCGACAAAGAGGGCAGGAGGCATTGTAGTTAAGGAGAAGGGGCAACCGAAGCCCATCGGTTCCCTGAAGATGGCTGCCCCTGCTAGAGATCCAAACAAGCAGCCCAACACTGCAGCAATGTGTTCAAAGAAAAGGGTGTTGAGAAGGCGAGAAGGTTGAGGATGAACAAAGTCTATGATTATGAGAAGCACAAAGCCGACCCTTGGTTTTAGTGTGACTTTCAGTGTGACTACTACCGCCTAGTATACTTGAAGATGAAGACTCTAATCGCTCAAGCTCAATGGGTGGATTGGGCCTACATGGCCAAAAAGAAGCACTCAGCTTTTGATGCCGTGATTGAAGCTGCAGAGCGCCATGGGATCAAGGAAATAATGAGTTTCAAGTATGATTGGAACATCGAAGTGATTGTGCAGTTCTACACCACCGTGTACTTCTCCACCTACGATGACCGGAAGATCACTTGGATGACTCATGGAGAGCAGTACTCAGCCACATATGAGGAGTTTGTTCGGATACTTGGCCTTGAGGAGCACCTGGACCATGAGATCATCAATTCCAACCTCAAGGCAGTGGATAGGGATCAGCTCGACTACATGTATCCTAGTCATGTTCCCTATGAGGCTGGGCTTGCTAGGAACATGAAGCCATTTTATAGCATCCTCAACCGGATTCTGAGGAGAATCATTACCCCTAAGGATGGAGATGCACGGGTGATTCAAGGGAACTTAAGGCATCTCCTCCTGTTGATTGATGGTGAAGAGAAGTTCAACCTCGTTGAGTACATCTATGACGACATCTTCAACATCTCTCACACTCCCAACCGCTCATGTGGGTATGCACAATACATTATGTGTTTAATTGAGAAGGTGTCGGGGCTTCTCATCGTCAAGGATGTGACTCATCGACCGCTCCATCCTCAGATGCCCCCAATTGTGCCAGAACCTCCCAGAAGGAAGAATGCTCAACCTCCTTCTAACTCAGTGGCTCCTCCTAGCTTGGTGGCTCCTTCATCACCTCCTCCTCCGCAGTTGTTGAGCGGATTCTTCAAGTGCTTCAACGCGATCTTCGCCTCTTGTCAGCGTGTGGAGGTCCGGGCTCGACGCATGGAGAGGCGTCAATAGAAGTACCTCAAGGCTGTGTGCGACAAGCTTGAGGTGCCTATGTCTCCTCCTGAGGAGAGTGATGGAGAGCTCACTTGTTTTATCCAGATTTCACTTCTGATGAGCTCGCCCAGTTCATGGAAGATGGAAGCTCTTCCAAGGCCGTGCCTCCATCTACCGCCACCGACAACGAGGAAGATGATCCGGAGGCCATGGAGAGCGAGTTTGAAGAAGAAGATGATGAAGATGATGAGTAGACTTAGGCTTATCTTCTTTCCTTTTTCCTTTTTGGTGCCTTGATGCCAAAGGGGGAGAGATGCAAGAGGATGTCTTTTTTATCATCTCCTAGTCTCGTACAGATCCTTGGACATGATTATCTATGTTTTATGCATTGTGTCTTTTTTGTGTAAGACTATGTGTGGATCTTATGCTTATAATTGATCATTGTTGCCCTTTGCTATGTTTTATTGTCTTGTCACACTTTTTGAGCACAACACATAGGCACCCTACCATAACATGTGAGTGTATGTTAACTCCCCTCTTTTACTGCTGCATACATCCAGGGGGAGTTATGCATACGTACACTTGTTATGAAAATAAAATTTTTACCTCTTATGTTGAAACTTAAGGTGTTGTCATCAATCACCAAAAAGGGGGAGATTGTAAGTGCATCTAGGTATCCCCGTGGGTTTTGGATGATTGATGACGATTATTAAGAGACTAATGAGCTTAGATGATCATAAGCACAGGATATTTCCAAGGTGGACACCTAAACTCTCAAAAAGGGAAAGGATGAAGAATGGCGTCGAAGACACAAAGAGTAGAAATTAGGGTTTCATTTGAGTCTTTAGTAGGCTAGTCGTGTTGGTGTGAGAGTGTGTGTGTCAAGTGCATTGAGATCATAGAAGAGAGCTCAAAGTGTTAGAAGTGTCGAATCCTTAGTGGAGAGTGCTAGTAAGGTAAACCCTAGTGGGCTGGACTTGTCCGGGCCAGAGGCCGGACTAGTCCGGAGTCCTACGACTTAGTCCGTTTTGGGGTGGACTAAGAGCTCCTGACTGACTTTGGACTTGTCCGTTTGGAAACGGACTAGTCCGGTTCTCTCTTGGTGATAGTGTTTCGGGACTAAGTCCTAGTAGACCGGACTTGTCCGCCTCAGTGGTCGGACTAGTCCGGGCTAGCCAGACTTGTCCGTTTTCACACGGACCAAGGGGTCCTATGTGAGTTGGGGCTAGGCCGTTCTGAGGCAGACTAGTCCGTATGGTTGTGAGATGAGAGGTCCCACGGCTAAGTCTTGGTGGACCAGACTTGTCTGCATTAGTGGCCGGACTAGTCGGGTCCTCCAGACTTGTCCGTTCCCACCCGGACAAAGAGGTCCTGTGTGAGATCAGACTATTCCGTTGTGAGGCGGACTAATCCGGAGACTGAACGTTTGAAATTTGAACGTTGGCGAGTAGTTGGTATTGTGACGTCAGTGGTCCCCGCAGACCGGATTAGTACGGGGTCCTGACCGGACTAGTCCGAACTTTAGTTGGTGGCAATGGTTGGATATCGGGACCTCTATAAAAGGAGGTGCCCCGACTTCATTTCACCTACTCTGGAACCCTAGCGCCGCCACAGCCACCCTAGAGCCTTTCAAAGCCTTCTCTCTTGCCTACTCACCCTCTAGAACCAATTTTTGAGTGGATTTCGGTGTGTGAGGAGAGGAGCAGGAAGAACTTTGTGTTTTGGCTCTTGGAGTGATCTCGTGCACTAGGTGTGAGTCTTTGTGACCTGTGGCTTGTGAGATTCGTGAAGTTTGTTGACGTATTCAAGTGGGAGCCTCAGATTGTGAGCAGCCCCAAAGATCTTGTAGGTTCACCCTTGAGATAGTGGAAGAACCAGGTTGGCCTTAGTGGCGACTTGGTGAGGAAAGGGTTGTTAAACCCGGTCCTTTGTGGACTTCTCAACGGGGACGTAGATTTCTCAGTGGAATCGAACCTCGGGCGAAAATTTCCGTGTCTCTCTTGCATTTAGTTTCATCGATCGTTAAAATTGCTTAGGGTTTGTTTTGCTCATTTCGCTCTTCTAGTGTTCCTCGTTACAATCTTGCAATCCACCTGCTATATTTTGTCATACTTGTCATATTAGATTGCTAGATAGTTTATCCGCATTTCGTTGAGCTAAAATATGAAGAAAAACCCATATAAATCAAGTTTTTAGGTTTTTCCACCAGGCTGACCGGACTAGTCCGCCCCTGAGCCAGACTAGTCCGGCCCCTGTGTTCTAATCTTGTTTAATTAGGTCATTTCAGGTAGTTTAGCCTATTCACCCCCCTCTAGGCAACTTTCACATATCAACTGTAAACGGCATGTCTGGGGCGTGTCCTACATACTTGTCCTAGGTCCCGTGGCACTGGAAGGTCTCCATGCTGAAAGGTTAACGCTCGTGAGGGGTCCAGGACGCGCAGCCTGCTTAGTCTGGTTCCGTACCCTAAGCCTGTCGGACTGCCACCCCTGCGCTACAACTGAGTACATGGGGGCCGGAAGGTACACACCTAAGGACAAAAAAGTAACCGGACCCTGGACATCGCCCCCTTTCTTCTTCGTGCTTTCTTTCCATACTGCTTCGGCCATGTGGCCAGCTGCTTTTTCCTGTTCTATCCTTAGTAGAAGCTGTGCTATCCTTCTGCAGGCGGGTCTGCTTGAGGTACCTGTGGTGTACTCGGGGTCTTGTGGTTGATTCATTGCTCGAGGGCCCTACGGCACTGAACGGTCCCTCCTCCGAAAGGCTTACGCCAGAAGGAGGTCCAGAGTATGTAGCCTGCTTTGCCTGGTTCCGTAGCCCAAGCGTGCATACCCTGCCTCTCCAGCGCTACAACTCAATAACGGGGAACCGGACGGCTCATACCCCTAGTCAAGGCTTTAACCATAGCCCGAACAACCCAAATCGAATTACCCAAGCCCCTCAGCTCAGCTAAGGACACTAAGCCACAGCAAAACTAACAACAGGAAAGGGTGGTCAGAAAGCACAACTACTCCCTTTCTTTTGCCATATCTACAGGTCCGAACAGGTCTTTGGCGTCCCGGAACTCCCAGGAGGACCGATGCTGACGTCCTGCCTCCTCCTGTCTACTTGGTAGGTACGCCCCAACTCAAGGGCTACACCTATCAGGGGGCCATCATGGTGAACCATGCGGGCACGACGTCGGACCGCTGCAGCACCAATCAGAAGACTCGGGGTTTCGGCTACAACAAGCTGAAGACACTGGCCAAGGTTCCCTAGGGTCCTTGTGCTGACAAGGACCCGGGAGGACGTGTTAGCGACACTGCCGGAGCGCTCTGGGTCCTTACACTACTAAGGACCTGTAGGAACAAGCTACAGACATCGGTAAAGTGCTACCCATCTCGGCTAAGTCATTCCTGAACTCTGCGCTGCCAAGGGTCCGAAGTCTACATCAACAACTCAACACACACAAGACTTGAATCCAAAAATTCTTTATTAATGGCAGATCTCCGGCATACAGAGGAGGATAAAAGGTGAGCGGGAGACCTAGAAGCTACCCGTGCTGGAACCTAGCAGCTACAAGTTGGGCGACCCCCTCCACAGAAGACTTGACCACCCCCGACAGCTCTTTACTGTGGCCCTGCGCCACAGGTTCCAAGGAGATGCTGGAGGTCAGTGATGACGACCTCCTTCTTCTCAAAGCCAATACTTGCACAAAGAAGCAATTTCCTGCTGTAGCTCAAGGGATGACCAATAAATAGATCAGCTTACCGATTCAATTTCTTCTTCCTTGCGACTGAGGTATCCACTCCAGGGATCCCCATGCTCCGCAAGGCATCGCCAACCTGCTGTACTCCTCGGCGTACTGCTAGGCGGGCTGGACGCGCTGCTGGAGAGGGGCGATCCAGTGGGACAGGAAGCCGGACAGAACCATCAGCGAGGTCAAGCCTTCTTCCGCCAAGTACCTGATCCTCTCCAGTACTGACGTGTAGGTGTCCTGCCGGTCGGGGATCTCATCCCTGACGGCTTCCTCAGCCATCAGCAGGCCACCTGGCAGCTCCAAGCGGTCATGGACGTCAGCCTGGGCGATCACCCAGTTTCTCCCTCAGTGCTGGAAGTAGTAAGCCCCCAGAAGGCTTGCGCTTCTCCCGGAGGCCCTCAAGGAGAAGAACACCCTGAAGAGCCCCACCGAAGGCTGCACGCTCACGAACATCTCGTAGAAGTGGACAAAGAAGGCCACTAGTGCGAGGGCTTGCGGCTTCCTTTTGTACGTCCGCAGCCTCTGCAGGACAACAGTCGTGACGCATGGGTTTCCACCGCCGCGAGCTACTCGCCTCCCCCGATGATGGGTAGGACCAAGGTCCACCCATCAGACACTGGGGACCAGGTGGGTAACTTCTCGGAAACGTCTGGCGGTTCCTGATAAAAGTGGCACGGTGGATCTGCAGCGGTTGACTTGAGGGCTGCCGCAGTAAATACCCCGGGGCAACCCCTCGAGCACATCGCCACGACCCGCTAGTCAAGAGCAGCCACGCGTCCACTATGCCGATAACGTGCTGCCTCTTCGACTGTTGAGTACGCCCATTACGCCAAGGACGTGCCGCCTTTTCACCTCCCAGGTACAACCATAGACCCACTATGCCAGAATCTCGCTGCCACTTCAGCTTCCAACGTGCAGGTTCAAAGCCACCATGTGGGAAAGATGTAGCACCCACCTGGGGGCTCGTTGCCTCCCCCGAGTGGGCCCAGGGGGCACTATCGGTACCCTGCAGACCTGGTACCCCCGCATGGAGGGAAAAAGACAGCCCAGGCCCCGCCTCCCTGCTGAGGCGGGCACTAGCGTAGACACGTGTCCTTGGCCGCGAGGTCAGCCCTGGAGCTGCCATGTGCGCTTGGGCTCCGAAGCCTAACACGTGCCTTTGGCTACGGTCCGAGCCTCCGCGCTGAGGTGAGGTCCGGGCCTGCCACATGTCGGTGGGCTCTGAACCTCCTCCTTGCTGAGGAGGGCTCCGGAGCCAACACGTGCCCTTGGCTCTGGTCCGAGCCTCCCCGCTGAGGTGAGTTCTACGGCTGCCATGTGTCGGTGGGCTCTGAACCTCCTCCCTGCCGAGGAGGGCTCCGGAGCCGACACGTTCCCTTGGCTCCGGTCCGGGCCTCCTGGCTGAGGTGAGGTCCGGGGCTGCCATGTGTCAGTGGGCTCTGAACCTCCTCCCTGCTGAGGAGGGCTCCGGAGCCAACACGTGCCCTTGGCTGCGTTCCGAGCCTCCCCGCTGAGGTTAGGTCCGGGGCTGCCACGTGTTGGCGGGCTCTGAACCTCCTCCCTTCCGAGGAGGGCTCCGGAGCTGACACGTGCCCTTGGCTCCGGTCCGAGCCTCCCCGCTGAGGTGAGGTTCGGAGCTGCCATGTGTATCCCGACTCCAAACCTCCTCCCCGCTGAGGAGAGCTCCCGAGCTGCCATGTGTCCCATTATCTTCCGTGGGTCGTGAGTTGATGAAGTCAAGGAGGAAGTGCGCTGTCAGTCTTTGCATTTATGGCTCGTGCCTTTCCCAGAAGCATGGTGCACGGCGCACGCATCCGTCCTCCGTCCGTTGACCATTGCAGTGACAAAACAGGGCAGCAAGGTGTGACAGCGGTACAGTGCTGCCCAACGGCACAGAGCCACCCAAGAAGAGAGAGAAGATGCGGTGACAAGAAGGCGTCGTCATCATCACCTGCCACATAGACATGGATGCTCATCGCGTCAGGTGGCGGGACTTAACTCCCCATCCGACTCCTCTACTTAGAGTTGTAAAAATCCTAGATTATGTATAGGGTTTGGACAGCTTGGAGCCACCTTCGGGCCCCAAGTCACATTGTAACCACCCTGGCCTTGGACTATAAAAGGACCGGAGTGTCCACCCAACAAACGGTCGGTTGGTTCCCACGCATTAGAAAACCAAGCAACATACGTGCAAGCAATACAACAAACACTCCCGTGGATGTTGGGTATTATGCTCCGATGGCCCGAACCACATAAATCCTGGTGTTCACCCGCTCTATCGAGTTGGATCCCTCTAGGGACATCAAGCCCCTCAAATCAAAGAACCTCCGCGGGCTTCTCCAGTAGCGGTCCAGGGGGAGTGTTGACGCAAACACTCCGACACACCCCCACGGTTTGGGAACCAAGTTGAGCAGCGTCTCCTCAATCCCCCGCATTAAAGTCGCCCTGACGACGCAGGGGCCCAGCCGAGCGGCGTATTTTCGACTTCACGGCTTAAGACTGCCTTCGTGGTGTGAGAGTTGAGTTGAGAAACGTCTCCTCAACTCCGCTAAGCACAGAGAACCACGCGACCAAGGGAAGGAAGGTATGTCTCCAGCCCATGTTACGGGCTCGATAATTCTGGGTTCATAGTCCGGCCTGCAAAAGGCCCTGAGGCCACCCAAGGTGCCCACGAGTGAGGGGCAGGCGATGTGAGGCGGTCCGTGATAGAGATGACCTCTGGCAGAGCGAGCGCCGATTAACTCCTCGAAGGGTCGGTAGCGAGCCGCCCGAGCTAACGATGAGCTCAAGAACTGCGCAATCGCCTCAAGCAAGGATCTGATGAAAAGCGGGCACCGAGCACTAACAAGCCTCCGACACGAAGCAAGGATAATGATTCCGAATGCCCTAATGAATGGGACGGATGGGTTTCCTAGGTTTAGCAGGGTATTATTGGAGGTTTATTCCGAGCTTCTCAAAAATCGCTAAACTGATGAAGGAGCTGCTGAAAAAGGGCACGAAATATGTGTGGAATGCAGAACGTGAAGCCGCATACAGAACTCTGGTGAAACATCTCACAACAGCTCCAATTCTTGCTCAGCCGGACACGACGAAGCCATTTGATGTATATTGTGATGCATCCGGTATCGGTCTCTCTGCTGCGTTCTTATGCAAGAAGGGTGTGTGGCCGCATATGGGTCTCGTCAACTGCGAAACTGCGAGCAGCATTATCAAACTCATGATCTCGAGCATGCTGCTGTGGTGTTGGCGTTAAAATGTGGAGGAATTATTTACTTGGTAATCTTGTTCACCTCTACACCGACCACAAAAGCTTGAAGTATATCTTCACACAGAAGGAGCTGAATATGATACATTGGAGATGGTTGGAGCTCATAAAAGATTATGACATCGAGATCCATTACCATCCGGGAAAAGCGAACGTGGTTGCCGATGTGCTTAGTCGGAAAGCTTACGTTCACAACTTGGCGGTTGCTGAATTGGAAGATGAGAACCGAGTCTCTGTGTCATTCTGTATGGAGCACTTTATAATATTACTCTCATTCCAACGATCCGAGAAGAGATTGTTGAGGCTCGAAGAAAAGATAGGTGTATGTCTCACATACGGAGAAGAATAGACAACGGAGAGTTGAAGTGTTTCTGGAAGGGTCATGACAGTTCGCTATGGTTTAACGACCGTATAGTGGTACCGCGTAATATGAAGCTCCAGAAGAAGATATTGGATGAAGCACACCTGTCGAAGTTCTCCATTCATCCCGGCAGTAGCAAAATGTACCATGATTTGAAACAGGAATTTTGGTGGACGCGGATGATGAGGGAAATCGCCAAGTACGTATCCGAGTGTGATTCGTGTAGACGGGTCAAGGCTGATCATATGCGGAAAGCCGGACCGCTACAACCACTGAAGATACCGGCGTTGAAATGGAAGGGTGTGAGTATGGATTTCATTGTAGGATTACCACTCAATCCCGAAAGCATGACTCTATTTGGGTGATCGTCGACCGGTTGACGAAATCAGCTCATTTCATTCTGGTGAACACTCATTATCAAGCCAAACAATATGCGGAGTTATACATATCATGAATTATATGCTCACATGGTCTCCCAAAGACCATCATTTCAGATCGAGGTGCGCTGTTTGTTGTTCGGTTTTGGGAGCAGCTGCACGCCTCGTTGGGCACTAAGTTGATCAGAAGCTCCGCATATCACCCTCAAACCGACAGGAAAATGGAGAGGGTGAATCAAGTGCTGGAAGATATGTTGAGGGTGTGTGCCATCCACCACGGTATGAATTGAGATGATCGATTACCGTTGGCAGAGTTTTCATACAACAATGGGTATCAAGCGAGTATAAAAATGGCACCATATGAGGCTCTCTACGGCCGTAAGTGTCGCACGCCGCTGAATTGGTGTGAGTCCGGCGAAAGAGTACTGTTTGGGATTGATCTTGTGAACGAAGCCGAAGACCGAGTTCGGTTGATACAAGAAAATTTAAAGGCTGCACAATCCCGACAGAAAAGCTACGCTGATCAAAGGCGTAGCCTGTTGCATTTTGACGTCGGAGAGCGCGTTTATCTTCGTGTGTCTCCGATGGAGGGAATTCACCGGTTCGGTTTAAAGGGGAACCTTGCTCCCTGCTTTATAGGTCCATTTGCTATCACATAGAAGTGCAGACCCGTAGCCTACCGGCTGGAACTACCGGCAAGTATTGCGGATGTTCATGATGTTTTTCATGTGTCACAGCTGTGGAAATGCCTCAAATTCACCGCTCTATCCGCACCGAAGAAATTGACGAATTGAAGCCGGACCTTTCTACACCGAGTGACCGGTTCAGATTATAGTTGAAAAGACCCGGATCACCGGGAACTGGATGATAAAATTTCACAAGGTGCTGTGGACTAATCATACCGCGGAAGAGGCCACGTGGGAAAGTGAAGACTACCTCCGCTCCAATTATCCGGAACTTTTATCAGCATACAGTCTGTAATTACCTTCTCCCGTCTTGTTCTTCTTTTGTAATCTCAGGATGAGATTCTTTTAAGGGGAAGGAATGTAAAAGTCCCAAAAATGTATATGAACTAAACAGATGCTTGAATGATATGTGTTTTCAATTCATGAAAATGGGACTTGCAAAAACGCCATGTAGACCGATCAATTTCCAACTTTTCTTAGCTAAACCGTCGCGGGCGCATGGTGAAACCCGATTAGCAGCCATTCCCGAGCAATTTGGAGGTCAGGCATAGCTTCACGAGCACCCGCTGGTGCTGTAGAGCCTTTTGGCCGAGTCTTTGGCAGGTTAGGTCGACCGGCCGACGGTGCCAAAGGCGTACAGAAGCTGCCGCACGCCGCCGACTGTTTTCCGACCGTTTGCAGCTCGAGCAACCCTCACCAATGAATTCCCCGACCTCCCAAACACATGGGCGGCGAGTCTCCGGTTGGGAGACGGCCCGAAATGCAGGGCCGGCAAGGTGCCGCCTCGGTCCGGCGAGGGGGAGCTACATACGCGAGAGAGGAAGGCAGGAGGAGGAAGAAGGGGGCCAGTCCCACATGTCAGCGGCTGGAAATTTTAATCCGGATTGGCTGTGGCGTGTGATCGAGTGTCGCTGCATGCTATAAGCCGTGTAACCCCGTGTGTGCTCGAATTCTATTGGCTGTGGTTTAAAAACGTGGGCCCAGTCAATTTCCAGTAGCAAATAAATTCCAGCTTTAGTCACAACTTTGAAAATTCATAACTTTGTATAGAAAACTCCAAATTAGATGATTCAAATTGGGTTGGATTCAGTTTGCAAAGATCTATCCAAATATGAACCCCAATTCGTATTAAATTCAATAAGAAATTCTGGAAAACTCTTTGAAGGTTTTATGAAAAAAATTATTGAGGGAGTTTGGTTCATCCAAAAATCGTAAAATTTTGCCAGACTATTCTATAGGAAATTATTGACCTCCTAGCAAATGTTCAGCTCATTTGAAGTTGACTTAAGTAGGAATTTTCTGAGTGAAATCTGCTGCACTCTAAATGGACCAGAAACTTTTTCAGAAAAGATTTCTAACTTGTAAAATCCATTCTAGGCAATTCATAGCTCCAAAAATCATAGACAAATTCAGGCTGCTCTATGAATCGTACTTGAAATTTTAGTTCACTTGATTGGGCATGAAAATGCACATTACTTCAGAATTAATTCTTTTTAGTAGAAATGCTTAAGGAATTATTCTGGAAGAACTACTCAAGTAAAAGGCCTCAATTTTGGACCAAAATACTTTATTGTGACCAGGAACTCACATGTAAAGTTTCAGCTCAACATGAGCCTTAGAACTCCCTGTATTGGTTTTCCATGCTTATGTATGTGGGGAAATACATAAGAGTCTTGTAGGAATTATGGGGGACACATATTCTTTCCACTTTAGCTGCAATTTGGCAAGCTAAGTCCCTTCGTAGTATAGAACATTCTGTAAAAGTTTTGAAGCCATTAGAGTTTTTTATCTTCAGTTTCATTCAAATCTTTTAAACTCATCTCACATGTCCATTAGGAACCATAGAACATGTGAAGGAAACTTCTTGTGAACAAAGGATTTTTCCTCAATTCTTCTGCACAACAGGGATCCCAAAACTCACCTTTAGAACTTCCACACAGTCCCTTGTTATTAACAAGTTCAAGTATTTGATTTCTGAATTGCATTATATAAACTTATGCATAGACATATCGATAGTGCTCACGACGAAGGACTTCGACGGAGTCATCCCTTGACGTGTGGATAAGTTGAGCAAATTCAGAAGGATCAAGGGATAGAAGATCACTAACTGCTATTATATACTACTACCCTGCAAAACAGGCAGGCTCCGGTTTGCATTTAACTGCTGTTAAGTTTTTACTTTGTATTCACTATTTTGGTTAGGAAATGGAATGTGCATTAGGTCTAGTTGTTTTGATACTCCTCTTGCATGACTAGAGAAACCTGTGTTGTATTGGGTAGACATATTTTCATCATGTAGGAACTGCCATGCTTAATTTAGGGTTCAGTAGAAGTCGAGTGGTTGGACGCTACTCGCATGATCAGGAGAAAAGGGGGCTTACAGGATTGGTTCAGAAATTTATTAGCAAGTTGAAGTTGAGACCGGGCAGGATGTAGGAGCAACAGGACATATGGGCCTGGGTACATTATACCTGTCCGTGTCAGTCAAGGACCGATCCGTATGTGGCCCTGTTGAGCAAGTTTGAGTTGTGTACCGGACTCATGCTGGCTATATGGGACCCAGTAAACCATTGTACCTCGGGAAGCTTGCGTTGGGACTTTTCCGGTCACCTCAGGCGAGAGGCCGGTGTGCAGTATGTGGGTAACGCTCTCATGACATCTCATGTTGGTAGGTGCACCATGAGGGTGGCTACTGTATGGGACGATCGGATCGATTTAATGTAGGTGAAACGGGGGAAAGGCTGCCACGTACGACATCAGTGATGGTTGCTGTAGACAATGTCGAGTACGGGCGTACGTGTCGTGTAGTCCGGGTGTTTTTTATTTGAATCACCATCGCTCGCGGAAGAGCATTGAGCATACTTGTTCTCACAGTCGTGATGTAGTACGAAGTTGCATGAGAAAGAACTAACTACTATGGTTTGAAGTTGATACTAGCATTGTGATGTTAACTTTTATGAATAGACTAGTGCAAACTCGATTCATTTACACCTTGAGCAATTTACATCGGGAGAAAGTGTTTCTTGTTTGATTGTGGGCTCCCAATGTGACGTGCCCAAGGTTACTATTAATTTGCTGCTAATAAGACTTGAAAGTAAGGATTCACATTTAGGCGAGTTCACTATGCAATCTACTATCCCACTTTATGTCTTTAACTTCATGTAGAGTTTCATGACTAGGTTTGACGGTTAAGTCTTGCTGAGCGTTATGCTAACGGATACTATACTAGTTGTTTTGCAGGTATTGACTCTATGCTTATGAGAATGGTTGCCGATGAGACTCGGAAACCTCCGAGTGGTTACTCATGAGCATCCTCGCCGCTGCTGGTTGTTATTCGTGTTGCTAGTAAGCAGCGTCCGCGGGCTGGATAGTTTCTTTGATGCTAAGCTAGAAATGAGTCATGAGAGTTGTAGTCTTCCGCTGTAGGTTATTTTGAGATAATTATTTGTAAATTAACTCTTTGTACACTTCCGCAAATGATTTATGTAATATGTTTGTACTTTACCCTGTTCTGTTGGATGCCGTGCGGCACCACCCAATGCAATTCCCGGGCGAGCGTGCATGGACCCGTGATCTGGGGACGGGCGCGCCCCGACACCAACATCACCCCAGCGGCGCCAGCGGCTGTTTCCAGCTGTAGACAGAGGTGGAGACGGTTCTCCTCACCTAAAAAACTTGAACTCGAAAGGAATCTACAAAATTCTTTGATGTTTTCTACTCTAGAACGAAGAAGGAATATCGGGGAACTCACCTAGACAGTTTTCGTACACCCTAAAGCTCATAGTGGGATCGGTGACGGAGGACGGCGTCCGTGGCGCTCGGAGTTCATCGGGACAGCGATTTGATCAAAATTCCTTGATGTTTTTTCAGTCGGTGAGTTTCCTTGCGACCATGTGTGTGCGCGAGGGAAGTGTTATACCGAAGAAAATGGGAGTGGTAGCTGCGAATTCCGAAGAATAGCTTCTCACCGATGAACGTGGAGCGCGATCGGGGTGAGGATTTTTGAGGAACTTTGAGGTTTATACAGTTAAGGAAGGGTCGGCAGTTGCGGCACAACCATTTCTGATAGGTGCAAAAGATCGAACACGGAGGATTGATGGCAGCACGTGCTTGAGAGGGAGAGAGGGCGCGACTGCTCGGGTGGAAGAAAGAACCGACAAGTGGGCCCAGTCTAGCAATGAGATTGGGAGAGGGGAAGAAGGGATGGATTGGGTTGGGCTGCCTCGGTGAGTTTCGGCCCAAATGTGTAATTGTCCTTTTGCTTTTGTGTTTCTAATTTGTTTCAAGTTTGAATTTGATTCCTTTTTGAATCTGTTTTTGCTTGATATGTTTTTTATATTTGAATTCTTCACACTAATGTACATACAATGATGCATAGCCAATTTGTTCTCATTTTAAAATTTTAAGTGTTACAGGTTTGGGACGGTATTTTCCCGTCCCGTTTTCATACCTAATAATAGGAGAGCTTCGCCTTATTGGAGAAGTGTCGGCGATTAGATTTCTAACTAGTAACTAATGTACCACGTGTTTGTCCTCGAGATGTCCTAGCTAAGAACACAAAGGAATTATACAGGTTCGGGCAAGGTGCCCTACGTCCAGTTTGGGGTGTCTTGCTGTTCTTTCTTAAGAATGGGGGTGGTTCTCTTACAAGTGGGAGAGCTTATCCCCTAGGTAATGTGCCCTAGGAATGGCACTTGATCAATCCAGAACTCGCACTTGCTGAACTTCACATATTATTTGTGCTCCCTCAATCATTTTAGCACGATACGCAAATGTTTAGCGTGCTCTTCTTTTGACTTGGAGTAAACCAATATGTCGTCGATGAATACCACGACAAGCTTGTCTAACTCCGGCATAAATACTGAATTCATCAAATACATAAAATGTGCCGAAGCGTTGGTTAACCCAAAAGGCATGACGAGGTACTCATAGAGTCCGTTTCTTGTCGAGAAAGCTGTCTTCGGTATGTCCTCCGGTCGGATTTGATTTTATGATATCCAGACCGAAGATCCATCTTCGAGAATGCCTTCGCCCCAACTAGTTGATCGAATAAGATGTCGATGCGGGGCAAAGGATACTTGTTCTTTATGGTGACGGTATTTAATGGACGATAATCAACACATAGCCTCAGTGTTTTGTCCTTCTTCTTAACGAACAACGCAGAGCGACCCCAAGGTGATGAGCTTGGTCGTATGAAACCCTTGCTCATGAGTTCATTCAACTGTTCCTTCAACTCCGCTAGATCGTTAGGTGCCATCTTGTAAGACCTCCATAAAATAGGTGTTGTTCCCGGTGCCAGTTCAATCTTGAACTCGATGTCCAGTTCGGGCGGCATGCTTGGTAAATCATCGGGAAACACATCGGGATAATCACATACTACCGGAATATCTTAAAGTTTAATCGCTTCCGTGTGGTAGGCCTCTGCCATTTCTTGATCTTCGCTGTCTAAAAACAGTGTGTGCTGTCCGTGAATCGACGAGTCAATCTAAACAGTCTGGTTACCGATATTGAGAACGGCACCATGATGGTTTAACCAAGACATCCCTAATATTACATCTATCTTCTGCCCATCCAACATAATCAGCGATGTTGGGTATATTTTTCCTCCCAAACATAAATCTGCTCGGGACACAATCTGATTGGCAGAGATATTTCCTCCCGGTGAACATATAAGATAACTCGTCGTGGGAGTATTGGTGGATAATTGGTGCTGATCCACGCATGATTTGCTGATGAAACTGTGGGTAGCTCTGGAATCAAAAAGTATGAGCACGGGTACGTATTTGATAGTGAACATGCCCGCTAACACCGGCGCTCCCTCCAGGACACCCTCAATAGCAAGATGTTGCACACTCCCGAATTGCAATGCTGTTATGTCTAGTTGAGCACATGGCGGCATACCACCTGATGATGATGGTTGTCTGCTGTTCAACAACTTCTCCCAGCATTCTTGAGTAAAATGCCCAAAACGGTGGCAATAAGAACAAGGATATTTCCCTGGTTCTTCACTGACTTGCGGTTGAGAAGTTGATGTACTTGGCTGCAGCAATGAGGCACCAGAAATCAATTGTTGCTGCGGCTGTGATGGTGCTTCAAGACACTTGGACAGGAAATCTTGGATATGTTGATCTTACTGGTGGCTGCCATATTTCATCGTATGGTGTGCGATACACCAAACGGTATTTATAGGGAATAATGGGTGTGTCTTTTTGCACATCACTCCGGTCCCTCTTCTCTGCTTGACACTCAAGTGTCGCCTATTCTTGCAGCATGGCAGCACTGACCAACTCGGTGTAATTGCCTTGATTGAACAAAGCCAACCTATCCTTTAATATGGCACTCAGGCCATGGAAAAAGTAACCACACCTTGCAGCTTTGTTCGTCACATAGTCGGGAGCATATTGTGCCAAATGGTTAAACCGTTTGACATAACTGAGGACATTCATATCCCCTGCTTCAACTTCCTGAATTCCTGCCGCTGGGTCTTGATAAAACCCGTAGGAATGTGATGAGCATGGAATGCTTCACGAAATTCCGTCCATTCCACTTGATGGCCTTTCGGAATAGTGGTCAGATATTCGAACCACCAATTTCCGGCGGCTCCATGGAGTTGTTGAGCTGCAAAAAATGTCTTCTGATAATCGTCGCACTCGAACACTCCAAATTTGGACTCCATAACCCAAAGCCACTGATCAGCTCCCACTGGTACGGTAGCTTCCATGAAAATTGGCGGTTGAGTCGCCAAGAAGTCCAAATAGGCGTTCCGAGGTGGAACGACCTGTTGTGCTCGATGAAGCATGCCTTGCTGTACTATGTCTTAGAGCAATCGGGCGTTCTCTTGATTTGACTCGACCATGTGAGCCATGACATCTGCCCATACCATTGATGGCGGTGCCCGCGGTGGAGTCGAGTCATCGCCTTCTCAGCGAGAACCTTCAGCCCTACTCCAAGAACAAGTACGCACCATACTTCAAAAGGATAATTTTGAGGGGAGTCAAAACTTGATTTCAGCAGTATGGGAAAGTATTTAGAACAGTAACATGCTAAAACTTTATGAAAGCATAACAAAAATTCATGTTTACATATCTTCTAAAGCAAACATAATCAGTCCCCTATTCTGTACAGAACAGGCCTTTCTGCACTTAACCCAGATTTTGATCCTGTTCACAGCATTTTCATAATTCAAGTTGAATACCAAAGTTAAATATAACTTCAGTATATTTCTAATGAGTACTCATATGCCCCTAGATCATTTCTGGATCAAAAGTTATGATTGCTCAAATTTGACAGAATTTCTGGATAAAATTTGCCAGCATCTCCTCTGAATGTGGCTGTTTTTATCACAGTTGTACATAAAAATATAGTACAATTCTGAACAAACTATGCACTACAAAATACTTGCAAATTTCATAACCTTTCCAATGGTATATCATATGACCCTTAGGATTTTTTCTACAGAGAGTTATGGCTAATTTACAGACGCATCCAGAGAGGTTTGCATCTGCCCTGTTTCTGGACAGTTTGCATTCAACTGGACATTCAACCAATTTGGCTTGTGATTTTGCCCTGGAGGTCTACAAAGAAGTTGTAGAGCACTTAAAAAAATTTCCAGAACTATATCATACACCTCCATTGGGTAAAGCTACTAAGAGTTATGCTCTGTTAAAGCCCAGTAAAAATTTCTACCAGAACAGAGAACTCTGTGTTTAGATCAAATGAAGCCTAGAAATTCTCTCCTTTGAAGCTTAGTACAAATGAAGACCTCAGTAATTAATATTTGTTTTCCAACTTCCATTTTTAGATGAAAGTGAATTCATGAATCGTTTCTCAGAGGAAAGAAGTTATCAAGTTTAGTACGGTGTCGATGCACCGTAAGACATATGACGGTACTACGTTGCCTCACAAAAGAAAATCCTAACTGGCTTACACCGGCATATACGTATCCGTAGGTGGCACTAAGAACGGTCACTCATAAACGTGTGCTACTCGTACTACGATTTCGTGGTTAAAACACCTTCATAAATCACACACAATCATTAGGTTTGGCTGCACACCGAACCCAGTCCCAATACAGTTTCATAAACCCATCCGTCATCACTCGCACGGGTGTTCTCAAGCCAAACATGCCTTGAGCTACGTGTTCACGTTACTAACCACATGACGGGGTCTCCCCTACTTGCCCGTAGCACGCCAGGGAAGGGCGTTGCTCAAATACCCCAAACGACATGATGAGTCGTAGAGGATACCCAAGCTGGGCGGGTTACCTGCCACCCGTGGGGCTCCACCCTTCAGCTTGTGTGCACTGGTGGACAGCGCTTACATGCACCCCCAAGACATGAAAAGTCCTGAGATGCATGATTTTCCGACATAAGCAAGTAAGTTAGGTTGCCACCTTCATAATATGCTAATATAGTAGTCCTTATGTGGGCCTAGTACCGTTTTCTCACCGTATCCTAAGTTTTTATCGTAAAATGATCCTCAATCCGTGTGCTATTCCCAACGCGCTCTGATACAACACTGTCGGGACACGCCCGTCCCCATATCACGGGTCCGTGCACGCTCGCCCAGGAACCGCATTGGGTGGTGCCGTGCAATGCGGCACCCAACAACACACGGATAAAGGACAATCATATTACATAAATCATTTGCGGAAGCGTACAAAGAGTTAATTTACAAATACTTATATCAAAATAATCTACAGCGGAAGACTACAACTCTCACGATTCATTTCTAGCTTAGCATCAAAGAAACTGTCCAGCCCGCGGACGTTTCTTACTAGCAACATGGATAACAACCAACAGCGGCGAGGATGCTCATGAGTAACTACTCGGAGGTTTTCGAGTCTCATCAACAACCATTATCATAAGCAAAGAGTCAATACCTACAAAACAACTATTATAATATCCGTGAGCATAAAGCTCAGCAAGACTTAACCGTCAAACCTAGTCATGAAACTCTACATGAAGTTAAAGACATAAAGTGGGATAGTAGATTGCATAATGAACTCGCCTAAATGTGAACCCTTACTTTCAAGTCCTATTAGCAGCAAATTAATAGTAACCTTGGGCACGTCACATTGAGAGTCCACAATCAAACAAGAAATGCTTTCCCCCAATGTAAATTGCTCACGGTGTAAATGAATCAAGTTTGCACTAGTCTATTCATAAAAGGTAACATCACAATGCTAGTATCAACTTCAAACCATAGTGATTACTTCCTTTCTCATGCAAGTTCTTACTACGTCATGACTGTGAGAACAAGTATGCTCAATCGTCTTCCGCGAGTGATGGTGATTCGAATAAAAGCACCCAGATTACATGACACGTACGCCTGTACTCGACGTTGCCTACAGCAATCATCACTGACGTCGTACGTGGCAGCCTTTCCCCCGTTTCACCTACGTCGAATCGATCCGATCATCCCGTACAGTATCAACCCTCATGGTGCACCTATCAACATGAGATGTCATGAGAATGATACCCACATACTGCACACCGGCCTCTCGCCTGAGGCGACCGGAAAAGTCCCAACGCAAGCTTCCCGAGGTACATCGGTTTACTGGGTCCCATATAGCCAGCATGAGTCCGGTAAACAACTCAAACTTGCTCAACAGGGCCGCATGCAGATCGGTTCTTGACCGACACGGACAGGTCTAACACACCCAGGCCCCTATGTCCTGTTGCTCCTACAACCTTCCCGGTGTCAACTTCAACTTGCTAATAAATTTCTGAACCAATCCCGTATGCCCCTTTTTCTCCTGATCATGCGAGTAGCGTCCAAACACTCGACTTCTACCGAACCCTAAATTAACCATGGCAGTTTCTACACGATGAGAAGACGTCTACCCAATACTCCATAGGTTTCTCTAGTCATGCAAGAGGAGTATCAAAACAACTAGACCTAATGCATATTCCATTTCCTAACCAAAAGAGTGAATACAAAGTAAATACTTAACAGCTGTTAAATACAAACCACAGTGTACCTGTTTTACAGGGTAGTAGTATATAATAGCAGTTAGTGATCTTCTATCCCTTGATCCTTCTGAATTTGCTCAACTGATCCACATGTCAAGGGATGACTCCGTCGAAGTCCTTCGTCGTCAGCACTATCGATATGTCTATGCATAAGTTTATATGATGCAATTCAGAAATTAAATACTTGAACCTGTTAATAACCGGGGACTGTGTGAAAGTTCTAAAGGTGAGTTTTGGGGTCCCTGTTGTGCAGAAGAATTGAGGAAAAATCCTTTGTTCACAAGAAGTTTCCTTCACATGTTCTATGGTTCCTAATGGACATGTGAGATGAGCTGAAAGTATTTGAAAGAAACTGAAGATCAAAAACTCCAATGGCTTAAAAACTTATACAGCATGTTCTATACTACCCACGGACATAGCTTGCCAAATTGCAGCTAAAGTGGAAAGATTATGTGTCCCCCATAATTCTTACAAGACTCTTATGTATTTCCCCACATACATAAGCATGGAAGATTAATACAGCGAGTTCTAAGGCTCAATTTGAGCTGAAGATTTACATGTGAGATCCTGGTCACAAGAAAGTACTTTGGTCCAAAATTCAGGCCTTTTACTTGAGTAGTTCCTCCAGAATAATTCCTTAAGTATTCCTACTAAAAAGAATTAATTCTGACGTAATGTGCATTTACATGTCCAATAAAGTGAACTACAATTTCAAGTATGATTCATAGAGCATGACTGAATGTTTATATGATTTTTGGAGCTGTGAATTGCATAGAATGGATTTTACAAGTAAGAAATCTTTTCTGAAAAAGTTTTCTGATCCATTTGGAGTGCAGCAGATTTCACTCAGCAAATTCCTACTCAATTCAACTTCAAATGAGATGAAAATTTTCCAGGAGTTTAATAATATCCTAAAGAATATTGTGGCAAAATTTAAGTATTTTTGGATGAACCAAAACTCCCTCAATAATTCTTTTCAGAAAACATTCAAATAATTTTTCAGATTTTATTATTGACTTTCATACAAATTGGGGTTCATATTTAGATAGATCTTTAACTCCGCCTATGTTGTAATGACATAGCCAGTCCCAAGCCTGGGTAAAGGAGGAGGGGGTTGTGATAGGCTTGGCGAGCCAACAACTACACTTAGCCATTCTCATGGAAATGAAACCCAATAGAAATTCGTTGGGGCGTAACCCTCTTAGCGACGCGCCATATCGGAACCCGGGTATGGTGTTAAGTGGGCAAGGGCCGGGTCGCCACCGCCTTAGTGGCGCGCCATATCGGAACCCGTATATGGTGTTAAATGAGCAAGGGCCGGATCGCCATCACCTTAGTGGCACGCTACATCATCGCCCGGATGTAGTGATAAGTGAGCAAGGGTCTTTGCATCTTACTCGACGGGTGCAAAGCGTAAGGAAGCTAGCCGAGGAACATAGATTTTGGGTGGGTAGTTGGAATGTAGGATCCTTGACGGGGAAGCTACGTGAGTTAGTAGATGTTGCCATTAGGAGACGAGTAAATATCCTTTGTGTACAAGAGACTAGATGGGCGGGTCAAAAGGCGAGAGAAGTCGAGAATACCTGTTTCAAGCTTTGGTATTCTGGTTCGGCTGGGACTAGGAATGGCGTAGGTGTTCTAATAGATAAGAGTCTTAAGGATGGAGTAGTGGATGTTCGAAGACGAGGGGATAGGATCATCTTAATCAAGATAGTAATTGGGGACATTGTCTTGAACGTCATTAGTGCTTATGCCCCACAAGTTGGGCTCAACATGAGTGCTAAGAGGCAATTTTGGGAGGACTTGGAGGATATGGTTAGTAGTGTACCGATAACCGAGAAACTCCTCATAGGGGGAGATCTCAATGGTCATGTGGGTGCAACTAACCTAAGATTTGAGGGAGTACATGGAGGTTTTGGATGCGGCGATAGAAATCAAGAGGGTAAGGACATCCTAGACTTTGCCGTAGCCTATGATCTGTTTATAGATAACACCCTCTTTAGGAAGAGGCAATCTCACCTAGTGACCTTTAGTAGTGCCCAACACTCTAGCCAGATTGACTTTGTCCTCACTAGGAGAAAGGATAGATGGGAGTGTCTAGATTGTAAGGTGATCCCGGGGGAGTGTGTTGTGACACAACATAAGCTTGTGGTAGCTGACTTTCGCTTCCATACATGTTCTTTGCCGGACAAAGGTGTCAAAATAACAAGAACAAAGTGGTGGAAGTTGAAGGGAGAATCACAAGAATCCTTTAAAAATAGGGTGATCACAGAAGGACCCTGGGCAGAAAATAGAGATGCAGATAGTATGTGGATAAAGATGGCAACTTGCATTAGGAAGGTAGCTAGTGAGGTGTTCGGTGTGACAAAGGGAAAGAAACTTGTAGATAAAGACACTTGGTGGTGGAATGAGGATGTATAAAAGGCCATTAAGGAGAAGAAGGAGTGTTACAAGAGTTGGCATAATGATAGAAGCGCAAGCAACATGTTTAAGTACAAAGAGGTTAAGAAGAATGCAAGCCGGGTTGTGAGTAAGGCAAGAGGACAGGCCTATGATAAGTTATATGAGAGACTAGGGACAAAAGAAGGTGAAAAGGACATATACAAGGTAGCAAAAATCCACGAGAGAAAGATGAGGGATCTCAATCAAGTTAAATACATCAAAGATGAGACTGACCGCATTCTAGTGAAGGATGAAGAGATTAAGAATAGATGGCGTGATTACTTTAATGGGCTATTCAATGATGGGAATGGGAGCACTATGGATGAGTTGGATGACTCCTTTGATGACTTCAACAGGCGGTTCGTGGCGGAGGATACAAGAGTTTGAGGTTAAGGAGGCCTTAAAAAGGATGAAAGAAGGAAAGGCCCTCGGCCCTGACGATGTCCCTATTGAGGTGTGGAGATGTCTTGGGGACATCGCAATAGTATGGCTCACAAAGCTATTCAACCACATTTTTCGGTCAAACAAGATGCCTAAAGAATGGAGGAAAAGTATATTAGTACCTATCTTCAAAAATAAAGGAGATATTCAAAGTTGTACTAATTATCGAGGTATTAAGCTTATGAGTCATACTATGAAGCTTTGGGAGAGAGTGATTGAACACCGCCTGAGGAAAGTGACCAATGTCACTAAAAACCAGTTTGGTTTTATGCCTGGGAGGTCTACAATGGAGGCGATTTTCTTGCTTCATCAGCTTATGGAGAGATATAGGGAGCAGAAGAAGGACTTGCATATGGTGTTCATCGACTTGGAGAAGGCGTACGACAAGATACCAAGGTCAGTCATGTGGTGGGCACTAGAGAAACATAAAGTGCCAACAAAGTACATTACCCTTATCAAGGATATGTACAATAATGTTAGGACAAGTGTGCACGTAAGTGATAGTGAGACTGATGCATTTCCTATCACGGTAGGACTACATCAAGGATCAGCTTTGAGCCCATACATATTTTCCTTGGTGATGGATGAGGTGTCGAAGGATATACAAGGGGATATCCCTTGGTGCATGCTCTTTGCTGATGATGTAGTGCCGGTAGATGAAACTAGAGATGGTGTTGATAAGAAATTAGAGTTATGGAGACAAACCTTAGAGTCCAAGGGGTTTAGTAGGACCAAAACCGAGTATATGAGGTGTGACTTTAGTGGTGTTGGTCGTGAAGAGGGAAATGTTAGTCTACAAGGACAAATAGTACCTAGAAGGCACTCTTTCCGATACTTAGGATCAATGTTACAAAGCAATGGTGATATTGATGAGGATGTTTGCCACAGGATCAAGGTAGGGTGAATGAAATGGCGACAAGCCTCTGGAATCCTATGTGATAGGAAAGTCCCACAAAAGCTAAAAGGGAAGTTCTATAGGACGGTGATCAGACCCGCGATGCTCTATGGGGTGGAATGTTGGCCAACTAAACGGCAACATGTCCAACAAATGAGTGTCGCAGAGATGCGCATGCTACGGTGGATGTGCGAGCACACGAGAAGAGACCGAATAAGGAATGAGGCGATTCGTGATAAGGTAGGGGCGGCGCCGATTGAAGAAAAGTTAGTCCAACATCGACTTAGGTTGTTTGGATATATCCAACGGAGACCTCCAGAAGCACCGGTTAACAGTGGGATTTTAAGAGGTAGAGAAAATATTAGGAGGGGTAGAGGACGACCAAGGTTGACCTGGGAGGAGGCGGTAAAACGAGATTTGAGAGATTGGAATGTATCCAAAGACTTAGCTCATGATAGGACCGCATGGAAAGTAGCAATTCATGTGCCAGAATCGTAGTCTTGTTTTTTTCTTTTTTCTTTTCTTTTTTTTTCTTTTTTCTTTTTTCTTTTCTCTTTTTCTTTTCATTTTTTTCTTATTTCATTTCTCTTTTTCCTTTTCTTTTTTCTTTTTTTTTTCTTTTTTCCTTTTTTCCTTGTTCTTATATCTCTTCCTCTCTTTTACTTCATTGATATTGGGTTTCATGTCTAGCCGACCCCAACAGGCTTGGGATAAAGGCTTGGTTGTTGTTGTTGTAATTAGACAGATCTTTGGAAACTGAATTTAACCCAATTTGAATCATCTAATTTGGATTTTTCTACACCAAGTTATGAATTTTCAAAGTTGTGGCTAGAGCTGGAATTTATTTGCTACTGGAAATTGACTGGGCCCAAGTTTTTAAACCACAGCCAATAGAATTCGAGGACACACGGGGTTACACGGTTTATAGCATGCAGCCACACTCGACCACACGCCACAACCGATCCGGATTAATATTTCCAGCCGCTGACACGTGGGACTGGCCCCCTTCTTCCTCCTCCCGCCTTCCTCTCTCGCGCCCCCCCCTTGCCGGACCGAGGCGGCGCCTCGCCGGCCCCCCATTTCCGGCCGTCTCCCGACCGGAGACTCTCCGCCCATGCGTTTGGGAGGTCGGGGAATTCATTGGTGAGGGTTGCTCTAGCTGCCAATGGTCGAAAAACGGTCGGCGGCTGCAACGGCTTCGGTACGCCTTCGGCACCGTTGGCCGGTCGACCTAACCTGCCAAAGACTCGGCCAAAAGGCTCTACAGAACCAGTGGGTGCCCGTGAAGCTCGGCCTGGCCTCCAAATTGCTCGGGAACGACTGCTAATGGAGTTTCACCGTGCGCCCGCGACGTCCACCACGGTTTAGCTCGGAAAAGTTGGGAATTGATCGGTCTACGTGGCGTTTAAGGCTAGGGTGTAAGGGACCAAGTTTTTCATTTGCTGAAAGTGTTCATCACACCACACTCACCTCATTTTAGGAAATCATTTGAACACATTTGAAGAGCAAGTAACCACCATCAAGAAACTCATTAGGAGATAAACTCACAAAATGCAAAAGTGGTATTTCCCACATGCATCGTATAGGGGCTGAGCCTATGAAAAACTCCAAAACCTTGTTAGGAATGCTCATACCAAGTTTCACCCAAATCCAAAACCTTTTGAGGTGTTTTTGGGTATAATTTGAAAAAGGTTAGTTTGAAATTAAATTCAAATTCAAACTCCTTTCATAACATGAATTCAAAAGTGGGATTTATATTCAGACTCAGCACATTTTTGTGAGCTCACACACCAATTTTCACTCGGTTTGGAGTTGATCTTGACATGAGCTAATTTAAGCAAATTCAAACCAAATATGAATTTCAAATTGCATATGTGCTGTAAATTTATTTCAAACACTTCACACTTTGAATCATTCAAATCCAAATGGACATTTGGTGAATTATTCAAGTGTACAAGGGCATGAAGGACACCATATTTGGAGCAGTGGAAAATTTAAGTTTGGAGGTTAAAATTTTGAAGTGGGGCCCTCCTGTCAGTCTCTCAGTTGATCAAACCGACTGAACTCTTGGTGCTCGGTTTCTTGCGCGCGCTCACGCGGACGCCACGGCGCTGATCGATGATGCGACCTCCTGCTCGGCGATTCCAGCTCCCGACCGACGTCCTCAACCTTTTATCTCCAAGCCACCAACCGCAAAAACCGGTTTCTACACTGCCTCGGCGTTTTCCCGCACTGAGAACCCGGAGCAACTCGCCGCACACCCGACCTCACACCCTCGCCGTCGACCGGCCGAACCCTATGTTTCCACCTCGAGCTGAGGCCATAAATGGAACCCCTGACCTTCACTCGACGTGCTCCAGCCCTCAGCTGCTCGTGATCAGCTTCCCTCGAGCTTTTCTGAGCCGATTCCCACTCCCCTGTTCACCCCGGAGCGTCTCCGACTTAGCACCGTCGTCTGGACAGCTCCGAGCTTCTCCGGTGCAACCAACTGTTCTCTGAGCTTAGCATTGGAGTCTAGTAGCTCCTCCCGAACCCCATAGCTCCCTCTTAGTGCCGGTTAGCCAGAATTTCATTTTTTCTGACAATCGCCGTATAGAACACTGAGAACCAAAACTGAAAATTCATCTCGATCATTTGATCACTGGAGATTCTGGTTTAGATGAAGCTATAGTAGCACCTCACGATTAACTAGGACAAATCTTAGCAAAGATGATCAACCCAGTGAGCGTAGCGCCGTATTTTTGCCGCCGCCGGTGAAAACGGCTCGGGTCGCCGATGAAGTCTACTTTCCTGGTGATCTCCGGCCAAGAGGAGGGCAAGGTTAGCATTCCCGTGCCCCGGTGGTGATTTGCAACCCGTTGTTTGATCATGTTCACCGCCGAGCCGAGCTAGCACCATCGGACCCGAGCTCAATTCCGCCGCCACCGCCGCCGACTACTTTCCCGGCGATGTCGAGGCGCGAGGAGTTGTCCTGCGTGTGCGCTGTGCTTCAAGGGTCATGTAGGAAGAAACCACGTCAATAATTAGGTGCTAATGGCCGAGAATGAGTCGTGCCACCGCCGCTGTGCGTCGCGCGCTCGGGCGCCGACGGTAGGTTGAAGAAGACACTGTGCATGGAACCACGTGCAGTGTTTTAAACATTTCCCAATTTTCAGATTTAGTTCAAACTTCAAACCCACATAACTTTGGCTAGGAAACTCCAAATCGAGTGAACCAAATTTTGTTGGATTCATCTCTCTGAGTACTTTCCAAAACATAAAGTTTCACTTCATGAAAACTTTTATTTCTCAAGAATTAATTCTCCAAAATGTAAATTGTTTAGAATTTTAACAGGAGAATCCTTTAGTGAAAAATTATGAAATTTGGGTAGGATGTACCTTATAATATCCCCAAGCTACCATAAGAATTTAAGATCCATTTGAGCTTATTTGATCCACCTAATGGTGTGATTAAGGAAACTGTTCAAGAGAAAATGAAAAATGTCCAGAAACATTTTTCAGAATTTCTCTGAACTTGTGTAGCTCATATCTTTTGCTAGGAATCTTCAAAGTAGGTGAAAACAATTCCATTAGAACCCTCTGAAAATCTAGTTTTCAAAAAGTCATGGCTTGCTCCATGAAAATCCTTAGAATACCCTAAGGGCTCTAATTAAGGCTAAATACACAATTATTTGTGCAGGGCTCAAATGAGCTTTGCTTCAAATGAAATTTGGCCAAGTCTCTGTTTAGGTTGTATCCAAACCCCAGTAAAAATTCAGAGTCATTAGCACTGTCTAGCTATACTTATAGACTACACAATATCAACTTCAAACTCATATGCATTTAAATTGACACATGTATATGTTTATCTCATGTAGTCGCTATGGTTGAGGAGGAGCCAGAAGTTTTAGACTTCGCAACACTGGAGGAACAGCTAGCTTACGACCAGCAGCAAGGTAAGCTCCAGTTTGCATTAGCCGTTTTATAAACTTTACTGTTTTGAGAACTTACATTGAGTATTCACTTCAATTATGCATTAGAGTCTTGTTTGAAAACCCAATCGCATAGCCAAGAGAACCAGGGTTTTGGGCTTAGGTTTTAAACCTTGAGTAGGCACTGCAATGCTAAATTAGTGTAGGATTTGGTACAAGTCGAGTAGTTGGAACTGCTCGCGAGAATAGGCTAGAGGCACACCACTCAGATAGAGATAGCAAATGGAACACATGGCAAGAAAAATGAGACCGAGCGGGGAGTAAGGGAATCATGAGTTTGGGGCCTGGGTGCCATAGCTCCGTTTGTGTCGATTGAGGACCGAGTCATGTGCGGGCCTGTTGAACAAGCTAGAACAGTACCAAAGACCTTCCGGATATATTGGAACTGGGAAACCGATGTAATTCGGGTAGCAATCTGTTGAGGCATAGCTTGTCGTCCAGAGGGTAGGTTGAGAGCATGAGGTGTAAATCGGCTAGCGGCACTGCGGATGCGCACTCAGAGACCTCTTGCTCGAGATGATAGGACCGGTTCAACACTTTGCTGATGAATGAAAGGTGGTTGCATACGACATCCGTGGTGGTTGCTGTAGGCAACATCGAGTACGGGCGTACTTGACGGGTTATTCGGGTAACCCTGCAGGTGTAAATCAATTATAATCGCCGTCCCTCACGGTCAGTGACTACCACTTGTTTACTTACCATGACGTAGAAAGAACAGGCTAGTGTCATGTTAAAAGGTTACTGATTGAAAGATGTACTTTGGTTGCTAATGATTTGTGGTAGTTTAGAGCTAATTAAAGTTCTTTTCAACCTGGGGCAAAGCACATGAGAGAAATGCCTTTCTTGTTTGATTGCGGCTCTCTTATGTGTCTTAGCAAGAGGTTCTTCATAACTTGTGCTAAAACTTGAATGTAAGGTTCAACTATTTAGGCATGTCCTTTGCAACTTACATTCCATTATACACTGCAAACCCAGCATGTAGAGTTTCATGTGTAGGTAAGACGGGTCAGTCTTGCTCAGCCATCGTGCTACTGCTTGTGTTTGAAACGTTTGCAGGGTGTTATGAGAAGGAAGCTCCCGAGGAGGAGACGGAACCCCAAGAGGGCAACACCATCGAGTGGGAGCCATGCACGCCGCCGTGTTAGTGTGCGTGTGTGCTAGTGGGAACACGTTCACGGGCTGAACGTGAACTCTTTTGGCTTAGTCTACACCCATGTACGTATTTTGTTGTAATTATGTTTATAAACTCTTTTATGTAATAAAACTTTGCTTCTGCTTTATACCTTTTACGTGTGTTATCCGGTGCTGTTCAACGCAGCACCCCTCAGCGTGATCCGGGCTAGTCAAGACCATCGGGTCCTCACAGAGTGGTATCACAGCTCGCTTGAGGTTTAACACACTTAAAAAGGTCATCTTTTTAAAAACTCGGTGTGGAACGAGTTAGTAGCCCATATAAGGATATTATTAGTGCATAGAAAGTGGCAATCACTAACCTAATTGCTTATGTCAGAAAATCATGTATCTCGGGACGTCATATGTCTTGGGGGGTGCATGTAAGCGCTGTCCACCAGTACGCACATGCTTATGGATATTAAGGACAGAGTCCTCTGTTTTCAGCTGAAAGATTGCTGAAGTTATACAGAGGTTATAGGTCGAGTTCTTTCGAGGTTAGGGTCATATGATACATTTTTGTAAAGCTTTGGAAGAGATTTACAACTTTTCTATTTATGTCCAGAGGTGTTTCACCCCTTAACTAGTCAAAAAATGCAGTAGAGTTGAAACTGTCCAGAAAACCGGGCAGAGCAAATACTCTCTGTAACTCTCCATAAATTGAGCATAACTTCCTGCATAATAATCCAAAAATAGAAAATGAGGTAGTTCTGAAAATTTAATGAGATAAGTTACAACTTTTTAACAGAAAGTTTTGTCAAATTCGAGGTAGAATTAACTGGAATTCTTGGATCGAATCAGTACCTCAAGCAGGGAGGTGCTGTCCAATTTTCTCCAGAGATTCTATCAACTTGGACATCTCATAACTTTTGAACCAGGACAGATCTGAGGGCAAACAAATACATTCTGGAAATATATTGAAGTTAACTTTAACTTTGATGTGGAGCTCCAGAACTAGTTTTCCCTTCAACATGGTCTAAATCAGGTTAAAAGGGAAACTGGTCAGGGCTGTCAGTTTGGGCAGCAGACCAGCAATCAAATTTGTTCTAAGTTTGATTTGTGTTTCTAAGTTTTATGAGTTCAATGACATGTTTTATGTTATAACTCAATTATTTACTGTAGGAATGAATATTTTACTTTTCAAATATTTTTCTATAGATGGTAGCTTTTGTAACAGCGTGTGAGTATGCAGTGACAACATGAGCACGACACCTCGGGTGGTCAAAAGTGGCTGTAACTTTTACCCGAATCATGTATCTTGTATAAAGTTTTGCTTTATCAATATATGTGAATGTTGTGCGACTTTATTCATGTGTCACTGCAATACCTACTGTTTTTCCATGGAATTTTAAGGATGATATGTGCTGATCGTTGCTGTTTTGAATTTCAGAATGACTCGCAGTCGTGCCAACCCCAGAGGTTTGGGGTTCTAGTCAGGGGGGAGAGGCCTCCCAAAAGCCTCCCGATACTTCCATGGGACCACAGTAACAGCAGCAACAGAAACAACCGCCACCTCCACCGCCAACAGTTACATTGGCCAACATCGTTGAGGCCATGGCGGGCTCACATCAGCAGCACACGAAGCTGCTGCAAACTTTGATTGCGAATACGTCTCGATCAGAGAGGCGTCAAGACCGAGAGGAGCGTCAACAAAGTTCCTACTTGGATTTTCTGGCTACTCATCCCCCGGTATTCTCAAGGGAGGATGAACCCCTCGATGTGGACAACTGGCTCCGCACGATGGAGATGAAGTCCGGGCTGCTCCAAGTTAGTGAGCAGCGCAAGATGCAGTTCGCAGCCCAACAACTTCAGGAGTCCGCGAGCGCTTGATGGGCCAACTTTTGTGCCTCACAAACCCACCGAGCGAGTGCTGACCTGGGCGGAATTCCAGACGGCCTTCAGGGCCTCTCAAATACCGCCAGGTCATATGAAGAGGAAGACGCGAGAATTCCTCCGTCTGCAGCAAGGCAGCAGGAACTCGGTGGAGTACTCCAGGACATTCAATGATCTCGTGCTGTACGCTTCATATCACGCCAATACTGATGAGAAGCGGCGGGATCACTTTTACCAGGGGCTTAATCCACTCCTGAAGGACAAGCTGGCGATGTTCAACCGTGGCAGCCTCAATGACATTATTGATACTGCGATTGTTCAAGAGGACTCTGGCAAGGAGTTAGCGGCGGCGGAGAAGAATCGAAGCGCGCTGCAGAGCAGCGGAGAGGAAGGTGGTCCTCCCCAAAAATATCAGATGGTGTATCGCTCACCATCTGGACAACGCTGGCAGCCACCTCAGCGACTGATGCAATTTCGCAGTCGGACGTATTCACCACCAGCGTTCCGACCGGCTTTGCCAGCACCTCCGCAGCAACAAAAGCAGCAGCGGGCGATGCCGCATGCGTTTGCATCTCAGCAGCGCATGCCGGGCTTTCGTTCTCCAAGGACGGGCCAGCCGTCAACCGCATGCTTCAAATGCGGTCGCCAAGGGCACTTCACAAACAACTGCCCCGAGAGGCAAGGCGGCGGAGTGGCACCACAGTTTCCGGGGAGAAATCAGCCTCGGAACCCCATTAATGCGCGGCAGGCAAATCCTAAGCCCGGCACCGTCCACCAACTCATCATAGAGGACGTGCCGGAGGGAGTACCAATCCTTGCAGGTATGTTCCAACTCCACCAGCATCCCGCCATATTGTTATTTGATTCAGGTGCCACACATAGTTTCATTAGCCAAGCTTTTATTGCTAAATACAGCTTGCAATTACTACCCACCAAAGGTCCTTACGTGATTTGTTCACCGGTTAGGAAAATTTCAGCAAACATGATGGTTTCGAAAGTGCCATTATGCTTAGGGGGTAGAATATACCCTGCATCTCTCATAGCTTTATAGGGACAAAAGGTCGATGTCATTTTAGGGATGTCATGGTTAACCCTCCATGGCACTGTTTTAGACACCGTCCTCCGAGTCGTGCATCTACACCCATAAATTCACGAGTCTCTTTCATTATTTCTAGACAGTCCAGAAATAAAGCTTCCAAGTGTATACCAATCCGCCACTATCAGATTGGAAGGCATTCTAGTAGTCCATGAGTTTCCATATGTGTTCCCGGATGATTTACCGGGGATGCCGCCCGACAGAGAGGTGCAGTACAAGATGAGGGGGACCCCAGCCCATGTCACGGGACCGTGCCGCTCACCCAGGAATCGCATTGGGTGGTGCCGTGTTATGCGGCACCCAACAGCACACATATAAGGAAACTGTATTACATAAATAAAAAACGGAAGCTTACAAATGTTCTTTGTAAATAATTTACATCAAATAGCTACAACAGAAGTCTATAAACAGCTTACGTCGAATAACTAATGAGCACTTGAGAAGAGGTCCAGCCCGTGGACTCCTCTCGCTAGCAACACGAAGACATGGCAGCGGCGGGTTTTCCATGTGTTACATGACTCGGAGTCTCCGAGTCTGACCGGACATCCTTCTTTATAAGTGTCGATGTTAACCAGCAAAACCACTCATATAGCAAGAATGAGCACAAAGGCTCAGCAAGACTTAACCGTCTCTCCTAACGCATGCAACTCTACATGAAAGTAACTTAAGACCTAAACATGTAATGTGCAAAAAGACTCGCCTACAAGTTCATCCTTAACATTCAGATTTTATCCATCATAGTAGTGACCTTGCGCCCAGCAGCATTGGAACTCCACAATCGAACAAGAAACGCTTCATTCCAATGTTACTTGTCCCATGGTGAAAAATAACTTTAGTTTGCTCTATCACTACTTCAGACATGGTTTTCATGCAATTCCAATTATGATAGAAGCAATTAAAACTTTGCAAACTGTTCTCACACAACTTGCTTACTACATCACAACACAGTGAGCAAGCGGTACTCATAACTGCGAGGGATGGTGATTCGAATAAAAAACTGGCCGGATAACTCGACACATACGCCTGCCTCTGAAGACCCAAATCTGGCATCCTTCATTACGTCATATGTGGCAACCTTTCGCGGGACACCCGACTGTAGAACCGATCGCACTGTCTCGGGCTCATAGGTCTAGCGAGACGATGTGGTATGCCTCTACAATCCAGTTAACCTGGTACATTGGTTTCCTGGGTCCCATATAGCAGTAAGCATCCGGTACACAACTCAATACTTGCTCAGCAGGGCCGCACACGGCTCGGTCCTTAACCGACACAGGCAGAGCTACTCGACCAAGACCTCGTCTTGTTGCTTCCTACCCCTCCTGCCCAGTCTCATCTTTGGAAACATAAACTTTAGTTTGCCTCTTTAAACTAAACCTGTGTGATCCCGAACTATAACTCGCGAGTAGATTTCAACTACTCGACTTCTACCAGATGTCATAGCCTATTTAGCACGGAATTATTCTACAGCGGTGACACTTTTCTACCCTTGACCCCAGAGTTCATTTGGTCATGCATTTGGAGTATAAAGCATACTTGACCTAATGCACATACAAACTCTAACCATAGTAGTGAACAAAGGCAAAACTTTATAAACAACTTAAATACAAACCGGGACTTGCCTTGGTTTTGCAGGTGATTAAGTATCTATCCAGTTAGTGAAGACCACTTGAGGCTTCATCACTCGCTTTCCTCCCTCTTTGATCTCCACTTCGTTTGCTTCACAATCTTCACGTAGATGCTACACGTTATGAATATGCATATGTATTTAATTGTAAAGCTTTTGCTAACAAGTTCTAAAGACAAATTTAAAACTGGTACTCTGTTTAAGAATTTAAAATGACACTGGTGCTAGTGGTTTTGGTTTGGGTTAAGCAACATGATCAAGTGATAAGTGCATTTCATCACTTGTGTGTTACTCATCTAAAGAGGTTGAACAGAACAGTGGTGATCCAAAGCTCCAATGGAGCTGAAAATTTCCATGTGAGTTCCTTGTCACAAGAAATTCATCTGGACCAAAAATTGGCACTTTTCACTGAGTGGTTTATTCAGAACAATTCTCTAAGCATCGAAGCAAGAAGGAATTAATTCTGAGTAAATTTGCACTTTCATGCAAATTCAAGTGAACCACAATTAAAAACACAGCTCAGGGAGCATGCATGAATTTTCCTAGGCATTTTGGAACTCGGAATTTCCCAGAACTGAATTTCCAAGTTTTGGAAATTCTCTGAAATTGTTTCTGTATTTATTTTTTTATGAACCTAACTCCCTCTAAATTTCTTTTGCTGAAAAGCTTTAAAGAATTTTCCAGAATTACATAATGACTTCATTACAAATTGGGCATATTTGGATAGATCTTGCCAATATGAATCTAACTGAATTTGAATCATCCAATTTGGAGTTTCCTAACACAAGTTATGAATTTCTAAACTTTGCTTGAAATCTGGAATTAATTTCTCACAGAAAACCTACCCAGACCCACTGTTTAAATGGCAGCCAATAGAATGCGAGCCACACCGGTTATAGGGTTTGCCCGCGCGCAGCCCCACTTGATCACACGCCACAGCAGATCTGGATTTTAAATTTCCAGCCGCTATATGTAGGTCCGACGACGTCTTCTTCCTCCTCGCTCAAATTCCCGCGCCTGCGCCTCCCCCTCACCGGCAGCAGCGGCCCCCTCGCCGGACTCGCCTTCCTGGCTGCCACTTGGCCTGATACTCGCCGCCCGGGGGTTTTCAGGGTCAGGAAAGCCATTGGTGGGGTCGGCACAAGCTATCCATGGCGGGAACTAGGTCGGCGGCGTGCAAAGACTTCGGTGAAGCTTCGGCGCCGCGGTCCGACCTCTCTGCCCTTTCAAACTCGGTGATACTTGGCCCTAGAGCATCCATGGACCCTAGAGAAGAGCGGCATGAATGCCACAAAGCTCGGAAAAGCCTCTACATAGGTTTTCACCGTGCGCCATAGAGGTGTGGTGACGTTTGCTCTCGGGAAACCTTGAAATTAGTCATCTTCATGTGCTTTCGAGCTAGGGTTGCATAGGGGAAACGATGCCTAGCTAGTATAGATCTCGTGTGCCAGCTTTAGGGACCTAAAAACGAGAATGGAGGTTGAATTCGATGATTTCGTACCGGAAATCGGGTTAGCACGCTCCGGAATAAAATCTCTGAATTGGAGCTCGATGCTCCTCGGCTTGAGCTGAAACTCGGCGAGGAGCAGCACGGGTAGTCGGCACTTCCTTGGGTGCCTTTGGTCGAGCATGAATCCCCACGTGTGAGGCTGTCCACGTGAGCTCGATTCTCGGTTGTTTTAGGTCACCGCCCGGGGAAGCTGCTCTAGTGTGGGGAATGCCGGGAGTTGCTGGTTTGTCGCGCTGAGAAGGTGAAGGACGACCAGGCGTTGTCGTTTTTCAGCTCGGGGAGGCGGTGTGTGCAAGTTTTGCCAATTTCCCGGTGAGTGCCGAGGAGGCGGCGGTGTTCTACGGTGTTTCGGCTTTGTTTCTTGCGTGAGGGGTAGCAGGGCCTCGGTGTCGTGCACGTAGCGATCGCTTCACCTGCTGCCGAGGCGCAAGCAGGTCTCCAGCGCAAAGACACTGTGGGGAGGTGGCGCGGTGCTCAGCATCGGTGGCGCTCCTCTGTTGCACAGCGACTACGAGTGGAAACACAGAGAACAGAGAAGCATGCCTTTGGTTGTAATCTCCCCCTCTCATTGACAAGTGGGCCCCACTGCTTTTCTCCCCAAATATCTCAATTTGGTACATTACAAATTTCAGTCATGAAGAAACTCCAATTTTAACACCATTTGGGAAAATTTACAGGTTTTACCTCAGTTTCAAATTTGAATTCAAATTTCAATGAAATTCACAAGCCTCTTTGATATACATATCAAAGCACCTCCAAATTTTCTCAAAATTTGCCTTCCTCATAATTTAGAGCTGAAGAATTCAAATTTGGATTCAAACTTTTAATTTGGTCGCTGCAAAGGGGAGGTTTACAACCACAGTTTGCATCCTTCATTTAAAAATGACCACCTTTGCATTTAAATGATCATTTGAATTCAAAGTGGACTTAAATTCATGTGCTTGCTCATGACCACCTTCACATGTTTATAAAAGTTTTTGCAAGTCCCATTTCTTGAATTTAAACTCAACTTTATTCACCACTAAAGTTTTCCATTTACATGTTTTGGGACTTTTACATTCCTCCCCCCTTGAAAAGAATCTCGTCCCGAGATTCATGATTGAACAATGTGGGAAGGACGACTATTGTACATAAGCCTCTAATAGCTCCAGATGATTGAGTTGTAAATATTCCTCGCTTTCCCATGTAGCTTCCTCGGACGTGTGATTTTCCCATAGCACTTTGAAAAATCGCAACATCCGGTTTCTTGTCTCGCGAGTCTTTTCATCAATTATCCGGGTTGGACGCTCAACATAAGTAAGGTCCGGATTTAAATCTGCTGCTCCTTCCGTGAGAATTTTCGTTGGAACTTTCAGACACTTCCGCAACTGAGATATGTGGAAGACGTTATGAACTCCGGCTAAGGCTGCCGGTAACTCTAAACGGTATGCCACGGTTCCACATATTTCGACGATGGCGAAGGGACCGATAAAATGCGTAACTAATTTTCCTTTCACTCCGAATCGGTGAATGCCTTCATAGGCAATACGCGGAGATATACGTGGTCTCCAACTTGAAAGTTCAGAGGACGATGCCTCTTTTCAGCATAGCTCTTTTGTCTGGACTGAGCGGCTTTAAGATTTGCTTGAATAAGCCTTACCCGCTCTTCTGCTTCATTTACGAGATCAACCCCATAAATAACTATCTCTCCAGATTCAGACCAGTTCAACGGTGTGCGGCACTTCCGGCCGTAGAGAGCTTCATAAGGTGCCATTTTTATGCTTGTTTGATAACCGTTGTTGTAAGAGAACTCCGCCAACGGTAAGTGATCATCCCAGCTCTTACCATAGTGGATGGCTCACGCCCTTAGCATATCTTCAAGTATTTGATTCACCCTCTCAGTTTGCCCGTCGGTTTGAGGGTGATATGCGGAGCTTCGAATCAATTTGGTTCCCAAGGATGCGTGCAGCTGCTCCCAGAAACGGGCTACGAACAGCGATCCTCTGTCGGAGACAACGGTACGGGGAACTCCATGCAAGCACAAGATTTGTGCTATGTACAACTCCGCATACTGCTTGGCATTGTAGCTGGTATGCACGGGGATGAAGTGTGCTGATTTGGTTAACCGGTCAACAATTACCCAAATCGAATCATGGTGGTGGGAGGTCATCGGCAACCCGACGATGAAATCCATACTCAAGTCTTCCCACTTCCATGCCGGTATCTGCAGTGGTTGCAGCAGGCCTGACTTCTTCACATGGTCGGCCTTAACTCTTCGACACGTATCACATTCTGAAACATACTTTGCAACTTCACGTCTCATACATGTCCACCAAAACTTTTCCGGAGGTCTTGGTACATTTTATTGCTGACCGGATGGAAGGAAAATTTGGACAAATGAGCTTCATCCAAAATTTTCTTCTGCAGCCTCATATCACGGAGTACGACTATCCGGTCCTTGAACCATAAGGTATCTTCATCATCTAATAGGAAACATTTCATTTCCCCGTTGTTCAACCTCCTTTTAATATGAGTCATGCCCTTGTCTCTCCTTTGAGCTTTCATAACCTCCTCTTTTAATGTGGGTATGAGAGCCAGATTATGTAGAGCTCCATATGGAACCAAGTAGAGACTCGGTTCTTCCCCTTCTATCAGCGTAATGGTCAGATTATGAATATGAGACTTCCGACTGAGTGCATCGGCAACCACATTTGCCTTGCCCGGATGATAATGAATTTCAATCTCATACTCTTTGATCAGCTCTAACCATCGCCGTTGTCGCATATTCAACTCTTTTTGAGTAAATATGTACTTCAAACTTTTGTGGTCGGTGTAGAGATGAACCAGATTTCTCAATAGGTAATGTCTCCACATCTTCAAAGCCAGCACCACGGCAGCAAGCTCGAGATCATGAGTTGGATAATGATGTTCATGATTGTAATTGCCATGATCCATATGCGACCACGTGTCCTCCTTGCAAGAGTACACAACCAACTCCTATGCCGGACGCATCACAATAAACATCGAAGGGCTTGGTTGTATCCGGTTGAGCTAAAACCGGGGCTGTTGTAAGGTGTTTCACCAATGCTTGAAAGGCTTCCTCACATGGCTTGCTCCAGTCATATTTGATGCCCTTTTTCAGTAGCTCCGTCATAGGTTCAGATATTTTTGAGAAGCCCAGGATGAACCTCCGATAATATCCCACCAAACCTAGGAAGCTACGAACTTCATGGACCGATGTTGGAGACTTCCATTGCAGCACTTGTTCAATCTTGCTCGGATCAACAGCAATGCCATCCGCTGAGATAATATGTCCAAGAAATGGAACTTGGTTGATCCAGAATTCACATTTACTAAACTTTGCATAGAGCTTGTGATCTCTCAGTCGTTAGAGCACAATATGCATATGTTTAGCGTGTTCCTCCTCTAATTTGGAATAGACCAAGATATCGTCGATGAATACCACGACGAACTGATCCAACTCCGGCATGAACACCGAGTTCATAAGTGTGACACCCGGTTCCGAAAACAGAACCAAGTTAATGCATATGTGTGCCCAGGATGTTCATCACACATACACATGTAATCCACAAACTGAATTCAGAATATAACCACAAATAAATAGTGTTTAAGTACTTTATTACATCGACTCATTGCCGCACTCATTAATCTCTAACTTATTCTTGCAGCCGAAGTCTCTAAACGACAGCGAAAATAACTAAATAGCAGTAGGCTCCATCTTCAACTCCATAGGCATGTTGACGGTAGTTCACACGCCTAGTACTCCACATGGTCCTCGAAGTACTCTTCTCCTGGTGCTGATGTTTATGTGATAATGCAAGGGTGAGAACATGTCGTACTCAGCAAGTGTGGAAAAAGTATGACATGTAGCTTACAACAAGGTAGGAATAAAAAGGGCTCATTGCAGCAAGCAAATTTTATTTCACAACATGATAAAACAGCAACTATTTCTAGATGAATTTAATTCCAATATATATCCAAGTAAAACAGCAACATTCCTCCATCATAATTCACCATTTATCAAGTCTCAACCAACCATTAACCTTTCTCAAGTTCATCTCATACTCATAAATATTCATAACCATCTCGTCTTCATATAACCAAAGCCAAACTCATTTTCATGACTCGAAACAGTCCCAAAACCAATCCCAATGACCGTACCATAACCATACCGAATATCCATCCCAAGTTTTCCCTCTAATCATGTTAGTTGGCCAGGTCCTTGTGACCGGAAGCACAGCTATCATAGTTTTACACTCTGCAGAGGTGGCACCACTTTACCCACAAGTTTGTGATTTCGTCACCAGTCGGCGACTGCAAAACCTCCATTATACCAGTACACAACCATCGGTGTATGGCCAAGAGATCACAAAATAGCCTTTACAAAGGGGCTACTAGATGTATGGACTCTCTGAGGTTTCACCGGCAGGCTCAAATCACCATTCTCCCACCCACGGGCCCCCTCTTGTGCCATGCAGTTCCCAGGGCAGTCCCTCTCGACTCCCATTCCCCGCGCCATCCACGGTCCATAACAAGCTAGCAACACACCTAATTAGTCAGCTAAGCCGCACCCATATTTGGCCTTGTGGTGGCACTGTTTTCCTGGCATGTGCTGGCATGAACCGGGCCTTAGATCTATGGCAAGTAAACCACCATCTCATTCAGCAACATCCACGATCCAAGATTGCTTAGATCTGACACGACCCCATTGGTCCTGTCAAGCCAGGATCACGCTGAGGGGTGCTGCGTTGCACAACACCATATAACACACGTCAAAGGTACAAAGCGGAAGCGGAAGTTTATTACATAAACAGGTTTATGAACATGTTTACAGCAAAATAAGTTCAGTCTACACTCGCGGGCGTAGACTAAGCATCAAGTGCACGTTCAGCCCTCGAACGTGTCCTTGCTAGCACACACGCACACTAACTCTGCGGCGTGCACGACTCCCACTCGACGGGGTTCCCCTCCTGGGGTTCCATCTCCTCTTCGGGAGTCCCTTCCTCATAGAACCCTGCAAAAGCTTCAAACACAAGCAGTGAGCACGAAGGCTCAGCAAGTCTGACCCGTCTCACCTAAACATGGAACTTCTACATGAGGGTAATGGATTACATGAGGTAAAAATCAGTTGCAAGGACTCGCCTAATTAGTAGAACCTTACTTTCAAGTTTTAGCAGCAGGTTGTGGAGAACCTTACGCTAAGGCACATGAGAGAGCCGCAATCAAACAAGAAACGCATTTCTCTCATGTACTTTGCCCAAAGTTGAAAAGAACTTTAGTTAGCTCTAAGCTACAGCATATCATTAACAATCAATGTCCAGCTTTCAATCAGCATAACATGTAACTAGCCTGTTCTTTCTACGTCACGGTACAGTGAACAAGTGGTACTCACTGACCGCGAGGGACGGCGATTATAATCGATTTACACCTGCAGGGTTACCCGAACAACCCGTCGCGTACGCCCGTACTCGATGTTGCCTACAACAACCATCACGGACGCCGTACGCGACTACCTTTCACCCGTTAGCCAAATGTTGAACCTGTCCAATCGTCCCGAGCAAGAGGTCTCTGCACGCGCATCTCAGTGCCGCCAGCCGATTTACACCTCGAGCTCTCAACCTACCCTCTGAACGACCAGCTATGCCTCAATACCCAGCTACCCGAGTTACATCAGTTTCCCGGTTCCCATATAGCCGGTAGGTCTTCGGTACTGTTCTAGCTTGTTCAACAGGCCCGCACACGGCTCGGTCCTCAATCGACACAAGCGGAGCTACAGCACACAGGCCCCAAAGTCCTGCTGCCCTTACTCTCCGCTTGGTCTCATTTTCTTGCCATGTGTTTCATGTGCTAACACTACCCGAGTCGAGTGCCTCTAGCCTATGCTAGCGAGTAGTTCCAACTACTCGACTTGTACCGAATCCTACTCTATCTTAGCAATGCAGTGGCTAACGAGGTTTTCAATCCTAAACCCCACCCATGGTTTTCTTGGCTATGCAGTTGGGTTTCCAATCAAGACTCTAATGCAAAGAACAATATTCAAAGATGTGCTCAAAACAATAAACATTTGTAAAAAGGTTAATGCAAACCAGAGCTTGCCTTGCTGCTCTTGGTCGTAGGCTAGCTGTTCCTCCGGAGTAGCGAAGTCTAGGACTTCGGGTTCCTCCTCGACCTTAGCTACTACATGATAAGAGCAATATATGTATCAATTTAAATGCATTTGTATTAACTTTGAAGTTGTGAAGTCTATAACCCTTGCTAGACAGGCCTAATGACTGTGAAACTTTTACTGTGGCTTGGTTACAACCTAAACCGAGACTTGGTCAAGTTTTAGTTGCAGCAAAGCTCATTTGAGCCCTCCACAATTAATTATGTCCTTGACCTTAATTGGAACTCTTAGGGTGTTCTAGGAATTTTCATGAAACAAACTATGACTTTCTGAAAACTAGATTTTCAGAGGCTTCTAATGGAGTTGGTCTCACTTAATTTGAAGGTTCCTAGCTAAAGTTGTGAGGATTTGAAGTTTGGAAGAATTCTGAAAATCGGGGACAAATTGAAATCTCGCGGGGGGCCGCGGGGACACGTGTTGAGCACGGAGGTGTCCGGTACCCCAGAGATACCACACGTGTCGAGCGCGGAGGTGTCCGGCACACCGGAGCTTAGAGGGTATTGGTGCGCCAGCACAGCAGATCCCCGGCCACACTCGATCCCGATTTAAATTCTTCAGCCACTGACACGTGGGTCAGCCGACTTCTTCTTCCCCCCGCCGTTCTCTTGCGCCCGCGCCGCCGACCTCGCCGGAGCAGGCTAGGAGCTCGCCGGCTCGCCGCTGTCGGACCTCCCATGGGCTGAAACTCGCCGCTAGGGGGTTGTCGACGTCGAGGAACACTTCGGTGGTGTCAGGTCGGGCTGAGGGTGACCGGAAATAGCCTGGTGACGTGCCGCGGCCTTGGTTGAGGTTCGGCACCGTCGACCGTGGGTCCTAACCCGCCAACACCTCGAACAAACGGTCCTACAGCATCAGTGTACCTCTAGGGAACTCGACAAGGTGTCAAAAGGGTTCAGGGATGGCGGCAAGTCGATCGGCACCGTGTGACTGATCGTGTCCGCCATGACCGCCCTTGATCGAGCTCGAAATTCGTTACTCCTAGACAGTTTCACGCCACGGATGCAGAAAAGAACTTGATCGCCGGCTAGTCCAGCGTCTATGTGCAGGATTTGATGACCTCCGAAAGATCATAGAACGTGAATTTAAAGAAACCGTACCGGAAGCTCAGTTTAAGGTTGCCGGAGCAAAACTGAGAATTCGCCGGCGAGAGTTCATGGCGTGGCTTGAGCTTCAGGTGGAAGCAGTGTGGAGTCCGTGCGCTCCTGTTGCCGCCCTTGCTCGTCCGTGGAAGTGGTTGCAGCGTGCTGCCCGCGTGAGACCGATCGCCGTCCTTCAGCTAAACTGCGGCGGTCGTCGTTGGTCACGGGAACAGGGTCGAAACTCGGTGGTTCAGGCGTTGGGAGGGTGGTGCACGACCTCCGGTGGCTGCCTAGCAGCTCAGGAATGAAGGAGATTGTCTTGCTGGTTTTTCCGATTGAGCGGAGAGCTGCAGCGAGAAACAATGCCACTGCTCGGTTCTGCCCACGAGAAGATAAAGCCGGCCGACTCCTGCTCGGCTGAGGCGGTGCCGGTCGCATGGGGGCACGAGAAAGCCGCCCTGGGCGCCAGCGCGCGGAGGGGGAAGCATCTGGTGGCGCCGGCAGCTGCTCGGTGGCACAGCCGACAGCTGCTCGGTGGAATTTCCCACCGAGACTCTGACTTTGGTTGCAAGTTTCTCCTTCTTCCCTCTATGACATGTGGGCCCCACCCGGGGTTTTAACCTCTGGAATTTACTCCTAATCACTGTAGTAAACAGTGAACCCCATAATACCCCTGGTGATTCAAATTATTCACCCCTGAGCCATTTGAATTGATAAAAGTTCAAATGAGGTTTGGTTTGAATGAATTTCAGCACAAGTTCAGTTTGAAATTCAAATAAAGTTTGAATTTCTCCCCCTTAGCTCATGTCAAGATCAACTCCAAATGGAGTGAAAATTGGTGTGTGAGCTCACAAAAATGTGCTGAGTAAGAATATGCCTCCCACTTTTAAATTCATGGGATAAAAATAGTTTGAATTTGAATATGGTTTCAAACTGCCCTCTTCCTAACTATACCCAAAATGACCTCAAAAAGGTTTTGAATTTGGGTGAAACTTGGCATGGACATCCTTAGTAAAGTGTAGGAGTTTTTCCTATGTCCAGCCCATCTATATCACATGTGGGAAATACCACTTTTGCATTGTGTGAGTTTGTTCTCTAATGAGCATGTTGATAATTGTTACTTGCTCTTCATTTGTGTTCATCATTCTTCCTCAAATGAGGTGTGTGGTGTGGTGATGAACACTGCAAATGTGTGTCAAAAACTGAGGCCCTTACATTTCCTCCCCCCTTAAAAGAATCTCGTCCCGAGATTATAAGGTGAAAATGAGCGGAAGGACGGTGGAAAATTACCGGATATGCGACGTGAAAAAGCTGGGGTAGTTAGTGCGAAGGAATTCTTCGCTTTCCCACGTCGCTTCGTCCATGGAGTGATTACTCCATAGAACCTTGTAGAACCACAATGTACGGTTGCGTGTGGTTCGGGCCTTTTCATCAATAATCTGTACCGGTTCCTCCCGATAGGTGAGTTCCGGTTGCAGTTCTTCAATATCCTCCAGCTGAACGGTAGTTGATAGCTTAAGACACTTCCTCAGCTGGGAAATGTGAAAGACGTCGTGCACACCGGAAAGTGCTTCTGTTAATTTCAACCGGTATGCCACTGATCCACATCTTTCCGTAATCTGGAATGGACCGATGAATCGGGGTGCCAACTTTCCTCTCACCCCAAATCTGTTTACGCCCTTCATTGGAGATACCCGTAGATAAACGTGATCTCCAACTTCGAATTGTAATGGGCGCCTTCTCCGGTCCGCATACTGTTTCTGACGGGATTGAGCGGCTTTTAGGTTCGCTTGAATTAGTCGAACCTTTTCTTCCGCGTTGTTGACAAGGTCAATCCCGAAGGTAACCCTTTCGCCAGACTCACACCAGTTCAATGGTGTGCGGCACTTCCTACCGTATAGCGCCTCGTAAGGTGCCATCTTGATGCTGGCTTGGTACCCATTATTGTACGAGAACTCGGCTAACGGCATGTGATCATCCCAATTCTTGCCGTGGTTGATAGCGCAAGCTCGTAGCATGTCTTCTAGGATTTGATTTACCCGCTCCGTTTGCCCATCCGTCTGCGGGTGGTAGGCTGAACTACGGATCAGCTTCGTCCCCAAGGCAGCGTGCAGCTGCTCCCAAAAACGGGACACAAATAAAGTGCCCCGATCCGATATGATGGTACGGGGTACGCCGTATAAGCATAGGATCCGTGAGATGTACAGTTCAGCGTACTTCTTGGCGTTGTAGTTGGTGTTGACCGGGATGAAATGGGCAACTTTGGTGAGCCGATCGACGATCACTCACACCGAATCATGTTTCTATAAGGTGGTGGGTAAACCGACGACGAAATCCATGCTCACGTCCTCCCACTTCCACGCAGGAATGCCCAGTGGTTGCAGCAGTCCCGGTTTCCGCATATGATCTGCCTTCACCCTTCGACATGTATCACACTCGGACACGTATTTTGCAACCTCACGCTTCATCCGTGTCCACCAAAACTTTCTTTTGAGTTCTTGATACATTTTGTTGCTGCCGGGGTGAATAGAAAACTTTGATAAGTGAGCCTCATCAAAGATTTTCTTCCGTAATTCCGGTTTACGGGGTACGACGATCCGGTCCTTGAACCACAGAACGCCGTCTCCGTCCTTCCGGAAACATTTCAACTCCCCACTGTCTACACGTCTCCGCAAATGTGACATGCCCTTGTCATTCTTCTGGGCTGCCGCTATCTCTTCACGGATGGTGGGGATCAAAGCTAGGTTGTAGAGAGCTCCGTGTGGAATCACATGTAGTGGTGGTTCGCTCTCTTCCAACGGTGTGATGGTCAGAGTATTGACGTGTGACTTGCGGCTCAGCGCATCTGCCACTATGTTTGCCTTGCCCAGATGATAATGGATTTCTATCTCGTAATCCTTTATCAGTTCTAACCATCTTCGTTGCCTCATATTCAGCTCCTTCTGAGTGAATATGTACTTGAGGCTTTTGTGGTCGGTATATAAATGTACGAGGTTACCGAGTAGGTAGTGCCTCCACATCTTCAGTGCAAGTACCACGGCAGCGAGCTCCAAGTCGTGAGTTGGATAATTTTGCTCATGGTTTCTAAGCTGCCGTGATCCATACGCGACCACTCTTCGGTCTTGCATCAGCACACACCCGAGCCCAATGCCGGATGCATCACAGTACACATCGAACGGTTTTGTTGTGTCTGGTTGCGCCAAAACCGGTGCTGATGTCAGGTGCTTGACTAAAGCCTTGAATGCTGCTTCACATGTTGGACTCCAAAAATATTTGGTAGCCTTCTTCAGCAGCTCCGTCATTGGCTTGACAATCTTCGAGAAGTTCGGAATGAACCTCCGATAATATCCCGCGAGTGCGAGGAAACTCCGTACCTCATAAACAGTTCTCGGGGATTTCCAATTCAGCACTTGCGTGATCTTGCTCGGGTCCACAGCGATACCCTCCTCTGAGATGATATGCCCAAGGAAAGGCACTTGCGATATCCAAAACTCGCATTTGCTGAATTTTGCGTATAACTTGTGATCCCGCAGCCGTTGCAAGACTATACGCAGATGTTTCTTGTGATCTTCCTCCGACTTGGAATATACCAGGATGTCGTCGATGAAGACCACGACAAACTTGTCCAGCTCCGGCATGAATACCGAGTTCATCAAGTACATGAAGTGAGCTGGAGCATTGGTGAGGCCAAAGGACATGACCAGGTACTCATAAAGTCCGTACCTCGTCGAGAAAGCCGTCTTCGGAATGTCCTCAGCCCTTATCTTAATCTGATGGTACCCGGATCTTAAATCCATCTTGGAAAAGATCTTTGCTTCGACCAACTGATCAAACAACATGTCGATCCGTGGCAACGGGTACTTGTTCTTGATGGTTACGGCATTTAATGGACGATAGTCCACGTAAAGCCGCAACGTCTCATCCTTCTTCTTGACAAATAATGCTGAACATCCCCATGGTGAGGAGCTCGGCCTAATAAAACCCTTCTCCAGAAGGTCCGTGAGCTGAGTCTTCAGTTCAGCCAACTCCTTGGGTGCCATCTTGTACGGCCTTCGGGATATTGGCATGGTTCCCGGTGCAAGTTCAATCTTGAACTCCACCTCTCTATCGGGTGGCATCCCCGGCAAATCGTCCGGGAATACATCAGGGAACTCTCGGACCACCGGAATATCTTCCAATCTGATGGTTGTGGCTTGATAGACACTTGGAAGTTTTATTTCTGGACTGTCCAGAAATAATGAATGAGACTCGTGCACTTCGGAGTTCAAGTGCACGACTCGGAGGAGGGTGTCTAAAACAGCGCCGTGGCGGGTTAACCACGACATCCCTAAGATGACATCGACCTTTTGTCCCTCTAAAATTATGAGAGACGTAGGGTAAACTCTACCCTCTAAGCACAATGGCGCTTTTGGGACCATCATGCTTGCTGAAATCTTCCCACCCGGTGAACAGATCACATAAGGACTATCGGTGGGTAGTATTTGCAAGCTATACTTATCAATGAAAGCTTGGCTAATGAAGCTATGCGTGGCGCCTGAATCAAATAGTACTATAGCGGGATGCTGGTGGAGTTGGAACATACCCGCAAGGATTGGCTCGCCCTCCGGCACGTCCTCTATGGCAAGCTGGTGGACGGTGCCGGGCCTAGGGTTTGCCCGCCGCGCATTAGTAGGGTTCCGGGGTTGATTCCTCCCCGGAAACTGTGGTGCCACTCCGCCGCCTTGCCTCTCCGGGCAACTGCTCGCGAAGTGTCCTGGACGACCACACTTGTAACATGTGGCCGCTGCTGGTGGAGTGCTCGGTGGACGAAAGCCCGGCATGCGTTGCGGAGGTGCAAACGCACGCGGCATCGCCCGCTGCTGCTGTTGTTGTTGCGGTGGTACTGGCAGTGCCGGCCGGAATGCCGGTGAAGAATATGGCCGACTGCGGAACGGCATCGACCGCTGTGGTGGCTGCCAGCGTGGACCTGATGGTGGGCGATTCGCCATCCGAAACTTCTGAGAAGGACCGCCTCCTTCTCCGCTGCTCTGCGGCGCGCTTCGCTTTCGCTCTGCTGCCGCCAACTCCTTGCCGGAGTCCTCCTGAACAATCGCAGCATCAATGATGTCGTTGAGGCTGCCGTGATTGAACATTGCCAACTTGTCCTTCAGGAGCGGGTTAAGCCCCTGGTAAAAATGGTCTCGCCGCTTCTCGTCTGTATCCGCGTGATACGATGCATATAGCGTGAGATCGTTAAACACCCTGGAGTATTCCAGCGCGTTCCGGCTCCCTTGTTGCAGGTGTAGGAACTCCTGCGTCTTCCTCTTCATCAGACCGGGCGGTATATGATAGGCCCTGAAGGCCGTCCGGAACTCCGCCCAGGTCATCACTCGGTCGGTGGGTTGTGAAGCACAAAAGTTGGCCCACCATGCGCTCGCGGTTCCTTGGAGCTGCTGGACCGCAAACTGAGTCTTGCGCTGCTCGCTGATTTGGAGCAGCCCGAACTTCATCTCTATGGCGCGGAGCCAGTTGTCCGCGTCAAGTGGTTCATCCGCCCTTGAGAATACCAGGGGATGAGTTGCTAGGAAGTCAGAATAGGAGCTCTGTTGACGCTCCTCACGGTCCTGACGTCTCTCTGGGCGAGACGTATTCGCAATTAAAGTTTGCAGCAGCTCCGTGTGCTGCTGATGTGAACCCGCCATTGCCGCGACAATGTCGGCCAATGTAACCGTCGGCAGTGGCGGTGGCGGTGTTTGCTGTTGCTGTTGTTGTCCCGAGGAGTCCTCGGGAGGTGGTTGGGAGGTCTCTCCCCCTTGACTGGTACCCCCAACGTCCGGGTTGGCACGAGTACGCGTCATTCTGAAATTCAAAACAGCAGCGATTAGCACATGTCTTACTTAAAATTCCATAAGCAACAGTAGGTATTGAAGTGACACATGATTAATTTGCACAACATTCACATATATTGATAAAGCATAAACTTTATACAAGATACATTATTCTCGGATCTCCGAGAAGTCGTGCTCATGTCGTCACTACCTATACATACGCTACTGTCTACACGACACGTCACCGATTACAAAAGTTGGGTTACGCTACCCTGGCTGCCCTACTTGGCAACCGTAACCCCCTACTCGGAGTAGAACTCGACCTCCTGGGGGTCGTCCTCCTCCGGTACCTCTGCTGGTGGCTCTGGGTCTACCACCTCTTCTCCCATCCCGGGTTCTCCCATTGCTGGAAGACCCAAGACTACCGGTACGCCTAACACCGGGGGGCACGAGGTCCTGCAAAGCATGGACCTCATCCATAGCTTGGTTGTAGTCCTCTTCCCAGCCTTGTCCTTCCTCAATAGTGTCGTCCCGCTCTTGAGCAAGGTCCTCATTCTGCTGGGTTAGGGTCTGCACCAGCTCTTGCAACGCCGCGATGTCAACACGGCTCTTCTTCCTTGCCTTCTTCAGACGACGCAACTGATTGTGTTGTTCATTCAGTCGCTTGATCGTCGGAAGGAGCACATTGCGGAGTGCGCTGTGAGCACTCTCGAAATGATCTCCACGGCTTGTGCTCTCCTTGAGCTTTGTGGCGAGATGCTCCGTATGAACAGCTTGGCTGTCCATCACGGCGTTTCCCGCCCTCATCTGGAGGCTGAGATTTGCCTCCGCGGGGTTGTACCTTGGGCAACTCGGGTCCGTTGCCTCCAGGTACCTCTCTTCCCACACATGCTGAGCTCGTCCCTCCACTGGAACGAGTGCGTATGGAGTGCCCTCCATATCCTGCACGTGTAGTTGGCAGAAACGTGACATAGTGTCACGGGCTGCCACTTGCCACATCCCTTCCGGTTGTCTTCCTCTCACCGTGACGGTGAATGGCACCCAACCGGGTGGCGTAGGTCCTGCAGGAACCTCGACATGGATCGTCCACGTCTTGTTCCCCTCTTCGCCTTCTTCCTTGGCGAAGTATTGCGGCATCTGGTTGTACCAGAAATATTGGAGCATTTGCCACAATGCTTCCGGGTAGCCGCTACAGTCAGAACAGTAGGAAACCACCCACCCGTTCTCCAACTGTCTATCTGCTGTCATCCGTAAAAATATATTTGAGAATTGCCAAATATTTATTTAAACAGTAAACCCCTGAGTTATAACATAAAACATGTCATTGAACCCATAAAACTTGGAAACATAGTTCAAATTTTTTTAAACAAATTTGACTGCTGATCTACTGTTCCCATGACAGCCCTGACCAGTTTCCATTTCAACCTGATTTAGGCCATGTTAAAAGCAAAACCAGTTCTGGAGCTCAACATCAAAGTTAAAGCTAACTCCAATAGCTTTCCAGAAAGTATATGCTTGGCCTAAGATCTGTCCTGGTTCAAAAGTTATGAGATGTCAAAGTTAACAGAATTTCTGGAATCAATTGGACAGCACCTCCCTGCTTTAGGTACTGAATGGATCCAAGAATCCCAGTTAATTCTGTTCCCAATCTGACAAAACTTTCTGTTACAAAGTCGTAACCCATCTCATAAGCTTTCCAGAAGTACCTCATTTCCTATTTTTGGATTTTTAAGCAGGAAGTTATGCTTAATTTACAGAGAGTTTACAGAGAGTCTTTACTCTGTCCCGTTTTCTGGACAGTTTCAACTTACTGCATTTTTCGAGTGGTTAAGGGATGAAACACCTCTGGAACCCAACGGAAAAGTTGTAACGCTCCTCCAAAGCTTTCCAGAAATGTATCATATGACCCCACCCTGGAAAGAACTCAACCTCTAACATCTGATTAACTTCAGCCTTGATTCAGCTGAAAACAGAGTGTTCTATCCTTAACAACCTATAAGTTGAAAACTTGTTAACTTTGAATATCCTGCTCAAGGGAAGGAGTTACATCAAGTTTTACTACTTGGGATCAAAACCTTCCAGTTTTTAAATGAGGTTGTTCATTTAATGGGGTGTGACGTCGATGCGTCACCAGATTATGTCGGTACTACGTCCTCACAAAGAAAAACCTATACCGGACTTAGCCGGCTTCGTTATTTCAGTGGCACTAAACGTCACTCGCACACGGATGCTACACGTCTACCGTTGCATGGTAAGGCTACTTGCAGAAACTCAAACAATCATCAGACTCGGCTGCACACCGAGCCCGGAATCCATACAGTTCGTACACCCAGCCGCCATCACTCGCCCGGATGTTCTCATGCCAAACACGCCTTGAGTTACGTGTTCACGTTTCAGACCACGTGACGGGGTCTCCCATGTTGCACCACGCACGCCAGGGACAGACGTTGCTCGAATACCCCAAACGACATGAAGAGTCGTAGAGGATACTAAAGCGGGTCGGGTTACCTGCCACCCGTGGGGCTCCACCCTTCAGCTTGTGCGCACTGGTGGACAGCGCTTACGTGCACCCCCAAGACATGAACGTCCCGAGATGCACGATTTTCCGATATAACAAATAGGTTAATAAGCCACTTTCTATATACTAATAACATCCTTATACGGGCTACTAACTCGTTCCTCACTGGATTTTTGAAAAAGAAGACCTTTGTACTGTGTTAAACCTCAAGCGAGCTCTGATACCAACGCTGACACGACCCCATTGGTCCTGTCAAGCCAGGATCACGCTGAGGAGTGCTGCGTTGCACAACCCCGTATAACACACGTCAAAGGTACAAAGCGGAAGCGGAAGTTTATTACATAAACAGGTTTATGAACATATTTACAGCAAAATAAGTTCAGTCTACACTCGCGGGCGTAGACTAAGCATCAAGTGCACGTTCAGCCCTCGAACGTGCCCTTGCTAGCACACAAGCACACTAACTCTGCGGCGTGCACGACTCCCACTCGACGGGGTTCCCCTCCTGGGGTTCCGTCTCCTCCTCGAGAGTCCCTTCCTCATAGAACCCTGCAAAATCTTCAAACACAAGCAGTGAGCACGAAGGCTCAGCAAGTCTGACCCGTCTCACCTAAACATGGAACTTCTACATGAGGGTAATGGGTTACATGAGGTAAAAATCAGTTGCAAGGACTCGCCTATTTAGTAGAACCTTACTTTCAAGTTTTAGCAGCAGGTCGTGGAGAACCTTACGCTAAGGCACATGAGAGAGCCACAATCAAACAAGAAACGCATTTCTCTCATGTACTTTGCCCAAAGTTGAAAAGAACTTTAGTTAGCTCTAAGCTACAGCATATCATTAACAATCAATGTCCAGCTTTCAATCAGCAACATTTTAACATGTAACTAGCCTGTTCTTTCTACGTCATGGTACAGTGAACAAGTGGTACTCACTGACCGCGAGGGACGGCGATTATAATCGATTTACACCTGCAGGGTTACCCGAACAACCCGTCGCGTACGCCCGTAATCGATGTTGCCTACAACAACCATCACGGACGCCGTACGCGACTACCTTTCACCCGTTAGCCAAATGTTGAACCGGTCCAATCGTCCCGAGCAAGAGGTCTCTGCACGCGCATCTCAGTGCCGCCAGCCAATTTACACCTCGAGCTCTCAACCTACCCTCTGAACGACCAGCTATGCCTCAACACCCAGCTACCCGAGTTACATCAGTTTCCCGGTTCCCATATAGCCGGTAGGTCTTCGGTACTGTTCTAGCTTGTTCAACAGGCCCACACACGGCTCGGTCCTCAATCGACACAAGCGGAGCTACAGCACACAGGCCCCCAAAGTCCTGCTGCCCTTACTCTCCGCTTGGTCTCATTTTCTTGCCATGTGTTTCATGTGCTAACACTACCCGAGTCGAGTGCCTCTAGCCTATGCTCGCGAGTAGTTCCAACTACTCGACTTGTACCGAATCCTACTCTATCTTAGCAATGCAGTGGCTAACGAGGTTTTCAATCCTAAACCCCACCCATGGTTTTCTTGGCTATGCAGTTGGGTTTCCAATCAAGACTCTAATGCAAAGAACAATATTCAAAGATATGCTCAAAACAATAAACATTTGTAAAAAGTTTAATGCAAACCGGAGCTTGCCTTGCTGCTCTTGATCGTAGGCTAGCTGTTCCTCCGGAGTAGCGAAGTCTAGGACTTCGGGTTCCTCCTCGACCTTAGCGACTACATTATAAGAGCAATATATGTATCAATTTAAATGCATTTGTATTAACTTTGAAGTTGTGAAGTCTATAACCCTTGCTAAACAGGCCTAATGACTGTGAAACTTTTACTGTGGCTTGGTTACAACCCAAACCGAGAGTTGGTCAAGTTTTAGTTGCAGCAAAGCTCATTTGAGCCCTCCACAATTAATTATGTCCTTGACCTTAATTGGAACTCTTAGGGTGTTCTAGGAATTTTCATGAAACAAACTATGACTTTCTGAAAACTAGATTTTCAGAGGCTTCTAATGGAGTTGGTCTCACTTAATTTGAAGGTTCCTAGCTAAAGTTGTGAGGATTTGAAGTTTGGAAGAATTCTGAAAATCGGGGACAAATTGAAATCTCGCGGGGGCCCGCGGGGACACGTGTTGAGCGCGGAGGTGTCCGGTACCCCGGAGATACCACACGTGTCGAGCGCGGAGGTGTCCGGCACACCGGAGCTCAGAGGGTATTGGCGCGCCAGCACAGCGGATCCCCGGCCACACTCGATCCCGATTTAAATTCTTCAGCCGCTGACACGTGGGTCAGCTGACTTCTTCTTCCCCCCGCCGTTCTCTTGCGCCCGCGCCACCGACCTCGCCGGAGCAGGCTAGGAGCTCGCCAGCTCGCCGCTGTCGGACCTCCCATGGGCTGAAACTCGCCGCCAGGGGGTTGTCGACGTCGAGGAACACTTCGGTGGTGTCAGGTCGGGCTGAGGGTGACCGGAAATAGCCCGGTGACGTGCCGCGGCCTTGGTTGAGGTTCGGCACCGTCGACCGTGGGTCCTAACCCGCCAACACCTCGAACAAACGGTCCTACAGCATCAGTGTACCTCTAGGGAACTCGACAAGGTGTCAAAAGGGTTCAGGGATGGCGGCAAGTCGATCGGCACCGTGTGACTGATCGTGTCCGCCATGACCGCCCTTGATCGAGCTCGAAATTCGTTACTCCTAGACAGTTTCACGCCACGGATGCAGAAAAGAACTTGATCGCCGGCTAGTCCAGGGTATATGTGCAGGATTCGATGACCTCCAAAAGATCATAGAACGTGAATTTAAAGAAACCGTACCGGAAGCTCAGTTTAAGGTTGCCGGAGCAAAACTGAGAATTCGCCGGCGAGAGTTCACGGCGTGGCTTGAGCTTCAGGTGGAAGCAGTGTGGAGTCCGTGCGCTCCTGTTGCCGCCCTTGCTCGGCCGTGGAAGTGGTTGCAGCGTGCTGCCCGCGTGAGACCGATCGCCGTCCTTCAGCTAAACTGCGGCGGTCGTCGTTGGTCACGGGAACAGGGGCCGAAACTCGGTGGTTCAGGCGTTGGGAGGGTGGTGCACGACCTCCGGTGGCTGCCTAGCAGCTCAGGAACGAAGGAGATTGTCTTGCTGGTTTTTCCGATTGAGCGGAGAGCTGCGGCGAGAAACAATGCCACTGCTCGGTTCTGCCCACGAGAAGATAAAGCCGGCTGACTCCTGCTCGGCTGAGGCGGTGCCGGTCGCATGGGGGCACGAGCAAGCCGCCCTGGGCGCCAGCGCGCGGAGGGGGAAGCAGCTGGTGGCGCCGGCAGCTGCTCGGTGGCACAGCCGACAGCTGCTCGGTGGAATTTCCCACCGAGACTCTGACTTTGGTTCCAAGTTTCTCCTTCTTCCCTCTATGACATGTGGGCCCCACCCGGGGTTTTAACCTCTGGAATTTACTCCTAATCACTGTAGTAAACAGTGAACCCCATAATACCCCTGGTGATTCAAATTATTCACCCCTGAGCCATTTGAATTGATCAAAGTTCAAATGAGGTTTGGTTTGAATGAATTTCAGCACAAGTTCAGTTTGAAATTCAAATAAAGTTTGAATTTCTCCCCCTTAGCTCATGTCAAGATCAACTCCAAATGGAGTGAAAATTGGTGTGTGAGCTCACAAAAATGTGCTGAGTAAGAATATGCCTCACACTTTTAAATTCATGGGATAAAAACAGTTTGAATTTGAATATGGTTTCAAACTTCCCTCTTCCTAACTATACCCAAAATGACCTCAAAAAGGTTTTGAATTTGGGTGAAACTTGGCATGGACATCCTTAGTAAAGTGTAGGAGTTTTTCCTATGTCCAGCCCATCTATATCACATGTGGGAAATACCACTTTTGCATTGTGTGAGTTTGTTCTCTAATGAGCATGTTGATAATTGTTACTTGCTCTTCATTTGTGTTCATCATTCTTCCTCAAATGAGGTGTGTGGTGTGGTGATGAACACTGCAAATGTGTGTCAAAAACTGAGGCCCTTACAAGATCTCCCCCCGATTCCATGATCATTATCATCATCAAGTTCTCATTATCATTATTCATTTGAGTGCAGTAGCTAACCATGTTTTAGTTCAGCTTCCCGTATTCCGTAGATTAAGCGAAGCAAAAAGGAAAAACGACCATACCCGGCTCATCAACTTTCCCAGCGACAAGAATGGTTAACAAAACTAGTAAACTCCTATAAAAGGGTGCCCCATCAAGTTGACTCAAGCATACGAGTTTTCGCAAACAAAACAGTTTCAAAACATGGGATCAATATGGTCAAGGGGCACTTGCCTTGCTCCCTTGGCTCTTATTGTTCAAGCGTCTCAAAATCTTGGTGCTGTATATCCTCGTAGATCGCCTCTTCAGCTTGTCCTTATCCTCACAACCACGCACATACAAAATTTACAGCAATCAATCATCATGCACAAACTTAACTCAAGATGCGATGGGGTAGATGAATGCAAATCCTATGGTGCTGTTTTATTAAACCAGTTTGTACGTGTTCTTGCATGTTTTAACGGGCTTTCATGGGGTTTTATGACGAACAATGATTCTGGGATCAAGTGTGGACGTGGTTATGGTCTTGACTCAAGATCTAGATCAATTCCACCGTCAAAAACCGGCGGGGCTCGACGGCGGGGCTCAAAGGCAGGGCTCGACGGCGGGGCTCGTTGGCGGGGCTCACCGGCTGGGCTGACCGGCGGCTGAACTCCGGCGAGGGGGTGGGGGCCAACACGACGAGTTGGGGGCTAGGGCCACCAAGTCGCCGACTTGGGGGGGGGGGAAGGGGGAGGGGAGGGCTGCGGCCAGGGGGGGTTTGGGTTCTATTTATAAAGGGGGGAGGGGATAGAATCCTAATCCAATTGGAGCAAAATCCTAACAAACTTTTCCTCAAATAATTGGGTGCGGCAGCAATGTGGGGGAAATTCCCCAAATGTGGGGAAAATTCCCCTTTGGGGGAGAATTGGGGAATTTGGAGATTTGGGGGAAAATTTGGGGAAATTGGAATTGGCTCATTTAAGCTATATTTTTTCCCATTCCCCACCATTTCTATGTTACTTGCTCCATTTCTACATTCCCCTCTCCATTTCTATGTCCCACTCTTCGTTTCTACATTCCCCTCTCCATTTCTATCTCCCATTTCTCCATTTCTATATGCCCTTCTCCATTTCTATGGTTCCTTCCTCCATTTCTATGGTTCTTTCTCCATTTCTATGGTTCTTTCTCTATTTCTATGGTTTTTCTCCATTTCTATAGTTCCTTCTCCATTTCTGTGGTTCTTTTCTCCATTTCTATGGTTCTTTCTCCATTTCTATTGTTCTTTCTCCATTTCTATAGTTATTTCTCCATTTATACTTCTTTTATAATGCTTCTCTACATGAAAAATGTGTGCAATGCATAGGAGTGAATTTTGAGGGTGTTACAAACTTACCCCCCTTAAACTAAATCTCGCCCTCGAGATTCGATAGAGTAGAGAATAAATGAAGGAATTCTGCCTTGAGGTCTTCCTCGCGCTCCCATGTAGTTTGGGCTTCCGTGTGATGGCTCCATTGTACCTTGCACCAATGGATCACTTTGTTCCTTGTGACCCTTTCCTTCACGTCCAAAATTTTGACGGGGTGCTCTGCGTAGGTCAGATCCTCCTGAAGCTCGAGCTCATCCATCGGTACTTGTTCTTCTGGTACTCCTAAGCACTTCTTTAGTTGGGACACGTGAAACAAGTCGTGTACGTCGGAGAGGTGCGTTGGCAGCTCTAGTTGATAGGCTACTTCTCCTTGCTTGCCCAAAATCTTGAATGGTCCTATTTAGCAAGGTGCTAACTTGCCTTTGACGTTGAACTGTCGTTGGCCTCGGATAGGCGATACCTTAAGATACACGAAGTCTCCCACTTCGAAGGTCAATATTCTTCGCCTATTGTCCTCATGACCTTTTTGTCGTGACTGAGCAGCCTTCAAATTTTTCTCGCATCGTTTGGACTTGCTTCTCAGCGTCTTGCAGCACTTTGGGTCCAAACACTTGGCTGTCTCCAGTCTCATTCTAGAACAGCGGTGTTCTACACCGTCTACCACACAATGCTTTGAAAGGTGACATCTTCAAGCTGGCTTGATAGCTGTTGTTGTATGAGAATTCAGCATACGGCAAGCTCCTGTCCCAACTATGCCCATGTTTCAAGGCGCAAGCTCTCAACATGTTTTCCAAAATTTGATTTGTCCTCTCGGTTTGCCCGTCAGTTTGTGGGTGATAAGCGGAGCTGAAATTCAGTCGTGTACCCATGGCTTCATGCAGCTTCTTCCAGAACCTAGAGGTAAATTGAGAACCCTGATCTGAAAATATCCTCTTCGGAACTCCATGGCGACACACGATTTGCTCCATATACAGCTCGGCTAGTTCTGTGACGTGGTACGTGGTTCTAACAGGAAGGAAATGGGCTGTTTTCGTCAATCGGTCCACAATAACCCAAATGGAGTCGTAACCAGACCGAGTACATGGTAATCCGACAATGAAATCCATGCTGATGTCTTCCCACTTCCACTCGGGTACTTTCAATGGCTGCAACAGTCCAGTGGGTCTTTGATGTTCGGCCTTCACCCGTTGGCACGTGTCGCATAAGGCAACATATTCAGCTATGTCCCTTTTCATACCATCCCACCAATAGCAAGTTTTCAGGTCCTTGTACATCTTTGTACAGCCGGGATGTATGGAATAAGGTGAGTCATGTGCCTCCTTTAATATCGTGTCACGGATGTGCTTCACGTTAGGCACACAAATCCTTTTCCCTAACCAAAGCGTGCCTTTCTCATCTTCCTTGAAATCCTTTTCTATGCCTTGTCGGATTCTTTCATTGATTTCCTTGATTTCCTCATCCGTTACTTGGCCATCTCGTATCTCTTGTTCCAGTGAGGAGTTCAGTTCTATCACCTCCATCTCGTTCAAGAACCCGAGATGTAACCGTTCAAACTCCTTGCGCAGCTCGGGTGGCAGCTCCCGAACCGTGAGTTTGTGACATGCTCCCTTTCGGCTCAACGCATTGGCCTTTCTGGGGTGATAGTTGACTCCAACATCATAGTCCTTGATGAGTTCCAACCATCGACGTTGCCTCAAATTCAGATCTGTTTGTGTGAATATATACTTGAGGCTTTTGTGATCCGTATAGATCTCACATCGGTGGCCAAGGATATAATGCCTCCAAATCTTCAAGGCATGTACCATGGCTGCAAGTTCCAAGTCATGTGTGGTGTAATTCAGCTCGTGTTTCTTTAGTTGCCTCGACGCATAGGCTACCACTTGTCCTTCTTGCATGAGCGCACATCCAAGCCCTTGTCTTGATGTGTCACAATATATGTCGAAGCTCTTGCTTACGTCCGGCAACACCAAAACTGGCACTGTGGTTAGTATTTTCTTGAGATCCTCAAAGCTTTCTTGGCACACTAGTGTCCACTGAAATGCTTTTCCCTTCATTAGCAATTCAGTCATAGGCTTCGCTATTTTGGAGAAATTCTTGATGAACCGGCGGTAATATCCAGCCATGCCAAGGAAACTCCAAATATCTCTTACATTTTGCGGTTGGTTCCACTTCAAAATGTCTCCCACTTTTCCGGGGTCAACCGATACTCCTCCCTCGGAGATGATGTGGCCTAGGAACGATATTTCATTAGCCAAAATTGACACTGGCTGAACTTGGCATACAATTGATGCTCTTGCAGTTTCTTGCAATGTCAATCTCAACTGTTCTTCATCTTCTTCCTTGCTTTTCGAATACACCATGATATCGTCGATGAAAACCACGACGAACTTGTCCATGTACTCCATGAAGACCTTATTCATGAGGTACATGAAGTATGCGGGTGCATTCGTTAACCCAAAAGACATAACGGTATATTCATACGAACCATACTGTGTTCGAAATGCAGTTTTGGGTATGTCGGAGGGCTTAATCTTCAGCTGGAAGTATCCCGACCGAAGATTAAGAGAAAATTCGAGCACCTTTCATTTGGTGAAACATGTTCTATACGGGGCAGCAGGTATTTATTATTTATCGTTACCTCATTGAGAGATCTATAATCCACACACATCCTTTGCGTCCCATCCTTCTTGTCTACGAAGAGCACGGGGCTCCCCATGGTGACGAGCTTGGGCGTATAAAACCCTTTTCTAGCTGCTCCTGAATTTGCTTCTTAAGTTCCACGAGTTCATTAGCGGGCATCCTATATGGCCTTTTCGCTATAGGTGCAGTTCCAGGTACTAAATCAATGGCAAATTCAATGGTCAGGTGGCATACCTGGAAGTTCTTCCGGAAACACATCTGAAAATTCTCGAACCACTGGAATGCTTTCCAATGTTGCTTCTTCGACGTGGTTCAACGCTGCCTTCTCGGTTGCCGGTTGGGCTGACTCGAACTCAATACGAGTACCGTGCTCATTTGTCAACTGCACGCTCCTCTCAGCACATTGAATCACTCCGTTGTGCTTTCTTAACCAATCCATTCCAAGTATTAAATCAATCCCTTGGGAATCCAAGACGATAAGGTTGGCAAGAAAGTCTACCCCCCTTATTTTAAGGTTTACTTTTGGACATACTATATTAGTCCTCATCTCTCCACCGGGAGAATTAACCAACATAGTGTGTTTCATGTGTGATATGGGCAGATTATACTTGGCAACATAGTTGGATGATATGAATGAATGTGATGCTCCGGAATCAAATAAAAGAGTGGCTGGGTTGGAGTTGGCAAGGAACATACCAATCATGACGTCCTCAGCTTGTTGCGCTTCCTCAGCGGAGACATGATTCACGTTGCCACGAGCGTAGTTCTGCTGCCAACGGTTACCTTGCGTAGCTCCTCCATTCGGCCGTGGGTTCTGTTTTGGTGCGTAGGTCGGCTGTCCAAGGCCTTTCTTCGGGCATTGACTTGCAAAGTGTCCTGCCTCTCTGCATGAAAAGCATGCTTTGTTGCCCAAAACAGCAGGAGCGTTGGGGCGAGGCTGGTTTTGAGCATAGGCGCCCATGTTGGGACGGGGCGCAGGAGGCAAAGGCATACGAGGTGCTTGCATAACAGGACATTGCTGCGATGGTTGATTAGGGCGAGGTGGGTTTGCAGGGCAGAAAGTAGAAGCGGACGAGCCATACTGTGGTGCATCTGGTGGCATGAAACGGGGACGTACATTGCTCCCTTGTGGCTGGTATGGCATCTTCCTCTTGCGCTCTTGCTAGATCTCACGGATCTTGCTCTCGACCACTATAGCTTTGTCAATGAGCTTCTAGAAGTTTGCATAATCATTGTTGAGCAGTTGTACTTGGATCTCATTGTTCAATCCTCTCATGAACAAGTATTGCTTCCTTTGCACCGAGTTGACGTCTTCTGGAGCATACCTTGACAGCTGCATGAACTTGTTGAGGTACTCATTCACGCTCTTCTTTCCCTGGTGGAGACCTTTGAACTCTTGCCTTTTAAGCATCATGACTCCAGCAGGGACGTAATGAGAGTGGAAACTCTCCTTGAATTCAGCCCAAGTGATAGTCTCCTGGTTGACATGAGCATTGCAAAGAGCGTCCCACCAGTCAGCAGCTGCTCCCATAAGTTGGTGCGATGCGAAGAGAACTTTCTCCCGATCATTGCACCGAATAATAGCAAGCTTCCTTTCCATGGATTTCAACCAATCATCAGCCTCCATGGGATCATTAGCTTGTGCAAAAGTAGGCGGTCGAGTCCTCATGAACTCTCCCAATCTGTTGTGAGCCAGCGGTGGTGGCGGTGGGGGTGCAGGAACAGGGTTTGGATTGTTGTTGTTGTTGGCTTGCAGCTGTCCAAAAGTTTGTATCATAGTTTGCATGAGCTGGTTCTGCATAGCCATCAACCGTTCAAGGTTGTTTGCATCAGCCCCGGGGTTGGCATTTTCAGGAACTTCAACGTTGCCATCCTCTTGTGGTTCGTTGTTGCCATGAGCGTTCCTCCTTTGACGGCTGGCGTTTACCCTCACCATCTGTGAGAGAGAGTAGAGTAGAATAGGAAATAGAAGTTTAGATTGGTTCCCCTCCAACTATATGCATCAAGGTGTATGAACTAAGTATCTTCTTTTATTAATTTCAGCCTATATGAGGGTGTGAACACGTGCCGAAGCATCTCACATCTCTCCACTATTGTGGATGTGGACATTCACCGAAGCGTCCCAGAACTCACATCAGCACACAAACCAAGCAATCATCACAAAAGTTCAACACACCACTCCTAATCAAGCTACTATGATTTAAACGTTCCTATTACGGCTTATTCAATGGGAATCCTAAACTTAATCATGAGAACCGGTGCTGTTCTCGCTGTGTGACGGAGGTGGTCCATATATGGGCGCACGCCATGGTGAGTCGGCAGTCCATATAGGGTTAGATGGTCCTGGTGCTCCATTTGCTCCCGCGTTGGCACGAGTCTCCTCTTGTTTCTACAGCAAATACAGCTTCTTGCAGAGGTAACAAATCTCTTATTGTGCGCTTGCGTAGCGGTTTTCTAACTCCACAAGCAACTTCTGAGACTTGTCAGCAGCTTGTGGGTTGAAAAGAGCTGTTACATGGGGTCCAATGATCTCCCTTGTACCACTCTTCCGATACGGGTGCAGCTCAAAAGTTATGTCCTCAAGCTGCCCACAGAAGGCGTAGCACAGTCCGGTGAGTGCTTCCCATGCAACATCATTGATAGCTTCTGCCCTTGTAGCTCTCCATGTGGGTGTGAAGTGCCGAGTGACAACCCTACCGTTAGATAGGATGGTTACATCAGCCTTTCACTCTTCATGTCCGCGACGAGGGACTTTCTTGAGGACATACTCTGGGTATAAGCTGCAGCAATCCAGAAATTCTTTGAGCTCCCTGGATGTGTCTCCTCCTTCCATTCCGTCGGACCGAAATTCTTGAACTGAATGGTTGGCCCATTCATCACCTTCATTATTGGTCTCATCAAGGGGTGGCTCCTCCTCGGGCTCATCTCCTCCCGTCATAGTTTCATGAGGCTCCACGGGGTGTAAGCCTGCGTGAAACTCCTCCTGAGGTGCGTACCAATGCTGTTCTTGTGGATCATCTTCCATGTCGTCTTTGAATGGTTCCACCTCTTCTGGATCCTCTTCCTCATGCATATAGATATTTACTTCATCTTCATCACGAGGTTCCGTCTTCACTTCCTCCCAATATGGTCCATCGGACAACTCAATGGGGTTAAGTGCACTCCCACATGGTGGTGGACGAGTCCTTATGCGTGCTGTGCTCCTGGTCACCGGCATCTATAAATAAGACATGAGAAGCTTCATAAAAGGAAGAAATACTCCCAAAACTTCAGAAACTATGGAGCAAGAAGCAAAGGTGTTGCTGTCCAAAAGAAGAGAAAAGAGGGGCTGAAAATAGCACTTTGCGGTGGCTGAATTGACAAGAAAAGTGCAGCAGCAAGCAATTTTCGAAATAGCAGTTTAGAGGGGTGTTCCTATGTGTTTTAGAGTGTCCATTCTACCTAGGCTTGCATCCTGTGGTCAACGTGGCTCTGATGCTAATCTGTGACACCCGGTTCCGAAAACAGAACCAAGTTAATGCATATGTGTGCCCAGGATGTTCATCACACATACACATATAATCCACAAACTGAATTCAGAATATAACCATGAACAAATAGTGTTTAAGTACCTTATTACATCGACTCATTGCCTCACTCATGAATCTCTAACTTATTCTTGCAGCGGAAGTCTCTAATCGACAACGGAAATAACTAAATAGCAGTATGCTTCATCTTCAACTCCACAGGCATGTTGACGGTAGTTCACACGCCTAGTACTCCACATGGTCCTCGAACTACTCTTCTCCTGTTGCCGATGTTTATGTGATAATGCAAGGGTGAATACAAGTCGTACTCAGCAAGTGTGGGAAAAGTTTGACATGTAGCTTACAACAAGGTAGGAATAAAAAGGGCTCATTGCAGCAAGCAAATTTTATTTCACAACATGATAAAAACAGCAACTATTTCTAGATGAATTTAATACCAATATATATCCAAGTAAAACAGCAACATTCCTCCATCATAATTCACCATTCATCAAGTCTCAACCAACCATTAATCTTTCTCAAGTTCATCTCACACTCATAAATATTTATAACCATCTCATATTCATATAACCAAAGCCAAACTCATTTTCATGACTTGAAACGGTCCCAAAACCAATACCAATGACCGTACCATAACCATACCGAATATCCATCCCAAGTTTTCTCTCTAATCATGTGAGTTGGCCAGGTGCTTGTTACCGGAAGCACGGCTATCATGATAGTTTTACACTCTGCAGAGGTGGCACCACTTTACCCACAAGTTTGTGATTTCGTCACCCGTCGGCGACTGCAAAACCTCCATTATACCAGTACAGAACCGTCGGTGTATGGCCAAAAGATCACAAAATAGCCTTTACAAAGGGGCTACTAGATGTATGGACTCACTGAGGTTTCACCGGCAGGCTCAAATCACCATTCTCCCACCCACGGTCCCCATCTTGTGCCATGCAGTTCCCAGGGCAGTCCGTCTCGACTCCCATTCCCCGCGCCATCCACGGTCCATAACAAGCTAGCAACACACCTAATTAGTCAGCTAAGCCACACCCATATTTGGCCTTGTGGTGGCACTGTTTTCCTGGCATGTGCTGGCATGAATCGGTCCTTAGATCTACGGCAAGTAAACCACCATCTCATTCAGCAACATCCACGAACCAAGCTTGCCTAGATCTCCCCTGATTCCATGCTCATTATCATTATTCATATGAGTGCAGTAGCTAACCATGTTTTAATTCAGCTTCCCGTATTCAGTAGATTAAGCGAAGCAAAAAGGAAAAACGACCATACCCGACTCATCCACTTTCCTGGCGACAAGGATGGTTAACAAAACTAGTAAACTTCTATAAAAGGGTGTCCCATCAAGTTGACTCAAGCATACGAGTTTTCGCAAACAAAACAGTTTCAAAACATGGGATCAATATGGTCAAGGGGCACTTGCCTTGCTACCGTGGCTCTTGTTGTTCAAGCGTCTCGAAGTCTTTGTAAGGGCCTCAGTTTTAGCACACATTTGAAGTGTTCATCACCACACACCACCAATTTTCACTCCATTCGGAGTTGATCTTGACATGAGCTAAGTGGGACGAATTCAAACTTTATTTGAATTCAAAACTGCACTTGTGCTGAAATTCACTCAAACCGAACCCAATTTGAATTCTTTTCAATTCAAATGGCTCAGGGGTGAATAATTTGAATCACCAGGGGTATTATGGGGCTCACTGTTTACAACAGTGATTAGGAGTAAATTTCAGAGGTTAAAACCCCAGGTGGGACCCACATGTCATATAGGGGAGAAGGAGAAACTTGCACCCAAAGTCAGAGTCTCGGTGGGAAATTCCACCGAGCAGCTGTCGGCTGTGCCACCGAGCAGCTACCGGCGCCACCAGCTGCTTCCCTCTCCGCGCGCTGGCACCCAGGGCGGCTGGCTCGCACCCCCACGCGACCGGCACCGCCTCAGCCGAGCAGGAGTCCGCCGGCTTTATCTTCTCGCGGGCAAACCCGAGCAGCGGCATTGTTTCTCGCCACAGCTCTCTGCTCAATCGGGAAAACCAGCAAAATCATCTCCTCCTTCATCCCTGAGCTGCTAGACAGACACCTGAGCTCGCACTCCACCTCTCCAACGCCAGAAACCTCGAGCTCCGACCTCCTTTGCCCAAAGACGATCGCCACCGCGGCGACCTAGCCTCAGCCGAGAGTCAGGCGCCCGTGGGCAGCGTTCCACAGGCGTCTTCATGGTCCAGCGAGAGAGGCAACAGGAGCGCGCAACCACCGTGCTGCTCTCCTCCAAGTTTGGAAGCCAACCGTGAAGAATCCGCAGAGAATTTCCAGTTTTTGCTCCGGCAACCGTAAACCGAGCTTCCGATACGGCTTCTTTAAATTCTCGCTCTATGATCTTTCGGAGGTCATCAAATCTTGCACATAGACGCTGGACTAGCCGGCGATCAAGTTCTTTTCTGCATCCGTAGCGTGAAACTATCTAGGAGTGACGAATTTCAAGCTCGATTGAGGGCGGTCATGGCGGGCACGGTCGGTCACACGGTGCCGACCGACTTGCCGCCATCCCTGAACCCTTTTGACACCTTGTCGAGCTTCCTAGAGGTACACTGATGCTGTAGGGCCGTTTGTTCGAGGTGTTGGCGGGTTTAGAAACCACGGTCGATGGTGTCGAACCTCAACCGAGGCCGCGGCACGTCGCCGAGCTATTTCCGGTCACCCCCAGACCGACCTGTCACCCCTGACATGTTCCTCGACGTCGACAACCCCCTAGCGGCGAGTTTCAGACCATGGGAGGTCCGGCAGTGGCGAGCCGGCGAGCCCCGAGTCTGCTCCGGCGAGGTCGGCGGCGCGGGCGCGAGAGAACGGCGGGAGGAAGACGAAGCCGGCTGGCCCAGTGTCAGCGGCTGAAGAATTTAAATCGGGATCGGGTGTGGCCAGGGATCGGCTGTGCTGGCGCGCAAATACGTGTGGTATCCCCGGTGTGCCGGACACCTCCGCGCTCGACACGTGTGGTATCCCCGGTGTGCCGGACACCTCCGCGCTCGACACGTGTCCCCGCGGGCCCCGAGAGTTTAAACTTTTCCCCCGATTTTTAAAATTCTTCCAAACTTCAAATCCTCATAACTTTGGCTAGAAAGCTCCAAATCGAGTGAACCAAATTTTGTTGGATTTAGCTCTCTGAGCACTTTCCAACGATACCAAATTAAGCTCATGAAAGTGAATAGTTTTCCAGAATTAAATTCCTAAAATTTAAACCGTTGGGAATTTTATCTGGAGAACTACTTTATGAAAAATTCTGAAATTTGGCTGAGAGGTTCATTGGAAAATCCCTAAATCGCAGTAAAATTTTCAGACTCATCCAAGTTCATTTAGTTACCCTAATGTGGTGATTAAGAGAACTGCCCTGAGAAAATAGAAAAATGTACAGAAACATTTTTCAGATTTTCTCAAAGCTTAATGAGGGCATAACTTTCTGTAGAATTCTTCAAATGACATGAAACCAACTCCATTAGAACCATCTTAAAGTCTAGTTTCCAGAAAGTAATGGTTGGAGCCATGAAAACCCCTGGAATTATTCAGAGGCTCAATTATTGACCAAATAGGCTTTTATTTGTACAAGGATCAAATGAACTTTGTTTCAAATAAAACTTGGTCAAGACTCTGGTTAGGACCCTACCAAGCCACAATAAAAATTTCAGAACCAAAGGGAAGGGCTAGTTAGAGTTATTAGCAATTGTGTATTCAAGTTCACACATTGCATTTAAATTAACATGTAGTATTTCATAAACGTGTAGTCACTGAAGAAGAGACTACGGAAGTGCTGGACTTCCTCCTTCCGGAAGAAGAGCTAACTACTAACCAGCAGCAACAAGGCAAGCCCCGGTTTGCATTAACCTTTTTATAAGTTTTATTTTGTTTACATGTGTCATATGAAGTATGTATGTGCATTAGGTATAGGATGGATGGAACCCCACTTGCATAACCAGAATTTTTCCCTAAGAGTGAGGGTAGTGTTTAGGACCTCGAGTAGAAAGGCTATGCTTAAAGATTCATAGGGCTTCGGTACAAGTCGAGTAGTTGGAATCTACACGCGAGATAGGCATTGGGACACACGGGTTCGGTTGAGTGATGTGAGATCACTATAGTAAAAAAAAATGAGACTAGGCAGGGGCTAGGGCGCAGCAAGAGGAAGTCTTGTGTGCGCAGCCCTGCCCGTGTCGATTGAGGACCGATCCGTGTGCGGCCCTACTGAACAAGTATTGAACGTACCGAAGGCATATCGGATATATGGGCCCTGATAAACCGATGTAGCCTAAACCTCCGGGCGTCGAGGCATAGCACACCGATTTATAGGTGTAGGTTGAGGGAAGCAAGGTGGAAATCTGCCAACGGGCATAGAGAGATGCTCCGTGTGGGGAACCTCCTGCTCGTTTCGGTGAGACCGGTTCGACGTTTGGGCTGTTGGGTGAAAGGTTGTCCCGTACGACATCGAGTGAGCGTGCTGTGCAGCTTCATGGGTGGGCGTACGTGACGTGCTCTTTGGGTTTTCCCTGCAGGTGTATATTGAGTCGATTCGCCGTCCCTCGCGGTGACGAGTACCGCTTGTTCACTGCGTCGTAACGTAGATAATTTATGGAATGTTGTGATTCAATATTGCTATCATGAGATAATTGTATCGCTACATGTGTGCCACCAAATATTGCTTACTAAATTTCAGCTTCATGAACTGTTAACTTGTTGCTAAAAGATGAACTAAGGATGAACTTGTAGGCGTGTCCTTTTTCTGAAATGTTACTATCCTATGTCCATTGTACCCTTCATGTAGAGTTTCATGCTTAGGTGAGTCGGTTAAGCCTTGCTGAGCCTTCGTGCTCACGGTTGCTGCTTAAGTGTTTTTCAGGTGAGGAGCCACCCACGGACAAGGAGTACGAGTCCACCGGCGAGGGTTACCCTCCGTCGGGGACCACGGCTGAGTGGGAGCCGTACACGCCGCGCTGAGCTGAGGAGTGCAGCTAGTGTGGGTTGCCCTAGGGCTGGGCAACCAACTTTTGCTAGATAGGCGGGCGTGAGTTGTATAGTGTAGACTTCCGCTGTGTAATATAAACAATAGTTGTAACTGAAGTTTGTACCTGTTTGTACAGTTTCAGTTGTTTTTCCCATGTAATATATATTATGTTCTTATGACGTGTGCTGTCGGTTGTCGCATCGCGCAGCACCACCCTCTGCGATCCTGGATGAGCGGATCCCGGTCCGCCACAGCCTGGTATCAGAGCTGCAGTGGGGATAGCACAGTACTTAAGGACTGCATTATGGGGAAAACTTAGGTATACGGTGAGGATTCGGTAGTTGCCCAAGTAAGGACTATATTAGTATAGTTACTTTAAGTGGCAAATACTAACCTATGTGTTATAATTCTGAATTTTAATTATGTAACGACGCACCTACGCTGTGGTAAGTATGGTAAGGAACGCCACCGAAAGCGGTTCAATTTCGGTTAGCTCCCCCTGACGAGGAACGTGGTTCAGGGATTTGTCTCACAGCTTGGTGTGAGACGTCAATATGAAACTCTTGGACTCTTCATGTTCCTGAGTTCATATGAAACGCTGATCCCTAGCATGCATTAGGCAAGTAAGTGGAGACCCCATCGCGTGGTCAGTAACGCGAGAGTGTGTTCGTCTGGAAATAGCCAAGGAGGACATACGCAGCGCTTGCCATCGGCGTGCCCTGCAGGGCAGTAGGTGGTATCTGTTGGGTTGATAACATTCCCAACCGTGACGACCCGTTCATTACATACTCGGGTTCCCCGTCGTGTGGTGTTGAAACACGATCACGTACCTTGAGACGTGACTTAGCTCAAGGACGGCCGTATGACAATGATACAGGCGTTTGTATTTACTTTTAAATATGGAACTGCCTGGAATGAACAACCTTTGAGTGCACCATTATTGTGTGGTTTTCTGCAGGTACTAACCACGTATGTATCCGTGTAGTAAACGTGTGCGAGAGACCGTTTAGTGCCACACTTGAGACGTGTATGCCGGTATGATCCGGTTAGGATTTTCTTTTGTGAGGAACGTAGTACCGAGATATTATAGGAATATGCATGAAAATAATGATAACCAGGAATTAAAATCTATAGGTTCAACATTTAGGACCCTGGTTAGGCATAAGAATGGGATACTGGTAAGTGTAGTTCCAAAAAGACTGAAAAACAGAGTGCTCTGTTCTGGACAGCAAGTTTGCTGATCTTCCACAGGGCATAACTCACAGGTCTTTTAGCCCAGAGAGGTGTGCTATAAAGTTCTGGAAAGGTATTTAAGTACTCTACAACTTTGTTGTAGACTCCCAGAGCTGAAACACACCTTAAGATGGCTTAAATTCCAGAGGAATGTAAATTGTCCAGAACCAGGACAGAGTAAAACATTCTCGGAGCTGTTTTGTTTTTCAAACATAACTCCCAGGTGAAAAATCAAAATTAGTATATAATACATCCTTAGAAATAGTAGAAGATGTGTGACATATTTTCAATTCAAAGTTTCTGAAGTTTCAGCACAGAGTTCAGTGGAAACTCGAATGGAAAACAGCAACATCCAAAGGAGGTGCTGTTAAAATTCTTCCAGAAATTCTGCTGACTTTGAATTAGCATAACTTTTTAACCACAGCTGATCTGGGGGCAAATGAATACTCGTTGGAAAGATACTGAAGTTAACTTTAACTTTGGTATTCAACTTGAGTCATGAAAATTCTGAGAACCAGATCAAAACTTGGAATAGGTAGAAACTGGTCATTCTGACAGAAGAATGACAGTTGGACTCTTTGGAGAGGGTGTTGTACCCTACGGGTGGATACGTGATGACAACGCGATAGTAATGTCTCGTGGTGGCCAAACCTAGTTATGGTGAGCTTCCAAAGAGGAGGTTCATAAAGTTGGATTAAACTAGCTTGTGTTTGGTCTGGTAATGGGGTAGCTTGTGCAAAGTTATTACATTATCTACTTACGAGATATATCGCATGTTTTTGTTGTCATAATGTTTTTACGCCTATTTTAATTGGACTGCATGCAAATGTTGCGGGACTGATATTATTGTCGTATGGTTGAAGATGGTTCGCACTAGGACCACGCACGAGTTAGGTGGCTCTATCCAAGGGGGAGGCGATGACTCCCAGCCACCGGCCTACGACAGCACCCCGCAGCAGCAGCCACCACCGCCGCCTCCGCTTACTCTAGCGGATGTGATAGCGGCATTGGTGGGAGGTCGTGAGGAGCAGACCGACCTGCTCCGCACGATCGTGCAGAATACGTCCCAGGTGGGGGGACGTCAAGAGCGAGGGCCTCATGAGCCCCGCGAAGTGTCGTACTCGGATTTCATGAGTACGCACCCTCCAGTGTTCACCGAAGCTGAAGAACCACTGGAGGCGGACAACTGGCTGCGGACTATCGAGTCCAAGTTTGGGCTGCTCCAGTGTACGGAGCGACAGAAGACCCTGTTCGCAGCACAGCAGCTCCACGGTGCCGCTGGTGCGTGGTGGGCGAACTATGTCGCCTCACGTCCGGCTGGCCATGCCGTGGAATGGCAAGAGTTCCGGGAGGCGTTACGCGCCTACCACATTCCTCCCGGAATAATGAAGAGGAAGTTCCAAGAATTCTTGGAGCTGAAGCAGGGCGGGAGGAGTGCCCACGACTACTCCCGTGCCTTCAACCATCTGGTGCAGTATGCGTCAGACTATATCTCCACGCAGGAGAAGAAGAGGGAGCATTTCTATCGGGTGTTACACCGCGAAATGAAGACGCACCTCGTTCAGTGGAATCGCGGCACATTCAACGACTTAGTCAATGCCGCGATCATGCAAGAGGACGCTCAGCGGGAGTTGGCAGATGATCAGAGGAAGCGCAGCGCTCCACCTAGCAGCGGTGGTGGCGCGCCTCAGAAGTACCGTATGGTGTATCGGACACCATCCGGGCAGCAGTGGCGTCCACCGGCGCGACCTCAACAGTTCGGGGGACGTTCGTTCCAAGCACCCCTGCTCCGTCCGCCGATGCCACCACCAAGACAGCAACAGCAGCAGCAGACGGTACCCCGGGTGTTTCCACCGCCACAACGCGCCCCGGGATTCTGTCCACCAATCAGCGGGGGACCGCCCCGTTTCACCTGCTTCACGTGTGGCCAGGCGGGCCACTTCGCGAAGGACTGTCCCCAGGGGCAGCAGAGCAGCGGGCAAGCCCAGTTCCAGGGCGGTGCTCGAGGCCGACCTCCGGTGAAGAAGGTTGGTCAGCGGACTGGAGGCGTCCGCAACCTCGACAATGAGGACGCCCCAGAGGGAGACAACGTGCTGGCGGGTACGTTTACTCTCAACAATCAAGCCATCGTCATATTATTTGATTCTGGTGCAACCCACAGCTTTATAAGTGCATCCTATGTGGCTAAACATCAATTGCAAGTCTTCCCAACCGACTGCACTTATATGATCTGCTCACCAGGAGGGAAGATTACAGCTAATATGATGATTCCAAAGGCACCTCTGTGCTTAGGTGGGAAACTATATCCCACCACCTTGATAATCCTTATGGGACAAAAGATTGATGCAATCTTAGGGATGTCATGGCTACAATACCATGGCGCTGTCCTAGAGACTCGGACACGGACGGTTCACTTAAATTCTCCATTCCACCGTCCGCATTCCATGGTGTTAGACATGCCAGTCCGGGAAGTTTTAGCGATTAATAACGCTGAAGCTCTCAAGTTAGAGGACATCCCCGTAGTCCGGGAGTATCCTGATGTCTTCCCGGATGATCTTCCGGGCATGCCACCTGAGCAGGATGTCGAGTTCAAGATTGAACTTGCACCCGGGACTACGCCCATATCACGGAGATCATACAAAATGGCTCCCAATAAGCTGGCTGAACTGAAAGAACAGCTCAATGATCTATTGAGCAAGGGTTTCATTAGGCCGAGTTCCTCGCCTTGGGGATGCTCGGCGCTGTTTGTAAATAAGAAGGATGAAACCCTGAGGCTGTGTGTGGACTACCGGCCGCTCAACGCCGTCACCATCAAGAATAAGTACCCACTGCCCCGCATCGACATATTGTTTGATCAACTTGTGGGTGCCAGTGTGTTCTCCAAGATGGACCTTCGCTCTGGATATCACCAGATAAAAATCCGGGCGGAAGATATCCCGAAGACGGCGTTCTCAACGAGATGCGGCCTATATGAATATCTCGTCATGTCCTTTGGTCTCACAAATGCTCCAGCCCATTTCATGTATCTCATGAACTCGGTGTTCATGCCGGAGCTGGACAAGTTCGTGGTAGTGTTCATCGACGATATCTTGGTTTACTCCAAGACAGAAGCCGAACATGCCGAACACTTGGGGATCGTTCTTCAACGATTGCGGGACCACAAGCTTTACGCCAAGTTCAGCAAATGTGAATTTTGGATCAGCCAAGTGCCATTCTTGGGACATATCATCTCAGCTGAAGGCATTGCGGTTGACCCAAGTAAAATAGAGCAAGTGTTGAAATGGAAAGCCCCCACTTCAGTTCATGAAGTCAGAAGCTTCCTCGGGTTAGCGGGATACTACCGGAGATCCATTCCAAGCTTCTCCAAGCTCGCTAAGCCGATGACAGAGTTGCTGAAGAAAGGGAAGAAATATGTTTGGAACACGGCGTGTGAAGGAGCGTTCCGAACATTGGTGAAGCATCTCACAACAGCCCCGGTCTTAGCTCAGCCGGATACAACAAAGCCCTTCGACGTGTACTGTGACGCGTCCGGTATTGGGCTCGGATGCGTGTTGATGCAGGAAGGACGTGTGGTCGCTTATGGCTCACGCCAACTTCGGAACCATGAGCAGCATTATCCCACTCATGACCTTGAGCTTGCTGCAGTGGTTTTGGCGCTGAAAATGTGGAGGCACTATCTCCTGGGGAATTTGGTGCATCTCTACACTGACCACAAGAGCTTGAAATACATTTTCACCCAGAAGGAGCTGAACATGAGGCAACGGAGGTGGTTAGAATTAATCAAGGACTATGAAATTGATATTCACTACCACCCCGGCAAGGCGAATGTGGTTGCTGACGCGCTGAGTCGGAAATCACATGTCCATCACCTCACCATTACACCGGTGGAGGAGGAAGAGCCAAGTTTATACTTGGTTCCTTATGGATCGCTGTACAACCTTGCCCTCATCCCTACCATTAGGGAGGATATCATTGTAGCTCAGAAGACGGATAGAGGCATGGCACATCTCCGGAGACGGATAGACAATGGAGAGATCAAGTGTTTCCGGAAGGATGATGAGGGGACGCTATGGTTTAACGACCGCATAGTCGTGCCCCGAGATATGGAGTTGAGGAAAAAGATCCTCGATGAAGCTCACTTGTCTAAATACTCCATTCATCTGGGCAGCAACAAGATGTACCAAGATTTGAAACAGAAATTTTGGTGGACACGGATGAAGCGGGAGGTAGCGAAGTACGTATCCGAGTGTGATACGTGCCGACGAGTGAAGGCTGATCACATGAAGAAATCAGGGCTGTTGCAACCCCTGAAGATTCCGGCATGGAAATGGGAAGATGTGAGAATGGATTTCATTGTGGGATTAACCCTAACATCCAACAAGCATGACTCCATATGGGTAATCGTTGATCGGTTAACCAAGACGGCTCACTTCATTCCGGTGAATACAGGTTACAATGCCGGCAAATATGTGGAGCTATACATAGCGAAGATTCTATGCCTATACGGGGTACCCAAGACCATTGTCTCAGATCGAGGTGCATTATTTGTATCTCGCTTTTGGGAGCAGCTACACGCTGCATTGCGTACTAAGTTGATCAGGAGCTCCGCTTACCACCCTCAGACAGATGGCCAGACGGAGAGGGTGAACCAAGTATTAGAAGACATGTTGAGAGCATGTGCCATCCACCATGGTAGGAACTGGGATGATCACCTACCGTTGGCGGAATTCTCGTACAACAACGGTTATCAGGCGAGTATCAAGATGGCACCCTACGAAGCTCTCTACGGTCGCAAATGTCGCACCCCATTAAATTGGTGTGAGTCCGGTGAAAGGGTCACATTCGGGGTTGATGTGGTGCACGACGCCGAAGAGCGCATTCGGACAATTCAAGCCAATTTGAAGGCCGCTCAATCCCGGCAGAAGAGCTACGCTGATAAGAGGCGTAGGCCGTTGCACTTTGACGTTGGGGAACACGTGTACCTCCGCGTGTCTCTGACGAAGGGCGTGCACCGGTTCGGTGTGAAGGGGAAGCTCGCTCCCCGTTTTATTGGACCCTACGCTATCACCGAGAAGTGTGGACCAGCAGCATATCGATTGGAGCTACCGGCATCCCTGGCTGGTGTCCATGATGTTTTCCATGTTTCGCAACTGCGAAAATGCTTGAAGCATACAGCTGCTGTTCCTACCGAAGACATCGGCGAGCTGAAACCGGATTTAACATATGATGAGTATCCGGTGGAAATTCTTGATGAGAAAGCCCGAACCACGCGTAGCAGAACGTTGTGGTTCTACAAGATCCTCTGGAGTAACCACACCGTGGAAGAAGCGACGTGGGAGAGCGAGGAATTCCTTCGTTCAAATTACCCGGAGTTCATGGCTTCTCAACACGAGTAAGTCCCTACTACATCGCTATCTCTTCTTTTGTAATCTCGGGACGAGATTCTTTTAAGGGGGGAGGAATGTAAGGGCCTCAGTTGTAGCACACATTTGAAGTGTTCATCACCACACACCACCAATTTTCACTCTATTCGGAGTTGATCTTGACATGAGCTAAGTGGGACGAATTCAAACTTTATTTGAATTCAAAACTGAACTTGTGCTGAAATTCACTCAAACCGAACCCAATTTGAATTCTGTTCAATTCAAATGGCTCAGGGGTGAATAATTTGAATCACCAGGGGTATTATGGGGCTCACTGTTTACAACAGTGATTAGGAGTAAATTTCAGAGGTTAAAACCCCGGGTGGGACCCACATGTCATAGAGGGGAGAAGGAGAAACTTGCACCCAAAGTCAGAGTCTCGGTGGGAAATTCCACCGAGCAGCTGTCGGCTGTGCCACCGAGCAGCTACCGGCGCCACCAGCTGCTTCCCTCTCCGCGCGCTGGCACCCAGGGCGGCTGGCTCGCGCCCCCACGCGACCGGCACCGCCTCAGCCGAGCAGGAGTCCGCCGGCTTTATCTTCTCGCGGGCAAACCCGAGCAGCGGCATTGTTTCTCGCCACAGCTCTCTGCTCAATCGGGAAAACCAGCAAAATCATCTCCTCCTTCATCCTTGAGCTGCTAGACAGACACCTGAGCTCGCACTCCACCTCTCCAACGCCAGAAACCTCGAGCTCCGACCTCCTTTGCCCAAAGACGATCGCCACCGCAGCGACCTAGCCTCAGCCGAGAGTCAGGCGCCCGTGGGCAGCGTTCCACAGACGTCTTCATGGTCCAGCGAGAGAGGCAACAGGAGCGCGCAACCACCGTGCTGCTCTCCTCCAAGTTTGGAAGCCAACCGTGAAGAATCCGCAGAGAATTTCCAGTTTTTGCTCCGGCAACCGTAAACCGAGCTTCCGGTACGGCTTCTTTCAATTCTCGCTCTATGATCTTTCGGAGGTCATCAAATCTTGCACATAGATGCTGGACTAGCCGGCGATCAAGTTCTTTTCTGCATCCGTAGCGTGAAACTGTCTAGGAGTGACGAATTTCGAGCTCGATCGAGGGCGGTCATGGCGGGCACGGTCGGTCACACGGTGCCGACCGACTTGCCGCCATCCCTGAACCCTTTTGACACCTTGTCGAGCTTCCTAGAGGTACACTGATGCTGTAGGGCCGTTTGTTCGAGGTGTTGGCGGGTTTAGAAACCACGGTCGATGGTGTCGAACCTCAACCGAGGCCGCGGCACGTCGCCGAGCTATTTCCGGTCACCCCCAGACCGACCTGTCACCCCCGACATGTTCCTCGACGTCGACAACCCCCTAGCGGCGAGTTTCAGACCATGGGAGGTCCGGCAGTGGCGAGCCGGCGAGCCCCGAGTCTGCTCCGGCGAGGTCGGTGGCGCGGGCGCGAGAGAACGGCGGGAGGAAGACGAAGCCGGCTGGCCCACGTGTCAGCGGCTGAAGAATTTAAATCGGGATCGGGTGTGGCCAGGGATCGGCTGTGCTGGCGCGCAAATACGTGTGGTATCCCCGGTGTGCCGGACACCTCCGCGCTCGACACGTGTGGTATCCCCGGTGTGCCGGACACCTTCGCGCTCGACACGTGTCCCCGCGGGCCCCGAGAGTTTAAACTTTTCCCCCAATTTTCAGAATTCTTCCAAACTTCAAATCCTCATAACTTTGGCTAGAAAGCTCCAAATCGAGTGAACCAAATTTTGTTGGATTTAGCTCTCTGAGCACTTTCCAACGATACCAAATTAAGCTCATGAAAGTGAATAGTTTTACAGAATTAAATTCCTAAAGTTTAAACCGTTGGGAATTTTATCTGGAGAACTACTTTATGAAAAATTCTAAAATTTGGCTGAGAGGTTCATTGGAAAATCCCTAAATCCCAGTAAAATTTTCAGACTCATCCAAGTTCATTTAGTTACCCTAATGGGGTGATTAAGAGAACTGCCCTGAGAAAATAGAAAAATGTACAGAAACATTTTTCAGATTTTCTCAAAGCTTAATGAGGGCATAACTTTCTGTAGATTTCTTCAAATGACATGAAACCAACTCCATTAGAACCATATTAAAGTCTAGTTTCCAGAAAGTAATGGTTGGAGCCATGAAAACCCCTGGAATTATTCAGAGGCTCAAATATTGACCAAATGGGCTTTTATTTGTACAAGGCTCAAATGAACTTTGTTTCAAATAAAACTTGGTCAAGACTCTGGTTAGGACCCTACCAAGCCACAATAAAAATTTCAGAACCAAAGGGAAGGGCTAGTTAGAGTTATTAGCAATTGTGTATTCAAGTTCACACATTGCATTTAAATTAACATGTAGTATTTCATAAACGTGTAGTCACTGAAGAAGTGACTCCGGAAGTGCTGGACTTCCTCCTTCCGGAAGAAGAGCTAACTACTGACCAGCAGCAACAAGGCAAGCCCCGGTTTGCATTAACCTTTTTATAAGTTTTATTTTGTTTACATGTGTCATATGAAGTATGTATGTGCATTAGGTATAGGACGGATGGAACCCCACTTGCATAACCAGAATTTTTCCCTAAGAGTGAGGGTAGTGTTTAGGACCTCTAGTAGAAAGGCTATGCTTAAAGATTCATAGGGCTTCGGTACAAGTCGAGTAGTTGGAATCTACTCGCGAGATAGGCATTGGGACACACGGCTTCGGTTGAGTGATGTGAGATCACTATAGTAATAAAAAAATGAGACTAGGCAGGGGCTAGGGCGCAGCAAGAGGAAGTCTTGTGTGCGCAGCCCTGCCCGTGTCGATTGAGGACCGATCCGTGTGGGGCCCTGCTGAACAAGTATTGAACGTACCGAAGGCATATCGGATATATGGGCCCCGATAAACCGATGTAGCCTAAACCTCCGGGCGTCGAGGCATAGCACAACGATTTATAGGTGTAGGTTGAGGGCAGCAAGGTGGAAATCTGCAAACGGGCATAGAGAGATGCTCCGTGTGGGGAACCTCCTGCTCGTTTCGGTGCGACCGGTTCGACGTTCGGGCTGTTGGGTGAAAGGTTGTCCTGTACGACATCGAGTGAGCATGCTGTGCAGCTCCATGGGTGGGCGTACGTGACGTGCTCTTTGGGTTTTCCCTGCAGGTGTATATCGAGTCGATTCGCCGTCCCTCGCGGTGACGAGTACCGCTTGTTCACTGCGTCGTAACGTAGATAATTTATGGAATGTTGTGATTCAATATTGCTATCATGAGATAATTGTATTGCTACATGTGTACCACCAAATATTGCTTACTAAATTTCAGCTTCATGAACTGTTAACTTGTTGCTAAAAGATGAACTAAGGATGAACTTGTAGGCGTGTCCTTTTGCTGAAATGTTACTATCCTATGTCCATTGTACCCCTCATGTAAAGTTTCATGCTTAGGTGAGTCGGTTAAGCCTTGCTGAGCCTTCGTGCTCACGGTTGCTGCTTAAGTGTTTTTCAGGTGAGGAGCCACCCACGGACTCGGAGTACGAGTCCACCGGCGAGGGTTACCCTCCGTCAGGGACCACGGCTGAGTGGGAGCCGTACACGCCGCGCTGAGCTGAGGAGTGCAGCTAGTGTGGGTTGCCCTAGTGCTGGGCAACCAACTTTTGCTAGATAGGCGGGCGTGAGTTGTATAGTGTAGACTTCCGCTGTGTAATATAAACAATAGTTGTAACTGAAGTTTGTACCTGTTTGTACAGTTTCAGTTGTTTTTCCCATGTAATATATATTATGTTCTTATGACGTGTGCTGTCGGGTGTCGCATCACGCGGCACCACCCTCTTCGATCCTGGATGAGCGGATCCCGGTCCGCCACAATCTTGGTGCTGTATATCCTCGTAGATCGCCTCTTGAGCTTGTCCTTCTACTCACTACCACGCACATACAAAATTTACAGCCATCAATCATCATGAAAAAAGTTTACTCAAGATGCGATAGGGTAGATGAATGCAAATCCTATGGTACTGTTTTATTAAACCAGTTTGTACGTGTTCTTGCATGTTTTAACAGGCTTTCATGGGGTTTTATGATGAACAATGGTTCTGGGATCAAGTGTGGACGTGGTGATGATCTTGACTCAAGATCTAGATCAATTCCACCGTCAAAAACCGATCAAAATGCGATCTGTCCACACGTAAAAGTTTCTGCTTGAAGGGGGCGAAGAAAACGGGTGCGTAGAAACAGCGACGACGTCGTAAGATGGGTAACGAAGACCTACCTCACTTCCCTTTGGTGGCAGGGCCTTCCTCCTAGCAATGGCAGCAGCGAGGAATTTTTCTATGGAAAATTAGGGTAGGACAGATCATCGGCTCTTTTCCGGCGACGGCGAGGCGTGACGGGGCTCATCGGCGGGTCTCGATGACGGGGCTCGCCGGTGGGCTCGACGGCGGGGCTCATCGGCGGGGCTCGCTGGCGGGGCTCACCGACGGCTGAACTCCGGCGGGGGGGGGGGGGGGGGGGGGCAACTCGGCGAGTTGGGGGCTAGGGCCACCAAGTCGCCGACTTGGGGGGGGAGGGGGAGGGTGGTCCTGTGGCCAGTGAGGGGGTTTTGGGTTCTATTTATAAGGGGGGGAATCCTAATCCAGTTGGAGCAAAATCCTAACAAACTTTTCCCCAAATAATTGTGTGCGGCAGCAATGTGGGGGAAATTCCCCAAATGTGGCGAAAATTCCCCTTTTTTGGGGAATTGGGGAATTTGGAGATTTGGGGGAAAATTTGGGGAAATTGGAATTGGCTCATTTCAGCTATCTTTTTTTCCCATTCCCCACCATTTCTATGTCACTTACTCCATTTCTACATTCCCTCTCCATTTCTATGTCCCACTCTTCATTTCTACATTCCCCTCTCCATTTCTATCTCCCATTTCTGTATTTCTATATGCCCTTCTCCATTTCTATGGTTCCCTCCTCCATTTCTATGGTTCTTTCTCCATTTCTATAGTTCCTTCTCCATTTCTATGATTCCTTTCTCCATTTCTATGGTTCTTTCTCCATTTCTACAGTTCTTTCTCCATTTCTGTAGTTATTTCTCCATTTCTTCTTCTTTTATAATGCTTCTCTACATGAAAAATGTGTGCAATGCATAGGAATGAATTTTGAGGGTGTTACAATAAGATACATAAAGTGAGCCGGAGCATTGGTCAAACCAAATGACATGACAAGATACTCATACAGTCCATATCTTGTCGAGAATGCTGTTTTCGGGATATCCTCCGCTCGAATCTTGATTTGATGATATCCCGACCTTAAGTCCATCTTGGAGAAGACTTTAGCACCCACCAGATGATCGAAGAGAATATCAATTCTTGGTAGTGGATACTTGTTCTTTATCGTCACAGCATTTAACGGATGATAGTCAACGCATAGCCTCAACGTCTCATCCTTCTTCTTTACAAATAAGGCCGAGCAACCCCATGGTGATAAACTTGGACGAATAAACCCCTTGTCCATCAGATCTTTGAGTTGCTCCATCAGTTCAGCTAATTCATTCGGAACCATTTTGTATGGTCTCCGAGAGATCGGCGTGGTTCCCGATATTAACTCTATTTTCAATTCCACCTCGCGCTCAGGTGGTAAGTCTGGAAGATCTTCGGGAAACACGTCCGAATATTCACGGACTACAGGAATGTCTTCTAACTTGCAAACTTCGGCATTACATACTTCCGGGACTTTGGAAACAACTTTGCCGAGATACAATGTATGGCACTCGTGAAGGGGAGAGTCCAAATGAACACTCCGGTTCTCGATGTCCAGAACAGCCCTATGGAAAGTTAACCATGATATTCCAATATGGCATCGATTCCTTGATCCTCGAGAATAATAAGGGTGGTAGGATAAAATTTTCAACCCAGACAAAGTTGTGCTTTAGGAACGACTTCATTAGTCGATATGTCTCCTCCAGGTGAATAAATCAGGTAAGAACCCTTTGTAATCATTGTGGAAATCTGATTACCGTCACCTTGCTAATGTAGTTATGTGTTGCCCCAGAGTCGAATAGAATGACAACCGGCTTGTCATTTAATGTGAATCTGCCCGCGAGGACTGGTCCTCCCTTGGGCAGATCGTCGACCAACACATTGTTAACAATTCCCACTTTGGACATGGACATTCTTTGCTGTCCAAGATCATTATTTAGAACTGGACCCGCAGACATCAGGTTGCTGCTCGGTTCAGTTGCTTCATTTACGATGTGTTCATTGTCAATTTGAAGTGGGATACCACTTGGTTCAGCTGAGAAATCACCTTGATCATCTTCAACCTCTTGAGGGAAATAACATTCTGGTGCACCTTGTTGATAATGAGGTGCATGAGAAATAAGTTGTTGCTGCGGTGGAGGTAAATAAAACCTCTGTGGAGTATAAGAGTCGTCATTTTCCAAGAATGACTGCTCCTTTTGAGGAACCTCTCGACTGGAAAGTGAACGGATTACCAACCGATACTTCTGAGGCAGATGATTGTATTCATCCTGTGATGAGTCCCTGTCCCTCTTTTCTTGAAGGTACAGATTGGAATAATATTACTGAGTGATAGCACAGCTAACAAACTCATCAAAATTCTTTTGGCTAACTTGAGCCAACTCACATCGCAGCCTAGCAGTCAGCCCTCGGTAAAAATGATAACCCTTCGTGGCTGGTGATTTCACATAATCAGGAACATATTGAGCTAGGCGATTAAATTCCTTCTCATACTCAATAACACTCATTTACCCTTGTTTTAGATTCCAGAATTCATCAAGACTTGTTTGCATGACGCCCGCAGGAACGAAACAAGCACGAAATGCATCCTGGAACTCCATCCATGGGACACGATGCCCTTCTGGTTGGATAGCAAGGTATTCTGCCCACCATGCTCCAGCAAAACCGTGAAGCTGCTGAGTGGAAAATAGAGTCTTCTGGAAATCATCACATTGAATCAACCCAAACTTGGACTCAGTGACACATAACCAGTGATTTGCTTCACAATGGTCAGCCACTTCGGAGAATACCGGTGGTTGTGTCGCCAAGAAATCTAGATAAGTGCTCAGGGTTGGCATGTGACGTTGAGCTTCTCTATTTATTCCTTGTTGAACTAGATTTTGGAGAGTTTCATTCATCTTCGCCATAATTTCTGCCAATCCGGTTGGCAATGGCTCTTGTGATGAAGTCGAGTCATTCCCACCTCGACTTGAACCTCCAATCTCCATTTGAGAATGTTCGCGTACCATACTGCACGAAACAAATTTTGAGTCCATAAAAATTCTATCCCAGCAGTAAGTAAAGATAAGTAGAACATGAACATGTCATGAACTTTATGAAAGCATAACCACATTCATGTTTAAACAAATCTTAAGTACGCTAAACTAATCAGCTTGACTACCCTGACCAGTTCACACAAACTCCAAAATTTACTCAAGTTAACTATAGATTCTTGACTTGAATTCAACAACAAAGTTTTAGGAAACTTCAGTATCTTTCCAATGATTATTCATATGCCTCTAGATCATTCCTGTATCAAAAGTTATTATTTTCAAAAGTTGACAGAATTCCTGGATAAAATTTGCCAGCATCTCCTTTGTATGTGGCTATTTTTTCACATTTGTATATGCAAATACAATAAGAATCTGAACAAGCTTTGAACTAAAAAAATGTTGCACATTTCATAACCTTTCCAACCGTGTATCATAGGCCCCTTAAGGATTTTTTTACAGGAAGTTATGGCTTAAAAACAGAAAGGTCCAGAGAGGTTTTTGCTGCTGTCCTGGTTCTGGACAGTTTGCCTTCAACTGGACTTTTCACCAACTTAACGTGTGATTTTGCTCTCGAGGTCTACAAATAAGTTGTATAGCACTTGAAAATATTTCCAGAACTGTAACATACACCTTAATTGGTTCAATCTACTCAAAGGTATGCTCTGTTAAATTCCAGCAAGAATTCCTGCCAGAAACAGAGCACTCTGTTTTTGAAACCTTTGAAGCCTAATCATTCTCTCATTTGAATCTTAGCTCAAAATAAGAGTTCAGTAACTAATAGTTGTTTGAAACTTCCATTTTTAGTTAAAAGTTAGTTCATGAATCATTTCTTCATAGGGAAGGGGTTATTAAGTGTAGTACGGTGTCGATGCACCGTAAGAAACATGTCGGTACTACGTAGCCTCACCAAAGAAAATCCTAACCGGATTATACCGGCATATTCCTATTATCAGTGGCACTAAGACGGTCACTTGCAAACCTGTGCTACTCGGAATACATACATGGTTAGTACCTGCAGAAGAACACTCAATAGTGATGCACTCAAGGGTTGTTTTCATTTCAGGCAGGTCTATATTTGAAAGTAAAGACATACACCCGTATCATTGCCTTACGGCCGTCCTTGAGCTAAGCCACGTCTCAAGGTACGTGGTTGTGTTTTTACACCACACGACGGGGAACCCGAGTAGAGCGCGAACGGGTTATCACGGTTGGGAATTTTATCAACCCAACAGATATCACCTACTGCCGTGCAGGGCACACCGATGGAAAGCGCTGCGTATGTCCTTCTAGGCTATCTCCAGAAGAACACACTATCATATTACCGACCACACAATGGGGTTTCCACTTTGTGCCTAATGCATGCCAGGGACCAGCGTTTCATATGAACTCAGGAACATGAAGAGTCCAAGAGTTTCATATTGACGTCTCACATCAAGCTGTGAGACCTATCCCTGAACCACATTCCTCGTCAGGGGAGCTAACCGAAATCGAACTGCTTTCGGTGGCATTCCTTACCATGCTTATCTGAATGTAGGTGCGCTGTTACATAATCAAAATTCAGAATTATAACACATATGTTAGGCCTGCCACTTTAAGTAACTATACTAATATAGTCCTTATTTGGGCATACTAGCGAATCCTCACTGTATCCTAAGTTTTTCCTTATTCCATGCGCTATTACCAATGCGGCTCTGATATCACGCTGAGGGGGACCCCAGCCTGTGTCATGGAGCCGTGCCACTCGCCCGGGAATCGCATTGGGTGGTGCCGTGTTATGTGGCACCCAACAGCACACATATAAGGAAACTGTATTACATAAATAAAAAACAGAAGCTTACAAATATTCTTTGTAAATAATTTACATCAAATAGCTACAGCGGAAGTCTATAAACAGCTCACATTGAATAACTATTGAGCACTGGAGAAGAGGTCTAGCCCACGGACTCCTCTGGCTAGCAACACGAAGACATGGCAGCGGCGGTTTTCCATGTGTTACATGACTCGGAGTCTCCGATCCTCACCGGACAACCTTCTTTATAAGCGTCGATGTTAACATGCAAAACCACTAATATAGCAAGGGTGAGCACAAAGGCTCAACAAGACTTAACCGTCTCTCCTAACGCATGCAACTCTACATGAAAGTAACTTAAGACCTAAACATGTAATTTGCAAAAAGACTCGCCTACAAGTTCATCCTTAACTTTCAGATTTTAGCCATCATAGTAGTGACCTTGCGCCCAGCAACATTGGAACTCGACAATCAAACAAGAAATGCTTCACTCCAATGTTACTTGTCCCAAGGTGGAAAATAACTTTAATTTGCTCTATCACTACTTCAGACATGGTTTTCATGCAATTCCAATTATCATAGCAGCAATTAAAACTTTGCAAACTGTTCTCACACAACTTGCTTACTACGTACAACACAGTGAGCAAGCGGTACTCATAACCGTGAAGGACGGTGATTCGAATCAAACACTGCACGTATAACTCGACACATACACCTGCCTCTGAAGACCCAAATCTGGCGTCCTTCATTACGTGGTATATGGCAACCTTTCGCAGGACACCCGACTATAGAACCGATCATGTCGTCTCGGGCTCATAGGTCTAATGAGGCGATGTGGTATGCTTCTACAATCCAGTTAACCTGGTACATCGGTTTACTGGGTCCCATATAGCAGTAAGCATCCGGTACACAACTCAATACTTGCTCAGCAGGGCCGCACACGGCTCGGTCCTTAACCGACACAGGCAGAGCTACTCAACCAAGACCTTGTCTTGTCACTGCCTACCCCTCCTGCCCGGTCTCATCTTTGGAAACATAAACTTTATTTTGCCTCTTTAAACCAAACATGTGTGATCCCGAACTATAACTCGCGAGTAGATTCAAACTACTTAACATCTACCGGATGTCATTGCCTATTTAGCACGACATTATTATACAGCAGTGACACTTTTCTACCCTTGACTCCAGGGTTCATTCGGTCATGCATTTGGAGTATAAAGCATACTTGACCTAATGCACATACAAACTCTAACCATAGTAGTGAACAAAGTATAAACTTTATAATCAACTTAAATGCAAACTGGGGCTTGCCTTGGTTTTGCAGGTGATTAAGTATCTAGTCAGTTAGTGAAGACCACTTGAGGCTTGATCACTCGCTTTCCTCCCTCTTTGATCTCCACTTCGATTGCTTCACAATCTTCACGTAGATGCTACATGTTATGAATATGCATATGTATTTAATTGTAAAGCTTTTACTAACAAGTTCTAAAGACAAATTTAAAACTGGAACTCTGTTTAAGGATTTAAAATAACACTGATGCTAGTGGTTTGGGTTTGGTTAAGCAACATGATCAAGTGATAAGTGCATTTCATCACTTGTGTGTTACTCATCTAAAGAGGTTGAACAGAACAGTGGTGATCCTGAGCTCCAATGGAGCTGAAAATTTTCATGTGAGTTCCCTGTCACAACAAAGTCACATGGACCAAAAATTGGCACTTTTCACTGAGTGGTTTATTCAGAACAATTCTGTAAGCATCTAAGCAAGAAGGAATTAATTCTGAATAAATTTGCACTTTCATGCAAATTCATGTGAACCACAATTTCAAACACAGCTCAGGGAGCATGCATGAATTTTCCTAGGTATTTTGGAACTAGGAATTTCCCAAAACTGAATTTCCAAGTTTTGGAAATTCTCTGAAATTGTTTCTGTATTCATTTGAACCCAGCAACTTGAAATCAGAATTCTCCTAACCAAATCAACTCCAGATGAGCTGAAATTTTGACATGAGTTAACTAACATACTAAAGAATATTCTGGCAAAATTTGAGATTTTTTTGATGAACCAAACTCCCTCTAAAATTCTTTTGCTGAAAAGCTTTAAAGAATTTTCCAGAATTACATAATGACTTTCATACAAATTGGGTTGCACATTTGGATAGATCTTGCCAATATGAATCTAACCGAATTTGAATCACCCAATTTGGAGTTTCCTAACACATGTTATGAATTTCTAAACTTTGCTTGAAATCTGGAATTAATTTCCCACAGAAAACCTACCCGGACCCACTGTTTAAATGGCAGCCAATAGAACGCGAGCCACACTGGTTACAGGGTTTGCCCACGCACAGCCACACTTGATCACACGCCACAGCAGATCCGGATTTTAAATTTCCAGCCGCTGACATGTGGGTACGACGGAGTCTTCCTCCTCCTCAGTCAATTTCCCGCGCCCGTGCCCCCCCCCCTTGCCGGCAGCGGCGGCGCCCTTGCCGGACTCCCCTTCCTGGCTGCCAATTGGCCTGATACTCACCGCCCGGGGGTTTTTGGCGTCGGGAAAGCCATTGGTGGGGTCGGCACAAACTATCCATGGCGAACTAGGTCGGCGGCGTGCAAATGCTTCGGTGAATCTTCGGCGCCGCGGTCCGACCTCTCCGCCCTTCCAAACTCGGTGATACTTGGCCCTAGAGCATCCATGGACCCTAGAGCGGCATCAATGCCACAAAGCTCGGAAAAGCCTCTACATAGGTTGTCACCGTGCGCCATAGAGGTGCGGTGACGTTTGCTCTCGGGAAACCTTGAAATTTGTCGTCTTCATGTGTTTTCAAGCTAGGGTTGCGTAGGGGAAACGATGCCTAGCTAGTCTAGATCTTGTTGCCAGCTTTAGGGACCTAAAAATTAGAATGGAGGTTGAATTCGATGATTTCATACCGGAAGTCGGATAAGCACGCGCCGGAAGAAAACCTCCGAATCGGAGCTCGATGATCCTCGGCTTGAGCTGAAACTCGACAAGGAGCAGCGCGGGTAGTCGACACATCCTTGGGTGCCTTTGGTCGAGGGTGAATACCCTCGTGTGAGGCTGTACACGTGAGCTCGGTTCTCGGTTGTTTTAGGTCGCCGCCCGGGGAAGCTGTTCTAGTGTGGGGAACGCCGGGAGTTGCTGGTTTGTCGCACTGAGGAGGTGAAGGACGACCAGGATTTGCCGTTTTTCAGCTCGGGGAGGCGGTTTGTATGAGTTTTTGCCGATTTCCCGGTGACTACCGAGGAGGCGGCGGTGTTCTACGGTGTTTCGGCTTTGTTTCTTGCGTGAGGGGTAGCAGGGCCTCGGTGTCGTGCACGTAGCGATCGCTTCACCTGCTGCCGAGGCGCAAGCAGGTCTACAGCACGAAGACACCGTGGGGAGTTGGCGTGGTGCTCAGCATCGGTGGCGCTTCTCTGTTGCACAGCGACTACGAGTGGAAACCCAGAGAACAGAGAAGCATGCCTTCGGTTGTAAGTCTCCCCTTCTCATTGACAAGTGGGCCCCACTGCTTTTCTCCCCCAAATATCTAAATTTGGTACATTACAAATTTCAGTCATGAAGAAACTCCAATTTGAACACCATTTGGGAAAATTGACAAGTTTTACCTCAGTTTCAAATTTTAATGAAATTCACAAGCCTCTTTGATATATATATCAAAGCACCTCCAAATTTTCTCAAAATTTGCCTTCCTCATAATTTGGACCAGAAGAATTCAAATATGGATTCAAACTTTTAATTTGGTGGCTGCAAAGTGGAGGTTTACAACCACAGTTTGCATCCTTCATTTAAAAATGACCACCATTGCATTTAAATGATCATTTGAATTCAAAGTGGACTTGAGTTCATGTGCTTGCTCATGACCACCTTCACATGTTTAGAAAATTTTTTGCAAGTCCCATTTCTTGAATTTAATCTCAACTTTATTCACCACTAAAGTTTTCCATTTACAAGTTTTGGGACTTTTACACAATATTGAACTTGCACCGAGAACTATGCCAATATCCAGAAGGCCGTACAAGATGGCGGCAAAGGAATTAGCAAAATTGAAAACGCAGTTAACGGAACTGCTGGAGAAGGTTTTATTAGGCCGATCTCCTTGCCACAGGGCTGTTCGACGTTATTTGTGAAGAATAAAGATGAGATGTTGTGGCTTTGCATGGACTATCGTCCACTAAACGCTGTGACTATCAAGAACAAGTACCCATTGCCATGGATCGACATATTGTATGATCAGTTTGTCAAAGCAAAGATCTTTTCTAAGATGGACTTAAGATCTGGGTACCATACGATTAAGATACGGGCGGAGGACATTCTAAAGACGGCTTTCTCGACGAGGTACGGGCTTTTTAGTGTGCGTGTGTGCTAGTGGGAACACGTTCACGAGCTGAACGTGAACTCTTTTGGCTTAGTCTACGCCCGTGAGTGTTGACTTGACGTATTTTGTTGTAATTATGTTTATTGACTCTTTTATGTAATAAAACTTTGCTTCCGCTTTATACGTTTTACGTGTGTTATCCGGTGCTGTGCAATGCAGCACCCCTAAGCGTGATCCGGGCTAGTTGAGACCCTCGGGTCCTCCCATAGGGTTGTGAAGAGAAGTTGGTCGCTGACTACTCTAGGTCCCGTGTGCAAGATTTGGCAGCCCAAGAACGAGAACTGATAATGAATTTGAAGGTTCCATACCGGAACGTCGGTTTGTGGCCGCCGGAGAAACTTTCTCGAATTTGCGCTCGGTCGTCCACGGCTTGTCTTGAGGTTTGGGTTGAAGCAGCGTGGATCACTGGTGCTCCAATAGCCGTCCTTGGTCGGGCGTGAAAGCCTCTGGTGTGACTTGTCCACGTGCGCCTGATCATCGGCTAAGTTAGGTTTCCGCGAAGAAGTGGCACGCCCGAATAGGAGGGCCACAACTCGCGCAGTTCTTGCACCGAGGACGTAGGAGCAGCTCCCTCAGTGCTCTTTTGCAGCTCGGAGGGATGGTGTGCACGAGGTTTTCCGGTTTCCTGATGATCACCGAAGTGGCGGCGCTTGGTTCTGTGGTTGCTCGCGAGGAGGAGGCAAAGCAAGAGTTGAGTCGGTGTATGATCAAAGGATCATGCCGTGGGCTAAAGAAGCACACACACTAGTCACCAGCACAAGGAAACTCCGGGGACATCGCTTGGTTTTGCAATTGGTGGCGCCCGGGATGTCCCTCAGTGGTGTTCGACACTGAATAGAGCACTCTTCGGGAGCAAGTCACTGGTGGCTCACTGACCAGTGGGGTCCACCCAATTTCCTCCCCACAAAAGACCTCCTCATGTTAATCCCTTCCATCCCAAAGTTCTGAAGTTTAAAAGTGGGCTAGAATTTGATGCACCCGAATCCAGTTTGAATTTGCCTTTTCAAATTTGAATTCAGTTTGAATTGGGAAATGTCCCTAATTAATACCTTTTTCAGCCGACCCTAACATTAGAGGGTTGCCACCATGAATTTTCCTCAGATTCAAATGTATAAGGTTTCATGTGTATTCACAAGTTTGGCAACAATTTGAGGTGAACACTGAATTTGAAAAATCTGATTTTTAATCTTTCTCAAGAATAATTTCTACATGGGTTTAACTCAACATTGGTCCAACACATTCAAATGAACATGTGAGCCTCTTTTTGATGAACATCCATGTACACCCTTACGTGTATAAAAGTTTTTGCAAGTCCCGTTTTCATGAATTGGAAACACATATCATTCAAGCATCGGTTTAGTTCATATACATTTTTGTGACTTTTACAGTGGCCATCTCTTGGCTGTTATATATTGATCAACGGCTAAGATTATAACCTGCATACCCTTTTGGTTATTTTAAATCTGAGCCGATCATCTCGAATCTGACAGCCCACAATTAATTCAGTTATAACTTTAGGAATGTCACAGATCCCCATAAAGATTTAAAAGAGTTTAGAATAGGCCCTGCACTTTACTAAATGGACCCTAGACTTTACAAACATTAGGAAAACTATTATAAAATAATCAAATAGCCCATATATTGTTTGTAAAATACAAAATAGTTTCTGTAAACTTATTTAAGCCCCCTGTAAGAGTATAAAATTATATATTTAACTCGGCATCAATGTTTATTAACATTTTAAATCTTAGAATTAATCAAAACACTATAAATATATTCTGAAAAATTTAGGAGAACACTTAAATTAAATATGTATTCATATTATAAACACATTATACTCTTAAATTGTAAATAAATATATTTTTAGTCTGAAATATATTCTAGTTATTATAATAATGTTGAAGTCAAATTAAAAATAATATGTATTGCAGAAAATTTGTAGAAATTATCTAAATGCATAATTAAATTCTAAAAATACATTAAAAGGAATATATACTCTATAAATAATTATAAAATACTTTTAAAAGTAATAAATAGGTCTGAGATTATATCAAAAGTAGTATATATTCATCTACATACTACAAAAGTTCATATAAAATGATATAAAGTTATAACTAGATGTTTTATCATAATAAAACTAACTTATAAAGATATATAAAGTTATTAATCATTTTACACTCACTAACAAATGAAATAAGGTATAATAGTATATATATATATATAACATAAATAAATAGAAAGTTGGAATGCAAAATGAATATAACCCTATGCCTATTAAATTGCAATGATTTCTATATATTGTAGTGTTTCTTATTGTGTGTTGTTTGTATTGTATGTGTGCAACTACAAGGAAATACAACCAGCCCAGAGCTAGTTAATCTTTAAGAACATGTCTTCGAGATTTCTGAGCAGCAATTTGAAGGCAAGTGTTCCTTGACCACTTTTCTCCTAATCTAGGAATATTAGTTAGATTATTTGCATGATGTCTTTAATATGTAATCCAGTTTAGGATATTTCACTAGTTTTTCTATATTATTCCTTGAAACCATGGTGGAATTTATTTAGAATAGGTATTTGTCATTTTATGTGCTTGGCCATGCTTAGAATTTAGAAAATGATGGAAATATATATGTTGCTTGTCATAATGAATATATATGAGATATGAATCTAGACAGACTTTTGGATTGGTATGATGCCGTGCACGAGACTTGGGAAAGTGTTAGTGCCTGTCTTAGATTCTAAGGATCGGTTCATGGAACAGTTAACCCAGCTTTACAATGCCACCACAAGACTGAGATGGGGTAGCTTGGCCAATTCATTTGGTGTTTTGCTGGTATAGTATGAGTGTTTGGATGGTGCGGGCAATGGGAGTCATGTTGGACTGCCCTGGGAACCACAAGGCTCAAGAGGGGGCTTCTGCAAGGAGGGTGTACTCCTGGGAACTGCAGTGGTGAAAACTCAGTGGGCTTGTACTTGCCGGTAAACCCTTTGTAAAGGCTTCGTAGTGATCTCCTAACCGCACACCAAAGGAAGTGTGAAATGTGGATTGCAACCAAGGGTATCATAGAGGTTCTTAGTCCACCTGGCAAAAGGGGATGAAATCACGACTTGTGGGTAAAGTGGTAAAATCTCTATAGGGAATAAAACTATCATGACAGCCATGCTCGCTGTTAAAGGAGGCTTGGACTTGTCCACGATTAGAGAAACATAAAAATAAATTGGAAGAGAATGTTAGGTGGTGTTACTTAGCATTAATGGTTTAATTTTGAAGTTAGTGACATTCAATCACCTATTAATATGGGTTGCTAATTAAAGCTAAGGAATTAGGATTAATGCTTAGTGGTCAACTTGAGTCAACCTTCCTTGAATTTGGCCTACATATCATTACTTTACTACACTTGTTGAGTGCCATTGGTACTCAAACATGCTTTTGTTGGACTTTAATTGCTGCTCAGGTTATAATGAGGATCTAGAGTACAATGAAGAAGAATTTGATCCAGAGGTGTTGTACTAGGTTCCCTGGAAGGAGTTCCACACAACAAAATCCGCTGCTATCATATTGTTTAATATTAACTTTGTGTAACCTTTAGAAGACAGCTATGTAATATTTATGTAAAACAAGTACTTGGATTGTATGATTTATGATATTTTACTATTGTCACACATGTATGACAGAACAAATCCTGGCATGCATGTGATATGTGCTTGGTTGTTCTTTATGAAAAATCGGGTGTGACAAAGTGGTATCAGAGTCAAGGTTGCCTGTAGGATGCAAGCCTAGCTAGAAATGGACGAAATAAGGCCTTAATATTTTAGCAAAACTATTTTACAAAATCTTTTAGAAGGAAAATGGTTGTTTTGTTACTTATCTAAGATCTAGCCTCATTTATGTTCAAAAATATACTATTCCATTTATTTTTATAACTTAATTAAAAAATTTTATGAATCAGATGGCTCGCTCGCGACGTACAGCCCGCAAGTCCACTGGAGGACGTGTTCCTCAACACCAACTTGCCTCACCTGCTTCTACTCCTCCTGTTGAGGATGTGGATAACCCCATGATGTACCACACTCACGGATGATCCACCGGAGGCATGGTTCAACACCTTCGACTTCTCCTACGACGTGCTGGATACACGGCAAGTTGACGGTGTATTGCAACACCACCAGAGTTTCTCACGCAGAACACGAGGAACGGAAGTCTAACGCAAGGATCTATGATAATTATAAGCTACTCAAGATCCACAATTCACCAGCATGGAAATCCATTATGGCAGATGCTGAAAAAGAGCTACTTACCAGAACTACCACAAGGGTACAAAGTTCATGTATGCTCCACAGCGACGAAGTGGCACGGCCGAATTCACATATGAGCCACTTCAGGATGGTTGCACGGGCTCTCAAATAGATTTGAGCCTTAATAATGGAGTTAGCCTCAGCAGGAGACTACAAGATTGTCCGCAGGAACTTCAGGATGTACGTGATCATCTGAAGAAAATGGATGCTATACTTTGTGAGTACATGAGGATAAAGGATGGAGACGAGAGTGATGTCTATGTTTTAGCAACGACACTTGGACTCCTGACTCTCTAGACCGCATAGCAGCCAAGCGTCCTCGTGCTTCACCACCATCACCTGAGCCACCCAAAGCCCAAGTCAGAGACTATTTCTCCAGAGAATGAGGATCAGGACCCTCATGAGAGGGAATACATATTAAAAGTTGATGTGGTTTAGGATTAGTGTCCCTGTCTATGTAATATACCGAGTAGTAACGTGTTTGTATTGTAGGAAAAAGATTTAATGCCTGTGGTTTGCTTATGTTTGATTGTATGTAACGTGAGTTGTAAAAGCATTGGGCATTTGTTCACAACCTTGTTTATTAGGTGTATATTGAAACCTTGATGCATATATATATATATATATATATATATATATATATATATATATATATATATATATATATATTATGTTGTTTATTTACATCTATTAAAGCCATGTTTTGTTTTCTTTGTTTAAACTAATAACTTTGTATACCTATAGGAATGCATACATGCAAGTATGTATACACATATACATTATTAAGAATCTAAATCTAGTTATTTACAATAGACGGCAGCCAGAAGATGTCAAAATGCGGTAAACAACAATGATGCTACAACATTCCCTCTTCCAGAATGGCAGAATAGAGGAACACGCAGAGGAGATGCAGAAGCTCTACAACAAATGATGAATGTCCAAAATCAACTTATTCAGAATTCGACATAAGTGGTGGCCAACATGCAGCAGCCACGACCACCCCCACAGAATGCACCATGACAGCCAAGGTTTAGTGAATTTCTCAATACTCAGCCACCCAAGTTTCCAGTGCAATAAAACCCTTGGATGCTGATGGTTGGTTAAAGACAATAGAAAGCAAGCTGCAGATTGTGCAATGTCAGGGATGTTAGAGGGTGCCTTTCTGCAGCAGATTGGTGGACCGCTTACATAGAAGCACACGCAGACCCTGAGAACATTACATGGAATGAATTTGAATTTCTCTCTTTAAAGCAATGAAGCATGACAGTGTGTGAATATCTCACTAAGTTCACGCAATTATCTCGTTATGCACCAGGTGACATAGATACAGCTAAAGAGAAACAAGATCGCTTCATGGAAGGATTAAACAAGGAAATACGGTACACCATGTCATCCAATGACTACGCTAGTTTCCAGAAGCTAGTGGACAAGGTGCTTATAGTTGAAAAGAAGAGACAAGACTTGCGTGAAGACCGCAAAAGAAAGATGAATTGGCAGGGTCAGTCTTTAGGCAACAAACAGTCGGCCTCGCTTTGCATCACAGCCAGCTGAAATAATAAACCGTCCAATGTTCCTAACCAGATGCAAAGGAACTACAATTCTGCTGCAAGAAACCCAACCTTCCAACCTCAGCAACAGTGCAACAGGTGCAACGTCCTTTGTGGGGTTCTGGACCCCGACCCCCTAGGGGAGAGCGGCGAGCCTCCCCCATATAGGGCAAACAAAGGAGGCCCGAGCCCGAGCTCGGAATAAGACGGAGCAGATAGGATAAAGGTTGATGGGGTTCCCGACCCCGACCCCCTAGGGGAGTGTGGCGAGCCTCCCCCGTGGGGGGGGGGGGGGCGAATGAAGGAGGCGGCCCGAGCTCGAGCTCAGAGGAAGATGGAGCGGACAGGATGAAGGCCCTGATCCTGACCCCAAGGGGGAACCGCGGGCCACTCCCCCTACCGCATGGGGAAAGGGAAGAACTCAGAGGGGAAGCCCGATCCCGACCTCGGGTAGGTGAGGAGTAGATGACCTTCAATGCGGAGCAGGCGCCATCGTGGCCGAGTGGGAAGGAACTCGAGTGCCTTCCCCGTGGGGAGCATTGAATGGTCATCCCCTCCACGGAACAAAAGAGGTGTAATGCGAGGGGGCGCGTGCGCTCCGGTGACAAGACGAGGGTAGGCAGGACGGCACACTCCCAAGGCGCCGACTCCATCAAGTACTGTGGCCGACGTACGACGAGACAAGCTGTCCCTGCGCCAACGACCTCCACCCCACTTGTAATGAGAGAGGCGATGTGAGCGAGGATAAAGAAAGGAGACGATCGACTCTGTGAAGGAGAGAGCTCTCGCAATTGTAAGAGAACCACCCCCATTCTTGAGAAAGAACAGCGAGACAACCCAGATTGGACGTGGGGCATCTTGCCTGAACAAGTATAATCCCTTTGTGTTCTTAGCTAGGCCAACTAGAGGATGAACGCGCAGCACATTAGTTACTAGTCGGAAATCTAACACGGAAAATTGGTGCCCCAGATAGGGGGACTATCGCGTGTTCCATTAATTGCTGCCTCGATGGCTCCACGATGATCGACCTTTGCACCCGGCATGAGGGTATCCTTCGGCGACTTTGAGTTCACTGCCGGTGATGGCGGATGGATGGAGTGCGCCCCTACTCGCCTCCAGAGCCAGACCACACGACCAGGGGGCGAGGTTCCTTTGCCCATGACGCAAACATCCCCCGCAGCTCTAGAGGAAGCACCGCTTATGGTTGCTCGCCCCTCCACACAAGGACAACCAGGGCTGCTCTATCATCTCCCCACGGTGCCCGAGAAGTCGACATCACCGAAGCAACTGCCACACCACCCCTCTGGTGGTCCGGAACGAGGATCACGTTCAACCGGTCCGATCAACCTGCCCATCTCCCGTAAGCTGGGTGCCAACCTCTAATTCTGGACTCGACAGTTGGCACCAAGCGCCCAACCAAGGCAATGATGTACGGTGGGAACGACCTTAATATCTTCTACGTGAAGACCCTAGACGCTATGGGGATACCCGCGCTCCCACCTTCGGCCAGTCCGAGTACCCTTCTATTACATCATTCATGGCATATAGGTGATGCCATTCGGAGAAGTCGACCTTCCCATCACCTTCTGGGATGAAGCAAACTTCCGCATGGAGACCCTCACGTTCTAGGTCCCTGAGTTTGATGGACCATTCCATGCCGTAATAGGGCGGCCGTGCTACGCGAAGTTCATGGCCGTACCAAGCTAAGCCTACCTAAAAATGAAGATGCAGTGTCCCAAAGGAATCATTACCATATGGGCGAACGTACGACAATCTCTCCTATGCAAACAAGACGCATGCGAACTGGCATCGACGGCGGTCATGGCGGCAGAGCTCGACGAGCTCCAACAGAACGCAGCACGAGGCGTACTCGACTGTACTTCCATGTCAAGAACATTCTGACCCGTGGAGGACAAGAAGGCGGTCTGGATCGACCCCGAAGAGCCATCCAAGACAATCGGGATCGGCACCACGTTAGGCTAGGAGCAGGAAGCCACACTCGTCGAGTTCCTATGCTCCAACTGGGACATCTATGCCTGTCGACCCTCCGATATGCCGGGTATCCCAAGAGAGATCGTTGAGCATACCCTCAACATCAAGCCAGGCTCACAGCCCATCAAGCAAAGACTGTGGCGCTTTGATGAACGGAAGCGGCGGGCCATCGGAGTCAAGATTGGCAAACTCCTATCAGCCGGCTTCATCGAGGAGGTACAGCATCCTGAATGGCTAGCCAATCCCGTACTCGTCAAAAAGAAGAGTGGTGAATGGAGGATGTGCGTCGATTATACGAGCCTGAACAAGACGTGCCCGAAGGACCCCTTCCCGCTGCCTCGCATAGAACAGGTCATCATCAATGCAGGAAGCGAATCTCTGTGCTTCCTCGACGCATACTCGAGATACCACCAGATTGACATCTGCGAGGAGGAGCACCAAGCAACAGCGTTCATCACCTCCTACGGCTGTTACTGCTATGTAAGGATGCCCTTCAGGCTAAAAAATGCGGGAACAACATATCAGCGATGCATGCAGAAGTGTTTCCATCAATAGATCAGGCGGAACCTCGAAGTCTACATTGATGACATCATAGTAAAATCGAGAAAAGCACCTAGCCTCATGTCCGATCTCGAGGAAACCTTTGGCAACCTCCGCTGCAACAGCATCAAGCTCAACTCGCTACTGAACCCGGATGGCAGGCCCCGTACATCAAATATTTATCAAGCGGAAGACTCCCCACTGAGGAGGTTGAGGCTCTGCGAATCGTACGCTGGGCCAAGACGTTCGTCCTCATAGAGGGTAAGCTCTTCCGACGTAGTGTCACCTGGATCTTCCAATGCTGCATCCTGAGCGAGCAAGGAAAAGGGCTACTCCTCGACATCGATGGAGGGGTTGCGGACACCACGCAGCCCCAAGGTCCCCGGTCGGGAAGGTGTATGGACAAGGGTTTTACTGGCCAACCACTGTCTCTGACGCTGAGCAAATTGTGTGCACCTGATAGGGCTGCCAGTACTTTGCTTGACAGATACACGCTCTGGCCCAGGACCTCCAAACCATCCCCTCATGTGGCCTTTTCCATGCGGGGGCTCAACCTCCTTGGTCCTTTCAAGAAGGCGCCCGTAGGCTTCATCATCATCCACGTTGCAGTGGATAAATTCACAAAGTGGATCGAAGCTAAACCATTCATCACAACATCATCAGAGCAAGCAGCAAGCTACGTCCGTGACATCGTCTACTGCTTCGGGGTGCCAAACGCCATCATTACCGACAACGGCACCCGGTTCATGGGGAGAAAATTCCCCGAATTCTACGACAGCTCCCACATTTGGGTGGATTGGGAATCGGTGGCCCACCCACGAACCAATGGACAGGTCGAGCGGGCTAACGGTGATAGGAGGATGAGTCCCGATCTTCCGAGAGGTAGGGTAAACTTGATTGGGTGGAGATCTCAACGTTGATGATCCAAGGCTCCGAACGAACGAAACCCCACAATCACTTCTGCTCCGTTGGTTATCACCCGTGTCACACGAATGACCTCGCCACAAAGGCTTATCCCTGCAAGCGCAATCAAGAACACAAGCAAGAACAGAGAAGTTGCAATCAAAACTGAATTGATCACGAATTTGGGGTCTCACAACCGATGATCAGCGACACTGTTCAATGACAGATTGTAACTAAGCAAAACCCGACCGTAATGTGGTGACGGCTGCTGTATAAAAAGGAGTTTAGGGGCGTGCAAGACCCCTGGACGCAACCCTAATGGGCTTCCACACGATACACATGCCAGCAGCCCAAAAGGCGGTGGCGCAGCACCGGACAGATTCTGGACACCCAATTGTTTCACTGATTCCCGTCAACTTAGAAGGAATTTTGAGTTGGGTCTGGTTCCATTGGAAGCTTTACGAAATCACGGTTCCAACCATATATAGAACGTCCAAATCCGACTCCGTATGTTTCTGGGACGTCAGTTTTGGTGAAGGCAGCTCCTGGAACCCGAGGTGGAGTCGAAGTCGAGTTGTACTTGGGCTCCTCCTTGGTGTGCACGTCCTATCTCCTCCTCCTTGACTCCTTGGACTCCTCCCAGCCCTTTCTGGTCCTCTCCATTGTTCCTGATCAATAAAACATGCATGGAAACAAGCGTAAGTTCTGAAAAACAATTGACAAGGTTAGAACGTACCTGGAGATCCAATTGTCGTGCACGTGCTCCAGTGATCGGTCCTTGCATTGTATGCAAAGAAGAGATGTCCTCATCATCCTCCACCTCTTGAATTGGAGTCATCCTCGACTCGAGCTCATCTTCCTTACCCAAGTATGGCTTCAAATCTGAAATGTTAAATGTGGGACTAACTCCAAACTCGCGAGGCAACTCAAGTTTATATGCATTGTCATTTATCTTCTCAAGAACCTTAAAAGTTCCAGCAGCACGTGGCATGAGTTTGGACTTTCTCAAATCCGGGAACCTATCTTTTCTCAAATGAACCCACACCAAATCACCGGGTTCCAATTTTACCTCCTTCCTACCTTTACTAGCAGCAATGCGATACTTTTCATTCATTTTTTCAATTTGTAACTTAGTAGTTTCATGCAACTTAAGAATAAATTCAGAACGTTGTGTAGCATCTAAGTTCACAATTTCAGTATGTGGTAAAGGTAGCAAATAAATTGGATCACGAGGATTGAAACCATAGACTACCATAAACGGACTTAACTTGGTTGTGGAGTGAATAGACCTGTTATAAGCAAACTCAATATGTGGCAAACACTCCTCCCACAACCTCAAATTGTCTTTCAAACAGCCCGCAACATAGTAGATAAGGTACGATTAACTACCTCCGTTTGCCCATCAGTTTGTGGATGACAAGTAGTAGAAAACAGCAACTTTGTTCCCAATTTATACCATAAAGTTCTCCAAAAGTGACTCAAAAACTTAGCATCCCTATCAGAAACAATAGTATTGGGAACACCATGCAAACGCACAACCTCATTAAAGAACAAATCAGCAGCATGTGAAGCATTATCGGTCTTGTGGCAGGGTATAAAATGAGCCATTTTAGACAAACGATAAACAACCACAAAGACACTATCCCTCCCCCTCTTTGTTCTTGGCAATCCTAAAACAAAGTCAATAGAAATATCCTCCCAAGGTGCACTAGGAACCGGAAGAGGCATATAAAGACCATGTGGGTTAAGTGAGACTTAGCTTTGTTGCATGTCGTGCAACGTGAAACGTAGCGCTCCACATCACGCCTCATTCGTGGCCAAAAGAAGTGAGCGGCCAGCAGTCCTCTGTCTTTTTAACACCAAAATGTTCCATCAAACCACCTCCATGCGCTTCCTGCAACAACAAAAGACGAACGGAGCTAGCTGGAACACACAGCTTGTTAGCACGGTAGAGAAGGCCTTCACGCAGCAGGAATTTTTGCCACGTTCTTCCCTCTTTACAATTTTCAAAGGCATCTTTGAAGTCCAAATCAGTAGCATATAACCTCTTTATGGTTTCCAAACCAAAGATTTTATGAGAAAGTTGGGACAGCATGGTATAACGTCTAGATAAAGCATCGGCAATCACATTGTCTTTCCCTTTCTTATGTTTAATGATGTAAGGAAATGATTCTATGAACTCAATCCATTTAGCATGACGTTTGTTCAGATTAGCTTGTCCTTTAAGATACTTCAAAGACTCATGATCTGAGTGTATGACAAATTCTTTAGACCATAGGTAATGTTGCCAAGTTTGCAAGACACGCACTAAAGCATAAAGTTCTTTGTCATATGTAGAATAATTCAGCGAAGGCCCATGCAATTTTTCACCAAAGAAGGCAACAGGTTTACCTCCTTGAATTAGCAATCCTCCAATGTCAATGCCGCTCGCGTCACATTCAAGCTCGAAGGTCTTCTCAAAATCAGGAAGTTGCAGCAATGGTGCTTGTGTGAGCTTCGACTTGAGAACATCAAAAGCTTGTTGTTGTGCTAGTCCCCATCGAAACAACACTCCATGCTTTGTCAACTCGTGGAGAGGTGCCGCAATGGTGCTGAAATCCCACACGAAACGCCGGTAGAAACCTGCGAGACCAAGAAAACTCCGAACCTGTGTGACCGTAGTCGGAAGTGGCCAGCTCGTGACGGCAACAATCTTTGCCTCGTCCACCTCAATGCCCTGCGAAGTAACAACATACCCAAGAAAAGACACACGATCGGTGCAAAAGGTGCACTTCTCAAGGTTACCATATAAACGTGCATCGCGCAAGACATTAAAAACAGCACGCAAATGTTCAATATGCTCATCATATGACTTGCTGTAAATAAGGATATCATCAAAGTAAACCACCACAAATTTACCAATGAAAGCACGTAAAACCTCATTCATCAACCTCATGAAAGTGCTGGGCACATTAGTTAAACCAAATGGCATGAATAACCATTCATAAAGTCTGAATTTAGTTTTAAAAGCAGTTTTCCATTCATCACCTAAAGCCATACGAATCTGATGATACCAACTACGCAAATCAATCTTGGAGAAAATAACAGAACCACTCAACTCATCAAGCATGTCATCCAATCTAGGAATAGGATAGCGATAACGAATGGTAATGTTATTGATGGCTCTACAATCAACACACATGTGCCAAGTGCCATCTTTTTTTGGAACCAAAAGAACAGGAACGGAACAAGGACTAAGGCTCTCACCAATATACCCGCGGTCCAGAAGATCTTGGACTTGTCTCTGAATTTCCTTATTCTCGTCGGGGTTGGTCCTGTAGGCAGCATGGTTTGGCAAGCTCGCCCCTGGAATCAAATCAATCTTGTGCTCAATGCCTCGCACAGGTGGTAATCCAGGGGGTATCTCTGATGGAAAAACATCCATATATTCCTGCAAAAGGTTAGCAACAGCAGGTGGCAAGACAATGGATGTATCCTCAATGGAATATAAAGCATGTTTGCACACTAAAGCATAGCAAGTTCCATTAGAGGCATATAAATCATCAAGATCAGATTTAGCTGCAAGCAAAATAGGATTTTTCAACTTAATAGGTTGCTGAATTTCAGAATTGAAAATACCCTTTTCTTAGCATTATTCTTTTTCTCCTGCTCAAATTGTACAATTTCAGTGGGACTCATAGGAGGCAACACAATTTTCTTGCCCTTATGCATGAGAGTATACTTATTAGATCGACCATGGTGAATAGCATCAGTGTCAAACTCCCAAGGACGCCCCAATAAAAGAGAACAAGCATCCATAGGTACCACATCAAAATTAGCAAAATCATGATAAGAACCAGTGGAAAATGTATCCTTGCTGTTTGTGTTACCTTAACCTTACCATTGTTGTTAAACCATTGAATGTGATAAGGGTGGGGATGCTCCCGTGTGGTCAAGCCAAGCTTCTTGACCACCTCAACATTCACCAAATTGTTGCAGCTACCACCATCAATGATGGTATGTACACGGCAGTCCTTGACGACGAGAAACATGTTGAAAAGGTTGTGATGTTGGCGGTTGTCGTCCTCTCGAACCGTGGCACTTGAAGCTCACTGCACAATCAAAGTCCTATAGTTGTTTGTCGCAGATGTACCAAGAACCTCCTCAGCACCATCATCCGAACCAGAAATGTTAGTTGCAATAATATTTTCATCTTCAATATCAGAAGCACTAACATACCCACCATCAGCAGTGGCAATGATCGCCCGTTTGCTGGGGCAATCTCGTTGCATATGGCCAAGTCCCTGGCAGCGGTGGAACTTAATGTCGGAGCTGCGACTTGTCGAAGTGTTGGGTGCAGCCGCCTTTGCTACAACACCTGGAGGCATCTGGGACTTGCTGTTATCTTGTCCCCGTGATGTAGAAGGTGCGATGCTGCTGCGTACAACACCCGTGGAGGGTGGTGTAGAAGCACGTACGCTCGAGGAGGGCGCTACTTTGGATGGCACCGGAAATTGTCGTGGCGTGAAGGTGTTGTTCCGCCGCTGCTGTTGGCGACCCTGCAGTTCTTTTTCTGCTAACATAGCAAGTTGAAATAAACGTTGAATAGAATGATATTCCTTGTAGTCAACTATGTCCTGGATCTCATGCCGCAAGCCCCCATAAAACCTAACAATTTGGTCTTCCTGATCCTCAACTACCCCACAACGAAGCATACCTTTCTGCAACTCTTGGTAGTACTCTTGGACAGTCATGTCACCCTGATCACAGCGTTGCAATTTCTTAAGAAGATCACGTCTATATGAAGGAGGAACAAACCTAGCGCGCATCTCTTCTTTTAACGCAGCCCATGTCTGTGGTCCATTATGTGTATTGACAAGTTCATTCCACCAAATCATAGCAAAATCTTTAAACTCACTAGTGGCTTGTCTAACTCTATGTCGCTCAGGAACAAGATGAGAGCTAAGTTTTTGTTCTACCATCATCTCCCATTCCAAGTAAGTCTCAGCATCATAAGATCCATAAAATGTTGGAATAGAAAACTTAATCTTAGCATAAGGATCATTATCTTGTTCAGGAGCATGAGGACGAGGTCTACCTTCCATACCTTGACGATTTCGTCGAGGGCGACGGCGCTGCTGTGCATCAACCTCATCGTTATTTAAGTCATCCTCTGTGTCATAGTGAGCATGTGCATCACCATCAAGGATGATAGAGGGTGTAGCTTGTTGGGGAAGACGAGTCTCCATCTCGTCTAACCGTGTGGTCAGACCAGCAACACTTGTATGGAGCCTCTGAAAGGTGGCTGTTGTAGTGGTCTGGTAATTGTTGAAAGCTTCGGTCATTGCCCGCATCATGTCCCTTAGTTCCATACGGGACACACACTCATCATCATCCGGAGGTGTAGAACTAGAGGTCTTATACATAGGCTTCTTTCCTGTCATTGTTAGTACAAAACAGAAACGAAGACAAAAAGATCGTGAAGAACCCTATTACTACGCTCTCCGAAGTGGGTGGAAAATCGATCAATAAGATGCGTCCTACCCCACTCTTACAAGTTTCTTACTAGAACTGCAGGTGGCCAACGGTGAACGGTGTGAAGCAAGCAGAGAGTGGGTGTGATTGCAAAGGTTACCTGTTCTGCTCGAGAGGTGGAGCTTGGAAGGCTCAAATGCAATATATGTATGTGGCACACAAGTTAGTAACAGATAGCAATGCTGAATAAGTGTCCAAAGAATTTCACCTAGTTGCTGGCCTAAGAATGTATTAGAACAGTTGTGGCAACAAGCAAGGACAAGAATGAATGATTATGAACAACAAGGATAATATCAGCAAGTATCCAGCACTCATACAGAAATAGCACAATTAGAAAACCCCTTAGCCTCCTGTTTTTGTCTTGAAGCACTAGTAGAAATCAAAATCTTTTTTTCTTTATTTTTTTTATATTTTTTCTCAACCAGGGGCACAAGAATAGAAACAGCACCAAGTATTAGCTCAAACCGATGAAAGATGAGATCGACACAAATTCAGGAGCGATTGGAAAAACTGGTGCTGGAACTTCGGAGTTCGAAACGAGGGCCTTCTTAAATTTTTTTAATTTTTTTTGAAAACACCGTGACCGGCGTAGCTGGTGTATCGTATGTGGATATTTTCGAGACCTTTCTGGGAAAAAAATGCGCCTCAATCGGAGTTACGAGTGAAAAATTATGCCCATTTTAAGGAGGATACCACGAATCAGGTTTTGGTTGTGGTGGAAACTGCAACAGAAACGAATCGGTGGATGGAATTTTTTTGTAGATTGGATTTTTGTAGATAGCAGCGGATGGAAGAAACAAAACTGAACCAAAACAAATCTAAACCAGCAACCAGACTCAACCTAGGACACGAACTCAAAACTACGGACTCCAAAACTAAATTGTGCAAAAGGTTGAGGGGGGGTTGTAGGTCAGGGAAACTAAATTTTTTTTTTGTAGTGTCACACCCGATTTCTCCAAAGAGCAAACGAGTGAATATCACATGTATGCCAGGATCATTTTCTCATACATGTGACGACAAATAGTGAAGCATCATTATATTACAAGCTAAGTGTTCGAATATAAATAAGTCTTACATAGCATACGTCTCGATGGACGATAATATGTTCATAACATGTAAATAAAACAGCAGCAGAATACAAATCTTGTGGGCTCCATCACAGGCGTTGCCCGGGGGATTCCGTGAACCTAGAATCCTTCTTCGGATCTGAAGTCTTGGTCATTGAACCCCACATCATCCCCTTGACCTGAGCAGCAATTTAAACCAACAGAAAAGAAAGTTTGTGTACCGTTGGTACTCAGCAAGTGTGGGAAAGTTATGTCATGCATGGCTAGAGCAAGGAGAGGTTGAACTCATGGATAAAGCACTACACAATTAATACCTATCACCTTAGCTTATTAAGCACCTACATTACTACACAGGTGAAATGGTCCCAATCCCTCAACCCATCATCAATATCAAGTAAACATAGTCTCATCTCCAATGTTAAGCTTCCCGCTTAACATCCTCAACTTCCCAATTCATCATCCTCTAATCATGAATAAGTCCAAGCCGCTCTTGACCGTGAGCATGGCTGTCATGACAGTTTTGACTCTGCAGAGTTTGCGCCACTGTACCCACATGTAGTGATTTCATCCCCCATTGCCGGGTGGACTAAAGGAACCTCCATTATGCCAGTGGCCGCGAACCACGTTCACACTTCCCAGGTGTGTAGCCAGGAGATCACTACGAGACCTTTACAAAGGGATTTCCGACGAGCGTGGGCCCACTGAGGTTTCACCCCTAACAGCATGCAAGAGGCTCCAACCCCGCTGCAGTGGCCCCCTCTTGAGCCTTGCGGTTCATATGGTAGTCCAGCTGACACCTATTCCCCGCACCATCCAAACACCCATACTACGCCGGAGATACACCTAATTAATTAGCCAAGCTGCCCCATCTCAGCATGTGGTTGGCATGGTAAAGCTAGGTTACATGTTCCATGAACCGGTCCTTAGGATCTAGGCAAGCACTAAACACAAACCCGAGTCTCGTGCACATATCACTAACCAAATCATCCAACTTGCCTCGATCCCTACCTCTATATAATTCATAATATATCATTCAAGAGTAAGGTAAACAAGTTGATGATCTTATATCCCACTTATCCCATTCTAAGCAGGGCTAAGCATAAGTAATATGAATGAATGACATAATAAAATAAATCACAACCCAGGCTACAAGGAAGTAAGGTAATGAAAATCTAGGGAAACCTCCTATCTTGGGTATCATATTTCAAATTGACAATGCAATTAAATTCTAACTACACATCCTAGTATAGGATCAAAGTGGTCAAGGACACTTGCCTTCTTCGTGCTGCTCTGGGAATGGAAAGTCTTGGTCTTGAAAGGTGTGAACCTGCTCTAGGGCTGGTTCTACTCATGCTAATACACACATAGCAAAAGAAAACAACATTCCATAAGCCATAGTCCACACTTCAGCTCATGCAAACCACACATACATACATATGAAAGTCATTCACACTTTTAAGTGTTGTGGTTACCCTAGATGTGTTGATTTTAGGCCTACATGCACTTTTAAACATATATATTATTTCTAACTTTTGTATTCAGATTTCTAATTGCACACTATATATGAATTTCCAATTTGAACAAATTCTCTATATTTAATTAATACACTTCTTAGCCACAAAGTTTGCATGAAAGATAATTTCCTACTCCAAATAGGTTTTCAGATCTTCTACAAAATCCGAAATTGAAGTTTTTGGATTTGGAGACCTCATTTATCATTTTCTAATTATGCATACCTATTTTCCTATATTTTCAGATTTATTTTCTATGCCTAAAAGTGAACTTTAATATTAAAATAGTAAGACATATCACCTAAACAGAATAGGTTCTGATCTAAAATGTTCAATAAACTATTTTTGAACTTCCTCTCTGATGGGAACCAATTTAAATTTATTTTAACCATTTTCAGAATTATATCCTAGCCTAAAAATGTTTTTCCAGAAATAATAAAAGTAAGCAGCACTTAGTCAGATCTCATTTCAGCCTAAAATCAGTTTTTTAACTCATTCTAAAGGTTTTCCAAGTGCTAGGAAAACTTAAATTTATATTTGCACATGTGTTTGCATCACCATTTGAATTTAAATCCTAATCACATATTCAATTTCCTGAAATTAATAACCCTCAGGGGCTGATGTGCAAATCCTCACTACTGTGGGGCCCCATTTCTCATTTTCTAAATTTTCAGGGGTCTAAGTGTGCAAAACAGGGAGGTCTTCCTAATTCTTATTAAGTCCAGGGGCTAAAATTGATTTTTAAATGAATTTACATGAATTTCTAAAGGTCCAGGGGCTAGATCAGAAGGTTTCAGGGGCTAGCTATTCTTTTCTAACAAGTCCAGTGGGTAGCGTGCAAGATTTCCAGCCTTTATAATGCAGGGCTGATGTGGACAGTCCGATTTTAAATAGAGGGTCAAGATTAGATTGAGAAGGGGTACGCCGGGTTCCTATTATGCGCCACACGATTTAAAATAGACGGCCAACAAGAGGCCACGTTGCTCCTGGCCGGAGTTCGCCCGCGCGCGCGGTGGCGCACGGCGGCAGCGGTGTGATCTCGCCGGCGAGGTCGCGGATCTTCATCTACAGACGCTAACACCCGCCCTTTTTGGTAGCAAATGGCAGAGGGGAGGTAGGGGGCCTCACCTCAGTGGTTTTCTTGATCCCTACGTGGCTAGATGGGGTCGGCGGCGAGCTTCAACGGCAATGGCCTTCGGTGCTCGTCGAAGCAGTGGCTGGGGCGCAAACTCCCAGAACTTCCATCACCTGCGAGCTCCCCGGCGGCGGTGGAACACCATACACGCGTTAGATCAGAGAAAACAGGCGAGGGTTGAGAGAAAACCGCGGAGGGGGTCTCGGTCTCACCGGGAACTGAAACGAGTTGATCGGGGAGGAACAAGGGGCGGATTTCAGCGTTTAAATGGGCGAGGGAGGGCGGCGGAGGGTTGGTTTGGATATGCAGTAGCGTCCTGCCGAAGATCGGGCGTGGAAACCGGTTGGAGCAGCCACGATCGGCGCGGGAAGATCGGGGTAGTTGGGGCGCGCGGGGGAGGGGAGGGAAGAAGATGACAAGCGGGCCCCGTGCGTCAGAGAGAGAGAGAGGGAGGGGGAAGGGAAGCGGGCGCGGATTTTGGGATGGCTGATATGGGTTTGGGCCCACTGGCCGTTTTTCTTTTTTCTTTTTCCTTTTCTTTTTCTGTTTTGATTTAAATTTGAATTCCAGTTTGAATTTGAATTGCTTCACCACATGCATTACATCCAAAAATTTTAAATTCCCCTCTTTAGCAGGTTTTGGGGTGTTACATGTGGCTTTTTGTGGACGATAGGACTGAAACAAAATAAATCTAAAGGGCACACAAGTATACCACACGGTGAACCTGGAAATCTGATACCAATTGATAGGAGGATGAGTCCCCATCTTCCGAGAGGTAGGGTAAACTTGATTGGGTAGAGATATCGACGTTGATGATCCAAGGTTCCGAACGAACGAAACCCCGCAATCACTACACCACTGCTCCATTGGCTATCACCTGTGTCACACGAATGACCTCGCCACAAAGGCTTATCTCTGCAAGCGCAATCAAGAACACAAGCAAGAACAGAGAAGTTGCAATCAAAACTGAATTGATCACGAATTTGGGGTCTCACAACCGATGATCAGCGACACTGTTCAATGACTGATTGTAACTAAGCAAAACCCAACCCTAATTTGGTGACGGATGCTGTATAAAAAGGAGTTTAGTCGCGTGCAAGACCCCTGGACGCAACCCTAATGGGTTTCCACACGATACATGGGCCAGCAGCCCAAAAGGCGGTGGCGCAGCACCGGACAGATTCTGGATGCCCACTTGTTTCGCTGATTCCTGTCAACTTAAAAGGAATTTTGAGGTGGGGCTGGTTCCATTGGAAGCTTTATGAAATCACGGTTCCAACCATATATAGAACGTCCAAATCCGACTCCATATGTGTCTGGGACGTCAGTTTTGGTAAGGCAGCTCCTGGAACCCGAGGTAGAGTCGAAGTCGAGTTGTACTTGGGCTCCTCCTTGGTGTGCACGTCCTATCTCCTCCTCCTTGACTCCTTGGACTCCTCCCAGCCCTTGCTGGTCCTCTCCATTGTTTCTAATCAATAAAACATGCATGGAAACAAGTGTAAGTTCTGAAAAACAATTGACAAGGTTAGAACGTACCTGGAGATCCAATTGTCGTGCACGTGCTCTAGTGATCGGTCCTTGCATTGTATGTAAAGGAGAGATGTCCTCATCAAACGGCCTGATCCTGCAAGGACTCAAGCCTCGCATCTTCGACTGCCTCAACAGATGCACTTGGCGCTGCGCCACTGAACTACCATCAGTACTGTGGAGCCTGCGCATGACGCCCAACCGCTCCACTGGGTTCTCGCCCTTCTTCATGGCGTACGGTGCGGAAGCCATCCTACCGATCGAGCTGGAGTGTGGCTCACCCCAAACCAAGGCATACAAAGAAACCCAATCCGAGCAGGCAAGACAGGGCTCTGTTGACCAGCTCGATGAGGCCCGCGATGTTGCACTTGTTGAGTACTTCTGGAGGTTTATCAGAGTTTAATTTCCTTATGTTTCAAGGAAATAAAGCACACATGACAAGAACCAGGGGTGTGTCCTGAGTCACATGTGTTGCACCGAGACCTATTGTGTGTGAGGGTGTTTTGATTCTGTTCAAACACAACCCAGGGGGTTTTGGGCCATACGTGCATGGCACATGCATGTGCTGCATGCTTTTCAAATTTGTATGGTGCAAAACCCGGGCTGAGGTTGTTGAAAACGTGTGGCTTCCGGCTAATAAAAGGAGGGGAATGCGATTGTGTTTGTTGAGCGCCGTCACAACTCATCCGACTCATTTTTCATTCGGTTCTCCATTTGTGTTTTGGATCTACACCACACCTCTAGACTTCCAGCACGATTTGCATCACAAATCAGTGAGTGTTCAGTGAGGAAAACACCCAGAAATTGGTATCAGAGCCAATTACGTTGCCTGGAACCGTGACGCGGCCATTGAGTGGGCGCTGATGTCGCGGAGGAGATCTTCATCGCCAGCCCGATGTTCATGGAGGGATGTCATGCCGCTGGGAGGCACCAGCAGGGCAGGAGGAGGATCAGGGGCATTGGTGATTCATCACATCACAAAGGAAGTCAGCAGTGGTGGTACGTATCCGATGCTCACAAAGACAAACTATCATGATTGGTTGGCACTTATGCGGGTGATGTTGCAAGCGAGAGGTTTGTGGACTGCGGTGAGCCTTGGCGCCGATGATTACATCGAAGATCGGATGGTTTTGGAGGCTCTCACCAAGGCTGTGCCACCAGAAATGATAGGGATCATTGCCGGGAAGGAGTCGGCCAAGATTGCATGGGACGCGATCAAGTTGCGCAACGTGGGAGCCGAACGTGTGCGCAAGGCCAGGGCAAGCACATTGGGTCGGGAGTTTGATGCACTCAGATTCCACGATGGTGAAACTGTTGATGAGTTTGTTGTGCGCATGAGCCGGATCACATCTCAACTTGCAGCACTTGGGAGTGAACATTCGGATGAGGAGATTGTCCGGAAGCTCCTTCAGGCGGTACCACAAAAGTTTGAGCAGATTGCGGCCTCCATCAAGACATTGCTTGACTTAAGTGATATGTCCATTGATGAGTTGATTGGTAGACTCAAAGCTGCAGAAGAAAGGCTTGGTGCAAGCACTTGGGAGGGCAATACACAAGAGAAGTTGCATCTGAGTGAAGAAGAGTTGCTTGCAAGGTTGTCGACACGTCTCAAGATGTCCGGGTGAGCTGGACAGAAACGGCACAAAGATTCATTTGCACCGAGGATAGATCATGGCCAAGGACATGGCCGTGGTCGAGGTAACCGTAGTGGTGGAAACTCAGGCCGTGGAGTGGCCAAAGATGAGTGCCGCTACTGTGGTAAGAAAGGTCATTGGGCTAGAGAATGCAGGAAGAAAAAGAAGGATGAATAGGTGAACACAGCTCAAGTTGATCATGAGTTTGAATCCAGCCTCTTGGTGGCGTGTGCCAACACCAAGGCTGATCAAGACACGTCCCTGGAGGAGGTATGCCTCAACAATGATATGTTACACGTTCAAGTAGGAGACTTGGAGGGAGGAGGCAGTACCCGGTGGATCCTGGACTCCGGTGCAACAAATCACATGACCGGGAAACGGGATGTGATCACAAAACTTGATAACACGGTGCATGGTACTGTGCGTTTGGGAGATGGCTCAGTGACAGAGATTGATGGCCAAGGAACTGTGGTGTTCCAATGAAAGAGAGGTGGTCGAAAGGAGTTGGCTGGGGTCTATCTTATTCCTCAGCTCAAGGCAAACATCATCAGTCTTGGACAGCTTGAGGAGGAGGGACACCAAATCTTGATGGTGAATGGTTATGTCAAGATTTGGGATAAAGATGGAACCCCTGTGGCGATGGTGAAACGGGGAGTGAACCGGTTGTACACCATTGATCTTAAGGTAGTGCAACCATGGTGTCTCATTGCACAAGGGTGCAATGCAACATGGATGTGGCATGCAAGGATGGGGCACCTAAACTTTCGGAGTCTCAGAAGACTTGCTGAAGAGCAACTTGTGTATGGATTGCCAACCATCACTCAAACTGAGGAGAAGTGTGATAGCTGTTTGGCTGGGAAACAAAGACGTCAACCGTTCCCGTGCATGGCAAAGTACCGAGCTAAGAAGAAACTTGAACTTGTGCATGGAGACCTCTGTGGACCAGTGAAGCCGGCAACTCCAAGAGGCAGCAGGTTTTTCTTTCTTCTTGTGGATGACCTCAGTAGATACATGTGGGTGTTTTTGATCAGCACAAAGCATCAAGCAATGAGTACTTTCATGGCATTTCAATCAAGTGTTGAAGCTGAGGCAGGGAGGAAGATTCGAACTTTTCGCACAGATCGTGGTGGAGAGTTCACAGCTCGGGATTTTGTTGAGTATTGCACCAAGGAGGGTGTTCAACGTCACTTGACAGCTCCATATTCTCCTGAGCAGAATGGTGTGGTTGAGAGAAGGAACCAAACTGTTATGGGAATGGCAAGAAGCATGTTGAAAGCAATGAATATGCCCGGTTGGTTCTGGGGGGAGGCAGTGACCACAGCAGTGTATGTGTTGAACCGATCTCCTACTCGGAGTGTTGATAGAAAGACCCCATATGAGGTATGGCATGACAATAAACCTAGTGTACATCATTTGCGCACTTTCGGTTCTGTGGCACACGTGAAACAGGGAAGCAACCGCCTTAGCAAACTTGAAGATCGAAGTATACCAATGGTTTTCATTGGATATGAGCAAGGAAGCAAGGTGTGGAGGTTCTACAATCCAAACACGGAGAGTGTTCACGTGTCACGTGATGCTGTGTTTGAAGAAAATCCCCCATGGAAGTGGGATGCAGCTGAGTCAAGTGAAATGGTGAATGATGAAGACATCTTTCGGGTAGAATACATATTTCGTGATGAGAACCCTGGTGGAGTGAGTTCTTCTTCTTGTGACACAGATCAAGGTGACAAAATCCCAGCTGAGGGAGTGTCTTCTATGACACAACTGAAGCAACAAGCATCCAAGGATGTGGAGTTTGTGTCACCTCCTTCCATGTCACGAGAAATGGATAGTGAGCTAAAAGAAGCACCACTTTGTTATTGTTCCATGAGAAATATCCTTGAGGAGGTGCCAAATTGTGAACCAGAAGAAGGAGGAGTAGATGAACTTCTTGTTGTCATAGGTGAAGAGCCATGCACAGCAGAAGAGGCCTTGAGGGCCAAGGAGTGGCGCATTGCCATGATTGAGGAGCTCACATCCATTGAAGAGAACAAAACATGGTCATTGGTACAACTTCTGGAGGGTTATCGTGCCATTGGCTTGAAATGGGTTTTCAAGTTGAAGAAAGATGAACATGGGAATGTCATACGCCACAAAGCAAGGATGGTTGCAAAGGGGTATGTGCAGAAGCAAGGAGTTGATTTTGAAGAAGTTTTTGCACCAGTTGCCAGAATGGAGTCTGTGAGGATTGTGATAGCTGTTGCAGCTCATTTTGGGTGGCATGTTCATCACATGGATGTGAAGTCAGCCTTCTTGAATGGGAGTCTAGAAGAGGAGATCTATGTCACTCAACCCCCGGGTTTCATAGCTGAAGGCAAGTAGAAGTGGGTTTTAAGACTTCACAAGGCATTGTATGGCTTGAGACAAGCTCCTCGAGCATGGAACTGCAAACTTGATGAAAGTCTCAAGCAACTCGGTTTCACACGGTGCAAATCAGAACATGTCTTGTATACTAAGTTTGGAGGTGAGGCAAGGCTCATTGTGGGTGTGTATGTTGATGACTTGCTGATTGTGGGAGAAAACATGGAGGAAATCAGTCGGTTCAAGGAGAAAATGAAGGAGAAGTTTTGCATGAGTGATTTAGGAATCTTGTCTTACTATCTTGGTATTGAAGTAAAGCAAGGAAGACATGGTATTGACTTGTGTCAAGGAGCCTATGCTGCAAAGTGGCTGGAAAGAAGTGGGATGATAAATTGCAATGGGTGTGCCACTCCCATGGAATCCCAGTTGAAGCTTACCAAGAGAAGTACAGCTCCACTCACTGATCCAACCACTTATCGCAGCATAATTGGTGGACTCAGGTATCTTTTACATACTCGGCCCCATCTTAGTTTTGGTGTTGGGTACTTAAGTAGGTTCATGTCAGAATCCCAAGAGGAACACATGGTGGCATTGAAACATTTACTTCGGTATGTGGCAGCTACAATGAGGTATGGCTTGTCTTACAACCGAGGTAAAGGAAGTGTCGAGTTAAGAGGCTATAGTGATAGCGATTTTGGGGGAGATGTGGATGACAGGAGAAGCACAACAGGAGTCATATTCTTCCTGAGTGACAATCCTATCAGCTGGTTATCCCATAAGCAAAAGGCTGTGGCAAAGTCCACATGTGAAGCTGAGTATGAGGCTGGAGCAGCTGCAGCAAGTCAGGCTGTTTGGCTCAGGCATGTGCTAGAAGAAGTGACAAGAATTCAAATACCTCCACCAGTGATTAAGATGGATAACACAGCAGAAATTGCTTTGGCAAAGAATCCAGTCTTGCATGATAGAAGTAAACACATTGACATCAAGTTTCACTTTGTCAGAGAATGTTGATAGTGGAGAAGTCATCTTGGAGCATGTTGCAACAAAAGATGAACTTGCTGATATCCTCACAAAGCCACTGGGACGTACACATTTTTAGGAACTTCGTGAGAAGATTGTAGTTCAGGAGATCAAACCTCAGAAGTAGGGGGAGATTGTTGAGTACTTCTTGAGGTTTATCAGAGTTTAGTTTCCTTATGTTTCAAGGAAATAAAGCACACATGACAAGAACCAGGGGTGTGTCCTGAGTCACATGTGTTGCACCAAGTCCTAGTGTGTGTGAGGGTGTTTTGATTTGTTTCAAACACAACCTGGGGGGTTTTGGGCCATACGTGCATGGCACATGCATGTGCTGCATGCTTTTCAAATTTGTATGGTGCAAAACCCGGGCTGAGGTTGTTGAAAACGTGTGGCTTCCGGCTAATAAAAGGAGGGGAATGCGCTGGTGTTTGTTGAGCGCCGCCACAACTCATCCGACTCATTTTTCATTCGGTTCTCCATTTGAGTTTTGGATCTACACAACACCTCTATACTTCCAACATGATCTGCATCACAAATCAGTGAGTGTTCAGTGAGGAAAACACCCAGCAGCACTCCTGGATTGGCCAAATACCAACAAACGCTATGGCTCTACCACGAGCGGCGGGTCTAGTCCTCCAAGTAGGCGATCTAGTCCTCTGAAGGATCCAGACCAACAAGGACAGACACAAGCTGTCTTCCCCATGGGAGGGCCCGTACATCGTCTCCACCATCCTCTGACCCAGCGCCTACCGCCTGGCTGACGTCAACGGCTATTCCCTACCCAATGTGTGGAACATAGAGCAGCTCAGGCGATTCTATACATAAGAACGCTGAGCCTCGCGCACATGACATAGCTCTAACGACCGACTGGCCTCGAGAAGCGCCGTGAGGCAGAGAGAATCGATCTCCTGCCCCGTGATGCTCGGGGTCTACACAGACACATAAGGCCCAAATATTAACACCAATAGGATTTTCTCTCCCCGAGTCTCGCGACCTACGTGTAAGGGACAACGAAAACCGCCAACGAAGCCACGATCCAAACAAAACAGGAAAAGCAATCACTCAGACCACGCGAGGCCCGAAGACTCACACAAGAAGGCCCACCACAGCCCCCCAGTTGGGAATGAAAAATAGTTATGAGTTTTGCAGGTGAGAGGAGCCAGAAAACAAGGTGAAAGGGGCCTTTTATTTGAGATCCAAGGTACAGATGGCCTCGGCAAGAGAACCTACCCGAGACTGGAAGATCACTTGCAGGAAGCCATTTTTACTGTAAGACCCTCATATTCATCATCATGCATTGCATTCATTTTCATGTAGAGAAGCATTTAAAAAGAAGAAGAAAAGAGATAAAGAAATATAGAAACCCATAAATAAATAAAAGAAAATAAGAATAGAAAAGAAAAAAAAGAAAAACTCTAGCCGCCCTCCCCCCATAACATGGACGGCCCCCTCTCCCTTAGGAAATTTCCCCCTTAGGGAATCCCCTGTGGGGAATTCTCCTGGCCGCGGCCCCCTTGGGGATTTTCTCCCCCTTGGCCGTGCCCCTGTGACACCTGGTTCCAAAAATGAACCAAATGAATGCATATGCGTGCCCAGGATGTTCATCACACATACACAGCTTTATCACAAACTGAATTCAGAATATAACCATGTACGAATAGAGTTTAAGTACCTTATTACAATAACTTGATGACTCAATCATGAATGTCTAACTTATTCGGCAGCGGAAGACTCTAAACAACAGCAGAAAAATAACTAAAGATGATGGGACTCCACTCCGACTACACAAGCATGTTGACGGTAGTGCGCACGTCTAGTACTCCACTTGTTCCTCGAAGTATTCTTCTCCTATAGCTGATATATATGTGGGAATGCAAGGGTGAGTACATGTACTTCGTCATCCTTCGTGCAACGTCGCGACCGTCGCCCTCAACCACGTTGCATCTCGACCAGGAGCTACTGTACTTGCTGAGTACGACATGTACTCACCCTTGCAATTCCCACAATATACCAGCTACAGGAGAAGAGTACTTCGAAGAGCAGGGGGAGTACTAGGCATGCGCACTACCGTCAACTGCCTATGGAGTCAGAGATTGGAGCCCTGCTGCCTTAGTTCACTTTCACTACTGTTTAGAGTTTTCCGCTGTGTTATAAATTAAATACTCATGATTGAGACATTTAATTATTGTAATAAAGCAATTATGTACTATTTTGTAACGTGGTTAGAGTGCTGAATTCAATTTGTGATGTATCTGTGTATGTGTGATGAACATCCTGGACACACATATGCATCACTTGGTTCATCTTCGGAACCGGATGTTACAAATTGGTACCAGAGCCACGTTGACCGTAGGACGCAAGCCTAGATAGAATGGACACTCTAAAACACATAGGAACACCCCTCTAAACTGTTATTTTCGAAAATTGCTTGCTGCTTCTTTTTACTTGACAACTTAGCCACTGCAAAGTGCTATTTTCAGCCCCTTTTCTTCTTTTCTTTTGGACAGCGACACCTTCTATTCTCTTGCTTAATAGATGCTGAAATTTTTGGATTTATTTACCCTCTTCTCAAAGGTTCTCATATGTTATTTATAGCTGCCGATCATTAGGAGCACAACACACATGAGAACTCGCCCGCCGCCACATGGAAGCGCTCTTAACCCCGTCGAGGTTTCCGATGGACCATACAGGGAGGAAGTGAAGACGGAACCTCATGATGAGGATGAGGTCAATGGCCCTATGCATGAGGAAGAGGATCCCGAAGAGGTGGAGCCATTTGAGGATGACATGGAAGACGATCCGCAAGAAGGGCAACACTGGTATGCCCCTCAGGAGGAATACTAAGTGGGCTTACACCCGGCGGAGCCCTATGAAGTTGCATCGGAAGAAGATTAACACGGAGAGGAGCCACCACCTGCTGCGGCCGAGAATGAAGATGATGAACAGGCCATCCATTTTTCTCAGGAATTCTGTAGGATGGAAGAGCACGTGAAAAGCTACCAGAGGGGGTGAATGGAAGATTAAAACTTTTTATGCGGAAGCTACAAAAAACCTCTCGGCAGAAAATTGATATGATAAAGAAACTGTGTGTGAGACTGATTTAGACGTGTTCAAACGTGACTAAACTAGTGGAGATTAGAGAAAATCAAGTAATGAATCCACTGCAACAAGAATCACGTGAAAACACTAAATAGAACTTGAGTTATGATCAAAAGACCAGATGAAGGTCAATCTGTTCTCCCTGATCTTAAAAACAGATCTACAATGCTGCAAAGAAACTCGTGTATATCGAAAACCACAAATCCAATGACCGTGAAATTTTCAATAGAAATTCAAGTTGTTAAGATAACTGAATAATAATAACGTCAATTGGATCAGTAAAACGCGAGTTATGATCGAAATACTGAAGCAACATCGTTCTGTCAAGAAACTCGCTGAGGAAAAACTTGTCTGAAGCAAGTCGGACGAACAAGGCACCAAAGCTCCTCTAAACTACGAATTTTATTGATCAAAACTTAGTAGAAGCAGCCACAAGTCATGCTGTCAATGAGCTTTGTCCTCCCTTGCTTATATAACCAGCCCTAAGGCCAACCAAATCCAAACTAGGACTCCTACTCCTACTTGGATTCAAACTCTAACTATCTAAAACTGCTCAAGACTCTTCTATACGCAGATAGAAGCAATATTAAGACTTCCAAACACCTTAGGAACATCCCAAACATTCCTAAAATAATTCTACTTCGTGCCTAACACGAAATCCTATTATAACCAACTCAAAACTTTCCATAAACGAACCATAATCGCCTCAGGCGCAGCCTGAGCGCAAAATTCAGCCGGTTGAACCTTTTCAACCATGTCTTCACTTCCATATCTCTTCACCATGCCTTGGAATAATGTAGCCTCATCCATGCAACCCTGGCATACGTGCAAACACTTTTCAAAATGTTCACAACACCTTCATATGCATTGTTCTTGACCCAAACATGCTGCATGACCTCCCGATCAGCTCAACCACAATTCCTCCCAATATTTGTTGTTGAACCTCATCTTCCCCCTAAGACTAGTTCAAGGATCTCCATCACCAGCCATGTCTTGACCTCAAGCAACACCTGCACATGAACAACCATCCACTTTTTTGAGCAGAAGTCCGCGACTTGACTCACGTTAGTCCGAAAACCACAACACCTTACATGAGCGCCTCACATAAGCATGATGTAAACCATAGCAATGTATTACCCACCATAATCAGCCATAACACATAAAAATTTTAGTAAGAGAATACTAAGCGAACATTCCATAAGCCAAGAAGCAAGTTCAAAACATTCCAAGTTAAAAATAGAGTGGCTGAAAATTAAACACTATGAAAACAGCTGCTCTGCAGTGACAGTTACTCCTGAAATGCAATGAGAAGTTCGGACAATCCGAAGCGGGTATTTTATCAATATTCAAAACTATGAATGTAAATCCTCACTTTTATTCTAATTGCCAATGTATTCAGCACATATAGATTTCACAATCTCCCCCTTGATGAATGCATTGGCAACACCACATAGAAATCCGAACATGGGCTCATTCACATGAAAAAGTTTTGAAAGCAAATTTCTCCCCTTTTTTGAAATAAAAAATCAAATGAGAAATAAATTTGAAAAAAAAACAAATTCTCCCCCTGAGAAGATTTTTTTGTGCAATATGTGACATATTTCTCCCCCTTTGACAATGTATTCAGCAAGGTCCAAAAGAGAAATTTCAATTTATTATGAGCATAATATGACGTATACATATAAAACAAAGATCGTCCAAGTCATACTTTCAAATAACTTACACTATCACATCAATGAGATACATAAAGTAGTGTAAGCCGTGCTAGAGATCAAGTCACCTGTTGCTGCATTTTTCATTATCTTTTAAAGCACAAGTTCAGATCATATGACAATTGCAAGAGATTATATGCCGCATCATCCTTATTCTAACCAACCAAGCCAAGCCTATGTCATTTGACAATCAGAATATTAAGGACATGGTTTTAGTCATACAAAACTTCTTTCAAGTTCATATCTAAGTGCAATGATAAGCCATCTCAAAAGAAGAAGTGCGATGCATGCATATTCTCTTGATCTTATCTTATTTTTCCATTTGATTATAAAAGCACAACATGTGGATAAGTGATTGATTAATTTTTCATTATTAAAAGCACTTGTGAGCATGCAACAAGTTCAAAATAGCAAGAAAGTTCGATCATGACCAGATTTAGTATAAGTAGTTATTCCAATTACTAGTCATGGCAAAAACTACAAAATGTATAACGAGTAATTATTCCAATTACATGAGGATGCATAACACCTATTTCACTACGAATGAAACAAAAACGAGTGAAATCCAAGAGTTTTATAAAAATGCCAGCCAATTGTTGTTCGGTATCTATATGGTGAAGCACAATGTTTCCTTTTTCAACATTATCACGGAGAAAGTGATACCTAATGTCAATATGCTTTGTTCTAGAATGTTGCACGGGGTTTTAAGCAATGCAATCGCACTAGTGTTATTAGAAACAGTAGAACACTATCTAGATCAACCCCATAGTGCTTAAGTGTTTGAACAATCCAAAGAATTTGTGAGCAAGAGCTAGCAGCAGCTACATATTCAGATTCGGCTGTGGATTGTGCAACTGAAGTTTGTTTTCTAGAAGACCAAGTGTAACACCCTCATATTCATCACCTTGCATTGCATCCATTTTCATGTAGAGAAGCATTTAAAATGAAGAAGAAAAGGGAGGAAGGAATATAGAAACAAATAAATAATAGGAAATAATAAAAATAAATAGAAAAGAAAATAAATAAAAATAACAAGGAAAAAATGAATAAATAAAAATAAACCTAGCCGCCCTAACCCCCCTTAATTTCCCCCAATTCCACCTTAATTCGCCCCCTAATTTTCCCCTATTTTCCTTGTAAAATTCCCCCTAGGAAATTTTTTCCCACATTTGGGAGAATTTTCCCCATTTTTGGCCGGCCAAAAATCCGTAGGGATTTCCCCCACTTTGAGGATTTTCTCCCCCTTGGCCGCACCCTCTTAGGGGGAGAAACCCTAGCCGCACCATATCCCCCCCTTTGGGATTTTCTTTTCCCTTAATTAATCTCAGCCCTTGATGGACAATATTGGATTAAATCTCATACCCTAGCTCCCACCTTTTCTCAAATTAAATCCCGTCCCTTGATTAAAAGGTTTACTGAAATCCTAGCCCCCTTGGCTATTTTTCCCCTTATAAATAAAACCCTCTCCCCCCAATCCACTGCCCTCTCCTTGCTGCCAAGCCTTGGTTGCCGCCCCTGCTGGTGTTTGGCCGCCGTCGAAGCTCTGCCCCGCCTCGCCGTCGCCGGAGAAGAAGACTCCAACATCCTGCTCTAGCCTCAGCTCTATTCTTCCATGAGGAAAGACTCTAGCTGCCTGTCATTGCAAGGGAAGAAGGCTTGCCGCAAGGAGGAGAGGAAGAAGAAGAGAAGTAGGTCCCTGTCACCCCTCTTACCACGTCACTTCTGTTTCTACGAACCCGTTTTTCTCCACCCCCTGCGAGCAGGAGCTACTGCACGTAGGTATATCACGTTCCGGTTAAGTTTTGATGGTGGAATTGATCTACTACTCGAGTTAGGATCATAGCCACGTCCACACATAATTCCATAAGCACCGTTCATCGTAAAACCCCATGAAAGCTTACTAAAACTTGCAAGAACACATGCAAACTGATCACTATAGGCTGCACCATAGGATGCATCCACATCATTGCATTTTGAGTAAAGCTTGTGCATAACATTGATTGCTGTATTATTTGTATGTACGTGGTCGTGAATAGAAGAACACGCTCAAGAGGCCATCTACAAGGACCTCCAACACCAAGACTTCAAGACACTTGAGCAACACAATCCGCGGAAGCAAGGCAAGTGCCCCTTGACCATGTTGAACCTGAGTTTTTGAACTGTTTTGTTTGTGAAAACTGCTTTCTCGTGTCAACTTGATGGGAAACCCTTTAGTAGGAGTTTACTAGTTTTGTTAGCCACCCTTGTCGCCGGGAAACATGTTGAGTTGGGTATTGTCAATTTTCTATTTTGCATCGCATAACATACGGGATTCGGGAAAACTGAAATAAACTTGTTTAGCTACTGCACTCATAAAGATTAAAGATAATGAGAACATGATGATGTTAATTAGCATGGAATCAGGGAGATCTAGGCAAGCTTGGCTTGTGGTTATGTGAGAATGAAGATGGTGGTTTGCTTGCCTTAGATCTATGAACCGGTTCGTGCGAGAACATGCCAGGAAAACAGTGCCACCACAAGACCAAATATGGGTGCGGGTTAGCTGACTAATTAGGTGTGTTGCTAGCTTGTTATGGACCATTGGATAGCGCAGGAAATGGGAGTCGAGGAGGACTGCCCTGGGAACTGCATGGCATACGAGGGGGCCCGTGGGTGGGAGAATGGAGATTCAAGCCTGCCGGCGAAACCTCAGTGGCTCCATACATTCTAGTAGCCCCTTTGTAAATGCTATTTTGTGATCTCTTGGCCATACACCAACGGTTGTGTAGTGGCATAATGGAGATTTTCTCTAGTCGCAAACGGGTGTCGAAATCACAAACTAGTGGGTAAAGTGGTGCCATCTCTGCAGAGTGTAAAACTATCATGATAGCCGTGCTTCCTGTTACAAGCACCTGGCCAATTTCCATGATTAGAGGCAAAACTTGGGATGGTTATTTGGGTATGGTTTGGCACTGGTTTTGGGACTGTTTTTGGTGATGTTTATTGTAAAAGCCCAAGAAAAGGGACTTGCAAAATTTTTCATCACCTCACAACACCACAGCTTTTGTTGTGGGTATCTTGTGAATACTTGTGAAGAGCAAGTAACCTCCATAAAAAGGGTGATTAGAGGGGAAAGCCCTAACTTTCACAAAGTAAGATTTCTACACATGAACATGAGAAGTTGAGCTCACCCCTAGAACTTAAATAGTCTTGGGAAGGTTCAGGCCAAATTTCATGCAAATCCAACATTTTTAGGCACTTTTGGAGGCATTTGAAAAAGAGGCCAATTTGAATGTAAATCCAAATTGCAGCAATTTTCATCACTTGGATTCAAAAGTTGGCTTCATATTCAAACTCAGCACATTTTTCTGAGTTAGTCCACAAATTTTCATCCCCATTGGAGTTCATCTTGTCGGGAGCTAAATTTGCAATAATTCAAAACTGAATTTTAATTTCAGTTCAAATGTGAAGCAAATTTAGCCAAACAAATTTAAAATTTGGGAAACCAAATTCAAACTTTGACTTGATGATTAAGTCTCACATTCAATTGTGAGTAGCTGGGGATATTTTCAGCAAAAACAGAGGGAAAAATCCAGAGAGGATTACAGGGGAGGGGCCCACAGGTCAGAAGCCTTCACACTGAGGTTTTCCTCAGGTGATCTTTTCATCGGCCGAAGCCGCGCGCGCGCCAGCGCGACCGCGCCCGAACGCCAGCAGCGCTCAGACTTCCACCTCACGGTTAAAAATCTCAGCTCAAAGGCCAGCACACGAGCTGCTTCACCCCTCCTTCTGTTTCCTGAGCACAAACGAGCCCAACCCGAGCTACTCTCCTGTTTCCGCGCAAGAACTCAACGCCGCCGACTCTGATCACCGGTGACCGGCCGATCCTGACGGTTTCACACGCCGTCAACATAGAGGAAAAGTTGCGCTTACTTCTGCTGAAGCTGTGGGAGGAGACCGTGCGCCTGTTCCGGCGGTGTAGCGCAAGAATTTCTGGTTTTCTTCCTCAAAGCGTATTAGGGTTAGAGTCCGGTCTATGGCCAAATTTGTTGCACAGAAGCAACCGCCGGTTAAGCTATAGCTCACACACGCTCTAGAACACCTAGTGCACCTCCTCGATCAAGTAGCAACCGGTTCCATGCGCTAGGGCCTTAGTTCTGTGAAAATTTTGGCCCGGTGGCTGGAAACAGGGCACCTCGCCAGTGAGGTCATAGTGGCGGCCGTTTTCACGGGGATTGGTGCTCATGTCCGTGATCAGCAAGTGTCAGCGGAGCTCCCCGAGCAAACCGCGTCGAAAAAGGTGCAGAGGACACCGAGTTCGACGTCGCCGATGAGCTCTCGGCCGCTGTTACCATCGGGAGCACTATTCTGGCCGTTGCCGAGCTCTGTTGAGGGCACCACCGTGTTACCCACGCCGAAATATGCACAGGCGGTGAGTTTCGTCAGAGGCCGGGCAGCAGGATGCCCGGCGGCGAGCTCTCCGGTGAAGGGGGCGGCGGGGAGCCGCGGGAGCGCGAGCTTGAAGAAGCACCACGGGCCCCGCGTGTCGGTCTCTGCTGAAAGCGCCCTGGATCTTCTGTGGCACCGAGATCCCGTGCGACTGCGCGGATGACTCTGCGGACCCCCGTGTGGGTTAGCTGAGATGCTGAGACGTAGCCGGGGACCCCACCCGACAGTTTAAACTTTATTTGAATTTTCAGATTTGGTCCAACTTCAAATAAATAGAACTTTTGCTAGGAAGCTCCAAATTCAGTGAACCAAATTTTTCTGAACTCAGAATTTCGAGTACCTTCCAGCAATACAAATTTCAGCTCATGAAACTTAATAGTTTCCAGAATTTAATCCCTAAAGTTCAAACTGTTAGGAATTTTATCTGGAGGATTACTTTATGAAAAATTCTGAAATTTGGCAGGGAGGTTCATTGGAAAATCCTTTAGTCACAGTAAAATTTTCAGACTCATCCAAGTTCATTTAGTCCCCCTAATGGTGTGATTAAGTGAACTGCCCTGAGAAATAGAAAAATGTACAGAAACATTTTTCAGATTTTCTCAAATCTTGTTTAGGGAATAACTTCCTCTAGAATTCTTCAAATGACATGAAACCAATTCCATTAGAACTATCTCAAATTCTAGTTTCCATAAAGTAATGGTTGGAGCCATGAAAACCCCTGGAATTCCTTAGAAGCTCTAATATTGACCAAATAGGTTTTTATTTGTACAAGGCTCAAATGAACCTTGGTTCAAATGAAACTTTGTCAAGACTCTGGTTAGGACCCTACCAAGCCACCATAAAAAATTCATAACCAAAGGGGAGGGCTAGCTAGAGCTATAGTAATTACTTATTCAAGTTTAAACATTGCAATTGAATTGACATGTAGTATCTCATTAATATGTAGTCGCTGAAGGCGAGGAGACTCCGGAAGTGCTCGACTTCCTTCTTCCGGACGAAGCTTTAACCACTGACCAGCAGGAACAAGGCAAGCCCCGGTTTGCATTAACCTTTTTGTAAAGTTTTGCTTTGTTTACATTTCTAGTGTGAAGTATGAATGTGCATTAGGTGTAGGATGGATGGAACCCCACTTGCATAACCAGAATTTGCCTATAAGAGTGAGGGTAGTATCTAAGACCTCGAGTTGATAGGCTATGCTTGATGATTCATAGGACTTCAGTACAAGTCGAGTAGTTGGAATCTACTCGCGAGTTTAGGCTTGGGACACACGGGATTGGTTCGAATGATGTGAGATCACTTTAGTAATGAAAATGAGACTATGCAGGGGCTAGGGCGCAGCATGAGGAAGTCTTGTGTGCGCAGCCCTGTCCGTGTTGATTGAGGACTGATCCGTGTGTGGCCCTGCTGAACAAGTATTGAACGTACCGAAGGCAGATCGGATATATGGGCCCCGATAAACCGATGTAACCTGTACCTCCGAGCATCGAGGCAAAACGCACCGATTTATAGGTGTAGGCTGAGGGCAGCAAGGTGGAAATCTGCTAATGGGCATAGCGAGATGCTCCGTGTATGGAACCTCCTGCTTGTTTCGGTGCGACCGGTTTGACGTTTGGGCTGTTGGGTGAAAGGTTGTCCCGTACGACATTGAGTGAGCGTGCTGTGCAGCTCCACGGGTGGGCGTACGTGACGTGCTCTTTGGGTCTCCCTGCAGGTGTATATCGAGTCGATTCGCCGTCCCTCGCGGTGTTGAGTACCGCTTGTTCACTGAGTCGTGACGTAGGCTAATGTATGAAATGTGATGATTCAATATTGCTGTTATGATATAATTGTATTATTACATGTGTGCCACCAAATATTGCTCACTAAATTTCATATTCATGAACTGTTAACTTGTGGCTAAAAGATGAACTAAGGATGAACTTGTTGAGAGGGCCCGCCATCCCACTCAGTCACGGGGCCAGGGCACCTTGCCCGGGAATCGCATTTGGTGGTGCCGTGTTATGCGGCACCCAACATCACACATATAAGAGACAATGTATTACATAAATCAAAGCGGAAGCTTACAAATGTTCTTTGTAACTAATTTACATAAAATAGCTACAGCGGAAGTCTATAAACGGCTCACGTCGAATAACTACGAAGCACCCGAGAAGAGGTCCAGCCCGCGGACTCCTCTCGCTAGCAAAACGAAGACTTGGCAGCGGCTAGGTTCTCCATGTGATACATGACTCGGAAGTTCTCGAGTCTCAACGGACAACCTTCTTTGTAGCGTTAGTTTTAACCTACAAAACTACTTATATAGCAAGAGTGAGCACAACGGCTCAGCAAGACTTAACCGTCTCTCCTAAAGCATGCAACTCTACATGAGGGTAACTTAAGACCTAATCCTGTAATTTGCAAAAAGACTCGCCTACGAGTTCATCCTTAACTTTCAGATTTTTGCCATAATAGTAGTGACCTTGCGCCCAGCAACATTGGAACTCCGCAATCAAACAAGAATTGCTTCATTCCAATGTTACTTGTCCCAAGGTGGAAAATAACTTTAGTTTGCTCTATCTCTACTTCAAACAGGGTTTTCATGCAACTTAACATAATCATAGCAGCAATTATACTATTTCCAACTGTTTCCACACAAGTTGATTACTACGTCACAACATGGGAGCAAGCGGTACTCAATAACCGCGAGGGACGGTGATTCGAATCAAACACTACCCGGATAACTCGACACATACGCCCGGCTCTGAAGACCAAAATCTGGTGTCCTTCATTACGTCGTATGTGGCAAACTTTCTCAGGACACTAGACTGTAGAACCGATCGCGCCGTCTCGGGCTCATAGGTCTAACGAGACGATTTGGTATGCCTCTACAATTCAGTGAACCTGGTACATCGGTTTCCTCGTTCCCATATATCAGTAGGCATCCGGTACACAACTCAATACTTGCTCCTGGATGCGGCTCACACATCGGCCCTTAACCGACACAGGAAGAGCTACTCAACCAAGACCTCGTCTTGTCACAGCCTAACCCCACTGCCCGGTCTCATCTTTAGAAATGTAAACTTTAGTTTGCCTCTCCCTTCCAACCACACTTATGTGAACCTGAACCATAGCTCGCGAGTAGATTCCAACTACTCGTTTTCTAATGGATGTCCTAGCCTGTTTAGCACGGCCTTATTCTACAGTGATGACACATTTCTATCCTTGACCTCAGGGTTCATTTTTTTGGTTATGCATGTGGAGTATAAAACACCCTTGACCTAATGTACATACAAACTTTGACCCATATTAGTGAACAAAGGAAAACTTTATAAAACAACTTAAATGCAAACCGAGGCGCCGAGCTCGCCGGAGAACTTCGGAACCCGGTCTTCTGCCCACCCCTCATGCTCAAACTCGCCGCCTGGGGGTTTCCAGCTACGAGGAATTCGTTGGTGCGGTGGTCTCGGGCTGCCGGTGACCGGAAATCGGTCGGCGACGTGCGCACACCTCGGTGAGGCTTCGCACCGTGGTCCGAGCACCCTAGCCATCCAAAGGTTTGGAGAATTCACTCTAAAGCATCAGTGGAGGTCAGGCTAGCTCGGCAAGGCCTCAACATGGCTCGGAAACTGCGGCAAGTTGAGGTTCACCGTGTGCCCGAGCGTCCCCGCCATGATCGCCACTCGGGAAGTTTGAAATGGTCTGCTAACACGGGGTTTCAAGCCAGGATTGGGGAGGGGATCGGGTCGCCCTCAAGTCAAGATCCTTTGAGCACAGTTTAGTGAACTAAAGACGAGAATGGAGTGGGAATTTGGAGATTTCATACCAGAACGTCGTTCTGTGGCCGCCGGTGAAGTTTTCCCGAATTCTCGCGCGGCGGTTCACGGCTTTGCTTGAGGTTTGGAGGTGAGCAGCACAGGTCCACAGCGCGATAGGGGGCGCCGGTACATGGTCGTGACAGGCGCTAGACTCAGCTGTCCACGGGAGCTCTCTCCTCGGTTCTCTTTCGGCCGCCGCGCGGACACGGCGCACTTGCGGCAGAGAGGCCAAACCTCGGTTGTTTTTGTGTCGGGGAGATGAAGAGTGGTCACGTGGTGCTGTTCAGTAGCTCGGAGGGAGGCTGTGCACCGGTTTTCACTGGGTTCTGATGGAGCACCGGGGAGCGGCGGCAGCGTGCTGTTCGGATGTTACTCGGGGAGAGGCAGGGCACCACAGCTCGCTTAAGGGGCTACTTAACACACTGAGGACGAGTGAACCGTCGAGTCGGTTGCCAGCGCGAGAAGGAAACCAGGAGGTGTCCTTCCCGTGGAGTCGCGGTGGCGCCTGCAGCCCCCTCGGCAGCTCGTGTGAGAACCGATACACAGAGGCTGAAACTTAAGCAGTAAGTTACTCCCTCCCCCTCTCAATGACAGGTGGGTCCCTCCACAGTTCCAATCCAAAATATCTCCAATTTTTGGCACCTTGCAAATTCTACTATGAGGAAATCAAATTCAAAAGCCATTTGGCAATTTTACATGTTTTGCCTCAGTTTCAAATTCGAATTCGAATTTTGGGGAAATTTACAAGTCCCTTTGATATACATATCAATGTACCCCCAAATTTTCTCAAAATTTGCCTTCCTCATAATTTGAACCTGAAGAATTCAATTTTGCCCTCTGATTCTTCAGTTGTCCATTGCAAATACAACTTCTTAAACAACAGTTTGAATTTCCTCTTTTGGAAATGCCCTTCTTCTTTTTGAAGTGACCCTCTTAGTTCAAACTGAATTCAAAGTTTTATTGCACATGCCAACACTTTCATGAGTAAACAAAAGTTTTTGCAAGTCCCATTTCTTGTATTTAGACTCAACTTTATTCATAGCTCAAGTTTTCTATTTACAAGTTTTGGGACTTTTACATTCCTCCCCTCTTAAAAAGAATCTCGTCCCGAGATTCATGATTAAGGACGACGTGGAGAGGACAACTACTAATTATAAGCCTCTAACAACTCCGGATGACTGCGTTGTAAATATTCCTCGCTTTCCCATGTAGTTTTGTCGAGCGTGTGATTTTCCCATAGCACCTTGAAAAATCGCAGCGTCCGGTTTCTGGTCTCGTGAGTCTTTTCATCAATTATCCGGGTTGGATGCTCGACACAAGTGAGGTCCGGCTTCAAATCTGCTACGCCTTCCATGAGAATCTCCGTCGGAACTTTCAAACACTTCAGCAACTAAGAGATGTGGAAGATGTTATGAACTCCAACTAAGGTGGCCGGTAGTTCCAAATGGTATGCCACGGGTCCACACCTTTCAATGATGGCGAAGGGACCGATAAAACGTGGAGATAATTTTCCTTTCACTCCGAATCGGTGAATGCCCTTCATAGGAGATACGCGGAGGTATACGTGGTCTCCAACTTGAAAGTCCAGAGGACGACGTCTCTTATCCGCATAACTCTTTTGCCTGGACTGAGCGGCTTTAAGATTTACTTGAATAAGCCTTACCCGCTCCTCAGCTTCATTTACGAGATCAACCCCGTAAATGACTCTCTCGCCGGATTCACACCAGTTCAAGGGTGTGTGGCACTTCCGGCCGTAGAGAGCTATATACGGTGCCATTTTTATGCTCCTTTGATAACCGTTTTTATACAATAACTCCGCCAACAGTAAGTGATGATCCCAGCTCTTACCTTGGTGGATGGCACACGCCCTTAGCATATCTTCAAGGATTTGATTCACCCTCTCAGGTTGCCCATCTGTTTGAGGGTGATACGCGGAGCTTCGAATCAGTTTAGTTCCCAAGGATGCGTGTAGCTGTTCCCAGAAGCGGGACACGAACAGCGATCCTCTATTGGAGACAATGGTACGGGGAACTCCATGCAAGCACACGATTCGTGCTATGTACAACTCTGCATATTGCTTGGCGCTGTAGTTGGTATGCACCGGAATGAAACGTGCTGACTTGGTTAATCGGTCAACGATTACCCAAAATGAATCATGATGGTGGGAGGTCATCGGCAACCCAACGATGAAATCCATACTCAAGTCTTCCCACTTCCATGCCGGTATTTGTAGCGGTTGCAACAGGCCTGACTTCTTCACATGGTCGGCCTTAACTCTTCGACACGTATCACATTCTGAAACGTATTTTGCAACTTCACATTTCATACGTGTCCACCAAAACTTCTTTCGGAGGTATTGATACATTTTGTTGCTGCCAGGATGAATAGAAAATTTGGATAAGTGAGCCTCATCCAAAATTTTCTTCCACAGCCTCATATCACGGGGTACGACTATCCGGTCCTTGAACCATAAGGTATCTTCATCATCTAACCGGAAACATTTCATCTCCCCATTCTTCAACCTCCTTTTGACATGAGCCACGCCCTTGTCTTTCTTTTGAGCTTCCATAACCTCATCGCTTATTGTGGGTATGGGAGCTAGATTATGTAGGGCTCCATATGGATCCAAGTAGAGATTTGGTTCTTCCTCTTCTATCGGTGTAATGGTCAGGTTATGAATATGAGACTTCCGGCTGAGTGCATCGGCAACCACATTTGCCTTGCCCGGATGATAATGAATTTCAATCTCATAGTCCTTGATCAGCTCCAACCACCACAGTTGTCGCATATTCAACTCTTTCTGAGTGAATATGTACTTCAAACTTTTGTGGTCGGTGTAGAGATGAACCAGATTTCCCAAGAGGTAATGTCTCCACATCTTCAAGGCTAATACCACAGCAGCAAGCTCAAGATCATGAGTTGGATAATGTTTCTCATGACTCCATAATTGCTGTGATCCATATGCAACCACGCATCCTCCTTACATGAGTACACAACCAAGCCCGATGCCAGATGCATCACAATAAACATCAAAAGGCTTGGTTGTATCCGGTTGAGCTAAAGCCGGGGCTGTTGTGAGGTGTTTCACCAACGCTTGAAAAGCTTCCTCACATGGATTGCTCCAATCATATTTGATGCCCTTCTTCAGTAGCTCCGTCATACGTTTGGAGATTTTTGAGAAGCTCGGGATGAACCTCCGGTAATATCCCGCCAAACCCAAGAAGCTACGAACTTCATGGACTGATGTTGGAGACCTCCACTTCAGCACTTGTTCAATCTTGATTTGATCAACAGCAATGCCTTCCGCTGAAATAATATGTCCAAGAAACGGCACTTGGTTGATCCAGAATTCACATTTACTAAACTTTGCATAGAGCTTGTCATGACTCAGTCGTTGGAGCACAATATGCACATGTTTAGCGTGTTCCTCTTCTGATTTGGAATAGACCAAGACGTCGTCGATGAATACCACGACGAACTGAATCAGCTCCGGCATGAACACCGAGTTCATAAGATACATAAAGTGAGCCGGAGCATTGGTCAACCCAAATGACATGACAAGATACTCATAGAGTCCATATCTTGTCGAGAATGCTGTTTTTGGGATATCTTCCGCTCGAATCTTGATTTGATGATATTCCAACCATAAGTCCATCTTGGAGAATACTTTAGCACCCACTAGCTGATCTAAGAGAATATCAATTCTTGGTAGTGGATACTTGTTCTTTATTGTCACAACATTTAGAGGACGATAATCGACGCATAGCCTCAGCGTCTCATCCTTCTTCTTCACAAATAAAGCCGAGCAACCGCATGGTGATGAACTTGTATGAATGAACCCCTTGTCCATCAGATCTTTGAGTTGCTCCTTCAGTTCTGCTAGTTCATTCGGAGCCATTTTGTATGGTCTCCGAGAAATCGGCGTGGTTCCTGGTATCAACTCTATTTTGAATTCCACCTTGCGCTCAGGTGGTAAGCCTGGAAGACCTTCGGGAAACACGTCCGGATATTCACGGACTACCGGAATGTCTTCTAACTTGCAAGCCTCGGCATTACATACCTCCGGTTCTTTGGAAACCGCTTTGCCGAGATACAATGTTTGACGCCCGTGAAGTGGAGAGTCCAAGTGAACACTCCTGTTCTCGATGTCCAGAACAGACTTATGGAAGGTCAACCATGATATTCTCAATATTGCATTGATTCCTTGGTCTTCGAGAATAATGAGGGTGGTAGGATAAAATTTTCCACCCAAACAAAGTGGTGCTCGAGAAACGACTTCATTAGTCGATATGTCTCCACCTGGCGAATGAATAAAAGGTAAGAACCTTTTGTGATAGTTGTGGAGATCTGATCCCGGATCACCGTCGCTCTGCTAATGAAGTTATGTGTTGCACCAGAGTCAAATAGAATGACAACCGGCTTGTCATTTAAGGAGAACCTGCCAGCAAGAACAGGTCCTTCCTTTGGCAGATCATCGACTGACACATAATTAACTGTTCTCACTTTGGACATGGCTTTTCTTTGCTGTCCAAGATCACTCTTTGGAACTGAACCCACAGACATAATGTTGCTGCTCGGTTCAGTTGCTTCATTGACGTTGAGTTCATTGTCAATATGAAGTGGGACACCACTCGGTTCAGCTGCGAAATCACCTTGATCATCTTCAACCTCTTGAGGGAAATAACCTTATGGTGCACCTTGTTGATACTGAGGTGCAAGAGAAATAAGTTGCTGCTGCGGTGGAGGTGAATAAGACCTCTATGGAGTATACGAGTCGTCATACTCCAAGAATGACTGCACTTTTTGTGGAACCTCTCGACCGGAAGGTGAACGGATTACCCACCGATACTTCTGATGTAGATGATTGCATTCATCCTGTGATGAGTCTCTCTCCCTCTTTTCTTTAAGGTAGAGATTGGAATAATATTCCTGAGTGATAGCACAGCTCACAAACTCATCAAAATTCTCTTGGCTAACTTGAGCCAACTCACATCGCAGCCTAGCGGTCAGCCCTCGGTAAAAATAATAACCCTTTAAGGATGGTGATTTCACATAGTCAGGGACATATTGAGCTAAGCGATTGAATTCCTTCGCATTCTCAATAACACTCATTTCCCCTTGCTTTAGATTCCAGAATTCCTCATGACTTGTTTGCATTATGCCCGCAGGAATGAAACGAGTACGAAATGCATCCTGGAACTCCGCCCATGTGACACGATGCCCTGCGGGTTGGACAGCAAGGTATTCTGCCCACCATGCTCCAGCAAAGCCGTGAATCTGCTGAGCGGCATATAGTGTCTTCGAGAAGTCATCACATTGAATCAACCCAAACTTGGACTCAATGACACGTAACCAGTGATTTGCTTCACAATGGTCAGCCGCCTCGGAGAATACCGGCAGTTGTGTCACCAAGAAATCCAGATAAGTGCTCGGGGTTGGTATGTGATGCTGAGCTTCTCTATTTATTCCTTGCTGAACTAGAGTTTGGAGAGTTCCATTCATCTTTGCCATAATTTCAGCCAATCCGGTTGGCGATGGCTCTTGTGACGAAGTCGAGTCATTCCCACCTCGACTCGAACCTCCAAGCTCCATTTGAGAATGTGTGCGTACCATACTGCACGAAACAAAATTTTGAATCAATCAAAATTCTATCTCAGTAGTAAGTAAAGATAAGTAAAACATGAACATGTCATGAACTTTAAGAAAGCATAACCATATTCATGTTTTAAACAAATCTTAAGTACACTAAACTAATCAGCTGGACTACCCTGACCAGTTCACACAAACTCCAAAATTTACTCAAGTTATCTATAGATTCTTGACTTGAGTTTAATACCAAAGTTCTAGTAAACTTCAGTATCTTTCCAACGGGTACTTATATTCCTCTAAATCATCTCTGGATCATAAGTTATGATTGCTCAAAGTTGACAGGATTCCTGGATAAAATTTGCCAGCATCTCCTTTGTATGTGGCTACCTTTATCACTGTTGTATATGCAAATACAATAAGAATCTGAGCAAACTCTGAACTACAACAATGTTGCAAATTTCATAACCTTTCCAACGGTGCATCATAGGATCCTTAAGCATTTTTCTACAGGAAGTTATGTCTTAAAAACAGAAAGGTCCAGAGAGGTTTTTGCTACTGTCCTGGTTCTGAATAGTTTGCCTTCAACTGGACTTTTCACAACTTAACGTGTGATTTTGCTCTGGAGGTCTACAAAGAAATTGTAGAGCACTAGAAAATATTTCCAGAACTGTATCATACACATTAATTGGTTATATCAACTCAGAGTTATGCTCTGTTAAAATCCAGCAAGAATTCCTGCCAGAAACAAAGCACTCTGTTTTTGAAAATTTTGACGCCTGGTCATGCTCTCATTTGAATCTTAGCTCAAAATAAGAGTTCAGTAACTAATATTTGTTTCAAACTTCCATTTTTAGTTGAAAGTTAGCTCATGAATCATTTCTTCATAGGGAAGAGGTTATTAAGTGTAGTACGGTGTCGATGCACCGTAAGAAACATGTCGGTACTACGTTGCCTCACCAAAGAAAATCCTAAACCGGATTATACCGGCATATCCGTTCTATCAGTGGCACTAAGACGGTCTCTCGCACACGTGTTCTACACGGGATACGTACGTGGTTAGTACCTGCAGAAGAACACTCAATAGTGGTGCACTCAAAGGTTGTTTCATTTCAGGCAGTTCCATATTTGAAAGTAAATACAAACGCCCGTATCATTGTCATACGGCCGTCCTTGAGTTAAGCCAGTCTCGAGGTACGTGATCGTGTTTCTACACCACACGACGGGGAACCCAAATATATCATGAATGGGTCGTCACGATTGGGAATGTTATCAACCCAACGGATACCACCTACTGCCCTGCAGGGCACGCCGATGGCAAGCGCTGCGTATGTCCTCCTGGGCTATTTCCAGACGAACACACTATCGCGTTACTGACCACATGATGGGGTCTCCACTTTCTTGATTAATGCACGCTAGGGATCAGTGTTCCATATGAACTCAGGAACATGAAGAGTCCAAGAGTTTCATATTGACGTCTCACACCAAGCTGTGAGACTTAGCCCTGAACCACTTTCCTCGTCAGGGGAGCTAACCGAAAATGAACCGCTTTCGGTGGCATTCCTTACCAAGTTTACCTGAACGTAGGTGTGTCGTTACATAATTAAAATTTAGAATCATAACAAATAAGTTAGCAATGCCACTTTAAGTAACTATACTAATATAGTCCTTATGTGGGCCTAATACCGTTTCCTCACCGTATCCTAAGTTTTTGTCATAATATGATCCTTATTCCGTGCGCTATTACCAATGTGGCTCTGATACCACGCTGAGAGGGCACTCCGTCCCGCTCAGTCACGGGGCCGGGGCACCTTGCCCGGGAATCGCATTGGGTGGTGCCGTGTTATGCGGCACCCAACATCACACATATAAGGAACAATGCATTACATAAATCAAAGCGGAAGCTTACAAATGTTCTATGTAAATAATTTACATAAAATAGCTACAGCGGAAGTCTATAAACAACTCACATCGAATAACTACGAAGCACCCGAGAAGAGGTCCAGCCCGTGGACTCCTCTCGTTAGCAACACGAAGACTTGGCAGCGGCTAGGTTCTCCATGTGATACATGACTCGAAAGTTCTCGAGTCTCACCGGACAACTTTCTTTATAGCGTCGGTTTTAACCTGCAAAACCACTTATATAGCAAGAGTGAGCACAACGGCTCAGCAAGACTTAATTGTCTCTCCTGAAGCATGCAGCTATACATGAGGGTAACTTAAGACCTAATCCTATAATTTGCGAAAAGACTCGCCTACGAGTTTATCCATAACTTTCAGATTTTTGCCATAATAGTAGTGACCTTGCGCCCAGCAACATTGGAACTCCATAATCAAACAAGAAACGCTTAATTCCAATGTTACTTGTCCCAAGGTGGAAAATAACTTTAGTTTGCTCTATCTCTACTTGAAACAGGGTTTTCATGCAACTTAACATAATCATAGCAACAATTATACTTTTTCCAACTGTTTCCACACAAGTTGATTACCACGTCACAACATGGGAGCAAGCGGTACTCAATAACCGCGAGGGACGGTGATTCGAATCAGACACTACCTGGATAACTCGACACATACGCCCGCCTCTGAAGACCCAAATCTGGCGTCCTTCATTACGTCGTATGTGGCAACCTTTCTCAGGACACTAGACTGTAGAACCGGTCGCGCCATCTCGGGCTCATAGATCTAACGAGACGATGTGGTATGCCTCTACAATTCAGTGAACCTGGTACATTGGTTTCCTGGTTCCCATATATCAGTAAGCATCCGGTACACAACTCAATACTTGCTCCTGGATGCGGCACACGCATCGGTACTTAACCGACACAGGCAGAGCAACTCAACCAAGACCTCGTCTTGTCGCAGCCTAACCCCACTGCCCGGTCTCATCTTTAGAAATGTAAACTTTAGTTTGCCTCTCCCTTCCAACCACACTTATGTGAACCTGAACTATAGCTCGCGAGTAGATTCCAACTACTCGTCTTCTACCGGATGTCCTAGCCTGTTTAGCATGGCCTTATTCTATAGCGATGACACATTTCTATCCTTGACCTCAGGGTTCATTTTTTTGGTTATGCATCTGGAGTATAAAATACCCTTGACCTAATGCACATACAAACTTCGACCCATAGTAGTGAACAATGGAAAACTTTATAAAATAACTAAAATGCAAACCGGGGCTTGCCTTGGTTTTGCAGGTTACTAAAGTCAGAGATGTATGAAGTTAGTTTCTGATGACTTGAAGCTAAACCCCTGCCCTGCTTCCTCCTTGCTCCAAGCTTAACTTCTCCTTCACTTCTCCACGTTTAATCACTACATGTCATGAATATGCATATATGTTTAATTGTAAAACTTTTGCCAACAAGTTCTAAAGACAAGTTTAAAACTGGAACTCTGTTTAAGAATTTAAAATGACACTGTGTGCTAGTGGTTTGGGTTTGGTGTAGCACTATGCTCAAGTGAGATGTGTGTTTCCTCCCTTGTGTGTTAATTATCTAAGAGGTTAAACAGAACAGTACTGATCCAGGTCTTCAATGGAGCTGAAAATTTTCTTGTGAGTTCTCTGTCACAAGAAAGCCACCTGGACCAAAATTCATTATATTTCACTGAGTAGATCACTCAGAAATTAATTATGAATAAATTTGCACTTTCATGCAAATTCAAGTGAGCTACAATTCCATACATAGCTCAGGGAGCATGCATGAATTTTCCTATGATTTTTGGAGTTAAGGAATCCCCAGAACTGAATTTCCAAGTTTTGGAAATTCCCTGAAAATGTTTCTGTATTCATTTGAATACAGAAACTTGAAATCAGGATTACCCTAACCAAATCAACTCAAAATGAGCTGAAACTTTCACAGGTGTTCATTAATAGCCTACATAATCCCTGGCAAAATTTGGGGATTTTTGGATGAACCAAATTCCCTCTAAAATTCTTTTGCTGAAAAGCTTTAAAGAATTTTCTATTGGGTTTCATGCAAATTGGGTTGCATATTTGGCTAGAAATCTTCATCCTGAATCCAACCCAATTTGAATCACTAAATTTGGAGCTTCCTAGCAAAAGTTATGAGGTTCTAAAGTTTGAACTGAATCTGAAAATTCAAATAAACCGGAAATTATTCAAACCCTGTGGGTGGGTCCAGGGGACCACGTGTCATGCGCTGGGACAAACCACACGGGGTCACAGCACCCTTTCCGCGTCGCCACAGGGGATCCCAGAGCCGCAGCGGATCGGCAATTTAAAGTTCTGTCACTGACATGCGGGACACCCGGTCGTCTTCAACCTTCAGCTGCCCGCGCGACCCCCGCCGCCGAGCTAGCCGGAGAACTTCGGAACCCGGTCTTCCGCCCACCCCTCGTGCTCAAACTCGCCGCCTGGGGGTTTCCAGCTACGAGGAATTCGTTGGTGCGGTGCTCTCGGGCTGCCGGTGATCGGAAATCGGTCGGCGACGTGCGCACACCTCGGTAAGAGTGGTGTTCTGATTTTTTTATGATGATTGCTTGTATTTGTATGCTTGACTGTGAGTTGTAGGACGCTTCTGCGAATGTCCACATTAACACATAGTAGAGAGATGTGAGATGCTTTAGCACTTGTTCACATCCTCTTAGAGGCTGATATTAATATAAGAAGTTGTTTATGTCATACACCTTGATGCATATAGTTCGGGGGATCAATCTGAATTTCTATTTCCTACTCTACCCTCTCACAGATGCCGAGGGAAAATTCCAACCACTACCGAAGGAACACCCGTGGTAACAACAAACCACATGAGGATGACAACGTGGAAGTTCCTGAGGATGTCAACCTCGGGGCTGATGCAAACAATCTTGAACGTTTGAGGGCTATGCATAACCATCTCATGTGAACTATGATACAAACGTTGGGACAGCTGAAGGCCAACAACAACGATAACAACCCTAACCCCATTCCTGCACCCCCACCGCCACCACCGCCACCACCACCGGCTCACAACAGATTGGCAGAATTCATGAGGACTAGGCCACCTACCTTTGCACAAGCTAATGATCCTATGGAGGCCGATGACTGGCTGAAGTCTATTGAGAAGAAGCTTGCTATTGTTCAATGCAGTGATCGGGAGAAGATTCTCTTCGCATCACACCAACTGATGGGATCAGCTGCTGATTGGTGAGATTCTCTTTGCAATGCTCATGCCAACCACGAGACAATTACTGGGGCTGAATTTAAGGAGAGTTTCCACTCTCACTATGTCCCTGAGGAAGTCATGATCCTAAAAAGGCAAGAGTTTGAAGGTCTCCAGCACGGTAGGAAGAACATGAATGAGTACCTCAACATGTTCACCCAACAGTCATGGTATGCTCCAGAGGATGTTAACTCGGACCATAGGAAGCAATACCTGTTCATGACAGGACTGAACAATGAAATTCAAGTCCAGCTGCTCAACAATGATTATGCAAACTTCCAGAAGCTTGTTGACAAAGCTATACGGGTGGAGAGCAAGATCTGTGAGCTTGAACAAGAGGGAAAGAGAAAGATGCCATATCAAGGACAGCCACAAGGAAGCAATGTACGCCCCCGCTTCATGCGACCAACTGCACCATACTATGGCTCGTCTGCTTCTACTTTCCACTCTGCAAATCCTCCTCGCTCTAATCAGCCACTGCAGCAACGCCCTGTCATGAATGCACCCCGTTTGCCTATGCCTCCGGCACATTGTCCCAACATGGGCACCTATGCTCAAAACCAGTCTTGCCCCAACCTTTCTTGTGTTATTGGCAACAAGGCATGCTTTTCATGTGGAGAGATGGAACACTTTGCAAATCAGTGCCCCAAGAAAGGCCTTGGACAGCCAAGCAATGTAACCAAGCAGAACCCACGGACGAATGGAGGAGCAGCACAAGGCAACCGTGGACAGAAAAACTTTGCTCGTGGCGATGTGAATCACGTCTCCACTGAGGAAGCACAACAAGCTGAGGACATCGTGATTGGTATGTTTCTCGCCAACTCCAACCTATCCACTGTTTTATTTGATTCCGGAGCATCACATTCATTCATCTCATTCAAGTATGTTGCCATGTATAACCTCCCCATATCCCACATGAAACAGACTATGATGGTTAATTCTCCCGGTGGAGAGATGAGTACTAATATAGTATGTATGAAAGTAAGCCTTAAAATAAGGGGGTAGACTTTCTTCCCAACCTTATTGTCCTGGATTCCCAAGGGATTGATATGATACTTGGAATGGACTGGTTAAGAAAGTAAAATGAAGTGATTCAATGTGCTAAGAGGATCGTGCAGTTGACGAGTGAGCACTGTACTCGTATCGAGTTCGAGGCAGCCCAATCTGCAACCGAGAAGGCAATGCTGAACCACGTGGAAGAAGTGACATTGGAAAGAATTCTGGTGGTTCAAGAATATTCAGATGTGTTTCCAGAAGAATTGGCAGGTATGCCACCTGATCGGGACATCGAATTTGCCATTGATTTAGTACCGGAACTGCACCTATAGCTAAGAGGCCATATATGATGCCTGCTAATGAATTAGTGGAGCTCAAGAAACAAATTCAGAAGCATCTAGATAAGGGTTTTATACACCCAAGCTTGACACTGTGAGGAGCCCCCGTGCTCTTCGTAGACAAGAAGGATGGAGCCCAACGGATGTGCGTGGACTATAGGTGTCTCAACGAAGTGATGATCAAGAACATGTACCTGCTGCCCCGCATAGAGGACTTATTCGATCAAATGAAAGGCGCCCGGATTTTCTCTAAAATTGATCTTCGGTCGGGATACTTCCAGCTGAAGAATAAACCCTCCGACATACCCAAGACGGCATTTCGAACACGATATGGTTCGCATGAGTACACCGTCATGTCATTCGGGTTGACGAATGCGCCCACATACTTTATGTACCTCATGAATAAGGTCTTCATGGAGTAAAGTAATGGTCCCAAAAGTGTGAGTACAAATGAACTTAAGTTTGAACACCATTTGGTTTCAAGTTTATAAAAATTGGGACTTGTTTAAACTTTCCACAGGTGATGATACACATGAGTGTTTCACTACACTAGCAAATGATTATTGAGTGTTTGAGGACAAAGTTGATTTAAACCCATGTGGAAGCTCTCATGTGCAATAGAAAGTTCAAAATCAGTTTTTGAACTCAATTTGTTCAACTCAAATTTCAAATGAGGATAGCACCATAAAAATGCAAACTGTGGTGTTACAAATCCAATTTGCAGCAGCAAATTTAAAAATCAGATTTCGTATTTGAATTCCTCAAGTACAAATTAGTGGGGATGCAAAGTTTCATGAATTTTGGAGATGTTTTCCTATCCATTTCTAAAATCACATTAAATTGCATGAGGATTCAAATAAAAATTTGAATTTAGATGAAACTTGCTCAATTATTCAAATGAATTCCAGATTAAGACTCCACACATTTGAATAGATCACCTGCCAATAATTTAGATCTTTTTGGGGAGGATAAGGAGGCGAAATGGAGTGGGGGCCCATTTGTCATTGGAACACTAGATTACACACCAAGTCTTCTTTTCTCGGGATCTCACTCGAACACACAGGGAGCACCACAGCTCAACACCGAGACACGCCGAGGACAACTCCTCGCCATTTTTCCTCACGCTGGTGAGCTTTTCGTGTGTTTCCTCAAGTCTCAGCATGTTCCACTTGCGCAACACCGAAGCCTCGGCTCTTTTTCCATTCTCCCTCGCGCACAAGAACAGAGACACCGCCGCCACTCCTCAGACGATCGGGCACCGTCGATTTTTCTGGTGAACAGAGCCCCCTCAAGAGCAAAACGGCACCAGGGCATCGTCCTCTACCTCCTTGATGCACCACCGACCGGTGTTTGGCCTCCCTACCCCGAGAACCCTGTGTTCACGTGGCGGCTGAAAGAAACTGCGACGAGGTGCTCTCGTGGACAGCCTAACCCGTGGCCTTTCACGCCCAAGCAAGGTCGCCCTTAGGAGCGCAAAGAACCCCGAGCTGCTTCCCTCCAAACCTCAGCCCTAGCCATGGAAGCTCCCCAGAGGATTTCCAGTTTTTCCTCCGGCCAGCACAAAGCTAGGTTCAGGTACGAATTTCCCAAATTCTCGCTCCATAATCGTTTAGGGTTCCTCAAACTGCACACACATGATTTAGGCTTGCTAGCGCACCTTCAAACTCCACGCCATAACTTAAGACAGCCTGTGGAAGCTCTAATTTGATATTTTCTGATGGTACACCGTTGTTTTCACCTCAGACGCACGGTAAGAACCACCTTAGAGCCATCCCTGAGCCTTTGTGCGTCCATGTCGAGCATCACCGTGAACCACTGGTGCTGTAGAGCCAATTAACTGGGATTTTGGCGGGCTAGGGCGTCTGGCTGACGTTGCTGAAGGTAGACCAAGGCCGCTGCATGCCGCCGACCGGTTTCCGGCTACCGGCAGACCGAGAGGACCCCACCAATGAGTTTCTCGACCCTAAAAACTCCCTGGCGGTGAGCAGGAGCGTGGGAGAGAGCCGGGAAAATGAGCTCCGGCGAGCTTCGGCGCAGGCGTGCGGGAGCTGTGGGAGGCTGAAGATGAAGCCCGGCCCCACGCGTCATCCACTCTTTTAAATCGAGTCAGATCTTCTGTTGCACCGGATCAAGTGTGACAACGCGCGGATTAACTCTGTGGCACATGTGTCAGGGTTTGAAAATTTCCCGGATTAATTTGAATTGCAGATTTTGGGCAAACTTTGGAAGCCCATAATTTTTGCTAGAATTGTCCAAATTTAGTGAACTAAATTTTGTTGGATTCAGCTCTCCGAGTACTTTCCAGCAAAATAAGTTTCAGTCCATGAAACCCATTATTTTTACAGAATTAATTCCCCAAAGTAATTCCCCTTTATGGAAAATTCTGAAAATTGGCTAGGATGTCCATTTGAATATCTTTGAGTCACATGAAAAATTTCAGATCCATCCGAGTTCATTAAGTCCACCTAATGGTGTGATTAAGTGAACTGCACTGAGAAAATAGAAAAATGTACAGAAACATTTTTCAGAAATTTCTCAAACTTGATTAGAGCATAACTTTCTCTAAGATTATCCAAATTTCATGAAACCAACTCCATTAGAAAGACAATAAACTCTAGTTTCCAGAAAGTAATGGATTGCTCCATGAAAATCCCTTGAATTACTTAGAAGATCTAGTAAGGCCATTTAGACATCTATTTGTGTAGGGCTCAAATTAGCTCTACATCAAATGAAATTTGGCCAAGTCTCTGGTTAGGTTCTCACCAAGCCACAGTAAAAATTTCAGAGCCAAAAAGAGAGGTCTATCTATAGTTAGGGTCTTCATATGTTTAAATCAAGACATTTGCATTGAATTTGACACATATCGTTAATTTGATTACGTGTAGTTGTTGAAGCGAGGAAGCCCTGGAGATCTTGGATTTCATCCCTCCGAACGAGAATTTAACCACTGACCAGCAGCAACAAGGCAAGCCCCGATTTGCATTTAACAAATTTTATCAAGTTTTGCTTTATATTCACTTAGCTTGACGTATGTATGTGCATTAGGTGTAGGATGATTGAAACTCTAATTGCATAACCAGATTATCCTAAAGAGAGTGAGGGTAGTGTCTATGTCCTCGCGTAGCATATGCTTTGCTTAATGTATTATAGGCTTCGGTACAAGTCGAGTAGTTGGAATCTACTCGCGAGTATAGGAATCGCCACATACGGTATTGGTTCGAGATGTGAGATAATCTTGTGTGCGTAGCCATGCCCGTGTCGATTGAGGACCGATCCGTGTGCGGGCCCGCTGAACAAGTTTGAATGTACTGAAGGCATATCAGATATATGGGGTCTGATAAACTGATGAAATCTAAACTTCCGGGCGTCGAGGCATAACACATCGATTTATAGGTGTAGGTTGAGGGCAGCAAGGTGGAAATCCGCTAACAGGCATAGAGAGATGCTCCGTGTATGGAACCTCCTGCTCGTTTGGGTGTGACCGGTTCGACATTTGGTCTGTTTGGTGAAAGGTTGTCCCATACAACATCGGTTGAGCGTGCCGTGCAGCTCCAAAGATGGGCATACGTGACGTGCCATTCGGGTATTCCTGCAGGTGTATATCGAGTCGATTCACCGTCCCTCACAATAATGAGTACCGCTTGTTCACTGAGTTGTGACGTAGTAAATATATGGAATGATTGTGATGCATTACTGCTGTTATGAATAAATTGTATTGCAACATGTGTGCCACCAAATATTGCTTACAAAATTTCAGATTTCTGAACCTTTAACTTGTGGCTAAAAGATGAAGTAAGGATGAACTTGTAGGCGTGTCTTTGCTGCAAACTGCCATCCTACCTTTGGTATGACATGCATGTAGAGTTTCATGTGTAGGAGAGTCGGTCAAGACTTGCTGAGCCATCGTGCTCACGGTTGCTGCTATGAGTGTTTGCAGATGAGGAGTACCCCACGGACTCAAAGTACAGGTTCACCGGTGAGGGCTATCCTCCGTCGGGGACTACGGCTGTGTGAGAGCCGTGCGCGCCACCTTGAAGCTGGGTGTAGCTAGTGTGGGTTGTCCGTAGGGCTGGACGACCGACTTTTGCTAGTTCGGGTTATGCGTGAGTTGTATAATTAATTTCCGCTGCAGTAAACTCTGTAAAATAGATGTAAAATGAAGGTTTGTACGACTTTTGTACAAATTCAGTAAATTTTGAATGTAATACTCCGTTTCCTTATCGTGTGTGCTGTCGGGTGTCGCATCGTACGGCATCACCCTCTGTGATCCTGGATTGTACGGATTTTGGTCCTTCACAACTTAGACAAGTTCGTCGTGGTTTTCATCGACGACAGCATGGTGTATTCGAAAAGCGAGGAAGAACATGAGGAACACTTGAGATTGACATTGCAGAAACTGCGAGAGCATCAATTGGATGCTAAGTTTAGCAAGTGTCAATTTTGGTTAAATAAGATATCATTCTTAGGCCACATCATCTCCGAAGGAGGAGTATCGGTTGATCCCAGAAAAGTGATGGACATTTTTGTGGGGGCCACCCCATGGTCCTCCCACTTCGGGATCGCAGAGGGTGGTGCCGTGCAATGCGACAACCAACCGCACACAGAAAAAGATTAGGAATAACTTACAAACTTTTATTTACATAAAACAGCAGAAGTATTTTACAAACTTATGTACAGCGGAAGTCTTATTCATAGCTACACTCTCAGCCTAGCTATGCAAAAGCGTAGCCGTCCAGCCCGGGGATGCTACACACTAGCTACACACATACGGAAATCATGGCGGAGTGCTCGGCCGTGTACCCTAACGGGGGCATCGCCTCGTCCTTGGAACCTTCCTCATACGTCTCACCTGCAACATCTTAATATAGCAACCATGAGCACAATGTCTCAGAAAGACTTAACCGACACTCCTAAATATGAGACTCTACATGCAGGGATTCTTAATATAGGAAAATGATATTGTGATAAATACTTCCCTACAAGTTAATACTTACTTTCAGTTTTTAGCAGCAATAGGATGTGCCTTGAGCAGCCCTCACATCCGAATTCTACAATCAAACAAGAAACACTTCCTCCCGATGTGGTTATGCCCGAAGTGGAATATAAACTTAGCGAGCTCTACAACTACAACATACATGTTCACAATACAATAAAGAGTCAATACATCATATTCTTCTGGCCTCTTTCTATTATTACTACATCATACCACAGTGAACAAGCGGTACTCATATAACCGCGAGGGACAGTGATTGCAATCGATAGACACCCGTATAACACGTCACATACACCCATTTCGGAAGTGTGGTGCCTCACACCTTCCCACTCCGTTGTATGCAGCAACCTTTCAAAAGAAACCCAAATGTCGAACCGGTCCATCCGTAACGAGCAGGAGCCGCGCGGAGCGTGTCTGTGCCCGCCGACAGATTTACACCTTGCTAAACTCAACCCACTCCTATAAAACGGTTGGGTAAGCCTCAGCACCCAGGTTAACAAATTACATTGGTTTCCTGGTTCCCATATAGCCAGTATGCATCTGGTACTGTAAAAACTTGTCCAGCAGGGCCGCACACGGCTCAGTCCTCAACCGACACCAACAAGGATACACACGCAAGACCTCCGCTCACTGCATCCTATCCCCCCTGCTGGGTCTCACTTTTCACATTCTTAAGCCATTCTCTATTTTCTTCTATCCGGTGTGATAAAATCCTATCTTGCCAGTAGATTCCCGCAACTCGACTTCTATCGAGATCCTAAGAACATTAGGACAGCAGTCTCTACTCATCAAACTGTAAACTACCCAACCCTCCATAGGATTTAGAGGTCATGCAAGTGGGGTTTCAATCACCTTAACTCTAATGCACACATTTCATCCTAGATATAAGTGATACAAAGCAAAACTTTGCAAAAGTAATTAAATGGAAACCGGGGCTTGCCTGGTTGCAAGTCAAACGGGAAGTTAGCGTCTGGTCTCCAAAGCCTCCGGGGCATCTTAGATTTGGTCACTATATGAGATGTAACAAAATATATGTATAAGTAATAATGATTTATAAGAAGCAAGCTTCTACTAATAGTTACTTCTATTAAAGTTTCTGAATTGGCTTTGGAATTTTTCCAGTGGAGACTAGATTCTATGAGGATGATCTGAGCAAAAGTTGAGGAAGTCTCATAGAAGCTTGTGGCCTCCAAAATTCTCACAAGTACATGGCTCCTCTGAATTTTGATCCCAAATCTGAAGTTTTGACATAGCTAACAGTGGAAGATCTAAATAAAGGAGGTCTCACTGGTTTTAGCAAAACTTGTTTATTAATTTTTTGAGCTACCTAAAGGAAGAAATTAATTTTTCAAGTTCATAGGAAAAACTGGAAAAGTTTCTGTTTAATTGGAATTTCCAATGGAAGCTGAGAATTGGAACAAAGTTTGCCCTAGCAAATTTAGTCCAATGAGGCTCAAATTTTTACAGGAGATCATTAGAGTTATGATGGACTCTTCTGGCCAAATTTGAGCAAATTCCATAACAGTGATCTCCTGAAATTAATTCCCAAATATCTAATTTTGATGAATTCTGGAGAAAATTCAAGGGACCTTCAGACAAACTTCTTTGCATTTCTGCAAAGTAGTGACTGAGAGAAATCCAACAAAATTTGGACATTCCCACTGAAAGTTATGGAGGTTTGAAGTTTTGAGCTAAATCTGAAATTCAGGGAAAAGTTTAAACTCTGGCCGCAGGCCCCACTGTTTGAATTGGGACACAGATCGTGCAGCCACACTGAAGCCCACGGGGTTTTACCTGCGCAGCCGCATCCGATCCCATGCAACAAACTGATCCACGCGAGGTACCGAGAGACTGACCGGTGAGACCCGCCTCCTTCGTCTACCTGTCGCCGCCCACGCTCACCGCGGCGGAGCACTCTGGCGAGGCTTGCCGGAAGGGGTTTCCCAGCCAACTCCGAGCCGAAACTCGCCGCCTGGGGGTTTTCGGGGTCGCTAAACCAGTTTTTGGGGTCCTCTCGGGCTGCCGGTGGCCGGAAACATGCCAGCAACTTGCGGCGGCCTCGGGATAACTTCGGCAATGTCGGCCCAACGTCCTAACCTGCCAAAAGTTTGGTTGATCGGCTCTACAGCACCAGTGGAGGCTAGGGAAGCTCAGCGAATACGCAAACAAGCACGGGAACGGCGGCTACTATGCTTTCACCATTCGCCCGAGGCGCGCTGCCGAGTTTGAGTTCGGGAAAGCTTGAAATGGTCGACCTACGTGCAGTTTCAAGCTCGGGTTGTGAAGGAAATTGGATCACCGACTACTCTAGCTCCTGTGTGTAAGATTTGGTGAACCCTAAGCGAGAATTGAGCATGAATTTTAGAATTTCTTACCGGGAGGTCTGTGGATGTGCACCGGAAGAAAAACGACGAATTCGTGCACGATGATTCACGCGTCCTTGGGTGTCCTTGTTCAACTGTTAAAGCCTCCCTGTCGGGCTGTCCACGTGAGCCCGTTTGCGGTGCAGCTCGGCCGCCGTGAATAAGACCCGCGCTAGGGGTTTAAAAACCGAGGCTCGAGCGGCTCTTGCACCGAGGAGGTGGGGAATGATCACACGGTGCCATTTTTCCTCTCAGAAAGGCTCTGTGCACGGTGGTAGGCTGGCGCCCGATCGAGTCACAGAGGTGGCGGAAGCTCTGTCCGGTCAGTGGAAGAAACTTTGGTTTGCTCGGTGCAGTGGCTTGGTGGAACGAGGAAAGAGCGAGGTGGAGTGTCGAGGGCTCCCAGCTGGGGCTGAAGACGTGGAGACCAGTGCTGAGGTGGAGGGCACGTCGATTGCAGGCGCTTCGTGCTGCCGCTCGGTGGCGCGCCGGGGTGAAAACAGAAACCGACTGAACTCTCCAGTGGCTGACTGCTGGGTGTAAAAGTCCCAAACTTATAAATAGAAAACTTGAGCTATGAATAAAGCTGAGTTTATATACAAGAAATGGGACTTACAAAAACTTTTGTTTACTCATGAAAGTGTTGGCATGTGCAATAAAACTTTGAATTCAGTTTGAATTAAGAGGGTCACTTCAAAAAGAAGAAGGGCATTTTCAAAATAGGAAATTCAAACTGTTGTTTAAGAAGTTGTAATTGCAATGGCCAACTGGAGCATCAGAGGGCATAATTGAATTCTTCAGGTTCAAATTATCGGGAAGGCAAACTTTGGGCAAATTTGGAAGTGCTTTGATAGGTATATAAAAGGGGCTTGTAAACTTATTCCAAATTTGAACTTAAATTTGAAACTGTGGCACAACTTGTCAATTGGCCAAATGGCTTTTGATTTGGATCCCTCATAGCTGAATTTGCAATGTGTCAAAATTTGGAGATCTTTTGGGGCTGAGAGGAGCTGTGGGCCCCAATTGTCATTGAGAGGGGAGTTAAAAACTTAGCACCTAAGTCTTCTCTGCCTGTGCACAGGGACCCAACTGTCTGTGAGATGAGCCACGGGCTCTGTTTTTCCTCCCCAGAGCGTGCGACAGCAGCGGTGCCGCGGCGCCAGCTCACGTACGTGCGAGGCTTCTGCTGAGCGCCGGTCGAACCGCCTCAGCACACCGATATTATCCCCGCGGGCGGCTACCTCGCTTGGAAAACCCTGATGTTTCCTCTTCTCCGTGTGGCCTCCCGTGTGAACCATTTCTTCCGCCGCTGCTGCACTTCCTCGGAGCAACGACGCCCGGATGCCCCGGCAACGTTCACGCCGAGCTGAGCACATCCCCGGCGCCGCCCACGCTCCCTCGACGTGCCCACAGCGAGTACAAGGTGCTAAACCACGAGAAACCCGACGCCAAGTTTATTTGTTCTCTCTACCGTGCCGGGTAAAGCCGCCGTAGCAAGAATCCGTCGCCCGGCCACCCCAGAGCTTCTCCCACCGAGCTGCAAAAGCAAAAAGGTGCACCTGTAAACTTTCTTGCTTCACAGCAATGCCGGCAGCGAGTGATGGACCGTGCTCGCCGGAATTTGGCTTTTCCCGCGGACATACAATATGAACCGAGAGTAGGGAATCGGGAAATTCAGGCAACACGGTGCACCACTGATCACCAGACCAAGAAACCCAGTTGTAGACACCCGTGCGGGCACGAGGGATCAAGAACTAGGGAGAACCGTTGAGGAAACCCTCAGTTCTTTGTGTTTTTCCAGTTTTCCCTGAAATCGCCCTAGGTCGCACAGTGAGCCCCTAGTTGCCGACGTTTCTCGCGAGATCAGAGCCCTGGACATTGCTCCCTAGGTGGTGGCGATACTGTAGGAGCTAACCGGAGCAAGGTTAGAGCATTACAGTGCCCTAGCGACGTCGCCGAAGTTGCCGCAGCTACTGTCACCGTCGCACCTAGGTTTCCGGCCGTTGCCGATCTGAGATAAGCCCGGCAACGTGTTCCTCGCACGAGAATACGTGGGGGCGGCGAGGACCAGCAAGTTCCGAACACCGGAGACCCCTCCCGGCGAGAACTCCGGCGAGCTCGGCGGCGCGGGAGCGCGGGCTGCTGGAGGAAGACGAAGACGGGGGCTGGCCCACGTGTCAATCTCTGTTACGAGGGGTTAGATCTTCTGTGGTATCGGATCTGTCTGTGACAACGCGGGAAAAACTCTGCGGCCCGTGTGGCTCGGGTTCCAGCGGTCAACACGTGGCCCTGTGGCCCGCAGTCAGAGTTTGAATGATTCTCGGTTTAATTTGAATTCCAAATTCAGTTAAAACTTTAGAACTGCATGACTTTTGCTAGGAAGCTCCAAAATTAGTGATCCAAATTGGGTTGGATTCAGGATGAAAAGCTATATCCAAATATGCAGCCCAATTTGTATGAAAATCAATAGAACATTCTGGAAAATTCTTTAAAGCTTTTCAGAAAAAGAATTTTAGAGGGAGTTTGGTTCATCCAAAATTCCCAAAATTTTGCCAGAATATTCTTTAGGATTTTAGGAAACTCCTGTAATATTTCAGCTCATTTGGAGTTTATTTAGTTAGGGTAATTCTGATTTAAAGTTTCTGTATTCAAATGAATACGGAAACATTTTCAGAGGATTTCCAAAACTTGGAAATTCAGTTCTGGGTATTCCTTAGCTCCAAAAATCCTAGAAAAATTCAGGCATACTCCCTGAGCCATGTGTGAAATTATGGTTCACTTGGATTTGCATGAAAGTGCAAGTTGAATCAGAATTAATTCCTTTATGCCTAAATGTTAGGGAATTGTTCTAGGTGATCTAGTCAGTGAAACATTCTGAATTTTGGTCCTGAGGACTTTCTTGTGACAAGGAACTAACAAGAAAATTTCCAGCTCCATTGGAGCCCTGGATCAGTAGTGTTCTATTCAACCCATTAGGTGATCACCACCCAAGTGATGAAACCCCACTCATCACTTGATCATAGTGCTTAAACACACACCCAAACCACCACGCCAGTGTCATTTTAAATTCTTAAACAGAGTTCCAATTTTAAACTTGTCTTTAGCACTTGTTAGCAAAAGTTTTATAATTAAACATGTATGCATATTCATAACGTGTAGTGATAAAACGTGGAAAGTGAAGAAGGAGAAGTTGAGCTTGGATCAAGGAGCAAGAAGGGCAGGAGTTGAACTTCAAGACATCAGAAACTAACCCCATATTATCTGACTTTAGTCACCTGCAAAACCAAGGCAAGCCCCAGTTTGCATTTAAGTTGTTTTCTAAAGTTTTTACTTTTTGTTCATTACTATGGGTCAAAGTTTGTATGTGCATTAGGTCAAGGATGTTTTATACCCCACTTGCATAACCAAAAATGAACCCTGAGGTCGAGGGTAGAATTGTGTCATCGCTGTAGAATAAGGCCCTGCTAAATAGACTAGGGCATCCGGTAGAAGACGAGTAGTTGGAATCTACTCGCGAGCTATAGTTCAGGGTTTTATAAGTGTGGTTGGAAGGAAGAGGCAAACTAAAGTTTAAATTTCTAAAGATGAGACCGGGCAGAGGGGTTAGGCAGCGAGAAGAAGAGGTCTTGGTCGAGTAGCTCTGCCTTTGTCGGTTAAGGACCGATGCGTGTGCCGTGTCCAGGAGCAAGTATTAAGTTGTGTACCGGATGCTTACTGATATATGGGAACCAGGAAACCGATGTACCAGGTTCACTGGATTGTAGAGGCATACCACATCGTCTCGTTAGACCTATGAGCCCGAGACGGCGCGACCGGTTCTACAGTTTAGTGTCCTGAGAAAGGTTGCCACATACGACGTAATGAAGGACGCCAGATTTGGGTCATCAGAGGCGGGAGTATGTGTCGAGTTATCCTGGTAGTGTTTGATTCGAATCACCGTCCCTCACGGTTATTAAGTACCGCTTGCTCCCATGTTGTGACGTAGTAATCAACTTGTGTGGAAACAGTTTGCAAAGTTTAATTGCTGCTATGATTACTGTAAATTGCATGAAAACCTTGCTTGAAGTAGAGATAGAGCAAACTAAAGTTATTTTCCACCTTGGGAGAAGTAACATCGGAATGAAGCGTTTCTTGTTTAATTGTGGAGTTCCAATGTTGCTGGGTGCAAGGTCACTACTATTATGGCTAAAATCTGAAAGTTAAGGATGAACTCGTAGGCGAGTCTTTTCGCAAATGACCGGTTTAAGTCTTAGGTTACGTTCATGTAGAGTTTCATGTATTAGGAGAGACGGTTAAGTCTTGCTGAGCCTTTGTGCTCACTCTTGCTATATAAGTGGTTTTGCAGGTAAACCTCGACGCTATAAAGAAGGTTGTCCGGTGAGACTCGGGAACTTCTGAGTCATGTCACACTTGGAGGACCTAGCAGCTTCTATGTCATCGTGTTGCTAGCGAGAGGAGGTCGCAGGCTGGACCTCTTCTTGAGTGCTGTCTATTTATCTAACGTGAGCTGTTTATAGAATTCCGCTGTAGCTATTTATGTAAACTATTTACAAAGAACAATTGTAAGCTTCCGCTTTTGATTTATGTAATACGTTGTTCCTTATATGTGTGCTGTTGGGTGTCGCATAACACAGCACCACCCAATGTGTTTCCCGGGCAAGGTGCCCCGTCCCCATGACGTGATCGGGACGGCGGGGTCCCGTCAGCGTGGTATTAGAGCCGCATTGGTAATAGCGCACGGACTAAGGATGGTATTATGACAAAAACTTAGGATACAGTGAGGAAACGATATTAGGCCCACATAAGGACTATAGTAGTGTAGTTACTTAAAGTGGCAAGACTAACATATGTGTTTTAATTCTGAATTTTCATTATGTAACAACGCGCCTACGCTCAGGTAAACATGGTAAGGAACGCCACCGAAAGCGGTTCAATTTCGGTTAGCTCCCCTGACGAGGAAAGTGGTTCAGGGTTAGATCTCACAGCCTGGTGTGAGGTATTAATATGAAACTCTTGGACTCTTCATGTTCCTGAGTTCATATGAAACGCTGATCCCTAGGGTGCGTTAGGCAAGTAAGTGGAGACCCCATCGTGTGGTCAGTAACGCGATAGTGTGGTCTTCTGGAAATATCCCAGGAGGACATACGCAGCACTTGCCATTGGCGTGCCCTGCAGGGAAGTAGGTGGTATCCATTGGGTTGATAACATTTCCAACCGTGACGACCCGTTCATGACATACTCGGGTTCCCCATCGTGTGGTGTTGAAACACGATCACGTACCTTGAGACGTGGCTTAACTCAAGGACGGCCGTATGACAATGATACGGGCGTTTGTATTTACTTTCAATTATGGTACTGCCTGAAATGAAACAACCTTTGAGTGCACCACTATTGAGTGTTCTTCTGCAGGTACTAACCACGTACGTATCCCATGTAGAACACGTGTGCGAGAGACCATCTTAGTGCCACTGATAATACGTATATACCGGTATAATCCGGTTTAGGATTTTCTTTTGGTGAGGTAACGTAGTACCGACATGATTCTTATGGTGCATCGACACCGTACTGAACATATAATCCTCTTCCCTATAAAGAAATGATTCATGAGCTAACTTTCAACTAAAAATGGAAGTTTGAAACAAGTATTAGTTACTGAACTCTTATTTTGAGCTAAGATTCAAATGAGAGTATAACTAGGTGTCAAAGTTTTCAAAAACAGGGTGCTCTGTTTCTAGCAGGAATTCTTGCTGGAATTTGACAGAGCATAACTCTGAGTAGATTTAACCAATCAAGGTGTATGATACATTTATGGAAATATTTTCAAGGGCTCTACAACTTCTTTGTAGACCTACAGAGCAAAATCACAAGTTAAGTGGGTGAAAAGTCCAGTTGAAGGCAAACTGTTCGAACCAGGACAGTAGCAAAAACCTCTCTGGACCTTTCTGTTTTTAAGCCATAACTTCCTATAGAAAAATCTGTAAGAAGCCTATGAGTACTAGTTAAAAAGCTACTAAAGTTTACTAAAACTTTGGTATTGAACTCAAGTCAAGAATCTGTTGATAACTTGAGTAAAATTTGGAGTTTGTGTGAACTGGTCAGGGTAGTCCCGCTGATTAGTTTAGCGTACATAAGATTTGTTTAAACATGAATGTGGTTATGCTTTCATAAAGTTCATGACAAGTTCATGTGTTACTTATCTTTACTTACTACTGAGATAGAATTTTGATTGACTCAAAATTTTGTTTCGTGCAGTATGGTACGCGCACACTCTCAAATGGAGATTGGAGGTTCAAGTCGAGGTGGGAATGACTCGACTTCATCACAAGAGCCATCGCCAACCGGATTGGCTGAAATGATGGCGAAGATGCATGAAACTCTCCAAACTCTAGTTCAGCAAGGGATAAATAGAGAAGCTCAACATCACATGCCAACCCCGAGCACGTATCTGGATTTCTTGGCGACACAACCGCCGGTATTCTCTGAGGCGGCTGACCATTATGAAGCAAATCACTGGTTACGTGTCATTGATTCCAAGTTTGGGTTGATCCGATGTGATGAATTCTCAAAGACTCTATATGCCGCTCAACAGCTTCACGGCTTTGCTGGAGCATGGTGGGCAGAATACCTTGCTGTCCAACCAGCAGGGCATCGTTTCACATGGGTGGAGTTCCAGGCTGCATTTCGTGCTTGTTTCATCCCTGCGGGAATAATGCAAACAAGCCATGATGAATTCTGGAACTTAAAGCAAGGGGACATGAGTGTTATTGAGTATGCGAAGGAATTCAATCGCTTAGCTCAATATGTCCCTGACTATGTGAAGTCACCAGCCATGAAGGGTTATCACTTTTACCGAGGGCTGACCGCTAGGCTGCGATGTGAATTGGCTCAAGTTAGCCAAGAGAATTTTGATGAGTTTGTGAGCTGTGCTATCACTCAGGAATATTATTCCAATCTCAACCTCAAAGAAAAGAGGGAAAGGGACTCATCACAGGAGGAATGCAATCATCTACATCAGAAGTATCGGTTGGTGATCCGTTCACCTTCCGGTCGAGAGATTCCACAAGAGGTGCAATCATTCTGGGAGTGTGACGACACTTCTACTCCACAGAGGTCTTATTCACCTCCACCGCAGAAGCGACTTATTTCTCATGCACCTCAGTATCAACAAGGTGCATCAGAATATTATTTCCCTCAAGAGGTTGAAGATGAACAAGGTGATTTCTCAGCTGAACCATGAGCTGTCCCACTTCGTATTGACCATGAACTCAACGTCAATGAAGCAACTGAACCGAGCAGCAACCTTATGGCTGCGGGTCCAGTTCCCAGGAGTGATTTGTACAGCCAAGAAAAGCTATGTCCAAAGTGGGGACAGTTAATTATGTGTCAGTCGATGATCTGCCAAAGGGAGGACCTGTTCTTGCCGGCAGGTTCACCTTAAATGACAAGCCAGTTGTCATTTTATTCGACTCTGGTGCAACACATAACTTCATTAGCAGGGCAACGGTAATCCGGGATCAGATCTCCACCACTGTCACAAAAGGTTCATACCTTATTCATTCGCCAGGTGGAGACATATCCACTAATGAAGTCGTCTCTCAAGCACCACTCTGTTTGGGTGGAAAAATTTATCCTACCACCCTCATTATTCTCGAAGACCATGGGATCAATGCCATATTGGGAATATCATGGCTGACCTTCCATAAAGCTGTTCTGGACATCGAGAACAGGAGTGTTCACTTGGACTCTCCACTTCACGGACGTCAAACATTGTATCTCGGCGAAGCGGTTTCCAAAGACCAGGAAGTATGTAATGTAGAGGCTTGCAAGTTAGAAGACATTCCGGTAGTCCGTGAATATCCGGACGTGTTTCCCGAAGATCTTCCAGGCCTACCACCTGAGCGCGAGGTGGAGTTCAAAATAGAGTTGATACCGTGAACCATGCCGATCTCTCGGAGACCATACAAAATGGCTCCGAATGAATTAGCCGAGCTGAAGGAGCAACTCAAAGATCTGATGGACAAGGGGTTTATTCGTCCAAGTTCATCACCATGGGGTTGCTCAGCTTTATTTGTAAAGAAGAAGGATGAGACGCTGAGGCTATGCGTCGATTATCGCCCTTTAAATGTTGTGACAATAAAGAACAAGTATCCACTACCAAGAATTGATATCCTCTTCGATCAGCTAGTGGGTGCTAAAGTCTTCCCTAAGATGGACTTAAGGTCGGGGTATCATCAAATCAAGATCCGCGCGGAAGATATCTCAAAAACAGCATTCTCGACAAGATATGGACTCTATGAGTATCTTGTCATGTCATTTGGGTTGACCAATGCTCCGGCTCACTTTATGTATCTTATGAACTCGGTGTTCATGCCGGAGCTGGATCAGTTCGTTGTGGTATTAATCAACGACATCTTGGTCTATTCCAAATCTGAAGAGGAACACACTAAACATCTGCATATTTTGCTCCAACGACTGAGAGATCACAAGCTCTATGCAAAGTTTAGTAAATGTAAATTCTGGATCAACCAAGTGTTATTTCTTGGGCACATTATTTCAGCAGAAGGCATTGCTGTTGATCCAAGCAAGATTGAACAAGTGCTGAAATGGAAGTCTCCAACATCAGTCCATGAAGTTCGTAGCTTCCTGGGTTTGGCGGGATATTACCGGAGGTCCATCCCGAGCTTCTCAAAAATCTCCAAACCTATGACGGAGCTACTGAAAAAGGGCATCAAATATGATTGGAGAAAGCCATGTGAGGAAGCTTTTCAAGCATTGGTGAAACACCTCACAACAGCCCTAGTTCTAGCTCAACCGGATACAACCAAGCCTTTTGATGTTTATTGTGATGCGTCTGGCATTGGGCTTGGTTGTGTACTCATGCAAGGAGGACGTGTGGTCGCGTATGGATCCCGGCAATTACGGAATCATGAGCAACATTATCCAACTCATGATCTCGAGCTTGCTGCCGTGGTATTAGCTTTGAAGATGTGGAGACATTACCTATTGGGAAATCTGGTTCATCTCTACACCGACCAAAAAAGTTTGAAGTACATATTCACTCAGAAAGAGTTGAATATGTGGCAACGGCGATGGTTGGAGCTGATCAAGGACTATGAGATTGAAATTCATTATCATCCGGGCAAGGCAAATGTGGTTGCCGATGCACTCAGCCGGAAGTCTCATATTCATAACCTGACCATTATGCCGATAGAAGAGGAAGAACCAAGTCTCTACTTGGTTCCATATGGAGCTCTACATAATCTAGCTCTCATACCCACAATAAGAGAGGAGGTTATGGAAGCTCAAAAGAGAGACAAGGGCATGGCTCATATCAAAAGGAGGTTGAAGAACGGGGAGATGAAATGTTTCCGGTTAGATGATGAAGATACCTTGTGGTTCAAGGACCGGATAGTCGTACCCCGTGATATGAGGCTGCGGAAGAAAATTTTGGATGAGGCTCACTTATCCAAATTTTCTATTCATCCGGGCAGCAACAAGATGTACCAAGAACTGAAGACCAAATTTTGGTGGACCCGGATGAAGAGGGAGGTTGCTAAATACGTATCAGAGTGTGATACGTGTCGGCGAGATAAAGCCGACCACATGAAGAAGGCAGGAACCCTACAACCGCTAAGTGTTCCGGCATGGAAGTGGGAGGATATTAGTATGGACTTTATTGTTGGACTACCTCTCACGGCTAATAAGCATGACTCGGTTTGGGTAATCGTGGATCGGTTAACCAAGTCAGCGCATTTCATCCCGGTGCATACGGGATACCATGCCAAGAAGTACGCGGAGCTATATATTGCAAGAATATTATGCCTGCATGGAGATCCCCGGACGATCATCTCCGATCGAGGCGCGTTGTTCGTTGCTCGTTTCTGGGAGCAGCTGCATGCATCACTAGGAACCAAATTGATTAGAAGCTCTGCATATCACCCTCAAACCGATGGGCAAACGGAGAGGGTGAATCAAGTTCTCGAAGATATGCTTCGAGAATGTGCCGTTCACCACGGTAAAGGATGGGACGATCATCTACCGTTGGAGGAATTCGCTTATAACAATGGGTATCAAGCGAGCATCAAAATGGCACCGTATGAAGCTCTCTACGGCTGGAAGTGCCGCACACCCTTGAACTGGTGTGAATCTGGCAAGAGAGTGATTTACGGGGTTGATCTCGTAAATGAAGCTGAAGAGCGGGTAAGGCTTATTCAAGCAAATCTGAAAGCTGCTCAGTCCAGACAAAAGAGCTATGCGGATAAAAAACGTCGTCCTCTAAATTTGCATGTTGGGGACCACGTATACCTCCGCGTATCTCCTATGAAGGGCATTCACCGATTCGGAGTGAAAGAAAAATTAGCTCCGCGTTTCATCGGTCCCTTCGTCATCATTGAAAGGTGTGGACCCGTGGCATACCGTTTGGAGTTGCCGGCAGCCTTAGCCGGAGTTCATAACGTCTTCCACATATCTCAGCTGCGGAAGTGTTTGAAAGTTCCAACGGAGATTCTCACGGAAGGCATAGCAGATTTGAAGCCGGACCTCACATATGTGGAGCATCCAACCCGGATAATTGATGAAAAGACTCGCGAAACCAGAAATCGGACGCTGCGATTTTTCAAGGTGCTATGGGAAAATCACACGTCCGACGAAGCTACATGGGAAAGCGACGAATATTTACAACGCAATCATCCGGAGTTGTTAGAGGCTTATGTTGAGTAGTTGTCCTCTCCACGTTGTCCTTAATCATGAATCTCGGGACGAGATTCTTTTTAAGGGGGGAGGAATGTAAAAGTCCCAAAACTTGTAAATAGAAAACTCGAGCTATGAATAAAGTTGAGTTTATATACAAGAAATGGGACTTACAAAAACTTTTGTTTACCCATGAAAGTGTTAGCATGTGCAATAAAACATTGAATTCAGTTTGAATTAAGAGGGTCACTTCAAAAAGAAGAAGGGCATTTTCAAAAGAGGAAAATCAAACTGTTGTTTAAGAAGTTGTAATTGCAATGGCCAACTGGAGCATCAGAGGGCATAATTGAATTCTTCAGGTTCAAATTATGGGGAAGGCAAGCTTTGGGCAAATTTGGAAGTGCTTTGATAGATATATCAAAGGGGCTTGTAAACTGATTCCAAATTTGAACTTAAATTTGAAACTGTGGCACAACTTGTCAATTGCCCAAATGGCTTTTGAATTTGGATCCCTCATAGCTGAATTTGCAATGTGTCAAAATTTGGAGATCTTTTGGGGCTGAGAGGAGCTGTGGGCCCCAATTGTCATTGAGAGGGGAGATAAAAACTTAGCACCTAAGTCTTCTCTACCTGTGCACAGGGACCCAACTGTCTGTGAGATGAGCCACGGGCTCTGTTTTTCCTCCCCCGAGCGTGCGACAGCAGCGGTGCCGCGACGCCAGCGCACGTACGCGCGAGGCTTCTGCTGAGCGCCGGTCGAACCGCCTCAGAACGCCGATATTATACCCACGGGCGGCTACCTCGCTTGGAAAACCCTCACGTTTCCTCTTCTCCGTGTGGCCTCCTGTGTGAACCATTTCTTCTGCCGCTGCTGCACTTCCTCGGAGCAACGACGCCCGGACACCCCGGCAACGTTCATGCCGAGCTGAGCTCATCCCCGGTGCCGCCCATGCTCCCTCGACGTGCCCAAAGCGAGTACAAGGTGCTAAACCACGAGAAACCCGATGCCAAGCTCATTTGTTCTCTCCACCGTGCCGGGTAAAGCCGCCGTAGCAAGAATCCGTCGCCTGACCACCCCAGAGCTTCTCCCACTGAGCTGCAAAAGCAAAAATGTGCGCCTGTAAACCTTCTCGCTTCACAGCAACGCCGGCAGCATGTCATGGACCGTGCTCGCCGGAATTTGGCTTTTCCGCGGACATGCAATATGAACCGAGAGTAGGGAATAGGGAAATTCAGGCAAAACGGTGCACCACTGATCACCAGACCTAGAAACCCAGTTGTAGACACCCGTGCGGGCACGAGGGATCAAGAACTAGGGAGAACCGTTGAGGAAGCCCTCAGTTCTCCGAGTTTTTCCAGTTTTCCCCGAAATCGCCCTAGGTCGCACGGTGAGCCCCTAGTTGCCGACGTTTCTCGCAAGATCAGAGCCCTGGACGTTGCTCCCTAGGTGGTGGCGATGCTGTAGGAGCTAACCGGAGCAAGGTTAGAGCCTTACAGTGCCCTAGCGACGTCGCCGAAGTTGCCGCAGCTACTGTCACCGTCGCACCTAGGTTTCCGGCCGTTGTCGATCTGAGATAAGCCCGGCAACGTGTTCCTCGCACGAGAATACGTGGGGGTGGCGAGGACCAGCAAGTTCCGAACACCGGAGACCCCTCCCGGTGAGAACTCCGGCGAGCTCGGCGGCGCGGGAGCGTGGGCTGCTGGAGGAAGACGAAGACGGGGGCTGGCCCACGGGCCAGTCTCTGTTACGAGGGGTTAGATCTTCTGTGGCCTCGGATCTGTCTGTGACAAAAAACTCTGCGGCCTGTGTGGCTCGGGTTCCAGCGGTCGACATGTGGCCCTGTGGCCCGCAGTCAGAGTTTGAATAATTCTCGGTTTAATTTGAATTCCAAATTCAGTTCAAACATTAGAACAGCATAACTTTTGCTAGGAAGCTCCAAAATTAGTGATTCAAATTGGGTTGGATTCAGGATGAAAAACTCTATCCAAATATGCAGCCATTTGTATGAAAATCAATAGAACATTCTGGAAAATTCTGTAAAGCTTATCAGCAAAAGAATTTTAGAGGGAGTTTCGTTCATCTAAAATTCCCCAAATTTTGCCATAATATTCTTTAGGATGTTAGGAAACTCCTGTAAAAGTTTCAGCGCATTTGGAGTTTATTTAGTTAGGGTAATTCTGATTTAAAGTTTCTGTATTCAAATGAATACAGAAACATTTTCAGAGGATTTCCAAAACTTGGAAATTCAGTTCTGGGTATTCCTTAGCTCCAAAAATCCTAGAACAATTCAGGCATATTCCCTGAGCCATGAGTTAAATTATGGTTCACTTGGATTTGCATGAAGTGCAAGTTTAATCAGAATTAATTCCTTTATGCCTAAATGCTTAGGCAATTGTTCTGGGTGATCTAGTCAGTGAAACATTCTGAATTTTGGTCCGGAGGACTTTCTTGTGGCAAGGAACTCACAAGAAAATTTCCAGCTCCATTGGAGCCCTGGATCAGTAGTGATCTATTCAACCCATTAGGTGATCACCACCCAAGTGATGAAACCCCACTCATCACTTGATCATAGTGCTTAAACACACACCCAAACCACCACCCCAGTGTCATTTTAAATTCTTAAACAGAGTTCCAGTTTTAAACTTGTATTTAGCACTTGTTAGCAAAAGTTGAGCTTGGATCAAGGAGCAAGAAGGGCAGGAGTTGAACTTCAAGACATCACAAACTAACCCCATATTATCTGACTTTAGTCACCTGCAAAACCAAGGCAAGCCCCAGTTTGCATTTAAGTTGTTTTCTAAAGTTTTTACTTTTGGTTCATTACTATGGATCAAAGTTTGTATGTGCATTAGGTCAAGGATGTTTTATACCCCACTAGCATAACAAAAAATGAACCCTGAGGTCAAGGGTAAAATTGTGTCATCGCTGTAGAATAAGGCCCTGCTAAATAGACTAGGGCATCCGGTAGACGACGAGTAGTTGGAATCTACTCGCGAGCTATAGTTCAGGGTTTTATAAGTGTGGATGGAAGGAAGAGGCAAACTAAAGTTTACATTTCTAAAGATGAGACCGGGCAGAGGGGTTAGGCAGCGACAAGATGAGATCTTGGTCGAGTAGCTCTGCCTGTGTCGGTTAAGGACCGATGTGTGTGCCTCGTCCAGGAGCAAGTATTGAGTTGTGTACCGGATGCTTACTGATATATGGGAACCAGGAAACTGATGTACCATGTTCACTGGATTGTACAGGCATACCACATCGTCTCGTTAGACCTATGAGCCCGAGACGGCGTGACCGGTTCTACAGTTTAGTGTCCTGAGAAAGGTTGCCACATACGACATAATGAAGGACGCCAGATTTGGGTCTTCAGAGGCGGGCGTATGTGTCGAGTTATCTGGGTAGTGTTTGATTCGAATCACCGTCCCTCGCGGTTATTGAGTACCGCTTGCTCCCATGTTGTGATGTAGTAATCAACTTGTGTGGAAACAGTTTGCAAAGTTTAATTGCTGCTATGATTACTGTAAATTGCATGAAAACCATGTTTGAAGTAGAGATAGAGCAAACTAAAGTTATTTTCCACCTTGGGACAAGTAACATTGGAATGAAGTGTTTCTTGTTTGATTGTGGAGTTCTAATGTTGCTAGGCGCAAGGTCACTACTATTATGGCTAAAATCTGAAAGCTAAGGATGAACTCGTATGCGAGTCTTTTCGCAAATGACCGGTTTAAGTCTTAGGTTACGTTCATGTATAGTTTCATGTCTTAGGAGAGACGGTTAAGTCTTGCTGAGCCTTTGTGCTCACTCTTGCTATATAAGTGGTTTTGTAGGTAAACCTCGACGCTATAAAGAAGGTTGTCCGGTGAGACTCGGGAACTTCCGAGTCATGTCACACTTGGAGGACCTAGCCGCTGCCATGTCTTCGTGTTGCTAGCGAGAGGAGTCCGCGGGCTGGACCTCTTCTCGAGTGCTGTCTAGTTATCTAACGTGAGCTGTTTATAGAATTCCGCTGTAGCTATTTTATGTAAATTATTTACAAAGAACAATTGTAAGCTTCCACTTTTGATTTATGTAATACGTTGTTCCTTATATGTGTGCTGTTGGGTGCCGCATAACACGGCACCACCCAATGTGATTCCCGGGCAAGGTGCCCCGTCCCCGTGACGTGATCGGGATGGCGGGGTCCCGTCACTGGATCCCACCCCATTAATTCTTTTTCATTATTCACGTATATTTTTACCACATCTACTCACAATTAAAAGCTATATATCCACACCAAGTCATGGTTTGAATTCTTGAAATTCAAATAGATTCAATTCTGGTGTGGAATTCAAACTGCATTTGGCTCTTTGAATTTGAATTTCAGTCTTCCTCCTTATGTTGCTCCAAATGCATATAAATCAAACTCAAATAATCTGAATTTTGGCATGGATGCTATTTCAAATGTGGAGAACACAATTGTGAACCCAATTTGCCATTTTGGAGAAGTTTGAATTTGAAACTTATATTTGAATTCAGATTTGAGGGCTTCCTCTCTTAATTCCAAACAAATAATAAACCCCCTCCAAATGAGCTCAAATTTGGTAGGTTTAATTTTAATTATGAAAACCCAAACTATGAATTTAGATCTCCATGTTTGGAAGTTTTTGAGAGATTTGAATCAGCACTTTAAACTCACACCGAAATAATTCAAAGCTTCAATTCCCCTAATTTTCCTAAGTGAAAATTTGCTGAATTTCTCGCTAGCATTTTTGGGGATTTTACATCCCCCCTTAAAAGGAATCTTGTCCCGAGATTCCAAAAGAAAAGCAAAGTGGGGAAGAATTTACCGGGTATACAATGATAGCAAGTCCAGATAATTTACTTGTAGATAGTCCTCACTTTCCCATGCCGCCTTATCAGCGGTATGGTTACTCACAAGACTTTATAATACCATAAAGTCCAGTTTCTCATGGTGCGAGTCTTTTCATCGACAGTCCGGATCAGATACTGCGAATATGTGAGGTCCGGTTGAAGAGTTTCAATGTCTTCCGTGTGGATTTTAGCGGAGGGATTGAGGCATTTTATCAGCTGAGAAATGTGGAATACATTGTGAATTCCTGCGAGCGAAGCCAGTAACCCCAAGCGATAGGCCACGGGTACGCATTTTCCAATAACGGCGAATGGACCGATGAATCACGGAGCATGTTTTCCCTTTACTCCAAAACGATGAACCCTTTCCATCGGAGAAACACGGACATAAACATGGTCTCCAATGTTGAAGTGGAGAGGACGGCATCTTTTATCTGCATTGCTCTTTTGACGAGATTGAGAAGCCTTAAGATTGGCTTGTATTACTCGTACTCGTTCTTTGGCCTCATTCACAAGATCAATGCCGTATATAACTCGCTCGCCGGACTCACACCAGTTGAGTGGTGTGTGACATTTCTGGCCGTAGAAAGCTTCATACGACACCATCTTTATGCTAGCTTGGTAGCCATTGTTATATGAAAACTCCGCCAACGGTAAATGATCATCCCAGTTTTTACCATTGTGGATGGCACAAGCGCGTAGCATGTCTTCAAGCCCTTGATTCACCCACTCAGTTTGATCATCCGTCTGCGGGTTATATGCGTAGCTTCGGATCAGTTTAGTCCCCAATGACACGTGCAGCTGCTCCCAAAATCGAGCAACGAACAGCGCACCGCGATCTAAAATAATTGTGGTGGAGCACCGTGCAAACACAAGATCCTTGCAATAAACAAGTCTGCATATTGCTTGGCAATGTACTTTGTATGCACGGGGATAAAATCATCCGATTTGGTTAGTCGATCAACTACCACCCAGATTGAATCAAGCTTGTGGGACGTGAGAGGTAATCCAACTATGAAATCCATCTTGATATCCACCCACTTCCACGCCGGAATATTCAATGGTTGCAGTTGTCCGGCTTGCGCATGTGGTCGGCTTTCACACGCCGACACGTATCACATTTGGATACGTACTTTGTGATTTCTCTTTTCATTTGTGTCCACCAAAATCTGGTTTTCAGATCCTGGTACATCTTGTTGCTGCCCGGATGAATAGAATACTTGGACAAATGAGCTTTGTCCAAGATTTTCTTCCAATATTCCATGTCACAGGGTACCACTATACGGTCTTTAAAACATAGAGTACCGTGTTCATCCCCTCGGAAACATTTCATTTCACCATTCTTCATTCTCCTCCGAATGTGCGACGTTCCCACATCTTTCCTCTGAGCTTCCATAATCTCCTCTCATATGGTAGGGATAAGAGTAAGATTATATAATGCTCCATATGGAACCAAGTATAAACTCGGCTCCTCCTCTTCAAGTGGAGTGATGGATAGATTGTTGATGTGAGATTTGCGGCTTAAGGCATCGGCAACCATGTTTGCCTTTGCCGAGATGGTAGTGGATCTCAATCTCATAATCTTTGATCAGCTCTAGCCATCTCCGTTGCTGCATATTCAACTCCTTTTGAGTGAATATATATTTCAAGCTCTTGTGGTCGGTTTAGAGATGCACTAAATTCCCAAGCAGATAGTGCCTCCACATTTTTAACGCCAATACCACAGCAGAAAGCTCAAGATCATGAGTCGAATAGTGCTGCTCGTGGTTACGAAGTTGACGTGATCCATAGGCGCACTCTCACTTCTTGCATAAATACACAGCTTAGCCCGATGCCGGTTACATCACAATATACGTCGAAGGGCTTGGTCGTATCCGGTTGAGCTTAGACCGGGGCTGTTGTGCGATGCTTCACCAATGCTTGGAAAGCTCCTTAACATGCTGAGCTCCAAATATATTTAACCCCCTTTTTCAACAATTCAGTCATCGGTTTAGCAAGCTTGGAGAAACTCGGGATGAATCTCTGATAATATCCCAATAAACCGAGGAAACTTCTGACTTCATGGACAGAGGTAGGGGACTTCCATTTCAGCACTTTCTCAATCTTGCTTGGATCCACCGCAATGCCTTCCCCAGAAATAATATGACCAAGGAATGGCACTTGGCTGATCCAAAACTTGCATTTGCTCAACTTGGCATAAAGTTTATGGTCTCGCAATCATTGTAGCACGATATGCAAGTGTTCGGCGTGTTATTCTTCAGACTTGGAATAAACCAAGATGTCATCTATGAACACCATTACGAACTTGTCCAACTCCGGCATGAACACTGAGTTCACGAGATACATGAAATGTGCTGGGGCGTTGGTGAGACCAAAAGACATGACGAGATATTCATACAATCCATATCTCGTCGAGAAGGCTGTCTTCAGAATATCCTCCGCTCGGTTCATGATTTGGTGATATCCGGAGTGAAGGTCCATCTTCAAAAATACACTTGCACCCACAAGTTGATCAAATAAAATATCGATGCGGGGCAGTGCATATTTATTTTTGATGGTGAAAGCGTTGAGTGGTCGGTAATCCACACACAACCTTAAGGTTTCATCCTTCTTCTTCATGAATAGCACCGAGCATCCCCATGGCGAGGAACTCGGTTGAATGAAACCCTTGATAATCAAATCATTGAGCTGCTCCTTCAATTCAGCTAACTTATTCAGAGCCATTTTGTACGGTCTCCGTGATATCGATGTTTTCCCAGGGGCCAGTTCAATCTTGAACTCGACATCCCGTTCGGGTGGCATGCCCGGGAGATCATCCGGAAACACGTTTGGATATTCACGGACCACACGAATATCTTCAAGCTTTGTGGCTTCCGTGTTATAGGTGGCTGGATGTAAGGGCCTAAGTTTTTGCACACAATCAAAGTGTTCATCACACCAAACCCACCTCATTTGAGGAAAACTTATGAACACATTTGAAGAGCAAGTAAACACCATCAACATGGTCATTAGAGGATAAACTGACAATAAGCAAAAGTGGTATTTCCCACATACATCATATAGGGGCTGAGCATATGAAAAACTCCTACACTTTGCTAAGGATGCTCATGCCAAATTTCAGCCAAATCCAAACCTTTTTGGAAGTATTTTTGGGTATAGTTAGAAAGAGGCTAGTTTGAACTTAAATTCAAATTCAAACTCCTTTCATCCCATGAATTCCAAAGTGGGATTCATATTCACACTCAGCACATTTTTGTGAGATCACACACCAATTTTAACTCCATTTGGAGTTGATCTTGACATGAGCCAATTTAAGCAAATTCAAATTCAATTTGAATTTCTAACTGCATATGTGCTATAAATATAGTCAAACACTTCACAATTTGAATTCTACCAATTTCAATTGGGCATTTGGTGGATAATTTAAATTGCAAAGGGTATTAGGGCATTACTGTTTAAAGCAGTAGGGAAATTGAATTTCAGGAGTTAAAACTAGGGGTGGGCCCCACTTGTCAGCCCCACAAGCGAGCAAACCGACTGAAACACTCGGGCTTGGGTCTTGCGCGAGCTCACGCGGATGCCACGGCGCTGCTCGCCACTGCCACCTCCTGATCGGTGATCCCAGCTGCCAACCGACGTCCCCGGCTCGTTATCATCCGGTCCGGGCGCCACAAAGTCTTCTCGCCTCTGTCCTTACTCCTCCTCGCGCTGAAAACCGAAGAGAGCCGCCGCACATCAAAAACCACCACCTCGCCGTCGACCGTCCAAACCCGTCCCTTCCACCTCGAGCTGAGGCCATAAACAGCACCGCGACCTTCACTCGACGTGCTCCAGCCCTCAACTGCTCGGGATCAGCTCCCCTCGAGCTTTTCAGAGCCGATCTTCCACTGCTCTGTTCACCCCGAAGTGCATCGGACTTGACACCGTCGCCCGGGCAGCTCCAAGCTTCTCCGGCGCAGCCAACTGGTATATGAGGTTAGCATCGAGGTCTAGTAGCTTCCACCACACTCTCTGGCTCTCTCTTAGCGTTGACTATCTGGAATTTTAGGTTTTCTGAGGATAGCCGGATTTAACTGAAGCCAACAAGAACTCAAAATTCATCTCGCATGGTTGATCATGCCCAAAGCTGGTCGAGCTAGAGCATCTAGGGTCCCTCACGACCATCCTGACCAAAAACCACGAAGAGACATTCATCCAACGGGCTGAGCAATGCAAACTCGCCGCCGCCGGCTGAAATGGCTTGGGTCGCCGTTGAGCTCATAGCTCCGGTCGTTTTCCACGTGGTTTGAGTGCACCAACAGCTTCCTCGAGCTCCAGTGGTGCTTTACAGCTGCTTCCGGCATCGAGATAGGCATGAGACGCATTGGTCATCGTCGGCGCCGCACCACCGATCACCGCTGTCGATGCCGACCGGTTTTCCGGCGATGGCATGCTCCACAACCTTGTCCGGCCGCTAGGGCTTGGTCTGAGGAGCGTGTAGCGCGAAATATCACCGGAAATGGTCCACCGTAGCTGGAGAACGGACCGCGCCACGGCCTCTGTTTGTCGCGCGCTCGGGCGCTGTAAAGGCCACAGTTGTTTACACATGTTTAAAGTGTTCATCACCACACACACACACCTCATTTGAAGAAAGTTGATGAACACATTTGAAGAGCAAGTAACCACCATCAACATGCTCATTAGAGAACAAACTCCCAAAATGCAAGAATGGCATTTCCCACATACATCATATAGGGGCTGGACATTTGGAAAACTCCTACACCTTACTAGGAATGTCCATGCCAAGTTTCAACCAAATTCAAAACCTTTTTGAGGTCCTTTTTGGGTATAGCTAGAAAGAGGGTGGTTTGAACTCAAATTCAAACTGTTTTTATCCCATGAATTCAAAAGTGGGAAGCATATTCTTACTCAGCACATTTTTGTGAGCTCACACACCAATTTTCACTCCATTTGGACTTGATCTTGACATGAGCTAAGTGTAGCAAATTCAAACTTTATTTGAATTTCAAACTGAATATGTGCTGAAACTTAGTCAAACATAACCTAATTTGAATTCTAACCAATTCAAATGGCTCAGGGATGAATAATTCAAATCACCATGGGCATTGTAGGGCTTACTGTTTACAACAGTAATATAGAGTTAAGTTCAGAGGTTAAAAATGAAGTGGGACCCACATGTCAGCCACTGAAGAGAGTCAACCGACTGAGACTTCAGTACTCGGGTCCCCGAGCTCCCTCCGAGGGCGCCACCGAGGGGAGGCCACCGCGCCACCAGCAGCTTGGCCACGTGCGGGCACAGGTCAGTTCTGAGCCCTTCTTAAGGCGCTCCACGCCTCGGCCGAAGCCCCCTTGCTGTTTTTCCTCTCACAAGAACGCGGCGCCGACGCTCTGCCCTCCGCTGCTCGGAACCAATCGGGGAGTCACGATCACAGCCTCCCCGCTCCCTCCAAAGCTACGACAAGGTACTAGGGACTTCCCTTCTCCTTCCCCGTCGCTAGAAATCGGCTGAACTCGGGTGCTCTCGGCTATACCGAGAGTTCCGTTCAGTGACCTAAAACCGCCGCACTTCAGGCTCCTGTGGACAGCCCAGCCTCCCCGCTCCCTCCAAAGCTACGACAAGGTACTAGGGACTTCCCTTCTCCTTCCCCGTCGCTAGAAATCGGCTGAACTCGGGTGCTCTCGGCTATACCGAGAGTTCCGTTCAGTGACCTAAAACCGCCGCACTTCAGGCTCCTGTGTACAGCCCAGCCGGGAGGTTGTCACGCCAAAACTAAGGCATCCCCGGACGCGTTGGTGACCGGTGCTGCTCACCCCGAGCCACAGCCCGAGCGCTTGATCGCCGGCGATGAATTTCCAGTTTTCCCCTTTCTCCGTCCAAACCGACCTTTGGGTGCGGTTCTGTCAAATTCACCGTCTAGGAAAGGTTAGAGGATCTCAATCTGTTCCTACATAGACTAGACTTGGTAGCGCACAAGTTGCCCTCACAACATTTGGCCTGAGAACCCCTGAACCCTGCGTATTTCAAAGCTTGCCGACGGCGGATCCTGTGGGAAGCATCGGGCGCACGGTGGGAGCCTACTTCGGACCTCCCCCGAGCGGCTTCGAGCCCCTTCCTAGGATCCTGAGGGACCACTGATGCTTTCCGGATGTTTGCTCGGTCGGTTGGGGTGCTAGAGAGGTCGGCCGACACGGCCGAAGGCATTCCGGAGCTGTCGCTCGTCGCCGACCATGTGCCGGCCATTTTCATGATGACCTGAGCCCGGAATCATGTTCCCCGAGTGGACTTAGGCAGGGGCGGCCAGGATCATGAAGTTTGGAGCACCACAGAGGCTGCCGGCGAGCTCTCCGGCGAGGTGTCGCGGCGGCCGAACGCGCACGTCGGGAGATAGACGAAGCCGGGTGGCCCATGCATCAGCGACTCGAAATTTAAATCGGGATCGGTCTGCGGCCCGGATCCGGTGTGCTGGCGCGCAAAAACCCCGTGAACCCCGGAGTGCCATCGCTTCAGCGCCCGACACGTGTACCGTGGACCCACCGGCCGATTTAAACATTTCCCCGATTTTCAGAATTCATTCAAACTTCAAATCCTCATAACTTTGGCTAGGAAACTCCAAATCTAGTGAACCAAATTTTTCTGGATTCAGCTCTCTGAGTACTTTCCAGAAAATCAAGTTTCACTTCATGAAAATCGTTATTTCTCCATAATTAATTCTTCAAATTTTAAAATGTTTGGAATTTTAACTGGAGAATCCCTTGGAGGAAAAGTCTGAAATTTTGCTGGGATATTCACCAAAATATCCCTGAACTACCCTAAAAATTTCAGATCCATTTGAGCTCATTTGATCCACCTAATGGTGTGATTAATGAAACTGTTCCAGAGAAAATATAAAATGTCCAGAAACATTTTCAGAATTTCTCTGAAATTGTTTAGCTCATATCTTTAGCTAGGAACCTTCAAATTAAGTGATACCAACTCCATTATAACCCTCTGAAAATCTAGTTTTCAGAAAGTTATGACTTACTCCATGACAATTCCTAGAAAACCCTAAGAGCTCCAATTAAGTTCAAGTACATAATTATTTGTGGAGGGCTCAAATGAGCTTTGCTGCAACTAAAACTTGGCATGCAAACCACAGTAAAAATTTCAGAGTCATTGGGTCTGTCTAGTGAGACTTATAAACTTCACAAGTGTAGATTCAATTCAAATCCATTTAAATTAACACATGTACTTGTTATCTCATGTAGTCGCTAAGGTCGAGGAGGAACCTGAAGTCTTAGACTTCGTTACTCCGGAAGAGCAGCTAGCCTACGACCAAGAGCAGCAAGGCAAGCTCCGGTTTGCATTAACTTTTTACAAATTTTTATTGTTTTGAGCACTTACTTGAGTATCATTATTTCTTGCATTGGAGTCTTTTTTGAAAACCCATTTGCATAGCCAAGAAAACCAGGGGATGGGATTAGGATGGAAAACCCCGATTAGCTACTGCACTGCTAGGATAGTGTAGGATTCGGTACAAGTCGAGTAGTTGGATGTAAAGGTCCCAAAAATTACGAATACAAAAAAAACACTTGTTTGTAAAGTTTTGTTTCATATGAGTGAAATTTGGGACTTGTTAAAACTTTTCTCCACATGTGATAACACACATGAGGGTTTTCTTCACACTAGTTCAAATGCTTATTGGAAACTTGGAACCCAAGAGGGGTCAAAAACTAAGAGGGGAAGTTTCCATATGTGTGGGAAAACAAAAATCATATTTGGAACAATGTGTTCAAACAAAAATTCAAATGAGAGCAACACTAGGAATTTCCAAACTGTTGTGCTACAAATCTCATTTGCAGCAGCCAAATTTAAAATCAGGTTTCATATTTGAATTCCTTGGGTCCAAATTAGGGGGTGTGCAAAGTTTCATGATTTATGAAAATAGTTTGCAACCCATTTTCCAAAATGGACTTTAAATGACAAAGAATTCAAATGCACATTTGAATTTGGATAAAACTTGCCCAATTATCCAAATGCCTCTCAGATTTAAACTTCCACAAATGAATTCCATCAATATTCAAATTGGGGAGATATTTTAGAGGAGATAAGGAGGACTGACATGTGGGACCCACATGTCATTGGGAGGACTGAAAACTTGCAAAAAGATCTTCAGTGAAGCAGCCAGTCGCTGTTTGTTTTCCTCCCACACGAAGCAACGGCCGAAGCCGCCTTCCCTCCGCTCGACACTGAGCTCGGCCGACGCCTCCACCTCCTGCTGGGTTTCTTCGCGCTGGATAGCTGCTGGACGTCGGTGGCTACCGCCTCACGCCCTCTCCCGCCTCTTAACCGAAGCCACGGTGCCGTTTCTTCTCTCCCTCGCACCGAAAGACAGAAAACACAGCCGCCCGGCTTCGATCGCTCGGGAGCTCGGGAAATTCAAGTGAGCAGCGCCTCTGAGCAGCAAAACCACACCACCGTAGACCCCTCGACCTCCTCGAGTCATCGCCAGGTGCGTTCGTGCAACCTACGCCGAGAACCTTGAGTTTCCGCGGCGGCCGCCATACCATGGCAGCGACGTGCTCCCGTGGACAGCCTCCTCCAGAGCATTTCACGACCAATCAAGGCCACTCTGGGTCGCGCAGGAGCTCCGTGCAGCATCCACCCGAAGCACAGAGCCTGCCTCGGCCTCTCGATGGCGAATTTTGAAGATCCTCTCCGGCCGGTGAAAACCAACCTTCCTGTATGATTCTGTAAAATTCCCTATCAATTGTTGTTTAGACACCATGAAACTTCGCACACACAAGCCAGACATGTAGGCGCACCAGTTCTCTTTTGAAACCTCGCATGAAACACCCTGTGCACGGTGCAATTTCAAGCTTTCCGAAGGCGGCTATGGCGGGAAGGTGCGGGTGCACGGTGAACCCTAGGGAAGAGCCGTCCCCGAGACCCTATGCGGCCATGCCGAGCTTGGCCAACCTCCACTGGTGCTGTAGAATCTTTCTAGGGAGCTTTTTGCGGGCTATAGCGCCGGGGCGACGTCGCCGGACTTCATCCGAGCCGGTGCACCGTCGCGGGCTAGTTTGGGGGCCCTGCCAGCTCGAGAAAACCCCACCAGCGTGTTCCTCACGTGGAATTAGGGGCTGGCGGCGAGTTTCAAGCGTAGGGGTGGCCGGACGACCGGTTCCGGGGCTTCTCCGGCGAGCCCGGCGGCGGGATCGCGCGGGAGCGGGAGGTTGAAGACGACCTCGCCGGTCCCGCCTGTCAGCGGCTCAGGGGAGCGGGCTGGATATTCTGTGGCGCGGGATCGATTGTAACAGCACGGGAATTAACCCTGTGGTCCCGTGTGGCACGCTCCCGGTGACTGACACGTGCCCCGTGGTCCCACCGTCAGGTTTAAACTTTTTCCCGGATTTATTCAAATTCCAGATTTTTCTCCAAACTTTAGAAGAGCATAACTTTTGCTAGGAACCTCCAAATTTAGTTATTCAAATTGGGTTAGATTCAGATTGACAAACTCTATCCAATTATGCAACCCAATTTGTATGAAAGTCTTTATTTAATTCTGGAAAATTATTTAAGGCTTTTCTGAAAAAGAATTTTAGAGGGAGTTTGGTTTATCCAAAGATCCTCAAATTTTGCCAGAATATTCTTTAGGGTGTTATTAGACTTCTGTAAAAGTTTCAGCTGATTTGGAGTTTAATTGATCAGGGTAATTCAGATTGTAAGTTCCTGTATTCAAATGAATACAGAAACATTTTCAGAGAAATTTCCAAAACTTGTAAATTCAGTTATGGGCAATTCTTAGCTCCAAAAATCCTAGGAAAATTCATGTAGACTATATGAACTATAGTTGAAATTGTGGTTCACTGAGTTTGACATGAACATGGGTATTAACTCAGAATTAATTCATCTTTGACTAAACACTTAGAGAATTATTCTGAATAAACCACTCCATGAAAAGTGCTAAATTTTGGTCCAGAGGACTTTCTTGTGACAAGGAACTCACATGAAAATTCTTAGCTCCATTAGAGCTCTGGATCACCACTGTCATGTGTAATCTCTTGAGGTGATCAACACTTAAGTGGGAAAAGCACTCAACATTTCATCATAGTGTTTAAACCCAACCCAAACCACTAGCACCAGTGTCATTTTAAATTCTTGATCAGAGCTCCAGTTTTAAAACTGTCCTTAGATCTTATTAGCAAAAGCTTTTCAATTAAATACATATGCATGATCATATCGTGTAGCATATACGTGAAGAAGGAAGAAGGACTTAAAGTGAAGATCAAGAAGGAAGGGAAGGCAAGTGATCAAGCTCCAAGTGATCGTCACTAACTGATTGTAACCTTAGTCACCTGCAAAACAGGCAAGCCCCGGTTTGCATTTGAACAGTTTTACAAGCATTTCCATTTTTAGAGATCATAGCTTTGCATCATTGATTGCATTAAGTTTAGATGATATTGAAAACCCCACTTGCATGACCAGAAATACCTAAGAGAGAAAGGGTAGAATAGCACCTCCTCGAGTGGATTTGGCTACGCTAAATGTTAGTAGGAAAGGTCCGGTAGAAGTCGAGTAGTTGGAACCTACTCGCGAGTTTAGGGCTGGTTTACTCGGAACGGGTCCGAATAAGAAAAGATGAGGAAAGTTCACACATAAGAAATGGAGACCGGGCAGAGAGGTTTAGATGCAGCAGGTTGCAGGCCGTGCATGCATAGCCCTGCCTGTGTCGGTTAAGGCCCGTCTGTGCTTGGCCCTGTTGGGCAAGTTTGAGTTGTGTACCGGGCGCATACTGGCTATATGGGACCCAGGAAACCGATGTACCTTGGGAGATCCATAGTGGAACTTTTCCAACTGCCTTAGGCTTTCGGCGTCAGGGTAGCAGGAGGTACCTCGCTCAAGAACATACCACTGCGGGTATGTACCTTGAGGGAGCTTGCGTACTCGGGGCAGTTGGACTGCGTCCAATGTGGAAGATCTTGGGAAAGGTGGCCTCGTACAACGTCAGTCGAGGTTGCTGCCGGCAACTCGGAGTACGGGTGTACGTGTCGTGTAGTCCGAGCGTGTACTGATTTGAATCACCGTCGCTCGCGGTTATATGAGCATACTTGCCCACTGTGTCTTGACGTAGTAAGAACTGAAACTGGTTATCTTTTGAACTTGATAAGACGGTGATGTAATTTGTATTTCAACCATGATTGATGTAGAGATAGGCTCATTAAACTTTACTTTCACTTTGTGCAAGGAGCATCGCAACAAAGCGTTTCTTGTTTGATTGTAGAGTTGTGATGCTTTTCGTCTCAAGGTCCGCACAATGAGGCTTAAAAATCTGAAAGTTAAGGATCAACTTTAGGCGAGTCCTTTATGCAAATCTAGCCAACCCAATTGAAACCGTAGTTCATGTAGAGTTTCTTGTTTAGGAGAGACAGGTCAGACTTGCTGAGCCTATGTGCTCACGCTTGCTATATAAGTGGTTTTGCAGGTTAACATCGACGCTAGAAAGAAGGTTGTCCAGTGAGACTCGGAGACTTCCGAGTCGTTTAACACAGGGAGAACCCAGCCGCTGCTGTTGTCTTCGTGTTGCTAGCGAGAGGAGTCCGCGGGCTGGACTTCATCTCGAGGGCTCTTAGTTATTCGACGTGAGTTGATATAGACTTCCTCTGTAGTTACTTGACGTAAAGTATTTACAAAGCAAAACTTGTAAGCTTCCGCTATTGTTTTATGTAATACATTGTTCCTCATATGTGTGCTGTTGGGTGCCGCACAACACGGCACCACCCAATGCGATTCCCTGGTGAGTGGCCAGTCTCGGTTGACGGGGCCGCGTCAGCGTGGTATCAGAGCTGAGCCCTGTCTCAGTCTGTACCGCGTCCGTCTCATTGGAACTACTCACGAGCATAGACTAGAGGCACTCAACTCGGGTAGAGATAGCACATGAAACACATGGCAAGAAAATGAGACTGAGCGGAGAGTAAGGGCAGCAGGACTTTGGGGCCTGTGTGCTATAGCTCCGCTTGTGTCGATTGAGGACCGAGCCGTGTGCGGGCCTGTTGAACAAGCTAGAACAGTACCGAAGACCTACCGGCTATATGGGAACCGGGAAACCAATGTAACTCGGGTAGCTGGGTATTGAGGCATTGCCCGTCGTTCAGAGGTTAGGTCGAGAGCTTGAGGTGTAAATCGGCTGGCGGCACTAAGATGCGCGTGCAGAGACCTCTTACTCGGGACGATGGGACCGGTTCAATATTTGGCTGACGGGCGAAAGGTGGTTGCGTACGACGTCCGTGATGGTTGCTGTAGGAAACATCGAGTACGGGCGTACGTGATGGGTTATTCGGGTAACCCTGCAGGTGTAAATCGATTATAATCGCCGTTCCTCGCGGTCAGTGAGTACCACTTGTTCACTGTACCGTGACGTAGAAAGAACAGGCTAGTTACATGTTAAAATGTTGCTGATTGAGAGATGGACTTTGATTGTTAATGATTTGCTGTAGTTTAGAGCTAATTAAAGTTCCTTTCACCTTTGGGCAAAGTACATGAGAGAAATGCGTTTCTTGTTTGATTGCGGCTCTCTCATGTGCCTTAGTGTAAGGTTCTCCATAATTTGCTGCTAAAACTTGAAAGTAAGGTTCCACTAATAAGGCGAGTCCTTGCAACTGATTTTACCTCCTGTACCTATCATCCCTCGTGTAGAAGTTTCATGTTTAGGCGATACGGGTCAGACATGCTGAGCCTTTTTGCTCACTGCTTGTGTCTGAAGCTTTTGCAGGGTTCTATGAGGAAGGGACTCCAGAGGAGGAGACGGAACCCCAGGAGGGGAACCCCGTCGAGTGGGAGTCGTGCACGCCGCCGTGTTAGTGTGCGTGTGTGCTAGCAAGGACATGTTCACGGGCTGAACGTGAACTTGATGCGTAGTCTACGCCCGTGAGTGTAGACTGAACATATTTTGTTGTAAAAATGTTCATAAACCCGTTTATGTAATAAAATTTTGCTTCCGCTTTGTACCTTTGATGTGTGTTATTCGGTGCTGTGCAACGCAGCACCCCTCAGCAACTACATGAGATAAATACATGAGACTGCAGGTGTAAATCGATTATAATCACCATCCCTCACGGTCAGTGAGTACCACTTGTTCACTGTACCGTGACATATAAAGAACAAGATAGAGTCATGTAAAAGTTGCTGATTGAAAGCTATACCTTGATTGTTAATGATTTGTTGTAGTTTAAAGCAAATTAAAGTTCCTTCTAACCTTGGGTAAAGCACATGAAAGAAATGTGTTTCTTGTTTGATTGCGGCTCTCTTATGTGCCTTAGCATGAGGTTCTCCACAATTTGCTGCTAAAACTGGAAAGTAAGGTTCAAATAATTAGACGAGTCCTTTGCAACTTACATTCCCAATTACACATAGTCCAGCATGTAGAAGTTTCATGTATAGGAAAGACGGGTCAGACTTGCTGAGCCATCGTGCTCACTGCTTGTGTTTGAAGCTTTTGCAGGGTGTTATGAGGAAGAGACTCCCGAGGAGGAGACAGAACCCCGAGAGGGAAACCCCGTCGAGTGGGAGTCATGCACGCCGCTGTGTTAGTGTGCGTGTGTGCTAGCGGGGACACGTTCACGGGCTGAACGTGAAATCGGTGCGTAGTCTACGCCCGTGAGTGTAGACTGAACATATTTTGTTGTAAAAATGTTCATAAACTCGTTTATGTAATAAAACTTTGCTTCCGCTTTGTACCTTTTATGTGTGTTATCCGGTGCTGTGCAACGCGGCACCTCTCAGCGTGATCCTGGATCGACGAGGCTGTGACGCCGTGTCACTGGAATTCCTTGGACCAAACGTCTTGAATTCTTGGAATTCAAATATATTCAATTCTGGTGTGAAATTTGAACTGCATTTGGCTCTTTGAATTTGAATTTGAATCATCCTCCTTCTATTGCTCCAAATGCATAGCAAACCAAACTCAAATAATCTGAATTTTGGCACAGATGCTATTTCAAATGTGGAGAACACATTTGTGAACCCAATTTGCCATTTTGGAGAAGTTTGAGTTTTAAACTGAAATTTGAACTCAGATTTGAGGGCTTCCTCACTTAATTCCAAACAAATAACAAACCCCCTCCAAATGAGCTGAGATTTGGTACATTTAATACTTGAATTGTGAAAACCCAAACTATGAATTTAGATCTCCATGTTTGGAAGTTTTTGAGAGATTTGAATCAACACTTTGAACTCACACTGTTATAATTCAAAGTTTTAATTCCCCTCATTTTTCCTATGTGTGAATGTGCTGAATTTCTTGCTAGCATTTTTGGGGATTTTACAGTTTTGAAGTGGAAACCACCGCAGAAAACATTCAGAGTTTCCTTTGGATGGATGGACATACAGCCGATTCATCAAGGATTTCTCCAAAATAGCGAAGCCTATGACTGAGTTGCTGATGAAAGGGAAAGCATTTCCATGGACACAAGCATATCAAGACAGCTTTGAGGAGTTAAGGAAGAGATTGACAACGGCACCGGTTTTGGTATTGCCGGACGTGAGCAAGAGTTTTGATATATATATATATATATATATATATATATATATATATATATATATATATATATATATATATATATATATTGTGATGCCTCAAGACAGGGACTTGGATGTGTCCTTATGCAAGAAGGCCAAGTGGTGGTCTATGAATCGATGCAACTCAAGAAACATGAGCTGAATTACCCTACACATGATATGGAACTTGCAGCAGTGGTACATGCCTTGAATATTTGGAGGCATAACATCCTTGGTCACCGATGTGAGATATATGCGGATCACAAAAGCCTCAAGTATATATTCACGCAAACGGATCTAAATTTGAGGTAACGTCGATGGTTAGAGCTCATCAAGGATTATGATGTAGGAATCAACTATCACCCGGGAAGGCTAATGTAGTAGCGGATGTATTGAGCCGAAACGGAGCATGTCACCAACTCAAGGTTCGGGAGCTTCCACCCGAGCTACGTAAGGAATTTGAACAGTTACATCTCGGGTTCTTGAATGAGATGGAGGTGATAGAACAAAAATCAGTGCTGGAACAAGAGATACGAGAGGGCCAAGCAACGGATGAGGAGATAAAGGAAATTGAGGAAAGAATCCGACAAGGGATAGAGAAGGATTTCAAGGAAGACGAGAATGGCATGCTTTGGTTATTGAAAAGGATTTGTGTGCCTAACGTGAAGTGCATCTGCGACCCGATACTAAAGGAGGCACATGATTTGCCCTATTCCATACATCCCAGCTGTACGAAGATGTATAAGGACATGAAAACTTGCTATTGTGGGATGGTATGAAAAGTGACATCGCTGAATATGTTTCCCTATGCGACACGTGCCAACGAGTGAAAGCCGAACATCAAAGACCCGCTGATTATTGCAGCCATTGAAAGTATCCGAGTGGAAGTGGGAAGAAATCGGTATGGATTTCGTAGTTGGATTGCCACGTACTCGGTCCGGCTACGACTCTAGTTGGGTTATCATGGACCGATTGACGAAATCAGCCCACTTTATTCCTGTTAGGACCAAGTACACCGTGGCACATTTAGCCGAGCTGTATATGGAGCAAATCGTGTGTCATCACAGATTTCCGAAGAGGATAGATTCATATTGGGGTTCTCAATTTACCTCTATGTTCTTGAAAAACCTGTATGAAGCTATGGTACACGGTTGAATTTCAGCTCCATGTATCACCCACAAACCGACGGGCAAACTGGTAGAACGAATCAGATATTGGAGGACATGTTGAGAGCTTGCGCCTTGAAACATGGGCGTAGGTTGGAAAAGAGCTTGCCATATGCTGAGTTGTCATACAACAAGAGTTATCAAGCCAGCCTGAAGATGTCACCTTTCGAGGCACTATACGGTATACGGTGTACAACACCTCTGTTCTGGAATGAGACGGGAGAAAACCAAGTGTTTGGACCCGAAGTGCTGCAGGACATCGAGAAGCAAGTCCAAAAATACGTGAAAACCTGAAGGCCGCCCAATCATGACAAAAGGCTATGTGGACAATAGGTGAAGGAGTTTGACCTTTGAAGTCGGCGACTTTGTGTATTTCAATGTGTCGCCTATCTGAGGCCAACGACAATTTAACATCAAAGACAAGCTAGCACCTCGCTACATCGGGCCGTTCAAGATTGTGGGCAAGCGAGGAGAGGTAGCATATCAACTAGAGCTGCCGACACACCTCTCCGACATGCACATCATATTTCACATATCTCAGCTCAAGAAGTGCCTAAGAGTGCCGGAAGAACAAGTGCCAATGGGCGAGTTAGAACTTCAGGAGGATCTCACTTACGCGGAACACCCCATCAAAATCCTAGACATGAAGAAAGAGTCACAAGGAACAAGGTAATCCGTTGGTGCAAAGTGCAATGGAGTCATCACACGGAAGTCGAAGCTACATGGGAGCGGGAAGAACACCTCAAGATGGAATTTCATCATCTTTTCTCCACTCTATCGAATCTCGAGGGCGAGATTCATTTTAAGGGGGTAGGCTATAACACCCTCATATTCATCACCTTGCATTGCATCCATTTTCATGTAGAGAAGCATTTAAAAAGAAAAAATAAAAGGAAGGAATATAGAAACAAACAAATAAATAAAAGGAAATAAAAATAGGAAATAATAAAATAAATAGAAAATAAATAAAATAAAAATAAAAAGGGAATAAATAAACAAATAAAAATAAACCTGGCTGCCCCTAATTCCCCCTTAATTTCACCCCAATTCCCCCCCCCTAATTTTCCCCTAATTTTCCCCTAAAACCCCCCTAGGGATTTTTTCCCAACATTTGGGAGAATTTTTCCCCAATTTTGGCCGGCCCAAAATCTGAAACAAGGCTCTGATCCCAATCGTCACAGCTCTAATACCACGCTGTGTGGGACCTCGGCCCCGTCGACACGACCTCGTTGGGTGGTGTCGTGATATGCGACACTCAACAGCACACGGGTCGATGAAACACATCACATTACATAAATCATTTGCGGAAGCGTACAAAAGTGTTTTACAAATACTTATCTCAAAATAAGCTACAGAGGAAGACTATAACTCTCACGACTTATTTCTAACTTAGCAACAAAGAAACAGTCCAGTCCGCGGACGTTTCTTACTAGCAACACGAAGAACAATCTGCAGCGGCGAGGATGCTCTTGAGTACCCACTCGGAGGTTCCCGAGTCTCATCGGCATCCCTTCATAAGCATGAAGTCAAACCTGCAAAACAACTCGGATAGGATCCGTGAGCACAACGCTCAGCAAGACTTAACCATCACCCTAAACATGAAACTCTATGTGAGGTTATGAACCTAAAGTAGGATGGCATAATGCATAATAAAATCACCTAAAAGTGAATCCTTACTTTTAGGTATTATTTGCAGCAATTTTAAGTAATCTTGGGCACGCCACATCGGGAGTCCACAATGAAACAAGAAACGCTTTCCCCCGATATAAATTGCTCACGGCATAAAAGAATCGAGTTTGCACTAGCTATTCATCAATGATGCATAATAAAGATAGTGTAACTTCAAATCAATGTGATTAGTTCCTTCCTCATGCAAGTTCTTACTACGTCACGACTGTGAGAACAAGTATGCTCGGTCCATTCCGCGAGCGATGGTGATTCGAATCAATAACACCTGGACTACACGACATGTACGCCCGTACTCAATGTTGCCTACAGCAACCATCACTGATGTCGTACGTGGCAGCCTTTCTCCCGTTTCACCCCCGTTGAATCGATCAAGTCGCCCCGTACAGTAGCCACTCTCATGGTGCACCTACCGACATGAGATGTCATGAGAATGTTCCCCACATACTGCACACCGGCCGTCCGCCTGAGGCGACCTGAAAAGGCCCAACGACAGCTTCCAGAGGTACATCGGTTTACTGGGTCCCATAATACCAGCATGAGTCCGGTACATAACTCATACTTGTTCAACAGGTCCGCATACGGATCGGTCCTTGACCGACATGGACAGGTCTATAGCACCCAGGCCCCTATGTCCTGCTGCCCCTACAACCTTCCGGACTCAACTTTAACTTGCTAATTAATTTTTGAACCAATCCCGTATGCCCCTGTTGTTCCTGAACCTGCGAGTAGCATCTCACCACTCGACTTCTACCGAACCTTACTAAGCATGGCAGTTCTACACGGTGTAAAGACACCTACCCAATACTCCATGGGTTCATTTGGTTATGTAAGAGGAGTATCAAACACTAGACCTAATGCACAATTCATATTTTAACCGAAAGTGAATACAAAATAAAAACTTAACAGCTGTTAAATGCAAACCGGAGCTTGCCTGTTTTGCAGGGTAGTTGTATATAATCAGTTAGTGTCCTTTCTGATCAACCCTTGATTCTCCGGAGCTTGATCCACTTTAATGAATCACTCCTTTGAATCCCCTTCGTTGTGGTTCCTATTGAAATGCATAGGCACATGTTTTATAGCATGTAATGGAAATAAGTTATAGAATGAAGTTCTTAGGTGTAAGGGCCTCAGTTTTTGACACTCATTTGCAGTGTTCATCACCACACCACACACCTCATTTGAGGAAGAATGATGAACACAAATAAAGAGCAAGTAACAATTATCAACATGCTCATTAGGGAACAAACTCACACATTGCAAAAGTGGTACTTCCCACATGTGATATAGATGGGCTGGACATATGAAAACTCCTACACTTTGCTAAGGATGTCCATGCCAAGTTCCACCCAAATTCAAAACCTTTTTGAGGTCATTTTGGGTATAGTTAGGAAGAGGGCAGTTTGAAACCATATTCAAATTCAAACTGTTTTCACCCACTGAATTTAAAAGTGGAAGGCATATTCTTGCTCAGCACATTTTTGTGAGCTCACACACCAATTTTCACTCCATTTGGAGTTGATCTTGACATGAGCTAAGGGGGAGAAATTCAAACTTTATTTGAATTTCAAACTGCACTTGTGCTGAAATTCATTCAAACCAAACCTCATTTGAACTTTGATCAATTCAAATGGCTCTTGGGTGAATAATTTGAATTGCCAAGGATAGAATAGGGTTCACTGTTTACCACAGCTGTTAGGAGTAAATTTCAGAGGTTAAAAGAGGAGTGGGACCCACATGTCAGCCTCAGCCTCCAAGCAAACCGACTGAAACACAGTTCAGTCGGTTCCCGGCAGCTGTGCGCGCGCGCCACCGAAGGGGGCAGCCGGCGCCAGCTCCTGCTGCGTGCCCCAAGCCGGAGACCAGCCGGCCGGGCTATTTATTCCCCCCCCGGCGTGCTTCAGTCACCATTTCCCCGAGCTACCGGCGTGCGCGACTGCTTTTCCCACTGCCATCACTAGCGCTCGAGTTCCTGCTTGATCAAGCCGATCGCAGCTCCATCTTTCCATTCCAAGGTCCCAGCAAGGTACTAGCAACCATCCTCCATCCTTCCCATTGATAGAAATCGATTGAAACCGAGTGATATCGGCTGTGCCGAAAGATCAAACTCGGAACTGGAAACCGCCGCACCTCGGGCTCTCGTGGACAGCCCAACCTGGGCGTTGTCACGCCCGAGCCAAGGCACCCTTGGACGCGCAAGTGACCGGTGCTGCTCACCCCCGAGCCACAGCTCGAGTGGTTGCTCACCGGCGGCGAATTTCCACTTTTCCCCTTTCTGTGTGCAGAACGACCTTCGGGTACGATTCTGTTTAATTCGTGCTCTAGAAAGGATTAGAGGGCCTCAGGCCACTCCCACACGAACTAGACACGGTGACGCACAAGTTGCCTTCACAACTCTGGGCCGGAGAACTTCTGTGCCCGGCGTAATTCAAGGTCTACTAATGGCGGAACGCACGGGGGGGTATCGGGCGCACGGTGAGGACCTATTTCGGGCCTTCCCCGAGCTGCCCCGAGTTCATGTCGACCTTCTCTGAGGTCCACTGATGCTCCCCGACCGATTTCCCAAGTAGCTGAGGCACTAGGAGCATCAGCCGACATGGCCGAAGTCGTTCCGATATGGCGGCTCGTCGCCGACCATGCTCCGGCCGTTGTCATGAGCAGCTGACCCTCGGATCATGTTCCCCAAGTAAAAGTAGGCAGGGGCGGCCAGAATCAAGAAGTTTGGAGCGGTACAGCAGCCAGCGGCGAGCTCTCCGGCGAGGTCCCTCGGCGGCGGGGCGCGGGTGTCGCGAGGTTGAAGAAGGGGGTGGACCCCAGCTGTCAGCGGCCGATATTTTGAATCGGGATCCGGCTGCGGCCGGGATCGGGTGTGCTGGCGCGCAAAAGCCTTGTGGGCCGCGGTGTGCTGTCGCTTCGGCGTGCGACGCGTGTCCCCTGGGCCCACGCGCGGGTTTTAACTTTTCCCCGATTTTCAGATTTCCTTCAAACTTCAAATCCTTATAACTTTGGCTAGAAAGCTCCAAATTGAGTGAATCAAATTTTGCTGGATTCAGCTCTCTGAGTACTTTCCAGAAAATCAAGTTTCACTTCATGAAATTCCTTAATTCTCCAGAATTAATTCCTTAATGTTTAAACTGTTAGGAATTTTAACTGGAGAATCCTTTGGAGGAAAATCCTGAAATTTTGCTGAGATGTTCACCAAAATATCCTTGAACTACCATAAAAATTTCAGATCCATTTGAGCTCATTTAGTCCACCTAATGATGTGATTAGTAAAACTGTTCCAGAGAAAATAGAAAATGTTCAGAAACATTTTCAGGATTTTCTCTGAAATTGTTTAGCTCATATCTTTAGTTAGAGACTTCCAAATTAAGTGAGACAAACTCCAGTAGAACCCTCTGAAAATCTAGTTTTCAGAAAGTCATAGTTTGTCTCCTGAAAATCCCTAGAACACCCTAAGAGTTCCAATTAAGGTCAAGGACATAATTATTTGTGGAGGGCTCAAATGAGCTTTGCTGCAACTAAAACTTGACCAAGTCTTTGTTTAGGTTGTAACCAAGCCACAGTAAAAGTTTCACAGTCATTAGGTCTGTCTAGTAAGGGTTATAGGCTTCACAACTTCAAAGTTAATACAAAGGCCTCTAAATTAATACATACATTGTTCTTATCATGTAGTCGCTAAGGTCGAGGAGGAACCCGAAGTCCTAGACTTCGTTACTCCGGAGGAACAGCTAGCCTACGACCAAGAGCAGCAAGGCAAGCCCCGGTTTGCATTAACCTTTTTACAAATTTTATTGTTTTGAGCACATACTTGTTTCCCTTTTGTTCGTTGCATTAGAGTCTTGATTGGAAACCCAACTGCACAGCCAAGAGAACCATGGGTTGGGTTTAGGATTGAAAACCTCGTTAGCCACTGCATTGCTAGAATAGAGTAGGATTCGGTACAAGTCGAGTAGTTGGAACTACTCGCGAGAATAGGCTAGAGGCACATTGCTCGGGTAGAGATAGCACATGAAACACATGGTAAGAAAATGAGACCGAGCGGAGAGTAAGGGCAGCAGGACTCTGGGGCCTGTGTGCTGTAGCTCCGCTTGTGTCGATTGAGGACCGAGCCGTGTGCGGGCCTGTTGAACAAGCTAGAACAGTACCGAAGACCTACCGGCTATATGGGAACCGGGAAACTGATGTAACTCGGGTAGCTGGGTGTTGAGGCATTGCCCGTCGTTCAGAGGGTAGGTTGAGAGCTCGAGGTGTAAATCAGCTGGCGGCACAGAGATGCGCGTGCAGGGACCTCTTGCTCGGGACGATGGGACCGGTTCAATATTTGGCTAACGGGTGAAAGGTAGTCGCGTACGGCGTCCGTGATGGTTGTTGTAGGCAACATCGAGTACGGGCGTACGTGACGGGTTGTTCGGGTAACCCTGCAGGTGTAAATCGATTATAATCGCCGTCCCTCGCGGTCAGTGAGTACCACTTGTTCACTGTACCGTGACGTAGAAAGAATAGGCTAGTTACATGTTAAAATGTTGCTGATTGAAAGCTGGACATTGATTGTTAATGATATGCTGTAGCTTAGTGCTAACTAAAGTTCTTTTCAACTTTGGGCAAAGTACATGAGAGAAATGCGTTTCTTGTTTGATTGCGGCTCTCTCATGTGTCTTAGCATAAAGTTCTCCACAACCTGCTGCTAAAACTTGAAAGTAAGGTTCTACTAATTAGGTGAGTCCTTGCAAATGATTTTTACCTCATGCAACCCATCACCCTCATGTAGAAGTTCCATGTTTAGGTGAGACGGGTCAGACTTGCTGAGCCTTCGTGCTCACTGCTTGTGTTTGAAGCTTTTGCAGGGTTCTATGAGGAAGGGACTCCCGAAGAGGAGACGGAACCCCAGGAGGGGAACCCCGTCGAGTGGGAGTCGTGCACGCCGCAGAGTTAGTGTGCGTGTGTGCTAGCAAGGACACGTTCGAGGGCTGAACGTGCACTTGATGCTTAGTCTACGCCCGCGAGTGTGGACTAAACTTATTTTGATGTAAACATGTTAATAAACTTGTTTATGTAATAAAGCTTCCGCTTCCGCTTTGTACCTTTGACGTGTGTTATACGGTGCTGTGCAACGCAGCACCCCTCAGCGTGATCCTGGCTCGACAGGACCAGTGGGGTCGTGTCAGCGTGGTATCAGAGCTCGCTTGAGGTTTAACACAGTACAAAGGTCTCCCTTTTCAAAAATCCAGTGAGGAACGAGTTAGTAGCCCGTATAAGGATGTTATTAGTATATAGAAAGTGGCTTAGTAACCTATTTGTTATGTCGGAAAATCGTGCATCTCGGGACGTTCATGTCTTGGGGGGTGCACGTAAGCGCTGTCCACCAGTGCGCACAAGCTGAAGGGTGGAGCCCCACGGGTGGCAGGTAACCCGATCCGCTTTAGTATCCTCTACGACTCTTCATGTCGTTTGGGGTATTCGAGCAACGTCTGTCCCTGGCGTGCGTGGTGCAACATGGGAGACCCCGTCACGTGGTCTGAAACGTGAACACGTAACTCAAGGCGTGTTTGGCTTGAGAACATCCGGGCGAGTGATGACGGCCGGATGTACCAACTGTATGGATTCCGGGCTCGGTGTGCAGCCGAGTCTGATGATTGGTTGAATTTCTGCAGGTAGCCTTACCACGAAACGGTAGACGTATAGTATCCGTGTGCGAGTGACGAGTAGTGCCACTGAACTAACGACGCCGGCTAAGTCCGGTATAGGTTTTTCCTTTGTGAGGACGTAGTACCGACATAATCTGGTGACGCCTCGACGTCACACCCAACAAAATGAACAACTTCATTTAAAAATTTGAAGGTTTTGATCCAAAGTAGTAAAACTTGATGTAACTCCTTCCCTTGAACAGGATATTCAAAGTTAACAAGCTTTCAACTTATAGGATGTTAAGGACAGAGCACTCTGTTTCCAGCTAAATTAAGGCTGAAGTTAATCAGAGGTTAGAGGTTGAGTTCTTTCGAGGTTGATGTCGCATGGTACATTTCTGGAAAGCTTTGGAGGAGCTTTACAACTTTTCTGTTGAGTTCCAGAGGTGTTTCGTCCCTTAACCACCCGAAAAATGCAGCAGAGTTGAAACTGTCCAGAAAACAGGACGGAGCAAAGACTCTCCGTAGACTCTCTGTAAATTAAGCATAACTTCCTGCATAAAAATCCAAAAATAGAAAATGATGTAGTTCTGGAAAGATTATGAGATGGGTTACAACTTTGTAACAGAAAGTTTTGTCAGATTAGGAACAGAATTAACTGGGATTCTTGGATCAAATCAGTACCTAAAGCAGGGAGGTGCTGTCCAATTGTTTCCAGAAATTCTGTTAACTTTGACATCTCATAACTTTTGAACCAGAGCAGATCTTAGGCCAACCAAATACTTTCTGGAAAGCTATTGAAGTTAACTTTAACTTTGATGTTGAGCTCCAGGATTGGTTTTGCTTTTAACCTGGCCTAAATCAGATTGATATGGAAACTGGTCAGGGCTGTCATGGTAACAGCAGATCAGCAGTCAAATTTGGTTAAGAATTTGAACTATGTTTCCAAGTGTTATGGGTTCAATGACATATCTTATGTTATAACTCAATGGTTTACTGTTTAAATAAATATTTGACATTTCTCAAATATATTTTTACAGATGGCAGCAGATAAACGGTTGGAGAACGGGTGGGTAGTTTCCCACTGTTCTGACCGTAGCGGCTACCCGGAAGCATTGGGGCAAATGCTCCAATATTTCGGGTATAACCAGATGCCGCAATACTTCGCCAAGGAGGAAGGCGAAGAGGGGAGCAAGACGTGGATGATCCATGTCGAGGTTCCCGCAGGACCTACGCCACCCGGTTGGGTGCCATTCACCGTCACGGTGAGAGGAAGACAACCGGAAGGGATGTGGCAAGTGGCAGCCCGTGACACCATGTCACGCTTCTGCCAACTACACGTGCAGGCCATGGAGGGCACACCATACGCACTCGTTCCGGTGGAGGGGCGAGCTCAACATGTGTGGGAAGAAAGGTACCTGGAGGCAACAGACCCGAGTTGCCCAAGGTACAACCCCGCGGAGGCAAATCTCAGTCTCCAAATGAGGGCGGGAAACGCTGTGATGGACAGCCAAGCTGTTCATACGGAGCATCTCGCCACCAAGCTCAAGGAGAGCACAAGCCGTGGAGATCATTTCGAGGGTGCTCACAGTGCACTCCGCAATGTGCTCCTTCCGACGATCAAGCGACTGAATGAACAACACAATCAGTTGCGTCGTCTGAAGAAGGTAAAGAAGAAGGGCCGTGTTGACATCGCGGCGTTGCAAGAGCTGGTGCAGACCCTAACCCAGCAGAATGAGGACCTTGCTCAAGAGCGGGACGACGCCATCGAGGAAGGACAAGGCTGGGAAGAGGACTACAACCAGGCTATGGACGAGGTGCATGCATTGCAGGACCTCGTGCCCCCGGTGTTGGGCATACCGGTGGTCTTGGGTCTTCCAGCAATGGAAGAACCCGGAATGGGGGAAGAGGTGGTAGATCCAGAGCCACCAGCAGAAGTACCGGAGGAGGACGACCCACAGGAGGTCGAGCTCTACTCCGAGTAGGGGGTTACGGTTGCCAAGTAGGGCAGCTAGGGTAGCGTAACCCAACTTTTGTAATCAGTGACATGTCGTGTAGACAGTAGCGTATGTATAGGTAGTGACGACATGAGCACGACTTCTCGGAGATCCGAGAATAATGTATCTTGTATAAAGTTTATGCTTTATCAATATATGTGAATGTTGTGCAAGTTAATCATGCGTCGCTTCAATACTTACTCCTGTTTATGGAATTTTGAGTAAGACATGTGCTAATTGCTGCTGTGTTGAATTTCAGAATGACGCGTACTCGTGCCAACCCCGATGTTGGAGGTACTAGCCAAGGGGGAGAGACCTCCCAACCACCTCCCGAGGACTCCTCGGGACAGCAGCAGCAACAGCAACAGCAAACACCGCCACCGCCACTGCCAACGGTTACATTGGCCGACATTGTCGCGGCAATGGCGGGTTCACATCAGCAGCATACAGAGCTGCTGCAAACGTTAATTGCGAATACGTCTCGCCCGGAGAGACGTCAAGATCGCGAGGAGCGCCAACAGAGCTCCTACTCCGACTTCCTGGCGACTCATCCCCCTGTATTCTCAAGGGCGGATGAACCACTTGACGCGGACAACTGGCTCCGCGCCATAGAGATGAAGTTCGGGCTGCTCCAAATCAGCGAGCAGCGCAAGACTCAGTTCGCGGTCCAGCAGCTCCAAGGATCCGCGAGCGCGTGGTGGGCCAACTTCTGTGCTTCACAGCCCACCGACCGAGTGATGACCTGGGCGGAGTTCCGGACGGCCTTCAGGGCCTATCATATACCGCCAGGTCTGATGAAGAGGAAGACGCAGGAATTCCTACACCTGCAACAAGGGAGCCGGAACGCGCTGGAGTACTCCAGAGCGTTCAACGATCTCGCACTCTACGCGTCGTATCACGCAGATACGGACGAGAAGCGGCGGGACCACTTTTACCAGGGGCTTAACCCGCTCCTGAAGGACAAGCTGGCGATGTTCAATCGCGGCAGCCTCAACGACATAATTGATGCTGCGATTGTTCAGGAGGACTCCGGCAAGGAGTTGGCGGCGGCAGAGCGAAAGCGAAGCGCGCCGCAGAGCAGCGGAGAAGGAGGCGGTCCTTCTCAGAAGTTTCGGATGGTGAATCGCCCACCATCAGGTCCACGCTGGCAACCACCACAGCGGTCGATGCCGTTCCGCGGTCGACCGTATTCTTCACCGGCATTCCGGCCGGTACTGCCAGCACCACCGCAACAACAACAGCAGCAGCGGGCGATGCCGCGTGCGTTTGCACCTTCGCAACGCATGCCGGGCTTTCGTCCACCAAGTACTCCACCAGCAGCGGCCACGTGTTACAAGTGTGGCCGTCCAGGACACTTCGCGAGCAGTTGCCCGGAGAGGCAAGGCAGCGGAGTGGCACCACCGTTTCCGGGGAGGAATCAACCCCGGAACCCTACTAATGCGCGGCGGGCGAACCCTAGGCCCGGCACTGTCCACCAGCTTGCCATTGAGGACGTGCCGGAGGGCGAGCCAATCCTTGCGGGTATGTTCCAACTCCACCAGCATCCCGCTATAATACTATTTGATTCAGGCGCCACGCATAATTTTATTAGCCAAGCTTTCATTGCTAAACACAGCTTGCCAATACTACCCACCGATAGTCCATATTTAATTTGTTCACCGGGTGGGAAGATTTCAGCAAGCGTAATGGTCTCCAAAGCACCATTATGCTTAGCGGGTAGAGTGTACCCCACGTCTCTCATTATCTTAGAGGGACAGAAGGTCGATGTCATCCTAGGGGTGTCGTGGTTAACCCGCCACGGCGCTGTTTTAGACACCGTCCTCCGAGTCGTGCACTTAAACTCAGAAGTGCACGGTTCTCACTCATTATTTCTGGACAGTCCAGAAATAAAACTTCCAAGTGTCTATCAAGCCACAACCATCAGATTGGAAGACATTCCAGTGGTCCGAGAGTTCCCTGATGTATTCCCGGATGATTTGCCGGGGATGCCACCCGATAGAGAAGTGGAGTTCAAGATTGAACTTGCACCGGGAACCATGCCAATATCCCGAAGGCCGTACAAGATGGCGCCCAAGGAGTTGGCGGAACTGAAGACTCAGCTCACGGACCTTCTGGAGAAGGGTTTTATTAGGCCGAGCTCCTCGCCATGGGGCTGTTCGGCATTATTTGTCAAAAAGAAGGATGAAACGTTGCGGCTTTGCGTGGACTACCGTCCATTAAATGCCGTAACCATCAAGAACAAGTACCCGTTACCACGGATCGACATGTTGTTTGATCAGTTGGTCGAAGCAAAGGTCTTTTCCAAGATGGATTTAAGATCCGGGTACCATCAGATTAAGATCAGGGCTGAGGACATTCCCAAGACAGCTTTCTCGACAAGGTACGGACTTTATGAGTACCTGGTCATGTCCTTTGGCCTCACCAATGCTCCAGCTCACTTCATGTATTTAATGAACTCGGTGTTCATGCCGGAGCTGGACAAGTTTGTCGTGGTCTTCATCGACGACATCCTGGTATACTCCAAGTCGGAGGAAGATCACAAGAAACATATGCGTATAGTCTTGCAACGGCTGCGGGATCACAAGTTATACGCAAAGTTCAGCAAATGCGAGTTTTGGATATCGCAAGTGCCTTTCCTCGGGCATATCATCTCAGCGGAGGGTATCGCTGTGGACCCGAGCAAAATCACGCAAGTGCTGAATTGGAAATCCCCGAGAACTGTTCATGAGGTACGGAGTTTCCTCGGACTCGCGGGATATTATCGGAGGTTCATTCCGAACTTCTCGAAGATTGCCAAGCCAATGACAGAGCTGCTGAAGAAGGCTACCAAATATGTTTGGAGTCCAGCATGTGAAGCAGCATTCAAGGCTTTAGTCAAGCACCTGACATCAGCACCGGTTTTGGCGCAGCCAGACACAACAAAACCGTTCGATGTGTACTGCGATGCATCCGGCATTGGGCTCGGATGTGTGCTGATGCAAGACCGAAGAGTGGTCGCGTATGGATCACGACAGCTTAGGAACCATGAGCAAAATTATCCAACTCACGATTTGGAGCTCGCTGCCGTGGTACTTGCACTGAAAATGTGGAGGCACTACCTACTCGGTAACCTCGTACATTTATATACCGACCACAAAAGCCTCAAGTACATCTTCACTCAGAAGGAGCTGAACATGAGGCAACGAAGATGGTTGGAACTGATAAAGGATTACGAGATAGAGATCCATTATCATCCGGGCAAGGCAAACGTTGTGGCAGACGCGCTAAGCCGCAAGTCACACGTCAATAATCTGACCATCACACCGTTGGAAGAGAGCGAACCACCACTCCATGTGATTCCACACGGAGCTCTCTACAACCTAGCTTTGATTCCCACCATCCGTGAAGAGATAGCGGCAGCCCAGAAGAATGATAAGGGCATGTCACATTTACGGAGACGAGTAGACAGTGGGGAGTTGAAATGTTTCCGGAAGGACGGAGACAGCGTCCTATGGTTCAAGGACCGGATCGTCGTACCCCGAAACCCAGGGTTACGGAAGAAAATCTTTGATGAGGCTCACTTATCAAAGTTTTCTATTCACCCCGGCAGCAACAAAATGTATCAAGAACTCAGGAGAAAGTTTTGGTGGACACGGATGAAGCGAGAGACTGCAAAATACGTGTCCGAGTGTGATACATGTCGAAGGGTGAAGGCAGACCACATGCGGAAACCGGGACTGCTACAACCACTGGGCATTCCTGCCTGGAAGTGGGAGGACGTGAGCATGGATTTCATCGTCGGTTTACCCACCACCTTACAGAAACATGATTCTGTGTGGGTGATCGTCGATCGGCTCACCAAAGTTGCCCATTTCATCCCGGTCAACACCAACTACAACGCCAAGAAGTACGCTGAACTGTACATCTCACGGATCCTATGCTTATACGGCGTACCCCGTACCATCGTATCGGACCGGGGCACTTTATTTGTGTCCCGTTTTTGGGAGCAGCTACACGCTGCCTTGGGGACGAAGCTGATCCGTAGTTCAGCCTACCACCCGCAGACGGATGGGCAAACTGAGCGGGTAAATCAAATCCTAGAAGACATGCTACGAGCTTGCGCTATCGACCACGGCAAGAATTGGGATGATCACTTGCCGTTAGCCGAGTTCTCGTACAACAATGGGTACCAAGCCAGCATCAAGATGGCGCCCTACGAGGCGCTATACGGAAGAAGATGCCGCACACCATTGAACTGGTGTGAGTCTGGCGAGAGGGTTACCTTCGGGATTGACCTTGTCAACAACGCGGAAGAAAAGGTTCGACTAATTCAAGCGAACCTAAAAGCCGCTCAATCCCGTCAGAAACAGTATGCGGACCGGAGAAGGCGCCCATTACAATTCGAGGTTGGAGATCACGTATACCTACGAGTGTCTCCAATGAAGGGCGTAAACAGATTTGGGGTGAGGGGAAAGTTGGCACCCCGGTTCATCGGTCCATTCCAGATTACCGAAAGATGTGGATCGGTGGCATACCGGCTAAGATTACCAGAAGCACTTTTCGGTGTGCACGACGTCTTTCACATTTCCCAGCTGAGGAAGTGTCTCAAGCTATCAACTACCGTTCAGCTGGAAGACATTGAAGAACTGCAACCGGATCTCACCTATCGGGAGGAACCGGTGCAGATTATTGATGAAAAGGCCCGAACCACACGCAACCGTACGTTGTGGTTCTACAAGGTTCTATGGAGTAATCACTCCATGGACGAAGCGACATGGGAAAGCGAAGAATTCCTTCGCACTAATTACCCCGACTTTTTCACGTCGCATATTCGGTAATTTTCCACCGTCCTCTCTCTCATTTCACCTTATAATCTCGGGACGAGATTCTTTTAAGGGGGGAGGAATGTAAGGGCCTCAGTTTTTGACACTCATTTGCAGTGTTCATCACCACACCACACACCTCATTTGAGGAAGAATGATGAACACAAATAAAGAGCAAGTAACAATTATCAACATGCTCATTAGGGAACAAACTCACACATTGCAAAAGTGGTACTTCCCACATGTGATATAGATGGGCTGGACATATGAAAACTCCTACACTTTGCTAAGGATGTCCATGCCAAGTTCCACCCAAATTCAAAACCTTTTTGAGGTCATTTTGGGTATAGTTAGGAAGAGGGCAGTTTGAAACCATATTCAAATTCAAACTGTTTTCACCCACTGAATTTAAAAGTGGAAGGCATATTCTTGCTCAGCACATTTTTGTGAGCTCACACACCAATTTTCACTCCATTTGGAGTTGATCTTGACATGAGCTAAGGGGGAGAAATTCAAACTTTATTTGAATTTCAAACTGCACTTGTGCTGAAATTCATTCAAACCAAACCTCATTTGAACTTTGATCAATTCAAATGGCTCTTGGGTGAATAATTTGAATTGCCAAGGATAGAATAGGGTTCACTGTTTACCACAGCTGTTAGGAGTAAATTTCAGAGGTTAAAAGAGGAGTGGGACCCACATGTCAGCCTCAGCCTCCAAGCAAACCGACTGAAACACAGTTCAGTCGGTTCCCGGCAGCTGTGCGCGCGCGCCACCGAAGGGGGCAGCCGGCGCCAGCTCCTGCTGCGTGCCCCAAGCCGGAGACCAGCCGGCCGGGCTATTTATTCCCCCCCCGGCGTGCTTCAGTCACCATTTCCCCGAGCTACCGGCGTGCGCGACTGCTTTTCCCACTGCCATCACTAGCGCTCGAGTTCCTGCTTGATCAAGCCGATCGCAGCTCCATCTTTCCATTCCAAGGTCCCAGCAAGGTACTAGCAACCATCCTCCATCCTTCCCATTGATAGAAATCGATTGAAACCGAGTGATATCGGCTGTGCCGAAAGATCAAACTCGGAACTGGAAACCGCCGCACCTCGGGCTCTCGTGGACAGCCCAACCTGGGCGTTGTCACGCCCGAGCCAAGGCACCCTTGGACGCGCAAGTGACCGGTGCTGCTCACCCCCGAGCCACAGCTCGAGTGGTTGCTCACCGGCGGCGAATTTCCACTTTTCCCCTTTCTGTGTGCAGAACGACCTTCGGGTACGATTCTGTTTAATTCGTGCTCTAGAAAGGATTAGAGGGCCTCAGGCCACTCCCACACGAACTAGACACGGTGACGCACAAGTTGCCTTCACAACTCTGGGCCGGAGAACTTCTGTGCCCGGCGTAATTCAAGGTCTACTAATGGCGGAACGCACGGGGGGGTATCGGGCGCACGGTGAGGACCTATTTCGGGCCTTCCCCGAGCTGCCCCGAGTTCATGTCGACCTTCTCTGAGGTCCACTGATGCTCCCCGACCGATTTCCCAAGTAGCTGAGGCACTAGGAGCATCAGCCGACATGGCCGAAGTCGTTCCGATATGGCGGCTCGTCGCCGACCATGCTCCGGCCGTTGTCATGAGCAGCTGACCCTCGGATCATGTTCCCCAAGTAAAAGTAGGCAGGGGCGGCCAGAATCAAGAAGTTTGGAGCGGTACAGCAGCCAGCGGCGAGCTCTCCGGCGAGGTCCCTCGGCGGCGGGGCGCGGGTGTCGCGAGGTTGAAGAAGGGGGTGGACCCCAGCTGTCAGCGGCCGATATTTTGAATCGGGATCCGGCTGCGGCCGGGATCGGGTGTGCTGGCGCGCAAAAGCCTTGTGGGCCGCGGTGTGCTGTCGCTTCGGCGTGCGACGCGTGTCCCCTGGGCCCACGCGCGGGTTTAAACTTTTCCCCGATTTTCAGATTTCCTTCAAACTTCAAATCCTTATAACTTTGGCTAGAAAGCTCCAAATTGAGTGAATCAAATTTTGCTGGATTCAGCTCTCTGAGTACTTTCCAGAAAATCAAGTTTCACTTCATGAAATTCCTTAATTCTCCAGAATTAATTCCTTAATGTTTAAACTGTTAGGAATTTTAACTGGAGAATCCTTTGGAGGAAAATCCTGAAATTTTGCTGAGATGTTCACCAAAATATCCTTGAACTACCATAAAAATTTCAGATCCATTTGAGCTCATTTAGTCCACCTAATGGTATGATTAGTAAAACTGTTCCAGAGAAAATAGAAAATGTTCAGAAACATTTTCAGGATTTTCTCTGAAATTGTTTAGCTCATATCTTTAGTTAGAGACTTCCAAATTAAGTGAGACAAACTCCATTAGAACCCTCTGAAAATCTAGTTTTCAGAAAGTCATAGTTTGTCTCCTGAAAATCCCTAGAACACCCTAAGAGTTCCAATTAAGGTCAAGGACATAATTATTTGTGGAGGGCTCAAATGAGCTTTGCTGCAACTAAAACTTGACCAAGTCTTTGTTTAGGTTGTAACCAAGCCACAGTAAAAGTTTCACAGTCATTAGGTCTGTCTAGTAAGGGTTATAGGCTTCACAACTTCAAAGTTAATACAAAGGCCTCTAAATTAATACATACATTGTTCTTATCATGTAGTCGCTAAGGTCGAGGAGGAACCCGAAGTCCTAGACTTCGTTACTCCGGAGGAACAGCTAGACTACGACCAAGAGCAGCAAGGCAAGCCCCGGTTTGCATTAACCTTTTTACAAATTTTATTGTTTTGAGCACATACTTGTTTCCCTTTTGTTCGTTGCATTAGAGTCTTGATTGGAAACCCAACTGCACAGCCAAGAGAACCATGGGTTGGGTTTAGGATTGAAAACCTTGTTAGCCACTGCATTGCTAGAATAGAGTAGGATTCGGTACAAGTCGAGTAGTTGGAACTACTCGCGAGAATAGGCTAGAGGCACATTGCTCGGGTAGAGATAGCACATGAAACACATGGTAAGAAAATGAGACCGAGCGGAGAGTAAGGGCAGCAGGACTCTGGGGCCTGTGTGCTGTAGCTCCGCTTGTGTCGATTGAGGACCGAGCCGTGTGCGGGCCTGTTGAACAAGCTGGAACAGTACCGAAGACCTACCGGCTATATGGGAACCGGGAAACTGATGTAACTCGGGTAGCTGGGTGTTGAGGCATTGCCCGTCGTTCAGAGGGTAGGTTGAGAGCTCGAGGTGTAAATCAGCTGGCGGCACAGAGATGCGCGTGCAGGGACCTCTTGCTCGGGACGATGGGACCGGTTCAATATTTGGCTAACGGGTGAAAGGTAGTCGCGTACGGCGTCCGTGATGGTTGTTGTAGGCAACATCGAGTACGGGCGTACGTGACGGGTTGTTCGGGTAACCCTGCAGGTGTAAATCGATTATAATCGCCGTCCCTCGCGGTCAGTGAGTACCACTTGTTCACTGTACCGTGACGTAGAAAGAATAGGCTAGTTACATGTTAAAATGTTGCTGATTGAAAGCTGGACATTGATTGTTAATGATATGCTGTAGCTTAGTGCTAACTAAAGTTCTTTTCAACTTTGGGCAAAGTACATGAGAGAAATGCGTTTCTTGTTTGATTGCGGCTCTCTCATGTGTCTTAGCATAAAGTTCTCCACAACCTGCTGCTAAAACTTGAAAGTAAGGTTCTACTAATTAGGCGAGTCCTTGCAAATGATTTTTACCTCATGCAACCCATCACCCTCATGTAGAAGTTCCATGTTTAGGTGAGACGGGTCAGACTTGCTGAGCCTTCGTGCTCACTGCTTGTGTTTGAAGCTTTTGCAGGGTTCTATGAGGAAGGGACTCCCGAAGAGGAGACGGAACCCCAGGAGGGGAACCCCGTCGAGTGGGAGTCGTGCACGCCGCAGAGTTAGTGTGCGTGTGTGCTAGCAAGGACACGTTCGAGGGCTGAACGTGCACTTGATGCTTAGTCTACGCCCGCGAGTGTGGACTAAACTTATTTTGATGTAAACATGTTAATAAACTTGTTTATGTAATAAAGCTTCCGCTTCCGCTTTGTACCTTTGACGTGTGTTATACGGTGCTGTGCAACGCAGCACCCCTCAGCGTGATCCTGGCTCGACAGGACCAGTGGGGTCGTGTCATTAGGAACAGAGGTTGTGTTGAATAGCCAGGAATGGCTTGGTTTGCCTCTGTTGTGCAAAGAAACAGAAAGGATCTACTTGATCTTAATGTCTTAGCTATACACTAAGTATTTTCCCTAATGAACATAATAGATGAGCTGAAAAGACTAGAATGCAACTGAAGAACAAGAACTCCAATAGCCTCAAAACTTTTACAGCAGGTTCTATACTACCTAAGGATTTAGCATGCCAAATTGCAGCTAATGTGGAGTTAAATTGTGTTCTCCATAATTCTCACAATGTCCCTTACATATATCCACATATACATAAGTATGGAGAATAAGAACAGCGAGTTAAAGGGCTCAACATGAGCTGATAATTTACATGTGAGTTCCAGGTCGCATGAAGGTAATTTGGTCCAAAAGTCAGATATTTTTCTTGAGTAGTTCTTCCAGAACAATTCATTAAGCATTTCTACTCAAAAGAATAAATTTTGAAGTAATGTGCATTTTCATGCCCAATTAAGTGAACTACAATTTCATGTATTCCTAAGAGAGCTTACCTAAACTTTCCTATGATTTTTACAGCTAGGGATTGCCCAGAATAGATTTTAGCAGTGGGAAATATTTTCTGAAAATGTTTCTGGACTCTTATGAACACAGCAGTTTGTATTTAGCAAATTCCTACTCAAATTATTTTCAAATGAGCTGAAACTTTGCTAGAAGGTCAACACTATGCTAAAGAATATTCTTGCAAAATTTGGGGATTTTTGGATAACCCAAACTCCCTCAATAATTCTTTTTCAGGAAATCATCAAAAATTTTTCCAGAATACAATATTGACTTTCATACAAATAAGAGTTCATATTTGGATGGAACTCTGAAAGATGAATCCAACCCAATTGGAATCACTCAATTTGGAGGTTTCTACAGAGAGCTATGAATTTCCAAAGTTTCAGCAACAACTGGAATTTTTTTCCTACTGAAAAGTCTACTGGGCCCACGTTTTTAAACCTCAGCCAATAGAATTGCAGCAACACCGGGTGCACAGAGTCTTCGCGCGCCAGCACACCTTATCCCGGCCACAGACGATCGGGGATTTAAATTTTGAGCCGCTGACAGCCGGACCCGACCCATTTCTTCTACCTCCTGCTGTTCCTCGTGCGCACGCCGCCTCCCCCTCGCCGGAGCAATTCACAGCTCGCCCGATCGCCGCTTCTGGCCACCGCACGATCTGAAACTCACCGCCAGGGAGTTTAGGACACCGAGGAACACGGTTGTGGGGTTATCTAGGGCTGCCGGTGACCGGAGCTACCTTGGCGACGTGCGGCGGCCTTGGTTGAGGTTCATCGCCGTCGGCCGTGGTTTCGAACCCGCCAAAACGTCGTCCATCCAGCTCTACAGCACCAGTGGGTGATCGCAAAAGCTCGGCAAGTCCATGGATTAGCTCAGAAACTGCGGCAACTAGCTCGGCATCGTGTGCCCTATTGATTCCGTGAAGAACACGCTCGGGAGACTTCAAAATTCTCTGCTCCGAGGTGATTTCGTGCTAGGGATACTGAAAGGAAAATGACCGCCGGCTAGTCCAGCTCGTGTGTGCCAAGTTTGATGACCTAAGGAGGATCAGAGAGCGGGAATTCAAAGAAACCGTACTGGTTTCTCGGGTTGAACTCGCCGGAGCAAAAACTAGAAATTCGCCGCTGATGCTTCACGGCATGGCTTGAGATTTGGTTGAGAGAAGCACCAACCCCGTGCGCTCCCGTGGCCTTGATCGCTTGACCATGAAACCCCCTGTGGAGGGCTGTCCACGGGCGCCCGATCACGTTCTTGAGCTAGGTCGCCGCTGTGGTGGTTGTTCTCGGGCAAGGGAGGCCGGAACTCGCTCGTTTCCGGGTCGGGGAGGTGTGTGCGGAGCTCAGAGTGTGGTTTAGCAGCTCGGGGAGGGAAGGGAGCGAGTGTTTTGCCGTTCTCCCGATCGGGCCGAGCAGCGGAGGTGAGAGGCACTCGGTCCGGTGTCTGTTCGCGAGGAGAAGAAAGCAAATGGACTTTGCTTCAGACAGGGGGGTGATCACGCCGCAAAAACCGCCTCTGCGCGCCGGTGCTTGGGAGAACACAGCAAGAGGTGGCCTGGCCAGCCCTCGGTGGCACCACAGTGGGAGAGCTGCTCGGCTGGCTTGAACAGAGATATGCTTAGGGTGCAAGTCTCCACCTTCAGCTCACTAACATGTGGGTCCCACCCCACCTGTTCCCCCTAAAATATCTTCTCAAGTCAATCCTCCAAATTTCACACTTTTGAGTTTGAAAAGTGGGCTGGAATTTGAATCCTCCAAATTCAGTTTGAATTTCCATGACAAATTTAAATTTGGTTGAAGTTTGGAAAATACTTCCATAATTCCTTTTTGTAGCCCACCCTAAAAATGAAATGTTTGGCATCCACTTTTTCCCACATTTCCCACTCTAGGGCTGCATGGTTATTCCAAAGTTTTGGCCACCATTGGGTGGACTTTGAATTTCAAATCTGATTTTTAAACTTGCATGCAAAGAGGTATTTAACTCCTTATTGGTTCAACACTTTCAAATAAAAATGTGAGCCTCATTTTGGATGGTCATCCATGTATTACTTTGCATGAAGAAAAGTTTTAGCAAGTCCCATTTTTCATGTCTTTGCCGCACATATGAACTCAAACTTTAGTTTTATTCATGTACATGTTTTGGGACTTTTACATTCCTCCCCCTTAAAAGAATCTCGTCCCGAGATTACGAAAGGAGAATGAGACGGGAGAGGTAATTACAAACTGTACAAAGCTAAAAGTTCCGGATAGTTGGTGCGGAGGTAATCTTCACTTTCCCACGTCGCCTCTTCCGCGGTATTATTACTCCACAGCACATTGAAAACCTGATCGTCTGGTTCCGGATACCCAGGTCTTTTCATCCAAAATCTGAACCGGTCGCTCGGCGTAGGTCAGGTCCGGTTTAAATTCGTCGATTTCCTCGGTGCGGACAGCAGCGGTGAATTTGAGGCACTTCCGCACCTGTGACACATGAAAAACATCATGAACACCCGCTAGACTTGCTGGTAATTCTATCCTGTAGGCTACGGGTCCGCACTTCTCCGTGATAGCAAAAGGACCAATAAAACGGGGAACGAGTTTCCCCTTTACAACGAACAGGTGAATTCCCTTCATCGGAGATACACGTGCTCTCTGACGTCAAAATGCAATGGCCTACGCCTTTGATCAGCGTAGTTCTTCTGTCGGGATTGTGCAGCCTTCAAGTTCTCTTGTATCAACCGAACTCGATCTTCGGCTTCGTTGACAAGATCAACCCCAAACAGAACTCTTTCACCGGACTTACACCAATTCAATGGTGTGCGACACTTCCGGCCGTAGAGAGCTTCATACGGTGACATTTTAATACTCGCTTGATAACCGTTGTTGTATGAAAACTCCACCAACGGTAGGTGATCATCCCAATTCCTACCGTGGTGGATGGAACACGCTCTCAACATGTCCTCAAGCACATGGTTCACCCTATCTGTTTGTCCATCGGATTGAGGGTGATATGCGGAGCTTCTAATTAGCTTGGTGCCCAACAAGGCATGCAGCTGCTCCCAAAAACGAGCAACAAACAACGCACCTCGATCTGAAATGATAGTCTTCGGGACACCATGTGAGCATATGATTCTGGAAATGTATAATTCCGCATATTGCCTTGCTCGATAATGAGTGTTCACCGGTATGAAATGAGCTGACTTCGTCAACCGGTCAACAATTACCCATATCGAGTCATGCTTCCGGGATGTGAGCGGTAATCCGATGATGAAGTCCATACTCACATCTTCCCATTTCCATGCCGGTATCTTCAAAGGTTGTAGCGGTCCGGCTTTCCGCATATGATCAGCCTTGACCCGTCTACATGTATCACACTCGGATACGTATTTAGTGATTTCCCTCTTCATCCTTGTCCACCAAAATTTCTGTTTCAAATCTTGGTACATCTTGTTACTTCGGGATGAATGGAAAAATTAGACAGGTGGGCTTCATCCAAGATCTTCTTTCGGAGTTTCATATTACACGGTACCACTATACGGTCCTTAAACCATATCGTACTGTTCTCATCCTTCCGGAAACATTTCACTTCTCCGTTGTCTAGTCTTCTCTGTATGTGAGACATACCTTTGTCTCTTCTTTGAGCCTCAAAGATCTTTTCACGGATTGTTGGAATGAGCGCGAGATTATAAAGCGCGACATACGGAATGACACGGAGACTTGGTTCTTCGTCTTCCAACTCAGCAATCGCCAAGTTGTGAACATTGACTTTCCGACTAAGCGCGTCGGCAACCATGTTTGCTTTGCCCGGATGGTAGTGGATCTCAATTTCATAATCTTTGATGAGCTCCAACCATCTCCGTTGTCTCATATTCAGCTCCTTCTGCATGAAGATATACTTCAAGCTTTTATGGTCGGTGTAGAGGTGAACAAGATTACCAAGTAGATAACGCCTCCACATCTTTAACGCCAACACCACTGCAGCAAGCTCGAGATCATGAGTTGGATAATGCTGCTCATGGTTTCGCAGTTGACGAGACCCATAGGCGACTACACGCCCGTCTTGCATAAGAACAAAGCCGAGACCGATGCCGGATGCATCACAATATACATCAAATGGCTTCGTCGTGTCCGGCTGAGCAAGAACTAGAGCTGTTGTGAGATGTTTCAGCAAAGTTTTGAATGCGGCTTCACATGCTGCATTCCACATATATTTAGTGCCCCTCTTCAGCAGCTCCGTCATGGGTTTAGAAATTTTTGAGAAGCTCGGAATGAACCTCCGATAATACCCCGCTAAACCTAGTAAACTTCAGACCTTGTGGACAGATTTGGGAGATTCCCACTTCAGCACTTGTTCAATTTTGCTGGGGTCCACGGCAATGCCCTCTGCTGAAATAATATGGCCTAGGGAAGGCACTTGATCAATCCAGAACTCGCACTTGCTGAACTTGGCATATAATTTGTGCTCTCTCAACCGTTGTAGCACGATACGCAGATGTTCAGCGTGCTCTTCTTCAGATTTGGAGTAAACCAATATGTCGTCGATGAATACCACGACGAACTTGTCTAACTCCAGCATGAACACAGAATTCATCAAGTACATGAAGTGTGCCGGAGCGTTAGTTAACCCAAATGACATGACGAGGTACTCGTAGAGTCCGTATCTCATCGAGAAAGCTGTCTTCGGTACGTCCTCCGGTCGGATCTTGATTTGATGATATCCAGACCGAAGATCCATCTTCGAGAATACCTTTGCACCCACAAGTTGATCAAACAAGATGTCGATGCGGGGCAAGGGATACTTGTTCTTTATCGTGACAGCATTTAGAGGATGGTAATCAACACATGGCCGCAGTGTTTCGTCCTTCTTCTTAACGAACAGCGCAGAGCAACCCCAAGGTGAAGAACTTGGTCGTATGAAACCCTTGCTCATGAGTTCATTCAGTTGCTCTTTTAACTCCGCTAGCTCGTTAGGTGCCATCTTGTAAGGCCTTCGTGAGATAGGCGTCGTTCCCGGCGTCAATTCAATCTTGAACTCGACGTCCCGTTCGGGCGGCATGCCCGGTAAATCATCGGGAAACACGTCGGGATAATCACGTACCACCGGAATATTTTGAAGCTTAAGCGCTTCCATGTGGTAGGTCTCTACCATATCTAGGTCTTCGCTGTCTAAAAACAGTGTGTGCTGTCCGTGAATCGGAGAGTCAATCTGGACAGTCCGGTTACCGATATTGAGAACGGCACCATGACGATTTAACCAAGACATCCCCAATATTTTGTCTATCTTCTGCCTATCCAACATAATCGGCGATGTTGGGTATATTTTTCCGCCCAAACACAAAGCTGCTTGGGACACAATCTGATTAGCAGAGATATTTCCTCCCGGTGAACGGATAGGATAACTCGTTGTGGGAGTATTGGTGGATAATTGGTGCTGATCCACACATGATTTGCTGATAAAATTGTGGGTTGCACCGAAATCAAAAAGTACAAGCACGGGCACGTCTTTGAGAGTAAACATGCCCGCTAACACCGGTGCTCCCTTCAGGACATCCTCAATGGCAAGATGTTGCACACCCCCGGATTGCAAAGCTGTTATATTGACTTGAGCAGGTGGCGGCATACCACCTGATGATGATGGCTGTCTGGTGTTCAACAACTTCTCCTGGCATTCCTGCCTAAAATGCCCAGAACGGTGGCAATAAGAACACGGAGGTTTCCCCGGTTCTTTGTTGACTTGTGGTGGGGAAGTTGATGTACTTGGTTGCAGCAATGATGTAACAGGTGTCATTTGTTGCTGCGGCAATGGTGTAGCTTCAAGACAAGATTCTTGAGCAGGAAATCTGAACGGAGTTGATCTTACTTGTGCTTGTCATATTTCATTGGATGGTGTGTGATACACCACACGGTATTTACGAGGAACAACTGGTGTGTCTTCTTGCACATCATCCCGGTTCCTATTCTCTGCTTGACACTCAAGTGTCGCTTGTTCTTGCAGCAGGGCAGCACTGATCAGCTCGGTGTAACTGCCTTGATTGAACAAAGCTAACTTCTCTTTTAGTATGGCACTCAGGCCATAAAAGAAGTAGTCACACCTTGCAGTTTCGCTCGTCGCATAAGCAGGAGCATATTGTGCCAAAAGGTTGAACCGTTTGACATAATCGAGGACACTCATGTCCCCCTGCTTCAAGTTCCTAAATTCCTGCTGTTGGGCCTTGATAAAACCCATAGGAATGTGACGAGCACGGAATGCTTCACGAAATTCCGTCCATTCCACTTGATGGCCCTCCGGTACGGTGGCGAGATAAGCGAACCACCAATTACCGGCGACTCCATGGAGCTGTTGAGCTGCAAACAAAGTCTTCTGATATTCATCGCACTCAAACACTCCAAACTTGGACTCTATAACCCGAAGCCACTGATCAGCTTCCACTGGTTCATTGGCTTCCGTGAAAATTGGCGGTTGAGTCGCCAAGAAGTCCAAATAGGCGTTCCGAGGTGGAACGTCCTGTTGTGCACGTTGGAGTAATCCCTGTTGTACCAAGGCCTGGAATAGTCTTGTGTTCTCTTGACTTTACTCGACCATCTGAGCCATGACCTCTGCCCATACCGTTGATGGCGGTGCCTGTGGTGAAGTCGAGTCATCACTGTCTCGGCGAGAACTTTCAGCCCTACTCAGCGAATGAGTACGCACCATACTGCAAAAAATAATTTTGAGGAGTCAAAACTTGATCTCAGAAGTATGTGAAAGTATGTAAAACATGAGCGTGCTAAAATTTTATGAAAGCATAACAAAACATCATGTTTACATATCTTTCTAAAGCCAACATATTCAGTCCCCTATTCTATACTGAACAGACCTTTCTGTACTTAACCCAGATTTTGATCCGTCTAGAAGCACTTTCATAACTCAAGTTGGAAACAAAAGTTAAAGTTAACTTCAGCATCTCTCCAACGAGTACTCACATGCCTCTGGATCATCTCTGGATCAAAAGTTATGATTGTTTAAAGTTGACAGAATTTCTGGATAAAGTTTGCGAGCATCTCCTTTGTATGTGGCTGTTTTCATCACAGTTTTACACATAAATGGAGTACAATTCTGAACAAACTATGAACTACAAAACTGTTGCAAAGCTCCAGTTGATTGTGTGATATCCTGGCTCCTGGCTCAATAGGATTAATAGAGTACTCATACCACCAAGATATACATTCTTTTCCGGAAGCCCACCTACAAAGGACACTAGGGTTAAGCGTGCTTGGCCCGGAGGAATTTGGGGATGGGTGACCGACCGGGAAGTTTTCCCGGGTGTGCAGAAAAGACGACAGGTGGCATGTGGGGACAGTCTATGATCCTAGAGAGCCACCACAAAAAAAATTCATATTTTTTTTCCAACGGATATGACCCTTAGAGATTTTTCTACAGACTGTTATGTCTAATTTACAGAAACATCCAGAGAAGGTTGCAGCTGTTCTGTTTTCTTAACAGTTTGCTTTCATCTGGACATTCAACGAAGTTGGTTTCTGATTTTGCTCTGGAGGTCTACAGAAAAATTGTAGAGCACTTAAAAACCTTTCCAGAACTGTATCATATAGCTTCATTGGGTCAATCTACACAGAGTTATGTTCTGTCAAAGTCCAGCAACCAATTCTGCCAGAACAGAGCACTTTGCCTTTTAGATCAAAAGAAGCCTAGCAATTCTCTTCTTTAAAACTTAGTCCAAATGAAGAGCTCGAACAGAGCACTTTGTTTTTTAGATCAAAAGAAGCCTAGCAATTCTCTTCTTTGAAACTTAGTCCAAATGAAGAGCTCAGTAACTAATATGTTCTTTCTAACATCCATTTTTAGTTTCAAAGTTAGTCATGAATGATTTCTTTATAGGAAAGAAGACTATCAAGTGAAGTACAGTGGCGATGCACCGTAAGACATCTGACGGTACTACGTTGCCTCACCAAAGAAAAACCTAACCGGATTACATTGGCATATACGTATCCTTAGGTGGCACTAAATGGACATTCAACAAAGTTGGTTTCTGATTTTGCTCTGGAGGTGTACAGAAAAATTGTAGAGCACTTAAAAACCTTTCCAGAACTGTATCATATACCTTCATTGGGTCAATCTACACAGAGTTATGTTCTGTCAAAGTCCAGCAACCAATTCTGCCAGAACAGAGCACTTTGTTTTTTAGATCAAAAGAAGCCTAGCAATTCTCTTCTTTGAAACTTAGTCCAAATGAAGAGCTCAGTAACTAATATGTTCTTTCCAACATCCATTTTTAGTTTCAAAGTTAGTCATGAATGATTTCTTTATAGGAAAGAAGACTATCAAGTGTAGTACAGTGGCGATGCACCGTAAGACATCTGATGGTACTACGTTGCCTCACCAAAGAAAAACCTAATCGGATTACATTGGCATATACGTATCCTTAGGTGGCACTAAAACGGTCACTCGCAAACGTGTTCTACACGTACTAAGGTTTTCGTGGTTAGTACCTACATAAAACACACTCAAGATCATCAAGTTCGGCTGCACACTGAACCCGGATCAATACAATTTGTACACCCGTCCGTCATCACTCGCCCAGGTATTCTCAAGCCAAGCACGCCTTGAGCTACGTGTTCACGTTCCTGACCACGTGATGGGGTCTCCCGTACTTGCCCGAAGCACGCTAGGGAATGGCGTTGCTTGAATACCTCAAACGACATGAAGAGTCACAGAGGATACAAAAGCGAGTCGGGTTACCTGCCACCCGTGAGGATCCACCCTTCAGCTTGTGCGCACTGGTGGACAGCACTTACGTGCACCCCCCAAGACATAGACGTCCCGAGATGCACGATTTTCCGACGTAACAAATAGGTTAGATTGCCACCTTCATAATACGCTAATAGTAATCCTTATGTGGGCCTAGTACCGTTATCTCACCGTATCCTAAATTTTTAACGTAATATGATGCTCAATCCATGTGCTATTCCCAACGTAGCTCTGATACCAACTGAAACAGGGCGCTGATCCCAATCGTCACAGCTCTGATACCATGCTGTGAGGGATCTCTGCCCCGTCGACAGGACCTTGTTGGGTGGTGTCGTGATATGCGGCACCCAACAGCACACGGGTCGATGAAACACATCACATAATAAATCATTTGCGGAAGCATACAAAAGTGTTTTACAAATACTTATCTCAAAATAAGGTACAGCGGAAGACTATAACTCTCACGACTCATTTCTAACTTAGCAACAAAGGAACAGTCCAGCCCGTAGACGTTTCTTACTAGCAACACGAAAAACAATCTGCAGCGGCGAGGATGCTCTTGAGTACCCACTCGGAGGTTCCCAAGTCTCATCAGCATCCCTTCATAAACATGAACTCAAACCTGCAAAACATCTCGGATAGCATCCATGAGCACAACGCTCAGCAAGACTTAACCGTCACCCTAAACATGAAACTCTATGTGAGGTTATGAACCTAAAGTAGGATGGCATAATGCATAATAAACTCGCCTAAAAGTGAATCCTTACTTTTAGGTATTATTTGCACCAATTTTAAGTAACCTTGAGCACACCACATCGGGAGTCCACAATCAAACAAGAAACGCTTTCCCCCGATGTAAATTGGTCACGACATAAAAGAATCAAGTTTGCACTAGCTATTCATCAATGATGCGTAATAAAGATAGTATAACTTCAAATCAATGTGATTAGTTCCTTTCTCATGCAAGTTCATACTACGTCACGACTGTGATAACAAGTATGCTCGGTCCATTCCGCGAGCGATGGTGATTGGAATCAATAACACCCGGACTACACGACACGTACGCCCATACTCGACGTTGCCTATAGCAACCATCACTGACGTCGTACGCGGCAGCCTTTCTCCCGTTTCACCCCCGTTGAATCGATCAAGTTGCCCCGTACACCGGCCGTCCACCTGAGGCGACCCGAAAAGGCCCAATGACAGCTTCCCGAGGTACATCAGTTTACTTGATCCCATAATACCAGCATGAGTCCGGTACACAACTCAAACTTGTTCAACAGGGCTGCATACGGATCGGTCCTTGACCGACACGGACAGGTCTATAGCAAGGAACATACCAATCAATGGTGGGTTCCACTAGTTCATTAGCGGGCATCCTATATGGCCTTTTCGCTATAGGTGCAGTTCCAGGTACTAAATCAATGGCAAATTCAATGTCCCTGTCAGGTGGCATACCAGGATGTTCTTCCGGGAACACATCTGAAAATTCTTGAACCACCGGAATGCTTTCCAATGTTGCTTCTTCGACGTGGTTCAACGCTGCCTTCTCGGTTGCCGGCTGGGCTGATTCGGACTCAATACGAGTACCATGCTCATTTTTCAACTGCATGCTACTCTTAGCGCATTGGATTACTCCGTTGTGCTTGCTTAACCAATCCATTCCAAGTATTATATCAATCCCTTGGGAATCCAAGACAATAAGGTTGGCAAGAAAGTCTACCCACCTTATTTTAAGGTTTACTTTCGGACATACTATATTAGTCCTCATCTCTCCACCGGGAGAATTAACCAACATAGTGTGTTTCATGTGTGATATGGGCAGATTATACTTGGCAACATACTTGGATTATATGAATGAATGCGATGCCCCGGAATCAAATAAAACAGGGCTGGGTTGGAGTTAGCAAGGAACATACCAATCATGACGTCCTCAGCTTGTTGCGCTTCCTCAGCGGAGACATGATTCACGTTGCCACGAGCGTAGTTCTGCTGCCCACAGTTACCTTGCGTAGCTCCTCCACTCGGCCGTGGGTTCTGTTTTGGTGCGTTGGTCGGCTGTCCAAGGCCATTCCTCGGACATTGACTTGCAAAGTGTCCTGCCTCTCCGCACGAAAAGCATGCTTTGTTGCCCAAAACAGCAGGAACGTTGGGGCGAGGCTGGTTTTGAGCATAGGCGCCCATGTTGGGACGGGGCGCAGGAGGCAAGAGCATACGAGGTGCTTGCATAACAGGACGTTCCTGCGGTGGTTGATTAGGGCGGGGTGGGTTTGCAGGGCGGAAAGTATAAGCGGACGAGCCATGCTGCGGTGCAGCTGGTGGCATGAAACGGGGACATACATTGCTCCCTTGTGGCTGGTATGACATCTTTCTCTTGCCCTCTTGCTCGATCTCACGGATCTTGCTGTCAACCACTATAGCTATTTCAACGAGCTTCTGGAAGTTTGCATAATCGTTGTTGAGCAGCTGAACTTGGATCTCATTGTTCAATCCTCTCATGAACAAGTATTGCTTCCTTTGATCCGAGTTGACGTCTTCAGGAGCATACCTTGACAGCTGCGTGATTTTGTTGAGGTACTCATTCACGCTCTTCTTTTCTTGGCGGAGACCTTCGAACTCTTGCCTTTTAAGCATCATGACTCCAGCAGGGACGTAATGAGAGCGGAAACTCTCCTTGAACTCAGCCCAAGTGATAGTCTCCTGGTTGACATGAGCATTGCAAAGAGCGTCCCACCAGTCAGCGACTGCTCCCATAAGTTGGTGCGATGCGAAGAGAACTTTCTCCCGGTCATTGCACTGAACAATATCAAGCTTCTTTTCCATGGATTTCAACCAATCATCAGCCTCCATGGGATCATTAGCTTGTGCAAAAGTAGGCGGTCGAGTCCTCATGAACTCTCCCAATCTGTTGTGAGCCGGCGGTGGTGGCGGTTGTGGCGGTGGGGGTGCAGGAACGGGGTTAGGATTGTTGTTGTTGTTGGCTTGCAGCTGTCCCAAAGTTTGTATCATAGTTTGCATGAGCTGGTTCTGCATAGCCATCAACCGTATAAGGTTGTTTGCATCAGCCCCGGGGTTGGCATTTTCAGGAACTTCAATGTTGCCATCCTATTGTGGTTCATGGTTGCCACGAACGTTTCTCCTTTGACGGCTGGCGTTTTCCCTCACCATCTGTGAGACAGAGTTGGGTAGGATAGAAAAGAGAAGTTTAGATCGATTCCCGCAACTATATGCATCAAGGTGTATGAACTAAATATCTTCTTTCATTAATTTCATCCTATGTGAGGATGTGAACACATGCCGAAGCATCTCACATCTCTCCGTGTGGATGTGGACATTTGCCAAAGCGTCCCACAACTCACACCAGCACACAAACACAAGCAATCATCACAAAAGTTCAACACACCACTCCTATTCACGCTACTACGATTTAAATGTTCCTATTACAGCTTATTCAATGGGAATCCTACCTTAATCATGTGAACTGGTGCTGTTCCCGCCATGTGACGGGGGTGGTCCATCGGACACCTCAATGGGGTTAAGTGCACTCCCACATGGTGGTGAACGAGTAATTATGCGTGTCGTGCTCCTGATCACCGGCATCTATAAATAGGACATGAAAAACTTTAGAGAAGGAAGAAAATACTTCAATACTTCAGAAGCTATGAAGCAAGAAAGCAAAAGTGTTGTTGTCCAAAAGAAGAGAAAAGAGGGGCTGAAAATAGCACTTTGCGGTGGCTGAATTGAGAAGAAAAGTGCAGCAGCAAGCAATTTTTGAAAATAGCAGTTTAGAGGGGTGTGCCTATGTGTTTTAGAGTGTCCATTCTACCTAGGCTTGTGTCCTACGGTCAACGTGGCCCTGATACCAATCTTTGACACCCGGTTCCGAAAACAGGACCAAGTTAATGATATGTGTGCCCAGGATGTTCATCACACATACACATGTAATCCACAAACTGAATTCAGAAGATAACCATGACAGTGGAAGTCTCACTCATGAATCTATAACTTATTCTTGCAGCGGAAGTCTCTAAACGACAGCGGAAATAACTAAATAGCAGCGGCTCCATCTTCAACTCCACAGGCACGTTGACGGTAGTTCGCACGCCTAGTTCTCCACATGGTCCTCGAAGTACTCTTCTCCTGTTGCTGATGTTTATGTGATAATGCAAGGGTGAGTATCGCGAGGGTTCGACGACTTAGCCGAGCGTTAGCGAAGCGTCATTCTCATAGCGAGGCGCTTCGAGTTAGCGAAGCGCTGTAGTAGCGTTGGAAGATTATGACATGTAGCTTACGACAAGGTAGGAATAAAAAGGCTCATTGCAGCAAGCAAATTTTATTTCACAAACATGATAAAAACAGCAACTATTTCTAAGTGAGTTTAATTCCATCATGACCATGTTTTAATTCAGCTTCCCGTATCCCGTAGATTAAGCGAACCAAAAAAGAAAAACAACCATACCCGACTCATCAACTTTCCTGGCGACAAGGATGGTTAACAAAACTAGTAAACTCCTATAAAAGGGTGTGTCCCATCAAGTTGACTCAAGCGTACATGTTTTCGCAAACGAAACAGTTGTACAACATGGGATCAATATGGTCAAGGGGCACTTGCCTTGCTCCCGTGGCTCTTGTTGCTCAAGCGTCTCGAAGTCTTGGTGCTATAGTTCTTTGTAGATGGCTTCCAGAGCTTGTCCTTCTACTCACGACCACACACATACAAAATTTACGGCAATCAAATATCATGCACAAACTTTACTCAAGATGCAATGGTGTAGATGAATGCAAATCCTATGGTGCTGTTTTATTAAACCAGTATGTACATGTTGTTGCATGTTTTAATAGGATTTCATGGGGTTTTATGATAAACAAGGGTGTAGGGATCAAGCGTGGACGTGGTCATGATCTTGACTCAAGAGCTAGATCAATTCCACCGTCAAAACCCGATCAAAACGTGATCTGTCCACACGAAAAAGTTTCTGTTTGAAGGGAGCGAAGAAAACGGATGCGTAGAAACAGCGACGACGTCGTAAGATGGGTAACGAAGACCTACCTCAGTTCCCTTTGGTGGCATGGCCTTCCTTGTAGCAATGGCAGCAGCGGGGAATTTTTCTATGGAAGATTAGGGCAGGACAGATCGTCGGCTCTTTTCCGGCGACAGCGAGGCGTGATGGGGCTCGTCGGCGGGCTCACCGGCGACTGAACTCCGGCAAAAGGGGGGTCTAACTCGGTGAGTTGGGGGCTAGGGCCTCCAAGTCGCCGACTTGGGAGGGGAAAAAAGAAAGGGGTTTCGGCCAAGGGAGGGTTTTGGGTTCTATTTATAAGGGGGGGGGGAAGAGGAGTCCTACTTCAATTGGAGCTCAAATAAGAGTCCAACTGAACTTGGGATCTCAACAAACTTATCTTTTCAGTTAGGTGCGGCATCCTTGGGGATTTTATCCCCCCCCCAAATGTGGGGAAAATTTGTGGAAATTGTTTCGGTACCCTCAGTACCAGGTATCCCCGCGCACAGGAGAAAAACCCCTAAGGACCTCGCCCCCTCCACAAGGGTGAGCTCCGAAGATGACACGTGTCAAACGGGGCCGGGCCTCCCCTCTCCTCAGAGGCGAGCCCCGGGCCTGCCACGCGGCCAGAAGTCCCAGGCCTCCCCCCTCCGCAGGGGCGAGCTCCAAGGGCGCCACGTGTCAAGCAGGGCCGGGCCTCCCTTCTCCTTATAGGCGAGCTCCGGGGGCGCCACCTGTCCAGCAGGGCCGGGCCTCCCTTCTCCCCAGAGGAGAGCTCCGAGGGCGCCATGTGTCCAGCGGGGCCGGGCCTCCCTTCTCCTCAAAGGCGAGCTCCGAGGGTGCCACGTGTCCAGCGGGGATGGGCCTCCCTTCTCCTCAGAGGTGGCTCTGATACAAATTGTAGGATCGAATAGTGTAACACCCCAAAACCTGTTAAAGATGGGAATTTAAAAATTTTTGGACGTATTGCATGTGGTGCAGAAATTCAAATTCAAACTGGAATTCAAATTCAAATCAGAACAGAAAAGAAAAGGAAAAAGAAAAAGAAAACCCCGAACCGGCCAGTGGGCCGAAACCCACCAGCCGGCCCAATCCCCCGCGCCCCCTATCTCCCTCTCACTGACACGTGGGACCCGCGTGTCATCCCTCACCTCCCGCGCGCCAACCGACTCGGACTCCCCCCCCCCCCCCCGCGCCCGATCGCAACCGAACTTCGAAAACCCGCGCCCCCAGCCGATTTCTGGTCCTGTACGCCTGCAACTCGATCTCAACAGACCACCGCCCTCCCTCTCCTATATAAACGCCGACAATCGCCCTGTCCCCCCCCCCCCCCCGATCGGCTGTTCTTCTCTCCGGTGAGAACCGAAGTTTCTACAGCCAAAATCTTTCGATCCTTGCTCAAATTCCCTGATCTAACGTGCTGATCACGTTCCACCGCCGCCGGGGAGCCCTGCAGGTGAAGGAAACGACGTGTCTTGCGCCCCAACGCCCCCCCCCCCGACGTGCACTGAAGATCATCGCCGTTGAAGCTCACCGCCGACCGACTTCCAGGGCCTCCGAGTGCTGGAAAACCCCTCGGTGAGCATCCCCTACCCCTCCGCAGCCGATCCATGCAAAAAGATGCGAGTTCTAATGTGTAGCGGCAAAAGCCGAGGCTGCCGGCGAGATCGCCACCCCCCGCCGCGCGCGCGGGCTGGCTCCGGCCAGAGCGACGTGGCCCCTTGAGGGCCGTCTATTTTAAATCGCACGGTAGAAGTAAAACCCACGCGTACCGGTTCGGCGATCTAATCTGAGCCGTCTATTTTAAATCGGACGGTCCACATCAGCCCCGCATTATAAAGGCCGGGATTCTTACGCGCTACCCCATGGGGATCTCGGAAAACACGTGCTAGCCCCGGAAACTTCTGATCTAGCCCCTGGAACTTCAGAAATTCGTGTAAATTAATTTAAAAATCAGTTTCAGCCCCTGGACTTAATAAAAATTAGGAAAACCCCTCTGTTATGTGTAGTTAGACCGTGGAAATTTATGAAATAGAAAATTAGACCCTGCAGTAGGGTGGATTTACCTTTTTGACCTTATATGATATTAAATTCAGAAATTTGAATATGTGACTAGGATTTATATTTAAAAGGTAAGGCAAACACATGTACAAATTCAAATTTAAACTCTCCTAGCACATGGAAAACTTTAGAATGAGTTAAAAATAAATTTTAGGCTGAAATGAATCTTTCTAATTGTTGTTCATATTTATTAGTTATAGGAACACATTTTTAGGCTAGGAAATAATTCTGAAAACTGATTAAATAAATTTAAATTAGTTCACATCAGAGGAGAAGTTCAAAAATATATTATTTAATATTTTAGCTCAGAACCTATTCTGTTTAGATGATATGTCCTACTATTTAATATTAAAACTCACTTTTAGGCATAGAAAGTAAATCTGAAAAATATAGGAAAATAGGTATGCATAATTAGAAAATGATAAATGAAGTCTCCAAATCGAAAAACTTCAGTTTAGGATTTGGTAGAAGATCTGAAAACCTATTTGGAGTAGGAAATTACCTTCCATGCAAACTTGGTAGCTAAGAAGTGTATTAATTGAATATAAAGAGTTTGGTCAAATTGGAAATTCATATATAGTGTGCAAACAGAAATCTGAATACAAAAGTTAGAAATCATATATAGTGTGGTTTGCATGAGTGAAAGTGTGAACTATGGCTTATGGATTGTTGTTTTTCTTTTGCTATGTGTGTTGGCATGAGTAGAACCTGCCTCAGAGCAAGTTTTTCCCTTCCAAGACCAAGACTTTCCATTCTCAGAGCAGCAGGAAGAAGGCAAGTGTCCTTGACCACGTTGATCCTATATTTGGATGTGTAGATAGAATTATTTGCATTGTCAATTGAAATATGAAACCCATGCTAGGAAGTTTCCCTAGAATTGCATTACCTTGTTTCCTTGTAGCTTGGGTTGGGATTTATTTTATCATGTTATTTATTTATATGCTTATGCTTAGCCATGCTTAGAATGGCATAATTGGGATATGAGATCATCAATTTATTTACCTTACTCTTGAATGAGATATTATGAGTTATGTAGAGGTAGGGATCGAGGTTGTTGGATGATTTGGTTGGTGCTGGGTGCACGAGACTCGGGTTTGTGTTTAGTACTTGTCTGGATCCTATGGACCGGTTCATGGAGCATGTAACCTGGCTTTACCGTGCCAACCACATGCTGAGATGGGCAGCTTGGCCAATTAATTAGGTGTATCCCTGGCGTAGTATGGGTGTGTTGGATGGTGCGGGAAATAGGTGTCAGCTGGACTACCATATGAACCGCAAGGCTCAAGAGGGGGCCACTGCAGCGGGGTTGGAGACTCTTGTATGCTGTTAGGGGTGAAACCTCAATGGGCCCACGCTCATCGGGAATCCCTTTGTAAAGGCTTCGTAGTGATCTCCTGGCTACACACCTGGGAAGTGTGAATGTGGTTCGCGGCCACTGGCATAATGGAGGTTCTTTTAGTCCACCCGGCAACGGGGGATGAAATCACTACATGTGTGTACAGTGGTGCAAACTCTGCAGAGTCAAAAATGTTATGACAGCCGTGCTCACGGTCAAGAGCGGCTTGGACTTATTCATGATTAGAGGATGATGAATTTGGAAGTTGAGGATGTTAAGCGGGAAGCTTAACATTGGAAATGAGACTATGCTTACTTGATTTTGATGATGGATTGGGAGATTTGGACCATTTCACTTGTGTAGTAATGTAGGTGCTTAATAAGCTAAGGTGATAGGTATTAATTGCATAGTGCTTTAACCATGAGTTCAACCTCTCCTTGCTCTGGCCATGCATGACATAACATTCCCACACTTGCTGAGTACCAACGGTACTCAAACTTACATATTTGTTGGTTTAAATTGCTGCTCAGGTCAAGGGGAAGATGTGGTGTTCAATGACCAAGGCTTCGGACCCGAAGAAGGATTCTAGGTTCATGGAGTCCCCCGGGCAACGCCTGTGACGAAGCCCACAAGATTTATATTTCCGCTGCTGTTTTATTTACATATTATGAACTTATTATCGTCCATCGAGGCGTATGCTATGTAAGACTTATTTATATTCGAACACCTGACTTGTAATATGATGATGCTTCACTATTTGTCATCACATGTATGAGAAAATGATCCTGTCATACATGTAATATTCACTCGGTTGTTCTTCGGAGAAACCGGGTGTGACAGAAGTGGTATCAGAGCCAACGTTACCCGTAGGAACGTGTACCTAGGTAGAAATGGACATATTTAAGGACCCTATTTTCTTAAAAACTATTTTACAAGGTGTGGGTTGAAAGTGTTATTTAATGGGGTCACTTTATTCATCTTGCTCCAACTTTTATTCAAAATACAATTTTATCTAACTTAATTTTAAATGCTTTATGTTTTAGATGGTTCGCATGATCCGCACCGCCCGCAAGTCCACCGGAGGGAGAGTTCCTGTAGTTGCCCTTGCCTTGAGAGAGGAGAACCGTCCGGTGACGTACCACTCCTACGGATTGGCAGTAGGAGGCTTGTTGCGCCATCTTCGGCGTATGCTCCACGCCGTCGGCAATGTGGACAAGCTGATCATACACTACAGCTCCACCAGGACTATCCGTGAGAAGCGGGAAGAATGGAGCTCAGAGATGAGGATTATCCATGAAAATCAGCTGCTCCAGATCCACCGCTCTCCAGCTTGTCGGGCGACTCAGGCCGATGCTGAGAAGGATGTCACCTGGGAGGCCATCACCTGCCAGCGTTACATCAACCGTCGTCACCTGGACAGGACTGAGTACATGCATGTCCTCCAGCGTGAGAGTGGTACAGCGGAGTACAAGTACCCGCCAGTGCAGCAGGGGACTTCCCATGAGCACATGGACCTGTGCTTGGAGGATGCTGCTATGCTCAGCACTCGACTGCAGGAGTGTCAGCATGAGCTTCAGGATGTTCATGACACCATGAAGGAGACTGAGGCATTGCTTCGCGTCAGCTTGATGGCAAGAGAAAGAGGAGATGGGAATGAACTGTGTGTCACCGTGAATGACACATGGACTCCTGACTCCCGAGGAAGATCCCGAGGAGACAGCTCAGTGATACGAGTCGTGTAGAGTCCTTTCCCTTAGTTCAGCAGGTTATCGAGTAGTCGAGTCAATACCTTAGTTAATTGTGTGTTAATGTTTGGTGTGTGACGTGAGATGTGGAAGCCATGGCATTTTTCCACAACCTCGTCTTTAGGTTGCTTTGCTTTGATGTATGAACCCCTATGAATTAAGAGTGCATTTATTTTCGCGTGAGACGTGAAACCCTCAGAAAATGTTAATATAATAAGGCCTCAAAAGTTTAAGTTTAAACAAGAAAATTGGGAAGTTAATACGTAATGCTTTAAGTTAACATTTGGTTGATCATGATAGATGGCTGGAAGAGCTCAAGGAGCATATAGGGGAATTGACGGAGAAGGGGTATATTCGTCCTAGTTCCTCACCATGGGGAGCTCCAGTGATATTTGTGCCCAAGAAGGACGGGACCCAAAGGTTATGCGTAGACTATCGTGCGTTGAATGAAGTAACCATCAAGAACAAGTACCCATTACCCCGCATTGAAGACTTGTTTGATCAGTTGAGGGGAGCTTGTGTGTTCTCGAAAATTGATCTCAGGTCGGGATACCACCAACTTAATATAAGGCAAACTGATATTCCAAAGACAGCTTTCGTATCTCGGTAAGGACTGTATGAATACACCGTCATGCCTTTCAGCCTAACTAATGCCCCGGCATACTTCATGTATATCATGAACAAGGTATCCATGGAATATCTGGACAAATTTATGGTGGTTTTCGTTGATGACATTCTCGTCTTTTCCAAAGATGAAGAAGAACATGAGAGACATTTAAGGTTGGTGTTCCAAAAACTCAGAGAACACCAACTATATGCCAAGCTGAGCAAGTGTGAATTTTGGTTGAAGAGAGTTCCCTTCTTAGGACATATAATCTCGGAGGGAGGAATCTCCGTAGATCCCGCCAAGATCGAGGATGTACAGAAGTGGAAGACCCCTGAGAATGTCGGGGAAGTTTAAAGCTTCTTAAGATTGGCTGGGTATTATCGATAGTTTATCGAGGGTTTCTCCAAGATTTCGAGACCCCTCACCAAATTGTTAGGGAAGGGAATCACATTCACATGGACACCGCAGTGCGAGACGAGTTTTCAAGAACTGAAGAAAAGATTGACAACAGCCCCAGTGCTAGTTATGCCAGATATGCAGAAGAACTTTTTGGTGTACTGCGATGCCTCTGGAAACGGGTTGGGATGTGTTCTCATGCAAGAGGGGCATGTCGTGGCGTATGCATCCCGACAGCTCCGAAAACACGAGAAGAACTATCCTACACATGACCTAGAGCTAGCCGCAGTGGTACACGCATTGAAGATTTGGCGGCATTACTTGATGGGGAAAAGGACAGAGATATATACGGACCATAAGATCTTAAAGTACATTTTCACACAGCCAAATCTCAACCTCAGACAAAGGAGATGGTTAGAGCTGATCAACAACTTTGATGTGGGCATCAACTATCATCCTGGGAAAGCGAACGTCATGGCAGATGCTTTAAGCCGGAAGGTGCAGGTCAATAGGTTGAGCTTAAAGGACATGCCAACAGAATTGAAGGAAGAGGTTGTAAAACTCAATCTATGTCTTGTGAATAGTGGTGAGGCCATCGCCATGGAAGTGGACTCCACATTAGAGCAAGACATACGCAATGGTTAGAAGAATGACGAGAAGATACAAGAGATTAGAGAACTCATCAAGGGTAATAAAGCCATTGGGTTCAGAGAGGATCAACAAGGTACGGTGTGGCACGGGAAAAGAATCTGTGTGCCTGAAGTGAAGGAGATCCGTGAATTGATTTTGAAGGGGGCTCATGATTCCGACTATTCCATTCATCCTGGGAGTACGAAGATGTATCATGACCTCAAGAGCAGATATTGGTAGTATGGCATGAAGCGAGATGTCGCGGAACATGTTGCCCTATGTGACACATGTCAGTTGGTGAAAGAAGAACATCAACGACCCGCGGGACTATTGCAACCACTCAAAGTGCCTGAATGGAAATGGGAAGAAATAGGTACGGACTTCATAGTGGGACTACCCAGGACCCAAACGGGATATGATTCGATACGGGTCATCGTCGACAGACTAACCATGGTAGCTCATTTCATCCCCGTGAAAGAAAGCTACAGCGGATCCAAATTGGCGGAATTGTACATGTCAAGGATTGTGTGTTTTCATGGAGTGCCAAAGAAGATAGTGTCAGATCGAGGGACACAGTTCACCTCAAGGTTCTGGCAGAAGTTACATGAAACCATGGGAACTCATCTAAATTTTAGTTCTGCCTATCACCCCCAGACTGACGGGCATACGGAAGGAACAAATCATATCCTTGAGGATATGCTGAGAGCGTGTGCGCTCAAGAACAATAGGAGTTGGGATAAGAACTTACCGTATGCATAGTTCTCCTATAACAACAGCTATCAGGCTAGTATGAAGATGTCACCATTTGAGGCTTTGTATGGGAGGAAGTACAGAACCCCACTATTTTGGAATCAAACAGGGGAAAGTAAAGTGTTTGGGCCCGAAGTATTACAAGAAGCCGAGCCAAAAGTGAGGGAAATCCGCAACAACTTGAGGATAGCACAGACCCGACAAAAGAGCTATGCCGATGTACGGAGAAGAGAGCTCGTTTTCAACATGGGGGACTATGTTTACCTCAAGGTGTCCCCTATCCGAGGACTTTGTCGGTTCAAGGTGAAAGGGAAGCTATCACCTCGATACATCAGACCCTTTCAGATTCTGGAGAGGAAAGGCGAAGTGGCAATTCAACTCGAACTACCGGCTCACCTATCGGATGTGCATGATGTATTCCATGTGTCACAACTCAAGAAATGTCTAAGGACGCCTGAAGAGATGTTACCCATGAATGAGGTTGACGTAGGAGAGGATCTGTCTTATGCCGAGCAACCGTCAAGGTTTTGGAGACAATGGAACCCCTCACGAGAAATAAAAGAATTCGGATGTGCAAGGTGCAGTGGAAGCATCACTCGGAAGAGGAAGCCACATGGGAGCAAGAAGACGAGCTTAAGGCACAATTTCCGGAATTGTTTTCCTAGAACCACCAATCTCGAGGATGAGATTTCTTTTAAGGGGGGTAGAACTGTAACACCCCAAAACATGTTAACGAGGTGAATTTAAAAATTTTTGGACGTATTGCATGTGGTGCAGAAATTCAAATTCAAACTGGAATTCAAATTCAAATCAGAACAGAAAAGAAAAGGAAAAAGAAAAACCCCAACCGGCCAGTGGGCCGAAACCCACCAGCCGGCCCAATCCCCCGCGCCAGCCCGAGACCGCGCGCCCCCTCTCTCCCTCTCACTGACACGTGGGCCCCGCGTGTCATCCCTCACCTCCCGCGCGCCAACCGACCCGGACTCCCCCCCCCCCCCCGCCCCCGATCGCAACCGAACTCCGGAAACCCGCGCCCCCAGCCGATTTCTGATCCTGTACGCCTCCAACTCGATCTCAACAGACCGCCGACCTCCCTCGCCTATATAAACGCCGACAATCACCCTGTTCCCCCCGCCCCCCGATCGGCTGTTCTTCTCTCCGCTGAGAACCGAAGTTTCTACAGCCGAAATCTTTCGATCCTTTCTCAAATTCCCTGATCTAAAGTGCTGATCACATTCCACCGCCGCCGGGGAGCCCTGCAGGTGAAGGAAACGACGTGTCTTGCGCCCCAACGGCCCCCCCGACGTGCACCGAAGATCGTCGCCATTGAAGCTCGCCGCCGACCGACTTCCAGGGCCTCCGAGTGCTGGAAAACACCTCGGTAAGCATTCCCTACCCCTCCGCAGCCGATCCATGCAAAAAGATGCGAGTTCTAACGTGTAGCGGCAAAAGCCGAGGCTGCGCCGGCGAGATGGCCACCCCCCGCCGCCGCGCGCTGCCACACGCGTGTGCTGGCTCCGGCCAGGGCGACGTGGCCCCTTGAGGGCCGTCTATTTTAAATCGCACGGTAGAAGTAAAATCCACGCGTACCGGTTCAGCGATCTAATCTGAGCCGTCTGTTTTAAATCGGACGGTCCACATCAGCCCAGCGTTATAAAGGCCGGGATTCTTACGCGCTACCCCATGGGGATCTCGGAAAACACGAGCTAGCCCCAGAAACTTCTGATCTAGCCCCTGGAACTTCAGAAATTCGTGTAAATTCATTTAAAAATCAGTTTTAGCCCCTGGACTTAATAAAAATTAGGAAAACCCCTCTGTTATATGTAGTTAGACCCCTGGAAGTTTATGAAATAGCAAATTAGACCCTGCAGTAGGGTGGATTTACCTTTTTGACCTTATATGATATTAAATTCAGAAATTTGAATATGTGACTAGGATTTAAATTTAAAAGGTAAGGCAAACACATGTACAAATTAAAATTTAAACTCTCCTAGCACTTGGAAACTTTAGAATGAGTTAAAAATAGATTTTAGGCTGAAATGAATCTGTCTAATTGTTGTTCATATTTATTAGTTATAGAAACACATTTTTAGGCTAGGAAATAATTCTGAAAACTGATAAAATAAATTTAAATTAGTTCACATCAGAGGAGAAGTTCAAAAATATATTATTTAATATTTTAGATCAGAACCTATTCTGTTTAGATGATATGTCCTACTATTTAATATTAAAACTCACTTTTAGGCATAGAAAGTAAATCTGAAAAATATAGGAAAATAGGTATGCATAATTAGAGAATGATAAATGAAGTCTCCAAATTCAAAATCTTCAGTTTAGGATTTGGTAGAAGATCTGAAAACCCATTTGGAGTAGGAAATTACCTTCCATGCAAACTTGGTAGCTAAGAAGTGTATTAATTGAATATAAAGAATTTGTTCAAATTGGAAATTCATATATAGTGTGCAAACAGAAATCTGAATACAAAAGTTAGAAATCATATACATATGTTTAAAAGTGCATGTAGGCCAAAAATTAAAACATCTAGGGTAACCACAACACTTAGTAATGTGAATGACTCCCATATGTATGTATGTGTGGTTTGCATGAGTGAAAGTGTGAACTATGGCTTATGGATTGTTGTTTTTCTTTTGCTATGTGTGTTGGCATGAGTAGAACCTGCCCCAGAGCAAGTTTTTCCTTTCCAAGACCAAGACTTTCCATTCTCAGAGCAGCAGGAAGAAGGCAAGTGTCCTTGACCACTTTGATCCTATACTAGGATGTGTTGATAGAATTATTTGCATTGTCAATTGAAATATGAAACTCATGCTAGGAAGTTTCCCTAGAATTGCATTACCTTGTTTCCTTGTCGCTTGGGTTGGGATTTATTTTGTCATGTCATTTATTTGTATGCTTATGCTTAGCCATGCTTAGAATGGGATAATTGGGATATGAGATCATCAATTTATTTACCTTACTCTTGAATGAGATATTATGAGTTATGTAGAGGTAGGGATCGAGGCAAGTTGGATGATTTGATTGGTGCTGGGTGCACGAGACTCGGGTTTGTGTTTAGTACTTGCTTGGATCCTAAGGACCGGTTCATGGAGCATGTAACCTGGCTTTACCGTGCCAACCACATGCTGAGATGGGGCAGCTTGGCCAATTAATTAGTTGTATCCCCGGCGTAGTATGGGTGTGTTGGATGGTGCGGGGAATAGGTGTCAGCTGGACTACCATATGAACCGCAAAGCTCAAGAGGGGGCCACTTCAGCGGGGTTGGAGCCTCTTGTAAGCTGTTAGGGGTGAAACCTCAGTGGGCCCACGCTCGTCGGGAATCCCTTTGTAAAGGCTTCGTAGTGATCTCCTGGCTACACACCTGGGAAGTGTGAATGTGGTTCGCGGCCACTGGCATAATGGAGGTTCTTTTAGTACACCCGGCAATGGGGGATGAAATCACTACATGTGGGTACAGTGGTGCAAACTCTGCAGAGTCAAAACTGTCATGACAGCCGTGCTCACGGTCAAGAGCGGCTTGGACTTATTCATGATTAGAGGATGATGAATTTGGAAGTTGAGGATGTTAAGCGGAAGCTTAACATTGGAAATGAGACTATGCTTACTTGATTTTGATGATGGATTGGGAGATTGGGACCATTTCACCTGTGTAGTAATGTAGGTGCTTAATAAGCTAAGGTGATAGGTATTAATTGCATAGTGCTTTAACCATGAGTTCAACCTCTCCTTGCTCTGGCCATGCATGACATAACTTTCCCACACTTGCTGAGTACCAACGGTACTCAAACTTGCATATTTGTTGGTTTAAATTGCTGCTCAGGTCAAGGGGAAGATGTGGTGTTCAATGACAAAGACTTTGGACCCAAAGAAGGATTCTAGGTTCATGGAGTCCCCCGGGCAACGCCTGTGACGGAGCCCACAAGATTTATATTTCCGCTGCTGTTTTATTTACATATTATGAACTTATTATCGTCCATCGAGACGTATGCTATGTAAGACTAATTTATATTCGAACACCTGACTTGTAATATGATGATGCTTCACTATTTCTCATCACATGTATGAGAAAATGATCCTGGCATACATGTGATATTCACTCGGTTGTTCTTCGGAGAAACCGGGTGTGACAAAGAGCATGTGAAACGCTACCAGAGGGGGGTGAATGGTAGATTAAAACTTTTTATGCGGAAGCTACAAAAAACCTCTCATCAGAAAATCGATCTGATAAAGAAACCGTGTGTGCGACTATTTTTGACGTGTTCAAACATGAATAACTAGTGTAGATTATATAGAATCAAGTCATTAAGACACTGCAACAAGAATCACGTGAAAATATTAAGTAGAACTTTTGTTATGATCAAGAGACTAGACAAAGGTCAATCTGTTCTACCCGATTTTAAAAACAGATCTGCAATGCTGCAAAGAAACTCTTGTATAACAAAAACCACAAATCCAATGACCGTGAAATTTTCATAGATGATAGATAATCAAGTTGGGAAGACAAACAAAAATAAATCACATCAATTGGATCAGTAAAACGTGAGTTATGATCAAAGTACCGAAGCAACATTGGTCTATCCAGAAACTCGCCGAGAAAAAACTTGTCTGAAACAAGTCGGACGAACAAGACACCGAAGCTCCTATAAAATACGAATTTTATTGGTAAAAACTTAAGAGAAGCAGCCACAAGTTGTGCTCTCAATGAGCCTTGGCCTCACTTGCTTATAGAACCAGCCTTAAGGCCAACCCAATCCAAACTAGGACTCCTACTCCTTGGATTCAAACTTTCCAAAACTGCTCAAGACTCTTCTATATGCAGATAGAAGCAATCTTAAGACTTCCAAACACCTTAGGAACGTTCCAAACATTACTAAAACAACTCTACTTCGTGAATAACATGAAATCCTATTATAAGCAACTCAAAACTTTCCATAAACAAATCATAATCGCCTCAGCCGCAGCCTGAGCGCAAAATCCAGCCGGTTGCACCTTTTCAACCATATCTCTTCACCACGCCTTGGAACAATGTAGCACGTCCATGCACCCCTTGCATACGTGCAAAAACTTTCTAAAACGTTCACAACACCTTCATATTCATTGTTCTTGACCCAAACATGCTGTGTGACCTCCCGATCAGCTCAACCACAATTCCTCCCGAACTTGGTTGTTGAACCTCATCTTCTCCCTAGGACTAGTTCAAGGATCTCTATCACCAGCCATGTCTTGACCTTAAGCAACACCTGCACATGAACAAACATCCACTTTTTTCGAGCACAAGTCCATTACTTGACTCACGTTAGTCGAAAACCACAACACCTTACATGAGCACCTCACATAAGCATGTTGCAAACCATAGCAATGTATTACCCACCATATTCAGCCATAACACATCAAAAACTTAGTAAGAGAATACTAAGCAAGCATTCCATAAGCCAAGAAGCAAGTTCAAAACATTGCAAGTTAAAAACAGAGTGGCTGAAAGATAAACTCTATGAAAACAGCTGCTCTGCAGTGACAGTTACTCCTGAAATGCAATGAGAAAGATCGGACAACACGAAGCGGGTATTTCGGCAAAATTCAAAACTATGAATGTAAATCCTCACTTTTATTCTAATTGCCAATGTATCATCACACGTAGATCTCACAAATTACGGTCCAACATGATTGAGGGAGGACACATAACCAGGGAGCTGAGAGAGTTCCTTGATTGCTGTGGCTTATACCCGGAGTACGTCCTCAAGAAAGTCCCTCGTCTTGGACATGAAGAGTGGAAGGCTGATGTGACCATCCTCTTTAACGGTAGGGTTATCACACGACACAAGCTAATGATCCTGTGGAGGCCGATGACTGGCTGAAGTCTATTGAGAAGAAGCTTGTTATTGTTCAATGCAGTGATCGGGAGAAAGTTCTCTTTGCGTCACACCAACTGATTGGAGCAGCCGCTGATTGGTAGGACGCTCTTTGCATCGCCCATGCTAATCTGGAGACAATTAGTTGGGCTGAATTCAAGGAGAGTTTCTGCTCTCACTATGTCCCTGAAGGAGTCATGATACTAAAAAGGCAGGAGTTTGAATGAGTATCTCAACAAGTTCACGCAATTGTCAAGGTATGCTCCAGAGGACGTTAACATGGACCGCAGGAAGCAATACCTGTTCATGAGACGACTAAACAATGAGATTCAAGTCCAGTTGCTTAACAATGACTATGCAAACATCCAGAAGCTTGTTGACAAGGCTATAATGGTGGAGAGAAAAATCCGTGTGATTGAACAAGAGGGCAAGAGGAAGATGCCATATCAAGGACAGCCACAAGTAAGCAATGTGCGCCCCCACTTCATGCCACCAACTGCAGCATATTATGACTCGTCTGCTTCTACTTTTCGCCCTGCAACTCCTCCTCGCCCTAATCAGCCACCGCATCAATGCCCCATCATGCAAGTACCCCATTTTCTGATGCCACCTGCGCCCCGTCCAAACATGGGCGCCTATGCTCAAAATCAGCCTCGCCCCAATCTCCCTGGTGCTATTAGCAACAAGGCATGCTTTACATGTGGAGAGACGGGACACTTTGCAAACCAGTGCTCCAAGAAAGGCCTTGAACAGCCGAACAATGTACCCAAGCAGAACCCACAGCCGAATGGAGTAGCAACACAAGGCAACCTGGACAGCAGAACTTTGCTCATGGCCATGTGAATCACGTCTTAACTGAGGAAGCACAACAAGCTGAGGACGTCATGATTGGTATGTTTCTCGCCAACTCCAACCCAGCCGCTGTTTTATTTGATTCCGTAGCATCGCATTCATTCATCTTATCCAAGTATGTTGACAAGTATAACGTACCCATATCCCACATGAAACAAACTATGTTGGTTAATTCTCCCGGTGGAGAGATGAGGACAAATATAGTATGTTCGAAACTAAGCATTAAAATAAGGGGGGGGTAGATTTTCTTGCCAACCTCAGTGTCTCGGATTCCCATGGGATTGATAAATAATTGGAATGGATTGGATAAGCATGTATAACAGAGTGATTCAATGTGCTAAGAGGATCGTACAGTTGACGAGTGAGCACGGTGCCCGTATCGAGTTTGAGGCAGCCCAACTTGCAACCGACAAGGCAGTGCTGAACCACGTGGAAGGTGTGACATTGGAAAGTATTCTGATGGTTCAAGAATATTCAGATGTGTTTCCAGAGGAATTGCCAGGTATGCCACCTGATCGTGACATAGAGTTTGCACCTATAGCTAAGAGGCCATATAGGATGCCTTCTAATAAATTAGTGGAGGTAAAGAAGCAAATTCAAGAGCAGCTAGATAAGGGTTTATATGCCCAAGCTCATCACCATGGGGAGCCCCAGTGCTCTTCATAGATAAGAAGGATGGAACCCAGAGGATGTGTGGATTATAGGTCTCCCAACAAGGCTATGATCAAGAATAAGTACCCGCTACCCCGCATAGAGGACTTATTCAACCAAATGAAAGGCGCTGGGATTTTCTCTAAGATTGATCTTTGGTCGGGATAATTCCAGCTGAATATTAAACCCTCAGACATACCCAAGATGGCTTTTCGAACACTGTATGGTTCGTATGAGTACACCGTCATGTCATTCGGGTTGAAAAATGCACCTGTGTACTTTATGTACCTCATGAATAAGGTATTTATTGAGTACTTGGACAAGTTCATTGTGGTTTTCATTGACGATATTATGGTTTATTCTAGGAGCGAGGAAGAACATGAGGAACACTTGAGACTGACATTGCAGAAACTACGAGAGCATCAATTGTATGCCAAGTTCAGCAAGTGTCAATTTTGGTTAAGGGAGATATCATTCATAGGCCACATCATCTCCGAAGGAGGATTATCGGTTGTTCCTGGAAAAGTGAGGGACTTGTTGAAGTGGAACCCACCGCAGAATGTGAAGGACATTCGGAGCTTCCGGATGGCTGGATATTACCGCTGATTCATCAAGGACTTCTCCAAGACAGCGAAGCTCAGGACTGAATTGCTAATGAAAGGGAAGGCATTTCAGAGGACACAAGCGTGTCAAGAAAACTTTGAGGAGTTAAAGAAGAGATTGACAACGGCATCAGTTTTGGTTTTGCTGGACGTGAGCAAGAGCTTTGATATACATTGTGACACCTCAAGACATGCACTTGGATGTATGCTTATGCAAGAAGGCCAAGTGGTAGCTTATGCATCGAGGCAACTAAAGAAACATGAGCTGAATTACCCTACGAATGATCTGGAACTTGCAGTCGTAGTACACGCATTGAAGATTTGGAGGCACCACATCCTTCGTCATCGATGTGAAATTTATATGGATCACAAAAGCCTCAAGTACATATTCACGCAAACGGATCTGAATTTGAGGCAATGTCGATTGTTAAAGCTCATCAAGGATTATTATGTAGGAATTAACTATCAACCCGGGAAAATTAATGTAGTAGTGGTTGCTCTGAGCCAAAAGGGAGCATGTCACCAACTCACAGTTCAGGAGATGCCACAAGAGCTACTTAAGGAGTTTAAACGGTTACATCTAGGGTTCGTGAATGAGATGGAGGTGATAGACCTAAACCCAACGTTAGAACAAGAGATACGAGATGGTCAATCAATGGATGAGGAGATAAAGGAAATCAAGGAATGAATCCGACAAGGGATAGAGAAAGATTTCAAGGAAGATTAGAGTGGTATGCTTTGGTTAGGAAAAAGGATTTGTGTGCCTAACATGAAGCACATCCACGACGCGATACTAAAGAAGGCACATGACTCGCCCTATTCCATACACCCTGGCTGCACAAAGATGTATAAGGACTTGAAAACTTGCTATTGGTGGGATGGCATGAAAAGGAACATAGCTGAATATGTTGCTCTATGTGACACGTGCCAACGAGTGAAGGCTGAGCATCAGAGACCAGCTGGATTATTGCAGCCGTTAAAAGTACCCGAGTGGAAGTGGGAAGAAATCGGTATGGATTTCATAGTTGGATTGCCACATACTCAGTCCGGTTACGACTTTATTTGGATTATCATGGACCAATTGACAAAATCAGCTTACTTTATTCCTGTCAGGACCAGGTACACCGTGGCGCAGTTAGCCGAGCTGTATATGGAGAATATAGTATGTCGTCATGTAGTTCCGAAGAGAATAGTTTCTGACCGAGGTTCTCAATTTACCTCTAGGTTCTGGAAGAAACTACATGAAGCTATGGGTACACGGTTGAATTTCAGCTCCACATATCACCCACAGAACGACGGACAAACCAAGAGGACGAATCAGATATTGGAAGACATGTTGAAATCTTGCACCTTGAAACATGGGCTTAGCTGGGACAGAAGCTTGCCGTATGCTGAATTCTCGTACAACAATAGTTACCAAGCCAGCCTGAAAATATCACCTTTCAAGGCATTATATGGTAGAAGGTGTGGAACACCTCTATTCTGGAATGAGATGGGAGAAAACCAAGTGTTTGGATCAAAAGTCTTACAGGACACCGAGAAGCAAGTCCAAACAATACGTGAAAACTTGAACGCCGCTCAGTCACGACAGAAGGGCTATGCGGACAATAGGGGAAGAAGTTTGACCTTCAATGTCGGAGACTTCGTGTATCTCAAGGTGTCGCCTATCCGAGGCCATTGACGGTTTAATGTCAAAGGCAAGCCAGCACCTCTCTACATCAGACCATTCAAGATTTTGGGCAAGCGAGGAGAAGTAGCCTATCAACTAGAGCTGCCGGCACACCTCTCCGATGTACACGACGTGTTTCACGTGTCTCAGCTCAAGAAGTGCCTAAGAGTGCCGGAAGAACAAGTACCAATAGACGAGTTAGAACCCTAGGAGGACTTGACCTATGCGGAACACCCTATCAAAATTCTGGATACGAAGGAAAGAGTCACGAGAAACAAGGTAATCCGTTGGTGCAAGGTACAATGGAGCCATCATAAGAAAGTCGAAGCTATGTGGGAGCGTGAGGAAGACCTCAAGACGGAATTCCCTCATCTTTTCTCCACTCTATCGAGTCTTGAGGGCGAGATTCATTTTAAGGGGGTAGGTTTGTAACACCCTCATATTCATCATCATGTATTGCATCCATTTTCTTGTAGAGAAGCATTTAAAAAGAAGAAGAAAAGAGATAAAGGAATATAGGAATCCATAAATAAATAAAAGAAAAGGAAAATAGAAAAGAAAAGAACCCTAGCTCCCCTTCCCCCTAACCTGGCTAGCGCCCCCATCTTAAGAAATTTCCCCTTAATGGAATTTCCCCTGGCCGCCCCCCTTGGGGATTTTCTCCCCCTTGGCCGCGCCCCCTTAGGGGATTTCCCCCTAGCCGCTCCTCTAGGGATTTTCCCATCTCCCAAATCCAATCCCAGCCCTTGATCAAATTATTTTTCTGAAATCCTAGCCTCCATGGCTGCCTTTCCTCCTATAAATAAAACCCTTCCCCCCTGGCCACCGCCCCCTGCCCAAGAAAACCCCATGGCCGCCGCCCCTTGCCCAGGAAAAACTCCTGGCCACGCCCTGCTGCTGCTCTGTCCTGGCCACACCCTGCTGTCCTGCCTTGGCCGCCACCGCGGCCCTGCCCTGCCACGCCCCTGCCGGAGAGGAAGACCCCAGCGCCTCCCTGCCCTGGCTGCAGCTCTGCTCTGCTCTGCTCAAGTAAAACCCCAGCCACCACATTGATCACAAGAGTGGTCTTAGATGCTGCCACGGCAGGGAGAAGACCAGCCGCAGAGGAGAAGAGCAGGAAGAGAGGCAGGAGCCGTAATCCTTCGTGCAACACCGCTGCCATTGTCCTCAACCCCTTTGCATCACGACCAGGAGCTACTGCATGTAAGTAGGACAGTCCTCGACTTAGGTTTTGACGACGGTTTGATCTAATACCAAGCTAGAATCATAGCCACGCCTAAATTGATTTCTAGCATCACCGATCATCGCAAAACACCACCAAAACCTACCCAAAAATGTATGGGCATATATGAACTTGTTAGAGTAGGTTGCATTGTAGGATTGCATGCATCCACATCATCACATCTTGAGTAAAATGTGTGCGGCGTATTGATTGATTGTATTGCCTTGTACATACGTGATCGTGAGTAGAAGGACACACTCAAGAGGCCGTCTACGAGTTTCTCCAGCACCAAAACTTAGAAGAGCTCGAGCAGCACAACCCGTGGGAGCAAGGCAAGTGCCCCTTGACCATATTGATCCTATGATTTTTGAACTGTTTTGCTTGTGAAAACATCATGCTCGTGTCAATTTGATGGGAAGCCCATTTAGTAGGAGTTTACTAGCATTGTATGCCACCCCTTGTCGCTGCGAACTTGTTGAGTTGGGTATAGTGTCGTTTTCTCTTTTGCACCGCATAACTTACAGGATTACGAGAAACTAAAACAAACTTATTACTACACTCAGGAAGATTAAAGATGATGATAAAATGATGATGTTCAATGAGCATGGAACCGGGGAGATCTAGGCAAGCTTGGCTCGTGGTTATGTTGAATGAGATGGTGGTTTGCTTGCCTTAGTTCTAAGGACCAGTTCATGCGAGAATATGCCAGGAAAACAGTGCCACCACAAGACAAAATATGGGTGCGACTTAGCTGACTAATTAGATGTGTTTCTAATTTGTTATGGACCATTGGATGATGCTGGAAATGAGAGTCGAGGAGGAATGCTCTAGGAACTGCATGACACACGAGGGGGCCCATGGGTGAGAGAATGGAGATTCAAGCCTGCCGGTGAAACCTCAGTGGGTCCGTACATTCTAGTAGCCCCTTTGTAAAGGCTATTATGTGATCTCTAGTGGCATGATGGAGGTTTCTCTAGTCGTGGATGGTGACGAAATCACGAACTTGTGGGTAAAGTTGTGCCACCTCTGCAGAGTGTAAAACTATTATGATAGCCGTGCTTCTGGTTACAAGAACCTGGCCAACTTCCATGATTAGAGGCAAAAATATGGGATGGTTATTCGGGTATGGTTATGGTATTGTCATTTGGGACTGGTTTTGGTTATACAAATGATATTGAATTCAGTTATATGATTATGTGTTGATCATGAGCAATTGTGAATATGAGATGAGCTTGAGAATGAGCATTGGCTGGTTGAACTTGATAGATGATGAGGTATGATGGTATTAAATAAGGGACATGTTGAATTACTCGTTTATATTGGGATTTAACTCACCTAGACATTGTAGGCTTTTTTTCTTGTGATTATGAAATAAAACCTGCTTGCTGCAATGAACCTTTGTTCCCATCCTTGTTGAAGCTACATGTCAGACTTTCCTGCACTTGCTGAGTACAACATGTACTCACCCTTGCATTTCCCACAATATACCAGCTACAGGAGAAGAGTACTTCGAAGAGCAGGTGGAGTACTAGGCATGCGCACTACCGTGAACTGTCTGTGGAGTCGGAGATTGGAGCCCTGCTGCCTTAGTTTACTTATGCTACTGTTTAAAGTTTTCCGCTGCATAACAAATTAAATACTCATTATTCAGACATTGAACTATTGTAATAAAGCACTTACGTACTATTTTGTAACATGGTTAAAGTTCTGAATTCAGTTTGTGATGTATCCGTGTATGTGTGATGAACATTCTGGGTACACATACGCATCACTTGGTTCATCTTTGGAACCGGATGTCACAAATTGGTACCAGACCCACGAGTGACCATAGGACCCAAGCCTAGGTAGAATGGACACTCTAAAACACATAGGAACACCCCTATAAACTGTTATTTTCGAAAACTGCTTGCTGCTGCTTTTTACTTGTCAACTCAGCCACCGCAAAGTGCTATTTTCAGCCACTTTTTTTCTTTTCTTTTGGACAGCCACACTTTCTATTCTCTTGCTTAATAGCTGCTGAAATTTTTGGATTTATTTACCCTCTTCTCTAAGGTTCTCAGGTCTTATTTATAGATGCTGATCACTAGGAGCACAACACGCATGAGAACTCGCCCGCCGCAACTTAGAAGCGCGCTTAACCCCATCGAGGTTTCCGATGGTCCGTACTGGGAGAAAATTAAGACGGAACCTCATGATGAGGATGAGGTCAATGGCCCTATGCATGAGGAAGAGGATCCGGAAAAGGTGGAGTCATTCGAGGATGACATGTAAGATGATTCACAAGAAGGGCAACACTGGTACACCCCTCAGGAGGAATACTACGTTGGCTTACACCCGGTCGAGCCCTATGATGCTACACCGGAAGAAGATGGACACGGAGAGGAGCCACCACCTGCTGCGGCCGAGAATGAAAATGATGAACGGGTCATCCATTCTGCTCAGGAATCACAGTCCAACGGGATGGAGGGAGGACACATAACCAGGGAGCTGAGAGAGTTCCTTGATTGCTGTGGCTTATACCCGGAGTACCTCCTCAAGAAATTCCCTCGTCTTGGACATGAAAAGTGGAGGGCTGAAGTGACCATCCTCTCTAACGATAGGGTTGTCACACGGAACTTTGAAACCACATAAAGAGCCACAAGGGCAGAAGCTGTTGCTGATGCTGCATGGGATGCGCTCACCAGACTATGCTACGCTTTCCGTGGGCAGCTTGAAAACACTACCTTTGAGATGCACCCATATCGGAAGAGTGGTACAAGGGAGATCATTGGAGCCCATGGTGGAGCTCCTTCCAACCCACAAGCTGCTGACAAGTCTCAGAAAATGCTCGTGGAGTTAGGAAACCGCTATGCAAATGCACAAGAAGAGATCCGCTACCTCCACAAGAAGCTATAATCGTTCTAGAAGGATTTGCATGACATTTGTACATGCCTTAGAGATAATATAATAGCTTAGAGATAAGATAGAGTTTGGTTTGAAGTTTGGAGGATGAAGTCGTCAAGTTTGTACCGAGTCTATATAAAGGCAGCATTCTGCTGAAGAAAGCAAGCGTTAATACAATCAAAACTTTGTTCAAATACTTTTGTTTTTTACTTTCTTTTTGTAGTTCTTAGACTTAGCTTGTAATCTTTGTTGCTTTGCCGAGTAAAGCATCCATCCCTCTCCACGTAAGTGAGATTTACGACGTTCCAGCCTCAGGAACCCTGCATCTATCTATGTTTCGGTGACTAACGCCGAGATTTGCCAGGGCATATGCGACTCCACCATCTGTTTCACCAACAGAATTGTAGACTGTGCTGGGGAGAGACGTCAGCTGCATCGACCAAATGCATCTACTCGATGATCGGCACGATCTTGTACCGATCAAAGCCAGGAAGATCATGAAAGATGCATTCAGGAGTGTGGCCGACGTCAAAGCCGTCGACGTGAGCAACGTTATCGATATCCAGCTCGAAGATCTCTCGGTGGAGGACCGTGAACGCATCCAGGAGAAGTTGGAGCGAGAAATCCAAGAGGAGAAGATGGCATGTCTACAAACCAAGCTGCCTGCTTCCAGAAAATGTGAGGAGGCATCGTCCAGAGGGCCGTTACGCGGGAGGCGACAACACGAAAGGTAAACATACCAATATCCCTCAAAAAACTCGTTCAAATTGTAGATGTATCGGTTTCTGTTGGGTAAATTTTCTCACAAACACTCAAGGATCTGTGTCACAAGTGGAAGTGAAACTAGAAAAGGTTTCAGTGCTCATGGGCTTCGGTTTTGGACTGAGTACCGAAAGTGGATGAACACATGAATGTTTGTGGCGGTGCTCAGATCATCCAGCGCTGATCTGATCCTCTTATTAACCGAACGCGCACCTTGGTGCAACAAACTCCCTCCCGGTCTCAATGCCATGCAAGTTTGATCCCATGCAGTGCATGTACTCACTGCATGCGCCCATGCATGCATGACACAAACCCCCGGACGTTTGAAACTTGAAAAACAAACTCTCACACACACGCTAGGACTCGGTGCAACATGTGAGGCGCAGGACAATCCCCTGGCTAATGTCACGTTTGCATTATTTGCTTGAAAAACATAAAGCAAACTAAACTAGATCAACCTTCAGAAGTACTCAACAATCTCCCCCTACTACTGAGGCTTGATCTACAGAACTCCAATCTTCTGACGAAGCTCTTGAAAATGAGTACGTCCCAGTGGCTTAGTGAGAATGTCAGCAAGTTCATCCTTCATCCCAACGTGCTCCAAGATTATTTTACCACGGTCAACACATTCCCTGACAAAATGAAACTTGGTGTCAATGTGTTTACTTCGATCATGCAAGACCGGATTCTTTGCAAGTGCAATTGCTGCCGTGTTGTCCATCTTGATCACAGGTGCAGGTACTTGAATTCTCGTCACCTCTTCAAGAACATGCCGGAGCCAAACGGCCTGGCTAGCTGCTGCTGCATCTGCCATGTACTCAGCTTCACATGTGAACTTTGCCACACTTTTTTGCTTGTGTGACATCCAACTGATAGAACTCTCAGCCAGGAAGAAGATGACTCCTGCTGTGTTTCGCTGATCATCCACATCTCCCCCGAAGTCACTATCACTATAGCCTTTCAACACAAAACTTCCTTCACCTCGGTTATAAAAGAAGCCATACCTCATTGTTGCTGCCACATACCGAAGCAAATGCTTCAAAGCCACCATGTGATCCTCTTGTGGTTTGGCCATGAATCTGCTCAAGTACCAAACTCTGAAGCTAAGATAAGGCCAAGTGTGTAAGAGATACCTGATTCCTCCAATTATGTTGTGATATGCAGTTGGTTCAGTTAGTGGCGCCTTGCTTCTCTTGGTAAGTTTCAAGCTAGGTTCCATGGGAGTTGCACACCCATTGCAAGTTCCCATGCCGCTCCGTTCCAGCAACTTTGCAGCATATGCACCTTGACACAGTTCAATACCATGGCTCCCTTGTTTTACTTCAATGCCGAGGTAGTACGACAAGCTTCCCAGATCACTCATGCGAAACTTCTCCTTCATCTTCTCCTTGAGCTGACTGATCTCCTCCATTTCTCCCCCACAATAAACAAGTCATCAACGCACACCCCGACAATAAGTCTTGACTCACCTCCTAGCTTAGTGTACAAGCCATGTTCTGACTTGCATCGTGTAAAACCAAGCTGATCGAGACTTTCATCAAGTTTACAGTTCCATGCCCGAGGAGCTTGCCGTAAGCCATACAATGCCATGTGGAGTCTTAGAACCCACTTCTCCTTGCCTTCATCTATGAAACCCGGTGGTTTTGTGACATAGATCTCTTCAGCAAGATTTCCATTCAAGAAAGCGGACTTAACGTCCATGTGATGAACGTACCATCCAAAATGTGCCGCAGCAGCCAGTACAATTCTCACAGACTCCATTCTTGCAACCGGCGCGAACACCTCTTCAAAATCAACTCCTTGCTTCTGGACATACCCCTTGGAAACAAACCTTGCTTTATGACGTGCAACATTTTCATACTCATCTTTCTTCAATTTGAACACCCATTTTAAACCAATGGCACGGTGTCCTTCTGGGAGATGTACCAACGACCATGTCTTGTTTTCTTCAATGGATCTAAGCTCCTCAATCATGGCTACACGCCACTCCTTAGTTCTCAGGGCCTCTTCTTCTGTGCATGGCTCTTCGCCAATGACAACCAGAAGCTCGTCCAAACCCCCTTCTTCTGGTTCACAATTTGGTGCCATCTCAAGAATGTTTCTCATGGTGCGATAATAAAGTGGCGCTTCTTCAAGATCACTGTCCAACTCTGGAGACAAAGTAGTAGGTGACACAAACTCCACCTCTCTCGATGCATGAGACCTAAGTTGTGTCTTTGGGGACACTCCCTCGGCTGGGGTTTTCTCACCACAACTTGTGTCAAAAGAAGAAGATCTCACTCCACCAGGGTTTTCACTACGAAAGATGTACTCCACCCTGAATATGTCTTCATCATTCATCACTTCACTTGAGTCGACTGCATCCTACTTCCATGGACAATTTTCCTCAAACACAGCATCTCGTGACACGTGAACACTCTCCGTGTCGGGGTTGTAAAACCGCCAGGCTTTTTTCCTTGTTCATACCCGATGAACACCATTGGGGTACTCCAATCTTCAAGTTTACTTAGACGTTTGCTTCCCTGTTTCACATGTGCCACACAACCAAACGTGTGCAAATGATATATACTGGGTTTGTTTCCATTCCATACCTCATATGGAGTCTTTTTCTCGACACTCCGAGTGGGAGATCGGTTCAGCACGTAGACAGCAGTGGTCACCGCCTCCCACCAGAACCAACCGGGCATGTTCATCGCCTTCAGCATGGTTCTTGCCATTCCCATGACAGTTTTATTCCTTCGCTCGAACACCCCGTTCTTTTCAGGGGAGTACGTGGCAGTCAAGTGACATTAAACTCCATCCTTGGTGCAATACTCAACAAATGCCCGTGCTGTAAACTCTCCCACATGATCCCTGCCAAGAGTTCCAATCTTCCTTCTGGCCTCAGCTTCAACACATGCTTGGAATGACACGAAAACACCCAATGCCTGGTCCTTCGTGCTAATCAAAGACACCCACATGTATCTGCTAAGATCATCAACAAGAAGGAAGAAGAACCTGCTGCCTCTTGGTGTCGCCGGCATCACCGGGCCACATAGATCTCCATGCACAAGCTCAAGTTTCTTCTCAGCCCGGTACTTTGCCATGCACGGGAATGGTTGATGTCGTTGTTTCCCAGCGAGGAAGCTATCACATTTATCCTTCGTCTGAGTGATAGTTGGCAATCCATACACGAGCTGTTCTTCAGCGAGTTTTCTGAGACTTCGAAAATTCAAATGTCCCATTGTTGCATGCCATCTCCACGTTGCTTTACTCCCTTGTGCCATGAGACATGTTGGTTGTACCACCTTGGGATCAATGGTGTACAACCGATTCACACCACGTTTCACCTTTGCCACAGGAGTTCCATCTTTGTCCCAAATCTTGACACAACCATCGACCATCAAGATTCGGTGTCCTTCTTCCTCAAGCTGTCCAAGAATTATGATGTTTTCCTTGAGCTGAGGAATAAGATAAACTCCGGGCAGCTCCTTTCGTCTGCCACTTTTGCCTTGGAACACCACAGTTCCTTGACCATCAATATTTGTCACTGAGCCATCTCCCAACCAAACAGTACCATGCACCATGTTGTCGAGGTTTGAGAGCACGTCCCGTATCCCGGTTATGTTATTTGTTGCACCGGAATACAGGATCCAGCGTGTACTGCCTCTACCCTTCATATCTCCTACTTGAACATGTAACATGTCATCGTTCAGGCATACCTCCTTCAGAGACATGAATGGCTCGATGTTGGTGCTGGCACACGCCACCAAGAGACTTAACTCGAACTCACAATCAACTTGAGCCGTGTTCACTTCTTCATCCTTCTTCTTCCTGCATTCTCTCGCCCAATGACCTTTTTTACCACAGTAGCGGCACTCATCCTTGGCCACTCCATGGCCAGAGTTTCCACTGCCACGATTTCCTCGACCACGGCCACGTCCTCGACCACGATCTCTCCTGGGTGCTCGCGAGTCCCTGTGATGTTCCTATCCATTTTCCCTGGACATCTTGAGACATGACGAAGGCGTGCAAGTAGCTCTTCTTCACTCAGATGCTACTTCTCTTGCATGTTGCCTTCCCCATTACTTGCACCCAACCTCTCTTCCGCTGCCTTGAGTCGACCGATCAACTCATCAACAGACATCTCACTCAAGTCAAGCAAGGTCTCGATGGAGGCTGCGATCTGTTCAAACCTTTGTGCCACCGCCTGCAGGAACTTTTCTGGAAGATCTCCTCCTCCAAACACTCACTCCCAAGTGCCGCGAGCTGAGACGTGATCCGGCTTATACATACGATGAACTCATCCACCATTTCACCATTGCGGAATTTGAGTGCATCAAACTCCCGACACAATGTACACGCCCTGGCCTTGCGTACATGTTCAGTTCCCACGTTGCGCAACTTGATTGCGTCCCATGCAATCTTTGCCGACTCCTTCCCGGTGATGATCTCTACCAATTCTGGTGGCACAGCCTTTGTGAGAGCCTCCAACGCCATATGATCTTCTATGTAATCGTCCATGCCGAGACTCACAGCAGTCCACAAGCCTCTCACTTGCAGCACCACCCGCATGAGTGCCGCCCAATCAGGGTAGTTTGTCTTCGTGAGCATTGGGTATGTGCCACCACTGCTGACTTCCTTCGTGATGTGATGAATCACCAATGCCCTGATCCTCCTCCTGCCCTGCTGGCGCCTCCCGGTGGCGTGACTTCCCTTCATGAACGTCGGGCTGGCGAGGATGATCATCGTTGCAACATCGGCACCCACTCAATGGCCGCATCGCGATTCCAGGTGGCGTAACTGGCTCTGATGCCAATTGTTGGGTAAATTTCCTCACAAACACTCAAGGATCTCTGTCACAAGTGGAAGTGAAACACGAAAAGGTTTCAGTGCTCACGAGCTCGGGTTTTGGACTGAGTACCGAAAATGGATGAACACATGAATGTTTCTGGCGGCGCACACATCATGCAGCGCCGATCTGATCCTCTTATTAACCGAACGCGCACCTTGGTGCAACAAACTCCCGCCTGGGCTCAACGCCATGCAAGTTTAATCCCATGCAGTGCATGTACTCGCTGCATGCGCCCATGCATGCATGACACAACCCCCACGGATGTTTGAAACTTGAAAAACAAACTCACATACACACGCTAGGACTCGGTGCAACACGTGAGGTGCAGGACAATCCCTTGGCTCTTGTCACGTTTGCATTATTTCTTGAAAAACATAAAGCAAACTAAACTAGATCAACCTTCAGAAGTACTCAATAGTTGCTATGAAGTACAATGCTGATCTAGAGCAGATGGCATCCTCGGTAGTGGATAGGCTTAAGAACTCCTTCAACACGTTCAAAGCTGATGTAGAGCACACTATAGATCGAAATCTTCACCGGCAGATCCGACCTACCATGCAACAAGTGCAAGACGAGGTGGAGGGAAAATGTACAGATGCTAACACGGGTAGTGCAGAGGGAACATAGCCAGCACTTCATCACCTTGCATATGCCACCAACGTACCCATAAGCTAGGAAGCCCATCATGAACGTGCAGCAGCCATACTACCAAACGGTTGCATATGGACCTGCCGTTCCACCCATGGGGAGTGGTGTACCGCTCGAGCCAGTACCCGACGCGTACTTCCCTCCACCACCTCCACAAGTTGCACTTTGCAACTTACTCGAACCTCCCGTGCCACAGAACAACGCACCACACGATGACCTTAGGGATCAAGTGGCCAGAACACCTAGAGAACTCGGGGTAGCAACCAGGACAACCATTAGAAACTACCAAAAAGCCTTACCCCGACTACTATGACAATGTCCGGTATATAGAGGCTTCAAGGTGCCAGATTTCTCTATGTTTAGTGGGCAGGATTCAAAAACTACTCAAGAACACGTAGGCCAATTCCTGATCCAGTACAATGACATAGGAATCACAGATGTACACCGGACCAGATTGTTCCCCTTGTCCCTAACCGGCATGACTTTTAGTTGGTTTACTTCTCTAGCTCCTAACTCTGTCCTAACTTGGTCGTGTTTAGAACAAAAGTTCCACGAATACTTCTTCACTGGTGAGACCGAGCTAAAATTGTTTCATCTAGCCACAAGGAGGCAAAAACACAATGAACTCATGACCGAGTACATCAAAAGGTTTAGGGAAACTAGAAACAAATGCTTTAGCCTAACCATAGGGGAAAACGCCCTTGTGAGAGGCTCGGAGAACCCGGGGGGGGGGGGGTGGTGGACCAGCAGATGAGTAAGCGGGGAAGCCACGCCAACAAATGGAAACCGAGGAGAAACCCACCGGGGAGCACTCTTTCATCCACCCGACCCCAGAGGCATTCCGGGGAGACCCAAACCAAAGAAAACACGAGCTCGGGACACCAAGCGGCGATAATTGGATCAGTACCTTGTCTGATCCAAGAAGAAATGGCCCCTAGCACCTTGGGAGGTGAAGACCAATTCACAACGCAAAGTTTGGGTAAACGGAATGAGGTTGGCAGCTGCAACATGAAGATGGATGCTGGTCCAAGCAAAGCCGAGAGAACCAGAGTTGATCCAAGATCTCCTAGCAAACGTTCTAGGTTGGTGTCTCCGAAGAGAATAGTCATCGTCATGCCAGGCATCACACCAGCATCCCAAACACAAGATACAAAGGCTGGTTGAACGTGCACCACCACAGCAACTCAAGACATCAACCGGCCAGCCCAAGACAGCTCCAAGACGACTCAGCAGATGGGATATGAAGACAGAAGGGGTGAAAAAAGGTGTGATCAAGGCTGTGGCTCCGGGAACAAAGCCAGAACCCCAATGGTGTCCCACAGGGATCAACAAGACTCAGAAGAGGCGTGTGGGCTATGAAACTTGCTGAGAAGAGGAAGGAAGAGCAAAGGGATCATTGGTTCAACCAAGCACGACCAATGATCACAAAGAAGACCTGTAAGGAGAAGAGGATTGCCTAGGAGGAAGCTGAAAATGATGAAAACAAAGAAGACATCACGAGTGACGGGGTGACGGACCCCGGGTACCTAAGGAATGGCGAAAACGATGAAGCCACGCGGACTCGGTATGTAACACCCTCAAAATTACTACCATGCATTCAATATATTTTTTCATGTATAGAAACATTTAAAATGAAGAAGAAAATAAAGAGAGGAATATAGAAGCTAATTAGGGGGGGCAACCCTAATGGGCCCCACCCCCTTGGCCGCAGCCCATGAGGTGGAAAACCCTAGCTGCCCCCCCTTTTGCTTTTTTGTGTGTAAAGGTCCCAAAATATGTATACAAAGAAACTCTTGTTTGCACAAAGTTGGTTTCATATGTATGGAAAATGGGACTTGTTAAAACTTTCTCCACATGTGATAACACACATGAGAGCTCTCTTCACACAAGTTCAAATGTTTATTTGAAAACATGAAACCAAAAGGGATTTGAAACCAAGTAGGGAGGTGCCCATATGTGTGAGAAAGAAAAATTCAGATTTTGGAACAAATTTGTTCAACTCAAAATTCAAATGAGAGCAACACATTGAATTTCAAAACTGTTGTGCCTAAAATCTCATTTGCAGCAGCCAAAATAAAAATCAGATTGCATATTTGAATTCCTTAGGTCCATATTAGAGGGTATGCAAAGTTTCATGAATTATTGAAATGTTTTGCAACTAATTTTCCAAAATGGACTTTAAATAACAAAGAATTCAAATACCTATTTGAATTTGGATGAAACTTGCCCAATTATCCAAATGCACCTCAGATTTACTCCCACAATTTGATTTCACCATTTGCAAATTCTGGGAGATATTTAGGAAAGGGATAAGGAGGGACTGAACTGTGGGTCCCACATGTCATTGAGGGAGCTGCAAATTGCAAAAGATCTTCAGTATAGAACATAGTCTCTGTTTGCCCTCTCTTCAGTCGGTTCCCGAGTCAGACCGAGGTGCAGCGCCGGTCAACACCGAGCAGCCCCCGAGCCACCACCTCCTTCATCGGTTGCGCTGGCGAGCTGTTGCTTCCGTCCTCATCACCTCAGAGCACCCACAGCACTGACGCCATCTTCCTTTTCCCCTCGCACGAGGAACAGACCGGAACAGCCGCCGTTCGGTCGATCGATCGGCCACACCAAAAACTCGCGTGCGAGCCTCAGCTGAGTAGCAAAACCACACTGCAGAACTTCCCACGACATCCTTGCGCCATTCCAACAGAAGCACAGCCTTCCCAAACCAAGAACGCCGAGTTTCTGTGGCGGCTGTAAGCAACGCTGATGAGGAGGCGTCTGTGGACAGCTCAACCTGGTGCTTGTCACAGCCAAGTACCAGCGCCCTTGGACGTGCCAAGGCACCGTGTTACTCTCCTCTCGAGCTCAGGCCATGCCATGAACGACCGAGAGAGGATTTGGAAATTTTTCTATGGCATGCTCAAACCGACCTTCCGGCATGGTAATATCAAATTCGACCTCGATTCTCATTCTTAGGTCGTCAAATCTTGCACAAGGTACCCAAAGTAGTTGGCGATCATTTGCTCTTCACATTTCTAGCTTGAGACTGCACATAGATCGGGTATTTCGTGGTTTTCTAACGGGAACCGAAGCGGGGGACCGCGGGCGCACGGTGAAACCTATTTGCCATCGTTCCTGAGCAGTTTTGAGGATAGGTCGAGCTCCCTCATAGTTCACTGGTGGTGTAGCGCCTTTTTACCGAGCTGTTGGCTCGCTAGGATGGCCGGCCGACATCGCCGATGGTGTACCGAGCCGCCGCACCGCCGCTAGCCACCGTAGAGGCCTTGCCGGCTCGGGGAAACATCATCATCGTGCTCAGCGTGGAGGGTTAGGACCTGGCGGCGAATAGGGGCTTGGGCAAAGGTCAGGAGACTGATTCCTGGCGATCTCCGGTATGGGCGGCAGCGCGGGCACGCGGGCGCGGGAACTGACCCGAGGTTGAAGAAGGGTTCGGCGGGCCCAGCCGTCAGTGAGAGAAAATTTAAAAACCCAATCTTCTGTGGCGGTTGGATCCGGTGCCACTGCACATATAGAAATGTGTGGCCCCGTGTGTCTTTGTTTCAGTGAGTGACACGTAGTCCGGACCCACAGTCAGCTTTTAAACATTTCCAGAATTTCCCATTTTAGTTCAAATTTGGAGAGCCATAACTTTGTGTAGGAATGTCCAAAAATTGTGAATCAAATTTTGTTGGATTGCTATAAAAGAGTACTATCCATGGGTGCATCCCAATATTTATGAAAATCCCTGGATTTGGCTCATTAATTCATATAAGGAAAGTATTGTAGGAATTTTTCCAAGAGTTTTGTGTATTGGAAATTTCCCAAATTTGGGCAGGAGATTCTTCCAAAAACATTTTAACTCCAGTAAAAATTTCAGGGGCATTGGACCTCATTTTTTTGGCCAAATGTGGTGTTAATTCCTTATGTCTCTGAAAATTGGAAAAATAGAACAGAGTTCTTTTTCAGATTTTACCCAATTCTTGTAAAGATCATATCTTTGTGTGGAACCTCCAAATTTATTGATTCAAATTGGGTTAGATTCATATTGAAATATTCTATCCAAATATGCAACCCAATTTGTATGAAAGTCAATAATTAATTCTGGAAAATTCTTTGAAATAGATCAGTAAAAGAATTTTAGAGGGAGTTTGGTTTATCCAAAAGTCCTCGAATTTTTCCAGGATAATCCTTATGGTGTTATTGAACTCCCATAAAAAGTTCAGCTCATTTAGAGTCGAATTGTGTGGGAGAATTCAGATTTCAATGTACTGTATTCAAATGAATACAGAGACTTTTCAGAAATTGTCCCAGAGTTAGAAAAATCATTTTTGGATAATTGATAGCTCCAAAAATCCTAGGAAAATTCATGCAGACTCTATGAACTATAATTGAAATTGTAGTTCACTAAGTTTGGCATGAACATGTGAGTTAATTCAGAATTAATTTCTTTTTGCTTAATTGATTAGGGAATTGTTTTGAAAACAAAACTCAATGAAAAGTGTTCATTTTTGGTCCAGAACACTTTCATGTGGCCAGGAATTCACATGCAAACTTTCAGCTAAAATTGAACCTTGGATCTTCCTGTCCTTGTTCTCCAATCTTATGGATATGAGTAAAACATAGGGGCTATTGGAGGAATTATAGGAGACCCAAGTTCCATCCACATTAGCTGCAATTTGGCAAGCTGAGTCCTTGTGTAGTGTATGACTTCCTGTAAAAATTTCGAAGTCATTGTATATCAGGATCTTTAGTTATGTCCAAATCATTAGAGCTCATCTTATATGTCATTGGAAACTTAGCTAGAGATGTAATGAGACATCTAAGGTAGCTTTAGTTCCATTGAGTTATTTGCACAACAGAGGCAACAACTTCATCCTAGGATCTCCACACAGCCTCTGTTCTTAAGAAGTTTCAATCTCTACGTCTTTAAAATTGCATTATAAAATAATATGCATATACATGTCGATAGGGTTCACGACGAAGGACTTTGACGGAGCCATCCATATGGATCATTTGAGCATGTTCGGAAGGATCAAGGGATCGAAGATCACTAACTGTTATTATATACTACTACCCTGCAAAACAGGCAAGCTCCGGTTTGCATTAACCCTTTTACAAATTTTTACTGTATTGAGAACTTACTTTGAGCACCCACTCAATTCTTGCATTAGAGTCTTGATTGAAACCAAAATGCATAGCCAAGAATACCCTGGGTTGGGATTAGGTTCGAAAACCCCGTTAGCTACTACAACGCTAAGATAGTGTAGGATTCGGTACAACTCGAGTAGTTGGAACTACTCACGAGGATAGGCTAGAGGCACTCGACTCGGGTAAAGATAGCAAATGAAATACAAGACAAGAAAAATGAGACCGAGCGGAGAGTAAGAGCAGCAGGACTTTGGGGCCTGGGTGCTATAGCTCCTCTTGTGTCGATTGAGGACCGAGCCGTGTGCGGGCCTGTTGAACAAGCTAGAATAGTACCGAAGACCTACCGACTATATGGGAACCGGGAAACCGATGTAACACGGGTAGCTGGGTATTGAGGCATTGCCTGTCGTTCAGAGGGTAGGTTGAGAGCTCGAGGTGTAAATCGGCTGGCGGCACTGCAGATGCGCGTGCAGAGACCTCTTGCTCGGGACGATAGGACCGGTTCAATATTTGGCTGATGGGTGAAAGGTAGTTGCGTACGACGTCCGGGATGGTTGCTGTAGGCAACATCGAGTACGGGCATACGTGATGGGTTATTCGGGTAACCCTGCAGGTGTAAATAGATTATAATCGCCGTCCCTCGCGGTCAGTGAGTACCACTTGTTCACTGTACCGTGATGTAGAAATAACAGGCTAGATACATGTTAAAATGTTGCTGATTGAAAGATGGACTTTGATTGTTAATGATTTGCTGTAGTAGAGCTAATTAAAGTTCCTTTCAACCTTGGGCAAAGTACATGAGAGAAATGTGTTTCTTGTTTGATTGCGGCTCTCTCATGTGCCTTAGCGTGAGGTTCTCCACAACTTGCTGCTAAAACTTGAAAGTAAGGTTCAAATAAATAGGCGTGTCCTTTTGCAACTTACCCTCCTATTTCATATTGCAATTCTAGCATATAGAGTTACATGTTTAGGTGAGACGGGTCAGTCTTGCTGAGCCTATGTGCTCACGCTTGCTATGTGAGTGGTTTTGCAGGTTAACCTCGGTGCTATTGAGAAGGTTATCCAGTGAGACTCGGAGACTTCCGAGTCATTTAACACGTGGAGGACCCAGCCGCTGCCGTATGACTTCGTGTTGCTAGCGAGAAGAGTCCGCGGGCTGGACCTCTTCTCGAGTGCTTAGTAAATATGAAATGTGAGATACACTAGTTTTCCGCTGTAGTCATTTGATGTAAATTATTTACAAAGAAACAGTTGAAAGCTTCCGCTTTTGATTTATGTAATACATGTTCCCTTATATGTGTGCTGTTGGATGCCGCATATCACGGCACCACCAAATGCGATTCCCGGGCGAGTGGCACGACCCCGTGATTGAACGGGTGGCGTGGTCTCTCTCAGCATGGTATCAGAGCCGCATTGGTAATAGCGCACGGAATAAGGATCATATTACGACAAAAACTTCGGTTACGGTGAGGATACGGTACTAGGCGCACATAAGGACTACTATTAGCCTAATATGAAGGTGGCAACCTAACTTATTTGCTATGTCGGAAAATCATGCATCTCAGAATGTTTTATGTCTTGGGGGGTGCACGTAAGCGCTGTCCACCAGTGCGCACAAGATGAAGGGTGGAGCCCCACGGGTTGCAGGTAACCCGACCCGCTTTAATATCCTCTACGACTCTTCATGTCGTTTGGGGTATTCGAGCAACGCCTTTCCCTGGCGTGCTTTGGGAAAGTTTTGGAGACCCCATCACGTGGTTAGTAATGTGAACACGTAGCTCAAGGCGTGTCTGGCTTGAGAACATCTAGGCGAGTGATGATGGCCAGGTGTATGAACTGTATGGATACCTGGCTCGATGTGCGGTCGAGTCTGATGATTGTGTGAGTTGTTTGCAGGATTAACCACGAAACCGTAGTAGGAGTAGAACACGTTTGCCAGTGACCGTTTTAGTGCCACCTATGACACGAATATGCCGGTATAATCCGGTTAGGAGTTTCTTTTGTGAAGCAACGTAGTACCGTCATATGTCTTACGGTGCATCGCCACCGTACTACACTTTATAACTTCTTTCCTATGAAGAAATCATTCATGAATAACTTTAAACTAAAAATGGAAGTTGGAAAACACATATTAGTTAATGAACTCCTCATTTGAACTAAGCTTCAAAGGGGATAATAGATAGGTTTCTATGTTTCTAAAAACAGTGCTCTGTTCTGGCAGAAATTTTTGTTGGATTTTAACAGAGCATAACTCTGAGAAGATTGACCCAATTGAAGTGTATGATACAGTTCTGGAAATATTTCTAAGTGCTCTACAATTTCTTTGTAGACCTCCACGGTAAAATCACATGCCAAATTGGTTGAATGTCCAGTTGAATGCAAACTGTTCAGGAAACAGAAAAGATGAAAACCTCCCTCGATGTTTCTGTAAAACACTTATAACTTTCTGTAGAAAAGTCCCTAAGGGTCATATGATACATCGTGGAAAGGTTATGAGATAAGCAACGTTGTTGTAGTTCAAAGTTTGTTCAGATTCCTATTGTATTTTCATACACAACTGTGATAAAACCAGCCACATACAAAGGAGATGCTGGCAAATTTTATCCAGGAATTCTTCAACTTTGAAAAATCATAACTTTTGATCCAGAAGTGATATAGAGGCATGTGAATACTCGTTAGAAAGATATTAGATTTAAATTTAACTTTGATATTCAACCTGAGTTATGAAAATGCTTCTAACTGGATTAAAATCTAGATTTAGTGCAATAAGGTTTGTTCTGTACAGAGAAGGAAAATGAGTGATATCGTGCAGGCTAGTACAAGTTATGTGCCCCAAAAGTACCTGTTGGTGTTCCGAACGCCATTCAGTGAAATTGAGGCCCCTGTACGATTAACTCCTTAGAGGTTGATTGCTGGTCAAGTACCACAACTTGCACCACCTCCAGAGCAGCAGCATCAGACGGTGGTTTGTGCTCCATCACTGCAGCTATATGTATCTAGCTTCCAACCACAAGTTAGAGAAGAGATGGAGAGACATCCGTGCTTCATTTGTGGTCGGACGGACCATTATGCTAGGTATGGTATGGGGGGAATTCAAGGCTGCGGGTCATCATACTTTCAATGATCAGACCCGTACCGATATCTGCAGAAAAGAGGGCAGACAAGGGGCAACATTCACTACACAGTGAGTGATGATGTTCCGGAAGGAGAAGCCGCGTTAGTAGAGATGTGTTCTCTGAATTAGCTACAGGTATTAATTCTCTTGGACTCAGGTGCCACACCTAGCTTTGTTAGTCAATCTTTTGTGGCTCAACATCAGCTCCAAACCACTTTTACCAAGAGGCAGTACCTCATATCTTCGCCGGTGCAGCATTACAAGAAGTGATGTTATTTTCCGAGCACCTCTTTGTTTGCGGGTTAGACTATAACCCATGAACCTCCTTATTGTTGGGGTGTGAAGATCGACATTATTTTAGTGATGTCGTGGTTGAATTACCACAAAGTGGTTCACAACATCAGTTTCGAACCGTTAAGCTCAAACTCCCCATGGCACGGTCTTCATACATTAGTTCTGGGTGCCAGTCGGCAACATATTGCAATATTGAACCACTCGGAAGCTGTTAAGATAGAGGACAGTCTGGTGGTACGTAAATTTCAGGAGGTGTTTCCCAATTGTTTACAGGGCATACCGCCCGAACAGGACGCAGAGTTCAAGATAGAACTTGCGTCGGGAACACCACCGAGTTTGCGAAGGCCATACAAAATGGCACCCAATGAATGGGCAGAGTGGAAGACACCGCTAAATAACCCTATGAGAAAAGGTTTTATACGACTGAGTCGTCACCTTGGGGTATTCAGCATTGTTTGCAAAGGAGAAGCACGAAACACTACAATTTTGTGTAGTGCTGGTCTGCTTAACACTGTGACAATCAAGAACCAGTACCCGTTACCACAGATCGACAGGTTGTTTGATCAGTTGGTCGAAGCAAAGATCTTTTTCACAATGGAATTAAGGTCAGGGTGCCATCAGATTGAGATACGGGATGAGGATGTTACAAAGACATCTTTTCGACGAGGTATGGGCTTTATGGGTACCTTGTCATGTTCCTTAGCCTCACCAATGCTCCAGCTTATTTCATGTAATTGATGAACTCGGTATTCATGCTGGAGCTGGACAAGTTTGTCATGGTCTTCATCGACGACATATTGGTATATTCCAAGTCGGAGGAAGAACACAAGAAGCATCTGCGTATGGTCTTGCAACGGCTGCGGGATTACAAGCTATACGCGAAATTCAGCAAGTGCGAATTCTGGATATCGCAAGTGCCTTTTCTCGGGCATATTATCTCAGCAGAGGGCATCGCTGTAGACCCGAGTAAAATCACACAAGTGCTGAATTGGAAATCCCCGAGAACTGTTCATGAGGTACGGACTTTCCTTGGACTCGCGGGATATTATCGGAGGTTCATTCCAAACTTCTCGAAGATTGCCAAGCCTATGACAGAGTTGCTGAAGAAGGCTACCAAATATGTTTGGAGTCCATCATATGAAGCATTGTTCAAGGCATTAGTGAAGCACCTAACATAAGCACTGGTTTTGGCGCAGCCTGACACAACAAAACCGTTTGATGTGTACTGCGATGCATCCGGCATTGGGCTCAGATGTATGCTGATGCAAGACCGAAGGGTGGTCGCTATGGATCATGGCACCTAAAACCATGAGCAGAATTATCCAACTCAGGACTTGGAGCTCGCTGCCGTGGTACTCGCACTTAAAATGTGGAGGCACTACCTACTCGGTAACCTCGTACATTTATACCGACCACAAGAGCCTCAAGTACATATCCACTCAGGAAGAGTGGAACATGAGGCAGCAAAGATTGTTGGAGTTGATAAAAGATTACGAAATAGAGATCCATTATCACCCCGGCAAGGCAAATGTAGTGGCGGATGCGCTGAGTCGCAAGTCACACGTCAACAAGCTGACCATTACGCCGTTTGGAGAGATCGAGCCACCATTACGTGTGGTTCCATGTAGAGCTCTCTACAATTTAGCTTTTATCCCCACCATCCGTGAAGAAAGGGTGGCAGCCCAGGAACATGATAGGGAAATGTCACATTTGCGGAGACGTATAGACAGTGGGGAGCTGAAATGATTCCGGAAAGACGGAGACGACGTCCTATGGTTCAAGGAACGGATTCTCATACCCCGTAACCTAGAGTTACGGAAGAAAATGCCACACACCCCTAATTTGGTGTGAGATTGGCAAAAGGGTAACCTTCGGGATTGATGTTGTCAATAATGCGGAAGCAAAGGTTTGGCTGATTCAAGCGAACTTAAAACGGCAACCCCGACAGAAACAGTATGCAGAACGGAGAAGACGTCCTTTGCAATTTGAAGTTGGGGATCACGTGTACCTACGTGTGTCTCCGATGAAGGGCGTGAACAGATTCGGGGTGAGAGGAGAGTTGGCATCCCAATTCATTGGTCCATTCCAGGTTTTGTAAAGATGTGGCTCCGTTGCGTACCGGCTGGAAGTACCAGCGATATTCACCGGGGTGTACGACATCTTCCACATTTCTCAACTGAGGAGTGCCTAAAGTGTTTAACCACCACTCAGCTGGGGAATATCGAGGAACTGAAACCAGATCTCAAATATCAGGAGGGACTGGTTCAAAACATCGACATAAAGGACCGAACCACACGCGACCATACGTTGTGGTTCTATAAAGTTTTAGGGAGTGGTTGCTAAAAGGTTGAAGCAACATGGGAGCGCGAAGGATTTCTTCGCACCAATTATCCCTACTTTAGACGTCGCACGTTATTGAATTTTCCACCATCCTCCCTTTTTTTACCTTATAATCTCGGGACGAGATTCTTTTAAGGGGGGAGGAATGTAAAGTTCCCAAAATATGAATACAAAGAAACTCTTGTTTGCACAAAGTTGGTTTCATATGTATGGAAAATGGGACTTGTTAAAACTTTTTCCACATGTGATAACACACATGAGAGCTCTCTTCACACAAGTTCAAATGTTTATTTGAAAACTCGTAACCAAAAGGGATTTGAAACCAAGTAGGGAAGTGCCCATATGTGTGAGAAAGCTAAATTCAGATTTTGGAACAAATTTGTTCAACTAAAAATTCAAATGAGAGCAACACATTGAATTTCAAAACTGTTGTGCTAAAAATCTCATTTGCAGCAGCCAAAATAAAAATCAGATTGCATATTTGAATTCCTTAGGTCCAAATTAGGGGGTTTGCAAAGTTTCATGAATTATTGAAATGTTTTGCAACTCATTTTCCAAAATGGACTTTAAATAACAAAGAATTCAAATATCTATTTGAATTTGGATGAAACTTGCCCAATTATCCAAATGCACCTCAGATTTGAACTCCCACAATTTGATTTCGCCATTTGCAAGTATTGGGAGATATTTAGGAGAGGGATAAGGAGGGACTGAACTGTGGGTCCCACATGTCATTGAGGGAGCTGAAAATTGCAAAAGATCTTCAGTATAGAACACAGTCTCTGTTTGCCCTCTCTTCAGTCGGTTCCCGAGTCAGACCGAGGTGCAGCGCCGGTCAACACCGAGCAGCCCCCGAGCCACCACCTCCTTCATCGGTTGCGCTGGCGAGCTGTTGCTTCCGTCCTCATCACCTCAGAGCACCCACAGCACCGAGGCCATCTTCCCTTTCCCCTCGCATGAGGAACAGACCGAAATAGCCGCCGTTCGGTCGATCGGCCACACCAAAAACTCGCATGCGAGCCTCAGCTGAGCAGCAAAACCACACCGCAGAACTTCCCACGACATTCTTGCACCATTCCAATGGGAGCAAAGCCTTCCCAAATCAAGAACGCCGAGTTTCCGCGGCGGCCGTAAGCAACGCCAATGAGGAGGCGTCCGTGGACAGCTCAACCTGGTGCTTGTAACGGCCAAGTACTGGCGCCCATGGATGCGCCAAGGCACCGTGTTACTCTCCTCCCGAGCTCAGGCCATGCCATGAACGACCGAGTGAGGATTTGGAAATTTTTCTCCGGCATGCTCAAACCGACCTTCCGTCACGGTAATCTCAAATTCGACCTTGATTCTCATTCTTAGGTCATCAAATCTTGCACAAGGGACCCAAAGTAGTTGGCGATCGTTTGCTCTTCGCATTTCTAGCTTGAAACTGCACATAGATCGGGTATTTCGTGGTTTTCTAACGGCAACCGAAGCGGGGCACTGCGGGCGCACGGTGAAACCCTATTTGCCATCGTTCCCAAGCAGTTTTGAGGCTAGGTCGAGCTCCCTCATAGTTCACAGGTGCTTTAGCACCTTTTTACCGAGCTGTTGGCGCGCTAGGACGGCCGGCCGACGTCGCCGATGGTATACCGAGCCGCCGCACCGCAGCTAGCCACCGTAGAGGCCTTGCCGGCTCGGAGAAACCTCATCGTGCTCAGCATGGCGGGTTAGGCCCTGGCGGCGAGCAGGGGCTCGGGCAAAGGTCAGGAGACCGATTCCTGTCGATCTCCGGCGAGGGCGGCAGCGCGGGCACACGGGCGTGGGAACTGACCCGAGGTTGAAGAAGGGTTCAGCGGGCCCAGCCGTCAGTGAGAGAAAATTTAAAAACCCGATCTTCTGTGGTTTTTGGATCCGGTGCGACTGCACGTATCGAAATGTGTGACCCCGTGTGTCTTTGTTTCAGTGAGTGACACGTAGCCCGGACCCACAGTCAGCTTTTAAACATTTCCAGAATTTTCCATTTTAGTTCAAACTTTGGAGAGCCATAACTTTGTGTAGGAATGTCCAAAAATTGTGAAACAAATTTTGTTGAATTCCTCCCAAAGAGTACTATCCTGGGGTGCAGCGCAATATTTATGAAAATCCCTGGATTTAGCTCATTAATTCATATGAGGAAAATTTTGTAGGAACTTTTCCAGGAGTTATGTGTATTGGAAAATTTCCAAATTTCAGCAGGCGGTTCTTCCAGAAACATTTGACCTCCAGTAATAATTTCAGAGTCATTGGACCTCATTTGCTTGGCCAAATGTGGTGTTAATTCCTTATGTCTCTGAAAATTGGAAAATAGAACAGAGTTCATTTTCAGATTTTACCCAATTCTTGTAAAGAACATATCTTTGTGTAGGAACCTCAAAATTTAGTGATTCAAATTGCGTTAGATTCAGATTGAAATAGTCTATTCAAATATGCAACCCAATTTGTATGGAAGTCACCAATTAATTCTGGAAAATTCATTGAAGCATATCAGTAAAAGAATTTTAGAGGGAGTTTGGTTTATCCAAAAATCCTAAAATTTTTCCAGGATGGTCCTTACGATTTCATTGAACTCCTGTAAAACTTTCAGCTCATTTAGGGTTGAATTGTGTGGGAGAATTCAGATTTCAATGTACTGTATTCAAATGAATACAGAGACTTTTCAGAAATTGTCCCAGAGTTAGAAAAATCATTTTTGGACAATTCTTAGCTCCAAAAATCCTAGGAAAATCCATGCAGTCTCTATGAACTATAATTGAAATTTTAGTTCACTAAGTTGGGCATGAACTGTGAGTTAATTCAGAATTAATTTCTTTTTGCTTAATTGCTTAGGGAATTGTTCTGAATAAAACACTCAATGAAAAGTGTTCATTTTTGGTCCAGAACACTTTCATGTGGCCAGGAATTTACATGCAAACTTTCAGCTAAAATTGAACCTTGGATATTCCTGTCCTTGTTCACCAATCTTATGGATATGAGTAAAACATAGGGGCTATTGGAGGAATTATAGGAGACCAAGTTCCTTCCACTTTAGCTGCAATTTGGCAAGCTGAGTCTCTGTGTAGTGTATGACTTCCTGTAAAAATTTCGAAGTCATTGGATATCAGGATCTTTAGTTATGTCCAAATCATTAGAGCTCATCTTATATGTCATTAGAAACTTAGCTAGAGATGTAATGAGACATCTAAGGTAGCTTTAGTTCCATTGAGTTCTTTGCACAACAGAGGCAACAATTTCATCCAAGGATCTCCACACAGCCTCTGTTCTTAAGAAGTTTCAATCTCTACGTCTTTAAAATTGCATTATAAAATACTATGCATATACATGTCGATAGGGTTCACGACGAAGGACTTCGACGGAGCCATCCCTTGACGTATGGCTCACACTACAGGAAAACGACATATTTTCATGGGCCGATGGCCCACGAAAATAAGCATAAAACCCACCGAAATAATTATTTTCGTGGGTTTTATGCTTATTTTCGTGGGCACCTGGCCCATGAAAATAACTCATCGAAAATAAATTTAATTTTGTCGTCGGCTCACGAAAATAAAATTAATTTCGTCGGCCTTGTAAGTAGTCGGCCAAAACGAGCCCACAAAAATAAAGTACTGTTATTTTTGTGGGCCAGAAGGTGGCCCACCAAAATAAAGTATAGTCGGTGTGGCCCATGAAAATAAAGTCCTGTTATTTTCGTGGGCCTCCTTCTGGCCCACGAAAATATAGTCGGTTTATTTTCGTGGGCCAGAGTGTGGCTCACGAAAATACTGCCTGGTTATTTTCGTGGGCCGTCCTTTTGGCCCACGAAAATAATGTTGCCCTATTTTCGTGGGCCTTTCTCTGGCCCACAAAAATAATATTGCACTATTTTCATGGGCCACTTCTGGCTCACGAAAATACATATGACACAGAACACATAAAATATTGCATATTGTTTACTTCCAAGCACATAAAATAACAAATCAAACACACATAACACATGACACGTCATAACAAATGCAACAAACTCAACATTATAAAATCCATTACATCGTCCAAACAGTATTGTCCATTACATTGTCCACATACAATATAAAATAAACGAACATATGTCACATTATTCATACAACCATTTTGTCAAAGCAAATCATATCACATGGCCACATAATGCTTTCCAACAAACCAACGAATTGCTCCGACACCATTTTGCTCGCCGTTTCGCCATTTTCCTGTATGAAGACAAAGTGAAGTACATGACTAATAGATTGAAATAAAAAGCAACAACATATTTGATTATATGCCTTATTATACACGAGCTCCATTTAAGATTAAGATACATAATATATAATGTAGATGAAAACACAAAACTTACCTAATTGCTACCACCGGGAGCTAAGAATTGATCGACAAAGTCGTCCCCTCCACCGTGTCCCCCTGAAGAAGATGCTCGTAAATTTGCAACGGGGGGACTATGAAAGTTTTGTGCCCTTGAGGATGATCCCTAAATAAACAATAATACATGTTACAAGTATACTAACAGTTTATAAAAATAAAAGAGAACATAACAATAATCTGTACCTGTGTTCCAATGGGAAAAGGCTGTGGAGGCACCGGTAGCGGTGAAGACATAGGTAGCTGCGGAGGCTGCGGTAGCGGTGGCATAGCGGCAGGCAACCCAAGTTGAAAAAAGTATCCCTAAAATCATTTTGAAATATTTAGCTTCATTCTACTATAAATATGCTTACATCTCTTGTTTAATATAAATATTTGAACTATTATATTAATGTACCTGCATCGATTGTTGCCACACTGCCAGATTCGAGAAGTAGTCATTTTGTGCTTTTATAAACTCTTCTTGTCGTTTCAGGCGGTCTTTTTGTAGTCTCAAGTGGTCTCTTAATGCAGCCTGCTCGTCCTCCATTTGTTTTAACCTGGACTCATTTCATGTATGAGTACGCCGAGAAGAACTCTGTCCGCTCTGTGTTGATCATGACTGCGAGAGAGCCACATCGGTGTTCATGACACCATTGAACATCGAATACCTGCAATAGTGATATGTCGTAACTATAAGGTGACACTTGGAAAAATTGAAGTATGTCAATATATGAATATGAGAGTGGTAAGTTCACCTCCCGTGACGCTTTCCTCCACCGGATTCATATAAAGCAACTACGTCGACGTCTTCCTTTCTTCAATTGTAATCATATCCATGACGTTGAACCATCTCTTCACCATATTTCTCCTACATTAAAAGTAACTACAAAGCTACTATACAACAATTATATTGATTAATAATTACTTTTACTTATATGACATACCAAGTTCTGAGTGGCCGTTGGAGTGCACAATTGACTGTCATCTATGCCCCTATGCCCTCTTATATAAGTATCAATGAAAGAGGGTTCCTCACCACTTTGAGCAGCCTATATAGACATGTTACAAATATAGTACGCAAAAGCTTATATTATAAGACTAAATTCTAAATATACTAAACTCACCATCCGTTTCGAGAGACGAATATGACCATCTCCACCGTAACGATGGAGAACTTCACCACCAGACTAACGGTTGATTCTCTTGGAGTTAGTTTTTTCTTGATATTCACTCGATGCCCAATAAGTACACAATGAATAATAAGCATCAGCACATTTAACCATCCAAGGAATCATTACAAGACGGTATTGATCGTCCTCTAGATAAATTTTTGAAGCTCCCATTTTCTTGTTCATCATCTGTCCGAGCTTCTCTTTGTAGTACAAGCACACAGCTATGATCCGAGCATTAGACATCATATTATTCACAACTTTACATGTAGATTCATGAAAGACTTTGTGTGTTCTAGACTCGAGAGCAGTGTCATGATCATTAGGCAAACGATATCGTTCCTATAAAATTTATAGAATTTGTATTACTAAAAAAATAATGGACATAATTAAAGTGCAGTGTAGTGAAGACATACACAAAAATCATGCCAGACTGCCCCTGCCACATTCTCATGCACAGCATGGGGAGCAATTCTATAGTGCTCCCAATGTATTGCAGGTTTCACTTCACCTTTAATGTTCACAAGACCTGGATAATGATGGTGACATATAGCACCCAACACTGCATTAGGCTGCCTACGATGTTGTCGTCCATCCCAATCTAGATCATCCCATTGCCTACACGTTAATTTAACGACATATATTATTTATCAAAAACATTGTATCTATAATTTAATACCGAGTTTTATATTTACTTACCAGTCATCGACAGGAGTGATCCATAGTCTCTGTTGTGGAGGCACATCCAACGGGAGAGTGTTTGAAGACCGATACCTGAATGATTGGGGCAACTCTCCCGTATCGGTGTAATCCTCCTCGTCCTCATCGACTTCCTCCTCAGCTTCCTCATCAACATAGGCTCTTACCCCTTGTTGTTGTTCCTGCCCCGCAGAAAGTTCTTCCCCTTGATCCTCTTCACACTCCTCCTGGATCTCCTGCTCCACCTGAAATTAGATAAATTTGGTTTCGCGATATGAGACATGGGTAAATATAATACAAATATAAGCTACTGAACCTGTTCATTAGCTTGTTCCATGCATCTTCTAAATGCCTCTTGTCTACTATTATTTGAGGCACTTCCTTGAAAAAAAGTCTTGACTACGTGAAAAGCTAGCAGACTGGCTCCCACTCTTGTTTGAGGAGCCAAAGAGACACTTAGCTATATTCTTAAGACCACGTGGCATCCTGTTTAAAAAATGGTCAGAGATAAATTTATAATGATATAAACAAAAGTAATGATAAAATATAATATTAATCAATTACATGATTAAGATTCATCATGATCTGATGTTCCTTCGGTAACATGTCGACCAACTTTCTTCTTCTGTCCCATCTTAACTTTTTTAGAGCTACGTCTCTTTCTTTTAACCACTACATCCTCTTCTACCTCTTTGTCTTCAACATCACCAACTAATGTATCAAGACCTAAACCATTATCTATATTAAAAGATGGTAGAATATCATCCTCTTGGTACACTTCATCTTGTTCTTCTTGATAACAAGCATCACCAGGAGCATATAATCGTTGTCGTGGATTAACTTTATAGACAACCCACCAATCACTTAACTTTGGACAAGGATATGGTAGGTAGTAAACCAACTCAACTTGATGAGCGAGAACATAATTATCGCATCCACGAAGTCTATTTTCATGTTTTACCTCTACTATACCAAATTCATCTTGTCGTGTTCCCTTGTTATTATAAAACCAGTCGCAGTGAAAAAAAAGTAATTCTAAGATCTTTGGAGCCACCAAATTTAAACTCCACAATGTTTTGAATAATCCCATAATAGTTAGTTTCATTCCCCTGTGCGTCACATGCTCTAGTTACAACTCCACTGTTTGTCGTGGCTGCAAAGGGATGTTTTCCTTCAAATTTGGCCGAACGAAATCGGAACCCATTTACGTCGTAACGACCAAAACTCCTTGCTGTTATGGTTCCTTGAGAAAGTTGTCGTAGGTCTTCATGAACATTAGCATCGACCATGCACTACATATTAAATAAAAATATTACTTTTACTAATATGATTAACTTGGAAGTGAGAAAAGTAACATGTAATAAAAGAATGTTACATGCTTTCAAAACCAATTTACGAAGTTAGGACCCCCATGAAGGCCATCATGACACATTTTATCTAACTGTTTGCTTGTTGGTTGACGCGTATACTTCCAAAATTGTTTGTCGACCTCGCTACATAATGTAAATTATTAGTACATTAGAACATCTTCTCATGTAAAATGTGAGAAATATTAGATGTTTCTTCGCGGTAATTTAATGCCATGTATTTTCGTGTGCCGCCCTGAAGCCGACGAATATAACTCCTCTGTTCGTGTGCCGCCGACAGTCTTGGTTATTTTCGTGTGCCTGTCAGAAGCCCACGAAAATAAAACCTCTTTTCGTGTGCCTATCAGGGAATCCAGTGCTTATTTTCGTGTGCCGGTCGGAAGCCCACGAATTTAATGTCCTATATTTTCGTGTGCCTCCTGAAGCCGACGAAAATAGTGCCTAATTTCATGTGTCTGTCGGTAGCCCACGAATTTAAGGGCCTCATTTCATGTGCCTGCTGGAAGCCGACGAAATTTTTGTCCATTGTTTTCGTGTGCTTCCAGAAACCCACGAAATTAGCATGTAATTTCGTGTTCCTTGACTTAACCCACGAAATTTCTAGCTATTTTCGTGTGCTCTACCTATAGCCCACGAAATTAGTTCACATTTTCGTGTTCTATGTTATGGCTCACGAAATTAGACATATTTTTGTGAGGGCCGACGAAATTACATTTAGCCGACGAAAATAATACGTTTTTCTGTAGTGTCATTTGAGCAAGTTCGGAAGGATCAAGGGATCGAAGATCACTAACTGTTATTATATACTACTACCCTACAAAACAGGCATGCTCCGGTTTGCATTAACCCTTTTACAAATTTTTACTGTTTTGAGAACTTACTTTGAGCACCCACTTAATTCTTGCATTAGAGTCTTGATTGAAACCCAAATGCATAGCCAAGAAAACCCTGAGTTGGGATTAGGTTTGAAAACCCCGTTAGCTACTGCAATGCTAAGATAGTGTAGGATTCGGTACAAGTCGAGTAGTTGGAACTACTCGCGAGGATAGTCTAGAGGCCCTCGACTCGGGTAAAGATAGCAAATGAAATACAGGACAAGAAAAATGAGACCGAGAGGAGAGTAAGGGCAGCAGGACTCTAGGGCCTGGGTGCTATAGCTCCGCTTGTGTCGATTGAGGACCGAGCCATGTGCGGGCCTGTTGAACAAGCTAGAACAGTACCGAAGACCTACCGGCTATATGGGAACCGGGAAATCGATGTAACTCGGGTAGCTGGGTATTGAGGCATTGCCTGTCGTTCAGAGGGTAGGTTGAGAGCTCGAGGTGTAAATCGGCTGGCGGCACTGCGGATGCACACGCAGAGACCTCTTTCTCGGGACGATAGGACTGGTTCAATATTTGGCTGACTGGTGAAAGGTGGTTGCGTATGACGTCCGAGATGGTGGCTGTAGGCAACATCGAGTACGGGCGTACGTGACGGGTTATTCGGGTAACCCTATAGGTGTAAATCAATTATAATCGCCGTCCCTCATGGTCAGTGAGTACCACTTGTTCACTGTACCGTGACGTAGAAAGAACAGGCTAGATACATGTTAAAATGTTTCTGATTGAAAGATGAACTTTGATTGTTAATGATTTGCTGTAGTCTAGAGCTAATTAAAGCTCCTTTCAACCTTGGGCAAAGTACATGAGAGAAATGTGTTTCTTGTTTGATTGCGGCTCTCTCATGTTCCTTAGAGTGAGGTTCTCTACAACTTGCTGCTAAAACTTGAAAGTAAGGTTCAAATAAATAGGTGTGTCCTTTTGCAACTTACCCTCCTATATCATAATGCAATTCTAGCATATAGAGTTACATGTTTAGGTGAGACGGGTCAGTCTTGCTGAGCTATGTGCTCACGCTTGCTATGTGAGTGGTTTTGCAGGTTAACCTCGGTGCTATTGAGAAGGTTATCCGGTGAGACTCGGAGACTTCCGAGTCATTTAACACGTGGAGGACCTAGCTGCTGCCGTATGACTTCGTGTTGCTAGCGAGAAGAGTCCGAGGGCTGGACCTCTTCTCGAGTGCTTAGTAAATATGAAACGTGAGATAGACTAGTCTTCTGCTGTAGTTATTTGATGTAAATTATTTACAAATAAACAGTTGTAAGCTTCCGCTTTTGATTTATGTAATACATGTTCCCTTATATGTGTGCTGTTGGGTTCCGCGTATCACGGCACCACCCAATGCGATTCCCGGGCGAGTGGCACGACCCCGTGATTGAATGGGCGGCGTGGTCCCTCTCACTGTGGGTATTATTTTCTCAATTAATCCCATCCATTGGTGTAGAATAAATAATAAAATCCTAGCCCCTAGTTCCCACCTCTTTTAAAATTAAATCTCAGCCCTTGGATAATTGACTTGCTGAAATCCTAGCCTCTCTAGCTCTCCCCCCCTAGAAATAAAACCCTCCCCCCGAGCCGCTACCCGATCCCTCTTTTTGGCTGCCACCCCTCTCCCCTGCTGCCAAGGCTTGGTAGCCACCCTCTATCAGGAGTTTGGCCGCCATCGGAGCTCCGTCACACCTCGCCGTTGCCGGAAAAGAAGCCCCCGACGTTCTGCCCTAGCCGCAGTCTCGTAATTCTCCATAGAAAATCTTCCGCTGCTGCCATTGCAAGGAAGGAGGTTCTGCCGCAAGGAAGAGAGGAGGAAGAAGTGAGGTAGGTCTTCGTTACCCCTCTTACCATGTCGCCGCTGTTTCTACGCACCCGTTTTCTTCATCCCATGCAAGCAGAAATTTCTGCATGTGGACAGACCATGTTTTGGTCGATTTTTGATGGTGGAATTGATCTACAAAGTGTGTCAAGATCGTAACAACATTCACACTTGATCCCAGAAGCGTTGTTCATCATAAAAACCCATGGAAGCCTACTAAAACATGCAAGAATACGTGCAAACTGGTTTTTATGAGCTGCACCATAGGAATCGCATTCATCCACCTCATTGCATCTTGAGTAATGTATGTGCATGATAATTGATTGCTGTGAATTTTGTATGTGTGTGGTCGTGAGTAGAAGGACACACTAAAGAGGGCGTCTACGAGGAACTACATCACCAAGACTTCGAGACACTTGAGCAACACAAACCATGGGAGCAAGGCAAGTGCCCCTTGACCATATTGAACGTAAGTTTTGAAACTGTTTTGTTTGTAAAAATTGCATGCTTGTGTCAACTTGATGGGAAACCCTTTTATAGGAGTTTACTAGTTTTGTTAGCCATCCTTGTCGCCGGGAAAGTTGATGAGTCGGGTATGGTCGTTTTTCCTTTTTGCTTCGCTTAACTTACAGGATACAGGAAGCTGAAATAAAACTTGTTTAGCTACTGCACTCATGAGAATAAAGATAATGAGAACTTGATGATGTTAATAAGCATGGAATCGGGGATATCTAGGGAGGCTTGGTTTGTGGATGTTGCTGAATGAGATGGTGGTTTGCTTGCCGTAGATCTAAGCACCGGTTCATGCTAGCACATGCCAGGAAAACAGTGCCACCACAAGGACAAATATGGGTGCGGCTTAGCTGACTAATTAGGTGCGTTGCTAGCTTGTTATGGACCATTGGATGGTGTGGGGAATGGGAGTCGAGGAGGACTGCCCTGGGAACTGTATGGCACAAGAGGGGGCCCGTGGGTGGGAGAATGGAGATTCGAGCCTGCTAGTGAAATCTCAGTGGGTCCGTACATCCTAGTAGCCCTTTTGTAAAGGCTATTTTGTGATCTCTTGGCAATACACTGATGGTTGTGTACTGGTATAATGGAGGTTCTTTCTAGTCGCCGACGGGTGATAAAATCACAAACTTGTGGGTAAAGTGGTGCCACCTCTGCGGAGTGTAAAACTATTATGGTAGTCGTGCTTCCAGTTACAAGCACCTGGCCAACTTCCATGATTACAGGCAAAACATGGGATGTTATTCGGGTACGGTCATTGGGATTAGTTTTTGGGACTGTTTTTGTCCATGCCAATGAGTTTGGTTTCGGTTCTATGAAAATGAGATGATCATTTGTACTTATGAGTATGAGATGAACTTGAGAAAGATTATGGGCCGGTTGACACTTGATTAATGATGAATTATGATGGAGGGATTTAATTCACCTAGAGATAGTTGCTGTTGATATCATTTTTTGTGAAATAAAATTTGCTTGCTGCAATTAACCTCTTTATTCCCTACCTTTTGTAAGCTACATGTCGTACTTTTTGCGCACTTGCTCAGTACGACATGTACTCACCCTTGCATTCCCCACATATACATCAGCTACAGGAGAATAGTACTTCGAGGAACAGGTGGAGTACTAGGCGTGCACACTACCATCAACATGCCTGTGGAGTTCAAGTTGGAGCCCGGTGTCTTAGTCACTTTCCGCTGTTATTTAGAGTCTTCCGCTGGAAGAATAAGCTAGATATTCATGAGTGAGACAATGAGTCAATGTAATAAAGTACTTAAACACTCTTCCTACATGGTTATATTCTAAGTTTCAGTTTGTGAAGTACATGTATATGTGTGATGAACATCCTTGGCACAAATATGCATTCACTTGGTTCATTTTCGGAACCGGGTGTCACATGGTACGCTGATTGAGCCACCCGAAGAAAGACCCGCACCAGGACCTTGCTTGGGGTCGGGGTGCGGGAACCGGCGATAATGCCCGACCTCGGGGCCGGAGAAAGCGGCCGACCCACAATGGTCGGGACAGAAAGACCAGTCTCCAAGGGTGGCAAGTAATGTCGACCGGCAAAAGGTGGAAGGCCTTAAATGATGACAAGAGAACACGAAGGATGGACTTCAAAGCAAGGCGGAATCCACACGACAAGGGACAGGCACGAAGCCTTACCCAACCGCCTACCGTCCCATCCCATCCGGAGCAAGTGGACCAGGGCGGAAAGCAGACATCGACTGCGAACAAGACAAGAGCAGAAGTACTCATACACTCGCACTGCATCTAGGAAGACTAGGACCATAGCGCCCATTGTAAACCTCCGCCCCATTTATGTGGGAGAGGCGGGTAGGCAGAGGGAAAAGGAGTATAAAAAGGAGAGAACCGTAGAGAAAAGGGGGATGACTCTTTCCCCAGCTTGTAACCCAAAAGCTCAGCAAGGCTTAACCGTTTACCCTAAATAAGAACTCTATATGCAGGAATTTATAACGTAGGACAGCAGCTATTGCATTAGGGACTCGCCTAAAAGTACATCCTTATTAGCAGTTTTACAGAAGCAATTTAATATGCCCTGAGCCTCCCAACATCGGAAATTCACAATCAAACAAGAAACGCTTCTTTCTGATGTTATTTTGCCCAATGTGGAATATAAATTTAATGAGCTCTACAACTATAGCATACATGGTTGCAATACAATGAACTTATGAATTTCATAACATCAATGATTCATCTCAATTCAACTGGAAGTACTTACTACGTCACAACTCAGTGAACAATTGGTACTCAATAACCACGGGGGTGGGGGGGGTGGAGCGGGTGGGGGGAGGGGGGCGGTGATTCGGATCAGGACACACCCGGAACACACGACACATACACCCACCTCAAAAAACTCACATAAGAGCTCTTTCTTACGTTGTATGCAGCATCCTTTCACCCGTCACTCCAATGTCGAACCAATTCTACAGACCCATCAGAAGGGACACTACACGGAACACGTCGAAGTTGCTCCGCTAGTGGCTTTACACCTCTGACACCAACCCCCCAAGGACGGCGGTGTAAGTTTTAACACGAGGGTACCCGAGTAACATCAGTTTCCTGGACCCCATTTATCCAGTATGCATCTTGTACTGTTCAAACTTGCTCAGCAGGGCGGCATACGCATCGGTCCTTAACCGACACAAGAAGAGCTACGGCAACACAGGCCCAACGTCCTTCTGCTCCTACTCTCTGCTCGGTCTCATTTTCCATTCCAGTAATTCCATTCTCTAGATTCATACCCCTTTGAACCAAATTCCTAGCCTCGTGAGTAGTTTCCAACTACCCGACTTGTACCGATTTCTATACAACTTAAGCCTAGCAGAAACCACACGATGGTAACCTGTTCTACCCTTCGACTCCAAGGATTTTTGGGTCATGCATTTGGAGTTTCAATCACCCTTGACCTAATGCACAATACATACTAGACCAATGAAAGTGATACAAAGTAAAATATATCTAGAAGCTGGTTAAATGCAAACCGAGGCTTGCCTTATGTTGCTGCAGGTTTGATCCTAAATTAAAAGTTAGTAGTTTGTCGATGAGCAAATCCTCAACTTGCTGCTCCGAGTTGATTGCCTCGTCGAACTATTTCGTCGTGTTTCCAATATGAATATGCACAATTTTATAATGCAAGTAAGAGAAATATAAAACAAAAGGTTTTCCGACTTAAGAAAGGTTCAGACAAACTTGGAGCGAGTGATGATCTCTTCTATGTAGAGAACCAGAGGAGAAATTTAGTTGGGCAGTGGATGTTTTTGGAGTAAAGTTCAAAGAGCTATATAATAGACATAAGTATGAAGCTGGAAAGAAATAGCAGAAAACTGGATAAGATTACTTCAATTTTCTCTGAAATTTCTACAGTAGTCCATAGATCATACAGAGGTATGGCTTGCAAAATTTCAGACAAATCTGAAGTAGGATGTGGCCTAAAGAATTTTCTGAGGTATTGGGCTTTTCTGAATTCCTAATGAAATTTTAGAGTCTTGGCATGCTCCAATTTTGGCTTTTCAGAAGCTAGGAAGTCTTATGAGTCTATAGGACTTGTTTTCATCATTTTTGGAGTTCCCTACAATGAGATATGGATTTTACAAGTTTGGTAAAAGGCTGATAAAGTCATTTTTTTGTAAATTTCAGAGACATACAAGATTGAATCATCATTTGGCCTAACAAATGAGGTGTAATGCCTATGAAATTTTTACTAGAGTTCAATTATATTTGGAGGAATGTACTGCCCAAAATTGGGAATTTTCCAAATAACAGAACTACTGGAATTAATTCTCTAATATTTTTATTAAATGAATTAATTAGCAAAATCCAGAGACTTTCATAAATATTAGGATGCACCCCTGGATATTAATCACTGATAGGAATCCAACCCAACTTATTTGGGAATTTTTAAACAATTCTACACAAAGTTGTAGCCATTTGAAATTTGAACTGAAAACTGAAAACAGAGAAATGTTTAAATTGCAGACAGTGGGCCCCACCCCTGGGGCGTCTTCCACCTCGCGCCGGCGGCGGGGCATAGCGGAGTGCGATGGCGAGGGTTGCCAGACCGATGTTTCCGGTTGCCGGCCGAGCTAAAACTCTCTGCCCCTACTTTTTTGACCATGAGGAATTCAACGGCGAGGTCAGTTTAGAACCGTTTTGGCCGGAACACCCCTCGAGGCGGTGACCGCGGTGGCTAGGGTTCCGGTGACATCGGAAATCCTTATTTCTCCACCAAATCTTCAATTATTGGCCCTAGAGCATCAGTGGAGTGTTTAGAACATGAAATGAATAAGCTTTGGGGCTGAAAACGTCGGCAACTACATCCTCGACGGTGAGCCAAGGTTATTTTTGCCGGCAGCGAGAAAAACGGCTCTAACGTAGCTGATCCTCGACGGTTTCCGTTGCTTCTTCTTTGAGGGTGACCACTAGGGCCTGAAGAAGGTCCTTGCAAGCTAGCTCAGGCATTAGTTACCAGTGTAACCCGAATTTTTGGGGGAGATCGACCCTTACACGGATGAACTAGGTTTCGGGAAACTGTGAAATTCGTGCTACCGGTTCTAGCAAACGATAAAAGGCTTCGTCTACGTGATCAGTACATGCAAGCGCACATCTTTCGTGTAGAGAAGTGACAACGAAGAGGACCGTAGCATGCTGTCGACGGTGAGCCGAAGGGTTCCTCCGTGATCACCTTGAGAATAAGGCGGCGATTGTTGATTTGCAAGCAACATGATCTAGGTGCTTCAGAGTTCGAGTGGTAGCACACTAGTGACACGACCCCACGGTCTTGTCGAGCCAGGATCACGCTGAGGGGTGCTGCGTTGCACAGCACCGGATAACACACGTCAAAGGTACAAAGCGGAAGCAAAGTTTTATAACATAAAGAGGTTTATGAACATTTTTACAACAAAATATGTTCAGTCTACACTCACGGGCGTAGACTAAGCATTGAGTTCACGCTCAGCCCGTGAACGTGTCCTCACTAGCACACACACACACTAACACGGCGGCGTGCATGACACCCACTCGACGGGGTTCCCCTCCTGGGTTTCCGTCTCCTCCTCGGGAGTTCCTTCCTCATAGAACCCTGCAAAAGCTTCAAACACAAGCAGTGAGCACGAATGCTCAGCAAGACTGACCCGTCTCTCCTAAACATGGAACTTCTACATGAGGGGTGATAGGTACAGGAGATAAAACAAGTTGCAAGGACTCGCCTACTTAGTGGAACCTTACTTTCAAGTTTTAGCAGCAGGTTGTGGAGAACCTTACGCTAAGGCACATGAGAGAGCTGCAATCAAACAAGAAACGCATTTCTCTCATATACTTTGTCCAAAGTTGGAAGGGAAATTTAATTAGCTCTAAACTACAGCAAATCATTAACAATCAAAGTCCATCTTTCAATCAGCAACATTTTAACATGTAACAAGCCTGTTCTTTCTACGTCATGGTACAGTGAACAAGTGGTACTCACTGACCGCGAGGGATGGTGATTATAATCGATATACACCTGCAGGGTTACCCGAACAACCCGTCACGTACGCCTGTACTCGATGTTGCCTACAACAACCATCACGGACGCCGTACGCAACCACCTTTCACTCGTCAGCCAAATATTGAACCGGTCCCATCGTCCCGAGCAAGAGGTCTCTGCACGAGCACCTCAGTGCCGCCAGCCGATTTACACCTCGAGCTCTCAACCTACCCTCTGAACGACGGGCAATGCCTCAATACCCAGCTACCCGAGTTACATCGGTTTCCCGGTTCCCATATAGCCGGTAGGTCTTCGGTACTGTTCTAGCTTGTTCAACAGGCCCGCACATGGCTCGGTCCTCAATCGACACAAACGGAGCTATAGCACCCAGGCCCCAAAGTCCTGTTGCCCTTACGCTCCGCTCGGTCGCATTTTTCTTGCCATGTGTATCATGTGCTATCTCTACCCGAGTCGAGTGCCTCTAGCCTATGCTCGCGAGTAGTTCCAACTACTCGACTTGTACCGAATCCTACACTATCTTAGCATGGAAGTAGCTAATGGGGTTTGCAATCCTATCCCAAATCCATGGTTCTCTTGGCTATGCAATTGGGTTTTCACACAAGACTCCAATGCAAGATGTAATCATACTCAAGTAAGTGCTCAAAACAATAAAACTATGTAAAAAGGTTAATGCAAACCGGGGCTTGCCTTACTGCTCTTGGTCGTAGGCTAGCTGCTCTTCCGGAGTAACGAAGTCTAGGACTTCGGGTTCCTCCTCGACCTTAGCGACTACATGAGATACAAGTATATGTGTTAATTTAAATGCATTTGATTTGAATTAAACTTGTGAACCTTATAAGTCTCACTAGACAGACCCACTGACCCTGAAATTTTTACTGTGGTTTGGTTACGACCTAAACAGAGATTTGGCCAAGTTTTAGTTGCAGCAAAGCTCATTTGAGCCCTCCACAATTAATTATGTACTTGACTTTAATTGGAGGCTTTAGGGTGTTCTAGGGATTTTCATGGAGCAAGCCATGACTTTCTGAAAACTATATTTTCAGAGGGTTCTAATGGAGTTGGTCTCACTTAATTTGATGGTTCATAGCTAAAGATATGAGCTAAACAATTTCAGAGAAAATTCTGAAAATGTTTCTGGACATTTTCTATTTTCTCTGGAACAGTTTTATTAATCACACCATTAGGTGGATCAATTGAGATCAAATGGATCTGAAATTTTTATTATAGTTCAGGGATATTTTGGTTAACATCCCAGCAAAATTTCAGAATTTTCCTCCAAAGGATTCTCCAGTTAAAATTCCAAACAGTTTAAATTTGAGGAATTAATTCTGGATAAATAAGGATTTTCATGACGTGAAACTTGATTTACTGCAAAGTACTCAGAGAGCTGAATCTAACAAAATTTGGTTCACTCGATTTGGAGCTTCCTAGCCAAAGTTATGAGGATTTGAAGTTTGAATGATATCTGAAAATCGGGGAAAATTTTAAATTTGCCGGTGGGTCCACGGTACACGTGTCGGACAGGGAGCGATGGCACACCGGGGTCTACGGGGTTTTTGCGCGCCAGCACACTGGATCCGAGCTGCAGCCCGATCCCGATTTAAAATACGAGCCGCTGACAGCCGGGTCCCACCCCCTTCGTCTACCTCTCGCCGCCCGCGCTCTGCCGCCACGATACCTCGCCGGAGAGCTCGCCGGCAGCCTCTGTGGAGCTCCAAACTTCATGATTCTGGCCGCCCCTGCCTACTTTCACTCGGGGAACATGATTCCGGGCTCAGTTCATCATGAAAATGGCCGGTACATGGTCGGCGACGAGCGGCAGCCTTGGGAGATCTTCGGCCGTGTCGGCCGACCTCCCTAGCACCTCAATCACTCGAGCAAACAGTCGGGAAGCATCAGTGGACCTTAGGAAAGGTCAACATGAGCTCCACCGAGCTCGGGAAGGGCTGTGTTGGGCTGTCACTGTGCGACCTAGGCCGGAAATCGGGATTCCTACTAAAACTCGAAGAACAGCGGTTTCCCTCCAAGGTTCTTCGTGGTTCCTGCTCCTATGGACTCGTACGGGCACCTAGAAGTGATCCTCTCCACGAGAGGATGAGTTGTGCAGTGTGGATTATGAATTTCGTGGATCGGTGCAGACTCCACTTTTGCACACCGTCGTGAAAATATGAAATTCCAGCGTGAGCGGTCTTTGTCACGCCACCGGAGCTTGCGGGAATGAAAGAGGGAGTGAAGGCGAACCTCTTTGCTGTTCACAGCTCGGTGAACGGTGGGCTGTGGTGGCCGGATGGATCGTTCCCGCGGTGGCGGCTCGAGCTGAACCGGCAGAGGAAAGATCGTCGCGGTGGAGCTCAGGAAGGACTGCTCCGAGCCTGGAACCGACACGAGGGTGTCGAGGAGGGCTTGGCACACCTGGTGCTGGTCACAGATCGCCGTGGGAGCCTTGGGGTTGGCCGGGCGATGAGGGACCGAAGATTCACTCGGGCGGCGAGGGGTTTCGGTCTGTTGGGCGAGAACGCGTCGGGGTAGCGATGGGGAGCACAGGCGACCGCTCGGGCGCATAAATAAGAGCCCCGAGAGTTGGTTCCGCGGCTGAGATCGGCAAGCAGCTGGTGGCCTCGCCGTTTCTTCGCCGTCGCGACAGCTTGGTTCAGCGCAAGAACCCGAGTGCAGAGTTCAGTCGTCTGAGTTGTCTTCAGTGGCTGACAAGTGGGTCCAACTATCACTTTTAACCCCTGAAATTAACTCCATATCACTGTTGTAAACAGTAAGCCCTAAAATACCCATGGTGATTGAATTATTCACCCCTGAGCCATTTGAATTGTTTAGAATTCAAATTGGGTTTGGTTTGACTAAATTTCAGCACATGTTCAGTTTGAAATTCAAACAAAGTTTGAATTTGCTACAATTAGCTCATGTCAAGATTAACTCCAAATGGAGTGAAAATTGGTGTGTGAGCTCAAAAAATGTGCTGAGTAAGAATATGCCTCCCACTTTTGAATTCATGGGATAAAAACAGTTTGAATTTGAATCTGAGTTCAAACTACCCTCTTTCTAGCTATACCCAAAAGGACCTCAAAAAGGTTTTGAATTTGGGTGAAACTTGGCATGGACATTCCTAGCAATGTGTAGGAGTTTTCCAAATGTCCATCCCTTATATGATGTATGTGCGAAATACCACTTTTGCATTTTGTGAGTTTATTCTCTAATGAGCATGTTGATAATGGTTACTTGCTCTTCAAATGTGTTCATCCACTTTCTTCAAATGAGGTGTGTGGTGTGGTGATGAACACTTTAAAAATGTGTCAAAACTGAGGCCTTTACATTCCTCCACCCTTAAAGAATCTCGTCCTGAGATTATAAGGTGAAAATGAGAGAGAGGACGGTAAAAAATTAACGGATGTGTGACGTGAAAAAGTCAGGGTAGTTAGCGTGAAGAATCCTTCGCTCTCCAATGTTGCTTCGTCCACGGAGTGATTACTCCATAGAACTTTGTAAAACCACAACGTACGGTTATGTGTGGTTCGGGCCTTTTCATCTACAATCTGAATCGGTTCCTCTCGATACGTGATATCCGGTTTCAGTTCTTCAATGTCCTCCAGCTGAACGGTAGTTGATAGCCTAAGACACTTCCTCAGCTGGGAAATATGAAAGACGTCGTGCACACCGGAATGTGCTTCGGGTAATTTCAGTAATCTTTCGGTAATATGGAATGGACCGATGAATCAGGGTGCCAACTTTCCTCTCACCCCAAATATGTTTACGCCCTTCATTGGAGACACACGTAGGTATACATGATCCCCGACTTCGAACTGCAATGGGCATCTTCTCTGGTCCGCATAATGTTTGTGTCGGGATTGGGCGGCTTTTAGGTTCGCTTGAATCAGTCGAACCTTCTCCTCCGCGTTGCTGACAAGGTCAATCCCGAAGATAACCCTTTCACAAGACTTACACCAGTTCAATGGTGTGCGGCATTTTTTCCGTATAGCGCCTCGTAGGGCGCCATCTTTATGCTGGCTTGGTACCCATTGTTGTACGAGAATTCGGCTAACGGCAAGTGATCATCCCAATTCTTGCCGTGGTTAATAGCGCAAGCTCGTAGCATGTCTTCTAGGATCTGATTTACCCGCTCAGTTTGCCCATCCCTCTGCTGGTGGTATGCTGAACTACGGATCAGCTTCGTCCCCAATGCAGCGTGTAGCTGCTCCCAAAAACGGGACACAAATAAAGTGCCCCGGTCCGATATGATGGTACGGGGTACGCCGTACAAGCATAGGATCCGTGAGATGTACAGTTCAGCGTACTTCTTGGCGTTGTAGTTGGTGTTGACCGGGATGAAATGGGCAACTTTGGTGAGCCGGTCGACGATTACCCACACAGAATCATGCTTCTGAAAAGTGGTGGGTAAACCGACGATGAAGTCCATGCTCACATCCTCCCACTTCCAGGCAGGAATGCCCGGTGGTTGTAGCAGTCCCAGTTTCTGCATATGATCTGCCTTCACCCTTCGACATGTATCACACTCAGACACGTACTTTGCGATCTCCCGCTTCATCCGTGTCCACCAAAACCTAATTCTGAGTTCTTGATACATTTTGTTGCTGCCGGGGTGAATAGAAAATTTTGATAAGTGAGCCTCATCAAAAATTTTCTTCCGTAACTCCGGGTTACGGGGTACGCCATAGGACGCCGTCTCTGTCCTTCCGGAAACATTTCAGCTCCCCACTGTCTACACGTCTCCGCAAATGCGACATGCCCTTGTCATGTTTCTGAGCTACCACTATCTCTTCATGGATGGTGGGGATCAAAGCTAAGTTGTAGATAGCTCCATGTGGAATCACATGCAGTGGCGGTTCGCTCTCTTCCAACGGTGTGATGGTCAGGTTGTTGACGTGTGACTTGCGGCTCAGCGCATCCGCCACTACGTTTGCCTTGCCGGGGTGATAATAGATCTCTATTTCGTAATCCTTTATCAATTCTAACCATCTTCGCTGCCTCATGTTCAGCTCCTTTTGAGTGAATATGTACTTGAGGCTCTTGTGGTCGGTATATAAATGTACGAGGTTACCGAGTAGGTAGTGCCTCCACATTTTTTGAGTGCGAGTACCACGGCAGTGAGCTCCAAGTCGTGAGTTGGATAATTCTGCTCATGGTTTCTAAGCTGCCGTGACCCATACGGGACCACTCTTCGGTCTTGCATCAGCACACATCCGAGACCAATGCCGGATGCATCACAGTACACATCGAACGGTTTTGTTGTGTCTGGCTGCGCCAAAACTGGTGCTGATGTTAGGTGCTTGACTAAAGCCTTGAATGCTGCTTCACATGCTGGACTCCAAACATATTTGGTAGCCTTCTTCAGCAGCTCCGTCATAGGCTTGGCAATCTTCGAGAAGTTCGGAATGAACCTCTGATAATATCCCGCTAGCCCGAGGAATCTCCGTACCTCGTGAACAGTTCTCAGGGACTTCCAATTCAGCACTTGTGTGATCTTACTCAGGTCGACAGCGATACCCTCCGCTGAGATGATATGCCCGTGAAAAGGCACTTGCAATATCCAGAATTCGCATTTGCTGAATTTTGCGTATAGCTTGTGATCTCGCAGCCGTTGCAAGACTATACGCAGATGTTTCTTGTAATCTTCCTCCGACTTGGAATATAACAGTATGTCGTCGATGAAGACCACGACAAACTTGTCCAGCTCCGGCATGAATACCGAGTTCATCAAGTACATGAAGTGAGCTGGAGCATTGGTGAGGCCGAAGGACATGACCAGGTACTCATAAAGTCCGTACCTCGTCGAGAAAGCCGTCTTCGGAATATCCTCAGCCCTTATCTTAATCTGATGGTACCCGGATCTTAAGTCCATCTTGGAAAAGATCTTTGCTTCGACCAACTGATCAAACATGTCGATCCGTGGCAACGGGTACTTATTCTTAATGGTTACGGCGTTTAGTGGACGATAGTCCACGCAAAGCCGCAACGTCTTGTCTTTCTTCTTCACGAATAATGCCGAACAGCCCCATGGCGAGGAGCTCGGCCTAATAAAACCCTTCTCCAGCAAGTCCGTTAGCTGAGTCTTCAATTCAGCCAATTCCTTGGGCGCCATCTTGTAGGCCTTCGGGATATTGGCATGGTTCCCGGTGCAAGTTCAATCTTGAACTCCACCTCTCTATCGGGTGGCATTCCCGGTAAATCATCCGGGAACACGTCAGGGAACTCTCGGACCACTGGAATATCTTCCAATCTGATGGTTGTGGATTGATAGACACTTGGAAGTTTTATTTCTGGACTGTCCAGAAATAAGGAGTGAGATCCGTGCACGTCTGAGTTTAAGTGCACGACTCGAAGGACGGTGTCTAAAACAGTGCCGTGGCGGGTTAACCACGACATCCCTAGGATGACATCGACCTTCTGTCCCTCTAAGATTATGACAGACGTAGGGTACACTCTACCCGCTAAGCATAATGGTGCTTTAGAAACCATTACGCTTGCTGAAATCTTCCCACCTGGTGAACAATTCAAATATGGACTATCGGTGGGTAGTATTTGTAAGCTGTGTTTAGCAATGAAAGCTTGGCTAATAAAATTATGTGTGGAGCCTGAATCAAACAATACTATGGCGGGATGCTGGTGGAGTTGGAACATACCCGCGAGGATTGGCTCACCATCCAGCACGTCCTCTATGGCAAGCTGGTGGACAGTGCCGGGCCTAGGGTTTGCCCGCCGCGCATTAGTAGGGTTCCGGGGCTGATTCCTCCACGGAAACTACGGTGCCACTCCGCCTCCTTGCCTCTCTGGACAACTTCTGGCGAAGTGTCCTGGCCGACCAAATTTGTAGCATGTGGCGCTGCTTGTGTGGTGCTCAGGGGACGAAAGCCCAGCATGCGCTGCTGAGGTGCATACGCACGCGGCATCGCCCGCTGCTGCTGTTGTTGTTGCGGAGGTGGTGCTGGCAGTGCTGGCCTGAATGCCGGTGAAGGATACGGCCGACTGCGGAATGGCATCGACCTCTGTGGTGGCTGCCAGCGTGGACCTGATGGTGGGCGATTCACCATCCAAAACTTCTGAGAAGGACTGCCTCCTTCTCCGCTGCTTTGCAGCGTGCTTTGCTTTCTCTCCGCCGCTGCTAACACCTTGCCGGAGTCCTCCTGGACAATCGCAGCATCAATGATGTCTTTGAGGCTGCCGCGATTGAACATCGCCAATTTGTCCTTCAGGAGCGGGTTAAGCCCCTTGTAGAAGTGGTCCTTCCGCTTCTCGTCAGTATCGGCGTGATATGACGCGTAGAGCGCGAGATCGTTGAACGCCCTGGAATATTCCAGCGTGTTCTGGCTCCCTTGTTGCAGGTGTAAGAATTCCTGCGTCTTCCTCTTCATCAGACCAGGCGGTATGTGATAGGCCCTGAAGGCCGTCTGGAACTCCGCCCAGGTCATAACTCGGTCGGTGGGCTGTGAAGCACAGTAGTTCGCCCACCACGCGCTCGCGAATACCTGGAGCTGTTGGACCGCGAACTGAGTCTTGCGCTGCTCACTTATTTGGAGCAGCCCGAACTTCATTTCTATCGTGCGGAGCCAGTTGTCCGCATCGAGGGGTTCATCCGCCCTTGAAAATACCGGGGGATGAGTCACTAGGAAGTCGGAGTAGGAGCTCCGTTGACGCTCCTCACGGTCCTGACATCTCTCTGGGCGAGATGTATTTGTAATAAGAGTTTGCAGCAACTCTGTGTGCTGCTGATGAGAACCCGCCATTGCTGCAACGATGTCGGCCAATGTAACCGTTGACGGTGGCGGTGGCGGTGTTTGCTGTTGCTGTTGCTGCTGTTGCTGCTGCTGTCCCGAGGAGTCCTCGGGAGGCTGTTGGGAGGTCTCTCGCCCTTGACTAGAACACCCAACGTCCGGGTTGGCACGAGTACGAGTCTGAAATTTAAAACAGCAGCGATTAGCACATGTCATACTTAAAATTCCATATGCAACAAGGTATTGAAGTGACACATGAATAATTTGCACAACATTCAAACATATATTGATAAAGCATAAACTTTATACAAGATACATTATTCTCGGGTATCCGAGAAGTCGTGCTCATGTCGTCACTACCTATACATACGCTACTGCCTACACGACATGTCACTGGTTACCAACAGTTTGGGTCATACTACTCTGGTTGCCCTACTTGGCAACGATAAAACTCTACTCGGAGTAGAACTCGACCTCCTGTGGGTCGTCCTCCTCCGGTACCTCTGCTGGTCGCTCCGGATCTATCACCTCTTCTCCCATCTCGGGCTCTCCCATTGCCGGACGAACCAAGATCACCGGTATGCCCAATACCGGAGGTACGAGGTCCTGCAATGCATGCACCTTGTCCATGGCCTGGTTGTAGTCTTATTCCCAGCCTTGCCCTTCCTCAATAGCGTTGTCCCGCTCTTGAGTAAGGTCCTCAATCTGCTGGGCTAGAGTCTGCACCAGCTCTTGCAACGCCACGATGTCGACACGGCTTTTCTTCTTCACCTTCTTCAGACGTTGCAACTGATTATGCTGTTCGTTCAGTCGCTTGATCGTTGGAAGGAGCACATTGCGGAGTGCGCTGTGGGCACTCTCGAAATGGTCTCCACGGCTTGTGCTCTCTTTGAGACTTGCGGCGAGAAGCTCCATATGAACAGCTTGGCTGTCCATCACGGCCTTTCCCGCCCTCATTTGGAGGCTGAGGTTCGCCTCTGCGGGGTTGTACCTTGGGCAACCCGGGTCTGTTGCCTCCAGATACCTCTCTTCCCACACATGATGAGCCCGTCCCTCTACCGGAACGAGCGCGTATGGAGTGCCCTCCATCGCTCTCACGTGTAGCTGGCAGAAACGTGACATGGTGTCACGGGATGCCACTTGCCACCTTCCCTCGGGTTGTCTACCTCTCACCGTGACGGTAAACGGCGCCCACCCGGGTTGCGTAGGACCTGCAGGGACCTCGACATGGATTGTCCATGTCTTGTTCCCCTCCTCGCCTTCTTCCTTGGCGAAGTACTGCGGCATCTGGTTGTACCCGAAATATTGAAGCATCTGCCTTAATGCTTCCGGATAGCCACTGTGGTGAGAACAGTGAGATTCCACCCACCGGTTCTCGAACTGTTTTTCCGCTGTCATCTGTAAAAATATATTTGAGAAATGTCAAATATTTCTTTGAACAGTAAACCATGGAGTTATAACATAAAACATGTCATTGAACCCATAAAACTTGGAAACATAGTTCAAATTTAAACAAATTTGACTGCTGATCTGCTGTCCAACATGACAGCCCTGACCAGTTTCCATTTCAACCTGATTTAGGCCATGCTAAAAGCAAAACCAATTTGCGCGCTCAACATCAAAGTTAAATCTAACTTCAATTTCTTTCCAGAAAGTATTTGCTTGGCCTAACATCTGTCATGGTTCAAAAGTTATGAGATGTCAAAGTTAACAGAATTTCTGGAGAAAATTGGACAGCACCTCCCTGCTTTAGGTACTGCTTTGATCCAAGAATTCCAGTTAATTTTGCTCCCAATCTGACAAAACTTTATGTTACAAAGTTGTAATCCCTCTCACAAACTTTCCATAACTACCTCATTTTCTATTTTTAGATTTTTATGTAGGAAGTTATGCTCAATTTACAGAGAGTCTTTGCTCTGCCCTGTTTTCGGGACAGTTTCAACTCTACTGCATTTTTCGATTGGTTAAGGGATGAAACACCTCTGGACCTCAACATAAAAGTAGTAAAGCTCTTCCAAAGATTTCCAGAAATGTATCATATGACCCCAACCTCGAAACAAATCAATCTCTAACCTCTGATTAACTTCAGCCTTAATTCAGCTGAAAACAGGGTGCTCAGTCCTTAGCAACCTATAAGTTGAAAACTTGTTAGCTTTGAATATCCTGATTAAGGGAAGGAGTTACTTCAATTTATAATTCTTTGGATTAAAAACCTTCAAGTTCTAAAATGAAGTTGTTCATTTAGTGGGGTGTGACGTCGATGCATCACCAGAGCATATCGGTACTATGTTGCCTCACAAAAGAAAAACCTATACCGGATTTAGCCGGCTTCGTTAGTTCAGTGGCACTAAACGTCACTCGCACACGGATGCTACACGTCTACCGTTTCGTTGTTAGACAACCTGCAGATAACTCACACAATTGTCAGACTTGGCGTCACACCGAGCCCGGTATCCATACAGTTCGTACACCCGGCCGTCATCACTCGCCTGGATGTTCTCAAGCCAAACACGCCTTGAGCTACGCGTTCACGTTGCTGACCACGTGACGGGGTCTCCCAAATTGCACCACGCACGCCAGGGACAGACGTTGCTCGAATACCCCAAACGACATGAAGAGTCGTAGGGGACATTTAAGCGGGTCGGGTTACCTGCCACCCGTGGGGCTCCACCCTTCAGCTTGTGCGCACTGGTGGACAGTGCTTACGTGCACCCCCCCCCCCCCAAGACATAAACGTCCCGAGATGCACGATTTTCCAACATAATCAAATAGGTTAATATGCCACTTGCTATACACTAATAACATCCTTATATGGGCTACTAACTCGTTCCTCACCGAATTTTTGAAAAAGATGACCTTTTTAGTGCGTTAAACCTCAAGCGAGCTCTGATACCAGGCTGACACGACCCCACGGTCTTTTCGAGCCATGATCACGCTGAGGGGTGCTGCGTTGCACAGCACCGGATAACACACATCAAAGGTACAAAGCGGAAGCAAAGTTTTATTACATAAAGAGGTTTATGAACATTTTTACAACAAAATATGTTCAGTCTACACTCACGGGCGTAGGCTAAGCATTGAGTTCACGTTCAGCCCGTGAACGTGTCCCCACTAGCACGTACACACACTAACACAGCGGCGTGCACGACTCCCACTCGACGGGGTTCCCCTCCTGGGGTTCCGTCTCCTTCTCGGGAGTTCCTTCCTCATAGAACCCTGCAAAAGCATCAAACACAAGCAGTGAGCACGAAGGCTCAGCAAGACTGACCCGTATCTCCTAAACATGGAACTTCTACATGAGGGGTGATAGGTACAGGAGATAAAACAAGTTGCAAGGACTCACCTACTTAGTGGAACCTTACTTTCAAGTTTTAGCAGCAGGTTGTGGAGAACCTTACGCTAAGGCACATGAGAGAGCCGCAATCAAACAAGAAACGCAATTCTCTCATGTACTTTGCCCAAAGTTGGAAGGAAATTTAATTAGCTCTAAACTACAGAAAATCATTAACAATCAAAGTCCATCTTTCAATCAGCAACATTTTAACATGTAACTAGCCTGTTCTTTCTACGTCACGGTACAGTGAACAAGTGGTACTCACTGACCGTGAGGGACGGTAATTATAATCGATATACACCTGCAGGGTTACCTGAACAACCCGTCACGTACGCCCGTACTCGATGTTGCCTACAACAACCATCACGGACGCCGCACACAACCACTTTTCACTCGTCAGCCAAATATTGAACCGGTGCCATCATCCCGAGCAAGAGGTCTCTGCACGCGCATCTTAGTGCCGCCAGCCGATTTACACCTCAAGCTCTCAACCTACCCTCTGAACGACGGGCAATGCCTCAATACCCAGCTACCCGAGTTACATCGGTTTCCCGGTTTCCATATAGCCGGTAGGTCTTCGGTACTGTTCTAGCTTGTTCAACAGGCCCGCACACGGCTCAGACCTCAATCGACACAAACGGAGCTATAGCACCCAGGCCCCAAAGTCCTGTGGCCCTTACTCTCCGCTCGTTCTCATTTTTCTGGCCATGTGTATCATGTGCTATATCTACCCGAGTCGAGTGCCTCTAGCCTATGCTCGCGAGTAGTTCCAACTACTCGACTTGTACCGAATCCTACACTATCTTAGCATGGCAGTAGCTAACGGGGTTTGCAATCCTAATCCCAAATCCATGGTTCTCTTGGCTATGCAATTGGGTTTTTACACAAGACTCCAATGCAAGAAGTAATCATACTCAAGTAAGTGCTCAAAACAATAAAACTTTGTAAAAAGGTTAATGCAAACGGGGGCTTGCCTTGCTGCTCTTGGTCGTAGGCTAGCTGCTCTTCCGGAGTAACAAAGTCTAGGACTTTGGGTTCCTCCTCGACCTTAACGACTACATGAGATACAAGTATATGTGTTAATTTAAATGCATTTGATTTGAATTAAACTTGTGAACCTTATAAGTCTCACTAGACAGACCCACTGACCCTGAAATTTTTACTGTGGCTTGGTTACAACCTAAACAGAGATTTGGCCAAGTTTTAGTTGCAGCAAAGCTCATTTGAGCCCTCCACAATTAATTATGTTCTTGACCTTAATTTGAGGCTTTAGGGTGTTCTAGTGATTTTCATGGAGCAAGCCATAACTTTCTGAAAACTAGATTTTCAGAGGGTTCTAGTAGAGTTGGTCTCACTTAATTTTAAGGTTCCTAGCTAAATATATGAGCTAAACAATTTTAGAGAAAATTCTGAAAATGTTTCTGTACATTTTCTATTTTTTCTGGAACAGTTTTATTAATCACACCATTAGGTGGATGAATTGAGCTCAAATGGATCTGAAATTTTTATTATAGTTCAGGGATATTTTGGTGAACATGCAAGCAAAATGTCAGAATTTTCCTCCAAAGGATTCTTCAGTTAAAATTCCAAACATTTTAAACTTTGAGGAATTAATTCTGGAGAAATACGGATTTTCATGAGGTGAAACTTAATTTTCTGGAAAGTACTCAGATAGTTGAATCCAAAAAAATTTGGTTCACTCGATTTGGAGCTTCCTAGCCAAAGTTATGAGGACTTGAAGTTTGAATGAAATCTGAAAATCGGGGAAAAATTTAAATTTGCCGGCGAGGCCACGGTACACATGTCATACACGGGAGCGATGGCACACCGGGGTCAACGGGGTTTTTGCGCGCCAGCACACCGGATCCACGCCGCAGCCCAATCCCGATTTAAAATACGAGCCGGTGACAGCCGGGTCCCACTCCCTTCGTCTACCTCTCGCCGCCAGCGCTCTGCCCCAGTGATACCTCGCCGGAGAGCTCGCCGGCAGCCTCTGTGGAGCTCCAAACTTCATGATTCTGGCCGCCCCTGCCTACTTTCACTCGGGGAACATGATTCCGGGCTCAGTTCGTCATGAAAATGGCCGGTACATGGTTGGCGACGAGCGGCAGCCTCGGGAGAACTTCGGCCATGTCGGCCGACCTCCCTAGCACCTCAATCACTCGAGCAAATGGTCGGGAAGCATCAGTGGACCATAGGAAAGGTCGACATGAGCTCCACGGAGCTCGGGAAGGGCTGTGTTGGGCTGTAACCGTGCGACCTAGGCCGGAAATCGGGATTCCTACTAAAACTCGAAGAACAGCGGTTTCCCTCCATGGTTCTTCGTGGTTCCTGCTCCTATGGACTCGTACGGGCACCTATAAGTGATCCTCTCCACGAGAGGATGAGTAGTGCAGTGTGGATTACGAATTTCGCGGATCGGTGCAGACTCCACTTTTGCACACTTCGCGAAAACATGAAATTCCGTCGTGAGCGGTCTTTGTCACGCCACCGGAGCTTCCGGGAATGAAAGAGGGAATGAAGGCCAACCTCTTTGCTGTTCACAGCTCGGTGAACGGTGGGCTGTGGTGTCCGGATAGATCATTTCCGCGGTGGCGGCTCGAGCTGAACCGACAGAGGAAAGATCATCGCGGTGGAGCTCGGGAAGGACTGCTCCGAGCCTGGAACCAACGCGAGGGTGTCGAGGAGGGCTTGGCACACCTGGTGCTGGTCACAGATCGCCGTGGGAGCCTTGGGGTTGGCCGGGCGATGAGGGACCGAAGATTCACTCAGGCGGCGAGGGGTTTCATTCTGTTGGGCGAGAACGCGTCGGGGTAGTGATGGGGAGCACCGGCGACCGCTCGGGCGCATAGATAAGGGCCCCGAGAGTCGGTTCCACGGCTGAGATCGGCAAGCAGCTGGTGGCCTCGCCGTTTCTTCGCCGTGGCGGCAGCTCGGTTCAGCGCAAGAACCCGAGTGAAGAGTTCAGTCGGCTGAGTTCTCTTCAGTGGCTGACAAGTGGGTCCCACTCTCACTTTTAACCCCTGAAATTAACTCCATATCACTGTTGTAAACAGTAAGCCCTAAAATACCCATGGTGATTTGAATTATTCACCCCTGAGCCATTTGAATTGTTTAGAATTCAAATTGGGTTTGGTTTGACTAAATTTCAGCACATGTTCAGTTTGAAATTCAAACAATGTTTGAATTTGCTACACTTACCTCATGTCAAGATTAACTCCAAATGGAGTGAAAATTGGTGTGTGAGCTCACAAAAATGTGCTGAGTAAGAATATGCCTCCCACTTTTTAATTCATGTGATAAAAACAGTTTGAATTTGAATTTGACTTCAAACTACCCTCTTTCTATCTATACCCAAAAGGGCCTCAAAAAGGTTTTGAATTTGGGTGAAACATGGCATGGACATTCCTAGCAATGTGTAGGAGTTTTCCAAATGTCCAGCCCTTATATGATGTATGTGGGAAATACCACTTTTGCATTTTGTGAGTTTATTCTCAAATGAGCATGTTGATAATGGTTACTTGCTCTTCAAATGTGATCATCCACTTTCTTCAAATGAGGTGTGTGGTGTGGTGATGAACACTTTAAACATGTGTCAAAAATTGAGGCCTTTACAGATAGAGCATGAGTTGGCGCCATTTTTCGTGTTGGAAGCTCGAGCAAACTAAACTCGGATAGCTGGGCGAGCTCAGACTGAAGAAACGCGGGCCCCGGTGTTCTTCGCGTGCGGGAGAAGGAACAGAGAGGCGCCACGAGCTGGGAGAGAAGAGGTTCACTGTTGCATCACGTGGGAGGGATAAGAGCGGGCCACCGATCGAGAGAACACCTAGGCAGCAAGCTCACGACGGCAGCTGCCCTCGCGGTGGCGCGCGCTGAAGAACCGATGGAGTCGGCTGCAAACCGGGAGACTGACCTGTGGGGTCCACAGCCCCCAAATTTTTCCTCCTCTCTGTGCTTTAGGATTCCCACACAATTGTTGTCCAAATTTGACCAAAATTGGAGAATAGACCAAAAAAATATGAGGAACACAATGGTACACTCAAATTTGTATTTCGGTAAAGTTGGAATTTGAAACTGAAGTTTAAAATTAAAATTTGAATTGCCTCATGTTTGAATTTCCAACAAATAGTAAATTATTACCAAATGAACTGAAATTTGGCAGGACTTCTATTTGGTTTGTGGGTACCCAATTTCTGGATTTAGATCTACATGTTTGGAAATTTTTGCAAGTTTGATTTAGCACTATGAGCTCACACCTTTATATTCAAAAGTTTAAATTCCCTCTCATTTTTCCTAGGTATGATTGGGGAGCTCCACTTGCTAGAATTTTGCGGATTTCACAGAAAAATCCTAGCCGCCCTCCCCCTTAGGGATTTTCCCTGGCCGCCCCCCTTGGGGAATTTTTCTCTGGCCACAGCCCTAATTTCCCCCCCCCCCTAGCGATTTTTCCCTCCCCTAATTAATCTCAGCCCTTGATCAATAATATTTGTAAAATCCTACCCCCTAGTCCCCACCTTCCACAAATTAAATTCCAGTCCTTGATCCAAATATTTTGCTGAAATTCTCGCCCCCTTGGCTTCTTCCCCCCTTATAAATAAAACCCTTCCCCCCCCTGCCCCCTGGCCGCTGCCCCTGCCACAAAAATCCCTTGCTTGCTGCCCTGCCTTGGCCACCAATGCAGCTCTGCCCTGCCATGCCTCTGCCGGAGAAGAAGACCCCAGCACCCCTGCCATGGCCACAGCTCTGCTCTGTCCGGAAGAAAACCCCAGCCGCCCACATTGATCAAGAGGACCTCCAGATGCTGCCACTGCAAGGAGAAGATCAACCACAGAGGAGAAGAGGAGGAGGAAGAGAGGCAGAAGCCATCATCCTTCGTGCAACGTGGCTGCCGTCGTCCTCAACCCTGTTGCATCACACCCTACGACCAGGAGCTACTGCACATAAGTAGGGCAGCCCTGGCTTAGGCTTTGATGACGGTTTGATCTAATACCGAGCTAGAATCGTAGCCACGTCCCAATTGATTCCAGTAGCACCGATCATCATAAAACCCCACTAAACCTAACCAAAACTCACATGGATATATGCAAACTAGTTACTATAGGTTACATTGTAGGATTTGCATGCATCCACATCATCACATCTTGAGTAAAATGTGTGCATTGTATTGATTGGTGTATTCCATTGTATATACGTGATCGTGAGTAGAATAACACTCTCAAGAGGCCGTTTACGATGACCTCCAGCCAGCACCAAAACTTTAAAGAGCTCGAGCAGCACAACCCGTGGGAGCAAGGCAAGTGCCCCTTGACCATATTGATCCTATGTTTTTGAACTGTTATGCTTGTGAAAACTTTGTGCTTGTGTCAATTTGATGGGAAACCCTTTAGTAGGAGTGTACTAGCATTGTTAGCCACCCTTGTTGCCGGGAACTTGTTGAGTCGGGTATGTGTTGTTTCTCTTTTGCACCACAAATCTTGCGGGATTTCGGGGAAAATGAAATGAACTTGTTTAACTACTGCATTTACCAAGATTAAAGATGATGAGAAAATGAAGATGCTTAATAAGCATGGAACTTGAGAGATTTTGGCAAGATTGGTTTTTGGTTATGTTGAATAAGATGGTGGTTTGCTTGCCTTAGATATAAGGACCGGTTCATGCGAGAATATGCCAGGAGAACAGTGCCACAACAAGGCCAAATATGGGTGTGGCTTAGCTGAATAATTAGGTGTGTTCCTAGCTTGTTATGGACCATTGGATGGTGCGGGGAATGGGAGTCGAGGATGACTGCCCTGGGAACTGCATGGTACACGAGGGCGCCCGTGGGTGGGAGAATGGAGATTCAAGCCTGCCGGTGAAACCTCAGTGGGTCCGTACATCCTAGTAGCCCCTTTGTAAAGGCTATTTTGTGATCTCTTGGCCATACACCGACGGTTGTGTAGTGGCAGAATAGAGGTTTTCTCTAGTCGCCGACGGGTGATGAAATCACAAACTTGTGGGTAAAGTGGTACCACCTCTGTAGAGTGTAAAACTGTCATGATAGTCGTGCTTCCAGTTACAAGCACCTGGCCAACATCTATGATTGGAAGGAAAACTTAGAATGGATATTATGGTATGGTTATGGTAATGTCATTCGGGACTGGTTTTGGAACTTGTTTTGGTTATGCTTATGAGATTTGATTTAGTTATGTGAATATGTGCTGATCATGAGGAACTGTGAACATGATATAAGCTTGAGAATAAGCATTGGCTGGTTGAACTTGATAGATGATTAATTGTGATGGTATTGAACATGAGGGATGATGAATTACATGGTTATGATGGGATTTAACTCCCCTAGACATTGTAGGCTGTTTTCTTGTGATTGTGAAATAAAACTTGCTTGCTGCAATGAACCCTTTGTTTCCAACCTTGTTTTAAGCTACATGTCATACTTTCCCACACTTGCTGAGTTCAAGACATGGCTGGTGATGGTGCTCCATTGAACTAGTCTTAGGGAGGAGATGAGGTTCAAGAACCAAGTTTGGGAGGAATTGTGGTTGAGTTGATCGGGAGGTCACACAGCGTGTTTGGGTCACCGTCACCAGCCATGTCTTGACCTCAAGCAATGTAAGAGTCCCAAACCTCATAAATGAAAAATTTGAATTATGAATAAAGTAGCTTTCAAATTCAAGAAAGTGGGGCTCAGAAAAACTTTCTACACGTGATGATACACATGGATGTCCAACCACACGAGCTCTAACGTTCATTTGAAATGTTCTAATCCAAGGTTGAATTAAACCCATGTGTAAAGTTCTCATGTTCAAGAGGGGATTTTAAATTCAGATTATGAACTCAATTGTTCACTTAAATTCAAATATGGTCATCCCATAAAGAGGATGCAAACTGTGGCTGCAAACATCAGATTTGCAGCAGCCAAATTAAAAGTTTGAATCCACATTTGAATTCTTCAGGTCCAAATATGAGGAATGCAAAGTTTGATGAAATTTAGAGGTACTTAGCTATTCATGTCAAAGAGGCTTTTGAATTCCATTGGAATTTGAATTCAAATTTCAATCTGAAGTAAACATGTTCAAATCTCCAAATGGGTTTTAGATTTGAACTCCACATAAGTGAATTATGGAACCTGCCAAATTTGAGATATTTTGGGAGGGAGAAAAGTGGGGACCCACTTGTCATTGAGGTATTTAAACTTACACATGAAGTAACCGGTCTCATCTGTTTTTCTCTCGAGCCAACCAAGCCCCATCGCACCACCGAAGCCAGCGCCGCTGCCACCTTTCAAGCAGCTCGTGGCTCGATTCTTTGCTCTTATCAGCCAAAACCAAGATCTTTTCACCTCACAAAATGATTCCCCGCAGCCTGTTCGTCCTCCTCACGCGTTCCTCAACGAACTCACACCTGCACGAAGAAAACCGTCGGTCCACCGGCGCCCGGCCGCTTCAGTTGTTGGCACGCCCCGCTGAACATGTTTCCAGCTTCACCGTGCCTCCTCTGTCATGCCCGAAGCAAGAACGAGGTGCCACCTCCACTGGAACCCCGAAGCCGAGCTTGGTTTTCTTCCATGGCGCCGTGGGCAGCCGCCGCCACAATAACTCGATGCACGGCCGCAAGGGTCCTTCTCCCGTCGAGTTTTGCACGCCTAAAGGTTCACATAAAACCATTCTACCTTCCTCGCAACCCCGGCAGCAGGCCATAGCGTGTTTCACCGGAATTTTCCCGTTTTTCTGCCAGCATGCAATCTGCACTGAGGGTGCTTTAACCAAAAACCTGTGCCACACGGTAAACCAATCTGCACACAATGTAGGACACACCTCCTAAACCTCGTGGCGAGTCGCTGGGATCAAAAACCACGGAAAATTGATGAACACACCCTGAGTTCTTTGAGTTTTCCTAATTTTGCCGGATTTTGACCTAGCGGGATGGTGAGGTCATACTTCCAGTGATTTTCAGCTAGATCAAGGTGTAGTTTCATGTTCTCCTCGACGCCGTGGTTCTGTACGAGCAAGCGGCAAAACCATTGGTGCATCACTGAGCCTTAGCGACGTCACCGGACTTGCCGCAGCCACGGTCGCTGTCGCAAGAGGGTATCCGGCCATCATCGGTTCGAGTGAAGGCCGGAAGCTTATTCCTCAAACGGAAACATTTAGAGGAGGTGAGTTTGGCAGAGTTTTGTGCACCGGAATCCCCTCCTAGAAAGGTATCTGGCGAGGTGGGCGGCGGGCGGCCGCGGGAGCGCGGGGAAGAAGACGATGAGGGATGTCCCATGCGTCAGCCTCTGTTTCTGGGAAGTCAGATCTTCTGTGGCACCGGATCAGATTGTGGCTACGCGTTTCAACTCCGTAGCCCCGTGTGTTCTGATTCGTGGTAGCGCCACGTCACCCCAGGGCCCAATGTCAGAGTTTAAATTTTGGTTAGCTCTCTCATGTGAGGAAAGTAGCATGAGATGTTCCATTCGGCAACGAACGGAAAGTGAATATGTTTTCTAAGACTCTTCATGTCTTAGAGACATATGAATTGCACTAGCCTTTAGTGCGCAAACTCAGGGGCAAGAGGAGGAGACCTCATCGTGTGGTTTGTAACACGAAGTATGTGCTCTAGAACTCTTTATGTTATATGGGGCATATGAAAATTCTGGTCCACCAGTGTGTTTAATTGCAAAGGTGTGGATCCCCCCTTCAGGTGGTGAATAACCCGATCATGTACCTTGAGACGTGGCTTAACTCAAGGACGACCGGTATGGCAATGATACGGAGCGTATGTATTTACTTTTAATATGGACCTGCCTGAAATGACAAAACCATGTGTGCATCACTATTGATTGTTCTTATGCAGTTACTCTCCACGTTTACGTATCTCTTGTAGTATATGTTTGTGAGTGGTCGAGTAGTGCCACTGCTAAAACGACTGCCGGTTACACCGGTATAGGTTTTTCTTTGGTGAGGATACGTAGTACCGACATTGGATGATAGATGCATATATGATAAGGTTGATGATGTAGGAACGAATAAAAGACACACCAATAAGTTGAAATAAAAGTTTTTGAACTTAGGTTGAAACAAATTACAAATGTTAGCACCCATGACCATGTCAAAGTGAAGAATCGTTAACCGGAACCGAGGTACCAAAACAGAGCATCCTCTGTTTTCGGGCAGCAGTATCGTGGCCTTTTCCAGGGCATAACTTTAGTTCTGAGTAACCAAATGAAGTGTTCTTGACATGGATGGAAATATTAGGGAAGTCCTCTAGATATGTTATTTACAAACTCAAGGCAGAATCATATTGCAACTTAGTGAATTTTCAGATTTTCAGAACTTGTCAGAACCAGGACAGGGCAAAATGCTCTCTGTACTTTCCTGTAATCTGGCCATAAGTTTGGACAGAAAATTTTCCTAGGGTCATGCCATATACCATTGGAAAATATAAGAAATATCCTACAACTTTGTTGTGAAGTGTTTTTCCATATTCTGTAGGGAGATAAACCATATTGTTAGTTCAAATCAGACACTTTTAAAAGGAGGTGCTGCAGAAATTTTCCAGGATTTCTGTTTATTTGAAAACTTCATATCTGTCAAAATGGAACAGCTATGAGGGACCACAAATAATCATTGGATACTGAAGTTTACTAAAACTTTAGTATTGAACTAATGTCAAGAATCGGTAGTTAAGTTGAGTAAAGTTTGAAGTTTGTGTGAACTGGTCAGGGTAGTCAAACTGATTAGTTTAGCGTACCTAAGATTTGAATAAACAGGGATGTGGTTAATCTTTTATAAAGTTCATGAGATGTTCATGTTTTACTTACTGCTGGGATAGAATTTTGATTGACTTAAAATTTATTTCGTGCAGTATGATACGTGCACATTCTCAAATGGGGATTGGAGGTTCGAGTAATGGTGGGAATGACTCGACTTCATCACAAGAGCCATCGCCAACCGGATTGGCAGAAATTATGGGCAAGATGTATGAGACTCTCCAAACTCTAGTTCAGCAAGGGATAAATAGAGAAGCTCAACATCACATGCCAAACCAGAGTACTTATTTTGATTTCTTGGCGACACAACCGCCGGTATTTTCTGAAGCGGCTGACCATTGTGAAGCAAATCATTGGTTACGTGTCATTGAGTCCAAGTTTGGGTTGAATTAATGTGACGATTTCTAGAAGACTTTGTTTGCCACACAGCAGCTTCACGGCTTTGCTGGAACCTGGTGGGCGGAATACCTTGCTATCCATCCGGAAGAGCATCGTGTCACATGGACAGAGTTCCGTGATGCATTCCGTGCTCGCTTCGTTCTTGCTGGCATAATACAAACAAGTCTTGACGAAATCTTGAATCTAAAACAAGGTGAAATGAGTGTCATTGAGTATGTGAAGGGATTTAATCTCTTATCTCAATACACACCTCAATATGTGCAATCACAAGCCATGATGAGTTATTATTTCTACCGAGGGCTGAATGTTAGGCTGTGAAGTGAATTGGCTCAAATTAGCCAAAAGAATTTTGATAGTTTGTTAGCAGTGCTATCACTCAGGAATATTATTCCAACCTCCTCCCTAGAGAAGAAGAGAGGGAGAGGGACTCATCACAGAATGATGGCAATCATGTTCCTCAGAAGTATCGGTTGGTAATTCTTTCCCCTTCTGGGCGAGAGGTTCCACAAAAATAGCAGTCATTCTTGGAGTATGACAATTCTTATACTCCACAGAGGTTTTATTTACCTGAACCGCAGCAACAAATGATTTCTCGTGCACCCCAGTACTAACAATGTGCACCAGAATATTATTCACCTCAAGATATCGAAGACGATCAAGGTGATTATTCAGCTGAACCGAGTAGTATACCACATCAAATTGACAATGAGCACAACATCAATGAAACAACTGAACTTAGCAGCAACATGATGTCTGCAGGTCCAGTTCTGAGTAATGATCTTGGACAGCAAAGAAAAGCCATGTCCAAAGTGGGATTTGTTAACTATGTGCCAGTCGAAGATCTGCCCGATGGAGGACCAGTTCTCACGGGCAGGTTCACCTTAAATTACAAGCCGGTAGTCATTTTATTCGACTCTGGTGCAACACATAATTTAATTAGCAACTCGATTGTGAACCAATATCAGATTCCCACAACTACCACAAAGGGTTCCTACCTTATTCATTCGCTAGGAGGAGACATATCGACTAGTGAAATCGTTTCTAAAGCACCACTGTGTTCGGGTGGAAAATTTTATCCTACCACCCTTATCATTTTTGAAGGTCAAGGAATCGATGCCATATTGGGAATGTCATGGTTAAATTTTCATAGGGCTGTTCTGGACATTGAGAACCAGAGTGTTCATTTGGACTCTCCACTTCACATGTGTCACACTTTATTTCTCGGCAAAGCTGTTTCTGAAATTCAGGAAGTATGTAATATCAAAACTCGCAAGTTAGAAGACATTCCTGTAGGCCGTGAATACCCAAACGTGTTTCCCGAAGATCTGCATGGTTTACCACCTAAGCGCGAGGTGGAAGTCAAAATAGAATTGATATCGGGAACCACGCCGATATCTCAGAGACCATACAAAATGGCTCCGAATGAATTACCTGAATTGAAGGAGAAGCTCAAAGAACTAATGTACAAGGGATTTATTCGTCCAAGTTCTTCACCATGCGGTTGCTCTGCTTTATTTGTAAAGAAGAAAGATTAGACGCTGAGGCTATGCATTGATTATCGTCCGTTAAAAGCTGTGACGATAAAGAACAAGTATCCACTACCAAGAATTGATATTCTCTTCGATCAATTAGTGGGTGCTAAGGTTTTATCCAAGATGGACTCAAGGTCGGGATATCATCAAATCAAGATGCAAGTAGAGGATATTATAAAAACAGCTTTCTCGACAAGATATGGACTCTATGAGTATCTTGTCATGTCATTTGGGTTGACCAATGCTCGGGCTCACTTTATGTATCTTATGAACTTAGTGTTCATGCCGGAGTTGGATTCATCATGGTATTTATCGATGATATCTTGGTCTATTCCAAATCAGAGGAGGAACATGCTAAACATTTGCATATTTTGCTCCAATGATTGAGAGATCACAAGCTGTATGCAAAGTTTAGTAAATGTGAATTCTGCATCAACCAAGTACCATTTCTTGGACACATTATTTCAGAAGAAGGCATCACTGTTGATCCATGCAAGATTGAACAAGTGCTGAAATGGAAGTTTCTGTCCTCAGTCCATGAAGTTCGTAGCTTCTTAGGTTTGGTGGGATATTATCGGAGGAGGTTCATCCCGAGTTTCTCCAAAATTTCTGAACCTATAACAGAGCTAATGAAAAGGGCATCAAATATGTTTAGGGCAAGCCATGTGAGGAAGCTTTTCAGCGTTGGTAAAACACCTCACAACAGCCCCTGTTTTAGCTCAACCGGATACAACCACACCCTTTGATGTCTATTGTGGTGCGTCCGGCATCGGACTTGGTTGCGTACTTATGCAAGGAGGACGCGTGGTCGCATATGGGTCACAACAATTGCGGAATCATGAACGACATTATCCAACTCATGATCTTCAGCTTGCTGCCGTGGTACTAGCTTCGAAAATGTGGACACACTACCTACTGGGAAATCTAGTTCATCTCTACACCGACCACAAAAGCTTGAAGTGCATATTTACTCAAAAAGAGTTGAATATGCGACCACGGAGATGGTTAGTGTAAAAGTCCCAAAAATGTAAATGAAATAACATGAAGTTTGAACACCATTTGGTTTCAATTTTATGAAAATTGGGATTTACTAAAACTTTCTACATGTGATGATGCACATGAGTGTCCAACCACACAAGCTCAAATGTTTATTTGAATGCTTGGGAACAAAGTGATTTAAACATCATGTGTGAAGTTCTCATGTGCAAGAGAAAGTTTAAATTCAGCTTTTGAACTCAATTTGTTTACTTAAATTGAAAGTTGGACATTTCAAAAATAAAATACAAACTGTTGGATCAAAATTCCTATGCAGTGGCCAACTTAAAAAATCAGATTGCATATTTGAATTCCTTAGGTCCAAAATAGTGGGTGGCAAAGTTTGAGGAAATTTGGAGGTACATTGCTGTCCATTTCCAAGAGGACTTTAAATTGCATGAGAATTAAAATCAATTTTGAATTTGGAGTAAACAATGTCAATTCTCCAAATGGATTTCAAATTTGAGCTCCAAATGTTTGAATTGTGTCAGCTGCCAAAATTGGAGATCTTTTAGAGGGATAAGGAGGGGGGGGGGAATTGGTGGACCCCACCCATCATTGGGATATTTAGACTTACACAGCAAGTCTTCAGTTCCTCTGGCACTCACTCGAACACAACAAAGCTCCTCAGCTCTACACCGAGACTCCACGCCGAGGACACCTCCCGAGCAGCTCATGGCTCCCTCCCTCACCCTTATCTGCTCACACCAGGAGCGTTTTGCCTCACAAAACCCAGACAACCTCGTTGCTTCGCTCTCCTCAACGCCACAGCACCTTTCCTTGGCAATTCTTGCCGCCACCAAGCTCACACACCGGGTCTCCGTCGCCAATGCATTGCATGAGTTTTAACGACCGGCCAAGTGTGAAAACGGCGTCGCCCTTGTTCCCTCAAGCTTGTCAAAGCGATCCCCAGGGATGCAGTGGGCTACAAGCATGTCGGCAAGCCCTTTCTCCTCCGGCAAATCGACCTCGGCACCTCGACGTCAAACTGAGTCTCTCCGGCGTTCCACTCACAACCAAGCCACGGAAAAGGTCAGTTAGCACCTCCCCTTGCTGTCCATCAAGTGTGGAGTCATTTCATAGGATGACCCGGCCGGAATTTAGGTTTTCCTCCCGGAGGGTTCAATTCTGATCTCGGGTCATGTTCTTTAGCCTCCTACGGTTCTCCTTGACCAAACTGTGCTCTAATTCGTCAACCCTAGCTGTAGAATGTGAGTTCTTCTCCGCTGCCGTGCAAACCGCCTTAGGCACATGGTGACGGCACACTTACCGAGATCCCCAAACCTTTTTGCGTCCACGCTGAGCTCCTACGTGCTCCACTGATGCTGTAGGATCAAAGCTCCTCGAGTTTAGGGTTCTAGGGAAGGATTCCGATGTTGCCGGAGTTGGGTTTGTGCCGCCGACCGTCGCAGCTAGGTTATAGGCGTCGCCGGCCCAGGAAAACTGCTCCAGGATGCACTACAAGAAACCAAAGTATTTTCGTGGGGCCAAAGATATTTTCGTGTGCCCTCATGAAAATAAAGTTATTTTCGTGAGCTTACATCTAGCTGATGAAAATAAAGGATATTTTCGTGAGCCGGTTAGAAGGCTCACAAAAGTAAACTTTATTTTTGTGGTTTTTACCGGTTCACAAAAATAAATGATATTTTCGTGGGCTTGGCGATGAGCTCACAAAATTAACTTCATTTTCACGGGTTTATCACGGGCTCACAAAAATGTTCCACATATACACGAGGCCTGACCCATACCGATATTCTACATAGCTGAGCTGCGCTGCCTCCCCCTGTACGGACATCGCCGCGCCGCCACTCCTCGGGACCGGCCCGACCCGCCGAGGTCAACCGCACCGCCGCCTCCCCATGCCCTCGCTCCCGCTACCGCGCTGCGCCGCCTTCTCCCCAAGCATGAGAGCCATGCCGCCTCCGGGTCTTCTGTGGTCCCTCTTGTTCACCGTCGATCTGCCTGTGCCACCACCCGGTATGCCACCCGGCCCGCGAGGTCGCCCGCCGTCGGTCAGAGGCACACCTCCCTGCTAGCGAGGTCATCCTCCATTGGCCAGCAGCCCCTGCGCATGCAGGTTAGTCTCAGGACGCTCGCAGCCCGCGCGCTCATAGCTCGGACCCCTGCCAGTAGTTCGGCAGTGCTTTACATGTCTTCTAAGAGAGCCCACATGCTTTATACATAGCGAACTAATTTTGCAAAATCAAAATGTGTGTGATGCATGCAACATCTATTCTTACATTAGATATCGACAAGTCATGAGTGAATGATTTGGCTAGTACGTGTTCAGGGTGATCCCTTTTTCTCATGGCACTAGTATCATGCATATGCATGGGCAGGATCTAAAGCCTCCTTTCAAACAAAAGTATGGCACTTTACTTAACCGATGATCAGCATATGCATGGGCAGGGTCTTCTGGAAATTTAATGTGCCTTTCACCTTGTTGTACCTATAAAAAATTAAGAATTGAAGGGAATCAGGGCCTCATCACACACAGCTTTTCATCAGCACAAAGTTTAATTCGTGAGGCATAAAGTTTCTGTCAATACAGAGATATTATTTTCGTGAGCCAGAAACTGGCCCACGAAAATACTGAGGTATTATTTTCGTGAGCCAATTTCTGGCCCACAAAAATACTTGTTTTCGTGAGCCATAAAAGGCCGACAAAAATAAATTTATTTTCGTGGGCCACCCACAAAAATAATTTTATTTTCGACGATTTATTTTCGTGGGCTTAGGTCCAAACCCACAAAAATAATTATTTCTGTTGGGTTTTTTGTATATTTTCGTGGGTTTTTGGCCGACGAAAATAAATCGTATTCCTGTAGTAATGTTCATCATGTGGGTTTAGGGACTAGCGGCCAATTTTGGCTCGGGAGATGGCCGGGAGACCGATTGCCGAAGTGCTCCGGCGAGGGGGCGCGCGCGAACAGGAACAGCCGCGAGGTTGAAGATGAGCTCGCAGGCTCACGCGTCAGCCTCTGTTTCGGGTGAGCTGGATTCTCTGCAGCACCAGATCAGTTTGTGGCTGCGTGATTTAACTCAGTAGCCCCGTGTGTCCTCCTCCCGGGTGGCGCCACGTAGCCATGGACCCACTGTCAGATTGTAAACAATTCACGAATTAAGTTTGAATTCCAGATTTTATTCAAACATTAGAAGAGCATAACTTTGCGTAGGAAACTACAAATTGGGTGATTCAAATTGGGTTAGATTCAGCTTATAAAGCTCTATCCAAATTTGCAACCCAATTCGTACTGAAGTCAATAAAAAATTATGGGAATTCTTTGAAGCTTTTTAGTAAAAGAATTATTGAGGGAATTTGGTTCATCCAAAAATCCCCAAATTTTGCCACAATACTTTTTAGGATATTATTGAACTCCTGTTAAAATTTTAGCTCATTTGGAGTTGATTTGATTAGGAAAATTCAGAATACAAATTGCTCTATTCAAAAAGTTAAGAAACATTTTTCAGAGAGGGCTTCCACTTTGTAAGATCAGTGGGCAATTCTTAGCTCCATAAATCCTAGTAAAATTCATGCATGCTCTCTGAACTATACTCGAAATTTTAGTTCACTAAGTTTTGCATGAACATGTAAGTTCTTCAGAATTAATTCCTTTTATCCTAAATGCTTAGGGAATTATTCTTGGAAAACTACTCAATGAAAAGTTCTAATTTTTGGTCCAGAATATTTTGTTGTGACAAGAAACTCACCTGAAATGTTTCAGCTGAAGTTGAGCTTTGGATCTGTACTTTTCAGTACACTTTGCTTAGGTGAATATACCACAATTAGGAAAAACACTTAGCACTTGATCACAATTGCTAAACCCAACCCCTCCCAATAGGATCAGTCCAATTTCAAATTCTTAAACAGAGTTATGTTTTAAACTTGTCATTCGACTTTGATAGAAAAATCTTTACAATTAAATACATATGCACTTCATATCGTATAGTCATTGACGTGGAAGATTATGAAGCAAAGTGAAGCTTGGATCCAGGAGTAAGGTGATCAAGTGATCAAGCCTCAAGTGATCGACAACACTAACTGAATTATATACTTATTCACCTGCAAAACAGGCAAGCCCGGTGTAAAGGCCCAAGATTCCACTTGCTAAAATGTTCATCACATCACACACACCACAGCTCTTTTTGTAGAGATATCATGAAAACATTTGAAGAGCAAGTAACTACCATCAGTAGGGTGATTAAAGGAAAAACTCACAAATCCAAAAGTAGGATCTCCCACATGTAAACATGAGAGGCTGAGCTCACAATTAGGTCCCAAACATTCTTAGGAATGCTCATGCCAAGTTTTATGCAAATCCAAAACTTTTTGAGGCACTTTTGGATTTAAGTACAAAAAGGGCTAGTTTGAATGCAACTTAAAATTTCAGCTACTTTCATCACTTGAATTCAAAAGGTGAATTCATATTCATACTCAGCACATTTTTCTGAGTTAGTCCATCAATTTTCGTCCCCGTTGGAGTTGATCTTGTCGGGAGCTATATTTGAATTAATTCTATGAGACCTATGTGTGCTGAATACATTGGCAATTAGGATAAAAGTTAGCATTAACATTCAAAGTTTTGAATATTGCCAAAACATTCTTCTGTGGCAAGGTCCGACAAGTTCTTTGTTAGGTCCGCCAAGTGTTGGAAAGGTCCGACGCAAGGTCCGGAGAGCTCCTGCAAGGTCCGGAGAGCTTCTGTGAGGCCCGGAGCTTGTTTTTAGGGAGCTCCCGTGAAGTTCAACTCGTAGAACTGCAGCGTCTTGTTTTTGCTTTTAACTCACAATGTTTCAAACTTGCTTTATGGGAAGGTTTGCTTAGTATTAATTTGCTATGTTTTTGGTGTGTTTTGGTGGTTATGTCTGTTATCATTTGATATGGTTTGCAACATGCTTATATGACGTGCTCATGTAAGGTGTTGTGGTTTTCGAACTAACGTGAGTCAAGTTGAGGACTTGTGCTCGGAAGAATTGGTTGTTTATTCATGTGCAGGTGTTGCTTGAGTTCAAGACATGGCTGGTGACGGGATCCTTGGACTAGTCTCAGGGAGGAGATGAGGTTCCAACAACCATGTTCGGGAGGAGCTGTGGTTGAGTTGATCGGGAGGTCGCGCAGCATATTTGGATCAAGGGCAGTGCATATGAAGGTTGCGTGTACGTCGTTGGAAGGTGTTTGCACGTGTGCAAGGAGTGCATGGACGTGGCAACATTGTTCCAAGGCGTGATGAAGAGAAGTGGACGTAAAGAATTGGTCGGAAAGGTCCAACCGGCTGGATTGCGTACTCAGGCTGAGGCTGAGTCGGATATGGCTCAAATATGGAAGATTCGAGTTGGTTATGATAGGATTTCGTGCTAGGCACGAAGTTGAGTTGTTTTAGAAATGTTTAGGACGTTCCTAAGGTGTTTGGAAGTCTCACGATTGCTTCTATCTGCGAATAGGAGAGTCCTGAGCAGTTATGGTAAGTTAGGATACGAGTCCAATTATGAGTAGGAGTCCTAGATTGGATTGTTTAGCCTGAGGGCTGGCTATAAAAGCAAGGGAGGTCAGAGCTCTCGTGGGTAGAGAACTTTGGGCTGTTCCTCTTGTGTTTCTATTGAATAAAGTTCATAGTTTCGAGGAGCTTTTGTGCCTTGTTCGTCCGACTTGTTTTTCGTCAAGTCTTTCTCGCCGAGTTTCTGGACAGACCGACGTTGCTTTGGTGTTTCGTTAATAACTAGAGTTTTACAGATCCGATTGACGTGATTCTTTTTGGGTTGTCTTCACAACTCAATTATCTATCATCTGTGAAATTTTCACGAGCTTCGGATCTGTAGGTTTTGAGATACACGAGTTTATTTGCAGCGTTGCAGATCTGTTTTATATCGGGTAGAACAGATTGATCTTCGTTTAATGTTTTGATCGTATCTCAAGTTTTACTTCGTGTTTTCAAGTGATTCTTGTTGCATTAGATCCGTGACTTGATTCTCTACCTCTCTACTTGATTTGTCACGGTTGAACACGTTTGAAAACACTTGCACACACGGTTTCTTTAACCGATTGATTTCTTGCTGAGGGGTTTTTGTTGTTTTCGCTGCGAAAAGTTTTAATCTACCATTCACCCCCCTCTGGTAGCTTTTTACGTGCTCTTCGATCCTACAAATTCAAAACTTAATTTGAAATTTAAATTCAAGTGTGAATCAAATTTAGTCAAACCAACTCCAATTTGAGGAATTTAAATTTGGATTATGACTTTGGGGCTAAGTCTCCGATTTAATTGTGAGTAGCTCAGAAAATAACAGTGAAACAATGAAAAGAATTAGAGGGGAGAAGTGGGCCCACATGTCAGTCGCACCCACTGAGTGAACCACCTCACACGAGTTGCTCTGTTCTTCGGGCTACTCCCGATGACGCCACCGAGCTGCTCCCGATCGCCACCTCCTCAAGTTGCCGTCGCGCTGGCAATCAGCTTCGGTGCCCTCCTTATCGCTGCACACACCGAAGCCTTGCTCTGCTCTCGTACGCACGCTAGAAAAAAACAGCCGCCACTGAGACCCACACTGAGCTCCCGTCGATAGCCCGGTCCATGAGCTCTGACGCCGGCCAAGGGTGAAAATGGTGTCACCCACACTCCCTCAACCTTGTCCAAGCGATCACCGGGCGTGCAGTAAACTAGAACCCCGCCGTCGAGATTTGTTTCCGCTGGCAAACTAACTTCGGCGCCTCGACGTCGAGCCGAGCCTCTACTGAATTTCCTGCACATCCAAGCCTCGGAAAAGGTTGTTTATCACCTCCTAATGCTGTCCATCAAGTTTGGAATCATGTCATGGGATGAATCGGACGGAATTTGAGTTTCCTCTCGGGCGGGTTCATCGGGCCGACGACGCCAAATCTGAAAATTCTTCTTCCACACGTAGTTGCTCCCAATTCTGGTCTAGCCACATGTCCTAGACCTCCCTACAATCATCTAGGATCGACAAGCACAAAAAACATCAAGCATAGGCTCTGTTCTTCGAGTTTTTCGGGTCGCCGCCGATTGTTGACCTAGGTCAACGGTGAGCTCATACCTCCGGCCGTTTTCATGGCAAACCGGCTCCATATTCGTGCTTAGCATGTCACCACATATCTGTAGGAGGATATCGTTTCCAAAATAAGGATTTGTAGAGCTTGGGCGACCTCGCCGCAGTTCAAGCCGCCGCTTTCACCGTCGCCAGACTAGGTTCCGGCCGCCGAGAGCCCTAGCTGCCCCGACCAATGAGCTTTCCGAGATCTAAAACCTAGAGGTGGCGAGTATCAGCCCCGGAGATGACAGGGAATGCTGTTCTGGCGGACCTCGCCGGCGCGCGCCGCCGCCCAAGCGCTCTGGCGCGAGGTGCAAGACGGCTGAAGGGGTGGGGCCCGCTGTCAGGGTTTTAAACATTTCATATATTTTCAGTTTTTAATTCAAACTTCAAATGGCTATAACTGTGTGTAGAAACACGCAAATTTAGTGAACCAAATTTTGTTTGGATTCAGCTCTCCGAGTACTTTCCATCAAAATAAGTTTCAGTCCATGCAACTCATTATTTTTTCCAGAATTAATTCCCCAATGTTTACAATGTTGGGAATTTTATCTCAAGAATCCCTTTATGGAAAATTTTGAAATTTGGCTAGGATGTTCATTTAAATATCCTTGAGGCACATGAAAAATTTCAGAGGGATGTGAGTTAATTAGTCCCCCTAATGGTGTGATTAAGTGAACTGTCCTGAGAAAATAGTAAAATGTACAGAAACATTTTTCAGAATTTTCTCAATCTTGATTAGCTCATAACTTTCTCTAGGATTATTCAAATTACATTAAACCAACTCCTTTAGGACCACCATAAACTTTAGTTTCCAGAAAGTAATGGCTTGCTCCATGAAAATCCCTGGAAATCCTTAGAAGCTCTAGTAATGGCCAATTAGACATTTATTTGTGCAGGGCCCAAATGAGCTTTGTTTCTAATGAAATTTGGCCAAGTACTCATTAGGTTCTCATAAAGCCACAGTAAAAAATTTAGAGCCAAAAGGGATGTATAGCTAGTGTCATGGTATTCATATTTGTCAATTCCACAAATTTGCATTAAATTTGACACATATCATTAATTTAATTGCGTGTAGTCACTGAAAGCGAGAAAACCCTGGAGATCTTGGATTGCATCCATCTGGAGGAGCATCTAACCACTGACGATAACCACTGACCAGCAGTAACAAGGCAAGCCCCGGTTTGCATTTAACAGTTTTTATCGAGTTTTTGCTTTTTAACCACTTAGCTTGAGGTATGTATGTGCATTAGGTCTAGGTTGATTGGAACTCTAACTGCATAACCAGATGATCCTAAGAGAGTGAGGTTAATGTCTAAGTCCTCAAGTAGAATGTACAGTGCTTAATGTCTTATAGGATTCGGTACAAGTCGAGTAGTTGGAATCTACCTGCGAGTAAAGGATTCACCACATACAGGATTGGTTCGAGATGTGAGATAACTGTAGTAAGAAAAATGAGACAAGGCAGGGGTGTAGGACGCAGCAAGAGGAAGTCTTATGCGCGTAGCCCTGCTCATGTCAATTGAGGACTGATCTGTGTGCGGCCCCTCTGAACAAGTTTGAATGTACCGAAGGCATATCGGATATATGGGGTCCGATAAACTGATGTAACCTATAACTACGGGCGTCGAGGCATAACACACCGATTTATAAGTGCAGGTTAAGGGCAGAAAGGTGGAAATCCGCTAACGGGCATAGAGAGATGCTCCTTGTAGGGAACCTCCTGCTCGTTTCAGTGCGACCGGTTCGACGTTTGGGCTGTTTGGTGCAAGGTTGTCCCATACGACATCGGTTGAGCGTGCCATGCAGCTCCGAGGATGGGCATACGTGACGTGTTATTACGGTATCCCTGCAGGTGTATATCGAGTTTATTCGCCGTCCCTCGCAGTAATGAGTAACGCTTGTTCACTGTGTCGTGATGTAGTAAATATATGGAATGATTGTGATGCATTACTGCTGTTATGAATAAATTGTATTGCAACTTGTGTGCCACCAAATATTGCTCACAAAATTTCAGATTTATGAACTGTTAACTTGTGGCTAAAAGATGAAGTAAGGATGAACTTGTAGCCGTGTCCTTTGCTGCAAATTTTGATCCTACCTTTGGTATGACCTGCATGTAGAGTTTCATGTACAGGAGAGTTGGTTAAGACTCGCTGAGCTATCATGCTCATGGTTGCTGCTATGAGTGTTTGCAGGTGATGAGTTCCTCACTGACTCGGAGTATGGGTTCACCGGCGAGGGTTATCCTCCGTCGGGAACGACGGCTGTGTGGGAGCCGTGCACGCCGCCTTGAAGCTGGGTGTAGCTAGTGTGGGTTGTCCGTAGGGCTGGACAACCGACTGTTGCTAGTTAGGGTTAGGCGTGAGTTGTATAAATAAATTCTGCTACAGTTAAACTCTGTAAATAGATGTAAACTGAAGGTTTGTACTACTGCTGTACAATTTCACTAAGTTTGTATGTAATACTATGTATTCCTTATTGTGTGTGCTGTTGGGTGTCGCATCGTGCGGCACCACCCTCTGTGATCCTGGATTGTACGGATTTCGGTCCGTCACAGGCTGGCATCAGAGCTGCTTAGTGGATAGAACACTAAAAAGGACAGTATTACGGGAAAATTTAGGATTATGGTGAGGAACCGATAGTATGCCCATATAAGGACTATATTAGTATAGTTACTTAAAGTGGCATGACTAACTTATTTGTTATAATTCTGTATTTAAATTATGTAACAACACACCTACACTCAGGTAATGGTAAGGAACGCCAACGAAAGCGGTTTAATTTTGGTTAGCTCCCTCATGAGAGGAAAGTAGAATGAGATGTTCCATTCGGCAGAAGACTCTACATGTCTTAGAGACAAATGAATTGCACTAGCCTCCAGTGCGCAAACTCAGGGACAAGAGGAGGAGACCCCATCGTGTGGTTTGTAACACGAAGTATGTGCTCTAGGAGTCTTTATGTTCTATGGGGCATACTACAACGCTGGTCCACCGGTGTGCTTAATTGTGAAGGTGTGGAGCACCCCTTCAGGTGGTGAATAACCCGACCTTGTACCTTGAGATGTGGCTTTACTCAAGGACGGCCGTATGGCAATGATACGGGCGTTTGTATTTAATTTCAAATATGGACCTGCCTGAAATGACAAACTATTTGAGTGAATCATTATTGAGTGTTCTTCTACAGGGCCAACCATGTTACGTATCTCGTGCAGCACACATTTGCGAAAGGCCATTTTTAGTGCCACGGTTGAGTCGTATATGCCGGTATAATCTGGTCAGGATTTTTCATTTTATGAGGAACGTAGTACCGACATATAAGAATTATTATTGCATTAAAACAACTTTTAAAAGGAACTAATATAACCAATCTTAGTTCTTAGGACCCAGTATTTTGATGAGAAACTGAAAAATTGAGTAGTTCAGCCCAAGGGACTTGAAAAACAAAGTGCTCTGTTTCTGCCGGAAAGTTTGCTGGACTTTAACAGAGCATAACTCACAAGTTATTTAGCCAATGAAGGTGTGGGATATAGTTCTGGAAATATGAGGGAGTGCTCTACGACTTTGTTGTAGACTTCCAGAACAGAATTATGACGGACCAAAATCCGTACGCCCAGGATCTCAGAGGGTGGTGCTGCACGATGCGACGCCCGACAGCACACACTATAAGGAAATCATAGCATTACATTGAAAACAAACTGAATATGTACAAAAGGTAGTACAAACCTTCAGTTTGACACCTACTTACAGAGTTCTACATCGGAAGCTAATTTTTACAACTCACGCCCACCTACTAGCAAAAGTCGGATGTCCAGCCTTACGGACAACCCACACTAGCTGCACTCATCTTAAGCGCGGCGTGTACATCTCCCACTCAGCCGTGGTCCCCGATGAAGGGTAGCCCTCGCCGGTAGACTCGTAACCCGAGTCCATTAGGTAGTCCTCACCTGCAAATACTCATAGCAGCAACCGTGAGCACGATGGCTCAGCAAGTCTTAACCGACGCTCCTACACATGAAACTCTACATGGAGGACATAACCAACATAGGATGGCACATTGCAGCAAAGGACACGCCTACAAGTTCATCCTTAATTCATCTTTTAGCCACAAGTTAAAAGTTCCAGAATCTGAAATTTAGTGAGCAATATTTGGTGGCACACATGTAGCAATACAATTTATTCATAGTAGCAATATTGAATCACAACATTCCATATGTTAACCTACGTCACGACTCAGTGACCATGTGGTACTCATCACGGCGAGGGATGGTGAATCGACTCGATATACACCTGCAGGGATACCCAAATAGCACGTCACGTACTCCCACCCGTGGATCTGCACAGCACGCTCACTCGATGTCATATGGGACAACCTTTCACATAACAGCCCAAACTTCGAACCAGTCGCACCCAAACAGACAGGAGGTTCCATACACGGAGCATCTCTCTATGCCCGTTTCGGTTTTCCACCTTGCTGCCCTCAACCTACACCTATAAATGCAAACCGAGGCTTGTCTTGTTGCTGCTGGTCAGGGGTTAGGGTCTTATCCAGAAGTAGGAAGTCCAACACTTCTGGGGTCTCCTCGGGTTCAGCGACTACACGTGAGCAATATAACGATATGTTAATTTAAGTGCAATGTGTTAAATTTAATATGTAAAGACCATAACTATAGATAGACATCCCATTTGGCTCTGAAATTTTTATGGTGGCTTGGTAAGGACCTAACCAGAGACTTGACCAAATTTCATTTGAATCAAAACTCATTTGAGCTCTGCACAAATAAAATCCTAAATGCTCATTACTAGAGCTTCTATGGATTTCCAGGAATTTTCATGGGTCAAACCATTACTTTCTGGAAACCAGAGTTTTAGATGGTTCTAATAGAGTTGGACTCATGCCATTTGAAGAATTCTAGAGGAAGTTATGCCCTAATCAAGATTTGAGAAAATCTGAAAAATGTTTTACATTTTTCTATTTTCTCAGGGCAGTTCACTTAATCACACCATTAGGGGGACTAAATGAACTTGGATGGATCTGAAATTTTTCTTGTGACTCAAGGATTTTAAAATGAACATCCTAGGAAAAATTCAGAACTTTCCATAAAAGAATTTTCCAGATAAAATTCCCAACAGTTTAAAGTTTACAGAATTAATTCTGGAAAATCACTAAGTTTCATGAACTGAAACTTGCTTTGCTGAATAGTATTCAAAAAGATGAATCCTACAAAATTTGGTTCACTAAATTTGGAACTTCATACACAAAGTTATGAATTTCTAAAGTTTGAGCTAAATCTGGAATTGTTTTTCTATTGCAAATTCGAGCTGGTCCCACGGTTTAAACTGCAGCCAATAGGATTTGAGTACACACAGGCTACAGGGTTTCCAGCTGTGTAGTCACACAAAATCCCTGGCCACAACCGGTCCCGGTTTTAAATTAACCTCGGTGACAAGTGGGCCAGCCCCCCTTCTTCAACGTCTGGCGCTTTCTCCCCCGCGCGCGCTCCTAGGCGGACCGAGGCGGCGCCTCGTCGGACGTGCATTCCTGGCGGTCTCCCGGCCAGAGAATCACCGCCCGGGGGTTTTCAGGGTCGGGGAACCTGCTGGTGGAGTTGGTAGGGCCACTAAAGGACCGGGACTATGCCGGCGACGTGTGGCGGCCTAGGGAGAGGTTTGGCGCCGTCGGCCGGTGGTCTTATCCCACCAAATTCTCTAGTAATCGGCTCTAAAGCATCCTTGGATAATAGGTAAGCTCGGAGAAGACTCAAGCAAGCACGGGAATGGCAGATACCATGCTTTCACCGTGCGCCCAAGACGCGCCGCCGTAGTTTTCGCTCGGGAAAACCGGAATTGTTGGTCTACGTGGCTATTAGAGCTAGGGTTGGGAAGCGGAGATGATCGGCTACTAGCCTAGCTCTTATGTGTAAGATCTGGTGACCTAAGAACCATCATGAAGTGAGAATTTCTCGGTTTCATACCGAGGTGTTGAGTTGCCGGGCTCAGATGAATTTTGCCGAATTCGCCGGCGAGGAGCTACGGCTGGGCACAAGATTCGGGGAGGAGCAGCATGGATCACCAGCAAGTCAGTGGGTGTCCTTGCGCAGGCGTGAAAGTCTCCGGTGTGGGCTGTCCACGTGCACACCAAGCCGCAGTGAGGTTCGGTCGCCGCGGCAAGCAACGTTCTCGGTGCGTGGCAACCAGAATCCGCTCGGTTTTGCAACGAGGAAGTAGAGGGAAGACTCCCAGCGCCGTTTTGCCGCTCAGAGGGCACGGTGCATGGTGGTTTTGCCGAGTTCCCAATCGAGTTCGAGAGGCGGCAGCGAGCTCCATTCTATTCTTGTGTGAGGAGGAATCAAGTCTTGGGGTGGCGGTTCATTGAGCGCCTGACTGCCTCGTGCGGTGACAACGTCGGGAGCAACTCGCTGGCTTAAGAAATGAAGCAGGAGGTGGCCTCTGTGGATCACGTGGTGGTGCCCGGAGCTGAGTTGGTTGCTTCGAGTCGGACCCGAGAGCAGAGCACCGGTGACTTTGGTTGCAAGATTGAGTGGCTCACTGACCAGTGGGTCCCCCTCCCCTCTAATCCTTTTCTCTTTTTCATTTTCGTTTTCACTGAAAAGATCTAAGCTACTCACAATTGAATGATATACATAGCCCCAAAGTAATGAGTTGAATTTAATTTCCTCAATTTGAGATTGGTTTGGCTAAATTTGCTTCACGTTTGAATTTGAAATTCAAATTCAGTTTTGAATTATGCAAATTTAGCTCCCGACAAGATGAACTCCAATGAGGATTAAAATTGGTGGACTAACTCAGAAAAATGTACTGAGTTTGAATATGAAGTCAACTTTTGAATCCAAGTGATGAAAGTAGCTGAAATTTGAATTTGCATTCAAATTAGCCCTTTTTACAAATATCTCCAAAAGTGCCTCAAACTGATTTGGATTTGCATGAAACTTGGCATGAGCACCCCTAAGAATGTTTAGGGCCTCATGGTAAACTCATCCTATCATGTTTATGTGTGTGAGCTCCTACTTTTTGGAGTATGGGTTTTTCCTCTAATCACCCTCTTGATGGTGTTTACTTGCTCTTCACAAATGTTCATAAACTATCCACCAAATGAGCTGTGGTGTGCTGATGTGGTGAACATTTTAGCAAGTCAATTCTTGGGCTTTTACATCCCTCCGCCCTTAAAAGAATCTCGTCCCGAGATTACAAAAGAAGAGACAAAGATGTGAGAGGAATTACCCATGATGAGATGCCAAGAAGCCCAGGTAGTTTGAGCGAAGCAACTCCTCGCTTTCCCACGTCGCTTTTTCAGCAGTGTGGTTGCTCCAAAATATCTTGTAGAACCAAAGCGTTCGATTACGCGTGGTCCGGGCCTTCTCATCAATAATCGCCACTGGATATTCAGCATAGGTCAAATCCGGTTGTAGCTCGCCAATGTCTTCGGTGGGAACAGTAGCCGTATACTTCAGACATTTTCGGAGTTGTGAAACATGGAAAATGCTGTAAACACCAGCAAGAGACGCCGGTAGTTCTAGTCGATATGCCACTGTACCACACTTCTCGGTGATAGCATAGGGTCCAATAAATCGGGGAGCGAGTTTCCCCTTCACGCCGAATCGCTGCACGCCTTTCATCAGAGATACACAGAGGTACACGTGTTCCCTGACATCGAAATGCAGCGGCCTACACCTCTTATCAGCATAACTTTTCTGTTGGGATTGAGCGGCCTTCAAGTTTGCTTGAATCATCCGAACGCACTCTTCGGCGTCGTTCACCAAATCAATCCCGAACGTGACCCTTTCACCGGACTCGCATCAGTTCAATGGGGTGCGGCATTTGCGTCCGTAGAGAGCCTCATATGGTGCCATCTTGATACTCGCTTGATAAACATTGTTGTACGAGAATTCCGGCAATTGTAGATGATCATCCCAGTTTCTACCGTGGTGGATGGGACACGCTCTCAACATGTCTTCTAACACTTGATTCACCCTCTCAGTTTTCCCATCTGTCTGAGGGTGATAGGCGGAGCTTCTAATCAGCTTAGTACCCAAAGCAGCGTGCAACTGCTCCCAGAAACGAGCCACGGACAATGCCCCTCGGTCTGAGATTATGGTCTTGGGTACTCCGTGCAAGCACAAGATTCTTGCAATATACAACTCCGCTACCTGCTGGCATGGAAATGTGTATGAACGGGAATGAAGTGAGCAAACTTGGTTAACCGGTCAATGATTACCCAAATGGAATCATGTTTGTTGGAAGTCAGGGGTAATCCCACACTGAAATCCATGCTCACATCTTCCCACTTCCATGCTGGAATTTTCAGGGGCTGCACCAGCCCTGATTTTCTCATGTGATCCGCTTTCACTCGTCTACACGTATCACACTCGGATACGTACTTTGCAACTTCCCGCTTCATCCGTGTCCACCAAAATTTACTCTTTAACTCTTGGTACATTTTGTTGCTGCCTAGATGAATGGAAAATTTAGACATGTGAGCTTCATCAAAGATCTTCTTTCTCAGCTCCATATTCCAGGGTACGACTATGCGGTTATTAAACCATAGCGTCCCCTCATCATCCTTCCGGAAACATTTGATATCCCCGCTGTCTATCTGTCTCCGGAGATGTGCCATGCCCTTGTCAACTTTCTGAGCTGCAATAATATCCTCCGTAATGGTAGGGATGAGAGCAAGGTTGTAGAGTGATCCATATGGAACCAATTATAAACTCGGCTCTTCCTCTTCCATCGGTGTAATGGTGAGGTTATGGACATGTGATTTCTGACTCCGCGTGTCGGAAATCACATTCGCCTTGCCAGGGTGGTAATGAATATCAATCTTATAGTCTTTGATTAATTCTAACCACCTCCTTTGCCTCATATTCAGCTCCTTCTAGGTGAAGATATATTTTAAGCTCTTGTGGTCGGTGTAGAGATGCACCAAATTTGCCAGGAGATAGTGCCTCCACATTTTCAGCGCCAAAACCACCGCAGGGAGCTCAAAATCACGAGTCGGATAGTGCTGCTCATGATTTCGAAGGTTGCGTGAGACATACGGGACCACACATCCTCCTTGCATCAACACATAGCAAAGCCTGATACCGGACGCATCACAATACATGTCGAAAGGCTAGGTTGTATCCGGTTGAGCTAAGACTGGGGCTGTCTTGAGATGCTTCACCAATGCTTGGAACGCTCCTTCACAAGCTGTGTTCCAGACATATTTTTTCTCTTTTTTAATAATTCTGTCATCGGCTTAGCGAGCTTGGAGAAGCTCGGGATGAATCTCCGGTAATATCCCGCTAAACCTAGGAAGCTTCTGACTTCATGGACAGAAATAGGGGTCTTCCATTTCAGCACTTGTTCAATTTTGCTTGGGTCAACCACAATGCCTTCCGCTGAGATGATATGTCCGAAAAATGGCACTTGGCTGATCCAAAACTCACATTTTCTGAACTTGGCATAGAGATTATGGTCCCTCAATCGTTGAAGGACGATTTGCAAGTGTTTGGCGTGTTCTGCTTCTGACTTGGAGTAAACCAAGATATCATCAATGAACACAACGAACTTTTCCAGCTCCGGCATGAACACCGAGTTCATAAGGTACATGAAATGTGCCAGAGCGTTGGTAAGACCAAAAGACATGACGAGATATTCATATAGGCCATATCTCATCGAGAAGGCCGTCTTCGAGATATCCTCCGCCCGGATTTTTATTTGATGATACCAGAGCGAAGGTCCATCTTGGAGAACACACTTGCACCCACAAGCTGATCAAACAGGATATCAAGGCGGGGCAGTGGATATTTGTTCTTGATGATGACAGCGTAGAGCGGCCGGTAATCCACACACAGCCTCAAGGTTTCATCCTTCTTTTTGATGAACAGCACCGAGCATCCCCAAGGCGAGGAACTCGGTCCAGTGAAACCCTTGCTCAACAAGTTATTGATCTGTTCCTTTAACTCAGCCACATCATTCGGAGCCATCTTGTACGATCTCCGTGATATTGGTGTGGTCCCGGGTGCAAGTTGAATCTTAAACTCCACATCCCATTTAGGTGGAATGCCTGGAAGATCATCCGGGAACATGTCGGGATACTCTCGGACTATGGGGATGTCCTCTAACTTGGGAGCTTCAGTATGATAGGTGGCTGAAACTTCCGGGAATGGATTGTCTAGTATGAGGGACTGTGAACGTTGGAGTGGGGAGTTGAGATGAACCGTCCGTGCCAAAGTTTCTAGGACAGCGCTATGGTAACTTAGCCATGACATACCTAAGATTGCATCAATCTTCTGCCCCTCAAGAATAATCATAGTAGTGGAATATATCTTCCCACCAAAGCACAGTGGTGCTTTCGGAATCATCACATATGCTGAAATCTTCCCTCCTGGTGAGCAGATCATATATGAGCACTCAGTTGGAAAGACTTGCATTTGATGCTTAACCACATATGATGCACTTATGAAGTTGTGGGTTGCACCAGAATCAAATAAAATGATGATTGCTTGATCGTTGAGAGTGAACGTACCCGCCAGCACATTTTCTCCTTATGGGGCGTCCTCGTTGTCAAGGTTGCGAATGCCCCCGGTTCCCTAACCTCCCTTCTTGACCATAGGTCAACCTCGAGCACCGCCCTGATATTGGGCTTGCCCGCTGCTTTGCTGCCCCTGAGGACAGTCCTTCGAGAAATGACCTACCTGGCCACACGTGTAGCATGTGTAGCGAGGCGGTCCTCCGCTGACCGGCGGACGGAATCCGGGGCGCGTTGTTGCGGTGGAAACGCCCATGGTACCATCTGCTGCTGCTGTTGCCGTCGCGGTGGTGGCATTGGCGGTCGGAACGGGGGTGGCTGGAAAGAACAACCCCAAACTGTTGAGGTCGCGCCAGTGGATGCCACTGCTGACCGGATGGTATCTGATACACCATGTGGTATTTTTGACGAGCTCCACCCCCGCTGCTCGGTAGAGCACTTCGCTTTCGCTGCTCAGCTACCAATTCTCGCTAAGCATCCTCTTGCATAATCGCGGCATTGACGAGGTCGTTGAAGGTGCCGCGATTGCATTGCACGAGATGCCTCTTCATCTAGGGATTTAACCCCCGATAGAATTTCTCTCGCTTCCTCTCCTCGGTGGATACATAATCCGACGCGTACTGCGCCAGATGGTTGAACGCACGGGAGTAGTCGTGGGCACTCCTCCCGCCTTGCTTCAGTTCCAAGAACTCTTGGAAGTTCCTCTTCATCATCCCGGGAGGGATATGTGAAAGTGCATCTAGGGTATCCCTTGTGGGTTTTGGAGAATTGATAACAAGCATATGAGATCCTAATGAAATGATTGCAGGACAAACAAAGTGAACTAGCTCCGTGCACACAAAAAGGTGAAAAATGGAGTGGTGCCTGAAAAGGAAGACTTTAGTGGAATTTAGAAGAGCAAAGTAGATTTAAATGTATAGGGTGTGTGTGAGAGACACATCCCAAGAGCTCATGACTTTGCGTAAGGGAAAAGGGTTTAAAAATCAACTAAAATCCACAGGACACCGGACTAGTCCGTTCATGGACCGGACTTGTCCGGTGCTATTTGAAGTGAGGTTCTAGAAAGATTAGCGGACTAGTCCCGTCGCATGGATGGACTAGTCCGCAGTCCTCTAAAGAGGACAACAGAAACATGAGCGGACTAGTCCGGTCTAAAACCGGACTTGTCCGGTTGCATTCCAGTAAGCTGACCGGACAAGTCCGATCATATACCGGACTAGTCCGCCATTAGGTTTTACAACGATAACTTTTCGGAAACCATATAAATTGGTGATCTACAGCCTTCCAATAGAGGGACACGACTCATATTGCTAGAAACTCAAACCCTAGAGCTGCCACCTGTCCCAAGAGCCCAAAAACACATCTCCCCACACATCTAAGGTGCGAAAAAGGTGAAAATCAATTAAACACTTGGATTTGAGATTGGGAGATCGCCGTTCCTTCGTTGTGAGCTCTTGGGGTTTGATCTCTCTACACTCATATTCTGCATTGTAATCTTTTTGAGTGTATTTGATCGCTTTTTCATTGTAATTCTCGTGGGAGTCCTCAACGTATGAGGTTGCCCCACAAACTCGGTGATTACCCGTGCTAGTGGAGTCAAGTAGGCCTTGTGTGGTGACTTGAAGAGGGAAAGGGTTAGAGACCCGGCTCTGTGTGAGCTTCCTCAACGAGGACGTAGATCTCTTGGTGAGATCGAACCTCGGTAAAATTTGAGTCTCGCTTGCCTCCTTATTTTTGTTGATTAGAACATCTAGTTGCTAATCTTCATAATTTGAGTTGCTAAGTTTCATTCACGGGCATAATCACACCTCACAATGTAAAATCAAAATAGAATATCTGTGTTCTTATTTCCGCTGCTAAACAAGTTAATTCTCCTGCACAACACTTATACAATCTACACACTTCAGGCACACCGGACTAGTCCGCTCACACCACCGGACTAGTCCGGTCAAGCAAGTTTTTGACAATTACTTTAAGTGTGCAGGAAATTCTGTAAGGCCTATTCACCCCCCCTCTAGGCCATATTCAATATGGTAGGCGCGGAACGCCTCCCGGAACTCTGCCCATTCCACGGCGTGGCCAGCAGCCAGTGAGGCGACATAGTTCGCCCACCACGCACCGGCGGCACCATGAAGCCGCTGCGCTGCGAAGAGAGTCTTCTGCCGCTCCATGCATTGGAGCAGCCCGAACTTGGACTCGACTGTCCACAGCCAGTTGTCGGCCTCCAGTGGTTCCGCCGCTTTGGTGAACACCGTAGGATGCGTACTCATGAAATACGAGTACGTTGTAGTGTGGGGCTCACGAGGCCCCCTCTCTTGACGCACCCCCACCTGGGACATTTTCTGCACGATCGTGCGGTGCAGGTCGGTCTCCCCCTCACGATTGCCCACCAGAGCCAACATCACATCCGCTAGCATAAGCGGAGGCGGCGGCGGTGGTTGTTGCTGCGGGGTACTGTTGTAGGCAGGTGGCTGGGAGTCATCAACCCCTTGCTGACTAGATCCCCCGACCTCGTGCGTGTCCTGAGTAAGAACCATCTGCAACCATACGACAATAACATCAGTCCCACAGCATACTCCATACAGTCCAATAAAATAGGGGTAAAACATAATGACGGTAAACATGCGATACATCTCGTATATGGATAATGTAATAACTTTGCAAAAGCTACACCATTACCAGACCAAATATACATTAGTGAGATCCAAATTGACATACTTCCTCTTTGGAAGTTCATCTCAACTAGATTTGGTCACTACGAGACATTAACATCGCTTTGTCATCACGTATACTACCCTTTATCTTCAATACAACACAAACATGGCCTCTAGCAAAATAAACTTGAGTAGGAAATATATTCCAATCTTTCACTAGTTGAAGATAACAACTCATGATTATGCTCTACCCCAATGGAAGTAGTAAAACGCCACTAGATACAGCAATCTCTCAAATGAGTTCAACTGTTCATTCTTCTGCCCCGAATGAGCAGTTTCTACATATCCCAGATTTTGACCTGGTACATGGCATTTTCATGACTCAAATTGAATATCAAAGTTAAAGTTAACTTCAGTAGATTTCCAACAAGTATTTATTCGCCCTCATATCAGCTTTGGTTAAAAAGTTATGATAATTCAAAGTCAGCAGAGTTTCTGGAAGAATTTCAACAGCACCTCCTTTAAAAGTTGCTGTATTCAACTCTAAATTCCACTGAATTCCGTGCTGCAACTGCAGAAACTTTGAATTACAAAGATGTAACATCCCATAACCTTTCCAAAAATGTATCATATGATAATTTTAGATTTTTCTACAGGAAGTTTGACACGACCCCACGGTCTTGTCGAGCCAGGATCACGCTGAGGGGTACAGCACCGGATACACACATCAAAGGTACAAAGAGGAAGCAAAGTTTTACTACATAAAGAGGTTTATGAACATTTGTACAACAAAATATGTTCAGTCTACACTCACGGGCATAGACTACGCATCGAGTTCACGTTCAGCCCGTGAACATGTCCCCGCTAGCACGCACACACACTAACACGGCGGCGTGCACGACTCCTACTCGACGGGGTTCCCCTCCTGGGGTTCCGTCTCCTCCTCGGTAGTCCCTTCCTCATAGAACCCTGCAAAAGCTTCAAACACAAGCAGTGAGCACGAAGGCTCAGCAAGACTGACCCGTCTCTCCTAAACATGGAACTTCTACATGAGGGGTGATAGGTACATGAGATAAAACAAGTTGCAAGGACTCACCTAATTAGTGGAACCTTACTTTCAAAATTTTAGCAGCAGGTTGTGGAGAACCTCACGCTAAGGCACATGAGAGAGCCGCAATCAAACAAGAAACGCATTTCTCTCATGTACTTTGCCCAAAGTTGAAAGGAACTTTAATTAGCTCTAAACTACAGCAAATCATTAACAATCAAAGTCCATATTTCAATCAGCAACATTTTAACATGTAACTAGCCTGTTCTTTCTACGTCATGGTACAGTGAACAAGTGGTACTCACTGACCGTGAGGGACGGCGATTATAATCGATTTACACCTGCAGGGTTACCCGAACAACCCGTCACGTACGCCCGTACTCGATGTTGCCTACAACAACCATCACGGACGTCGTACGCAACTACCTTTCACCCGTTAGCCAAATGTTGAACCGGTCCAATCGTCCCGAGCAAGAGGTCTCTGCATGCGCATCCCAGTGCGGCCAGCCGATTTACACCTCGAGCTCTCAACCTACCCTCTGAACGACCATCTATGCCTCAACAGCCAGCTACCTGAGTTACATCGGTTTCCCGGTTCCCATATAGCCGGTAGGTCTTCGGTGCTGTTCTAGCTTGTTCAACAGGTCCGCACACGGCTCGGTCCTCAATCGACACAAGTGGAGCTATAGCACACAGGCCCCAAAGTCCTGCTGCCCTTACTCTCCGCTCAGTCTCATTTTCTTTCCATGTGTTTCATGTGCTATCTCTACCCGAGTCGAGTGCCTCTAGCCTATCCTCGTGAGTAGTTCCAACTACTCGACTTGTACCAAATCCTACACTATCTTAGCATTGCAGTAGCTAACGAGGTTTTCAATCTTAATCCGAACCCATGGTTTTCTTGGCTATGCATTTGGGTTTTCAAACAAGACTCTAATGCAAGAATCAATGGTACTCAAGTAAGTTCTCAGAACAATAAAAATTTGTAAAAAGGTTAATGCAAACTGGAGCTTGCCTTACTACTCTTGGTCGTAGGCTAGCTGTTCTTCCGGAGTGACGAAGTCTAAGACTTCAGGCTCCTCCTCAACCTTAGCGATTACATGAGGTAAAAAGTATATGTATTAATTTAAATGCATTTGAATTGGCTTTAAACTTGTGAAGGCTATAAGTCCCAGTAGACAGACTCAATGACTCTGAAATGTTTACTATGGTTTGGATACAACCTAAACAGACACTTGGCCAAGTTTTAGTTACAGCAAAGCTCAATTGAGCTCTCCACAAATAATTATGCACTTGACCTTAATTGGAGCTATTATGGTGTTCTAGGGGCTCTCATGGAGCAACCCATGACTTTCTGAAAACTATATTTTTAGAGGGTTCTAATGGAGTTGGTCTCACTTAATTTGAAGGTTCCTAGCTGAATATATGAGCTAAACAATTTCAGAGAAATTCTGAAAATGTTTCTGGACATTTTCTATTTTCTCTGGAACAGTTTTATTAATCACACCATTAGGTCGATCAAATGAGCTCAAATGGATATGAAATTTCTATGGTAGCTCAGGGATATTTTGGTGAATATCCCAGCAAAATTTCTGAATTTTCCTCCAAAGGATTCTCCAGTTAAAATTCTAAAAAGTTGAAACTTTGAAGAACTAATTCTGGAGAAATAAGAATTTTCATGAAGTGAAACTTGATTTGTTGGAAAGTACTCAGGGAGCTGAATCTAACAAATTTTGGTTCACTCGATTTGGAGTTTCCTAGCCAAAGTTATGGGGATTTGAAGTTTGAATGAAATCTGAAAATCGGGAAAAGTTCAATTCTGCCGGTGGGTCCACAGGGACACGTGTTGGGCGCTGGAGCGATGGCACACCGGGGTCCACGGAATTTTTGCGCGCCAGCACACCGGATCCGAGCCGCAGACTGATTCCAATTTAAAATCCGAGCCGCTGACACGTGGGCCACCCGGCTTCTCCTACCTCCCGACGCCCGCGTTCGGCCGCCGCGATGCCTCGCCGGAGAGCTCGCCGGCAGCCTCTGTGGTGCTCCAAACTTCATGATTCTGGCCGCCGTTACCTAAGTCCACTCGGGGAACACGATTCTGGGCTCAGTTCGACATGAAAATGGACGGCACACGGTCGGCGACGAGCGGCAGCTTCGGAAGAACGTCGGCCGTGTCGGCCGACCTCTCTAGCACCTCATCCGATCGAACAAAAGGTCATCGAGCACCAGTGGACCCTAGGAAAGGTCGATATGGGTTCCACTGAGCTCAGAAAGGGCTGTGTTGGGCTGTCACCGTGAGACCTAGGCCAGAAATTGGAAATTCTTCTAAAACTCGAAGAACAGCGGTTTCCCTCAACGGTTCTTCATTGTTCCTGCTCCTATGGGTTCGTACGGGCTCCTAGAAGCGATCCCCTCCATGACAGGATTAGTGGTGCGGTGTGGACTACGAATTTTGTGAATCGGTTCGGACTCCCCTTTTGCACACCGTCGTGAAATCATGAAATTCTGGCGTGAGTAGTCTATGTCCTGCCGCCGGAGCTTGCGGTAATGAAAGTGGGTCTGAAGGCGAACCTTTTTGCTGTTCACGGCTCGGTGAACGGCAGGCTGTGGTGGCCAGACGGATCGTTCCCGCGATGGGGCTCGAGCTGAACCGGCAGAGGAAAGATCGCCACGGTGGACCTCGGGAAGGACTGCTGCGGGCCTGGAACCGGCGCGAGGGCGTCAAGGATGGCTTGGCGCACCTGGTGCTGGTCTCCGATCACCGTGGAAGCCTCAGGGTTTGCTGGGTGACGAGGAACCGAGGGTTCAACCGGGCGGCGAGGAGTTTCAGTTTTCTGGGTGGGAATGCGTCGGGGCAGCGGTGAGAAGCACTGGCGACCGCTCGGGCGCGTAGATAAAGGCCCGAGAGTCGGTTCAGCGGCCGAGGGCGGCAAGCAGCTGGTGGCGCTGCGGCCTCCCCTCGGTGGCGCCCTCGGAAGCAGCTCGGGGACCCGAGCACTGAAAGTTCAATCGGTTGAATTTCCTCTGTGGCTGACATGTGGATGCCATCTCCCTTTTAACCTCTGAACTTAACTCCATATTACTGTTGTAAACAGTAAGCCCTACACTGCCCCTGGTGATTTGAATTATCTACCCTGAGCCATTTGAATTGGCTAGAATTCAAATTGGATTTGGTTTGACTAAGTTTCCAGCACATATTCAGTTTGTAATTCAAATAAAGTTTGAATTTTCTAAACTTAGCTCATGTCAAGATCAACTTCAAATGGAGTGAAAATTGGTGGGTGAGCTCAACAAAATGTGCTGAGTAAGAATATGCCTCCCACTTTTGAATTCATGGGATAAAAACAGTTTGAATTTGAATTTGAGTTCAAACCACCCTCTTTCTAGCTATATCCAAAACGACCTCAAAAAGGTTTTCAATTTGGGTGAAACTTGGCATGGACATTCCTAGCAAGGTGTAGGAGTTTTTCATATGCCCAGCCCCTAGATGATGCATGTGGGAAATGCCACTTTTGCATTGTGTGAGTTTGTTCTCTAATGATTATATTGATAATGGTTACTTGCTCTTCAAATGTGTTCATCAACTTTCTTCAAATGAGGTGTGTGCTTGTGGTGATGAACACTTTGAATGTGTCAAAAACTGAGGCCTTTACAAAGTTATGCTCGAAAAACAGAACAGTCCAGAGAGTATTTCAAATCTGTCCTGCTTCTGGACAGTTAACAATCATCTGGAATTTCAACCAGTTTGAGGTGTGATTATGCTCTGGAAGTCTGCAACAAAGTTGTAGATCACTTAAACACCTTTCCAGATCTATATCACACACCTCCATTGGCTAAGTAGCCTGTGAGTTATGCTCTGTTAAAGTTCAGCAAACTTGCTGCCAAACAGAGCACTCTGTTTTTCAACTCCCTTTGAGCTGAACTAATCAACTTTTGAACTTTTCTACAAGAACAGAGTCCTAAATGTTAAAACTTAGTTGTCTTAGTTCCTTTTTAACATAGTTTTAAATGCAATCATGGTTATAACATGTCGGTACTACGTTCCTCACCAAATGGAAAATCGTAACCGGCTTACACCGGCATATACGTATTCAACGGTGGCACTTAGACGATCACTCGCAAATATGTTCTACTCGGACTACGGTTTCGTGGTTAGTATCTGCATAAATTCCACGCAATCATAAGGTCCGGGTGCACACTGAACCCGGTCCCAATATAGTTTCATACACCCATCCGTCATCACACGCCCGGGTGTTCTCAGGCCAAACACGCCTTGAGCTACGTGTTCATGTTACTAACCACGTGATGGGGTCTCCCATACTTGCACGTAGCAATGCAAGGGAAGGGCGTTGCTCAAATACCCCAAACGACATGAAGAGTTGTAGAGGATACTAAAGCTGACCGGGTTACCTGCCACCCGTGAGGCTCCACCCTTCAGCTTGTACGCACTGGTGGACAGCGCTTACGTGCACCCCCCAATACATATGAAGTCCCAAGATGCACGATTTTCTGACATAAAACATAAGTTAGATTGCCACCAACATATTAGGCTAATAGTAGTCCTTATTTGGGCATACTAGCAAATCCTGACCATAATTCCTAAATTTTCTTCGTAACACTGTCCTTATTTACTGTTCTATCCCCTAAGCAGCTCTGATGCCAGCCTGTGATGGACCGAAATCCGTACGCCCAGGATCTCAGAGGGTGGTGCCATACGATGCGACATCCGACAGCACACACTATAAGGAAACCATAGCATTACATTGAAAACAAACTGAATATGTAAAAAAGGTAGTACAAACCTTCAGTTTTACACCTAATTACAGAGTTCTACAGCGTAAGCTAATTTTTACAACTCACGTCCACCTACTAGCAAAAGTCGGTTGTCCAGCCCTACAGACAACCCACACTAGCTGCACTCTTCTTCAGCGCGTCGTGTACGTATCCCACTAAGCCATGGTCCCCGACGGAGGGTAGCCCTCGCCGGTTGACTCGTAACCCAAGTCCGTGGGGTCGTCCTCACCTGCAAATAGTCATAGCAGCAACCGTTAGCACGATGGCTCAGCAAGTCTTAACCGACGCTCCTACACATGAAATTCTACATGTAGGACATAAACAACATAGGGTGGCACATTGCAGCAAAGGACACGCCTACAAGTTCATCCTTAATTCATCTTTTAGCCACATGTTAACGGTTCCGGAATCTGAAATTTAGTGAGCAATATTTGGTGGCACACATGTAGCAATACAAGTTATTCATAGTAGCAATATTGAATCACAAAATTCCATAACCTACGTCAAGACTCAGTCACCAAGTGGTACTCATCACCGTGAGGGACGGCGAATCATATCAATATACACCTGCAGGGATACCCGCATAGCACGTCACGTACGACCATCCGTGGAGCTACACAGCACGCTCACTCAATGTCATACAGGACAACCTTTCACCAAAGCCCAAACATCGAACCGGTCGCACCCAAATGGACAGGAGGTTCCCTACACGGAGCATCTCTGTATGCCCGTTAGCCGATTTCCACCTTGCTGCCCTCAACCTACACCTATAAATCGGTGCGTTATGCCTCAACGCCTGGAGGTCTAGGTTACATCAATTTATCGAGGCCCATATATCCGATATGCCTTCGATACGTTCAAACTTGATCAGTGTGGGACGCACAAGGATCGGTCCTCAATCGACACGGACAGGGCTGCGCCCACAAGACATCCTCTTGCTGCACCCTAGCACCTTCCTAGTCTCGTTTTCTTAATAAAGTGATCTCACATTACTCGAACAATTCCCGTGTGTCCTGAAGCCTATACTCGCGAGTAGATTCCAACTACTCGACTTGTACCGAAGTCTATACACATTAAGCAGAGCATAAACTACTCGAGGACTTAAACACTACCCTCACTCTTGTTGGAATGATCTGATTATGCATTTGTGTTTTCATCCATCCTACACCTCATGCACACACATACTTCACACTAATTGAGTATAAAGCAAAACTTTCTAAACCTTGTTAAATGCAAACCAGGACTTGCCTTGTTGCTTCTGGTCAGGGGTTAGGGTCTCGTCCGGAAGTAGGAAGTCCAACACTTCCGGGGTCTCCTCGCCTTCAGCGTCTACACGTGAGCAATGTAACGATATGTCAATTTAAGTGCAATGCGTTAAATTTAATATGTAAAGACCATAACTCTAGCGATACATCCCATTTGGCTCTGAAATTTTTATGGTGGCTTGGTAAGGACCTAACCAGAGACTTGACCAAATTTCATTTGAATCAAAACTCATTTGAACTCTGCACAAATAAAAGCCTAAATGGTCATTACTAGAGCTTCTATGGATTTCCAGGGATTTTCATGGGTCAAACCATTACTTTCTGGAAACCAGAATTTTAGATGGTTCTAATGGAGTTGGTCTCATGTAATTTGATGAATCCTAGAGGAAGTTATGCCGTAGTCAAGATTTGAGAAAATCTGAAAAAAAATTCTGTACATTTTTCTATTTTCTCAGGGCAGTTCACTTAATCACACCATTAGGGGGACTAAATGAACATGGAAGGATCTGAAATTTTCCCTGTGACTCAAGAATTTTAAAATGAACATCCAAGCCAAATTTCAGAACTTTCCATAGAAGAGTTCTCAAGATAAAATTCCCAACACTTTAAAGTTTAGGGAATTAATTCTGGAAAATTAATAAGTTTTTATGAACTGAAATTTGTTTTGCTGGATAGTATTCAAAAAGCTGAATCCAACAAAATTTTGTTCACTAAATTTGGAGCTTCCTACACAAAGTTATGAATTTCTAAAGTTTGAGCTGAATCTGGAATTGTTTTTCTATTGCAAATTTGAGTTGGGCCCACGGTTTAAACTGCAGCCAATAGGATTTGAGGACACACGGGCTAGAGGGTTTCCAGCTGTGTAGTCACACAAGATCCCTGGCCACAACCGATTCCCGCGCGCGTGCGTTCCTCACTGGACCGAGGCGGCGCCCCACTGGCAGCGCATTCCCGGTCGTCTCCCGTCTGGAGACTCACTGCCCGGGGATTTTCGTGGTCGGGGAACCCATTGGTGGAGTTGGTAGGGTCGCTAAAAGATCGGAATTATGCCGGCGACGTGCGGCGGCTGCAGGAGAGGTTCGGCGCCGTCGGCCAGTGGTCTTAGCCCGCCAAATTCTCTAGTGATTGGCTCTAAAGCGTCCTTGGATACTAGGGAAGCTCGGCAAAGAATCAAGCAAGCACGGGAACGGCAGCTACCATGCTTTCAACGTGCGCCCAAGACGCGCCGCCGAGTTTGCGCCCAGGAAAACCGGAATTGGTTGGTCTAGGTGACTATTAGAGCTAGGGTTGTGAAGCGAAGATGATCGGCTACTAGCCTATCTCTTATGTGTAAGATCTTGTAACCTAAGAACCATCATGAAGTGAGAATTTCTCGGTTTCATACTGAAGTGTTAAGTTGCAGGGCTCAGACGAATTTTGCCAAATTCGCCAGCGAGGAGCACGGCTGGACTCAAGATTTGGGGAGGAGCAGCACAGATCACCAACGCGTCTGTGGGTGTCCTTGTGCAGGCGCAAAAGTCCCCGGTGTGGGCTGTCCATGTGCACACTAAGCCGTAGTGAAGTTCGGTCGCCGCGGCAAGCAACGTTCACGGTGCGTGGCAACCAGAATTCGCTCAGTTTTGCGACGAGGAAGTAGACCCCCAGCGCCATTTTGCCGCTCAGAGGGCACGGTGCATGGTGGTTTTGCTGAGTTCCCGATCGAGTTCGAGCAGCGTCAGCGAGCTCGGTTCTTTGCTTGTGCGAGGAGGAATCAAGTCTCGGGGTGGCGGTTCAGTGAGCACCTGACTGCCTCAAGCGGTGACAACGTCAGGAGCAGCTCGCCAGCTCAAGAAATGAAGCGGGAGGTGGCCTCTGTGCCTCATGGGGTGCCACCCGTAGGTGAGTCGGTTGCTTCGAGTCAGACCTGAGAGCAGAGCCCCGGTGACTTTGATTGCAAGATTGAGTGGCTCACTGACCAGTGGGTCCCTCTCCCCTCTAATCCTTTTCTCTTTTTCATTTTTGTTTTCACTGAAAAGATCTCAGCTACTCAAAATTGAATGAGGTACTTAGCCCCAAAGTCATGAGTTGAATTTAGTTTCCTCAATTTGAAATTTGTTTGGCTAAATTTGCTTCACATTTGAATTTGAATTTAGCTCCTGACAAGATGAACTCCAATGAGGATGAAAATTGGTGGACTAACTCAGAAAAATGTGCTTAGTTTGAATATGAAGTAAACTTTTGAATCCAAGTGATGAAAGTAGCTGAAATTTGAATTTGCATTCAAATTAGCCCTTTTTACAAATGTCTCCAAAAGTGCCTCAAACTGATTTGGATTTGCATGAAACATGGCATGAGCACCCCTAAGAATGTTTAGGGCCTCATGGTAAATGTAAGGGTCTAAGTTTTGGCACATGTTCAAAGTGTTCATCACCACACATACCCTTCATTTGAAGAAACTTGATGAACACAATTGAAGAGCAAGTAACCACTATCAACATGCTTATCAGAGAACAAACTCACAAAATGTAAAAGTGGCATTTCCCACATGTATCATATAGGGGCTGGGCATATGAAAGTCCTACACCTTGCCAGGAATGTCCACGCCAAATTTCACCCAAATCCAAAACCTTTTTGAGGTCTTTTGGGTACAACTAAAAATAGCGTAATTTGGACTCAAATTCAAATTCAAACTGTTTCCACCCCATGAATTCAAAAGTGGGAGGCATATTCTTGCTCAGCACATTTTTGTGAGCACACACACCAATTTTCACTCCATTTGGAGTTGATCTTGACATGAGCTAGGTTTAACAAATTCAAACTCCATTTGAAATTCAAAGTGCATATGTGCTGAAAATATGTCCAAACAAAACCCAGTTTGAATTCCATCCAATTCAAATGGCCCAGGGGTAGATAATTCAAGTGACCAAGGTGAATTTGGTCTCTACTGTTTAGAGCAGTGGGAAAAATTTAATTTCAGAGGTTAAACCCCGGGTTTGGGACCCACATGTCAGTCTCTATAGCAATTCAACCGACTGAAGTCACCGAGCTCGGTTACTCGCGTGCAAGCCAGCAGCCGCCACAGCGAGAGATCGATCAGGACAGCAGCTGCTTGCCGCCCCGACCCGCTGAACCGCGTCGCGGCCTTCTTATCCACGCAGCTGAGCCGGCCGGAGGCAGAACCGATCAGTTCTTCGCTCCCTTGTGCAAGAAACTGACCAGAGCCGCCTCTACTCCTCCGATCCTTGGCCGCCCGCCAATCTCGTGCACAAGCCTCAGCTGAGCAGAAAAACGGCACCATGGCACTCTCCACTACCCCCTCAAACCATCATCCAGTGATCTCGTGCTCTCTACCCCGAGAATCACAGCGATCCACGGCAGTCGCCACCAAGCGGAGAAGAGGTGCTCTCGTGGGCAGCCTCATCCAGGGCTTGTCACAATAAAGCCAAGCTGTTTTCGGACGCGCACGCACCTACTGCAACTCATCGCCGAAGCCTGAGTCAAGAGGTTGAGCGTCGACGGCAAATTTTGCAGTTTGGTTCCAGCCGGTGCAAAGTCACCTTCGGGTAAAAAACGTTGAAATTCCCGTTTGATTCTTGTTCAATTCCATCAAACTTCGCACATAGGAGCTAGACTTAGGGGTGCACAAGTTGGCTTTACAACACATAGCGTGAGAACCCTTGTACATGGCGAAATTTCGAGCTTGCCAACGGTGGCTTATTCGGGCAGCATAGGGCGCACGGTGAGACCCACTTTGGAGCTCTCCCCGATCCTGCCCATCGCCATGTCGAGCATCCCGAGCCACCACTGGTGCTGTAGAGCCACTTCGCCAGGCGTTTGGTAGGCTAGTACGCCGGAGCGACATCACCGGACTCTTTCCGAGCCGCTGCGCTGTCGCGAGCTCGGTTGGAGCAAACGTCGATGAGGGGAAACCCTCCCAACATGTTCAGCGCACCAACTTAGGGGCTAGCGGCGATTTGGAGCTCGGGATCTGACCGGACAATCGAGTTCAGCGGTGCTCCGGCGACCTCGGCGGCGCTACCGCGCGGGAGGCGCGAGGTTGAAGATGACCGAGCCGGGCCCGCTGTCAGTGGAAGGAAACCAGGTGGTTTGATCTTCTGTGGGCACGGATCAACTGTGGCAGCACGGGAATTAAACCTGTAGCCCAGTGTGCCGTCGCCTCGGCTCCCGACACGTGTATCCGTGGACCCACCGGCAGATTTAAACATTTCCCCGATTTTCAGATTTAGTTCAAACTTCAAACCCACATAACTTTGGCTAGAAAACTCCAAATCGAGTGAATCAAATTTTGTTGGATTCAGCTCTCTGAGTACTTTTCAGCAAATAAAGTTTCACTTCATGAAAATCCTTAGTTCTCCAGAATTAATTCTTGAATTTCAAACTGGTTAGAATTTTAACTGGAGAACCCTTTGGAGGAAAATTCTGTAATTTTGCTGGGAGGTTCACCAACATATCCCTGAGCTACCATAAAATTTCAGATCCATTTAAGCTCATTTGGTCCACCTAATGGTGTGATTAATGAAACTGTTCCAGAGAAAATAGAAAATGTCCAGAAATATTTTCAGAAATTTCTCTGAAATTGTTTAGCTCATATCTTTATCTAGGAGCCTTCAAATTAAGTGAGACCAACTCCATTAGAACCTTCTGAAAATCTAGTTTTCAGAAAGTCATGGCTTGCTCCATGAAAATCCCTAGAACTCCATCAGAACCTTCTAAAAATCTAGTTTTCAGAAACAGTGAACTCTAGAAGCTCCAATTAAAGTCAAGTACATAATTATTTGTGAAGAGCTCAAATGAGCTTTGCTGCAAATAAAACTTGGCCAAGTCTCTGTTTAGGTTGTAACCAAACCACAGTAAAAATTTCAGAGTCGTTGGGTATGTCTAGTAAGACTTATAGTCTTCACAATTTTAAGTTCAATTCAAATGCATTTAAATTAATACATATTTTTGTTATCTCATGTAGTCACTAAGGTTGAGGAGGGACCCGAAGCATTAGACTTCGTCACTCTAGAAGAGCAGCTAGCCTATGACCAAGAGCAGCAAGGCAAGCTCCGGTTTGCATTAACCTCTTTACAAATTTTTATTGTTTTGAGCACTTATTTTGAGTACCACTTAGCTTTTGCATGAGAGTCTTGTTTGAAACCCAAATGCATAGCCAAGAAAACCATGGGTTGGGATTAGGATTGAAAACCTCGTTAGTCAATGCAATGTTAAGATAGAGTAGGATTCGGTACAAGTAGAGTAGTTGGAACTACTCGCGAGAATAGGCTAGAGGCACATCGCTCGGGTAAAATAGCAAATGAAACATATGGCAAGAAAAATGAGACCGAGCGGAGAGTAAGGGCAGCAGGACTTTGGGGCCTGGGTGCTATAGCTCCACTTGTGTCGATTGAGGACCGAGCCGTGTGCGGGCCTGTTGAACAAGCTAGAACAGTACCGAAGACCTACCGGCTATATGGGAACCGGGAAACCGATGTAACTCGGGTAGCTGGGTATTGAGGCATTGCCTATCGTTCAAGGGGTAGGTTGAGAGCTCGAGGTGTAAATTGGCTGGCGGCACTGAGATGCGCGTGCAGAGACCTCTTGCTCGGGACGATAGGACCGGTTCCATATTTGGCTGACAGGTGAAAGGTGGTTGCGTACGACGTCCGTGATGGTTTCTGTAGGAAACATCGAGTACGGGCTTACGTGATGGGTTATTCGGGTAACCCTGCCGGTGTAAATCGATTATAATCGCCGTCCCTCGCGGTCAGTGAGTACCACTTGTTCACTGTACCTTGACGTAGAAAGAACAGGCTAGATTCATGTTAAAAGTTTGCTGATTTCAAAGATATATCTTGCTTGTTAAAGTCTTGTTGTAGTTTAGAGCTAATTAAAGTTCTTTCCAACTTTGGGCAAAGTACATGAGAGAAATGTGTTTCTTGTTTGATTGCGGCTCTCTCATGCGCCTTAGCGTAAGGTTCTCCACAACCTGCTGCTAAAACTTGAAAGTAGGGTTCCACTAATTAGGCGAGTCCTTTGCAACTTATTTTACCTCATGTAACCTATCAACCTTCATGTAGAAGTTTCATGTATAAGAGAGACGGGTCAGTCTTTCTGAGCCATCGTGCTCACTGCTTGTGTTTGAAGCCTTTGCAGTGGTCTATGAGGAAGGGACTCTCGAGGAGGAGAAGGAACCCTAGGAGGGGAACACCGTCGAGTGGGAGTCGTGCACACCGACGTGTTAGTGTGTGTGCGTGCTAGCAGGGACACTTTCACGTGCTGAACGTGAACTTGATGCGTAGTCTACGCCCGTGATTGTAGACTGAACATATTTTGTTGTAAAAAATGTTCATACACTGGTTTATGTAATAAAGCTTTGCTTCCGCTTTGTACCTTTGATGTGTGTTATCCGGTGCTGTGCAACGCAGCACCCCTCAACATGATCCTGGCTCGACAAGGTCGATGGGGTCGTGTCAGCGTTGTATCAGAGCTCGCTTGAGGTTTAACGCACTACAAAGGTCATCTTTTTCCAAAATCCAGTGAGGAGCGAGTTAGTAGCCCATATAAGGATGTTATTAGTGTATAGAAAGTGGCACACTAACCTATTTGCTTATGTCGGAAAATCATGCATCTCGGGACGCTTTATGTCTTGGGGGGTGCACGTAAGCGCTATCCACCAGTGCGGTCAAGCTGAAGGGTGGAGCCCCATGGGTGGAAGATAACCCGACCCGCTTTAATATCCTCTACGACTCTTCATGTCATTTGGGGTATTCGAGCAACGTCTGTCCCTGGCATGCTTTGGGCAATTTATGAGACCCCGTCACGTGGTCAGTAACGTGAACACGTAGCTCAAGGCGTGTTTGGCTTGAGAACATCCGGGCGAGTGATGACGGCCGGGTGTATGAACTGTATGGATACCGGGCTCGGTGTGCAGCCGAGCCTGACGATTGTTTGAGTTATCTGTAGGTAGTCTAACCACGAAACGGTAGACGTGTAGCATCCGTGTGCGAGAGACGCTTAGTGCCACTGAACTAATGAAGTCGGCTAAGTCCAGTATAGGTTTTTCTTTGTGAGGACGTAGTACCGACATGATCTGGTGACGCATCGACGTCACATCCCACTAAATGAACAACTGCATGGTAAAACTTGAAAGTTCTAATACAGAGCACTAAAACTTTGATGTAACTCCTTCCCCTAATCAGGATATTCAAAGTTAACAAGTTTTTAACTTATAAGATACTAAGGACAGAGACCCCTGTTTTAGCTGAATTAAGGATGCAGTTAATTAGAGGTTAGAGGTTGAGTTCTTTCGAGGTTGGGGCCATGTGATACATTTCTGGAAAGCTTTGGAAGATCTTTACAACTTTTCTGTTGAAATCCAGGGATGTTTCGTCCTCTAACCAATCGAAAAATGCAGTAGAGTTGAAACTGTCCAGAAAACAGGGCAGAGCAAACACTCTCTGTAACTCTCTGTAAATCGAGCATAACATCCTGCATAAAAATCCAAAAATAGAAAATGAGGTAGTTCTGAAAAGACTAAGAGATGGGTTACAACTTTGTAACAGAAAGTTTTGTCAGATTGGGAGTAGAATTAACTGGAATTCTTGGATAAAATCAGTACCTAAAGCAGGGAGGTGCTGTCCAATTTTCTCCAGAAATTCTATCAACTTTGATATCTCATAACTTTTGAACCGGGACAGATCTTAGGCCAAGCAAATACTTTCTGAAAAGATATTGAAGTTAGCTTTAACTTTGATGTTGAGCTACAGAATTGTTTTTGCTTTAGCATGGTCTAAATCAGATTGAAATTGAAACTGGTCAGGGCTGTCATAGTGGACAGCATTTCAGCAGTCAAATTTGTTTAAGTTTGAACTATGTTTCCAAGTCTTATGAGTTCAATGACATGTTTTATGTTATAACTCAATGGTTTACTGTTCAAATATATATTTGACATTTCTCAAATATGTTTTTACAGATGACAGCGGATAAACAGTTGGAGAACGGGTGGGTGGTGTCCCACTGTTCTCACCGGAGCGGCTGTCCGGAAGCATTGAGGCAAATGCTTCAATATTTCGGGTACAGCAAGATGCCGCAGTACTTTGCCAAAGAATAGGGCGAGGAGGGGAACAAGACATGGGCGATCCATGTCGAAGTTCCTGCAGGGCCTACGCCACCCGGTTGGGCGCCGTTCACCGTTATGGTGAGGGGTAGACAACCGGAGGGAATGTGGCAAGTGGCAGCCCGTGACACCATGTCACGTTTCTGCCAGCTACATGTGAGAGATATGGAAGGCACTCCATACGCGCTCGTTCCGGTGGAGGGATGGGCTAATAATGTCTGGGAGGGGAGGTACATGGAGGCAACAGATCTGGGTTGCCCAAGGTACAACCCCGCGGAGGCGAACCTCAGTCTCCAGATAAGGGCGGGAAGGGCAGTGATGGACAGCCAAGTTGTTCATATGGAGGTCTCACCGTGAAGCTTGAGGAGAGAAACAGCCGTGGAGATCATTTCGAGAGTGCTCACAGCGCACTCCGCAATGTTCTCCTTCCGACGATTAAGCGACTGAACTATCAGCATAATCAGTTGCATCATCTGAAGAGGGCGAAGACGAAAAGCCATGTCGACATCGCGGCTTTGCAACAACAGGTGCAGGCTCTGACCCAGCAGAACGAGGTCCTTACTCAAGAGCGGGACGATGCTATTGAGGAGGGGCAAGGCTGGGAAGAGGACTACAACCAGGCCACGTACGAGGTGCACGCGTTGCAGGACCTCGTACCTCCGGTAATGGGCATAGCGGTGATAGGTGCCGTACCCGTGGTCTTGGGTCTTCCGGCAATGGGAGATACCAAGCCGGAAGAGGAGGTTGTAGACCCAGAGCCACCAGCAGAGGTACCGGAGGAGGATGACCCACAGGAGGTCGAGTTCTACTCCGAGTAGGGTGTTACCGTTGCCAAGTAGAGCAGCTGGGATAATGTAACCCAAACTTTTGTAATCGGTGACATGTCGTGTAGACAGTAGTGTATGTATAGGTAGTGGCGACATGAGCACGACTTCTCGGAGACTCAAGACTAATGTATCTTGTATAAAGTTTATGCTTTATGTAAAAGTCCCAAAAATGTGTATGAATAAAAACCAAGGTTTGAGTTCATATGTGTGGCAAAGACATGAAAAATGGGACTTACTAAAACTTTTCTTCATGCCAGGTAATACATGGATGAACATCCAACATGAGGTTCACCTTTTTATTTAAAAGTGTTGGACCAATAAGGAGTTAAATACCTCGTTGCATGAAAGTTTAAAATTCAGATTTGAAATTCAAAGTTCACACATGGGGTGATAAAAAACTTTGAATAAACATGCAGCCCTATAGTTGGGATTATAGGGAAAAGTTTGCTCACAAACTTTTCAATTGTAGGGTGGGCTCAAAAAGGAGTTAAAGAGGAGAATTTGCAAACTTCAACCAAATTCAAATTTGGCAAGCAATTCAAACTGAATTGGAAGGATTCAAATTCTAACCCACATTTTAAAACTCAGAATTGTGGGAATTAAGAGGATCAGCTTGAGAAGATATTTGGGGAGGAAATGTGGAGTGGGACCCACATGTCATAGAGCTAAAAGAGGAGCCTTGCACCTTAAGTCTCAGCCCCAGTGGGGAAATTCGTCGAGCAGCACATGGGCCACGAGCAGCTCCCACCGTGGAGCCACTGGGAGGCTCGGCAGCGCCACCAGCTGCTGCCTTTCCCCACGCACGGCGCCCAGAGGCGGTTCGCGGCCTGATCACCCCCCTGGACGAAGCAAGGGCCATCCATCTTCTCCTCATCGCGAGCGCACGTACAGCTGACGTTCTCCCCCTCGGCCCTCTCGGTCGATCGGGAAACCGAAGGAATCATCGCGCCTCCTCCTCCCCCGAGCTGCTAAACACTCCCACGAGCTCAACCTCCACCTCCCTTACCCACGAGCAAGTGAGCTGCGGCCTCCGGTGCCCGAGAACGACCGCCGCCGCGGCGACCTAATCCGAGAAAGTGATCGGGCGCTCGTGGACAGCCCTCCACAGGGGGTTTCACGGCCGAGCGATCGCATCTACGGACGCGCACGGGTGCGGTGCTTCTCTCTGCCCAAGCTCAGGCCATACCGTGAAGCATCGCCGGTGAATTTCGAAGTTTTGCTCCGGCGACCCCATTCCGAGCTTACGGTACGATTCTTAAGAATTCTTGCCCTCTGATTCTCCTTAAGTCACCAAGTTTGGCACAGAGAAGCTAGACTAGCCGGCAATCGTTTTCCCTTTTGCATCCAGCGCATGAAAACGCCTCAGGCCGGCAAATTTCAAGCTCTTCTTGGGTTGTTCATGGCGGACCCTTTCAGTCGCACGATGACAACCTAGTTTCCGCCACTTCCGAGCTACTTTGAAACCGTGTCGATCTGCCTAGAGGTGCGCTGGTGCTGTAGGGCGCGTCGGCGCAGGTTTTGGTGGGCTGGAAACCCTTGGCAACGCTACCGAACCTCCACAGTGGCTGCCGCACGTCGCCGGCCAGTTTCCGGCCACCGGCAGCCCAAGCAGACCCCACAGTCGTGTTCCTCGGTGTCACAAACTCCCTGCCGGCGAGTTTCAGCTCAGGCGGTGGCCGGAAACGGCGAGCCGGCGAACTCTGGCGTCGGGCCGACGAGGGCCAGCGCGGGCGCGAGCGAGGAAGCCGGAGGAAGAAGAAGACGCGTGGGCCCCGTCTGTCAGCAGCAGAAAATTTAAACCCGGGATCGGGTGTGGCCGAGATCCCATGAGTTGGCGCGCAGAGGTGCTGTGGCCCGGTGTGGCTTCGTTTCTATTGGCTGGAATTCAAAACTGTGGGTCCAGCCGAATTTGCTGTAGGGAAATAATTCCAGACTTAGCTCAAGCTTTGGAAATTCATATCTCCCTGTAGAAAACTCCAATTTGAGTGATTCCAATCGGGTTGGATTCATCTCTCGGAGTTCTATCCAAATATAAACTCAGCTTTGTATGAAAGTCAATATTATATTCTAGAAAATTCTTTGAAGGTTTTCTGAAAAAGAATTATTGAGGGAGTTTGGGTTATCCAAAAATCCCCAAATTTTGCCATAATATTCTTTAGCATATTGTTGACCTACTAGCAAATTTTCAGCTCATTTGAAGATCATTTGAGTAGGAAATTGCTAAATGCAAACTACTGTGTTCAAAAGAGTCCAGAAACATTTTCAGAAAATGGTTCCCACTTCAAAAATCTATTCTGAGCAATCCATAGCTCCAAAAATCATAGGAAAATTTAGGCAAGCTCTCTGGGACATACTTGAAATTGTAGTTCACTTAATTGAGCATGAAAATGCACATTTCCTCAGAATTAATTCTTTTAAGTACAAATGCTTAAAGAATTGTTCTGGGAGAACTACTCAAGTAAAAGGGCTGAATTTTGGACCAGATTACTTCCATGTGATCAAAAACTCACATGTAAATTATCAGCCCAAGATGAGTCCTTGAGCTTCCTGTTCTTATTCTCTATACTTATGTATATGTAAAAATACATAAGAGACATTATGAGAATTATGAAGAACACAATATGACTCCACATTAGCTGCAATTTGGCAAGCTAAATTCTTAGGTAGTATAGAACCTGCTGTAAAAGTTTTGAGGCCATTGGAGTTCTTGTTCTTCAGTTGCACTCAAATCCTTTCAGCTTGTCTATTATGATCATTAGGGAAAGTGATTAGTGTATAGCTAAGGCCTTAAGGTCAATTTAGTTTATTTCTGTTCTTTGCACAACAGAGGCAAACCAAGCCATGCTTGGATTTTCCACACAACCTCTGTTCCTAAGATATTAATTCTATAACTTCTTTCCATGACATTCTATAAAACATGTGCATATGCATCTCAATAGGAACCACAACGAAGGGGACTCAAAGGAGTGATTCATCGAAGTGGATCAAGCTCCGGAGAGTCAAGGGTGGATCTGCAAGGACACTAACTGATGTATACGACTACCCTGCAAAACAGGCAACCTCCGGTTTGCATTTAACAGCTGTTAAGTTTTTATTTTGTATTCACTTTCGGTTAAGAATTGAACTGTGCATTAGGTCTAGTGTTTGATACTCCTCTTGCATAGCCAAATGACCCATGGAATATTGGGTTGGTGTCTTTCACCGTGTAGAACTGCCATGCTTAAGTACGGTTCGGTAGAAGTCGAGTGGTGAGATGCTACTCGCAGATTTAGGAACAACAGGGGCATACGGGATTGGTTCATGAATGAAGTAGCAAGTTAAAGTTGAGACCGGAAGGTTGTAGGGGCAGCAGGACATAGGGGCTTGGGTTCTATAGACCTGTCCGTGTCGGTCAAGGACCGATCCGTATGCGTCCCTGTTGAACAAGTTTGAGGTTTTTACCGGACTCATGCTGGCTATATGGGACCCAGTAAACCGATGTACCTCGGGAAGCTGTCGTTGGGACTTTTCGGGTCGCCTCAGGCGGACGGCCGGTGTGCAGTATGTGGGGAATATTCTCATGACATCTCACGTCGGAAGGTGCACCATGAGAGAAGCTACTGTATGGGGTGACTTGATCGATTCAACGGGGGTGAAACGGGGGAAAGGCTGCCACGTACGACGTCAGTGATGGTTGTTGTAGGCAACGTCGTGTACGGGCGTACGTGTCGTGTAGTCCGGGTGTTATTGATTCAAATCACCGTCGCTCGTGGAATGAACCGAGGATACTTGTTGTCACAGTCGTGACGTAGTAAGAACTTGCATGAGAAAGGAACTAATCATTTTGATGTGAAGTATTATCCCACCTTGGTATTGGATCTTGATGAATAGGCTAGAGCAAACTGGAATCTTTTATGCCATGAGCAAATTACATCGGGGGAAAGCGTTTCTTGTTTGATTGTGGACTGCCGATGTCGCGTGCCCAAGGTTACTTAAAATACTGCCATTAATACTTGAAAGTAAGGATTCACTTTTAGGCGAGTTTAATTATGCTTCTGCCATCCTATTTTAGGTTCATAACCTCACATAGAGTTTCATGTTTAGGGTGACGGTTAAGTCTTTCTGAGCGTTATGCTCACGGATGCTATCCGAGTTGTTTTGCAGGCAAATGACTTCATGCTTATGAGAAGGGGTGCCGATGAGACTCGAGAACCTCCGAGTGCTTACTCAAAGAGCACCCTCGCCGCTGCAGATTGTCTTCGTGTTGCTAGTAAGAAACGTCTGCGGGCTGGACCGTTTCTTTGTTGCTAGTTTAGATATGAGTCGTGAGAGTTATAGTCTTCCGCTGTAGTTTACTCTGATATACTTATTTGTAAAACAATCTTGTACGCTTCCGCAAACTATTTATGTAATATGATGTGTTTCTGCAACCCGTGTACTGTTGGGTGCCGCATAACACGGCACCACCCGACGAGGTCCTGTGGTCCGTCTCAGCTGGTATCAGAGCTGCGTTGGGAACAGAGCACGGATTGAGCATCATATTATGTCAAAAACTTAGGATACGGTGCGATAATGGTACTAGGCCCACATAAGGACTATTATTAGCATATAATGAAGGTGGCAAGCTAACTTATGTGTTATGTCGGAAAATCATGCTTCTCGAGACGTTTATGTCTTGGGGGGTGCACGTATGCGCTGTCCACCAGTGCGCACAAGCTGAAGGGTGGAGCCTCATGGGTGGCAGGTAACCCGACTCGCTTTAGTATCCTCTACGACTCTTCATGTCGTTTGGGGTATTCGAGCAGCGTCTGTCCCAGGCGTGCGTGGTGCAATTTGGGAGACCCCGTCATGTGGTCAGTAACGTGAACACATAGCTCAAGGCGTGTTTGGCTTGAGAACACCTGGGCGAGTGATGACGGCCGGGTGTACGAACTGTATGGATACCGGGTTCGGTGTGCAGCCGGGCCTGATGATTGAGTGTGGCTTATGTAGGTGCTAACCACGAAAACCTTAGTGCGTGTAGAACACGTTTGCGAGTGACCGTTTTAGTGCCACCTAATGATACGTGTATGCCGGTGTAATCCGGTTAGGTTTTTTTTTTGGTGAGGCAACGTAGTACCGACATATGTCTTACGGTGCATCGTCACCGTACTACACTGGATAGTATTCTTACCTATGAAGAAATCATTCATGACTAACTTCCAAAATAAAAATGGATGTCATAAAGCACACATTAGTTAATGGGCTCTTCATTTGAACTGAGTTCCAAAGAAGAGACTTGTTAGGCTTCTTTTGATCTCCAAGACAGTGCTCTGTTCAGACAGAAATTTTTTCTGGACTTTAACAGAGCGTAACTCTGATTATCTCAACCCAATGGAGGTGTTTGATACAGTTCTGGAAAGTTTGTTAAGTGCTCTACAACTTTTCTGTAGAATTCCAGAGCCAAATCCGACACCAACTTGGTTGAACGTCAATATGAATGCAAACGGTTCAGAAAACAGAGCAGCTGCAAACTTCTCTGGATGTTGCTGTAAATTAGCCGTCACAGTCTGTAGAAAAATTTCTAAGGGTTATATGATACACCGTTGGAAAGGTTAGGAAATTTGCAACAATTTTGTAGTTCATAGTTTGTTCAGAATTGTACTTCATTTGTATGTAAAACTGATGAAAACAGCCACATACAAAGGAGGTGCTGGCAAAATTTACCCAGAAATTCTGTCAACTTTGAACAGTCATAGCTATTGATCCAGAGATGATCTAGGGGCATATGAGTACTCGTTGAAAAGATACTAAAGTTAAATTTAACTTTGGTATTCAACTAGAGTTATGAAAATTCTGCTAACTGGATCCAAATCTCGGTTAAGTACAGAAAGGTCGGTTCTGTACAGCAAATGGGGATTGTTTCTGTTGGCTTTAGAAGGATGTGTAAACATGAAGTATTCTTATGCTTTCATAAAGTTTTAGCATGTTCATGTTTTACATGCTTTCACATACTGCTAGATCAAGTTTTGACTCCCCTCAAAATTATGCTTTTGCAGTATGGTGCATACTCATTCTCCGAGTGGGACCGAAGGTTCTCGCCGAGACGGTGATGACTCGACTCCACCAGGGGCACCACCATCAACGGTATGGGCAGATGTCATGGCTCAGATGGTCGAGTCAAGTCAAGAGAACACAAAACTACTCCAAGCCTTGGTACAACAGGGCTTACTCCAGCGTGCACAACAGGACGTTCCACCTCGGAACGCCTATTTGGACTTCTTGGCGACACAACCGCCAATCTTCACGGAAGCCAACGAACCAGTGGAAGCTGATCAATGGCTTTGGGTTATGGAGTCCAAGTTTGGAGTGTTTGAGTGCGACAAATATCAGAAGACACTATTTGCAGCTCAACAGCTCCATGGAGCCGCCGGAAATTGGTGGTTCGCTTATCTTGCCACCGTTCCGGCAGGCCATCAAGTGGAATGGACGGAATTTCACGAAGCATTCCGTTCTCGTCACATTCCTATGGGTTTTATTAAGGCCCAACAGCAAGAATTCAGAAACTTAAAGCAGGGGGACATGAGTGTCCTTGATTATGTCAGGCGATTCAACCTTCTGGCACAATATGCTCCTACTTATGTGACGAGCGAAGCTGCAATGTGTGACTACTTTTTCTATGGCTTGAGTGCCGTACTATAAGAGAAGTTAGCTTTGTTCAATCAAGGCAGTTACACCGAGTTGATCAGTGCTGCTCTGCTACAAGAACAAGCGACACTTGAGTGTCAAGCAGAGAAGAGGGACCGGAAGGATGTGCTAGAAGACACACCAGTCGCTCCTCGTAAATACCGTATGGTGTATCACACACCATCTGATGATATATGGCAAACACCAGTGAGATCAACTCCGTACAGATTTCCTGCTCAAGAATCATGTCTTGAAGCAACACCTTTGCCACAGCAACGAATGACACCTGTCACATCATTGCTGCAACCAAGTACATCAACTTCTCAACCACAAGTCAACGAGGAACCGGGGAAACCTCCGTGTTCTTATTGCCACCGTTCAGGGCACTTTAGGCAAGAGTGTCGGGAGAAGTTGTTGAACACCAAACAGCCATCATCGTCAGGTGGTATGCTGCCACCTGCTCAAGTCAACATAACAGCATTGCAATCCGGGAGTGTGCAACATCTTGCTATTGAGGATGTCCCGGAGGGAGCACCGGTGTTAGCAGGCATGTTCACTCTCAAAGACGTGCCTGTGCTCATAATTTTTTATTCCGGTGCAACCCACAATTTTATCAGAAAAAACATGCGTGGATTAGCACCAATTATCCACCAATGCTCCCACAACGAGTTTTCTTATACGTTTGCCGGGAGGAAATATCTCTGCCAATCAGATTGTGTCCCGAGCAGCTTTGTGCTTGGGCGGAAAAACATACCCAACATCGCTGATTATGTTGGATAGGCAGAAGATAGACATCATATTGGGGATGTCTTGGTTAAATCGTCACGGTGCCGTTCTCAATATAGGTAACTGGACTGTTCAGATTGACTCGCCGATTCACGGACAGCACACGCTGTTTTTAGACAGCGGAGATCCGGATATGGTAGAGGCCTACCACACGGAAGCGCTGAAGCTTGAGGATATTCCGGTGGTACGAGATTATCCCGACGTATTTCCCATGACTTACCGGGCATGCCGCCCGAACGGGACGTCGAGTTCAAGATTGAACTGGCGCCGGGAACGATGCCTATCTCCCGAAGGCCTTACAAGATGGCACCTAACGAGCTAGCGGAGTTGAAGGAGCAACTGAATGAACTCATGAGCAAGGGTTTCATACGGCCAAGTTCTTCACCTTGGGGTTGCTCTGCGCTGTTCGTTACAAAGAAGGACGAAACACTACGGCTATGTGTTGATTACCGTCCTCTAAATGCTGTCACGATCAAGAACAAGTATCCCTTCCCCGCATCGACATCCTGTTCAATCAACTTGTGGGTGCAAAGGTATTTTCGAAGATGGATCATCGGTCGGGATATCATCAAATCAAAATCCGACCGGAGGACATACCGAAGACAGCTTTCTCGACGAGATACGGACTCTATGAGTACCTCGTCATGTCATTTGGGTTAACCAACGCTCCGGCACACTTCATGTACTTGATGAATTCTGTGTTCATGCCGGAGTTAGACAAGTTTGTCGTGGTATTCATCGACGACATATTGGTTTACTCCAAATCTGTAGAAGAGCACGCTGAACATCTGCGTATCGTGCTACAACGGTTGCGGGAGCACCAATTATATGCCAAGTTCAGCAAGTGCGAATTTTGGATTAATCAAGTGCCTTTCCTAGGCCATATCATTTCAGCAGAGGGCATTGCAGTGGATCCCAGCAAAATTGAACAAGTGTTGAAGTGGGAATCTCCCAAATCTGTCCACGAGGTCTGAAGTTTCCTAGGTTTAGCGGGTTATTATCGGAGGTTTATTCCGAACTTCTCAAAGATTGCTAAACCAATGACGGAGCTGCTGAAGAAGGGCACTAAATACATGTGGAATGCAGCATGTGAAGCCGCATTCAAAACTTTGGTGAAACATCTCACAACAGCTCCAGTTCTTGCTCAGCCAGACACGACGAAGCCATTCGATGTATACTGTGATGCATCCGGCATCGGTTTCAGCTGCGTTCTGATGCAAGAAGGGCGTGTAGTCGCCTATGGGTCTCGTCAACTGCGAAACCACGAGCAGCATTATCCAACTCACGATCTTGAGCTTGCTGCAGTGGTGTTGGCGTTAAAGATGTGGAGGCATTACCTACTTGGTAATCTCGTTCACCTCTACACCAACCATAAAAGCCTGAAGTATATCTTCACGCAGAAGGAGCTGAATATGAGACAACGGAGATGGTTGGAGCTCATAAAAGATTATGAAATTGAGATCCACTATCATCCGAGAAAAGCAAACGTGGTTGCCGACACGCTTAGTCGGAAAGCCCACGTTCACAACTTGGCGGCTGCTGAGTTAGGAGACGAAGAACCAAGCCTCCGTGTCATTCCGTATGGCGCGCTTTATAATCTCGCGCTTATTCCAACAATCCGTGAAGAGATTGTTGAGGCTCAAAGAAGAGACAGAGGTATGTCTCACATACGGAGAAGACTCGACAACGGAGAGATGAAATGCTTCCGGAAGGATGGGAACGGTACGATATGGTTTAATGACCGTATAGTGGTACCGCGTAATATGAAACTTTGGAAGAAGATCTTGGATGAAGCCCACCTGTCTAAGTTTTTCATTCATCCCGGAAGTAACAAGATGTACCAAGATTTGAAACAGAAATTTTGGTGGACGAGGATGAAGAGGGAGATCGCTAAATACGTATCCGAGTGTGATACGTGTAGACGGGTCAAGGCGGATCAAATGCGGAAAGCCGGACCGCTACAACCCTTGAAGATACCGGCGTGGAAATGGGAGGATGTGAGTATGGACTTCATCGTCGGATTACCGCTCACATCCAGGAAGCATGACTCGATATGGGTGATCGTCGACCGGTTGACGAAATCAGCTCATTTCATACTGGTAAACACTCATTATCGAGCAAGGCAATATGCGGAGTTATTCATCTCTACAATTATATGCTCACATGGTGTCCCAAAGACCATCATTTCAGATTGAGGTGCGCTGTTCGTTGCCCGGTTTTGGGAGCAGCTGCATGCCTCGTTGGGCACCAAGCTAATTAGAAGCTCCGCATATCACCCTCAAACCGATGGACAAACTGAGAGGGTGAATCAAGTGCTCGAGGACATGTTGAGAGCGTGTGCCATCCACCACGGTAGGAATTGGGACGATCACCTACCGCTGGCGGAGTTTTCATATAACAACGGTTATCAAGCGAGTATTAAAATGGCACAGTATGAAGCTCTATACGGCCGGAAGTGTCGCACACTACTAAATTGGTGTGAGTCCGGCGAAAGAGTTCTGTTTGGGATTGATCTTGTCAACGAAGCCGAAGACCGAGTTCGGTTGATACAAGAGAACTTAAAGGCTGCACAATCCCGACAGAAGAGCTACGCTGATCAACGGCGTAGGCCTTTACATTTTGACGTTGGAGAGCACGTATATCTTCGTGTATCTCCGATGAAGGGAATTCACCGGTTCGGTGTAAAGGGGAAACTCGCTCCCCGTTTTATTGGTCCTTTTGCTATCAAGGAGAAGTGCGGACCCATAGCCTACCGGCTGGAATTACCGGCAAGTTTAGCGGGTGTTCATGATGTATTTCATGTTTCACAGCTGCGGAAGTGCCTCAAATTCACTGCTGCTGTTCGCACCGAGGACATCGACAAATTGAAACCGGACCTAACCTACGCCGAGCAACCGGTTCAGATTTTGGATGAAAAGACCCGGGTAACCCAGAACCAGACGATCAGATTCTTCAAGGTGCTGTGGAGTAATCACACCACGGAAGAGGCGACGTGGGAAAGTGAAGATTATCTCCGCACCAACTACCTGGAACTTTTATCTTTGTACAGTTTGTAATTACCTCTCCCGTCTTGTTCCTCTTTTGTAATCTCGGGACAAGATTCTTTTAAGGGGGGAGGAATGTAAAAGTCCCAAAAATGTGTATGAATAAAAACCAAGGTTTGAGTTCATATGTGTGGCAAAGACATGAAAAATTGGACTTGCTAAAACTTTTCTTCATGCAAGGTAATACATGGATGAACATGCAACATGAGGTTCACCTTTTTATTTAAAAGTGTTGGACCAATAAGGAGTTAAATACCTCTTTGCATGAAAGTTTAAAATTCAGATTTGAAATTCAAAGTTCACACATGGGGTGACCAAAAACTTTGAATAAACATGCAGCCCTATAGTTGGGATTATAGGGAAAAGTTTGCTCACAAACTTTTCAATTGTAGGGTGGGCTCAAAAAGGAGTTAAAGAGGAGAATTTGCAAACTTCAACCAAATTCAAATTTGGCAAGCAAATTCAAACTGAATTGGAAGGATTCAAATTCTAACCCACGTTTTAAAACTCAGAATTGTGGGAATTAAGAGGATCTGCTTGAGAAGATATTTGGGGAGGAAATGTGGAGTGGGACCCACATGTCATAGAGCTAAAAGAGGAGCCTTGCACCTTATGTCTCAGCCCCAGTGGGGAAATTCGTCGAGCAGCACGTGGGCCACGAGCAGCTCCCACCGTGGAGCCACAGGGAGGCTCGGCAGCGCCACCAGCTGCTGCCTTTCCCCACGCACGGCGCCCAGAGGCGGTTCACGGCCTGATCACCCCCCTGGACGAAGCAAGGGCCATCCATCTTCTCCTCTTCGCGAGCACACGTACAGCAGACGTTCTCCCCCACCGCCCTCTCGGTCGATCGGGAAACCGAAGGAATCATCGCGCCTCCTCCTCCCCCGAGCTGCTAAACACTCCCACGAGCTCAACCTCCACCTCCCTGACCCACGAGCAAGTGAGCTGCGGCCTCCGGTGCCCGAGAACGACCGCTGCCGCGGCGACCTAATCCGAGAAAGTGATCGGGCGCTTCACGGCCGAGCGATCGCAGCTACGGACGAGCGATCAGCCCAAGCTCAGGCCATACCGTGAAGCATCGCCGGCGAATTTCGAAGTTTTGCTCCGGCGACCCCATTCCGAGCTTACGGTACGATTCTTTCGAATTCTTGCCCTCTGATTCTCCTTAAGTCACCAAGTTTGGCACAGAGAAGCTAGACTAGCCGGCGATCGTTTTCCCTTTTGCATCCAGCGCATGAAAACGCCTCAGGCCGGCAAATTTCGAGCTCTTCTTGGGTTGTTCATGGCGGACCCTTTCGGTCGCACGATGACAACCTAGTTTCCGCCACTTCCGAGCTACTTTGAGACCGTGTCGATCTGCCTAGAGATGCGCTGGTGCTGTAGGGCGCGCCGGCGCAGGTTTTGGCGGGCTAGAAACCCTTGGCAACGCTACTGAACCTCCACAGTGGCTGCCGCACGTCGCCGGCCAGTTTCCGGCCACCGGCAGCCCAAGCAGACCCCACAGTCGTGTTCCTCGGTGTCACAAACTCCCTGGCGGCGAGTTTCAGCTCAGGCGGTGGCCGGAAACGGCGAGGCGGCGAACTCTGGCGTCGGGCCGGCGAGGGCCAGCGCGGGCGCGAGCGAGGAAGCCGGAGGAAGAAGAAGACTCGTGGGCCCCGTCTGTCAGCAGCAGAAAATTTAAACCCGGGATCGGGTGTGGCCGGGATCCAGTGTTTTGGCGCGCAGAGGTGCTGTGGCCCGGTGTGGCTTCGTTTCTATTGGCTGGAATTCAAAACTGTGGGTCCAGCCGAATTTGCTGTAGGGAAATAATTCCAGACATAGCTCAAGCTTTGGAAATTCATATCTCCCTGTAGAAAACTCCAATTTGAGTGATTCCAATCGGGTTGGATTCATCTCTCGGAGTTCTATCCAAATATGAACTCAGCTTTGTATGAAAGTCAATATTATATTCTAGAAAATTCTTTGAAGATTTTCTGAAAAAGAATTATTGAGGGAGTTTGGGTTATCCAAAAATCCCCAAAATTTACCAGAATATTCCTAGGCATATTGTTGACCTACTAGCAAATTGTCAGCTGATTTGAAGATAATTTGAGTAGGAAATTGCTAAATGCAAACTACTGTGTTCAAAAGAGTCCAGAAACATTTTCAGAAAATGTTTCCCACTTCAAAAATCTATTCTGAGCAATCCATAGCTCCAAAAATCATAGGAAAATTTAGGCAAGCTCTCTGAGACATACTTGAAATTGTAGTTCACCTAATTCAGCATGAAAATGCACATTACCTCAGAATTAAGTCTTTTAAGTACAAATGCTTAAAGAATTGTTCTGGGAGAACTACTCAAGTAAAAGAGCTGAATTTTGGACCAGATTACTTCCATGTGATTCAAAACTCACATGTAAATTATCAGCCCAAGATGAGTCCTTGAACTTCCTGTTCTTATTCTCTATACTTATGTATATGTAAAAATACATAAGAGACATTATGAGAATTATGAAGAACACAATATGACTCCACATTAGCTGCAATTTGGCAAGCTAAATTCTTAGGTAGTATAGAACCTGCTGTAAAAGTTTTGAGGCCATTGGAGTTCTTGTTCTTCTGTTGCACTCAAATCCTTTCAGCTTGTCTATTATGATCATTAGGGAAAGTGATTAGTGTATAGCTAAGGCCTTAAGGTCAATTTAGTTTATTTCTGTTCTTTGCACAACAAAGGCAAACCAAGCCATGCTTGGATTTTCCACACAACCTCTGTTCCTAAGATATTAATTCTATAACTTCTTTCCATTACATTCTATAAAACATGTGCATATGCATCTCAATAGGAACCACAACGAAGGGGACTCAAAGGAGTGATTCATCGAAGTGGATCAAGCTCTGGAGAGTCAAGGGTGGATCTGCAAGGACACTAACTGATATATACGACTACCCTGCAAAACAGGCAAGCTCCGGTTTGCATTTAAAAGCTGTTAAGTTTTTATTTTGTATTCACTTTTGGTTAAGAATTGAACTGTGCATTAGGTCTAGTGTTTGATACTCCTCTTGCATAGCCAAATGACCCATGGAGTGTTGGGTAGGTGTCTTTCACCGTGTAGAACTGCCATGCTTAAGTACGGTTTGGTAGAAGTCGAGTGGTGAGATGCTACTCGCAGATTTAGGAACAACAGGGGCATACGGGATTGGTTCATGAATGAAGTAGCAAGTTAAAGTTGAGACCGGAAGGTTGTAGGGGCAGCAGGACATAGGGGCCTGGGTGCTATAGATCTGTCCGTGTCGGTCAAGGACCGATCCGTATGCGTCCCTGTTGAACAAGTTTGAGTTGTGTACCGGACTCATGCTGGCCATATGGGACCCAGTAAACCGATGTACCTCGGGATGCTGTCGTTGGGACTTTTCGGGTCGCCTCAGGCGGACGGCCGGTGTGCAGTATGTGGGGAATATTCTCATGACATCTCACGTCGGAAGGTGCACCATGAGAGTAGCTACTGTACGGGGCGACTTGATCGATTCAACGGGGGTGAAACGGGGGAAAGGCTGCCACGTACGACGTCAGTGATGGTTGTTGTAGGCAACGTCGAGTACGGGCGTGCGTGTCGTGTAGTCCGGGTGTTATTGATTCGAATCACCGTCGCTCATGGAATGGACCGAGCATACTTGTTCTCACAGTCGTGACGTAGTAAGAACTTGCATGAGAAAGGAACTAATCATTTTGATGTGAAGTATTATCCCACCTTGGTATTGGATCTTGATGAATAGGCTAGAGCAAACTCGAATCTTTTATGCCATGAGCAAATTACATCGTGGGAAAGCATTTCTTGTTTGATTGTGGACTCCCGATGTGGCGTGCCCAAGGTTACTTAAAATACTGCCATTAATACTTGAAAGTAAGGATTCACTTTTAGGCAAGTTTAATTATGCTTCTGCCATCCTATTTTAGGTTCATAACCTCACATAGAGTTTCATGTTTAGGGTGACGGTTAAGTCTTGCTGAGCGTTATGCTCACGGATGCTATCCGAGTTGTTTTGCAGGCAAATGACTTCATGCTTATTAGAAGGGGTGCCGATGAGACTCGAGAACCTCCAAGTGCTTACTCAAAGAGCATCCTCGCCGCTGCAGATTGTCTTCGTGTTGCTAGTAAGAAACGTCCGCGGGCTGGACCGTTTCTTTGTTGCTAGTTTAGATATGAGTCGTGAGAGTGATAGTCTTCCGCTGTAGTTTACTCTGATATACTTATTTGTAAAACAATCTTGTACGCTTCCGCAAACTATTTATGTAATATGATGTGTTTCTGCAACCTGTGTACTGTTGGGTGCCGCACAACACGGCACCACCCGACGAGGTCATGTGGTCCGTCTCACTTTATCAATATATGTGAATGTTGTGCTAGTTATTCATGTGTCACTTCAATACCTACTGTTTCATATGGAATCTTAAGTATGACATGTGCTGATCGCTGCTGTTTTGGATTTCAGAATGTCTCGTACTCGTGCCAACCCGGACGTTGGGGGTTCCAGTCAGGGGGGAGAAATCTCCCAACAGCCTCCCGAGGACTCCTCGGGACAGCAACAGCAGCAGCAGCAACAGCAACAACCGCCACCGCCAACAGTTACTTTGGTGACATTGTGGCAGCGATGGCGGGCTCTCATCAGCAGCACACGGAGTTGCTGCAGACCCTTATTGCAAATACGTCTCGACCAGAGAGGCATCAAGATCGTGAGGAGCGCCAACAGAACTCCTACTCCGATTTCCTGGCTACTCATCCCCCGGTATTCTCAAGGGCGGATGAACCCATCGATGTGGACAACTGGCTCCGCACGATGGAGATAAAGTTCAGGCTGCTCCAAGTGAGTGAGCAGCGTAAGACTCAATTCGCGGTCCAACAGCTTCAGGGATCCGCGAGTGCTTGGTGGGCGAATTTCTGCGCCTCGCAACCCACCGAGCGAGATATGACCTGGACGGAATTCAGGACGGCCTTCAGGGCCTATCACATACCGCCTGGTATCATGAAGAGGAAGACGCAGGAGTTCCTACACCTGCAACAAGGAAGCCGGAACGCGCTGGAATATTCCAGGGCGTTCAATGATCTTGCGCTTTACGCTTCATATCATGCTGATACCGACGAGTACGAGTCATTCTGAAATTCAAAACAGCAGAAATCAGCACATATCATACTTAAAATTCCATATGAAACAGTAGGTATTGAAGTGACGCATGAATGATTTGCACAACATTCACATATATTGATAAAGCATAAACTTTATACCAGATATATTAGTCTCGGTTCTACGAGAAGTCGTGCTCATGTCGTCACCACGTATACATACACTACTGTCTACATGACATGTCACCAATTACAAAAGTTTGAGTTACATCACCCCAGCTGCCCTACTTGGCAACGGTAACCTCCTACTCGGAGTAGAATTCGACATCCTGCGGGTCGTCCTCCTCCGGTACCTCTGCTGGTGGCTCTGGGTCTACAACCTCCCCTTCTGGCTCGGGTTCTTCCATTGCCGGAAGACCCAAAATAACAGGTACAGCACCTACCACCGGTATGCCCATTACCGGAGGTACGAGGTCCTGCAACACGTGCACCTCGTCCATGGCTTGGTTGTAGTCCTCTTCCCAGCCTTGCCCCTCCTCAATAGCGTTGTCCCGCTCTTGAGTAAGGACCTCGTTCTGCTGGGTCAGATCCTGCACCTGTTTTTGCAAAGCCGTGATGTCAACACGGCTTTTCTTCTTCCCCTTCTTCAGACGATGCAACTGATTATATTGTTCGTTCAGTCGCTTAATCGTCGGAAGGAGAACATTGCGGAGTGCGCCGTGAGCACTCTCGAAATGATCTCCACAGCTGTTGCTCTCCTTGAGCTTCACGGCTAGACATTCCGTATGAACATCTTGGCTATCCATCACGGCTTTTCCCGCCCTTATCTGGAGGCTGAGGTTCGCCTCCACGGGGTTGTACCTTGAGCAACTCGGTTTTGTTGCCTCCATGTACCTACCTTCCCACACATGATTATCCTGTCCCTCCACCGGAACGAGCGCATATGGAGTGCCCTCCATAGCTCTCACGTGTAGTTGGCAGAAACGCGACATGGTGTCGCGGGCTGCCACTTGCCACATTCCCTCCAGCTGTCTACCTCTCACCGTGATGGTGAACGGCGCACAACCGGGTGGCGCAGGCCCTGCAGGAACTTTGACATGGATCATACACGTCTAGTTCCCCTCCTCGCCTTCTTCTTTGGAGAAGTACTGCGGCATCTCGTTGTACCCGAAATATTGAAGCATTTGCCTCAATGCTTCCAGATAGCCGCTGCGGTGAGAACAGTGGGACACCAATCACCCGCTCTCCAACTGTCCATCCGCTGTCATCTGTAGAAACATATTTGGGAAATGTCAAATATTTATTTAAACAGTAAACCATTGAGTTATAACATAAAACATGTCATTGAAATCATAAGACTTGGAAACAAAGTTCAAACTTACACAAATTTGACTGCTGATCTGCTGTGCACTTTGACAGCCCTGACGAGTTTCCATTTCAACCTGATTTAGACCATGCTAAAGGCAAAACCAATTCTGGAGCTCAACATCAAAGTTAAAGTTAACTTCAAAATCCTTCCAGAAAGTATTTTCTTGTCCTAAGATCTGTCCTGGTTCAAAAGTTATGAGATGTAAAATTTGATAGAATTTCTGGAGAAAATTAGACTGCACCTCCCTGCTTGAGGTACTGATTTGATCCAAGAATTACAGTTAATTCTAATCCCAATCTGATAAAACTTTCTGTTACAAAGTTGTAACCCATCTCATACACTTTTCAGAACTACCTCATTTTATATTTTTGGACTTTTATGCAGGAGGTTATGCTCAATTTCCAGAGAGTTACAGAAAGTGTTTGCTCTGCCCTGTTTTGTGGACAGTTTCAACTCTACTGCATTTTTCGATTGGTTAGGGGATGAAACATCTCTGGACATCAACAGAAAATGTGTAAAGATCATCCAAAGCTTTCCAGAAATGTATCATATGACCCAAACCTCCGAAGAACTCAACCTCTAACCTCTGATTAACTTCAGCCTTAATTTAGCTGAAAACAGGGGACTCTGTCCTTAGTATCCTATAAGTTGAAAACTAATTAACTTTGAATATCCTGATTAAGGGAAGAGGTTCCAGCAAATTTTTAATGCTCTAGATTAAAACCTTCAAGTTTTACCATGAAGTTGATCATTTAGTGGGGTGTGACGTCGATGCGTCACCAGATCATGTCGGTACTACGTCCTCACAAATAAAACCTATACCAGACTTAGCCAACTTCGTTAGTTCAGTGGCACTAAATGTCACTCGCACACAGATGCTACACGTCTACCATTTCGTGGTTAGACTACCTGCAGATAACTCAAACAATCATCAGACTTGGCTGCGCACCGAGCCCGGTATCCATACAGTTCATACACCCGGCCGTCATCACTCGCCCGGATGTTCTCAGACCAAACACGCCTTGAGCTACGTGTTCACATTACTGACCACGTGACGGGGTCTCCCAAATTGCCCAAAGCACGCCAGGGACAGACGTTGCTCGAATACCCCAAACGACATGAAAAGTCGTAGAGGATATTTAAGCGGGTAGGGTTACCTGCCACCCGTGGGGCTCCACCCTTCAGCTTGTGCGCACTGGTGGACAGCGCTTACATGCACCCCCCAAGACATAAAGCGTCCCTAGATGCACGATTTTCCGACATAAGCAAATAGGTTAGTATGCCACTTTCTATATACTAATAACATCCTTATATGGGCTACTAACTCGTTCCTCACCGAATTTTTGAAAAAGATGACCTTTTGTGAGGGCCCGCCGGTCCCGATCACGGGGACGGGGCACCTCGCCCGGGAATCGCATTGGGTGGTGCTGTGCGATGCGGCACCCAACAACACACATAATAAAGCATCATATTACATAAATCATGTGGAAGCTTACAAAGTGTAAGTTTTACAAATATTTCTCAAAATAATCTACAGCGGAGGACTATTACAACTCACGTATCATACCTATGCTAAGCAACAGAGAAGGTGTCCAGCCCGCGAACCCTTCTCGCTAGCAACACTATCACAATAGCAGCGGCAGGGGTTGCCATGAGTTCACCACTTGGAGAGTTCCGAGTCTCATCGGACACCCATACATATCAGCGTACAGTTATTACCTGCAAAACAACTTATGCAGTATCCGTGAGCAGGAAGCTCAGCAAGACTTAACCGTCACCCTAGTCTTGAAACTCTACATGCTAAATATATAGGGCTTAATATAGCAGTTTGCACAAACAATGCTCTTGAGCTAAAGGAGAGTCCTTACTTCCAGTTTTATGCAACTTTTATAGCCCTTGCGCAATTTACATCGAGACTCCACAATCAAACAAGAAACGCTTTATCTCGATGTCACTTGCCCGAGGTGAAAGTAACTTTAGTGAGCTACCCTAGACTCATACGGACCTTGCGCCATTAACGTCGAGACTCCACAATCAAACAAGAAACGCTTCGACTCGACGCTACTAGCCCAAGGTGGAAAATAAATTTAGTGAAAGTGTTGATCATTCCTCATCTCCATTATGAGGATTACTCAGAAGCATATTAAGGTTTTCCCAGTTTATTAATACGTCACGACACGGTGTACAAGTATGCTCACTGCCGCGAGCGACGGTGATTGCAATCAAAAACACCTGGCTGACACGACACGTATGCCCGTACTCGACGTTTCACACAGCAACTATCTGACACGACCCCACGGTCTTGTCGAGCCAGGATCACGCTGAGGGATGCTGCGTTGCACAGCACCGCATAACACACATCAAAGGTACAAAGCGGAAGCAAAATTTTATTACATAAACGGGTTTATGTACATTTTTACAACAAAATATGTTCAGTCTACAATCATGGGAGTAGACTACGCATCAAGTTCACGTTCAGCCCGTGAACGTGTCCTTGCTAGCACACACACACACTAACACGGCGGCGTGCACGACTCCCACTCGACGGGGTTCCCCTCTTGGGGTTCCGTCTCCTCCTCGGGAGTCCCTTCCTTATAGAACCCTGCAAAAGCTTCAAACACAAGCAGTGAGCACGAAGGCTCAGCAAGTCTGACCCATCTCGCCTAAACATGAAACTTCTGCATGAGGGATGATAGGTACAGGAGGTAAAATCAGTTGCAAGTACTCGCCTAATTAGTGGAACCTTACTTTCAAGTTTTAGCAGCAAATTGTGGATAACCTTACGCTAAGGCACATGAGAGAGCCGCAATCAAACAAGAAACACATTTCTCTCATGTACTTTGCCCAAAGTTGAAAGGAACTTTAATTAGCTCTAAACTACAGCAAATCATTAACAATCAAAGTCCATCTCTCAATCAACAACATTTTAACATGTAACTAGCTTGTCCTTTCTACGTCACGGTACAGTGAACAAGTCGTACTCACTGACCTTGAGGGACAGCGATTATAATCAATTTACACCTTCAGGGTTACCCGAATAACCCTTCACATACGCCCGTACTCGATGTTGCCAACAGCAACCATCACGGACGTCGTACGCAACCACCTTTCACCCGTCAGCCAAATATTGAACCGGTCCCATCGTCCCGAGCAAGAGGTCTCTACACGCGCATCTCAGTGTCGCCAGCCAATTTACACCTCAAGCTCTCAACCTACCTGTGAGGACCCTGCCGTCCCGATCACTCACGGGGACGGGGCACCTCGCCCGGGAATCGCACTGGGTGGTGCCGTACGATGCGGCACCCAACAGCACACATAATAAAGCATCATATTACATAAAACAAGCGGAAGCTTACAAAGTGTTGATTTTACAAATACTTTGAAAAAAACTACAGCGGAAGACTATTACAACTCACGTCTCATACCTATGCTAAGCAACAGAGAAGGTGTCCAGCCCACGGACCCTTCTCACTAGCAGCACTATCACAATAGCAGCGGCAGGGGTTGCCATGAGTTCACCCCTCGGAGAGCTCCAAGCCTCATCAGGTACCCGTACATCTCAGCATACTGTTATTACCTGCAAAACAACTTATGCAGTATCTGTGAGCACGAAGCTCAGCAAGACTGACCCGTCACCCTAGTCATGAAACTCTACATGATGAAAATAGAGGGCTGATTATAGAAGTTTACACAAACGATGAACTTGAGCTAAAGGAGCGTCCTTACTTCAAGTTTTAGGCAACTTTTATAGCCCTCGCGCAACTTACATCGAGAGTCCACAATCAAACAAGAAACGTTTCAGCTCGATGTCACTTGACCGAGGTGAAAGTAACTTTAATGAGCTACCCTAAACTCATACTGACCTTGCGCCATCAACGTCGAGACTCCACAATCAAACAAGAAATGCTTTGCCTCGACGCTACTAGCCCAAGGTGGAAAATAAATTTAGTGATGTGTTGATCATTTCCTCATCTCCAATATGAGGATTACTCACGAAGCATTATTAACCTTTCCCAGTTTATTACTACGTCACGACGCAGAGAACAAGTATGCTCACTACCGCGAGCGACGGTGATTGCAATCAAAAACACCCGGCTGACACGACACGTACGCCCGTACTTAACGTTGCACACAGCAACCGTCACTGACGTCGTACGTGGCAACCTTTCACACAACACCCAAATGTCAAACCGGTCCCACTGACTGGGATTAAGTCTCTCTACGGCAAACCCTCGTAGAGCCGACATCTCTATCCTTTCAGCATCGGCATTAGACGGTGAGGTATGCCTCGACACCCAGGTTAACATGTTACATCGGTTTCCTGGGTCCCATATAGCCAGTATGCATCTGGTACACAACTCAAACTTGCCCAACGGGCCGCACACAAGAACGGGACTTAATCGACTCAGACATAGACTAGGCTCACAGGACCACGTCCTTGACCTTCCATCCACTGCCCGGCCTCCATTCCCAACTATGAGGATCAATTCCCAACTCTTCCGATTGATCCCCCTAAATCCTTGTTCACGAGTAGGAATCTGCCCACTCGAGTTTTGCTTCTTTTAATCCACTTTTGTTGAGATCAGCAGTTATAATTAATTGATAACATATCCTACATTAAACTCCAGGGTTTTCTGGGTCATGCATTTGGAGTTTCATACCATCTAGACGTAATGCAATAAATACAATGCTAGACGTATGAAGTGAATACAAATAAAAACTTGTAAATTTGATGCAAACCGGGGCTTGCCTTAGTTTTGCAGGTGACTTATATATATATATGCAGTTAGTAGAGACCACTTGACTTGATCTCTTGCCTCCCTCCTTTGATCTCCACTCCAATGACTTGAGGTCCTTCACGTAGATGCTACACGTAATGCATATGCACAAATGTTTACTTGTAAAAGTTTTGCTAACAAGTGCTAAAGACAAGTTTAAAACTGTAACTCTGTTTAAGAATTTAAAATGACGTGGGTGCTAGTGGTTTGGGTTTGGATCTAAGCACATGATTAATTCTAAGTGGTTTCCCCTCTTCTATATTGATCACCTTAAGAGGTTAAACAGAACGGAGGTGATCCAGAGCTCCAATGGGGCTGAGAATTTTCATGTGAGCTCCTTGTCACAGGAAAGTCCTCTAGACCAAAAATTAGCACTTTTCATTGAGTGGTTTGTTCAGAATAATTTCTTAAGCAATTAAGCAAAGAAGAAATAATTCGGAGATCACACCCATGTTCTTGCCAAACTTAGTGAACTACAATTTCCATTATAGTTCATATAGCTTGCATGAATTTTCCTAGGATTTTTGGAGCTAAGAATCTCCCAGGAATGAATTTCCATGTTTTGGGAAATTCTCTGAAAATGTTTCCGTATTCAATTGAACACAGCAACTTAAATGCTGAATTGCCCTGATCAAATCAACTCCAATTGAGCTGAAACTTTTACAGTGGTTTACTAACATCCTAGAGAATATTCTGGAAAAAATTGAGGATTTTTGGATTACCAAACTCCCTCTAAAATTCTTTTGCTGAAAAGATTTAAAGAATATTCCAGAATTAAATAATGAGTTTCATACAAATTGGGTTGTATATTTGGACAGATCTATTCAATATGAATACAACCCAATTTGAATCACTAAATTTGGGGATTCCTAGCAAGAGTTATGAGGTTCTAAAGTTTGGGGAAATTTTCTGAAATTGACCTCTGTTTATTTTCCCATTTTCAGAGACATAAGGAATTAACACCACATTTGGCCAAGCAAATGAGGTCCAATGCTTCTGAAAATTTTACTGGAGTCCAAGTATTTTTGTAAGACTCTCCTGCCTAAATTTGGGTATTTTCCAATACATTGAACTCCTGGAAAAATTCCCACAAAATTTTCCTTCTATGAATTAATGAGCCAAAACTAGGAGTTTTCATAATTATTGGGTTGTACCTCAGGATAGTACTCTCTCAGAGGAATCCAGCAAAATTTGTTTGACAATTTTTGGACATTCCTACACCAGGTTGTGGCTATTTAAACTTTCAACTGAATTCTGAAAACAGATAAAAGTTCAAATGCCTGCTGCTGGGCCCAGGCCACGTGTCACCCTCTGAGACAAAACCACACAGGGCCACACAGTCCCAGCCACACAGTCACACCGGATCAAATAGCCACAGAGGATCGGCTTTAAACCTTTTCCCTCAGTGACTTCTGGGACCCGGTACCCTTTCTTCAACCTCGGGCTGTTCCCACGCCCACGTGCCCGCGCCGCCGCCCTCGCCGGAGATCGCTGGAAACCGGTCTCCCGGCCTCTGCCCGAGCTCCGGCTTGCCGCCAGGGCCTAAACTGCCACGCTGCGCACGATGGTGAGGTTTCCCCGAGCCGGTGAAGCCTCTACGGTAGCTAGCGGCGATGCGGTAGCTCGGCGCATCTTCGGCGACGTCGGCCGGCCATCCTAGTGCGCTAAAAGCTCGGCAAAATGGTGCTACAGCACCAGTGAATGATGGGGGAGCTCGACCTAACCTCAAAAACGTTCGGGAACGATGGCAAACATGCTTTCACCGTGCGACTGCGGTCCCCCGGTTCGGTCGCCGGTAGAAACCCATGAAATACTCGGGCTATGTGCAGTTTTAGGCTAGAACCGTGAAGGGCAACGGATCGCCTATCACTTTGGGCCCTTCGTGCAAATTTTAACGAACAAAGATTGAGAATTGGGGAGGATTTCGGGATTACCGTGCCGGAAGGTCAGATGGAGTACGCCGGAGCAACTTTTCAAAATTCACTGCCGGCGGTGCATGGCATGGGCTGAGCTTGGGAGGAGAGCAGCACGGTGCCTTGGCGCGTCCAGGGGCGCCGGTATTTGGTCGTGACATTCACCAGGTGGAGCTGTCCACGGACGCCTCCTAATCGGTCCTTGTTCGGCCGCTGCGCGGACGCGGTGTCCCCGGGGTAGGAGGGCCGAGCTCGGTCGGTGGCGCGTCGTGGAGGACGAGGGTGAGGCCCTGGTGCCGTTTTGCTACTCAATGGCCTTGGTTTGTGATCACCCGAGCCAGCTGCTGATCAAATGAGTGTGGCGGCAGCGGCTCTGTTCAGGGCGCGGGGAAAAGAAGAAGAACAGAGCGGGCTCCTCGTGGTTGTGGCAAGGGGACTCGGCCGAGGTGATAAGGAGCACGAAGCAGCTCGCCAGCGCAAAAGAATTCACGAGGAGGTGTCCTCGGTGCCGCGCGGTGTCGTCCGGTGGAGCCTCGGTGTTGTCCAGGTTGCTTCGCGTGGGAACAGAAAGGAACCGACTCAATTCAGATATTTGGTGCATATGACAAGTGGGTCCCACCTTCCCCCTTATCACCTCTCATTTTCTCACAAATATCTCCTCATTTTAGAAAATGCTGGAAATAAAATGGTGGGAATTCAAATCTGAATTGTGTGTGGATATTTGAACAAGTCTCATCCAAATTCAAATGTATATTTGAATTCATTGCAACTTTAAGTCCATTTGGAAAATGGGTAGCAAACATCTTCCAAATTCCATGAGACTTTGCCTACCCCCTAATTTGGACCTAAGGAATTCACATATGAACTCTGATCATTAATTTGGCTGCTGCAAATGAGGTTTTTAATACAACAGTTTGAAAACCCTTGTGTTACTCTCATTTGCATTTTTGAGTGGAACAATTTGTTCTCAAAATCTGACTTTGGCTTCCTCACACTCATGGGAACTTCCCAACTTGGTTTCCAACACACAAATATTTGAACTTGTGTGGAGAAAGCTCTCATGTGTCTTATCACATGTGAAAAAGTTTAAACAAGTCCCATTTTTCATACATGTGAAACCAACTTTGTGCAAACAAGAGTTTCTTTGTATGCATATTTTGGGACCTTTACAATCCTCCCCCCTTAAAAGAATTTCGTCCCGAGATTATAAGGTAAAAACGAGAGGAAGGATGGTGGAAAATTAACTAACGTGCGACGTCAAGAATTGGGATAATTGGTTCGAAGAAATCCTTCGCTCTCCCCTGTCGCTTCAACCTTGGAGTAATCACTCCCTAAAACTTTATAGAACCACAACGTATGGTCGCGTGTGGTTCGGTCCATTATGTCGATGATCTGAGCCAGACCCTCCTGATGTGTGAGATCTGGCTTCAGTCCTTCGATATTGCTCAGCTGAATGGTGATTGAACACTTGAGGCACTTCCTCAGCGGAGAAATGTGGAAGACGTCGTACACACCGGTGATACTTCCAGCCAGTATGCAACGGGTCCACATCTTTCCATAACCTGGAATGGACCAACGAATTGAGACGGATAGAGACTATGACAAGTGAGCCTCGTCAACAATCTTTCTCCCTCGACTCTAATTTACAGGTACAACGATTCTGTTCTTAAACTGCAGGATGCCGTCTCCGCCTTTCCGGAATTATTTCAGCTCCCCACTGTCCATACATTTCCACAAATGTGACATGCCCTTATCACGTTTCTGGGCTGCCACCCTTTCTTCACGGATGGTGGGGATGAAAGCTAAATTATAGAGAGCTCTAGGGTGAACCATCATGATGGTGGCTCGCCCTCTTCCAACAGGGTGATGGTTGGATTATGAACGTGGGACTTACGACTCCCGCATTCGCCCACGTTAATCTTGCCGGGGTGATAATGGATCTCTATTTCGTAACCCTTTATCAACTCCAACCATCGTTGCTGCCTCATGTTTCACTTCTTCCGAGTGAATATGTACTTGAGGTGCTTGTGGTCGGTATATAAATGCACGAGGTTACCGAGTAGGTAGTACCTCCACATTTTTAGTGCGAGTACCACGGCAGTGAGTCCTAAGTCATGAGTCGGATAGTGTTACTCATGATTCCTAAGTTGCCATGATCCATACACGACCACACTTCGGTCTTGCATCAGCATACATCCTAGCCCAAAGCCGGATGCATCGCAGTACCCAACGAACGGTCTTGTTGTGTTTGGCCGCGCCAAAACCGGTGCTGATGTTAAGTGTTTCACTAACGCCTTGAACGCTGCATTACATGTTGGACTCCAAACTTATTTGGTAGCCTTCTTCGGCAGCTATGTCCTAGGCTTGGCAATCTTTGAGGAGTTCGAAATGAACCTCTGATAATATCCCGCAAGTCCGAGGAATTTTCCCGTACCTCGTTAATAGACCGCGGGGACTTCCAATGCAGCACAGGTGCGATATTACTCAGACTTACAGCGATGCCCTTAGCTGAGATGATATGCCCGAGACTAAGTACTCGTGATATCTAAAATTTGCACTTGCTGAATTTCACGTATAGCTTGTGATCCCGCAGCCGTTGCAAGACTACACGCAGGTGCTTCTCGTGTGCTTCCTCCGACTTGGAATAAACCAGTAGGTCGTCGATGAAGACCACAACAAACCCATCCAGCTCCGGCATGAATACCGAGTTCCTTAAGTGCATGAACCGAGCTGGAGTGTTGGTAAGGCCAAGGAATATGACAGGTACTCTTAAACTCCGTACCTCGTCGAAAAACTGTCTTCAGAATAGCCTCAGCCCTTATCCTCAATCCGATGGTACCCTGACCTAAGTCCATCTTGGAACAGATCCTTGCTTTGACCAACTGATCAAACAATATGTCGATCTGTGGTAACGGGTACTTGTCCTTGATTGTCACAATGTTAAGCGGACGAAAATTAACACTAAGCTGTAGTGTTTCGTCCTTCTTCCTACTACACAGCGTAGAGCAACCCCAAGATTATGAGCTTGGTCGTATAACTCATCTACTCATGAGTTCACTTAGTTGCTCCTTCAACCGTTCTCTTTGCTGTGAAGAACAGACTCTTCTGTCCTAACCTAGATTTTGATCCGTTTAGAAGCATTTTCATAACTCAAATTGCATACCAAAGTTAAAGATAACTTCAATATATTTCCAACGAGTATTCAAATGCCTCCATATGACTTCTGAATCAAAAATTATGATTGTTCAATGTTGACAGAATTTCTGGATAAAATTTGCCAGCATCTCCTTTGTAGGTGGCAGACTTTATCACAGTTGTATATGCAAATACAATATGAATATGAACCAACTTTGAACTACAACAATGTTGCACATCTCATAACCTTTCCAACTGTGTATCACAGGCTCCTTAGGGATTTTTCTACAGGAAGTTATGGCTTAAAAACAGAAAAGTCCAGAGAGGTTTTTGCTACTGTCCTAGTTCTGAACAATTTGCCTTCAACTGGACTTTTCACCAACTTAACTTATGATTTTGCTCTGGAGGTCTACAAGAGAGTTGTAGAGCACTTGAAAATCCTTCCAGAAATTTATCATACAACTTAATTGGTTAAAGCTACTCAGAGTTATTCTCTGTAAAAGTCCAGCAAGAATTCCTGCTAGAAACAGATCACTCTGTTTTTGAAATCTTAGAAACCTAAACCTTCTCTTATTTGAATCTTAGCTCAAAATAAGAGTTCAGTAACTAATACTTATTTCAAACTTACATTTTTAGTTTAAAGTTAGCTCATGAATCATTTCTTCATAGGGAAGAGGTTATTAAGTGCAGTACGGTGTCGATGCACCGTAAGAAACATGTCGGTACTACGTTGCCTCTCCAAAAGAAAATCTTACCCGGATTATACCGGCATATACGTGTTATCAGTGGCACTTAGACGGTCTCTCGCACACGTGTACTACACGGGATATGTACGTGGTTAGTACCTGTAGAAAAAAAAACACTCAATAGTGGTGCACTCAAAGGTTGTTTCATTTCAGGCAGTTCCATATTAGAAAGTAAATACAAACGCCCGTATCATTGTCATACGGCCGTCCTTGAGTTAAGTCACGTCTCAAGGTATGCGATCGTGTTTCAACACCACACGACGGGGAACCCGAGTAGGTCATGAACGGGTCGTCACGGTTGAGAATGTTATCAACCCAACGGATATCACCTACTGCCCTGCAGGGCACGCCGATGGCAAGCGCTGCGTATGTCCTCCTAGGCTATTTCCAGACGAACACACTCTCGCGTTACTGACCACGCGATGGGGTCTCCACTTACTTGCCTAATGCACGCTAGGGATCAGCGTTTCATATGAACTCAGGAACATGAAGAGTTCAAGAGTTTCATATTAACATCTCACCCCAAGCTGTGAGATCTAGCCCTGAACCACTTTCCTCGTCAGGGGAGCTAACCGAAATTGAACCGCTTTCGGTGGCGTTCCTTACCATGCTTACCTGAGCGTAGGTGCGTCGTTACGTAATAAAAATTTCAGAATTATAACAATTATGTTAGTGCTGCCACTTTAAGTAACTATACTACTATAGTCCTTATGTGGGCCTAATACTGTTTCCTCACCGTATCCTAAGTTTTTGTCGTAATACGATCCTTATTCCGTGTGCTATTAACAATGCGGCTCTAATACCATTTGTGATGGCTCTCTAGGATCATAGACTGTCCCCACATACCACCACTCGTCTTTTTCTGCGCACTTTGTCCTCACTCGTGCGCACCTGGAAAAACTTCCCGGTCGGTCACCCATCCCCAAATTCCTCCGGGCCAAGCACGCTTAACCCCGGAGTCCTTTGCAGGTGGGCTTTTAGAAAAGAAGGCATACCTTGGTGGTATGAGTACTCTATCAATCCTATTAAGCCGGGAGTCAGGATATCACATAATCCACCCCCCATAGAAGACCGACGTCCTCGTCGGTCAACACCAAGATAGGAACGTCCCCTCTTAGCCACGTCCGTACGTTCAGTACTGGCATACGCATACTGTACGTCCGGTTAGCAGCATACGTACCATACCATGTCCCACACAGAGGACCCACGCGTCATGCGTACGTACCCACGTCCCTGACCCTTACGCTACTGTATCCTTCTCACTGACCCGTACGCACCCGTGAAACTGCGAGGGTCGGCTCTGATACCACGCTGTGAGGACCCCGCCGTCCCGATCACTGATACCACGCTGTGAGGACCCCACCGTCCCGATCACTCACAGGGACGGGGCACCTCGCCCGGGAATCGCATTGGGTGGTGTCGTGCGATGCGGCACCCAACAGCACACATAATAAAGCATCATATTACATAAAAGAAGCGGAAGCTTACAAAGTGTTGATTTTACAAATACTTCTCAAAATAAACTACAGTGGAAGACTATTACAACTCACGTCTCATATCTATGCTAAGCAACAGAGAAGGTGTCCAGCCCGCGGACCCTTCTCACTAGCAACACTATCACAATAGCAGCGGCAGGGGTTGCCATGAGTTCACCCCTCGGAGAGCTCCGAGCCTCATCAGGCACCCGTACATCTCAGCATACAGTTATTACCTGCAAAACAACTTATGCAGTATCTGTGAGCACGAAGCTCAGCAAGACTGACCCATCACCCTAGTCATGAAACTCTACATGATGAAAATAGAGGGCTGATTATAGAAGTTTGCACAAACGATGAACTTGAGCTAAAGGAGCGTCCTTACTTCAAGTTTTAGGCAACTTTTATAGCCCTCGTGCAACTTACATCGAGACTCCACAATCAAACAAGAAACGTTTCATCTCGATGTCACTTGCCCGAGGTGAAAGTAACTTTAATGAGCTACCCTAAACTCATAGTGACCTTGCGCCATCAACGTCGAGACTCCACAATCAAACAAGAAATGCTTTGCCTCGACGCTACTAGTCCAAGGTGGAAAATAAATTTAGTGATGTGTTGATCATTTCCTCATCTCCAATATGAGGATTACTCACGAAGCATTATTAACCTTTCCTAGTTTATTACTACGTCACGACGCAGAGAACAAGTATGCTCACTACCGCGAGCGACGGTGATTGCAATAAAAAACACACAGCTGACACGACATGTACGCCCGTACTCAACGTTGCACACAGCAACCATCACTGACGTCGTACGTGGCAACCTTTCACACGACACCTAAGTGTCGAACCGGTCCCACCGTCTGGGATTAAGTCTCTCTACGGCAAACCCTCGTAGAGCCGACTTCTCTATCCTTTCAGCATCGGCATCAGACGGTGAGGTATGCCTCGACACCTAGGTTAACATGTTACATCGGTTTCCTGGGTCCCATATAGCCAGTATGCATCCGGTACACAACTCAAACTTGCCCAACGGGCCGCACACGAGAACGGGCCTTAATCGACTCAGACATAGACTAGGCTCACAGGACCACGTCCTTGACCTTCCATCCACTGCCCGGTCTCCATTCCCAACTATGAGGATCAATTCCCAACTCTTCCGATTGATCCCCCCTAAATCCCTGTTCACGAGTAGGAATCTTCCCACTCGAGTTTTGCTTCTTTTAATCCACTTTTGTTGAGATCAGCAGTTATAATTAATTGATAACATATCCTACATTAAACTCCTGGGTTTTTTGGGTCATGCATTTGGAGTTTCATACCATCTAGACGTAATGCAATAAATACAATGCTAGACGTATCAAGTGAATACAAATAAAAACTTGTAAATTTGATGCAAACCGGGGCTTGCCTTAGTTTTGCAGGTTACTTATATATATATGAAGTTAGTATAGACCACTTGACTTGATATCTTGCCTCCCTCCTTTGATCTCCACTCCAATGACTTGAGGTCCTTCACGTAGATGCTACACGTAATGCATATGCACAAATGTTTACTTGTAAAAGTTTTGCTAACAAGTGCTAAATACAAGTTTAAAACTGGAACTCTGTTTAAGAATTTAAAATGACGTGGGTGCTAGTGGTTTGGGTTTGGATCTCAGCACATGATTAATTCTAAGTGGTTTCCCCCTCTTCTATATTGATCACCTTAAGAGGTTAAACAGAACAGGGGTGATCCAGAGCTCCAATGGGGCTGAGAATTTTCATGTTATCTCCTTGTCACAAGAAAGTCCTCTGGACCAAAAATTAGCACTTTTCATTGAGTGGTTTGTTCAGAATAATTTTCTAAGCAATTAAGCAAAGAAGAAATAATTCGGAGATCACACCCATGTTCATGCCAAACATAGTGAAATACAATTTCCCTTATAGTTCATATAGCTTGCATGAATTTTCCTAGGATTTTTGGAGCTAAGAATCTCCCAGGAATGAATTTCCAAGTTTTGGGAAATTCTCTTAAAATGTTTCTGTATTCAATTGAACACAGCAACATAAATTCTGAATTGCCCTGATCAAATCAACTCCAATTGAGCTGAAACTTTTACAGGAGTTTACTAACATCCTAGATAATATGCTGGCAAAATTTGAGGATTTTTGGATTAACTAAACTCCCTCTAAAATTCTTTTGTTGAAAAGCTTTAAAGAACATTCCAGAATTAAATAATGAGTTTCATACAAATTGGGTTGTAGATTGGGACAGATCTATTCAATATGAATCCAACCCAATTTGAATCACTAAATTTGGGGATTCCTAGCAAGAGTTATGAGGTTCTAAAGTTTGGGGAAAATTTCTGAAATTGACCTCTGTTTATTTTCCCATTTTCAGAGACATAAGGAATTAACACCACATTTGGCCAAGCAAATGAGGTCCAATGCTTCTGAAAATTTTACTGGAGTCCAAATATTTTTGGAAGACTCTCCTTCCCAAATTTGGGTATTTTCCAATACATAGAACTCCTGGAAAAATTCCCACAAGATTTTCCTTCTATGAACTAATGAGCCAAAACTAGGGGTTTTCATAATTATTGGTTGTACCTCTGGATAGTACTCTCTCAGAGAAATCCAGAAATTTTTTGTTTTGACAATTTTTGGACATTCCTACACCAGGTTGTGGCTATTTAAACTTTCAACTGAATTCTGAAAACAGATAAAAGTTCAAATGCCTGCTGCTGGGCCCAGGCCACGTGTCACCCTCTGAGGCAAAATCACACAGGGCCACACAGTCCCAGCCACGCAGTCACACCGGATCAAATAGCCACAGAGGATCGGCTTTAAACCTTTTCCCTCACTGACTGCTGGGACCCGGTACCCTTTCTTCAACATCGGGCTGTTCCCGCGCCCGCGTGCCCGCGCCGCCGCCCTCGCCGGAGATCGCTGGAAACCGGTCTCCCGGCCTCTGCCCGAGCTCCGGCTCGCCGCCAGGGCCTAAACTGCCACGCTGGGCACGATGGTGAGGTTTCCCCGAGCCGGTGAAGCGTCTACGGTAGCTAGCGGCGATGCGGTAGCTCGGCGCATCATCGGCGACGTCGGCCGGCCATTCTAGTGCGCTAAAAGCTCGGCAAAACGGTGCTACAGCCCCAGTGAATGATGGGGGAGCTCGACCTAGCCTCAAAAACTTTCGGGAACGATGGCAAACATGCTTTCACCGTGCGACCGCGGTCCCCCGGTTTGGTCACCGGTAGAAACCCATGAAATACAAGGGCTATGTGCAGTTTTAGGCTAGAACCGCGAAGGGCAAAGGATCGCCTATCACTTTGGGCCCTTCGTGCAAACTTTAACGAACAAAGATTGAGAATTGGGGAGGAATTTGGGATTACCGTGCCGGAAGGTCAGATGGAGTACGCCGGAGCAACTTTTCAAAATTCACTCCCGGCGGTGCATGGCATGGGCTGAGCTTGGGAGGAGAGCAGCACGGTGCCTTGGCGCGTCCAGGGGCACCGGTACTTGGTCGTGACATTCACCAGGTGGAGCTGTCCACGGACGCCTCCTAATCGGTCCTTGTTCGGCCGCCGCGCGGACGCGGTGTCCCCGGGGTAGGAGGGCCGAGCTCGGTCAGTGGCGCGTCGTGGAGGACGAGGGTGAGGCCCTGGTGCCGTTTTGCTACTCAATGGCCTCGGTTTGTGATCACCCGAGCCGGCTGCCGATCGAATGACTGTGGCGGCAGCGGCTCTGTTCAGGGCGCGGGGAAAAGAAGAAGAACAGAGTGGGCTCCTCGTGGTTGTGGCAAGGGGACTCGGCCGAGGTGATAAGGAGCACGAAGCAGCTCGCCAGCGCAAAAGAATTCACGAGGAGGTGTCCTCGGTGCCGCGCGGTGTCGTCCGGTGGAGCCTCGGTGTTGTCCCGGTTGCTTCTCGTGGGAACAGAAAGGAACCGACTCAATTCAGATATTTGGTGCATATGACAAGTGGGTCCCACCTTCCCCCTTATCACCTCTCATTTTCTCACAAATATCTCCTCATTTTGGAAAATGCTGGAAATCAAATGGTGGGAATTCAAATCTGAATTGTGTGTGGATATTTGAACAAGTCTCATCCAAATTCAAATATATATTTGAATTCATTGCAAATTTAAGTCCATTTGGAAAATGGGTAGCAAACATCTTCAAAATTCCATGAGACTTTGCCTACCCCCTAATTTGGACCCAAGGAATTCAAATATGAACTCTGATCATTAATTTGGCTGCTGCAAATGAGGTTTTTAATACAACAGTTTGAAAACCCCTGTGTTACTCTCATTTGCATTTTTGAGTGGAACAATTTGTTCTCAAAATCTGACTTTGGCTTCCTCACACTCATGGGAACTTCCCAACTTGGTTTCCATGTCTTCACACAAATATTTGAACTTGTGTGAAGAAAGCTCTCATGTGTCTTATCACATGTGAAAAAGTTTAAACAAGTCCCATTTTTTATACATGTGAAACCAACTTTGTGCAAACAAGAGTTTCTTTGTATGCATATTTTGGAACCGTTACACTACCCTCTGAACGACGGGCAATGCCTCAATACCCAGCTACCCGAGTTACATCGGTTTCCCGGTTCCCATATAGCCGGTAGGTCTTCGGTACTGTTCTAGCTTGTTCAACAGGCCCGCACACCGCTCGGTCCTCAATTGACACAAGCGGAGCTATAGGACACAGGCTCCAAAGTCCTGCTTCCCTTACTCTCCGCTCGGTCTCATTTTTCTTGCCATGTGTATCATGTGCTATCTCTACCCGAGTCGAGTGCCTCTATCCTATGCTCGCGAGTAGTTCCAACTACTCGACTTGTACCGAATCCTACACTATATTAGCATTGCATTAGCTAAACGGGGTTTTCAATCCTAATCTCAACCCATGGTTTTCTTGGCTATGCAATTGGGTTTTGAAAAAAGACTCCGATGCAAGAGATAATGATACTCAAGTAAGTGCTCAAAACAATAAAAATTTGTAAAAAGGTTACTGCAAACCAGAGCTTGCCTTGCTGCTCTTGGTCGTAGGCTAGCTTCTCTTCCAGAGTAACAAAGTCTAGGACTTCGGGTTCCTCCTCGACCTTAGCGACTACATGATATACAAGTATATGTATTAATTTGAATGCATTTGAATTGAATTGAAACTTGTGAAGTTTATAAGTCTTACTAGACAGACCCAACGACTGTGAAACTTTTACTGTGGCTTGGTTACAACCTAAACAGAGACTTGGCCAAGTTTTAGTTGCAGCAGCTCATTTGTGCTCTCCACAATTAATTATGTACTTGACCTTTGTTGGAGCTCTTATTGTGTTCTAGGGGTTTTCATGGAGCAACTCATGACTTTCTGAAAACTATATTTTCAGAGGGTTCTAATGGAGTTGGTCACACTTAATTTGAAGGTTCCTAGCTAAAGATATGAGCTAAACAATTTCAGAGAAATTCTGAAACTGTTTCTGGACATTTTCTATTTTCTCTGGAACAGTTTCATTAATCACACCATTAGGTGGATCAAATGAGCTCAAATGAATCCGAAATTTTTATGGTAGCTCAGGGATATTTTGGTGAACATCCTGGCAAAATTTCAGAATTTTCCTCCGAAGGGTTCTCCAGTTAAAATTCTAAACAGTTTAAATTTTGGAGAATTAATTCTGGAGAAATAGGGATTTTCATGAAGTGAAACTTGATTTGCTGGAAAGTACTCAGAGAGCTGATTCCAACAAATTTTGGTTCACGAGTTTCCTAGCCAAAGTTATGAGGATTTAAAGTTTGAATGAAATCTGAAAATCGGGAAAAGTTCAAATCTGCCGGTGGGTCCTCGGGGAGACGTGTTGGACACTGGAGCGACAGCACACCGGGGTCTACGGAGTTTTTGCGCGCCAGCACACCGGATCCAAGCCGCAGACTGATCCCAATTTAAAATCTGAGTCGCTGACACATGGGCCACCCGGCTTCGTCTTCCTCCCGACGCTCCCTCGCGCCCGTGCCGCCTCCCTTCGCAAAGTGTAGGAGTTTTTCATATGTCCAGCCCTTAGATGATGCATGTGGGAAATGCCACTTTTGCATTGTGTGAGTTTGTTCTCTAATGATCATGTTGATAATGGTTACATGCTCTTCAAATGTGTTCATCAACTTTCTTCAAATGAGGTGTGTGTGTGTGGTGATGAACACTTTGAATGTGGCAAAAACTGAGGCCTTTACATTCCTCCCCCCTTAAAAGAATCTCGTCCCGAGATTATAAGGTGAAAATGAGAGGGAGGACGGTGGAAAATTACCGGATATGCGACGTGAAAAAGTCGGGGTAGTTAGCGCGAAGAAATCCTTCGTTCTGCCATGGCTTCATCCACGGAGTGATTACTCCACAGAACTTTGTAGAACCACAACGTATGGTTGCATGTGGTTTGGGCCTTTTTGTCAATGATCTGAACCGGTTACTCCCGATAGGTGAGATCCGATTTCAGTTCTTCAATGTCCTCCAGCTGAAAAGTAGTAGATAGCTTGAGACACTTCCTCAGCTGGAAAATGTGAAAGACGTCTTGCACACCGGAAAGTGCTTCTGGAAATTTCAGCCGGTATGCTACTGATCCACATCTTTCGGTAATCTAGAATGGACCGATGAATCGGGGTGCCAACTTTCCTCTCACCCCAAATCTGTTTACGCCCTTCATTGGAGACACACGTAGGTATACGTGATCCCCGACTTCGAATTGTAATGGGCGTCTTCTCCGGTCTGCATACTGTTTCTGCCGGGATTGGGCGGCTTTTAGGTTCGCTTGAATCAGCCGAACCTTTTCCTCCGCGTTGTTGACAAGATCAATCCCGAAGGTGACCCTTTCGCCAGACTCACACCAGTTCAATGGTGTGCGGCATTTTCTCCCGTATCGTGCCTCATATGGTGCCATTTTGATGCTGGCTTGGTACCCATTGTTGTACGAGAACTCGGCTAACGGCAAGGGATCATCCCAATTCTTGCCGTGGTTGATAGCGCAAGCTCGTAGCATGTCTTCTAAGATCTGATTTACACGCTCAGTTTGTCCATCCGTCTGCGGGTGGTATGCTGAACTACGGATCAGTTTTGTCCCCAACGCAGCGTGTAGCTGCTCCGAAAAACGGGACACAAATAAAGTGCCCCGATCCGATATGATGGTACGGGGTACGCCGTACAACATAGAATCCGTGAGATATACAGTTCAGCGTACTTCTTGGCGTTGTAGTTGGTGTTGACCAGGATGAAATGGGCAACTTTGGTGAGCCGGTCGACGATCACCCACACAGAATCATGTTTCTGAAAAGTGGTGGGAAAACCGACGATGAAGTCCATGCTCACGTCCTCTCACTTCCAGGCAGGAATGCCCAGTGGTTGTAGCAGTCCCGGTTTCCACATATGATCTGCCTTCACCCTTCGACATGTATCATACTCGGACACGTACTTGGCGATCTGCCGCTTTATCCGTGTCCACCAAAACTTGCTTCTGAGTTCTTGATACATTTTGTTGCTGCCGGGGTGAATAGAAAATTTTGACAAGTGAGCCTCATCAAAAATTTTCTTCCGTAACTCCGGGTTACGGGGTACGACGATCCGGTCCTTGAACCATAGGACGCCGTCTCCGTCTTTCCGGAAACATTTCAGCTCCCCACTGTCTACACCTCTCCGCAAATGCGACATGCCCTTGTCATGTTTATGAGCTGCCGCCATCTCTTCAAGGATGGTGGGGATCAACGCTATGTTGTAGAGAGCTCCATGTGGAATCACATGCAGTGGTGGTTCGCTCTCTTCCAACGGTGTGGTGGTCAGATTGTTGACATGTGACTTGCGGCTCAGCGCATCCGCAACTATGTTTGCCTTGCCGGGGTAATAATGGATCTCTATTTCGTAATCCTTTATCAATTCTAACCATCTTCGCTGCCTCATGTTCAACTCCTTCTGAGTGAATATGTACTTGAGGCTTTTGTGGTCGGTATATAAATGTATGAGGTTACCAAGTAGGTAGTGCCTCCACATTTTAAGTGCGAGTACCACGGCAGCGAGCTCCACGTCGTGAGTTGTATAATTCTGCTCATGGTTTCTGAGCTGCCGTGATCCATACGCGACCACTCTTCGGTCTTGCATCAGCACACATCCGAGCCCAATGCCGGATGCATCGCAGTACACATCGAACGGTTTTGTTGTGTCTGGCTGCGCCAAAACCGGTGCTGATGTCAGGTGCTTCACTAATGCCTTAAATGCTGCTTGACATGCTGGACTCCAAACATATTTGGTAGCCTTCTTTAGCAGCTCCGTCATAGGCTTGGCAATCTTCGAGAAGTTCAGAATGAACCTCCGATAATATCCCGCGAGTCCAAGGAAACTCCGTACCTCGTGAACAGTTCTCGGGGACTTCCAATTCAGCACTTGTGTGATATTACTTGGTCTACAGCGATACCCTCCGCTCAGATGATATGCCCGAGAAAAGGAACTTGCGATATCCAGAACTCGCATTTGCTGAATTTCACGTATAGCTTGTGATCCCGCAGCCGTCGCAATACTATACGCAGATGCTTCTTGTGATCTTCCTCCGACTTGGAATATACCAGTATGTCGTTGATGAAGACCACGACAAACTTGTCCAGCTCCGGCATGAATACCGAGTTCATTAGATACATGAAGTAAGCAGGAGCGTTGGTGAGGCCGAAGGACATGACCAGGTACTCATAAAGTCTGTACCTCGTCGAGAAAGCCGTCTTCGGAATATCCTCAGCCCGTATCTTAATCTGATGGTACCCGGATCTTAAATTCATCTTGGAAAAGATCTTTGCTTCGACCAACTGATCAAACAACATGTCGATCCGTGGCAACGGGTACTTGTTCTTGATGGTTACGGCATTTAATGGACGGTAGTCCACGCAAAGCCGCAACGTCTCATCCTTCTTCTTTACAAATAATGCCGGACATCCCCATGGCGAGGAGCTCGGCCTAATAAAACCCTTCTCCAGCAGGTCCGTTAGTTGAGTCTTCAGTTCAGCCAATTCCTTGGGCGCCATATTGTACGGCCTTCGGGATATTGGCATGGTTCCCGGTGCAAGTTCAATCTTGAACTCCACCTCTCTCTCGGGCGGCATCCCCGGTAAATCATCCGGGAACACGTCAGGGAACTCTCGGACCACTGGAATATCTTCCAATCTGATAGCTGTGGATTGATAGACACTTGGAAGTTTTATTTCTGGACTCTCCAGAAATAAAGAGTGAGATCCGTGCACTTCTGAGTTCAAGTGCACGATTCGAAGGATGGTGTCTAAAACAGCGCCGTGGCGGGTTAACCACGACATCCCTAAGATAACATCGACCTTCTGTCCCTCTAGAATTACGAGAGACGTAGGGTACATTCTGCCCGCTAAGCATAATGGTGCTTTGGAAACCATTACGCTTGCTGAAATCTTCCCACCCGGTGAACAAATCAAATATGGACTATCGGTGGGTAGTATTGGCAAGCTTTGTTTAGCAATGAAAGCTTGGCTAATAAAATTGTGCGTGGCGCCTGAATCAAACAACACTATGGAAAGACTATACCCACAAGGATTGGCTCACCCTCCGGCACGTCCTCTATGGCAAGCTGGTGGACGGTGCCGGGCCTAGGGTTCGCCCGCCGCGCATTAGTAGGGTTCCAGGGCTGATTCCTCCCCGGAAGTTGTGGTGCAACTCCGCTGCCTTGTCTCTCCGGACAACTGCTGGCGAAGTGTCCTGGACGACCACATTTGTAGCATGTGGCCGCTGCTTGTCCGGTGCTTGGGGAACGAAAGCCTGGCCTGCGCTGCTGAGGTGCATATGCACGCGGCATCGCACGCTGCTGTTGTTGTTGTTGCAGAGGTGGTGCTGGCAGTGCCGGCCTAAATGCCGGTGAAGAATATGGCCGACTGCGGAACGGCATCGACCTCTGTGGTGGCTGCCAGCGTGGACCCGATGGTGGCCGATTTACCATCTGAAATTTCTGAAAAGGACCGCCTCCTTCTCCGCTGCTTTGCGGCGCGCTTCGCTTTCTCTCCGCCGCCGCTAACTCCTTGCCGGAGTCCTCCTGAACAATCGCAGCATCAATTATGTCGTTGAGGCTGCTGCGATTGAACATCACCAACTTGTCTTTCAGGAGCGGGTTGAGCCCCTGGTAGAAGTGGTCCCGCCGCTTCTCGTCAGTATCAGCGTGATACGACACATAGATCACGAGATCGTTGAACGCCCTGGAGTATTCCAGCGTGTTTCGGCTCCCTTGCTGCAGGTGTAGAAACTCCTGCGTCTTCCTCTTCATGAGACCCGGCGGTATATGATAGGTCCTGAAGGCCGTCCAGAACTCCGCCCAGGTCATAACTCGGTCTGTGGGCTGTGAAGCACAGAAGTTTGCCCACCAAGCGCTCGCGGATCCCTAGAGCTGTTGGACCACAAACTGAGTCTTGCACTGCTCACTCACTTGGAGCAGCCCGAACTTCATCTCCATCGTGCAGAGCCAGTTGTCCGCGTCGATGGGTTCATCCGCCCTTGAGAATACCGGGGGATGAGTTGCTAGAAAGTCAGGTTAGGAGCTCTGTTAACGCTCCTCACGATCATGACGTCTCTCGGGTCGAGACGTATTTGCAATAAGGGATGATGGTGGAGTTGAAACATACCCGCAAGGATTGGCTCACCATCTGGCACGTCCTCTATGGCAAGCTGGTGGACGGTGCCGGGCCTAGGGTTTGCCCGCCGCGCATTAGTAGGGTTCCAGGGCTGATTCCTCCCCGGAAGTTGTGGTGCAACTCCGCTGCCTTGTCTCTCCGGACAACTGCTGGCGAAGTGTCCTGGACGACCACATTTGTAGCATGTGGCCGCTGCTTGTCCGGTGCTTGGGGAACGAAAGCCCGGCATGCGCTGCTGAGGTGCATACGCACGCGGCATCGCACGCTGCTGCTGTTGTTGTTGTGGAGGTGGTGCTGGCAGTGCCGGCCTGAATGCCGGTGAAGAATATGGCCGACTGCGGAACGACATCGACCTCTGTGGTGGCTGCCAGCGTGGACCCGATGGTGGGCGATTTACCATCTGAAATTTCTAAGATAGACCACCTCCTTCTCCGCTGCTTTGCGGCGCGCTTCGCTTTCTCTCCGCCGCCGCTAACTCCTTGCCGGAGTCCTCCTGAACAATCGCAGCATCAATTATGTCGTTGAGGCTGCCGCGATTGAACATCACCAACTTGTCTTTCAGGAGCAGGTTGAGCCCCTGGTAGAAGTGGTCCCGCCGCTTTTCGTCAGTATCAGCATGATACGACGCATAGAGCACGAGATCGTTGAACGCCCTGGAGTATTCCAGCGCGTTCCGGCTCCCTTGTGTGAGGACCCCGCCGTCCCGATCACTCACGGGGACGGGACACCTCGCCCGGGAATCGCATTGGGTGGTGCCGTGCGATGCGGCACCCAACAACACACATAATAAAGCATCATATTACATAAAACAAGTGGAAGCTTACAAAGTGTTGATTTTACAAATACTTCTCAAAATAAACTACAGCGGAAGACTATTACAACTCACGTCTCATACCTATGCTAAGCAACAGAGAAGGTGTCCAGCCCGCGGACCCTTCTCGCTAGCAACACTGTCATAATAGCAGCGGCAGTGGTTACCATGAGTTCACCACTCGGGGAGTTCCGAGTCTCATCAGGCACCCGTACATCTCGGCGTACAGTTATTACCTGCAAAACAACTTGTGCAGTATCTGTGAGCACGAAGCTCAGCAAGATTGACCCGTCACCCTAGCCATGAAACTCTACATAATAGAAATAGAGGGCTGATTACAGAGGTTTGCACAAACGATGAACTTGAGCTAAAGGAGAGTCCTTACTTCAAGTTTTAGGCAACTTTTATAGCCCTCGCGCAACCTACATCGAGACTCCACAATCAAACAAGAAACGCTTCATCTCGATGTCACTTGCCCGAAGTGAAAGTAACTTTAGTGAGCTCTTGTAGACTCATACAAACCTTACGCCATTAACGTCGAGACTCCACAATCAAACAAGAAACGCTTTGCCTCGACGCTACTAGCCCAAGGTGGAAATTAAATTTAGTGAAGTGTTGATCGTTCCTCATCTCCATTATGAGGATTACCCACGAAGCATGTTAAATGTTTCCCGGTTTATTACTACGTCACGACGCAGAGAACAAGTATGCTCGGTCCATTCCGCGAGCGACGGTGATTGCAATCAAAAACACCCGGCTGACACGACACGTACGCCCGTACTCAACGTTGCACACAGCAACCGTCACTGACGTCGTACGTGGCCACCTTTCACACGACACCCAAATATCGAACCGGTCCCACCGACTGGGATTAAGTCTCTCTACGGCAAACCATCGTAGAGCCGACTTCTCTATCCTTTCAGCATCGGCACCAGACGGTGAGGTATGTCTCGACACCCAGGTTAACATGTTACATCGGTTTCCTAGGTCCCATATAGCCAGTATGCATCCGGTACATAACTCGAACTTGTCCAACGGGCCGCACACGAGAACGGGCCTTAATTGACTCAGACATAGACTAGGCTCACAGGACCACGTCCTTGACCTTCCATCCACTGCCCGTTCTCCATTCCCAACTATGAGGATCAATTCCCAACTCTTCTGATTGATCCCCCTTAACCCCGTTTTACGAGTAGGAATCTGCCCACTCGAGGTTTTGCTTCTTTTAATCCACTTTGTTAACTTGAGATCATCAGTTAGAATCAATTGATAACCTATTCTACATTTAAACTCCATGGTTTTCTGGGTCATGCATTTGGGGCTTCATACCATCTAGACTTAATGCAATAAACAAATTACTAGACCAAGTAATGTGAATACAAATAAAAGCTTGTAAATTTAGATGCAGATTCAGTTAGTGAAGATCACTCGGCTTGATCAAGTGCTGTCCTCCTTCCTTGATCTCCCCTCCGATGACTTGAAGTCCTTCACGTAGATGCTACACGTAATGCATATGCACAATTGTTTAATTTTAAAGACTTTGCTACAAGTTCCTATAACAGTTTTTTAAAAACTGGAACTCTGTTTGAGAATTTAAAATGATATTGGTGCTAGTGGTTTAGGTTTGGATCTAAACACCTTAAGAGGTTAAACAGCACTGGGGTGATCCAGAGCTCCAATGGAGCTGAGCATTTTCATGTGAGTTCCCCATCACAAGAAAACCCTCTGGACCAAAAATTAGCACTTTTCATTGAGTGGTTTGTTCCGAATAATTTTCTAAGCAATAAAGCAAAGAAGAATTAATTCTGAGATCACACCCATGTTCATGCCAAACTTAGTGAACTACAATTTCTATTATAGCTCATAGAGTTTGCGTGAATTTTCCTAGCATTTTTGGAGCTAATATTTGCCCAGAACTGATTTTTTCCAAGTCTTGGAAAATTCTCTGAAAAAAGGTTTCTGCATTCAATTGAACACAGCATCTTCAAAGCTGAATTGCTCTGATCAAATCATCTCCAATTGATCTGAAATTTTTACAGGGGTTCACTAATACCCTAAATACTATTCTGGCAAAATTTGAGGATTTTTGGATTTGCCAAACTCCCTCTAAAATTCTTTTGCTGAAAATATTTAAAAATTTTCCAGAATTAAATTATGAGTTTCATACAATTTGGGTTGTAGATTTGGACAGAGCTGTTCCATACGAATCCAACCCAATTTGAATCACTAAATTTGGGGCTTCCTAGCAAGAGTTATGAGGTTCTAAGTTTGGGGGAAATCTGAATTTGAATTCTGTTCTATTTTCCAATTTTCAGAGACATAAGTATTTAACACCACATTTGGCCAAGCAAATGAGGTCCAATGCTTCTGAACATTTTACTGGACTTCAAGTATTTTTGGAAGAATCTTTTTCCCAAATTTGGGGATTTTCCAATACACAGAACTCCTGGAAAAATTCCTACAATATTTTCCTTATATGAATTAATGAGCCAAAACCATGTATTTTCATAAATATTGGGCTGTACCCTTGGATAGTACTATTTGAGAGGAATCCAACAAAATTTATCTCACTATTTTTGGAGCTTTCTACACGGAGTTATGCATTTTCCAAGTTTGAACAACTCTCTGTTTGATTTTAAACAGAACAGTCACACGTGGGGCCCACGGGTCATGTGCTTCTTCAACCTCCCGCTAGAACCCGCAGGTGCACACCGGCAGAAAACTTGGCATGGCTCGTTCTCTCTCATTTCTCCACCAAATGAGCTCCGGTTTCGCCCTACATGCTCCTGGGAACGTGGCGCAGCTGCCGGGCAAGGTTTCCCCGCGTGAAAACGGCTGTAGGTGGGTCGGCACCGGCGGGGCGGCTCGGGAGCTCAACATGGATGCGTTTCAGCGTTTCCAAGGCATCTCCCGGCGAGCTACGATGTCCTACAGCATCCCTATGGGTCTAGGAACATGGAACGGAGATCAATTCGTGCAGAACATGGCTGCAAACTAGTCGTCACCGTGGACCGTGGCAGTTTTGGCCGCCGGCGACGATTTCTCGTCGCCCGGGGCATAGGAGGGTCGGTTTTCTTTTGTTCTCGGCGTGGGAGGGCGCTAGGGCATCTAGTTGCTGTGGTTTGAATTGTAGGAGGGATGATCAATCGGTTTGGGCGAATTTCAAGATTTACCATTGGTCTGTTTTATACGTGCGCCGGTGCCAAAATTCAAATTCCGGCAAGCCGGCGTCAGGGGAGAGCAGGGGGACGACAGGATGATGATCAGTACCTCCTGGCGCACCACTGTGGCCTCTTGAGCACGCCGGAGAAGCGCTGGACTGGCCGGGAGACGATCAGCAATGGAGGCGTCATGGCTCTGGTTTGGCCGGAAGAAAACTGGCTCTGCAGCAGCGGGGAAAGGCCGGGGACGAGCTGAGCACACGTTGAGGACGTCGGGGAGACTTTGGCGCAGCTCTGGCATGGTCCAGCCGGCGTTCAACTCGTGGGAATGGCTCAGCGGCGATCAACCGAGGCACAGCAGCGTGTTTGGGGTCGGGTGAGCGCGTGAGGAAGAAAAACACTCGTGGCTGCCTCGGCTGTGCGAGAAAATCACGTAGGGAGGGCACCGCCAACCCCCGTGCTGCCAGCAACCGGTGCAAAGAGCAGGAGGTGGCTCGGAGCAGCTCCCGTGTTGTCGCCCGGTGAGTCTTCGGCTCTGTCACGGTGACCAGCGAGTAGAGAACTGAAGACTGCACACTGAGATTTTTTTGGCCATATGACAAGTGGGTCCCACTTTCCCCCTTATCCCCTCTCAACAGCTCTCAATTATCTCCACAGCTTGGCAAATAATCCATCCAAATGTTTGAAGTTTCAAATTGAATTGCATTTGGAGAGTTGGGCAAATTTCATCTAAATTCAAATGTGTATTTGAATTCTTTGCACATTTAAGTCCTTTTGGGAGAAATGGATAGCAAATCTTTTCAAAAATTGATGAAACTTTGCCTACCCCCTAATTTGGACCTAAGGAATCCAAATGTAAACTCTGATCATTTATTTGGCTGCTGCAAATGAGGTTTTAATACAACAGTTTGGAAATCCTTGCATTGCTCTCATTTAAATTTTTGAGTGGAACAATTTGTTCTCAAAATCTGACTTTAGCTTCCTCCCACATATGAGAACTTCCCAACTTGGTTTTAGATCCCACTTGGGTTCCAAGTCTTCAAATAAATATTTGAACTTGTGTGCAGAAGGCTCTCATGTGTATTATCACATGTGGAAAGAAAAGTTTTAACAAGTCCCATTTTTCATACATGTGACCAACTTTGTGCAAACAAGAGTTTCTTTGTATGCATATTTTTGGACCTTTACACCTTGCTGCAGGTGTAGAAACTCCTGCGTCTTCCACTTCATGAGACCCGGCATTATATGATAGGCCCTAAAGGCCGTCCGGAACTCCGCCCAGGTCATAACTCAGTCGGTGGGCTGTGAAGCACAGAAGTGTGCCCACCATGCGCTCACGGATCCCTAGAGCTGTTGGACCGCGAACTGAGTCTTGCACTGCTCACTCACTTGGAGCAGCCCGAACTTCATCTCCATCGTGCGGAGCCAGTTGTCCGCATCGATGGGTTCATCCGCCCTTGAGAATACCGGGGGATGAGTTGCTAGAAAGTCAGAGTAGGAGCTCTGTTGACGCTCCTCACGATCTTGACGTCTATCGGGTCGAGACGTATTTGCAATAAGCGTCTGCAGCAACTCCGTGTGCTGCTGATGAGAACCCGCCATTCCCACAACGATGTCGGCCAATGTAACTGTTGGAAGTGGCGGTGTTTGTTGTTGCTGTTGCTGTCCCGAGGAGTCCTCGGGAGGCTGTTGGGAGGTTTCTCCCCCCTGACTGGAACCCCCAACGTCCGGGTTGGCACAAGTACGAGTCATTCTGAAATTCAAAACAGCAGCGATCAGCACATGTCATACTTAAAAATTCCATATGCAACGGTATGTATTGAAAAGACGCATGAATAATTTGCACAACATTCACATATATTGATAAAGCATGAACTTTATACAAGATACATTTTTCTCGGTCTCCGAGAAGTCATGCTCATGTCGTCACTACCTATACATACTATACTGCCTACACGACATGTCACCGGTTACAAAAGTTTGGGTTACACTATCCTGGTTGCCCTACTTGGCAACGGTAACCTCCTACTCGGAGTAGAACTCGACCTCCTGTGGGTCGTCCTCCTCCGGTACCTCTGCTGGTGGATCCGGATCTATAACCTCCTCTCCCATCTCAGGTTCTCCCATTGCCGGAAGACCCAAGACCTCCGGTATGCCCAATACCGGAGGTACGAGATCCTGTAACGTGGACCTCGTCCATGGCCTGGTTGTAGTCTTCTTCCCAGCCTTGCCCTTCCACAATAGCATCATCTCGCTGTTGATTAAGGTCCTCGTTCTTCTGGGTTAGAGTCTACACCAGTTCTTGCAACGCCGCGATGTCGACACGGCTCTTCTTCTTCACCTTCTTTAGACTATGCAACTGATTATGCTGTTCGTTCAGTCGCTTGATCGTCGGAAGGAGCACATTGCGGAGTGCGCTGTGAGCACTCTTGGAATGGTCTCCACAGCTTGTGCTCTCTTTGAGCTTTGCGGTGAGATGCTCCGTATGAACAGCTTAGCTGTCCATCACGGCATTTCCCGCCCTCATCAGGAGGCTAAGGTTTGCCTCCGCGAGGTTGTACCTTGGGCAACCCGGATCGGCTGCCTCCCTGTACCTCCCTTCCAACACATGATGAGCCCGTCCCTCCACCGGAATGAGCATGTATGGAGTGCCCTCCATAGCCCTCACGTGTAGTTGGCAGAAACGCGACAAGGTGTAGCGGGCTGCCACTTGCCACATCCCCTCCGGTTGTCTACCTCGCACCGTAACGGTGAACGGCGCCCAACCAGGTGGCGTTGGTCCTGCAGGAACTTCGACATGGATCATCCATGTCTTGTTCCCCTCCTCGCCTTCTTCCTTGGTGAAGTACTGCATCATCTGGTTGTACCCGAAATATTGAAGCATCTGCCTCAATGGTTCCGGATTGCCGCTGTGGTGAGAATAGTGAGATTCCACCCACCCGTTCTCGAATTGTTTATCCGCTGTCATCTGTAAAAACATATTTGAGAAATGTCAAATATTTATTTGAACAGTAAACCATTGAGTTATAACATAAAACTTGTCCTTGAACTCATAAGACTTGGAATCCTAGTTCAAATTTAAACAAATTTGACTGCTGATCTGCTGTCCAACCTGACAGCCCTGACCAGTTTCCATTTCAACCTGATTTAGGCCCTGCTAAAAGCAAAACCAATTCTGGAGCTCAACATCAAAGTTAAAGCTAACTTCAATAGCTTTCCATAAAGTATTTGCTTGGCCTAAGATTCGTCCTGGTTCAAAAGTTATGAGATGTCAAAGTTAACAGAATTTCTGGAGAAAATTGGACAGCACCTCCCTGCTTTAGGTACTGATTTGATCCAAGAATTCCAGTTAATTCTGCTCCCAATCTGACAAACTTTCTGTTACAAAGTTGTAACCCATCTCATGGGACTTCCAGAACTACTTCATTTTCTATTTTTAGATTTTTATGCAGGAAGATATGCTTAATTTACAGAGAGTTACAAAGAGTTTTTTTTACAATGCCCTGTTTTATGGACAGTTTTCCACTCTACTGCATGTTTCGATTGGTTAAGGGATGAAACACCTCTGGACATCAACATAAAAGTTGTAAAGCTCTTCCGAATGTTTCCAGAAATGTATCATATGACCCCAACCTCAAAAGAAATCAACCTCTAACCTCTGATTAACTTCAGCTTAATTCAGCTGAAAACAGGGGACTCTGTCCTTAATAGCCTATGAGTTGAAAACTTGTTAACATTGAATATCCTGATTAAGGAAAGGAGTTACATCAAGTTTTAATGCTTTTGATTAAAATTTACAAGTTTTATAATGAAGTTGCTCATTTAATTGGGTGTGACGTCGAGGCGTCACCAGATCATGTCGGTACTACGTCCGCACAAAGAAAAACCTATACCGGACTTAGCCGGTTTCGTTATTTCAGTGGCACTAAGCGTCACTCCCACATGGATGCTACACGTATACCGTTTCGTGGTTAGACTACCTGCAGATAACTCACACAATTGTCAGACTCGGCTGCACACCGAGCCCGGTATCCATACAGTTCGTACACCCGGCCGTCATCACTCGTCCGGATGTTCTCAAGCCAAACACGCCTTGAGCTACATGTTCACGTTACTGACCACGTGACGGGGTCTCTCAAATTGCACCACGCACGCCAGGGACAGACGTTGCTCGAATACCCCAAACGACATGAAGAGTCGTAGAGGATATTAAAGCGGGTCTGGTTACCTGCCACCCATGAGGCTCCACCCTTCAGCTTGTGCGCACTGGTGGACAACGCTTACGTGCACCCCCCAAGACATAAAGCGTCCCGAGATGCACAATTTTCCGACATTAGCAAATAGGTTAGTATGCCACTTTCTATACACTAATAACATCTTTATATAGGCTATTAACTCGTTCCTCAATGGATTTTTGAAAAATATGACCTTTGTCGTGCGTTAAACCTCAAGCGAGCTCTGATACCAATGCTGACACGACCCCACGGTCTTGTCGAGCCAGGATCACGCTGAGGGGTGCTGCGTTGCACAGCACCGAATAATACACATCAAATGTACAAAGTGGAAGCAAAATTTTATTACATAAATGGGTTTATGAACATTTTTACTACGAAATATGTTCAGTCTACACTCATGGCTTAGACTACGCATCAAGTTCACTTTCAGCCCGTGAACGTGTCCTTGCTAGCACACACGCACACTAACACGGCGGCGTGCACGACTCCCACTCGACGGGGTTCCCCTCCTGGGGTTCCGTCTCCTCCTCGGGAGTCCCTTCCTCATAGAACCCTGCAAAAGCTTCAAACACAAGCAGTGAGCACGAAGGCTCAGCATGTCTGACCCGTCTCGCCTAAACATGAAACTTCTACATGAGGGATGATAGGTACAGGAGGTAAAATCAGTTGCAAGGACTCGCCTAATTAGTGGAACCTTACTTTCAAGTTTTAGCAGCAAATTGTGGAGAACCTTACGCTAAGGCACAGGAGAGAGCCGCAATCAAACAAGAAACACATTTCTCTCATGTACTTTGCCCAAAGTTGAAAGGAACTTTAATTAGCTCTAAACTACAGCAAATCATTAACAATCAAAGTCCATCTCTCAATCAGCAACATTTTAACATGTAACTAGCCTGTTCTTTCTACGTCACGGTACATTGAACAAGTGGTACTCACTGACCGCGAGGGATGGCGATTATAATCGATTTACACCTGCAGTGTTACCTGAATAACCCGTCACGTACGCCCGTACTCGACGTTGCCTACAGCAACCATCACGGACATCGTACGCAACCACCTTTCACCCATCAGCCAAATATTGAACCGGTCCCATCGTCCCGAGCAAGAGGTCTCTGCACGCGCATCTCAGTGTCGCCAGCCCATTTACACCTCAAGCTCTCAACCTACCCTCTGAACGACAGGCAATGCATCAATACCCAGCTACCCGAGTTACATCGGTTTCCCGGTTCCCATATAGCCGGTAGGTCTTCGGTACTGTTCTAGCTTGTTCAACAGGCCCGCACATGGCTCGGTCCTCAATCGACACAAGCGGAGCTATAGCACACAGGCCCCAAAGTCCTGCTGCCCTTACTCTCCGCTCGGTCTCATTTTTCTTGCCATGTGTATCATGTGCTATCTCTACCCGAGTCGAGTGCCTCTAGACTATGCTCGTGAGTAGTTCCAACTACTCGACTTGTACCGAATCCTACACTATCTTAGCATTGCATTAGCTAAATAGGGTTTTCAATCCTAATCCCAACCCATGATTTTCTTGGCTATGCAATTGGGTTTTCAAACAAGACTCCGATGCAAGAGATAATGATACTTAAGTAAGTGCTCAAAACAATAAAAATTTGTAAAAAAGTTAATGCAAACCGGAGCTTGCCTGGCTGCTCTTGGTCGTAGGCTAGCTGCTCTTCCAGAGTAACAAAGTCTAGGACTTCGGCTACCTCCTCGACCTTAGCGACTACATGATATACAAGTATATGTATTAATTTGAATGCATTTGAATTGAATTGAAACTTGTGAAGTTTATAAGTCTTACTAGACAGACCCAATGACTGTGAAACTTTTACTGTGGCTTGGTTACAACCTAAACAGAGACTTGGCCAAGTTTTAGTTGCAGCAAAGCTCATTTGAGCTCTCCACAATTAATTATGTACTTGACCTTAGTTGGAGCTCTTATGGTGTTCTAGGGGTTTTCATGGAGCAACTCATGACTTTCTGAAAACTATATTTTCATAGGTTCTAATGGAGTTGGTCACACTTAATTTGAAGGTTCCTAGCTAAAGATATGAGCTAAACAATTTCAGAGAAATTGTGAAAATGTTTCTGGACATTTTCTATTTTCACTGGAACAGTTTCATTAATCACACCATTAGGTGGATCAAATTAGCTCAAATGAATCCGAAATTTTTATGGTAGCTCAGGGATATTTTGTTGAACATCCTGGCAAAATTTCAGAATTTTCCTCGACAGGGTTCTCCAGTTAAAATTCTAAACAGTTTAAACTTTGGAGAATTAATTCTGAAGAAATAGGTATTTTCATGAATTGAAACTTAATTTGCTGGAAAGTACTCAGAGAGCTGAATCCAATAAATTTTAGTTCACTCAATTTGGAGTTTCCTAGCCAAAGTTATGAGGATTTGAAGTTTGAATGAAATCTGAAAATCGGGAAAAGTTCAAATCTGACGGTGGGTCCTCTGGGACACGTGTTGGTCACTGGAGCGACAGCACACCGGGGTCTACGGAGTTTTTGCGCGCCAGCACACCGGATCCGAGCCGCAGACTGATCCCAATTTAAAATCCGTGTCGCTGACACATGGGCCACCCGGCTTCGTCTTCCTCCCGACACTCCCTCGCGCCCGCGCCGCCTCCCTTCGCCGGAGCAGTACCGCAGCTCGCCGGATTGCCGCTGCCGGCCACCGCACGGTCTGAAACTCGCCACCAGGGGGTTACCGATGTCGAGGAACACGTCTGTGGGGTCAGTTCGAGCTGGCGGTGACCGGAAATACCCCGGCGACGTGCGGCGGCCTCAGTTGAGGTTCGGCGCCGTTGGCCGTGGGTTCTAATCCGCCAAGACCTCGAACAAATGGCCCTACAGCATCATTACACTTCTAGGAAGCTCGACCAAGCCTCAAATGTGTTAAAAAATGGCGGCAAGTTAGTCGGCACCGTGCAACCTTGATCAAGCTCAAAATCCGTCACTCCTAGCCGGTTTCATGCAACGGATGCTAAAAGGAAAATGATCGCCGGCTAGTCCAGCATCTATGTGCAAGATTTGATAACCTAAGAAGGATCAGAGAGCGGAATTCGAAGAAACCATACCGGAAGCTCGGTTTGAGGCCGCCAGAGCAAAATCTGGAATTTCGTGGCGAATACTTCACGGTTTGCTTCAAGAATTGGAGGAGAGCAACACGGTGGCTGCGCGCTCCCGTTGCCGCTCTTGCTGGCCCGTGAAAGCCCCTGCGGAACGCTGTCCACGAGCACCCGACCTTTGGCTGAGTTTAGGTCGCCGCTGTGGCGATCGTTCTCGGGCAAGGGAGGCCGGAGCGCGGGGTTTTTGGCGTCAGGGAAGTGGAGGTTGACCTCAGGGTGCTGCCTAGCCACTTGGGGGAGGAGAGGGCGTGATGTCTTCTCGGTTTCCCGATCGAACAGAGAGGCGGAAGGCAGAGGAGCTCGGTGTTTGCCGGGGAGAAGAAAGCAAGCAATGATCGCTTCGGTGGAGCGCGTGTAGCGCCTTAAGAAAACCCCGGAACCGACCCTGGGCTCGCTCGTGGAGCGGGAAGCAGCTGGTGGTGCCGGCTCCCCTCGGTGGCGCACGAGCAGCCCTCAGTGGCGTTGAACAGACAGAGGCAAAGTCCACTGCTTCGGTTGCAAGTTTTCAGCAGCCCCTTTATGACAGGTGGATCCCACCCCTATTTTAACATCTGAGATTAACTCCCTATCACTGTTGTAAACAGTAAGCCCTAAATTGCCCATGGTGATTTGAATTATTCACCCCTGAGCCATTTGAATTGGTTAAAATTAAAATTGGGTTTGGTTTGACTAAATTTCAGCAAATGTTCAGTTTGAAATTCAAATAAAGTTTGAATTTGCTACACTTAGCTCATGTCAAGATCAACTCCAAACAGAGTGAAAATTGGTGTGTGAGCTCACAAAAATGTGCTGAGTAAGAATATGCCTCCCACTTTTGAATTCATGGGATAAAAACAGTTTGAATATGAATTTGAGTTCAAACTACCCTCTTTCTAGCTATACTCAAAAGTACCTCAAAAAGGTTTGGAATTTGGGTGAAACTTGGCATGGACATTACTAGCAAAGTGTAGGAGTTTTTCATATGTCCAGCCCTTAGATGATGCATGTGGGAAATTCCACTTTTGCATTGTGTGAGTTTGTTCTCTAATGATCATGTTGATAATGGTTACTTGCTCTTCAAATGTGTTCATCAACTTTCTTCAAATGAGGTGTGTGTGTGTGGTGATGAACACTTTGAATGTGGAAAAAACTGAGGCCTTTACACTATCACTGACATCGTATGTGGCAACCTTTCACACGACACCCAAATGTCGAACCGGTCCCACCGACAGGGATTAAGTCTCTCTACGGCAAACACTCGTAGAGCCGACTTCTCTATCCTTTCAGCATCGGCATCAGATGGTGAGGTATGCCTCTACACCCAGGTTAACATGTTACATCGGTTACCTGGGTCCCATATTGCCTGTATGCATCCGGTACACAACTCAAACTTGTCCAGCGGGGCCGCACACGAGGACAGGCCTTAATCGACTCAGACATAGACTAGGTTCACAGGACCACGTCCTTGATCCTTCCATCCACTGCCCGGTCTCCATTCCCAACTATGAGGATCGATTCCCAACTCTTCGGATTGATCCCCCGTAATCCCGGTTCACGAGTAAGAAACTGCCTACTCGAGTTATGCCTCTTTTAATTCACTTTTGTTAATTTGGAAATTCTCTGAAAATCTTTTAATTCCCATGTTTTGGAAATTCTCTGAAAATGTTTCTGTATTCAATTGAACACAGCAACTTCAAATCTGAATTTCCCTAATCACATCAACTCCAAATGAGCTTAAATTTTTACAGGAATCCACTAACATCCTAAGAAATATTCTGGCAAAATTTGAGGATCTTTGGATGAACCAAACTCCTTCTAAAATTCTTTTTCTGAAAAGTTTTAAAGGATTTTCAAGAATTAAATAATGAGTTTCATACAAATTGGGTTGCATATTTGGGTATATCTATTCAATATGAATCCAACCCAATTTGAATAAAGAAATTTGGAGGTTCCTACACCAAGATATGACCTTTACAAGAATTGAGGAAAATCTGAAAATGAGCTCTGTTCTATTTTCCCATTTTCAGAGACATCAGGAATTAATACCACATTTGGCCAAGCAAATGAGGTCCAATGCTTCTGAAATTTTTACTGGGGTTCAAGTATTTTTGGTAGAATCCCTTGCCCAAATTTGGGAATTTTCCAATACCCAGAACTCCTGGAAAAATTCCTACAATATTTTCCTTATATGAATTAATGGGCCAAATCCAGGTATTTTCTTAAACATTGGGCTGCACCTCTGGATACTACTCTTTGAGAGGAATCCAACAAAATTTATTTGACAATTTTTGGACATTCCTACACAAAGTTAGGACTGTCCAAAGTTTAAACTGGAAACTGAAATTCCTAAAATGTTTAAACGCCTGCTAGTGGGTCCCATCCGGCAGATCGTCTTCTTCCTCGCGCCAAACAGAGGCCGCGGCGGCGCCCTCCGGCGAGCGTCGCCGGAACAGCCTTCCGGCCATCCCCCGACCTCCAACTCGCTGCCCCCCTTATTTTGTGGCGCTGAACCCATCTAGAGGGTCGCCGACGGCCGTAGATCATCTGAACATGGTGCCCGATGGCGGCAGTAGCCGTTAGGGTTCCGGCGTGGTCGGAAATCTGCTACACCGCATCAAAACGGTCGGGAATTGATCGGAGAGCACCGTGGGAGCTTGAGGGTGTCAAAAATGGCCGCCAAACCTCGTGAAAAGGCCGGCAACACCGAGCTCCACGGTGACCCGAGATGTATTTCCATGGCGGCCCAAAAAACGGCAAGAACACGGTCGTTTCTGGATCATTTAGCTCAATTCTTTGTCGAGGAGGAGCGCTAGGATGTGGGGAAGGTTCTTGCAAGTTGGCTCGGCCAGTAGCTAAACCAGTAACATGAATTTCGGGGTAGACCGAGCTCTACCCGAATATACTACGTTTCGGAAAACCTGGAAATTATCCTCACCCGGTTGATCAATCGCTAACCTGTTTGCAGCTACACGAGCTAGGGAGTATGGTGCACCTTTTTCGTGTTGAGGAGGGATGCTGAAAACAGCCGTGGCGTGTTGCCCACGGTGAGCTGGTTGTGATGCCGCCGTTTGCACCTCGGTGCTCCTCGCTGATCTTCAATTTGCGGCCAACAGAAACCCCTAGCGTTGGAGCTCAGCGGGGGAACAACTCGTGCACATGTAGGCGCTTCCTTTTTGTGTTGACGGCTCGAGCAAAGGTCGCTCGAACTCCGGTGGGTGGTGGAACAATTGAGGAGCGGCGCCGGTGGTGAGAACAGAGCTCTGTGCGGGTGCTGTTCGTGAGGAGGAAGCAAAAGCGTTTGGCTCAGCTGTGTGGGGAGTGGATCAAATTGAGGACGTGGGTGAACTGCTGCAAAGTTGCCAGCGCGAGAGAGAGGAGCAGGAGGTGGCTCCCGGGAGGTGGCGCGAAGCAGCTGGTGTTGCTCGGGAGTAATCCCTCGGTTGAGTGAGAGACAGAGGGGAAAACTTATGGTGTAAGTCTACTTAGCCCTATGACATGTGGGCCCCACAGGCAGTCCCTCCT